>OV702286.1:313143843-314393843 GCA_916181665.1 Avena sativa
TGTACCACTAGTGCCTCGCCGACTCTATGTGCTGATCTAGTAGATAGATCTCGTAGCTCTGTCCCTGCCCACCAGGATTGTGCCCATAGTGTACAAGCAGTTGAATATCACTTGCCATGCTCCGGTGTGTGTGCCGATCTGGACTGGTAAGTTCTGCGAACACGTCGTGCAGATGGAGTGGTTTTCAGGTTGCTTCTTCTTCATGAGAGGGTGGTAAGAATTCGCCACCAAGACAGAACTAATTTCTAGCGACGTCGTCGTCTTCAAGCTCAACACTGATGTCCTGAAGATGAAGAAGTTCAGGCACACCAAGAGCTCTGAGGGGATCTTCGTCTGCACGCGCCATGACATATGATCTTGCTGTGTCTTTGCTTATGTGAATAGTAGTGGTGATGTAGTTTGCTGGTAGGTTTATCTGAACCCTTCTTTTGTGCCAGGTGAGTGCACCCCTGATTTAAGTAGTACACAGGTTGCACGGGATACACCTGATGTTGAACTTAAGTACCTATTTAGTTAAGTACCTGATGCACTGAACCCATCTTAATTATGCATATTTAGTTAAGTATTGCATTATGAATGATAAATGTGCATGCCTCTATACTGATGAATGTGTTGATAACCTCACCATTTTTAATCTAATGATCACATCTTAGTGTAGGTGCATATATGGCTAGTTTGGTGACAACTAAACAACTGGCATTTGTCTATGCTTAGCCAGAAACTACAACTAGAGGCAGCCACTCAACCATGTCTCTGCATTGCCTACCATCCGACCCATCCCACCAAACAAAATGCACAACATGGCTTTAGGACTGTTTCTACGCAGACATGTTCCCTAGGCCCGCCCTAGGGAGCTCAAAATTCGTCCCAGGCTACCCATCACGCCCTAACTGAATGATACTACCTCGATTCACAACATCACACTTTTGAAAATTACACTCTGCTTGTCCATGCGGGAAAAAAGATTTGAACTCAACATATTGATCACTCAAAGTAGGCATTCAAGTAAACGAACCTACTATATTAATAATGCTGCTATCTACTTAATATGTAGTACAGCCTGTGACAAAGAAGCACGCACATGCAGAAAACTTGACTTTCACAGGTACATATTTCACAGGTACATATTAAGAGTAGATTCTATTTGCAAATTTCCAATAATACTACCAAGCACTGATCAAACCATGTTGTACTCTCATACGGCAAACACTGATGCACTCTCTATGCTTTCACCACGGCAGTGAGAACATCTAGCTGAATGGACATTGGACAACGCAAGAGCAGCGTGACGCCACGCCTAATTCCCTAGTGCTTATCTATACAAGGTGACATTTATACTTTTGAGTTTGGAGTTATGAATATTTTATGCCAACGACACAACCTAGAAAAGTAACATTCTATAACCAAAGGCTGAACAGTGAACCAAAATTCTCCATCGTACGTACACTAGCTCACTTAATAATAATTGTTCTTTTGAGATGTTTTTTGCAGTGTAGCATGAGAACTGCCTATTTCATTGATTTGTTTTTTTAGAATAGCGTATTGCATCGAAAAATGAGGAACGTTATATAGAACAACAAAGAGGGCGTGCCCACTGTAGAAGCTCGCACACATTTTAGGGCCCAGGGAAGAAAAAATTGGTTGTTTTTCCTTACTCTTAACGCAAAGAGGCTGATTTGAACAACAAGTAGCTATTGTTTTTAAGAAACAAAGGCCCAAAGGCCCATGCAGTATGGCTAACTCTCCCAGCCCCAGGTATATGGCACCAGCAAGCTTTATAGTGTGGCGATAAAGCAAAATCTTTTGAGATGTCAATTACTAGTGGATATTGATCCCGTGTGCTGACTGCTCTAAGCCGCCCAATTAATACAGTACAAGTGTAACGTGTAGTTTTCAGAAAAAAATACTTCTACTTGGGCTACACAAAACATAGCAGACAGAGACAACCACCAACAAACTACTTCCCCAATCTGGAAGGGCCTAACTGCATCGTTCTCAACTGTATAAGATAATGGGTTCGGCCCATATGTCGTCTTTTGCTCTTAATTCAACAATCTGAAATGGAAAAAAAATTGTTTTCACTTGGGCGACCTTTCAATTTCAAACGAAGGAAGTATATACACATTCACCAAAAGCAGGGAAGAGTGAATGCAGTCGTACTCCAAGTTCGGTTCTTAGCTACTTCTACTTCCACCAGAACGCTTGTACAATACTGTATCACTAACTAGCTGCTCCGTGCGATTTCTAGGTTCATATATGTTGATATATTCCTGGAACAAAATCCTACAGGTCAATAGGAATAGTACTCCCATATTGGTTTTTTCGGGGAGACACCAAAAAGTATTCATCAAGTAAAAGAGGATTGTCCGCGCGGTGCGGCTAGAGCTGGCGGTGGTGGGCCCCCTTCTCTACCTGAGCCATGGTGGCCTGCTTGGGAGGTCAATAAGGCAGCAAAGCTTCTAGGCTGGCGGCGCTCCGGCGCCTACGCGGATGGCAGCAGGGTGGTTGGTGCGACCCCTTGGTGGTGTGCGGCGGAGCTGGCCAATGGATCTATTGGTCCAGATCTGGGCCCTTTTGGGCCTGATCTAGGTCGGTGCGGGCCCGGTCGAGCTCCACCTGGCCGCCTCCGGTAGGAACGATGAGATATTTGTGATGCGGGTGTCTGGACGACTCCACGTTCTACTGCAGCGCGACGATTGGAGATTTACGGGCCTAATCTAGACCCGGCCGGTCCTATGAACAAGAGGGTAGCGGTGAAGGTAGCCTACGTGCAGCAGTGTAGCGGCGGGAACTTTACAAGCCACATCGTTGTCCGTCCAGGCCTGTTTGGCCTGGTATGTCCCCACTGCCACGTCCGGTCAGCACCCGCCACTGGCGGTGGAGGATGTACTCCAGGTGGTTGTGCCACTGTCTCCCTCTAGCCCCAATGTCCTAGTGTTCTCTTGTTGTTGCGTCTGGTCGGTTACTGCTTATGGTGGTGGAGGTTATTCCCTCCCGCGTGGTTGCGGTACTACTGTCCCGTATATATGACTATTTCTTCTAGGTCCGGCCGGCTTCACAGCGTTTTCCATGCTGAGGTGATTGTCGGGGGGATGACCCCCGGATAGGCCAAGATAGCGCTAATTGGCCGGCTCTAGGGAAAGTTGGCCGGATGGCCACAAGATAAAACACCTCAGTCGGGTGATACGCTTCACCCGACCCGCATCAAGATTCCCCGGCTGGCCCGTCTAGCCGGGGGCTAGGATAGCCGGCTGGGTGGCCACCTCTACCCGGCCGCCTCGGATCTGTTGGCCAAATGTACGAGAGAGGGTAACGCTCCCTGCTGAGCGCACCGTTGACCGGACAGGTTGGCGCTACCAGACAAAGGCGCCAAAGCACTTAGGCTGGGAGATGACGGACAAAGTCCCGGCTGATGGATAAAGCGCCAAGCTGATGGTTAAAGCATCGGGTGACGCACAAAGCGGAGGCGCTGAGACGCTGGGGCACTGCCCCCACTTGTACTGAAGCTTGACCAAGATCCTGGACCATCGGCTGGACCCGACCAGCCAGCCCACTTTGTAAACCCAAAGCCCAAAATAGTAAACCCTAGAGCCTACATTGTAACCTACCCTTCTAGCAGTATATAAGGAGGGGTAGAGCTAAGGTTCTAGGTAAGAAAAGAACCAGTTAGAAGTTAGCCAGAATCCCCAAGTCGTGTAATCCATCTTCCTCTACCTCCCAGAAGTAGCTAGGGAAACAGCTCAATGAGCACTTGTATTGAGCACTCGCTCCCAGGAGCATTACCTCAACTAGAGAGCTCTGAACCTAGGTACATCACTGTGTCTGCGGTATCTGTGTCCAACCCGTTGCGAGTAGCCACCGATAGCATCCTGATTGTCCCCTTTCATGCCATCCCCGATGGCACTGCCGTGTTACAAAACCACGATAGTTGGCGCCCACCGTGAGAATATCATTTTGCGGCCCGAAAGTTGGGTCGCCAAGGCAACGCGGTACCCAAGTTGCTTACAATCAGCTGCGTTGCCCAAAGTTGGCATGCCAAATACTTAGAGGGTCTTTTTCGGCACGAATTCAACTTTACGTTTCAATACAAAATATCTGGCTAACGGCCGTCAAGTTGGGCCCCCCCTGTCAGCTTTCGCCGTTATGTCGCTGCCGTCGTGGCTGCCATGTAGGCTTGCAGCGTTGGCGCATGCATCCTTTACGGGTCTTCTTCTTCCTCCGAGGCGGCAATTTGTGGTCACGGCCGTGGCGTGGAGCTAGGACTTGGACAAACCTGCTAGGCCCCGTTCTCCTCCCCATCCCGAATCGGAGCTCGCCCTGACCATGGCTGCACCCATGGCATGGCGCGGGGACGGGAATTCATTCCCGGGTGAGATCTGTCACCATGCCGACCATGCTCGGTCCTGTTGGCCTCCTCCAGAATCCAAGCTCGCCGTCGCCGTGGTCGCACACGCACCAGCCACTACGCCTTCCTCTCCGAACCCCAAAGCCGCATCCACCCAGTTCGGCACAACGCCAACAAGGTGAAAATGCATCAAGTTTTCTTCTTGTGATTGTAGAAAACATGTATGTACAGTGGCCGTAGCATACTCTAACAATGTACACATATGTTGTTTACTAGATTTTCATTTGAAATTAGTAGCTCCGTGATGACGAAACATAGAGAACCTAAATGGAATGACAATGACGAACATGTTCTGTACTTTGCATTGCATCAATAAGTGCTCGCTGACGAAGCAAGTTACCAAGAGAGTGGAGTTCATCAGCCATTGCCAAAAAATATGTGAACAAATCAATGAGCGATTCAATGCAAATACGCGTAGAAAAGCTAGATCCATGTCATTAATCATCAATAGGTGGCACATTCTAGTGATGCGTTCAAATGCGTACAACATGTATCATTTGCTTGAAGTGGTTGTTATCCTGAGAAAAAATGCCTAGTATGCACATTACCTTTGTATGGTCTATGCTGCAATTCTGTTGTTATGGGCGTGGAAAGAAAAGCTGGGTTTCACTGAATATTACGCAGTTAGGCCTAACTTAGTCTTACACAAATAAGCACAGCTTAGTCTTTACACAAATAAGCGTAACTAATGATAAAGATAAAGACAAATGGTTCATTGGATCTGCTAGTATGAGCACTAGGTCCCTGGAGCTGGTGGTATCATCGGAACGAACCAGAATGTTGTGTTTGGCCGTCTGGCATTCACCATCAAATCGTATGACCCCGCTGATGAGGCAATTGTAGGCCCCCTCCCCCTGACATGGATTCGGCTCCAGGTCGGATCTGGATTGTCAACATGATAGGCGTGTGAGTGTGCAGCAAACACACAGTCTGCTATAAACACTAGAAGTGCTGGCACCTCAGCAACAACACCAGCATGTTCTTCCTGGACTCCGGCAGCAGCCTCAGCAGGTATTTCGTCAGCTTCACCAGCAGTAGCCTCAGCAGGTATTTCGTCAGCTTCACCAGCAGCAGCATTAACAAGTATTTCGTCACCTTCACCAGCAACAGCATCACCAAGTATTTCGTCAGCTTCACCAGGAGCAACAGTAGTTAGTTCTTCGTCAGCTCCACCACCACCAACACCACCACCATGTAACATCCCAAAACTTTAATCCAAGGTTATTAAGATCCAAATCATCAAAATTAGGGTTAACAAAAACTTTTCCATTTTAAAATTATTAAAGCATTCATATGTTTGTGCATATAAATAGGAGTTGTTTTGAATTGCCATGATTAAGTGATCCATTGCTTGTAAAATGATTCTTAGATGAAATAAACATCATCTAGATCATTCCCAAACAAATCCCAAAGAAAAACAAATCAAAATGAATAAAAGAAAGAAATGGTCATTTGTGCCATTTTAATCAACATGCCTACTTTGGCTATTCCTAGTACTCAATTCTTAACAGAAACAAATGTGATCTTTGCACCCCTTGCTAGTACATGTAATGATGGACCAAGGCCCACTTTGTGATCTGCCCAAAACTTTCAAACACTAATTTTGAATGGCATTTGAAATTTGAATGTAGTTCATATGGGAAGATCACACTTATTCAAAGACCACTCAAATGAGCTCCATTTTCAAAACCCAAGCAACCATAGAGGCTTAAGCATGTGTATAGCAAACCCACCAAAAATATTTTAAAAATTCAAAACTAAATTTCTTTCGGCCATTTTCACAAACACTTGGCAGGCAGGATGCACACCTAGTATTTAGCTCACTGTTTTCTACAGGGTTTTGCCACCCATTTGACCTCAAATTACTCCCTCTGTCTCCAATTGATCTAACCAAGCCATAATCACCCCATCCCCTAGTCCCTAGCAGCAGTGCCGCGCCACCTGAGCACCATGCGCGCCGGTCGAGCATGGATAGCTCGCAGCCGATCGCCCCTCTCTCTCTCGCCATGTCTAGGAGCTAGACCAGACCACACCTCCGCCCTCTGTCCCCTCCCCCGAGCAAAGCCGAGCCGTGGACATCTCGCCTAGAGCCGCGCCCAGAGTGTCTACACCATGCCGAGCACGCGCCAGAGCGCTGTGCCCGACAAGCGCGCACACGCCGCACCTCGACCACAGCCCGCGCTCACCGCTCAGCCATGAACCCAGGAACCGCCCGGACATGCCCGTTCGCCGCTGTTTGACCCGTAGCCACCGCACGCCGTGTTGAACGCCGCCTCTGCCACTCAGAGCGTGAGCACCGCCTGACCGTTTGCCACCGCCCCTAGCAGCGCCATTACACCATAGAGCACCGCTAGGAGACCGCGCATCGATCGCCGCTTGCAGCCATGCTGCTAGCAGCCCGTAGCCATGTCGCCACCGTCGCCTGACCATGCCGCGCTGTCCCGTCGTCGAGACTATATAAGGAGGCCACCCCCAGCCTTATTCTGCACACCACTCACCTCCCCTCTCGCCACTGATCAGTCCCCACTTCTTCCCGGAGCCGCTCGAGCTCGTAGTCGCCGGAATTCCACCGGAGCTGGCCACTTCTAGAGGAGAAAGGCCCCGCTGATTGCAACCACCCCAGGAGCTGCCGCGACCACCCCTGAGCTCGCCATCGTCCACCAGTTCAATCGCCCCCATCGTCATCGTCGCTGGAGCCCTGGTATGCCCCCTGAGCACCCCCACCGAGCCGCTAGGGTTTGTCCTTGCCGACGACCTGTCCGTCGTCGACGACGAGCCCCAGCCGTAGATCCTAGTTCTAATCTAACGGCCCACATCGCCTTGTACCGCTTCGCGTGTAACTAGCCGCTGACCGATGGACCCCCCCCCCCTGTCAGCTGTGCCACGCGCCGTGGAGTGCCACTGGGCCGGCCCGTTTACCTTCCCGCGCGACCCATTTAATTCAAATTAGGATTTTTCTATTTTAGTTTGAACTTAGTTCTGTCCCCTAGTTTGAAAATCAATTCGGAGAGATTTACAAATCTAAATGGAGTGATTCCAATTTTGTTAGAAAGCTACTGAAAAGATCTACCCAAGCCCGTTGGATTCAATTCAATTAGAGTTAGAGATCTCTCCTAGTAAAAATAACAAGACAGAAGCTTTTGCACATTCAAACATTTTTATAAAATCAAGCATGATAGCTTTTGAGTTGATTCCAACTCTCAAAAATTGCATTTAACCATACCTATCTGAATATGTAATAATATTAGGGTTTACATGCAGTGACTTTGGACTAGTACCAAATTAATGCTATATAGGCATTTCTAGTCACTTTAAATCACTAAATAATGAAGTTAACCAAAGTAATTATGAACCAACCCTTAAATTACATTCCCATATGTTAGAATATG
Source organism: Avena sativa (assembly GCA_916181665.1). Classification (NCBI taxonomy): domain Eukaryota; kingdom Viridiplantae; phylum Streptophyta; class Magnoliopsida; order Poales; family Poaceae; genus Avena; species Avena sativa. The sequence goes on from OV702286.1 coordinate 313,151,638, forward strand.
TGGTGATGACATGTGTCCACATGATCCCATATTTTAAGTGGTGAATATTAAATCTTAGTTAATTTTCAATGAGTAGAAATTACTTTTCTTAAATAAAAAGAATAAAACTAGTTAATAAAACTTGTGATGCTTGTGATGATAATAGATCATCAAATATGCGCCTTAGAGTGCTAATTAGACTAGTTAAGTATTGTTTGGTGATTGTGTACTCCGTATGTATTTATAGACGATAGTACCGACCAAGCTTTCGAGGAGGAGTTCTATCAAGAGGAGGAAGAAAACTTCAACCACTTCACCAACCAAGGCAAGCTATTGTTAGCAAGCTAGAATTAAGCTAGAGAATATAAGCAAGATGCATTAGGCATGCTTTGGTTATACCACTTTAACTATTACTTACCCCAAGTATTATTTTCCAAGCTTTACTTCCTTTACTTTACCAAAGTCCCATACTTGTTTTGAAGGTAGCATAAAGAGTATAAAACTTGACATATTTAGATAACTTTAGATGTCATTTTATGGCATGAGATTGATCCCATCTTTCCACCTTAGTGAACACTCTTAACTTAGTAGTTTAGAGTTAGATAAAAAATTGAGTCACTTTAGATGGGAACATTTGGTGAAAATGAATTGTGAAAACCTTAGAATGATGAGTCATTCTATTGAAATGTTTTGACATGTGTTGAGAAACACAAATGGTTTATGATGATGAAAATGTCGAGGCATGAGCCTTGACCCTTTTACAAAACTGATGGTTGGATTTGGATGCGATACCATTCCAAATTTACCGTACAACCACAATACCTGAATTGGGTAAGGCTTAGCCGGAAATTTATATGCGTTAGTATTAGTTCCCTCGTGGGAGAGGTTTGAGCTGAGGCTACCTCTCAATGTTGTCCACCTATGCAGTGCCCAAGATGATAGGTGGTCATGGTTGGGAGGCCATGCTCATAGGAGAGGTGCTTGTATTAGGGTGTGTAAAGGAAAGGTTATGTTTGATTATCTTCATACTAAGTATGATAATTCAGGGTTATCCCTGACAGATGTATCGAATCTTGTGGTGAAAGTGTACCACCTCTGCAGAGTGTCAAACTATTCGAATAGCCGCGTCCGCGGTTATGGACAGTTGGAGTGGCCATATTGTTTCATTGTCAGATGTTTTCAAAATAACTTATGAAATGAATGATGAATATTGACTTGACCACAACAGGGTTGTGACTATGACAATAGCTTCCCAACTTAAGTGATTCTAGAACTTTATTTTATCTTTCTTTGCTTCGGAACTCTGCTTAGGTTTCAAACTTAACTTTATAGTTAAAACTAGAGTGAGCACTTTACTTAGAACTATACTACTTGTTAGTGGTAGTTTGCGAGTACTTAAAGAGTACTCATGGCCTTTGTCCCTGTCTATTCCCATGGCCAGACTATGAAGGAGACTACCAAGATGATGGCCAGCAGGACGGCTATGATAACTAGGACTATCTGCCTTCGTCGGCATTGCCTGTGCCCCTAAAGATGGACCCCACCGCTACGCTTATCTTTTATTTCCGCTGCTTGTTGTATTAAGACTAGATCATGAGATCCTTATTTGTGTAAGACCTTATGTATGGTTTGTAATGGATGATGTACTGTGATATCTAATCTGTTATGTCTCGCAAAAATGGTAATCCTGGGATTGCGATGAATGACATAACAAGCATCTGGGATTAAAAATCCGGGTGTTGACAAGTTGGTATCAGAGCCATCCTGACCATAGGAGACCCTAGTTAGAATGGACGTTCGAACAAAAACTTAGTTTCAAAACCAAAGTGAGTATTTATGAAAAACTATTTCCTCTCTTATCCTTGGGAATTCATTCTTTTGTCAAAAATTCATGTTCCTCAAATTCTTACATTACTACTTAAAATTTGACACACTTGATCACTTCACTAATTTCCGCATCCTTAATTCTTGTAGATGGAGACTCAGTTCAGCAAGTTCTACCAGTTGGGAAACGGAGGTCAGCTGATCTTCGAGAGGGACCTAGATTCACTATCGGAGTTACTAGGACGCCCACATCCGGAGTTTCTTGGAGCTCAACTTCCAGGACCCCCAGGAAGAAATTTGCAGTGGCTAGTCACCGCTAATCTTCTAGGAAGCATCGAAGCACCAACGTCTGGGAGAATCCAGTTCCATGAGAGAGAACAATTGGCTAGATGGATTAGCCAGGGCAATGCATGAAGCTCTCGCACGTCTATGTGCCCTTAGTGTCAACCAACTCCAGGGAACCCGTTTTGCTCACTATGCAAGACGTTACTTCATGGGAATACCGATGGAGATGCCAAGTCACCCAGAGCTGAAGCGTCAAGTGGAGAACCTTGACTTCTTGTTGTACGATCGCCAGAAGGAATTGGACAATGCCAGGGAGTTCGCCAACCACAACCATGCCATTGCCGCCCAGAAGGCCCAGACTTTCTCACTTCTTGTCAAGGACCGTCAGTCTCTTCGCCTCCAGCGCGAGAAGAAGGATCGCACCATCGCCCGTCTTTGCAAGAAGGTGGCCGACCTCGAGAAGACCGTCAAGGAGCAAGAAGCTCAGCTTGCAGCAAAGGAGGAAGAAGATGAGGGTGAAGACATCCAGGGAGTCATGGATTCTTAACTCAGCAATGATGATGACTTTCTGGAGGAGGATGCTGTGGACTTCTACACTGACGATGAGGACTCCAACTTCATCGACGATGAGTAGATGCACTAGAGCACTGTTGTAGCATGGGATGTATCGGTCCCACTTTATCGTAGCTTGCAGAATGGTTCTTCAAACCATCTGTTTTCCTTTGTTGTTGTGGTGTGTGTTTGTATCATGTGCTTGTTTGCATGAATGAAATGAAGTTAGTTGCAAAACCTGAGTCAAACTCAAAGTTTTAGTCTTGAAACCAAAACCATGAACCTTAGAACTTTCCCTCTTACCCCGTTATCTACCTCAATCTTCAGATGACTCGTGGAAACCAAGGAGGGAGTAGCTTGTCGCAAGACCCAATGCTGCAGATCTTGCAGAATCTCATCGCAGACCGAGAAGCAAGCAGGGCAGAACGCCAAGCAAATCTAGCAACATTGCAATAGATCGCCCAGATGGCTCTCAACAACCAAGGGCATGAAAATCAGGATCACCATGGATCCAAACTCAAAAACTTTCAGAATACCAATCCCCCAATCTTTAACCAAGGTGAAAACCCACTGGATGCTGACGACTGGTTACAGACAATGGAAAACAACTTAGAAGTAGCAGGAGTTGATGACAACGAGAAAGTTATCTTCGCCACCCACTATCTGGCGGGAGATGCAAGGGCTTGGTGGACTAGTATCTGTAATATGAACCATGGTCAAGTGATGACATGGGAAGCTTTCAAAACCAAGTTCAGCCGCACCAACGTGCCGCAAGGTCTAGGCACCAGACTAAGAGATGAGTTTCGCGACTTGAAGCAAGGCATAATGACTGTGGTGGAATACCATGACAGATTCCTGTCGCTTGCAAGGTACGCCCCTGATGAAATCAGCACAGAGGTCAAGAAGAAGGAGAGATTCCTGAACGGACTGCATGATGAGATGCAGACTGTCCTCGTCAACATCCGTTTCGAGGATCTCGAAGAGCTAGTCGACTCTGCCATTCAGATGGAAGGGAAGATTAATCAGGAAAACGACAACCGCAAACGTCGTATGATGCGGCAATCTGGATCCAGTAGTCACCAGAAGTACCATCCCAACTCCTCACCAGGATATGCACCAAGGAACAACCGACCCCCAATGTCTCGCCCAAACTACCCCAACCGTAGCGGAGGCAATGTGAAGTCCGGAGGAAACAATCACAACTCCGGCAACACTAACAATTTCAACCGTGCCCTCCCAAGAACAACAACAACAACAACACTACACCCAGAACTGGTAGCAATGTTGTGCCCGTCGCAGCAAAGGACAAGTCCTAGATCACCTGTTTCGAGTGTGGAGTAAAGGGCCACTATTCCAATGAGTGTCCCAAGAAGACTGCCGCCACTGCCAATGTGAATGCCCCAGCTCAACAACAGAGTCATGTCCAACCAGGGAGAAGGTTTGCCCTAGGGAACCCTCACAACCGCAACGGCCGTCTCTTCCACATGAACGCTGAAGAAGCCCAAGAAGCGCCAGATGTAGTGTTGGGTATGTTTTCTGTCGACTCGGTGTTAGCAAGGGTATTGTTTGATTCAGGAGCATCGCATTCATTTGTCACCGAAGAATTTGCATGCACTATTAAGATTCACCCAACCAACTTGAAGCATGTCATGATAGTTCAAATCCCCGGATCAACTACAAAAGCTAGAAAAATTTGCAAAGTTGTACCTATCAGAATACATGGGATAGATTTTTATGCCAACCTAATTGTACTTGGAACCAAAGGATTGGAAGTAGTACTAGGTATGAACTGGATGTCAAGGCATAAAGGAATGATAGACTGTGCTAAGAAAGACATCACCATGACCAGTCGCTCTGGAATAACAGTAGAGCATATATCTGAAACCTTACCCCGTCAATTCAAGTGCAACAAGAGTCTAGCCCTACCCACCATAGACCAAGTCAGAGTAGTCTGTGAATACCCTGACGTATTCCCAGATGAATTGCCAGGTATGCCCCCGGATAGGGATATTGAGTTCATTATCGAACTAATCCCTGGAACCGGACCCATAGCCCAGAGACCCTATTGCATGAACCCCTTAGAGTTAGTGAAACTGAAAAAGCAGTTAGATGCCATGTTAGCGACAAGCTTGATTCAACCAAGCGCATCATCATGACCGCATGCTCATGTCATCATGCCACATTGCATTTGGACATCGTCATCATCAAGCATATGTTTGTCTAAAACTAATTTACTAAAAGCCCTATTTTGTTTTCTACATTAATCCCCTCTCTTTTATTTCAAAACAAAACTCGGGTCTCTTCCAGATATTTTGTTTGTCTAAAAAATATTTACAAAAGTGTTTAAATAAAATAAATAAATGAAACTACTTTATATCGGGAGAGGCAGCCGCAGGCCGAGCCAAAAGCCCAGCCCGCAGCTACCTACTACCCACTACAAATCCAAACCCTAATCCTAATCTATCCCAAACTCTAGCCCCACCTACCCAGCCACCACCACCAACACCTACCGCCGCACCATACCCCGCCTCTAGCCTCACCTGTCCCTGCCGTACGCCACCCCTCTCTACCCGAGCCTCCAACCGCAGCGGCCCCACCCCGCAGGCGTGCAGCACATCACACGCACGCGTGACACGCAAGCACGCACGCACCCGTACGCACGATGCACCGCACCGACACGTCCGTGCGGCCGTGCCTGCACACCTGCGTGGAGACCCACCTCCTGCGTCGCACGCCCAACCCCAATCCCCGGACGCCACACCTCGCCTCACGGACGTGGCTCCTCTGACGTAGCAATCCCTGCCGTTCACTGACTTTCGGTCACTGACATGTGGGTCCCATCTCTTGCCGACCCCACTTGTCAGTGACTCAATGGCAGGAGAGGGCACGTCAGGGGATCCTCTTCCTCGCCTCACACTCGCGTGGCCGACCCGACCCCACCACCACCCCAGCGCTGCACTCCCCACGATCCCCCATCCCATCCACTCACATCGTCGTCCTCCTCTAGAGACCCCGCCCGATCCCCACGGCCGCCGCCGCGCGAGCCGACGCTCCCTCGAGCCCCGACCCCGACCTCCGCCTCCATGTCGCGGAGCCCGGCCTCGCCGACGTCCTCGTCGACCCTGCCGCCAGGCGCCTTTCCCCTTCGTCGCCACCGGCCCACATCACCCGTGTCTGCCGCTGCTCGACCTCGAGCTGGAGCTCCTCATCCGCGTCGCCGACCCGCCCTCTCCTCTCCTCCGTCTGTCCGAGGCCTTGTCGCTGTGGATCCCGTCTCCTCCGCCCTGGTCATGACTTCCTCGACCTATCACAGCAAGCGCCGACGCCTTGGAGCCCGAGCCGCCTCCTCCCTGCGCTGCTGCAAGCTCCGCGAGCCGGTCGCCGCGACCCCTTCCGCCTTGGCCGCGCTGTAGCTTCTCCAGCCGCCGCCTGCGCGAGACCTTGCCCCGGTCGCCCTTCCTACCACGGCCGCCCTGCGAGCCACGTTCCACCCATTGCAGGTTGAAGCCGCCCAAGCCTGGTAGAGCCACAGCGCACCTAGCAGTCAGTTGTGTGGATCCCCTTTTGGTTCGGCCACCATCGAGTTTATTGGAGGCAAGCACCTCGTGTACAGATTCCTCTCTCAAGATCTTCACTGTTTCGATGTCGTGCCTTAGTCGTTAAGATCTGCTTATGTTCCATCGACCGACAACAGATGGTTGAGGTGAAGTTCGGAGACCCTGGGTCCTCCTTTGGCGTCGAATCCCCAAGATCTTCCTCACGGACCGCAAGGCTGTTCCCGGAGCCGAAGATCAACCCCCGGCGTTTTCTCCTTCCCCTCCGAAGACCGATCCCGGCATGACCGATCCTAAAACCCCTCCAAGCCCCAAGTTCTCTGATCCGACATGTGTGACCCCTATCTATCCTTATTTTATAAATGCCATATAAACTTGTTGCATATTAAATCATCCATACTCGCATACATGTTTATTGTTTGGGGTACTTTGTCGACTCACCTAATAATTAAATATGGAGCGCATATGCAGGCTATCCTAGCCTTATATGGCCTCATTTAAATTTGTGTAGCGAACCGATGCCACGTTTTGTCTTGTTAATCCAACATTTAATTTGCGGGGTAGCTAAATAACTTGAACCTTCTAATTAATTGTCGAGACCCCGGTTCCGCTTAATATTGCCTAGTTGCATCGCATCTTTGCCATGTCATGCATCATACATGCATCATGCCCGATCTTCTATCGTAGTATTAAATAGTGCATTCGGTGTTTCTTTTAGTGCTTTGCTTCTTCGCGGATTAGGCCGTTGAGTGGATGCGAGTATCGACAAGTTCTTCGGATAATGTATCTTCGGCAATGTTTCCCAGACGAGCATTCTCCCCCATTCTACCTATTTTGAATTTATAGTCTTTATTTCCTCCTGTTGATCTATTGCTATTCGTGTCGTGATGCTTTAGTGTTCCATAGTAGATATATTCCGTGCAGCATTTATATTGCCTTGGACACCTCCTATTACATGTTGTTTGGTAGATAGATGGCCTTGCGAGTCGTAGTCGCTTGCTCAGGTGTGATCCCGTGTCGTGGAGTACCGCACAGTTGTTGGAATGTTGTCATATGCTTTACGGTGGAGAGGATCATGATTTTAAATACAACTATTAATTTGCTTAATAACTAATGCAGAGGCATCGGTGGGCAATAAATGTTATTTGGTTCTTCCACGCTCACTTGTGTCCCGTAGGACCCCGAGTACTTGATACATGTTCCTTGAATATCGCACTATCCGCATATGGGACCATGAATCCCCTTAGCCAGAGCTTGATTCATTTCTTATTTCTTGGGGCCACAAAGTAGTTTGGGGCTTTATTACTATCATGTACTTATGCCATGCTTTATTACTTTATTTATGATTGTGCGTGGAGCACCTGTACTGTTTTGGAACGTGGAATGTTTTCGCGGTATCGACAAGCCCAGTCACACTTTCGGGTTCCCAGTCATTTACAACCATTGTCACAAACCCTGGGTCCGTCTCGGAGCCGGCCAACTTCGTTGCGGGTAGCTTAGTGGGGTGGCCCCCTGAAATATTTTATGAATCCTGTGATTGCTTTGTCGTGAAAGCCTCTTTGGGTTTTGATTTGGTTTTCCGAGGTCGATCGTGTGGGTGTTGCTATTTGTGCACCCCTACAGGGTAAATCTTTCTGAAAGCCGTGTCCACGGTTATGGATGACTTGGAGCACAGTATCTCGATCATAGACAAGCATAACTAAAGTAGTGCTATAAATTTGACTTAATATGTGACTAGTAATCAGCTCCACTACAATGGAATGGATAATAAAAGTGCCAACAACTGGTGGAACTGGGGTGTATTGTCTCATGTTATACCTGCCTACTAAGTACCGTGACTCCAATGGCATGAAATAAAAGTGCCAACAACTGCTGGGTTTGGGATGTCACATGCTAATTGTATCTGACTAGTAAGTACTGCAGCTACAACTGAATGGTTAGCTAAAACTGCCTACTACTTATGCAATCAAGATGACTCATGCTATCTATATCTGACTAGTAAGTGCTGCAACTATAATAGAATGAATAAAACTGCCAACTGTGTGAGTTCCTCGGTTTGACTTCCTTGTTTGGTCTCGAGGGGGCATACCAGGATGGGTATGATTGGTGTTAGTATCAGGTTGGTCCCGAATAGGCCTTTCTTATCCTTCTCTAATAGCCGACAGTTGTATCGAGTCTCTATAGGTTGTTTAGTGCATGCTTTGCTACCGCTTCAGTCCACTATACCTATGTAGGCGAGAGCCGCTGAATTATAGCCTCGCCGTGTACTGGCCTTAGTACTGACGCTCCTCTTTTTCCCTTCGCCCTTTGTCGGCACCCCTTTTGTTTAGCAGGTACGAGTTCGACGTCGTTAGCAGGGTTAACCTTCCGGCTTGGCCTGGGCAGGGTTATGGACGCCATTGGTTATTCTTCAGGGCTCTTAGCCCCATTTGCATCTTGTCCGTAGTCGGACGCTCTATCGTTTTCAAGGTGATTTGGATCTTTGTATAGTATATCTGTATTCTTGACTCTTGGAGTCGTTGTTGTGTATATATGTTCTATGGGTTCCATCATGGACTAATGTGTAATGTTATTACTTTGTTTTCCATCCACACGAAAGTGCCTGATGGGCGTCCTTGAATCGTTTCTATGCGGGTTTGGCGGGAAGCGCTAAAACTTGCATAGGGCCTATTCGAGGGTGTTACAGAGTGGTATCAGAGCCCAGCAGTTGCGATACCCCACTGGTCCAGCCTGTAGGATAACCTAGCTAACGGACGAAGTAGAGTGTCAAATCTATTTTGCAAAATCGATTGGATAGATCTGATTAGGTCTGCTTTTTCTCCTTACCTCTATGCTCTTCTCCTCTTACCTTTGCGTGTTTTAAATCTGCTCTCTCATCTTTTCTTCGAGTATAGGAATTCTCGTGGTTGGATTTCCGCCGTACCTTCAGGGTTTCGCTTCCTTCCTTTTATAACGGTGGAGCTACAATCATCTAATCTGCATCTTGTTTGTTGTACCCTTCATCCAATCTTTTTAGTCCTTGAACTCTTTATCTATATCGGCACCTTGACCGATATCCGTATCATGGAAAAACATATGAGAAGGCTGAGCAATGGTGAAGTTGGAGTATAACTTGAGCATGTGTTGTTCATGCCAATGGAACCATCGTGGAACCTAATCATTATGTCTTTTCATACGATTTATTTTGTATCTTTCGGTGTTTTCCCAATGCGACGACGTCTTCTGCGTCAGATCCGATGAAGAGCCTGCATCACTCCTTTGTTCTCCGCACATCGCTTGTCGAGATCTTCAGTCTAATTTCAGGAGTTGGGTTACAGGATTTTCCTTTTCATGTACAGAGTTAATAGTTTGCGTATGGGATGGACTGATCACCCTACCCGACTCTAACAATTCACTCTTGTACATTGAACTAGCGGATCAATGCAATCTTTACTCTTTTCACGGAAGTTAGAGGTGGCCTTTTCTTTTGATACCTTTACCTTCGTCTTTGTTTCTCCGGAGTTTTCTCTCGATGAACGTGAACAATGACCTCTTGTTGGTGGTGTCGCTGATTTCAAGATGGAGCGAGATTCCTTGTTAGTGGTGTCGCGAGGATCTACATGAAGCGAGAAGATTTAGACCGCCAGCCTTCTTCCCTGTACCATGAGACGAATCTCGAGGGCGAGATCCATTGTTAGTGGTGTCGAATTGTAGCACCCCGGTAAAACCACTACTAGAAAATCGCTTTGTTTTTGTGCATTGCATCATCATGACCGCGTGCTCATGTCATCATTCCACATTGCATTTCAGCATCGTCATCATCAAGCATCTGTTTGTCTAAAACTAATTTACTAAAAGCCCTATTTTGTTTTCTACATTAATCCCCTCTCTTTTATTTCAAAACAAAACTCGGGTCTCTTCCAGATATTTTGTTTGTCTAAAAGATATTTGCAAAAGTGTTTAAATAAAATAAATAAATGAAACTACTTTATATCGGGGGAGGCAGCCGCAGGCCGAGCCAAAAGCCCAGCCTGCAGCTACCTACTACCCACTACAAATCCAAACCCTAATCCTAATCTATCCCAAACCCTAGCCCCACCTACCCAGCCACCACCACCCACACCTACCGCCGCACCACACCCGGCTCCAGCCTCACCTGTCCCTGCCGTACGCCACCCCGCTCCACCCGAGCCTCCAACCGCAGCAGCCACACCCCGCAGGTGAGCAGCATATCACACGCACGCGCCACACGCAAGCACGCACGCACCCGTACGCACGATGCACCGCACCGACACGTCCGTGCGGCCGTGCCTGCACACCTGCGTGGAGACCCACCTCCTGCGTCGCACGCCCAACCCCAATCCCCGGACGCCACACCTCGCCTCACACTCGCGTGGCCGACCCGACCCCACCACCACCCCAGCGCTGCACTCCCCACGATCCCCCATCCCATCCACTCACATCGTCGTCCTCCTCTAGAGACCCCGCCCGATCCCCACGGCCGCCGCCGCGCGAGCCGACGCTCCCTCGAGCCCCGACCCCGACCTCCGCCTCCATGTCGCGGAGCCCGGCCTCGCCGACGTCCTTGTCGACCCTGCCGCCAGGCGCCTTTCCCCTTCGTCGCCACCGGCCCACATCACCCGTGTCTGCCGCTGCTCGACCTCGAGCTGGAGCTCCTCATCCGCGTCGCCGACCCGCCCTCTCCTCTCCTCTGGCTGTCCGAGGCCCCGTCGCTGTGGATCCCGTCTCCTCCGCCCCGGTCATGACTTCCCCGACCTATCATAGCAAGCGCCGATGCCCAGGATCCCGAGCCGCCTCCTCCCTGCGCTGCTGCAAGCTCCGCGAGCCGGTCGCCGCGACCCCTTTCGCCTTGGCCGCGCTGTAGCTTCTCTAGCCGCCGCCTGCGCGAGACCTTGCCCCGGTCGCCCTTCCTACCACGGCCGCCCTGCGAGCCGCGTTCCACCCATTGCAGGTTGAAGCCGCCCAAGCCTGGTAGAGCCACATCGCACCTAGCAGTCAGTTGTGTGGATCCCCTTTTGGTTCGGCCACCATCGAGTTTATCAGAGGCAAGCACCTCGTGTACAGATTCCTCTCTCAAGATCTTCACTGTTTCGATGTCGTGCCTTAATCGTTAAGATCTGCTTATGTTCCATCGACCGACAACAGATGGTTGAGTTGAAGTTCGGAGACCCTGGGTCCTCCTTTGGCGTCGAATCCCCAAGATCTTCCTCACGGACCGCAAGGCCGTTCCCGGAGCCGAATATCAACCCCCGGTGTTTTCTCCTTCCCCGAAGACCGATCTCGGCGAGACCGATCCTGAAACCCCTCCAAGCCCCAAGTTCTCTGATCCGACATGTGTGACCCCTATCTATCCTTATTTTATAAATGCCATATAAACTTGTTGCATATTAAATCATCCATACTCGCATACATGTTTATTGTTTGGGGTACTTTGTCGACTCACCTAATAATTAAATATGTAGCGCATATGCGGGCAATCCTAGCCTTATCTGGCCTTATTTAAATTTGTGTAGTGAACCGATGCCACGTTTTGTCTTGTTAATCCAACATTTAATTTGCGGGGTAGCTAAATAACTTGAACCTTCTAATTAATTGTCGAGACCCTGGTTCCGCTTAATATTGCCTAGTTGCAGCGCATCTTTGCCATGTCATGCATCATACATGCATCATGCCCGATCTTCTATCGTAGTATTAAATAGTGCATCCGGTGTTTCTTTTAGTGCTTTGCTTCTTCACGGATTAGGCCGTTGAGTGGATACGAGTATCGACAAGTTCTTCGGATAATGTATCTTCGGCAATGTTTTCCAGACGAGCATTCTCCCCCATTCTACCTATTTTGAATTTATAGTCTTTATTTCCTCCTGTTGATCTATTGTTATCCGTGTCGTGATGCTTTAGTGTTCCATAGTAGATATATTCCGTGCAGCATTTATATTGCCTTGGACACCTCCTATTACATGTTGTTTGGTAGATAGATGGCCTTGCGAGTCGTAGTCGCTTGCTCAGGTGCGATCCCGTGTCGTGGAGTACCGCACAGTTGTTGGAATGTTGTCATATGCTTTACGGTGGAGAGGATCATGATTTTAAATACAACTATTAATTTGCTTGATAACTAATGCAGAGGCATCGGTGGGCAATAGATGTTATTTGGTTCTTCCACGCTCACTTGTGTCCCATAGGACCCCGAGTACTTGATACCTGTTCCTTGAATATCGCACTATCCGCATATGGGACCATGAATCCCCTTAGCCAGAGCTTGATTCATTTCTTATTTCTTGGGGCCACAAAGTAGTTTGGGGTTTTATTACTATCATGTACTTATGCCATGCTTTACTACTTTATTTACGATTGTGCGTGGAGCACATGTACTGTTTTGGAACGTGGAATGTTTTCGCGGTATCGACAAGCCCAGTCACATTTTCGGGTTCCCGGTCGTTTATAGCCATTGTCACAAACCCTGGGTCCATCTCGGAGCTAGCCAACTTCGTTGCGGGTAGCTTAGTGGGGTGGCCCCCTGAAATATTTTATGAATCCTGTGATTGCTTTGTCGTGAAAGCCTCTTTGGGTTTTGATTTGGTTTTCCGAGGTCGATCGTGTGGGTGTTGCTATTTGTGCACCCCTGCAGGTAAATCTTTCTGAAAGCCGTGTCCACGGTTATGGATGACTTAGAGCATAGTATCTCGATCATAGACAAGCATAACTAAAGTAGTGCTATAAATTTGACTTAATATGTGACTAGTAATCAGCTCCACTACAATGGAATGGATAATAAAAGTGCCAACAGCTGGTGGAACTGGGGTGTATCGTGTCATGTTATACCTGCCTACTAAGTATCGTAACTCCAACGGAATGAAATAAAAGTGCCAACAACTGCTGGGTTTGGGATGTCACGTGCTAATTGTATCTGACTAGTAAGTACTGCACCTACAACTGAATGGTTAGCTAAAACTGCCTACTACTTATGCAATCAGGATGACTCATGCTATCTATATCTGACTAGTAAGTGCCGCAGCTATAATAGAATGAATAAAAGTGCCAACTGTGTGAGTTCCTCGGTTTGACTTCCTCGTTTGGTCTCGAGGGGGCATACCAGGATGGGTATGATTGGTGTTAGTATCAGGTTGGTCCTGAATAGGCCTTTCTTATCCTTCTCTAATAGCCGACAGTTGTATCGAGTCTCTATAGGTTGTTTAGTGCATGCTTTGATGCCGCTTCAGTCCACCATACCTATGTAGGCGAGAGCCGCCGAATTCTAGCCTCGCCGTGTACTGGCCTCAGTACTAACGCTCCTCTTTTTCCCTTCGCCCTTTGTCGGCACCCCTTTTGTTTAGCAGGTACGAGTTCGACGTCGTTAGCAGGGTTACCCTTACGGCTTGGCCTGGGCAGGGTTATGGACACCATTGGTTATTCTTCAGGGCTCTTAGCCCCATTTGCATCTTGTCCGTAGTGAGATGCTCTATCGTTGTATCTTTGTATAGTATATCTGTATTCTTGACTCATGGAGTCGTTGTTGTGTATATATGTTCTATGGGTCCCATCATGGACAAATGTGTAATGTTATTACTTTGTTTTCCACCCGCACGAAAGTGCCTGGTGGGCGTCCTTGAATCGTTTCTATGCGGGTTTGGCGGGAAGCGCTAAAACTTGCATAGGGCCGATTTGAGGGTGTTACACTACTCCAAGTCTAAAGAAGAGCATGAGCAACATCTAAGAATCATCCTAGAAACCCTGAGAGAACATCAGTTAGATGCCAAGTTCAGTAAGTGTGAGTTTTGGCTGAAAGAAGTAGGATTCCTAGGACATATTGTGTCTGCCGAAGGAGTCTCTGTTGATCCCGCCAAGATCAAAGATGTCGAAGCATGGGAAGCCCCAACCACTCAAACCCAAGTCTGTGCATTCCTCGGATTAGCGGGATACTACCGCAAGTTTTTTGAAGGATTTTTAAGCATCGCCAGACACATGACCCAATTGTTGAAGAAAGACAAGAAGTTTGAATGGACCGACAAGTGTGAAGCCAGTTTCCAAGAGCTGAAGAAGAGATTGATATCATCCCCAATATTGATCATGCCAAACATCAAGAAGCCGTTTGATGTATATTGTGATGCATCCAAGATTGGTCTCGGATGTGTATTGATGCAAGAAGGTAAAGTCATTGCTTATCTGTCTCGACAACTGAAGCAGCATGAGCAGAACTATCCGACCCATGATCTTGAACTAGCAGCCATAGTTTTGGCATTGAAGACATGGCGTCATTATCTGATGGGTAATCGTTGTGAGATTTACTCAGATCATAAAAGCTTGAAGTATATTTTCACTCAGAAGGAGCTGAATATGAGGCAAAGGAGATGGATAGAGTTAATCAAGGATTATGACCTTGACATTCACTATCACCCCGGCAAAGACAATGTGATAGCGGATGCTCTTAGCAGATTGCCTTGTAGGCTAAACACCATGATCAAGGAGAAGCAACCCAGTTTGTATGAGGAGTTGGAGCAGTTTAGAGCTGAGCTAGTTAGCAAAGGATTCTTAGCTAGCATTGAACTTCAACCCACATTGATTAGCCAAATCAAGAAAGCCCAGAAGGGGAATGAAAGTATCGACGGAATCAAACATCGTATTGGTACAAGAAAGGTACCAGGATTCACTAAAGACGAAGGAGTTCTGTGGTACAAAGGACGTATCTGTGTGTCAGCAGATTCGGAGCTGAAGCAAGTTATCATGTAGGAAGCTCATGATACTCTTTATTCTATCCACCCCGGAGGAACGAAGATGTATCAAGATTTGAAAGAGCAATTTTGGTGGCACAAGATGAAGAGAGAAATCGGAAGCTACATCGCCAAATGTGATATCTGTCAAAGAGTCAAAATAGAGCATCAAAGACCCGCAGGACTGTTGCAACCATTGCAGATTCCGGAATGGAAATGGGATTCCGTCAGAATGGACTTTATCACCGGTTTGCCTACTTCCAGTAGGGGAAATGACTCAATCTGGGTCATAGTTGATAGACTGTCCAAGGTAGCTCACTTCATACCTGTCAAGACTACCTACCAGAGTGCGAAGCTAGCAGAGCTGTACATTGCTAGGATTGTTAGTCTACATGGAACCCCCAAGACCATAGTATCAGATCGACGAACCCAGTTTACCTTGAGATTTTGGCAGAAGGTTCAGGAAGGATTGGGAACCAAGTTGAATTTCAGCATCGCTTATCACCCGCAAACTGATGGACAAACTGAGAGAGTCAACCAGATCCTAGAGGATATGTTAAGAGCTTGTGTGTTAGAGTATGGATCAAAGTGGGAAGACTGCCTTCCTTTCGCAGAATTCTCATATAACAACAGTTATCAAGCTAGTTTGCAGATGGCACCATTTGAGTTCCTATACGGAAGAAAGTGCCGCACCCCTTTGAATTGGTCGCAAGTAGGAGAGAGTCAGATCTTTGGACCCAACATTCTCCGAGAAGCCGAAGAGAAGGTTCACAAAGTCCATGAGCATCTCAAGACCGCCCAATCCAGACAGAAGATTTATGCCGACAAGAGAAGGAGAGACCTGACTTTCAATGTCGGAGATTTTGTATATCTCAAGGTTTCACCATTGAAAGGAACCCAGCGCTTTAGTCCGAAAGGAAAGTTAGCCCCCAGATATATCGGGCCCTTCAAGATTCTGAACCGTCGAGGAGAAGTATCGTATCAACTGGAACTGCCCGAAGAGATGTCAGCCATCCACAATGTGTTCCATATCTCGTTACTTCGCAAATGCCTAGAAGTGCCAGAGAAGACTGAAGTTTTCAAGAACATCGATCACCGAGCTAGATCAACAATGACCTGACATATCGTGAACTACCCATCCGTATCCTAGAAGAAGCTTACAGAACCACCAGGACCAGAAGTATCAAATTCCTCAAGATTCAATGGAGCAACCATACCAAAGAGGAAGCCACTTGGGAGCGAGAAGATTACATTAGGACAGAGTTCCCAGATGTCTTTAGTTCCTAGTTTTCTTTTGTAAATCTCGGGAAGAGATTTTGTTTAAGGGGGAAGGTTTGTAACATCCCAAAACTTTAATCCAAGGTTATTAAGATCCAAATCATCAAAATTAGGGTTAACAAAAACTTTTCCATTTTAAAATTATTAAAGCATTCATATGTGTGTGCATTTAAATAGGAGTTGTTTTGAATTGCCATGATTAAGTTATCCATTGCTTGTAAAATGATTCTTAGGTGAAATAAACATCATCTAGATCATTCCCAAACAAATCCCAAAGAAAAACAAATCAAAATGAATAAAAGAAAGAAATGGTTAGTTGTGCCATTTTAATCAACATGCCTACTTTGGCTATTCCTAGTACTCAATTCTTAACAGAAACAAATGTGGATCTATGCACCCCTTGATAGTACATGTAATGATGTACCAAGGCTCACTTTGTGATCTGCCAAAAACTTTCAAACACTAATTTTGAATGGCATTTGAAATTTGAATGTAGTTCATATGGGAAGATCACACTTATTCAAAAACCACTCGAATGAGCTCCATTTTCAAAACCCAAGCAACCATAGAGGCTTAAGCATGTGTATAGCAAACCCACCAAAAATCTTTTCAAAATTCAAAACTAAATTTCTTTCGGCCATTTTCACAAACACTTGGCAGGCAAGATTCACACCTAGTATTTAGCTCCGTGTTTTCTATAGGGTTTTGCCACGCATTTGACCTCAAATTACTCCCTCTGTCTCCAATTTATCTAACCAAGCCATAATCACCCCATCCCCTAGTCCCTAGCAGCAGTGCCGTGCCACCTGAGCACCATGCTCGCCGGTCAAGCATGGATAGCTCGCAGCCGACCTCCCCCCTCTCTCTCGCCATGCCTAGGAGCTAGACCAGACCACACCGCCTCCCTCTGTCCCCTCCCCAAGCAAAGCCGAGCCATGGACCACTCGCCCAGCTCCGCGCCCAGAGCATCTGCACCATGCCGAGCACGCGCCAGAGCGCCGCGCCCGACAAGTGTGCACACGCCGTGCCTCGACCGCAGGCCACGCTCACCGCTCAGCCACGAACCCAGGAACCGCCCGAACATGCCCGTTCGCCGCCGTTTGACCCGTAGCCACCGCACGTCGTGTCGAATGCCGCCTCTGCCGCTCAGAGAGTGAGCACCGCCCGACCGTTTGCCACCACCCTTAGCAGCGCCATTACACCATAGAGCACCACCAGGAGACCATGCATCGATCACCGCTCGCAGCCATGCCGCTACAGCCCGTAGCCATGTCGCCACCGTTGCCTGACCACGCCGTGCTGTCCCGTTGTCAAGCCTATATAAGGAGGCCACCTCCAGCCTTATTTTGCACACCACTCACCTTTCCTCTCTCCACTGATCAGTCCCCACTTCTTCCCGGAGCCACTCGAGCTCGTAGTCGCCAGAATTCCACCGGAGTTGGTCGCTTCTGGAGGAGAAGGGCCCCGCTGATTGCGACCACCCCAGGAGCTGCCGCGACCACCCCTGAGCTTGCCGTCCTCCACAAGTTCGATGGCCCCCATCACCGTCGGTGCTGGATCCCTGGTATGCCCCCTGAGCACCCCCACCGAGCTGCTAGGGTTTGTCCTCGCCGGCGACCTGTCCGTCGTCGATGACGAGCCCCAGTCGTAGATCCTAGTTCTAATCTAACGGCCCACATCGCCATGTACCGCTTTGCGTGTAACTAGCCGCTGACCGATGGACCCCCCTGTCAGCTGTGCCCCGTGCCGCGGAGTGCCACTGGGCCGGCCCGTTTACCTTCCCGTGCGACCCATTTAATTCAAATTAGGATTTTTCTATTTTAGTTTGAACTTAGTTCTGTCCCCAAGTTTGAAAATCAATTCGGAGAGATTTACAAATCTAAATGGAGTGATTCCAATTTTGTTAGAAAGCTACTGAAAAGATCTACCCAAGCCTGTTGGATTCAATTCAATTAGAGTTAGAGATCTCTCCTAGTAAAAATAACAAGACAGAAGCTTTTGCACATTCAACATTTTTATAAAATCAACCATGCTAGCTTTTGAGTTGATTCCAACTCTCAAAAATCGCATTTAACCATACCTATCTGAATATGTAATAATATTAGGGTTTACATGCAGTGACTTTGGACTAGTACCAAAATAATGCTATATAGGCATTTCTAGTCACTTTAAATCACTAAATAATGAAGTTAAAGCAAAGTAATTATGAACCAACCCTTAAATTACATTCCCATATGTTAGAATATGTGGTGATGACATGTGTCCACATGATCCCATATTTTAAGTGGTGAATATTAAATCTTAGTTAATTTTCAATGAGTAGAAATTACTTTTCTTAAATAAAAAGAATAAAACTAGTTAATAAAACTTGTGATGCTTGTGATGATAATAGATCATCAAATGTGTGCCTTAGAGTGCTAATTAGACTAGTTAAGTATTGTTTGGTGATTGTGTACTCCATATGTATTTATAGACGATAGTACCGACCAAGCTTTTGAGGAGGAGGAGTTCTATCAAGAGGAGGAAGAAAACTTTAACCACTGCACCAACCAAGGCAAGCTATTGTTAGCAAGCTAGAATTAAGCTAGAGAAAATAAGCAAGATGCATTAGGCATGCTTTGGTTATACCACTTTAACTATTACTTACCCCAAGTATTATTTTCCAAGCTTTACTTCCTTTACTTTACCAAAGTCCCTTACTTGTTTTGAAGGTAGCATAAAGAGTATAAAACTTGACCTATTTAGATAACTTTAGATGTCATTCTATGGCATGAGATTGATCCCATCTTTCCACCTTAGTGAACACTCTTAACTTAGTAGTTTAGAGTTAGATAAAAACTTGAGTCACTTTAGATGGGAACACTTGGTGAAAATGAATTGTGAAAACCTTACAATGATGAGTCATTCTATTGAAATGTTTTGACATGTGTTGAGAAACACAAATGGTTTATGATGATGAAAATGTCGAGGCATGAGCCTTGACCCTTTTACAAAACTGATGGTTGGATTCGGATGCGATACCATTCCAAATTTACAGTACAACCACAATACCTAAATTGGGTAAGGCTTAGCCGGAAATTTATATGCATTAGTATTAGTTCCCTCGCGGGAGAGGTTTGAGCTGAGGCTACCTCTCAATGTTGTCCACCTATGCAGTGCCCAAGATGACAGATGGTCATGGTTGGGAGGCCATGCTCATAGGAGAGGTGCTTGTACTAGGGTGTGTAAAGGAAAGGTTGTGTTTGATTATCTTCATACTAAGTATGATGATTCAGGGTTATCCCTGATAGATGTATCGAATCTTGTGGTGAAAGTGTACCACCTCTGTAGAGTGTCAAACTATTCGAATAGCCGCGTCCGTGGTTATGGACAGTTGGAGTGGCCACATTGTTTCATTGTCAGATGTTTTCAAAATAACTTATGAAATGAATGATGAATCTTGACTTGACCACAACAGAGTTGTGACTATGACGATAGCTTCCCAACTTAAGTGATTCTAGAACTTTATTTTATCTTTCTTTGCTTCTGAACTCAGCTTAGGTTTCAAACTTAACTTTATAGTTAAACCTAGAGTGAGCACTTTACTTAGAACTATACTACTTGTTAGTGGTAGTTTGCGAGTACTTAAATAGTACTCATGGCCTTTGTCCCTGGCTATTCCCATGGCCAGACTATGAAGGAGACTACCAAGATGATGGCCATCAGGACGGCTATGATAACTAGGACTATCTGCCTTCGCCAGCATTGCCTGTGCCCCTGAAGATGGACCCCACCGCTACGCTTATCTTTTATTTCCGCTGCTTGTTGTATTAAGACTGGATCATGAGATCCTTATTTGTGTAAGACCTTATGTATGGTTTGTAATGGATGATGTACTGTGATATCCAATCTGTTATGTCTCGCAAAAATGGTAATCCTGGGATTGCGATGAATGACATAACATGCATCTGGGATTAAAAATCCGGGTGTTGACACACCAGCAGGAGCAGCAGCATCAGGAGCTAGGGTTGCCTGAGCAATTACAGGTTCAACAGCTCTAGAGGCTCTGACAAATAAAGGGTAGTTGATCCCAAGAAATACAGATTGTCCCTTCAGATTGTCGACTCTGCTCCAGACTTGCTCTACTGGGTCTTTGGATGGGCATGCGGACCTCAAGAAAACGTGACACTGCAGCAATGGGTATGAAGAAAGTTGTGTCTCCATATGTTCTATTGTATCACCAACGCTGTTTAGTGCTCCCCTAATATGAATCCACATGAGTTCAGCATCCTGTTCCATGTCGCCTCCGAGAGGTGACAGGAACCAGCGCCGTGTCCCAAGTTCAGCATCTGCTACTACATCTTCAATGACCGGAGCTGGAATGATGCGCGAGGCTGCGTGGGTACCTGCGTGTTACTTAAGTTAGTAAGCAGAATTTTGAATGGGATTTTACATGCTATATGACACCATGACTCACCCCAAATGGATGGCTCCTAAACACGCACGTCGCCGCTAGGTTCAGTGACCGCATAAATGCATTGCGGTTTGTATGAAGAGTAGCTGTAGGTGAAGACGCCATCGACATACTTCTCCGGCCGTAGGAAGTCATCGCGCAAGACTGTCCATTCCTTGTATTTTGGGCATCTAATGAATGTGATTGCCTTGTCGAACACCGCTAAGAGTTCATACTCCCAGGTCTTCCATGCCCCCTACCGCAGTCTATGTGGGAGTTGTACCTTCAGGAGCTCAAGTTCTGCCATGTTGAACCTATAAGCGAATTCGGAAATGGGTGGCGGCCACCCGTTGTTGAATGCAGTAATGCCGACACCCTCCAAAGATGGCAATGCAAGTCTCACCGATATGTAGCCACTTTTTAGAGTCCAAGTACTCCCATCCTATGATAAAAGGACCAGTCACTCGCTGTTGCCACCCACCCAGTTCTGGTCATCTTCCATTTCCGTCTCTTCTTCTTCCTTGATATTCACCACTACTGATTCGAACCACTTATCCAGCAGCATCAGTTTTGCATGAATATTCTGCAGAGTTTGTTGTCAGTTGGTACAATCACCTAGCATGGATTCCATTGCAAATACAATTTGACAACTAGACCTTCAGATTAAAGTACACAAAATATCGCCTAAATACGAGTGTCTCCTCAAATATTGCCTAAATTGTGCCTGTGTCACTACGAAGATACTCA
The DNA here is from genome assembly GCA_916181665.1 of Avena sativa. Taxonomy (NCBI): domain Eukaryota; kingdom Viridiplantae; phylum Streptophyta; class Magnoliopsida; order Poales; family Poaceae; genus Avena; species Avena sativa. The sequence continues at coordinate 313,172,994 of OV702286.1, forward strand.
ATATATGGAGTAGTAGCAGAGCCCCTAGAACAAACTCCTGACGATGATCATAAACTGCTCGGGGCATAATAGCCTTAAATCGTCTAATCTGTTTGTTTCTATTTTAGAAAATAGAATATCACCTAGCAGGCATTCCATTGCAAAATCGAAATTGACAACTCGTCTATCACCTAAAGTAAGACTGTGTCACTATAAAAATACCAGAATATCAGGTACGAGCAGAGATTCCGCTGTACAGAATAGTTTTAAATGGTTTGATTTGTTAAAACCGCGCGTGCACACAACACGTTCGACGAAAGGAACATAGGATTCCGATGGGAGTTCAGCACATATGAATCAATGATATGACTGAACGAATAAGCTAGATATTGGAACTTACGTGGCCATCGTGGTCGTTTGGCCATTTGTTGGTATCGGGGTAAAGAAGGCCTGGCGTGCCGAACGATTGTTCTTCCATGTCCCGCATCATGAAGCGGTAGCCAGGGATGCGGAGGCAGCCGACAGAGATAATGTCCAACCCCGAGGCGATCCTGTGCATGTTCGCGGTGCTGAGGTTCGGCCATCCCCAATCCTCGCGGTGGCGGTCGCCCTGGCCATCCGCGTCGTCGTCGCATGCCTTTCGTTTCAGCCTGCTACTACCCTAAGCTCTACCCATAGCGGCAAATGGAGTCTGGAATCCGGTAGATTAATGGAGGTGTTGTGATAAGGAGGCGGGTGGATTTGAGAGGGGATGGAATCAGGGATGGGGCAGTTGTTCGAGCGGGGAGTGAATCTGCAAGGAACGGCCGCTCCCGCTGGTTCTCGTCCACGTGGAAGACAAGGAAGGGGGGCATAATTATTGAGGGCGGGCACCGGAACCATCAAGAGGAAGTGAAAAAATAAATCGTAAGAGAGAAATGTGCGGCCCGCCTGTTAGTGAGTGAAGGTCGGCACGTGCAAACGTGCCTACGTTTGACTTGGATCGTGCATGGCAGACCTCGATTCCACCGCATGCAAGTGGTGCGGAACAAATTTTAGGAAGCTCTAGCGTCGACGTGTAAAACCACCGTTTTTCTCCACCTTCACCCTAATACGAATGGTCGTGCACCATTCTAGATATTGGTAAGGGCGGTTTCAATCTTTCACTTCTCCGTCTCATGTCCTCGTCCATGGCCTCATCATCTTTCTCCTGCACAGCCTCATCCATTTCCTCCACAACCGCATCACCCTCTTCCTCCGTATCCTTTCCCTCTTGCCTGTAGTCATGGACTCTCCGTACGTCCGAAACGACGGCAGGCAAGAAACTACGCACTTCGACATCGAAGTATATGGCGGGAAGAAGGTCGATGTCGTCTACACCACCGACCCTCGGACGGTGAGGAACACTCTGAATAATTACACGAGTTGGCTGCAGTTCGAAGAAAACAGGTTCATAGGTCTCGACCTTGAGTATAGCCGCGATCACCGTAGGATCACCGTGGTGCAACTCTCCATGAAGGGGCACGTCCTTGTATACCAGCCTTTTTGCGAGAAGGGGGCTGATGGGATCTGGTAGACTTTGCTGTATTTTTGTTCCTGAACTGTCTGTTTGCAAAATTTATTGCTATATTATTTGTCTGGATTCATTTTCATGCAGATGGGGCGAAAGCATTAGGGATCTGTTTCATGACTTTCTCATGAACCAGCACATAACATTTACTAGTGTTGACATCATGAATGACACTAAACTGCTTGAAAGCCTGACTGTCAACATTAGAATCCCAAAGGAGTGTAGAGTGGACATCCAGAAAATTTACTGGATCCTAGGGACGAAGGGCGGCAAGACCGGGATGGCCGCTCTTGCCTCCGAACTCATCGACCCATGGTACGCTGACATGAAGGGCAAATTGCCGAGATGTTCGTGGAGGCATTTAGGGAACGATTACTGGGAGGATAAGCCACTTTATGAACCTAATCTGAAGTATGCTGCAATTAACGGGTATGTTAGCCACGAGCTGTATCGCCAGATTGTAAAATATCGTTCTAGGCATCGCATCATTGAACCACCACCAAGGCAGGTTGTTTGCCCCAGATGCCGGAGTGTAGATGAATCTACAAGCCGGGGCAAGTGACCAAAGGCATCCTGGGATCGGTTGGCTTCTCCAACAGGCTGGGATGTAGACTTTTAGTGCATGATTGTTGTGTTTGTATGGGGCTTGTTGTGTTTATGAAAACATGTTATTTCAGAAGTACACTATGTGAGAAATTACGAAATGTTGTGTATTACCTTTTCGAACTATAATCTAGGTTTGGTTATGACTGTATCCTTCGCTATAATCTGGGTTTGGTTATGACTTATGACTGTATCACACCTTATGCATGTCAGTCCTGGATTCTGCCACATGCAAATGGCACAGACAGAATTTGTAAGAATGAATGTTGAGCATACAAAAAGGGGAATGTAATTCATACAGGTTAAGTAGCTAATAACACAGGGATCATACGAGATTGGTTGTTACACACAGAATGCTTAGAAAATACATGCGAGATAAAATACAAGTGAGATAAAACTAGGAACGAAATGTGAAACTAGTAGTGGTAAACAGCACACTGACCCACCCGCCAAATCCTGTTGAGAATCTCGTAGCAAACATACGTGTCCCTGGCTGCATACTTGATCGCATCGTAATCCAGGTGCCTCCACTCCCATCGCTCGTGCAGGTGCTTCGGGAACTCGACTTTCATGCCGGCGTACTCGCGGTCGATGATGTCGGCAGCGAGTCTATCCATGCCGGCTTTCCCTATACCGCCATCCGAGTACCTCCACAAACGTTGGAGATCAACATGATTGACGACATGAACGAGGAGATCCCGCTCTAGCTTCGGAGTGTCGTTCTTGATGTCGACGCTAGCGAAGTAGATCTCCCTCCTGTGTAGGAACTCACGAAGCTCCGGGCATACAGATTTGGCCCTACATACGTGGTATAGGAGGCAGTGGTTGCGCATGGATAGCTGCAAAAGCACCGTCCTCTTCCTATCTCTGGTATACTCGAGGTCAAGGCCGACGATCTTGTACCTGTCCATCGGCTCCTGTAGCCAACGCGCGTACATTGCGATGACCTTGGCGACCTCCGCTGACGCATTTGTGTGGACGACCGTCAGCTTGGTGGTGCCATGGGCGGTGACAGTGTACTCGTCGGTGAAGTCGCTCCCATCGCCGAACACGCCGTACTCTGCATCCATGGCAGCAGCTAATGCGGCGGTGGTGGCCTAGGCTCGGTAGCGGTGGCTGGGACTGGGCGTGGCGGTGGAGTGATCTGTTGCGGTGGTATGGCCCGACGGAGGCGGTGCCTGCGGCAGCGTCGATGGTTCTTGCGGTGGTTGTGGCGGCGCAAGGAATGAGTTGAGGATTTTTGCACAGTGATGTGCTGAGGAGACGGAAGGCGATGCTTAAATTGTGTTTACCAATATTCCGGTCATACCCATGTGGAGGCAAGTTTGACCAGGCGAGCACAGTTGGTTTCCAATCCTAGCGATTAAATACGGCGTCCGTCCCGGTAGGCGATGGGACGGGTGTGTGATGTGGCTTTGGCGTGGCAGAGACCGGTCATGTAGACCACCGTCCCGTTGCCGATCCGCAGCAGGTGCACGATGCTGACACGACGTAACGTGACAGGACAGAAGGAAGTGTACAGTTATTATTCCTAACAAATTTAAGAAGTGTAAGCATAGACATGGACCTAGCATCCCTGCACCCCGGGGCAGCCACCCAGCCGATCGGGCCTACCGATTGCGGAAAGCTTGTCCAGAATTTGCCAAAATGACGCTTGTTTTCCCATGCTTCTATAAATTTCTCTGTAGGCCACTTGTGTAAGCATGCATGATCAAGCAACTTTGCAACACACGTGTCGGTGAAAAAGCATTAGGTTTCAACGCACCACATAGTTTAGGGATTGAATAGCTACATTGTGTAGATCTAGCCAAATTGCATGGTAAAGCCAAATTCAGCTTTTTGTAAGAATTAGCTATAGCAACATTGTGTCTCGTTTGTCCTCACTTTTGCCCTCCCGATATTCCGAAGCCCTCACATGCACTCGGAAAGGGGTGACATCTGGTCAAAGGCTTGGCTATTACATGCGCCCTGATGCCTAAATTGGAAGTTTTTTTTTGTTATTTGGCCTTTTTAAGAGCGCCTTTTCCCCTCTCTCTCTAACAGTTATGTGTCTTTTTTGCCCAAAAAAGTAGGGAATCTAGATCAGCTTCTCTCTTTATTCATTGTTCCTTTTGCCCATGTTTTCGCCAATCTGGTAGCAAATCTAGAGCAGTAAACCAAACCAGCACCATAAATAAATTCAGTAAACAGAGAAGATGTAGATAAAGCAGCTAATATAGGTTATATAGTACGGTACTTAACGAGGTTCGACAATTAGGCTGCTCAGGAGCAGAGCAGCTGACAGGCTCAACACAGACAAGACAAAAGAAGCTGCTTTACAGCAGCAGTACCAGCAGCAGCTGATCAGTGGCCCCTCGTGGCCTCGGCCAGGAGGGCATCCGCCTCCTCCCTCTATCGCCTCCTCCACTTCTTGCTACCCAGCCCCTTGACCTTGGGCGCCTTGGGTCTGATCAGGGGCATGCGACCCTCCTCGATAGCCACCTTCTGGAGGTTGCGGAGGTGAAGACCGAGCGCCTGGTGCTTGGCCATGAAGCCGTGGACATTCACGGAGTCGCCCTCAGGTCCTCACGTCCTCGGCATGCTTCACAAGGGAGTTGAAGTCCGTGGCGTGGATCCTCCTGGTGGGGCAGAAGGGGAACCTGTACACGTCGCCAGCAAAGAAGTTGTTGTACTCACCGGACTTTAGCCTCCTTAGCACATGACGAGTCTTGGTGTCCTTGGACTCGTCGTCGATGCGGCCGGAGGTCGCTGCTATCCTCCTGTTGGAAAAAAACAATAGAGTGAAATAAGGACGTGATTGAGATACTTTGATTATCGGGATTGATTTTTTGCATAAATTAACCGAACGAGATCTCCCGATTATTCCCCAAATCTCAAACCAAATCGAATACTGATCCCAACTACGAACAGGGGGATTCATCGAAAATTGAGATCTAACACAAGAGGATTAGCTACTATAAAAATACGAATAGCCGAGCCCTAATAACATACGATCTAGCATCCAACGATGGGAACGGGGGAAGAACAAGGGAAGGGGAGAAAACCTTGGTTACCTCCGACCATGGGTCGGCGATGCTGGTGTCGTAGGGGTTCTCTGGCCTTATGTAGACAACCTCCTCGTAGGGGTCCCAGCTGAGTGGGATCTGTCCGAGACCGGCAGGGGCCTCCTCGCCGGCGGCTACGGCGGATGCGGGGACGGGGACGGGGGTCTTTACGGGGACGGGGGCTCCTCGCCGGCAGCCTTGGAGGCGCCGATGGCCACCGCGTCATTCTTCTCCATCATCGGTGTGGTTGGAGTTTTGTTGGGCGTTTGCAGAAGGTGATGGGACAGTGGAGACGGTTGAGTGAGCGAGTGCGTGATTAGTGGGAGTGGGGAGGCCTCTATTAAAGGAGAAGGGAAGCGACGTTTCGTTGCACTACCGTCCAGCGCGTACGCTAATGCATCGTGCACGGCCACACGTGTCCGCTACTGCCCCGTGCACCGCACACGCGTACCGTGAGTCGCGTTTTTTCCCCTCGTGTGTAACCCTGGCGATTCAGTTGTACTCAGTTTTTCCCTCGAGCGTAACACTAGCGGTTTGGTTCCATTTTTAAATTATTTTATATTTTCTATTTGAATCCCTTTGTCACACTTGCCCTTGGTTTTTAAGTTCTACTCAGTTTTGCCCTTGGTTTTTAAGTTCTACTCAGTTTTCCCTTGGTTCTTAAGTGCTACTCGGTTTTCCCCTCTTTTTGTATCCATCTCTCGCACCTGTGCTCATCTTCGCTGCTACGCTTTGATTGGTCGAGACAGTTATCACACGGATCGTGCCCAACAACCGTTGATCCTCTGTGATCTAGCGGACAGGATAACCCTTATATCTGTCGGGGCATCCCTCTATCCATGCAAAATAACGAGTATGCCACCGGAACTTTAACTCCATAAACAGATGAACTTGAATATATTTTGAAGGGTACGAAAATAGAAATCCCCATAGTTTAAGGGTCTAGATACGGTAAAAGAACTAAATATTATTAGTGGCCGGGCTAGCACAGTGACGGGTTGGTCGGCTAGAAGTTGTTGATTCCTAAGTAAGGGGACACTAGGCCAGTCTTGACATACTCCCTCAGGAATTTGCCATAAGCAGCGTGCTTAGCCTTGGTCACATGCGGAATCAAGCTGGCAATCCTCAGGTTGACTCCTTTCTTACAGAAAGGGCACCTGAGCTCCCCAAGTCGAGTGCAGAAAGGGATTATCCCGCTCTTGAGCTTCTTCATGACATGGCGTCTCTTGTTGTCCCTAGTCTCCTTGTCAGAGTCCATCTCACTTGAATACACCTATAATGTATGGAATACAAACCAAAATGAGCAAAATAATAAATATATATTCCTTCCATCATTCCGAGTTACTTTCAATGCAATAACATGTCTATACAGGTTTAGCAGTTCATTAAGGCCGTCTCCCTAGCTCGCTCCTAAATTAATGTGGTTTGTGTTCTTGGTAACTTATTAATAAATAAATAATGTGGATTCATGTACCGGTTCGTACGTTGCATCTAATCATTAGGACTAGATTTTTTTATGACGCCAGGATAGATTAAGCTCGAGCAGAAAATATGAAACATGTAGAAATAAATGTACCTTCGGGTACACGAGCGGAGCGTGTTCGTCGAACTCCATGCCCTCATCGGCGCCTCCAAAGTCGTCAGCACCAGCGAGCACATGGTCCCCCAAGGGGTTGAACTGCACGTCCTCCTCACCTTGTGTTGCATGATGCTCCTCCAGATCTGCCGCCTGAAGCACCACCCCGGCGGCGATGCCCGGACGCTCACCCCCACACACTGGTTTCATGGAGAAGGTTCGTGCAAGTACATTCAAGGTTGTGGGGTTTTGCTAGATAGGGAAGAGAGAGTAGTGGATGAGTGCGAATGGAGGACCCGATAGGCTGGGTTTTTAATGCGAGGACGTTTAGGCCTCCTCGAGGGCCCCGGTAGGAAGCTCTTCCGGCTGCGGCTGCCGCGTGGAAGGTTCGTGTGGTGGGGGCCTGTCAGAAGTGAGAGTGCAGGCGCGCTACGCAGTAAAAATAGTATAGCCCGTGGGCCGTGGATGACCAGTTGTCGTGCAGTAGACTTGTACCCTTTGCAGACTAGATTAAACATGACATGACCACTCGACGACTTTTTCCATGGACGACATCGTGTTCCTTCTTGTAGAAGTATCGTTGAGAGAGACGTCCGTGCTCTCTCGCGCTGTCCTGTGAAGGGCACGACGTGTGCAATGAGACTTGTGGGATCACACTGGATCAATGGTTGGTGCGCACGATCCGCGTGACAACTGTGACAACCAATCAGGGTTTACCAGACAGAGTGGGCACAAGTTTGGGCTTCTACGAAAGAGAGAGAGGGGGCAAAACTGGGTAGTATCAAAAAACCAAGGGCAAAGCTGAGTAGTATAAAAATGGAAAGTGGTTGTCATTTACAATGAAATACATCGTGGCATACATCAAATTATGCCAAGATAGATCCACTAGAGTTCATTGCATGTGTGTTCTTATACTAAAACCAGCACTAGAGTCATTGCATGTGTGTTCTTTCCACAAACCACACATGGATCAACCAGTGTTGTTGCATGTGTGTTCTTTCCACAAACCACATATGGATCAACCAGTGGTCATTTCATGTGTGTTCTTTTCCACAAAGCACATATGGATCCACTAGAGTCTTTGCATGTGTGTTCTTTTCACAAACCACATATGGATCCACCAGTGTCATTGCATGTGTGTTCTTTCCACAAACCACACATTGATCAACCAGTGGTCATTGCATGTGTGTTCTTTCCACAAACCACACATGGATTCCCCTGAGTCATTGCATGTGTGTTCTTTCCACAAACCACATATGGATCAACCAGTGTTGCATGTGTGTTCTTTCCACAAACCACATATGGATCCACTAGAGTCATTGCATGTGTGTTCTTTTCACAAACCGCATATGGATCCACCAGTGTCATTGCATGTGTGTTCTTTCCACAAACCACACATTGATCGACTAGTGGTTATTGCATGTGTGTTCTTTCCACAAACCACACATGGATACCCCTGTGTCATTGCATGTGTGTTCTTTCCACAAACCACATATGGATCAACCAGTGTCATTGCATTTGTGTTCTTATACTAAAACAAGCACAAGAGTAATTGCATGTGTGTTCTTATACTAAAACCAGCACTAGAGTCATTCCATGTGTGTTCTTTCCACAAACCACACATGGATCAACCAGTGTTCACTTCATGTGTGTTCTTTCCACAAACCACCTATGGATCAACCAGTGGTCATTGCATGTGTGTTCTTTTCCACAAACCACATATGGATCCACTAGAGTCATTGCATGTGTGTTCTTTTCACAAACCACATATGGACCCACTAGAGTCATTGCATGTGTGTTGTTATACTAAAACCAGCACTAGAGTCATTGCATGTGTGTTCTTTCCAAAAACCACATATGGATCCACCAGTGGCATTGCATGTGTGTTCTTTCCACAAACCACACATGGATCCCCCTGAGTCATTGCATGTGTGTTCTTTTCACAAGCCACATATGGATCAACTAGTGTCATTGCATATGCGTTCTTTCCACAAACCACATATGGATCAACCAGAGTCATTGCATGTGTGTTCTTTACATATGGATCAACTAGAGTCATTGCATGTGTGTTCTTTTCACAAACCACATATGGACGCACTAGAGTCATTGGATGTGTGTTCTTATACTAAAACTAGCACTAGAGTCATTGTATGTGTGTCCTTTTCACAAACCACATATGGATCCACCAGTGTCATTGCATGTGTGTTCTTTCCACAAAACACACATGGATCGACCAGTGGTCATTGCATGTCTGTTCTTTTCCACAAAGCACATATGGATCCACTAGAGTCTTTGCATGTGTGTTATTTTCACAAACCACATATGCATCCACCGGTGTCATTGCATGTGTGTTCTTTCCACAAAGAACATATTGATCGACCAGTGATCATTGCATGTGTGTTCTTTCCACAAACCACACATAGATCCCCCTGAGTCATTGCATGTGTGTTCTTTCCACAAACCACATATGGATCAACCAGTTTCATTGCATATGTGTTCTTATACTAAAACTATCACTAGAGTCATTGCATGTGTGTTCTTATAGTAAACCAGCACTAGAGTCATTGCGTGTGTGTTCTTTCCACAAACCACACATGGATCAATCAGTGTCATTGCATGTGTGTTCTTTCCACAAACCACATATCGATCAACCAGTGGTCATTGAATGTATGTTCTTTTCCATAAACCACATATGGATCCACTAGAGTCATTGCATGTGTGTTCTTTTCACAAACCACATATGGACCCACTAGAGTCATTGCATGTGTGTTCTTATACTAAAACCATCACTAGAGTCATAGCATGTGTGTTCTTTCCACAAACCACACATGGATCAACCAGTGTCATTGCATGTGTGTTCTTTCCACAAACGACGCATGGATCCACCAGTGGCATTGCATGTGTGTTCTTTTCCACAAACCACATAGGGACCACTAGAGTCATTGCATGTGTGTTCTTTTCACAAACCACATATAGACCCACTAGAGTCATTGCATGTGTATTCTTATACTAAAACCAGCATTAGAGTAATTGCATTTGTGTTCTTTTCACCAACTACATATGGATCCACAAGTGTCATTGCATATGTGTTCTTTCCACAAAACACACATGGATCGACCAATGGTCATTGCATGTGTGTTCTTTCCACAAACTACACATGGATCCCCCTGAGTCATTGCATGTGTGTTCTTTCCACAAACCACATATGGATCAACCAGTGTCATTGCATGGGTGTTCTTATACTAAAACCAGCACTAGAGTCCTTGCATATGTGTTCTTATACTAAAACCAGCACTAGATTGTTGCATGTGTGTTCTTTCCACAAACCACACATGGATCAACCAGGGTCATTGCATGTGTGTTCTTTCCACAAACCACGCATGGATCCACCAGTGGCATTGCATGTGTGTTCTTTTCCACAAACCACATATGGATCCACTAGAGTCATTGCATGTGTGTTCTTTTCACAAACCACATATGGACCCACTAGAATCATTGCATGTGTGTACTTATACTACAACCAGCACTAGAGTCATTGAATGTGTGTTCTTTTCACAAACCACGTATTTATCCACTAGAGTCATTGCATGTGTGTTCTTTCCACAAACCACACATGGATCGACCAGTGCTCATTGCATGTGTGTTCTTTCCACAAACCACACATGGATTCCCCTGAGTCATTGCATGTGTGTTCTTTCCACAAATCACATATGGATCGACCAATGTCATTGCATGTGTGTTCTTTCCATAAACCACATATGGATCCACTAGATTCATTGCATGTGTGTTGTTTTCACAAACCACATATGGATCAACCAGTGTCATTGCATGTGTGTTCTTTCCACAAACCACACATTGATCGACCAGTGGTCATTGCATGTGTGTTCTTTCCACAAACCACACATGGATACCCCTGAGTCATTGCATGTGTGTTCTTTCCACAAACCACATATGGATCAACCAATGTCATTGCATTTGTGTTCTTTCCACAAACCACACATGGATCCCCCTGAGTCATTGCATGTGTGTTCTTTCCAAAAACCACATAAGGATCAACCAGTGGCATTGCATGTGTGTTCTTATACTAAAACCAGCACTAGAGTCATTGCATGTGTGTTCTTTTCAACAAGTGGTCATTGCATGTGTGTTCTTTTCCACAAACCACATATGGATCCACTAGAGTCATTGCATGTGTGTTCTTTTCACAAACCACATATGGACCCACTAGAGTCATTACCTGTGTGTTCTTATACTAAAACCAGCACTAGAGTCATTGCATGTGTGTTCTTTCCACAAACCACACATGGATCAACCAGTGTCATTGCATGTGTGTTCTTTCCACAAACCACATATGGATCAACCAGTGGTCATTGCATGTGTGTTCTTTTCCATAAACCACATATGGATCCACTAGAGTCATTGCATGTGTGTTCTTTTCACAAACCACATATGGATCCACTAGAGTCATAGCATGTGTGTTCTTATACTAAAACCATCACTAGAGTCATTGCGTGTGTGTTCTTTCCACAAACCACACATGGATCAACCAGTGTCATTGCATGTGTGTTCTTTCCACAAACCACATACGGATCAACTAGTGGTCATTGCATGTGTGTTCTTTCCACAAACCACACACGGATCCCGCTGAGTCATTGCATGTGTGTTCTTTCCACAAACCACATATGGATCAACCAGTGTCATTGCATGTGTGTTCTTATACTAAAACCAGCACTAGAGTCATTGCATGTGTTTTCTTATACTAAAACCAGCACTAGAGTCATTGCATGTGTGTTCTTTCCACAAACCACACATGGATCAACCAATGTCATTGCATGTGTGTTCTTTCCACAAACCACATATGGATCAACCAGTGGTCATTGCATGTGTGTTCTTTTCCACAAACCACATATGGATCCACTAGAGTCATTGCATGTGTGTTCTTTTCACAAACCACATATGGACCCACTAGAGTCATTGCATGTGTGTTCTTATACTAAAACCAGCACTAGAGTCATTGCATGTGTGTTCTTTTCACAAACCACATATGGATCCACCAGTGTCATTGCATGTGTGTTCTTTCCACAAACCACACATGGATCGACCAGTGGTCATTGCATGTGTGTTCTTTTCACAAACCACACATGGATCCCCCTGAGTCATTGCTTGTCTGTTCTTTCCACAAACCACATATGGATCAACCAGTGTCATTGCATGTGTGTTCTTATACTAAAACCGGCACTAGAGTCATTGCATGTGTTTTCTTATACTAAAACCAGCACTAGAGTCATTGCATGTGTGTTCTTTCCACAAACCACACATGGATCAACCAATGTCATTGCATGTGTGTTCTTTCCACAAACCACATATGGATCAACCAGTGGTCATTGCATGTGTGTTCTTTTCCACAAACCACATATGGATCCACTAGAGTCATTGCATGTGTGTTCTTTTCACAAACCACATATGGACCCACTAGAGTCATTGCATGTGTGTTCTTATACTAAAACCAGCACTAGAGTCATTGCATGTGTGTTCTTTTCACAAACCACATATGGATCCACCAGTGTCATTGCATGTGTGTTCTTTCCACAAACCACACAGGGATCGACCAGTGGTCATTGCATGTGTGTTCTTTTCACAAACCACACATGGATCCCCCTGAGTCATTGCTTGTCTGTTCTTTCCACAAACCACATATGGATCAACCAGTGTCATTGCATGTGTGTTCTTTCCACAAACCACACATGGATCTACCAGGGTCATTGCATGTGTGTTCTTTCCACAAACCACGCATGGATCCACCAGTGGCATTACATGTGTGTTCTTTTCCACAAACCACATATGGATCCACTAGAGTCATTGCATGTGTGTTCTTTTCACAAACCACATATGGACCCACTAGAATCATTGCATGTGTGTACTTATACTACAACCAGCACTAGAGTCATTGCATGTGTGTTCTTTTCACAAACCACGTATTTATCCACTAGAGTCATTGCATGTGTGTTCTTTCCACAAACCACACATGGATCGACCAGTGCTCATTGCATGTGTGTTCTTTCCACAAACCACACATGAATTCCCCTGAGTCATTGCATGTGTGTTCTTTCCACAAATCACATATGGATCAACCAGTGTCATTGCATGTGTGTTCTTTCCATAAACCACATATGGATCCACTAGAGTCATTGCATGTGTGTTGTTTTCACAAACCACATATGGATCGACCAGTGTCATTGCATGTGTGTTCTTTCCACAAACCACACATTGATCAACCAGTGGTCATTGCATGTGTGTTCTTTCCACAAACCACACATGGATACCCCTGAGTCATTGCATGTGTGTTCTTTCCACAAACCACATATGGATCAACCAGTGTCATTGCATTTGTGTTCTTTCCACAAACCACACATGGATCCCCCTGAGTCATTGCATGTGTGTTCTTTCCAAAAACCACATAAGGATCAACCAGTGGCATTGCATGTGTGTTCTTATACTAAAACCAGCACTAGAGTCATTGCATGTGTGTTCTTTTCAACAAGTGGTCATTGCATGTGTGTTCTTTTCCACAAACAAAATATGGATCCACTAGAGTCATTGCATGTGTGTTCTTTTCACAAACCACATATGGACCCACTAGAGTCATTACCTGTGTGTTCTTATACTAAAACCAGCACTAGAGTCATTGCATGTGTGTTCTTTCCACAAACCACACATGGATCAACCAGTGTCATTGCATGTGTGTTCTTTCCACAAACCACATATGGATCAACCAGTGGTCATTGCATGTGTGTTCTTTTCCATAAACCACGTATGGATCCACTAGAGTCATTGCATGTGTGTTCTTTTCACAAACCACATATGGATCCACTAGAGTCATAGCATGTGTGTTCTTATACTAAAACCATCACTAGAGTCATTGCGTGTGTGTTCTTTCCACAAACCACACATGGATCAACCAGTGTCATTGCATGTGTGTTCTTTCCACAAACCACATATGGATCAACTAGTGGTCATTGCATGTGTGTTCTTTCCACAAACCACACACGGATCCCCCTGAGTCATTGCATGTGTGTTCTTTCCACAAACCACATATGGTTCAACCAGTGTCATTGCATGTGTGTTCTTATACTAAAACCAGCACTAGAGTCATTGCATGTGTTTTCTTATACCAAAACCAGCACTAGAGTCATTACATGTGTGTTCTTTCCACAAACCACACATGGATCAACCAATGTCATTGCATGTGTGTTCTTTCCACAAACCACATATGGATCAACCAGTGGTCATTGCATGTGTGTTCTTTTCCACAAACCACATATGGATCCACTAGAGTCATTGCATGTGTGTTCTTTTCACAAACCACATATGGACCCACTAGAGTCATTGCATGTGTGTTCTTATACTAAAACCAGCACTAGAGTCATTGCATGTGTGTTCTTTTCACAAACCACATATGGATCCACCAGTGTCATTGCATGTGTGTTCTTTCCACAAACCACACATGGATCGACCAGTGGTCATTGCATGTGTGTTCTTTTCACAAACCACACACGGATCCCCCTGAGTCATTGCTTGTCTGTTCTTTCCACAAACCACATATGGATCAACCAGTGTCATTGCATGTGTGTTCTTATACTAAAACCAGCACTAGAGTCATTACATGTGTTTTCTTATACTAAAACCAGCACTAGAGTCATTGCATGTGTGTTCTTTCCACAAACCACACATGGATCAACCAATGTCATTGCATGTGTGTTCTTTCCACAAACCACATATGGATCAACCAGTGGTCATTGCATGTGTGTTCTTTTCCACAAACCACATATGGATCCACTAGAGTCATTGCATGTGTGTTCTTTTCACAAACCACATATGGACCCACTAGAGTCATTGCATGTGTGTTCTTATACTAAAACCAGCACTAGAGTCATTGCATGTGTGTTCTTTTCACAAACCACATATGGATCCACCAGTGTCATTGCATGTGTGTTCTTTCCACAAACCACACATGGATCGACCAATGGTCATTGCATGTGTGTTCTTTTCACAAACCACACATGGATCCCCCTGAGTCATTGCTTGTCTATTCTTTCCACAAACCACATATGGATCAACCAGTGTCATTGCATGTGTGTTCTTTCCACAAACCACATATGGATCCACTAGAGTCATTGCATGTGTGTTCTTTCCACAAACCACATATGGATCCACCAGTGTCATTGCATGTGTGTTCTTTCCACAAACCACACATTGATCGACTAGTGGTCATTGCATCTGTGTTCTTTCCACAAACCACACATGGATCCCCCTGAGTCATTGCATGTGTGTTCTTTCCACAAACCACATATGGATCAACCAGTGTCATTGCATGTGTGTTCTTATACTAAAACCAGCACTAGAGTCATTGCATGTGTGTTCTTATAGCAAACCAACACTAGAGTCATTGCATGTGTGTTCTTTCCACAAACCACACATGGATCAACCAGTGTCATTGCATGTGTGTTCTTTCCATAAACCACGCATGGATCCACTAGTGGCATTGCATATGTGTTCTTTTCCGCAAACCACATATGGATCCACTAGAGTCATTGCATGTGTGTTCTTTTCACAAACCACATATGGACCCACTAGAGTCATTGCATGTGTGTTCTTATACTAAAACCAGCACTAGAGTCATTGCATGTGTGTTCTTTTCACAAACCACATATGGATCCACCAGTGTCATTGCATGTGTGTTCTTTCCACAAACCACACATGGATCGACTAGTGCTCATTGCATGTGTGTTCTTTCCACAAACCACACATGGATCCCCCTGAGTCATTGCTTGTCTGTTCTTTCCACAAACCACATATGGATCAACTAGTGTCATTGCATGTGTGTTCTTTCCACAAACCACATATGGATCCACTAGAGTCATTGCATGTGTGTTCTTTTCACAAACCACATATGGATCCACCAGTGTCATTGCATGTGTGTTCTTTCCACAAACCACACATTGATCGACTAGTGGTCATTGCATGTGTGTTCTTTCCACAAACCACACATGGATCCCCCTAAGTCATTGTATGTGTGTTCTTTCCACAAACCACATATGGATCAACCAGTGTCATTGCATGTGTGTTCTTATACTAAAACCAGCACTAGAGTCATTGCATGTGTGTTCTTATACTAAAACCAGCACTAGAGTCATTGCTTGTGTGTTCTTTCCACAAAGCACACATGGATCAACCAGTGTTCACTGCATGTGTTGGGGGGATACCCCCGGGTAGGGTCACTCTGGGGTATAAGGGCCGAGTTAGCCGAGGTTCGGCAAGGTCAAAGCGGATGCTGGCCGAGTCACCTCAAGGCATGCCGGATCACGGAGTAACCCGGACCAGGAGGGGTCGCCTAACATTGTCTCATCCGGCTTAAGGAGTAAGTCGGAAGTACTTGTCTAACTTATATGCAGGAACAGGTGTGGCCGGATCTACTATGATCTGGATCCTCGCTTAGCTTCTGGGAGAAGGAAGGAATCTCCCTGGTCAAAAAAGAAGGTCCGATACGCACTGCATGAGCGAATAAAGCAAGGGCAGGACCACCGGGTCATGGACGACAAGGGTGACGACGCTCACGTCGGCTGACGCGGGCGCCGCAGAGGCTACGTCGCTAAAGCATGTGTGACGCAGGGGAAAAGCACCCCGGTCGGGTTACCACTTTGGGAGGGGCATATTCGTAGGAATATGCCTCCACGTATGCCCTAGGCCAGGACCGAACCTCCTCTATATAAGGGGGGTTAGGGTTCTGGTAGTGGGGGTGGGTTGAGCACTAGTTGGTTGGGTTCTAGTTGGATGTGCACTAGTTGATCTAGGGTTCTAGGGAAAAATAGTGGGCAAGGGTAAGAGAGCTCCTTCTTCCTCCTCTCGCCAATACAGCTCAAGGAGCACTTGTAATCTTGGAGATATAGCAATACAAACTTCTGTGTGGAGAATCACTCTGCTATCCCTCCCTGGATTCCCCTAGAGTGTATTAGTCCCCACCTTTAGCCTATCCATGGCATCTGCCATGACACCACCACGACAGTTGGCGTCCACCGTGGGGCTAGCGGCGCTAGCAGGGGTGAAGATCTGGACGGGAAACCTCATCGGCACCGGCGAACGCATCATCTCAGGGCTTTTTCAGTGCTTCGGAGTGCTGGATTTCGTCAGCGACAACGCTGGCTGCTTCGGCACGCGCCCGCTTCTGCGCAACGGCCTCTTCATCAAGCTTGGCGTGCACAAGGTCTACGTTGCTGTGGACGTCTCGTGCGTTCATCCGCGTCGCGTCGTTGATGCGGGGGAACCACCCCTCATTGTGGCTCGCGGGGCGCGTATCGCTCGCTCCTCGGACCATGCGGAGGTGATGATGACTGCGCCAGGTGCAGGCGCAAGCAAGGACCCAGCGCCAGACCCGGAGGTAACACCTAAGGCACCGAGGAAAGGTAGAGCACCTCCACTAGAGAGGCCTGAGAACGTACTGAGGGAAGCTATGGATAGCTTGGCTAACCCGGTAGCAGCAGTGGTAGATCCGGCTCAGGCACAAGACGAGCTAGAGGAAACTCGGCAAAAGATACTGGAGGGCGCAAAGAAAATACCCGCGGCTTAGCAGTCGCTGAACATGACGCTGTGTGAGTACGCAAAGGCAAACAAGGTTGATGCAGTAAAGGTAAAAGGGAGAAACCTCATAAGTGAGATGAACAGAGAAGGTGATGATGGAGCAGAAGGGTCGGAAAACTATCTGTCTGTGGGGTTGCCGAAGTATAGTACCCCGGCGAAAAACCTCAGAGCAGCAGATGCGGCTGCATCCGAGCTAGAGGGTCTGACGGGTGAGGCCCGTCAAAGACAGCAAGACAGGGTTAACGAGCTAGTTCGGATCGCGAACAGGCAGAACGAGGAGCTGCTGAGAGCTAACCCGGAGAGAGCTAGGGCTTCCAAGATCGTCCATTCGGTGATGGGTAACCCGGAGAAATCCGCTGGAGCCGCATCATCGCCTCATGGCGGTCCAAGGAGAGAAGAGGTAGTAACCTCGGCCAGACGGAACAAACAGATCGTCCCGTATGACCCAACGCGTGCAGGAAAAGAAAAAGAGATGCGGAAAGGTGATGATCGACGGAGTGTGAGCCGAGGTGAAGCTGGCCGAGGTAATCACGACCAAGGCAATGCTGGTCAAGGGAACGCTGCCAACGGCAATGCCGGACAGTGCAACTCCGCAGGAGCAGGACAACCGCAACAGCGGAATATACCGAGGCAAGAGCAAAGCGTCGGCCGAGGTATGCAGCAGAAAGGTGCGCAACGAGAGCACAACAGATACAACGACGGTGATTCGGAGATGGTGAACGCAGGGTACCCCAGACCAGACTATCATGTGATAGGGTCGAGATTGGGAAGCAGGGATTTGATGTCGGATGACGCCAGATTAAAACTGGATCGCCTGTACAGGTCGGAACAGATCGAATGTCAAGGTCCTCCGGGTACAGCATGCTTTGGACCCCGGATCATGAAGGAACCGCCGGTACCAAACTTCCAGTTACCCAGGGGCACGAAGAAATATGACGGCAGTACCAAGCCAGAGGATTGGCTGATAAACTATGCTACAGCGGTGAAAATTGCGACGAGCAACTTGAGATGGGCTGCGCGTTACGTGCCCCAGATGTTGGAAGGCCCGGCCAGAGTATGGCTAAATAACTTGCCACCCGGAAGCATCAACTGCTGGATAGATTTTGAAGAAATGTTCATCAGCAACTTCTCAAGTACATACCAGAGGCCGAATAGACCGCAGATCCTGGCAATGTGCAAGCAAAGACCCAACGAGACGGATCGTGAATTCTTGACCCGGTGGTGTACCGTGAGAAACTCGTGTGAAGGTGTCATAGAGTCGCAGGCCATAGCGTGGTTTGCGCAAGGGTGCAGATATGGCAGCGAGCTGTGGATGAAGCTGCAAAGGAAAATGCCAGTTACACTGGCAGAGATGATCCGGATTGCAGATTCGTATGCTTTGGGCGATCCGACTCAACCTAGGCTCGCCTCAAACGAGTCAAACGAGGAATACTATCAGAGGGATGGAGCTGGGTCATCCCGGAGGAATGATTACAGAGGAAAAAGGAGAGATGATAGACCGGACCATCGCTACGGTTCGCAACAAGTTGTAGCTGTGAATCAAGATCAACCCGGAACAGGGAGTAACCAACGCCAGAGAACTGGAGGGCAGTGGACTCCAAGAAATGATGGCAAGAAAACATGGACTCCAGAGCAGAAGAAACAGTGGCAGGAAAAGAAAGATCGTCCGAGGTATACCTATGAGTCGATGCTGGACCAGCCATGTAAGTTTCACACGCGAAATCCGAATAGCCCGGCGGGTCACACGACGAGGCAATGTGAGTGGATGTGAAAGATAGAGCAAGGTGGTTCGGGAAATGCTCAGGCACCCCGGAATGATCAACCTCGGCAGGAGTTACCCCGGCAGCAATTGCTCTCCCCCTCCGCCGAGGTATGACAACAATGAGAGAAGGGATGCAGTGCATCAGGTGGAAAATCAGCAACAACCGGATCAGAGATACCCCAGAAACGAGCGAAGGAATGAGTACAGGGAACATCACCAGAGTTATTGTGTGTTCACAACCGAGGAGACAGATAGAAAGAGCTTGCAGCACCGACATATGGAGGTCAATGCGGTCATGCCAGCAGTGACGAGGTCCATGCCTTGGTCAGACCAGGAAATCACCTGGAACATCAAAGATCATCCTAAACTTATGCCGAGTCCTGGTTCGTATGCGCTGGTGCTGGATCCGACATTCATTGGACCGAACATCAACGTGAGGTTCTCCAAGGTTTTGATTGATAATGGGAGTAGCATTAACATCATGTATGCGGATATGATGCGCAAGTTGGGCATCTCGGAGAACATGCTCCAGGCTACGAGAACAACTTTCCATGGCATAGTACCAGGCATTTCTTGTGAGCCCATAGGAAAAATCCGGGTCGACGTGTTATTCGGCACAAGGGATAACTGCCGAACTGAAAATCTGGAGTTTGAGGTGGTGAACTTGGAAAGTGCATATCATGCATTACTCGGAAGACCAGCATTAAACAAATTCATGGCAAGCTGTCACATCAGTTATCTGAAGATGAAATTGCCTGGGCCAAATGGAGTGATTACCATTGCTGGAGATTTCCGACATTCCATGGAGTGTGCTTTAGCCGGGTCTAACCTAGCCGAGTCACTCGTGATTGCGCGAGAGAAAAGAAAAATCCAAGAGGTGGCGGCATTAGCTCAGTCCACGCAGCAATATATGTCGGCATTAAGTAACCCGCATGGCAGCGTTTCATTTCAAGCCGCAAAGGACACCAAGAAGATTCCAGTTGATAACATGTTTCCGGAGCGCACCGTAACAATTGGTGCCGGGTTAACTGACAAATAGGAAAGCGAGCTCGTCAACTTCCTCCGTGCTTGGTCTACACAGGACTTGCAAGGTGTTTCGAGGGAGTTGGCCGAGCAGTCTTTGAACGTAAGACCCGGAGCAAGGCCGGTGAAGCAACCTCTCCGCCGCTTCGCCGAGGATAGGAGAAAAGTCATTGGAGACGAGATAGCTCGGTTACTGGTAGCAGGATTCATCATGGAGGTACTATATCCGGATTGGCTCTCTAATCCGGTGCTGGTAGAAAAGAAGAAGGACCATCCGAACGTGGCAGTGGTTTGGCGTATGTGTATCGATTACACGAACCTGAACAAGGCGTGTCCAAAAGATCCATTTCCACTGCCGAGGATAGATCAGGTCATCGACTCGACTGCGGGATGCGAACTGTTGTCATTCATTGATGCATATTCTGGCTTCCACCAGATACCTCTGAACCCGGATGATCAAATAAAGACTACGTTTATTACCCCGTACGGGGCTTATTGCTATCGCACTATGCCGTTTGGTTTACGTAATGCAGGTGCAACGTATCAAAGATGCATGCAAAAATGTTTGCACGACCAAATAGGTCAAAACGTACAAGTATACGTGGATGATGTGGTTATCAAGACCAAGGAAAGCGCAACGCTCCTTGACGACATAAGGCAAACATTCGCGAACTTGAGAAGGTTCCGGATGAAACTTAACCCGGAAAATGTACCTTCGGTGTCCCGGCTGGAAAATTACTCGGATTTCTCGTCTCCAGCCGAGGTATCGAAGTTAATCCAACAAAGATCCGAGCCATCAAACGAATGGAGCTGCCGAAGTGTCTTAACGATGTCCAGAAGTTCACTGGATGCCTGGCGTCGTTGAGTCGGTTTGTATGTTGGTTGGGAGAAAAGGCACTGCCTCTCTACCAACTCATGAAAAAGTCGGATAAATTCGTTTGGACGCCACAGGCCGATGAAGCCTTTGCCCACTTGAAAAATATGTTGGCCACTGCGCCAGTGTTAGCCTCTCCACTATCAAAGGAGCCAATGTTGCTCTATGTAGCCGCAACCAACCGAGTTGTAAGTGTAGTAATCGTAGTGGAACGCAATGAAGAGGGTAAGTCGGTGCAGAGGCCAGTGTATTACCTGAGCGAGGTATTGTCTGCCTCAAAACAGAACTACCCGCACTTTCAAAAGGTGGCATACGGTGTCTTTATGGCGGCGAAGAAGTTAAAGCATTACTTTGAGGAGCACCCCATCAAAGTAATATGTGAAGATCCCATATCCGAGATAATGGGTAACAAGGATGCGAGTGGCAGAATCGCAAAATGGGCAATTGAGCTAGCCCCTTATGCGCCCCAATACGACAGAAGAGAAGCGATCAAATCTCAGGTTGTGGCGGACGTTTTTGTGGATTGGGCCGAGGTACAATACGAACCACCGCCACCAGATCCGAATTACTGGAGGATGCACTTTGATGGGTCAAAAACCAAAACCGGATTAGGCGCCGGGGTTGTGCTTACCTCGCCAAAGAAGGATCAACTAAAGTACGTATTGCAGATCCATTTCGCGGCATCGAACAATGTCGCTGAGTATGAGGCTCTTGTGCACGGGCTCAAAGTGGCAAAGGAGATTGGCATACGTCGGATAATATGCTTTGGCTACTCGGACCTGGTGGTGCAGCAGGTGTCTGGAGTGTGGGACGCCCTGGATCCAAACATGGCACTATACAAATTTCACGTGCAGAAGATATCTGGTTACTTCGAGGGGTGTGAATTTCACCATGTACCCCGGGCGGAAAACGAGGCTGCCGACATGTTGTCGAAGCTCGGATCGACCAGACAGGCAATTCCACCAGGTGTAGAATTGGAACACCTTAGAAAACCATCTATCAGGCTGTCCCCAGGAACCGACTCGATCTATGTCCCGGAAAATATGGAATCCGGAGCTGAGCCCATGGACATTGACACGGGAGGTAGTACACGAGACCCGGGGACTACGTCAGCAAACCCGGGGACTGCCTCGGCAAACCCGGGGACTACCTCGCTAGACCCGGGGACTGCTCAGCGTGATCCGGCTGAAGTTATGCCGGTGGATCAGATGGAAATTGATGAGGAGATATTTCCTCCACGAGCCATACCAGCTTGGGCAGTGCCTATATTCCAATTCCTGAAAGCCGGAACGTTACCCGCTGAGGAGGTGTTAGCCAGGCCAACTCAGAGGAGAGCAAAAGCATACACAATCATCAATTCCGAGTTGTACAAACGGAGTGTAACCAATGTCCTCCAACGATGCGTTGACCCGGAAGAAGGGCTTGACATCCTCCGAGATATACACCAAGGAGAATGTGGGCATCATGCCTCATCCCGAGCCTTGGTGGCAAAGGCGTTCCGGCATGGATTCTACTGGCCAAGTGCCTTGGAACAAGCAGAAGATCTGGTGAGAAAATGCAATGGTTGTCAGAGGTACGCCACCAAGACACATATGCCTACGTCGGAACTCAAGACCATACCAATTACATGGCCATTTGTTGTATGGTGCTTGGATATGGTTGGCCCATTCAAACCGGCGAGAGGAAACATGATACACATTCTGGTCATGGTGGACAAGTTTACAAAATGGATTGAAGTTAAGCCTATAAGAAAATGTGATGGAGCTACGGCCGTGACATTTCTCAAATACATCATCTTGAGATACGGTTATCCACACAATATTATAACTGATAATGGAACAAATTTTGCGGAAGGAGCATTTGCGCGCTTCTGGAGGGGAGAGATTCGGTTGCGCACGAACGTGGTCATAGCATCCTCGTTGCACAATCCGAGCTTCTTCAGCTCCGCGAACCTCTTGTTAACTTGGTTGGCTAGAGTTGTAGGTTTCTTGGGGACCTCCTCCCAGAAATCCATGTCAGGTGGGCTCGGAGCGTAGGGCAGCAACCGAATCAAATCTTCGGTACCCTTGTTCTGGATGTAGAAGAAGGTCCAGGCCCATCCTTTGCAGGAGTCAAGCCCGGTGACCCGGGGAAAGACCGAAAACCTCCGGGGCGAGAAGGAGGCAGCTCCGAACTAGGTGAGCTGCTTGTCCTCCGACTCAACATGGATATTGGGGACAACGTTGCGACGGAGGCCGAAGAACCGGATCCACAGCTCCTTCATGGGCCATAGTCCGGTGTAGCCCTCGATCGTAGAGGCAAAGGCAGAAAGGGAGGTGATTGCGTTCGCTGGGAGATGGTGCGGCTGCAGGTGATACGTCCTAACCCAATCCCGGAAGAAATCGCTCACCGGAAGGCCAAATCCCCGTTGGAAGTGGGACAGGAATACAACGAACTCACCCGGATTGGGTGAGGGGGCCAGTTCCGAGGAGGGGAGACGAGCGGTGACGCCGGCGGGAATGCGCCTGGTTCGGTAGAGCCAGTCAAGGTCATCTTGACAGACCCATGACCCGGCCCACGCGCCGCGGTCCGCCGCGCCGGCGTCCTCCTCCATCTCCTGCTCGGCGACGACGAGCTCCTCCTCCGTCATCTTGTATCCGCTGTCCTCGCTGGAGCTAGCGGCGGCGGGGATCTAAGGCCTAGATTGGCGTGGACCCGTGGTGAAGAAGCTGCGCAACGGTGGCTGCGGTACGGAGGCACGAGGAGGTGCGGCGGCGGCGCTGCTGCTAGAAAGCACCGGCGGCGGCGTGGTCACAGGGAAGACGAAGGAGAAAAAGCAACGGGCAAAGGGGCGCAGAGGTGGAAAAATGCTAAGGGACGTGCCCCTCCCCTATTTAACCACCCCCAGTGATCGATGCGTGGGATCGCGCTGCGCCGACGAGCCACACGGTGTGGCCGTGTATCACCGGCATCAGCCAATCAGAGAAAAGCCACACAGGGGGCCACAGAGTAGATGTGATCCCATGACGCGACGTGCTGTTGCGGTAAACGAGGAGGCAGGCATGACGTGACCCACGCACAGTAAAACTGACAATTACTGCGGTGGTTACTGTGCAGGCCCTTAAAATAAGACAAGGTAATGATTAGCCTCCACGTGGGTTGGCGTATGAGAGAAGGAAACGGGGCCCGGATCAAACCATGATAACCATGGGATCTGAGCCAAAGTGGTGACCCGGACGGCAAGTGAAAACTTGGAACGTGCGAAGGGAACGTAAATCCATATAATATGAGATAAGGAGCTAACTCGGAATTAAACGTCCGAGGCTCGGACATAAATGAACCTGATGTGGCCTTAGCGGCCAAGGCATCTAAGACCGCACCAGCTTCGGGGACTAATGTTGGGGGGATACCCCCGGGTAGGGTCACTCCGGGGTATAAGGACCGAGTTAGCCGAGGTTCGGCAAGGTCAAAGCGGATGCTGGCCGAGTCACCTCAAGGCAGGCCAGATCACGGAGTAACCCGGACCAAGGGGGGTCACCTAACATTGTCTCATCCGGCTTAAGGAGTAAGTCGGAAGTACTTGTCTAACTTATATGCAGGAACAGGTGTGGCTGGATCTCCTATGATCCGGATCCTCGCTTAGCTTCTGGGAGAAGGAAGGAATCTCCCTGGTCAAAAAAGAAGGTCCGATACGCACTGCATGAGCGAATAAAGCAAGGGCAGGACCACCGGGTCATGGCCGACAAGGCTGACGACGCTCACGTCGGCTGACGCGGGCGCCACAGAGGCTACGTCGCTAAAGCATGTGTGACGCGGGGGAAAAGCACCCCGGTCAGGTTACCACTTTGGGAGGGGCATATTCTTAGGAATATGCCTCCACGTATGCCCTAGGCTAGGACCAAACCTCCTCTATATAAGGGGGTTAGGGTTCTGGTAGTGGGGGTGGGTTGAGCACTAGTTGGTTGGGTTCTAGTTGGATGTGCACTAGTTGATCTAGGGTTCTAGGGAAAACTAGTGGGCAAGGGTAAGAGAGCTCCTTCTTCCTCCTCTCGCCAATACAGCTCAAGGAGCACTTGTAATCTTGGAGATATAGCAATACAAACTTCTGTGTGGAGAATCACTCCACTATCCCTCCCTAGATTCCCCTAGCGTGTATTAGTCCCCACCTTTAGCCTATCCATGGCATATGCCGTGACACCACCACGACAGCATGTGTGTTCTTTCCACAAACCACTTATAGATCAACCAGTGGTCATTGCATGTGTGTTCTTTTCCACAAACTACATATGGATCGACTAGAGTCATTGCATGTGTGTTCTTTTCACAAACCACATATGGACCCACTAGAGTCATTGCATGTGTGTTCTTATACTAAAACCAGCACTAGAGTCATTGCATGTGTGTTCTTTTCACAAACCACATATGGATCCACCAGTGTCATTGCATGTGTGTTCTTTCCACAAACCACACATGGATCGACCAGTGGTCATTGCATGTGTGTTCTTTTCACAAACCACACACGGATCCCCCTGAGTCATTGCTTGTCTGTTCTTTCCACAAACCACATATGGATCAACCAGTGTCATTGCATGTGTGTTCTTATACTAAAACCAGCACTAGAGTCATTACATGTGTTTTCTTATACTAAAACCAGCACTAGAGTCATTGCATGTGTGTTCTTTCCACAAACCACACGTGGATCCACCAATGGCATTGCATGTGTGTTCTTTACACAAACCACAGATGGATCGACCAGTGGTCATTGCATGTGTGTTCTTTCCACAAACCACACATGGATCAACCAGTGTCATTGCATGTGTGTTCTTTCCACAAACCACGCATGGATCCACCAGTGGCATTGCATGTGTGTTCTTTTCCACAAACCATATATGGATCCACCAGTGTCATTGGATGTGTGTTCTTTTCATAAACCACATATAGATCCTAACCTTAGGAGAGCCCTAACCTTAGCCCCCCAATGGATCCACCGTTAGACCGAGTATTCTAGAAGGCATGCCATAACACAGTTGCTCTACTTGACGATTGTTACATATCATTCGATCGGGGTGCTTGGACGATTGGGATGGTCTTCGTGAGAGCGATCCTCGAGTAGGCTATTCTGCGGCATGATTGGCCACGCTTGCTCTGGACAAACTGGCATGTTGTGAGTGTCACGAGTCACGAGTTCAGTGGGCCATATACCAGTGTCACGTCCCCATTACTTCTCTTCCTCCCCATACTTCTCTTCCTTCCCCTCGAAGCCACTTTCCCCACTTCACTCCCATCCTGCCGTAGCCCCAAGCTGACGACATCCGCCAATTCTCGGGTCGCTACCTTCATGCTAAGAAATCATTTTACAAGCTTTTGAACTTATCCTACATATTCCTGCTATTCGCCAATCTAACTGCTGATCTTTTTCCGATTTCTCGACGAACTTCAGATGTGGCAGATGCTGCAGGCCAAGAATCTGGAGATCCTCGCGTGCAACTTCGCAGCGATGTTCCTGCTCGTGTGCTCCCACCTAGGATGCTTTCGCCGTTACTCCTACCACGAGCTCCCGCTCCACGAGCTCACGTGCCCGCACGGCGCGTGCTCCTGCACGGAGCCGGGCTGCAACTACACTGGCCCGGCGGCAGAGCTCGCCGTCCACCTTATAGAGGAGCACTTGATCGAAGTGCTTAGGATCTCGTATAGGCAAGCCCAACTTCTCCAAGAGCGGGTGCCGTTCACTGACTCGGCACGCCGCCGGCTAATTTTCCAGGGGGACGGCTCTGTTTTCGTCCTGACCATCACCGCCGGTGTTCCGGGAACCAGAGCCGGGCCCACCGTCGTGTGTGCTGTATGCGTCAGGTCGGTCTCGTGCGCCTGGCCCGTATACACGGTGCGCATGTGGGCGAACGCCCAGCCGCCATCGTCCGATAGCATTCTTGTGCTAGCCGAGGCGCCGAGCTACCCGACGCCACGGGAGGTGGAGTATGTGGACCTAAGGTGGATCCTATGTGTGCCATCTCAGTACCTTGTCGGTGCTAGACCGAACAGGCAGATGCATTTCTACATTTGTATAGAGAAGACCAACAGGGAAATGTAGTACTTGTGCTGTCGTTACTGTTAGACTTAAGCGATGCTTCTCAAGTGCGTAGAGTTGTAGGGGTTCCGCACATAAAAATAATAATTTTTACTCTACGCACCTAAAGCTGCCAGGACCTATCTATTAGTAATACAGTAACGGGAGGGGCTTTTCGCGAACTTACCCTTGAAGACCGAAAAGCGTTGTCAACGCTCAGGAGAGCGTGGTTGATGTAGATGAGCCGAAGCCGACCTCAAGGTCGTGATGAAGTCCTTGCGCTCCTTATGGCTCCAACAACTTGAGTGCCTAAAGTGTGACACCTCGCGGGGAGTTACACACGTCCGGTGCCTGACGATGACTCCCGCTTCCCCGATCCAGCAGCAGTTGCGGAAGTAGAGCTCCTGGATCCGAATCCCGCAGCGCGACGACGCTCCACGGTGAAGATGTCTCTCGCTCGCGCAGTCTAGACTTGGGACCACAGTCATGAGAGAGAGGGGGAGAGAGAAAATATCAATTAGAGGTCCTCCCAAAAGTGGGGAGACCTTTATTGATTATTGGGTGTATTTTTCTAGGCCAAATACCCCACTTTATATAGGGGGAGGGGAGGTACTACCTCCCCTCAAGTCTCGGGGTGGGACTAAAGGAGAGGAGGAGGTGGGGGGAGGCGCCGCCGGCCACCCCCTGATGGGCCCCACATGGGGGGCTGGCCCAATAGGACCACCGACCACCCCTTGGCCCTTCTCCCCTCTTGCCTTTCCCTAATGGGCCCTCTCCCCTCCGAGAATTGGCCTATTAAGCCTTTGACCATTTAATTGATTTTTTCTCTTTATTAAATAATTATGAATAAATGATTAAATCAACATTTAACATTCATTCACATATTATTCAATCTCCGTGGCTATGGAACACCTTCCACCTCTACTCCGGACATCCTCCGGACTTACCGAAACCCTTCCGGTTTTCTCCCTTCTTTTCTTCGGTGATTCTACCGATCCTATAAACACTCTCTAAGCATCATCAAGCCCTTAAGCGTGATACCCCACGGTTCGGGAACACTCCAGACATGATCGGGACACTCCCGCACCAATGATCAACAGAGGGATCTGGATGGCCATGTGACCCTTGTGCATTCCACGAAGATCTTTTGTCATTTGAACCAGGACAGTCGTGTCTTATTCCCTTTGTCTCTTGATACTTGCATTGCCCGAGATCTGATCAATGACATCACCATGTCGTGTTCAATCTCGTTACTGAACAATGCTATTTGACTCGTTCTGACAAGTGATATCCCCGTGATCTAATCACACGTTGCGCAGCTATTGGATATAACCTCTCAGAGTGGGCCCTTGAGTATCTTCCCGTCACATGGACGGACAAATCCCGCTCTTGACATATATTGCCTCTACGGCTTCCTCTGAATACCTGAACACACCTTTATAACCACCGTTTTACCAGATGGTGTTTGATGCTATCTAAGCATTCTCGGGAGACAGTGATTGATATAGCCTCATGGTCTAAGGAATAGTCTACGAGGATCCATTTCTAATCATCGTAACTTGAACTTCGTGACATGATCGAATCACGATGTTTAGGTTGGGTATTGGTTCATCATCTCATTCTCAGAATGAGATGACCTCATTTCCAACTGGCATAAATGTCACATGATCAGGAAACATGATCATCTGTTGACCAATGAACCAGTGACTAGAGTTTCACTGGGAACCCCTGGTTTGTTTGTATATCACACGTGTATTGACGTTTCCAGTCAATATAGTTATAGCATGATATAAAACTTAATCATAAACTATATGAAATATGATAATAGTCCTTACTACTATTTGTCTCTAGGGCATATTTCCAACAGTCTCCCACTTGCACTAGAGTACAAATACACTAGATGCATTTGTTCTTAATTATTGGTACCATATAACTGGTGCCTAGAACATGCTTGCTCATGGAAGAGGTTGAGTCTTGGGTCTGTACTTTACAGTCCCAAATCCTTTGCAACTTACTAATGTCACTTTGATTGACATTAATATTCTATCATATCATGATAGCATCTGTGTGAATGCATCGTCGCTATGGCAGCAGAACGAGGCCTGATTCCAGGAGCCTACAGTGACGTTAGATCAACCTCGAGGGCTTTCTCATGGGCACTGTGCCCTGGGACACATCATTCTACGTTAAAAGCGAATTAGCCCCGCCATAACATTATACAAAACTTTAGATGGTACCCTTATCTATTATTATAAATGTATTCATCGAAACACTAGTGCACTCCGTGCAACTTTCGATGTTTTGTTCACCTCGCTTCCTATTTGACTTTAATTGGTATCTACAGGAGTTTCCAACATATTCCCTTATAACATAACTCTTTATGCTTTAAGATATGTCATCCTTTATGGATTTTAAAAACATGTCTACAGTTCTCTATTAGACTCTATGGACAAACTTAGCTCAAGATTCTATGATTCGAACTTAATCACTTTCAAACATTCCTTATTTGGATCACATATTATGCTAAGTTATCATCATGGTTTACTAAGATAGAACCTATGTCTTAACATAGTGGATGATGATCATCCTTTCTTTCTTTCAACCATTGATATTAAACTTAATGCTATTCCTAATTCGATTTATTAAGGACTGGTTCCTCAATTAACTTCTATTCTGAAACAGCTTTCAGAATCCCTTAAGGAATACTACATAATATCATAATACACTTATCATTAACTTATTCATCTTATAAATCATTATTCATAAGTATTTGCGCTTTCATTCTTAACACACTTAAGAATTACTCCTATAAGCTCCCACTCAAACTATGTTGCTAACATATTTGGGTATGAGTCAGTACTTTTACTCAAACTATGTTCCTACATATTTGAATTTGAGTCTTATGTTGCTCCCACTTAAAAATATGTCAATCACATATTGTTTCAGCAAGCCTTTCATAACTCCCACTCAATTTTATGCAAATCACATATCTCCTTACTGTTTTGAATAACTTCAAAATCCTTTGATTTAACATCAAACTTGGAGATTTATTATGAGATACTAGTACTTTACTAGTTTTAAATCCACTAGACATTTAGCACACATGAATCAAATTCATCTGAATTTGTCCAATACTTGACAAATTGTGCTTTTGTCATTCACCCCCTTTTCCTACAATGGCTTTGCAGTCATTTGGGAAAATTCCAAGTAACTCCTTTTACTTGTGAGATTCAGCAACTAATTGCTTTCTAATCTCAAGGGAATTTTACTTTCAGGATTTCTTCATAATTTAGTTTACCATTATTTCCTTAGTAGTTCCTAGGTGTGTCACATTTCAAAAATCATGACAAGTGGTTCACAAATGTCTCCATACAAGATATGGATTTACATTTTGAATCCTACTTCATGTAGTGAAAAACAATAGTGGAGGGAAAAACACAATGATCAAAATCATTGATTCTTTCCTTCTGTGAAGAGAATCGTTCAGGAACATTGTCCGTTGCGCTTCTCAACACTCTGATGCAGGGTTTTGAATCCTCATCGTGTTTTACACTAATTTCCATTTGCTTCATAATTGAGAAACATCACTAGAAGTGAGCTATCTTAAGAATGCACCAAAATCCAAGCAATACAAGTTTTGCTTTCCTTTTGGTTTCAGCTATGGATTTCATATTCAAAGTTTCCAATGAATACACTATAAGGACTTAATCGCTATTGTTTTGGTTATGTCGAATAACCCCAAAACTTTCACGAATTCAAATGGTTCACTACATTCTAATTGAGTGCTAACTATTTCTAAGCTAATGGTCTCTACATATACTCTACAATGATTTATTTGGTGCCTTCTATTCAACCCCCTTTGATATCTAATATCACATTGTGATGCTTTGTATTTTGACGTTTCAAAGCACTTTGCATTCCACAATGTCTTTTATGCCATTCTTATAAATTTGAACTTCATTACTATTAATCAAATCATAGTAATTGGATTCTCTTTTATATTTATACCCTTTGTTGATGAAACACTTTGATCAAATCAAATAGTTTCATATTCATGTTTCCTTTGGTAAACTTACTTTACACATTTAAACAATCATTTCATGATAATTACCATTTTCGTTAAAACATAATACATCGGATATGTATATACTTTTAACAATTCATTAAACACTTTGTATTCAAGTAATACATGGTGTTCAAGTTATTTCGCCGAACTTAGGCATGATTTATATGTGAAAAGTAATCAAATGACTTTCACATATTATCGCATAACTTTGAATTTAAACAATGGTTTCATTCATTAATGAAATATCATTAAGTTGGGTATTTTAAACAAGGCATTTTAATATTTTACAGATGTTCATACATTATCAATTAGTTTCAAACAACAAGGATAATTCACAAGTAATCAAACAAGATATGAACTCGAATAGAAATCATTCATAAAAGTGGAACAACTGTTTGTTACAAACTTATATGAATAACCGTCTCACGAAGTGTGAGACACACTAAAGAAGTTCAAATCTCTCGATTACTAAAATCATCCTAAAACATAAACTAAATGATAAATGTTGAGGGAGAGTGTCGTCGGCCATCATCATCATGCTCGCCATCAACATGCAACGTCACCTCCTCTCCAGCAAGCACCTCTATGCAGAAGGACCTATTTTCACCAAAACAGAACAAGTATCAGATATACTTAACACTTCAATGTGTTTGCAAGATTATAACATTTATAAAACTGTATATCAAATATATACCTTTGTCGTTGATGACCTGAGCGACATCTGGTTCAACAAACACATTCCTGAGATGTGTCATGAACCGGTGGAACTCCATTTCCGTGTCGCCCCTCATTACGCAAGTCCTGACTTGTGCTTGGTAGCTTGGTGGCAGCGACCGCAGCACAGCAGCATTTGCGAAAGAGCCTGAAATCCAGACGTCTAGGAAGTATGCTGGCCTCATGTACACATCATGCATGTGCTGTAAGTGGCTGTCCAGTGACGAGTTCTCCTCCATCTTAATGGAGAGGAAGTCTCCCATCAACTCATGCTCCCAAATGCGTGTCTGATCCACGAATTGTGTCCTAAGCTGTAGCATCACCGAACGAGGGTTGACATCACCCACGAAAGGCCACAGCTCGTCCACCATTCTGAAACGCATCATAACTGAAATATAGGAGGCCATCTCCCGATGGAGATAGCGGTCTTTCCGCTCCTCTGGGGTCTCAAGGTCTATGGACGGATCCAGATCCATCCCGTCGAGTATGTAGTCGACCATGTCGTTCTCGCTAAGGAGAACATGGAGACTGGCAACCCAAATGCAGAAGTTCGATCCATCTAATCTGAGCTTTTCTCCTTCTAACCATTCAATTGTCAACACGAAAGGTCCCATCTACATTTATAATTTGCAAAAGGAATTTAGACTAAGTTTATAATTAAATGAGTTAATAATAACTCCACTCAGAAACACCTATCCCTAAAAGGGTTCCTAGTGATAACACGACCCCTATCAGCCACATCTCTCCCGATCGTCATGGCCATCAATGTGGGTTCAAGGGTGGATGCTAAACGTCGGTCACATCATTCATGCGACTCGTGCTCGATCTTTCGACCATCCGCGTTCCGAGGCCACGCTTCTCTAGCGTGCTAGGCTCGCCAACTCAACCTTAATGTATTCGCTGTGCAACATGGCTTACACCCACTGTATGCGAACGTAGATATGTATGACACCCAGGCCTGTCACCCTGGATCGCCTTGTACCGAAGAACTTTCTTGGTGGTGCACACTAAGGGGGAACACAATCGTTGGTAATTTTAATAGGGATCATCTTATTAGGCTACCGTCGAGTATCTAATACTAGCACACAATAAGACATACAAACAATAACATTGAATGTAAATGCTATGTGATATGGTCCTTCACGTCGTGATCTCCATCCGCCGTCACCGGGTTCCGGCGCCAGGGTTCCGGCGCTGTAGACACTAGGGTACCAGTGTCATTCCGGCGTGGTAGTTTGTCATCACCGTGACTATCTACTACTATGTAACAAAAGGTAATTACTTTACCTTTGCCACAACCATATCACAAAGCAACGCCCCCTGCAAAACAAAGTTAGACGCTTCTACTTTATCTTTGCATGTTTTATGTGGCTGAATGGGCTTTCGCAGAAGAATCGTTCTTACCTACAAACTTTCAGCACAACACTGATCAAGTAGTTGTCTATACTACACCCCTTTCGGGCCCTCCGTTGCAAATGGTATACCAACTAATGCGAGAGAGACAGACACCCCCCTAAGCCACTTTATACGGTACAAGCCGTATGTCAAGCATGGACCAGTCTCGCGAATGAACGCGTAAAGTCGGTTGGGGGATGCTTCATCAAGCATTACTGCGGTATACACAAGTACACGTGGGAGGGTAACAACTAAAAGATCAACGTCCACACGCTACATCTCGTGTGTTCTACCCGTACTAGCATTACTACGCATAGATCTAGCTCTGATACCACTATAGGGGTTCCGCGCATAAAAACAATAAATTTTACTCTACGCCCCTGAACCCCTGAAGCTGCCAGGACCTATCTATTAGTAATACAGTAACGGGAGGGGCTTTTCGCGAACTTACCCTTAAAGACCGAAAAGCATTGTCAACGCTCAGGAGAGCGTGGTTGATGTAGACGAGCCGAAGCCAACCTCAAGGTCGTGATGAAGTCCTTGTGCTCCTTCTGGCTCCAACGACTTGAGTGCCTCAAGTGCTACACCTCGCGGGGAGTTACACAAGTCCGGTGCCTGACGATGTCTCCCGCTTCCCCGATCCAGCAGCAGTTGTGGAAGTAGAGCTCCTGGATCTGAATCCCACAGCGCGACGGCGCTCCGCGGTGAAGATGTCTCTCGCTCGCGCAGTCCAGACTTTGGACCACGGTCACAAGAGAGAGAGGGGGAGAGAGAAAATATCAATTAGAGGTCCTCCCAAAAGTGGGGAGACCTTTATTGATTATTGGGTGTATTTTTCTAGGCCAAATACCCCACTTTATATAGGGGGAGGGGAGTTACTACCTCCCCTCAAGTCCCGGGGTGGGACTAAAGGAGAGGAGGAGGTGGGGGAGGCGTCGCCGGCCACCCCCTCATGGGACCCACGTGGGGGGCTGGCCCAATAGGGCCGCCGGCCACCCCTTGGCCCTTCTCCCCTCTTGCCTTTCCCTAATGGGCCCTCTCCCCTCCGGGAATTGGCCCATTAAGCCTTTGACAATTTAATTGATTTTTTATATTTATTAAATAATTATGAATAAATGATTAAATCAACATTTAACATTCATTCACATATTATTCAATCTCCGTGGCTACGGAACACCTTCCACCTCCACTCCGGACATCCTCCGGACTTACCGAAACCCTTCCGGTTTTCTCCCTTCTTTTCTTCGGCGATTCTACCGATCCTATAAACACTCTCTAAGCATCATCAAGCCCTTAAGCGTGATACCCCACGGTTCGGGAATACTCCAGATATGGTCGGGACACTCCCGCACCAATGATCAACAGAGGGACCTGGATGGCCATGTGACCCCTGTGCATTCCACGAAGATCTTTCGTCGTTTGAACCGGGACAGTCGTGTCTTATTCCCTTTGTATCTTGATACTTGCATTTCCCGAGATCTGATCAATGGCATCACCATGTCGTGTTCAATCTTGTTACTGAACAATGCTATTTGACTCGTTCTGACAAGTGATATCACCGTGATCTGATCACACGCTGCGCAGCTATTGGATATAACCTCTCCGAGTGGGCCCTTGAGTATCTTCCCGTCACATGGACGGACAAATCCCGCTCTTGACATATATTGCCTCTACGGTTTCCTCCGAATACCTGAACACACCTTTATAACCATTGTTTTACCAGATGGCGTTTGATGCTATCTAAGCATTCTCGAGAGACAGTGATTGATATAGCCTCACGGTCTAAGGAATAGTCTACAAGGATCCATTTCTAATCATCGTAACTTGAACTTCGTGACATGATCGAATCACGATGTTTAGATTGGGTATTGGTTCATCATCATGGCCTCATTTCCAACTAGCATAAATGCCACATGATCAGGAAACATGATCATCTGTTGACCAATGAACTAGTGACTAGAGTTTCACTGGGAACCCCTGGTTTGTTTGTATATCACACATGTATTGATGTTTCCACTCAATACAGTTATAGCATGATATAAAACTTAATCATAAACTATATGAAATATGATAATAGTCCTTACTACTATTTGTCTCTAGGGCATATTTCCAACAAGAGCATACGTGTTGTGCGAATGTACCCCAGTTGTAGTCTTTAGTACTCCTTAATAATTCGACGAGTTATTATATTGGTGCAATCAGCTTGTTGTTGTCATGTTGCAAAGTTTGCTTGCTCTAGACATACCGGCAATACTGTGTGCTCCCGCACCCGCATGTCAGTTTCACGTGTTCCGAGGCCCACCTACCAGTGTCACGCCCCCTTCTCTTCCTTCCCCTCGAAGCCACTGTCCCAACTTCTCTTCCATCTTGCCACTCCTGTCTGATGGTTGTAATCTGATTTTCGTTGGATTGTTTACATGTAATCTACGTTGATAATGCAACATGCAAATGGCACAGACACAATTTCTAAAGTGGAAGCACTCACACGCTGCTATTGCACATATTTCTCAATATAGCTCGACAAACCCATTACAATAATTGTACTCGCACTAAACACAACCAAAATTGCAACCATCCTAAACAACATCTATACCCACATCACACCACTATCGTCGGAGTCCACCTCGATTGGTGACACTGCCGTGCCCTTCCCATCGACATCCACTCCCGCCCGTGGCTTGCCCTTGGCCAAGTAGGCAACAATGACATTCTGCATAGCTTTGTCCCCGTCGTCCTCCACATCAGAATCGACAATGATGAAGGTGACGGGGTTGGCATGGACTGAGCGCCGTCGCGTCTGGCGGCTCCTGCTCGAGCTCGACGCCGCATCAGTCCTTCTACAGGTAGGAGGGGACGAGCTCGGATACATAGCATCATCGCTCCTCTCAAGAAACCATGGCCATTTGATACTGCGACAGTAGGATCTAGGGGTGGATCCGTTGTGGCGAGCCCTATCGGAAGCGGTGGAGCGGATGGATCTGCCGGCGCGAGCCATGACAAGTTCCTAGGAGGGAGTAAGATTGTGGGCCAGGTGTGTCTAGTTCCTAAGCAAGGCCTCCTAGTGATATGTACGTGGGCAAGGTGCCAAAAATTTTCGTCCAATGCGCGCGAGAGGGCTTTTGAACCACGAAGGCGTGAGGTTTGGTTAAGAAGTCCACACGCTAGGTCCCCCACCTGTCAGTCGAATGTGGACGGTAGGATTATGCCCGAGTTATTAAGTGGGGATAAATCACGCTTCACCACTACCCTGACATCTAAAGGCTCCTCTTTCCTCTGCCCTCGCTCCCCTTGCTCATGGCTTGTAGCTCGTGCAGTTTGTCTCGGGCGGACTCAGGGTCGGCTCAACGCCGTCAGGTGGGTGCCCCCATCAAGTACCGGAGGGAGCCCTATGATTACTACCCCGATATGCTGTGTTTGTGCGGTGAGAAGATGATGAGATGGATTTCATGGACCGACGAAAATACTGCAGGAAAATTCAGCAACTACAGCATTAGAGTGGCAAATTCCTATTGTAGGTACAATGGTAACCCGGATCCGGAAAGCATAATGTAATTCTTTTTTCCTTCGATCTACTACATAGGAAGGGAGGGGGACTAGTTGTGACAAGTTTGTGTGGATCGAAAAGCCACTGACAGGTTTTCATAGAGAGCTTGTTCAGGATCTGCGTGATGCTGTGTGGGACAAGAAAGAGGAGATTTGTGCGATAGAGTGAGAGATCCGGGAGCTTCGCCAGGTGCAGGGGAGGCAGGGGCAGGGAGGTGGTGAGACAGACGGGCTCAAGATTAGGCCACATAGTAGAAACAATTTCCTCATTATCTGGGCATTATCTATTGCATTTGCAGTTTATGTTGCCATGTCATTTTCCAGCAGCTGAAACAAGTTGCTGCTTCGTGGAGTGTAGCAGCCAGCTTAAGAAATTGCTTTTCAGCCTAGAAACTTATCATAAGTGTAATGCCAATAGCAGGGATTTATTAAGCGCCTATAAATAATTCATGTCTGTGCCACTAGCACCCATCAATTTTGGAGACCCCTTAACCGCTCAGCTATCGCGATTGTTCAGATAGTAGTGGCACAGTGACAGTTTTGGTTTCAACTAGTGGCCTCGGCCGTATCCAATCCTAAAGTCGTGATACATTTTACTCCGAGTACGGGAGGCAGATTGTTTCGCCCGACAAGTTCCACGCACACAGCTCCAGAGTTTAACCGAACTACATATATAGGTTCAAGTTCAATATATCATTAGGCTTCTACACTGCTAGCCTTCTTTCTCTGCTTGGGTGCCAACTTTCTTCCTCTTTCCTTGAGGTCCACTGGCTTCTTCATCTCCTGCATTCTTCCTCTTCCTGGGTGCCAATTTTCTTACCTTCACGTACCCTACATCTCCCGGTCGAGGGAAGTCAGGCCAATCAGCACCAGAATCTTGTCCGGCATCATCACTCCAATCGTTTTGGTTTTCTTCCCGCAGCAAAATCACTGAGTCGGCTGTCTTGTTTCTTACCTTGCGCTTCCTGTAAAAAAATAGTACATGGATTACTACCTTATATCTACAGACTATAAACAATTTTTTGTGTGAATGTACCATCTCATACCTAGGTTTGGGAGCATTAAGGGGATAGCCAGCTACTCTATGGCCTATAAGATGGCAGGTCTTGCATCTGTTTTTGCCCTTCTTTGTAGCATAGAATGCCGAACCCTTCTTCTCGAGAAAATTCTTAAACCTATTCACCTGATGTCTTCCTCTGCCCCTTTTTGTAACTGGCTGGCAAAGCTCGAAAGACACTTCGACTTGAGGCCACTGAGATGGGTCTGTACATGGCTCGACATAACCAGCGTACGCAGCTCTGAACTTTTCCATAGAGTAGTAGTCTGACAAATACTAATCCAAATGTGGTAGAATTCTTTTCTTCACCAAGAAGACCAATGCATGGTCGCAAGGTTTCTAGGTATGCTACCACTCTAAGTAGGTGCATTCTCGCAGCTGGATGTTCACAACATCCTTTTTGCCACTCTTGGACATATTGACCACCTCATAGCTTCTGCTTATTGACGGGAGAACCTTAAGATGAGCAAGTCATCGACTTCCCTTGTGTAGTTGCTATACAACTGGCGGTAGCATATGTCCTCTAAGTCTCCTACCGATCTCTCTCCGTATATTTAATAGCTTCATGATCATACCACGTATGTTGTCCATCAAGATATGAACAGGACGCACTTTATTGTCCTTCACCAAGTTATTCAGGCATTCTGCAAAGTTGTTGTTTATGTAATCAACTTTGATGTCAGGGTTGAATTGACTCCTCTTCCATAGCTGCGAATGATGGATGGCTAAGTACTCTGGAAATTCAGGGGCTTCCGCAAAAATCTTGCTCATGAAATATTCACTGCTACTAGGTTTGTAAACTCTAGCAGCAGGAAACATGTAACGAAATACGCTGCCTGCGTAGTGTGAGTACAAGTTGAGCATCATATGGGCATGGCATTCTCTACCTTCAGCTTGCGAGAACACCTCCTTCACTGCATTCTTCAGCCCTTTGCATGCATCCGTGGATATAGCCAATGGATCCATGTGGCCTATTGATCTCCTGAGCTGCCTCATAAACCAGACCCAGTTTTCCTCCGTTTCTATTTCAAACAGCCCGAATGCCACTAAGAACATCCAGTTGTGACCATCAAGTGCTGTGGCAGATGGCAGGCAGCCTTTCCATTTACCAGTTAGGACAGTGCTGTCTACACTCAGATATGGACTACAGCCGTCCTTGAATCCCTGGATGCAAGGTTTAAGCGCCATGAAAAATCTTTTGAAATATATTTTACCACCTTCTGATTCAGTGTCAATCTCCACAACACTCCCCGGACACCTAGCTTGTACCTCTGCCTTGAAGTTGTACAGCATCCTGAAGCTATTAGTCCAATCCCCGTGCAAGACCCCTAGAGCTTTCTCTTTACCTTTGCAAACCATGTAATACGGAAGGGCAATGTTGTATTTAGAACCGAGGCTAGTCTGAATATTCTTCGCGGTCTCCTTAGGGCTATCCTTTAGTATGGACATAGATTGCATAGCCACCCACTCCGTATCAGCCATTGAGGATTTTAGTTTGCTGCCTGTCGAACACATGTGTGGAGGGCCCATTTTGTTCACCTGCAACACGGATTCGTTTAAAAGATAAGCGGAGTCGACTAGTTGCTAGAAAGATATCGCACATCAATTGTAGTTATAGAGTGAAAAGATAGAGAGAGTTCTAATGGTTTGCTGCATTCATTGCCCCAGTACCCTAATTGCATTCGACGCAGGTAAGGCTCTTGCTGTGATCCTCCATGGACAATGTACCTCGGCCCGTCCATTCATCCATGTTAACTTGCAAACGGCCTCATACCTCTGGGCAGTG
The DNA here is from genome assembly GCA_916181665.1 of Avena sativa. NCBI lineage: Eukaryota > Viridiplantae > Streptophyta > Magnoliopsida > Poales > Poaceae > Avena > Avena sativa. Next base: position 313,212,643 of record OV702286.1, read on the forward strand.
TTCTTTAGTCGATAAACATCGAACTCCCCCCTGATACAAAAATGCCGGAACGACATCCTGAACTCATGCATGCTCCGGAACTCGGTGCCGACCAAAATTATAGGATACTCGTGGTCATGTTTCATTTCTTCTACTTCAACATCCAAATCATCGACTGGAATACCAGCCTCATCATTAAGTTCCTCGTCTATTTCATCATCACCAGATTCTTGATCCTCTTCAGTGCCTTCTTCTTCATCTGATTCAGAATCCTCGCCATCGTCTCTAATGCCTAGTACTGCACACATCATATTGACTCCCATGGGTGGGGCTACACCATCGTCTCCACCCGGATGGACCGAAACATTGCTCCAATCCACCTCACCAGCAACTCTGTTTTCTCGAAGACACTCGGTTGGTTCTGCTGCAACCACATGGGGTGGTCTTACGTTTGAACGCATCCCAGGTACTTCAGTGGACAAACAGCAGTCAGAATCAATTTCATCTTGAGTGTACAGAACCCTCTTGCTCTTGCTGTGTACATCCTCCTTCCTGATGTAATCTTTCCTGATGGTATAAGTAGGGCTTGACATCCGCGTTCCATTCCCCATCGAACTAGGCTTTTTGCTACCGCTCTTGGGTGTGATCTCCTTACTGCCTCCCCTCTCGGGTGTTGGCTCCAGGGTGCTGGCATTATTGCCTGACCTCTGCGGCATGTTCTTCTTCGAATTAGCCCTTTTGCTACTACTATTGGGTGTGTTCTCCTTCGTGCTGGCATTATTGCCTGACCTCAGCGGCGTGTTCCGCTCCAAATTAGCCCTTCTGCTTCTACTATTGGGCGTGTTCTGCTTAGTGTTGGCATTATTTCCTGACCTCAGCAGCGTGTTCTGCTCCAAATTAGCCCTTTTGCTGCTACTATTGGGCATGTTCTCCTTTGTGCTAGCATTATTCCCTGACAGCGGCATGTTTCGCTCAGAATTAGTATTTTTCTGCTCCCACTGGGTGTGGTAGCCTCCGTGCTGGCCATCTTCGCCACTTTGCTACCACTCCTGGGAGTGTTCACCACCGTGCTAGCCCTCTTAGCATTTTTGCTGCTACCGTTCGGTGTGGCATTTTGACTGGATCTCAGGGGTGTACTCTGCGGCGTGGTGCCTTTTTTCGTGCGACTCTTGGGCGCCCTCTTCTCTGGCATGGTCTCATTTTTGACGTTCTTCTTCGGGGTGCCCTTTCTAGGGATGCTCTTCCTGCTCCTCTTTATGATGCTCCTCTGTAAGACTCTCCTCTGTTTGAAGCTACCCTCAGTCGCACCAGCCCTAGTGATGCCATGGATCAGGTCACGCATGCCTTCTAAAAGTCCATCATCTCTATTGTCGAGTTCCAATTCCTCTCCAACCATTTGCACTAACAAGTGGAAGTACACTTCACCTCTATAATGTTTCCTTGTAAACGGTACGACTAAATCCCTGGTATCTTTCACTTCGATTGCCTTTTTGCTCCTGTAACCAAAATATAACAAACGTGCTTCCTAGGAGGACCCTCACAGCACCTTCACACGTAACGATGCCATCAGGTCAGATAACTCTACCACTTCAGGATCGTATAATGCCAAGGATTACATCAAACTCGTCATAGAATTTTTCTGTGCCATCATCTAATTTTACAGTATAATCCGCGACACCGATACGAACGATTACTTTGCCATCATCAGGTTCTTCAGGATAGAAACCTCTGAGAGGTTTGAGAGATGGAGCGGCACCATCAGACCCAGCTCCAATGCCACCGCCGCCATCACCAGCGTCATCGTTAGCTGGATCAACCTCGGTGGAAGTACCAGGACCAGGAGCAAGGAGAGGGCCCTTAGTAGTGGGAGCTACATTACATGGTGGACAGGTAGGGCCCCTTCTAACGGCAGCCACAATAGGATCAGCTGCTGCCATGCCACATCGATGATCAGGAGCAGTTCCCACAACAACAGTGTTTCGAGTCCTAGCAGAGTCTAGACCATGAGCTGGCTCCAGACCAGCAGCTCACTAAACCTGAGCACGGGTTCGAGGAGGACACAAGGCATCAGTCTTTGCAACAATAGTGGGGCAGGCTCCGGAAGCCTTAGTTTTCTCAACAGCAGCAGGGATTGGGTCAACAGTGGCCAGATCGACAACAACACGAGGACGACCAGTACCAGCAGATTCTAGAGCACGGGTTCGCACAACTTGAGGACGGTTTTGAGGAGGAGCAACACACAAGGCGACGGTCTTGGAAACAACAGCGGGGCCGCCTCCGGAAGCCTTAGTTTGCTCAACAGCGGCATGGATTGGGTGAGCAGCAGCCACAGTAACACGGGCATGGGGACGGGGACGACCAGTACCAGCAGATTCTAGAGCAGTGTTTTCCACAACGGCAATACGGGGACTCCTACGAGGAGGTTGCCTGACAGAAGTATGTCGCAGACGAGGAACCATATTTTGCTCAACAACAGCAGGGGTTCGAGTTAGACCTCCCTGTCCAATAATAGCTGGGCGACTCCTAGTAGCAGGAGCTTTCTCATCCAGTATGTTACACATCAGCATAACCATGCGAAGCCCAACATGCTGTTTCATCAACCCAATTAGCTGACTGTCACATGCTATAGGAACCTTGAAGCCTTGTTCATCAACGATGCTGAACCGTGCAGCCTGCTCTGGCCTAATTTCAGTAAGTTCACGCACAACAGCAACCAAACTAGGGATAGTGCATAACTACACAGGCGCTACTTCCATCTTCAGATTCTGAGCTTGTTTCCACGTGCTCTTCCCATGTGCTAATTTAATGAGGTAGCCGCAGATGGTGACCAGAACCGCGTATTTGGGTTCAGCGGAGATCCTAGTTGACAGAAAATTGGAGACAAAAGATAAGAATTGTTTGTCAGCGTCGTGCTAGCAAACAATTCTATGTTCGATATATCTCTGTAATGCCAATAGCCAGCTAGAAGTTATAAGAAGTGAGAATAGCAAAGAGAAGAGTAGCTCACCCACAATTAGCTAGAAGTACTTCTTCCTCGGCAAATGGATCTACCATCCTTCGCGCTGCTCAGCTCGTTGGCGGTAGGGGCGGGCTAGATCGTCGCAACGGCTGGCAGGGCATTCAGCATTAGAGCTCGGTAGCAGCGATTTGGCGCAGCAACTTGGCACCGGAAGTAAAATGCCCAAAGAGATCATTCTGGTTAGAGAGGGGATTTTGACGCCGCCGGTGCTAGGGTTCATGCGAAAGGAGGGAGGGAGTGGATTTGTGAATTTGGTCAACGCACCATGCTCCTTTAGTCTCTCGTTTCGCCTACGTGGTTTCCGCGTTGGCGCTCGCGTCACGGAAATATTACTGACATGAGGGTCCCGACCGTCTACTTCACGGGGCGGTTTCACGACATGTTTGGATTTGGTAGGGGTGAGACGAGTTTGCATCGAAATGGCCCCTCTCGGTAGTTGGCGGCCCAACATTTTGAAACGCGGCAATTTCAGGCCACTTAGGTACCATGGTGCACTCGCCCACGAACTTTGGTACCGCAGCCCGGTAGCCCCGCCCACCACGGGGCATAGTGCTTCGGCTGGGGTCATCTTTCGCACGGGACTTCCGCTCGTCATCGGTGAGCGAGTCGCCTCTGGCCTCGTCCTCACCTTCTGCTCATTCGACTGCGTCCTCGACAATGCATCCTGCTTCAACAGGGAAACTTTTCCCAAGTGACGTCTCCGTCATGCACTTCGGAGAGCACCGCGTCTACGTTGCCACCATCGCCAAGGAGTTCCCTCGCAAGGTCATCGCCGTCTCCGGTGCGCCTCCAGGATTCTCCGCTCTGCTCCACATGAGCGGCAGCGTCGAGGTCATGATGGTTGCCGCAGGAGAAGGACGCCTCCCACCTTTGGAGCATGACACGGGCGCCCAGGACCCCACCCTGCAAAGGCAAGGCGCAGACCCTCTGGTGGATTCCATCCAAAACCTTTGCATCCCCATCAGCATTAAGCTGGATCCAGCTATCATGGCGGCTGCACTGGAGACCACACGCCAGAGCCTCCTGGAGGAAGCCAACAGAGTCGTCGCACGCCAACGGCGCCTAGACGCCACCGTGCATGAGTACAACACTGCGCATGGCTTTTCTCGCCTACCCGACGCAAAACGGCAGGTGCCACCGCAAGGCCGTAACCTAGGCTCGGAGCTAGACCGCGCTGCTGACTCGCGTGTGGCAGCACCTTGCCCGGTCTACAGCACTCCGGCCAAAAACATGAGGGCGGCGGAAGCTGCCGCCGTGGAGCTTAGTGTAGGGGTTCGTGTATGAAAACAATAAAATTTTACCCTACGCTCCTAAACCCCTGATGTTAATAGGACCTATCTATTAGTAATACAGTAACGGGAGGGGCTTTCATGAATTTACCCTTAAAGACCGAAGATCATTGTCAACACTTAGGAGAGTGTGTCTGATGTAGATGAGCCGAAGCCAACCTCAAGGTCGTGATGAAGTCCTTGCGCTCCTGTGGCTCCAACGACTTGAGTGCCTCAAGTGTGACACCTCGTGGGTAGTTACACACGTCTGGTGTTTGGCAATGACTCCTGCTTCCCCGATCCAGCAACAGTTGCAGAAGTAGAACTCCTGGATCCGAATCCCGCAACGCGACGGTGCTCCGCGGTGAAGACGTCTCTCGTTCGCGCAGTACCAACTTGGGACCACTGTCACGGGAGAGAGAGAGAGAGAGAGAGAGAGAGAGAGAGAGAGAGAGAGAGAGAGAGAGAGAGAGAGAGAGAGTGAGAGAGAGAGAATATCAATTGGAGGTCTGCCCAAAAGTGAGGAAACCTTTATTGGATATTGTGTGTATTTATCTGACCAAATACCCCCACTATATATAGGGGAGGGGAGGTACTACCTCCCTCAAAGTCCCGGCGTGGAACTAAAGGAGGAGGAGAGGGGAGGGGAGGCGCCGCCGGTCACCCCCATGGGCCCCACGTGGGGGGCTGGCCCACTAGGGCGCCGTCCTCCCCCTTGGCCCCTTTCTCCTTTTGCCTTTCCCTCATGGGCCCCTTTCCCTCCGGAATTGGCCCATTAAGCCTTTTGACCATTTAATTGATTTTATATTTATTAAATAATTATGAATAAATGATTAAATCAATATTTAACATTCATTCACATATTATTCAATCTTCGTGGCTATGGAACTCCTTCCACCTCCACTCCAGACATCCTCCAGACTTACCAAAACCCTTCCGGTTTTCTCTCTTCTCTTCTTCGGTGATTCTACCGATCATATAAACACTCTCTAAGCATCATAAATCCCTTAAGTATGATATCCCACGGTTCAGGAACACTCCAGACATGGTCGGGACACTCCCCGACCAATGATCGACAGAGGGACCTGGATGGCCATGTGACCCCTGTGCATTCCACGAAGATCTTTCGTCGTTTGAACCAGGACAGTCGTGTCTTATTCCTTTTGCCTCTCGATACTTGCATTGCCCAAGATATGATCAATGACATCACCATGTTGTGTTCAATCTCGTTACCGAACAATGCTACTTGACTCATTCCGACAAGTGATATCCTTGTGATCAAATCACACGCTGCGCAGCTATTGGATATAACTTCTCCGAGTGGTCCCTTAAGTATCTTTCAGTCACGTGGACAGAAAAATCCCTCTCTTGACATATATTGCCTCTATTCTTCCTATGATTACCTGAACACACCTTTATAATCACTATGTTACCAAGTGACGCTTGATCCTATCTAAGCACTCTCGGGAGACAATGATTGATATAGCCTCACGGTCTAAGGAATAGTCTACGAGGATCCATTCTAATCATCATAACTTGAACTTCGTGACATGATCGGGTCATGATGTTTAGGTTGGGTATTGGTTCATCATCCCATTCTCAGAACGAGTTGACTCCATTTCCAACTGGCATAAATGCCACATGATGAGGAAACCTTGGTCATTTGTTGACAGATGAACCAGTGACTAGAGTTTCACTGGGAACCCCTGGTTGTTTATATATCACACGTGTATTAACGTTTCCTTTCAATACAGTTATAGCATGATATAGAACTTAATCATAAACTTTATGAAATATGATAACAATCCTTATTATTATTTATCTCTAGGGCATATTTCCAATAGTCTCCCACTTGCACTAGAGTACAAATAAACTAGCTACATTTGTTCTTAATTACTGGCACCATATTTCTGATACCCTGAACATGCTTGCTCATGGAAGCGGTTGAGTCTTGGTCCTGTACTTTACAGTCTCCAATCCTTTGGAACTTACTAATGTCACCTTGATTAACATTAATACTTTATCATCATATGATAACATCTTTGTGTATGCATCATCGCTATGGCAGCAGAACGAGGCCAGATTTCAGGACCTACAGTGACTTTAGATCAACCTCGAGGGCCTTATCATGGGCATTGTGCCCTGGGACACTCATTCTACGTTAAAAGTGAACTAGCCCGCCATAACATTATATAGCATTTTAGATGATACCCTTATCTATTATTATAAATGCATCCATCGAAATGCTAGTGCACCCTGTGCAACTTTCGATGTTTTGTTCACCTTGCTTCCTACTTGACTTTAGTTGGTACTACAGGAGTTTCCGACATATTCCCTTATAACATTACCCTTTATTCTTTAAGATATGTCATCCTTCATGGATTTGAAAAACATGTCTACAGTTCTCTATTTAGACATTGCGGACAAACTTAGCTCAATGTTCTGTGATTCGAACTTAATCACTTTTCGAACGTCCCTTATTGGATCATATATTATGTTAAGTTATCATCATGTTTTTCTAAGAAAGAACCTATGTCTCAACATAGTGGATGATGATCATCCTTTTCTTTCTTTCAACCATTGATGTTAACCTTAATGCTATTCCTACCTTGAGTTATTAAGGACATGTTCCTCAATCAAATTTTATTCTGAAACCTTTTTCAAAATCCTTTAAGGAATACATAATATCGAATATTATTATTATCAACTTCTACTCCCTATAAATCATTATTTATTGGTACTTGCGCTTTTATTCTCAATGTGTCGTATATACACTTAAGAATCATTCCTTTAAGCTCCTATTCAAAATATGTCCCCAACATATGTGGGTATGAGTCACTACTCTTACTCAAACCATGTTCCTACATATTTGAATTTGAGACTTATATTGCTCCCACTCAAAATGTGTTCCCGACACATTTGAGTTTGAGACTTACATTGCTCCCACTCAAAAATATGTCATTCACATATTATTTTAGGAAAAATTTCATAGCTCCCACTCAATTTCACGCAAATTGCATATCCACTCACTATTTTGAACGACTTCAAAATCCTTTGATCAAATATCAAACTTGGAGATTTACTATGAGATACTAGTACTTTACTAGTTTTAAATCCACTAGACATTCAGCACACTTGAATCAAATTCATTTGAATTTTTCCAATACTTGATAAATTGTGCTTTTGTCATTCACCCCTTTTTCCACTATGGCTTTGCAGTCATTCGGGAAAATCCAAGTAACCCCTTTACTTGTAAGATTCAGCAATGAATTGCTTTCCAATCTCAAGGGAATTTTGCTATACGATTTCTCATAACTTTAGCTTGCCATTATTTCCTTAGTAGTTCGTAGGTATGTCATATTCCAGTAATCATGAAAAATTATTCACAAACGACTCCTACTTTTTGAATCCTACTTCATGTAGTGAAAACACCAGTGGGGAAAACACAATGATCACTATCATTGATTGTTTCCTTTGTGAGGAGAATCATCCAGGAACGCTTTCCACTGCGCTTCTCAACATTCTGATGCAGGGATTTGAATTCTCATCATGTTTTTCACTATCTTCCATTTGCTCCATAATCGAGAAATATCACTGAATGTGAACTTTCTCGAGAATGCACCAAAACCCAAGCAATACTAGTTTTGCTTTCCTTTTGGTTTCAGCTATGGATTTCGTATTCAAAGTTTCCAATGGATACTCTACAAGGACTTATTCACTATTGTTTTGGTTATATCGAATAACCCCAAAACTTCCACGACGATCCATACTAGATATGGAGCGAATCTCATGAATCAAGATGGTTTACTGTATGTTTTAATTGAGTGCTAACTATTTCTAACTAATGGTCTCCACATCTACACTACAATGATTTATTTGGCGCCATCTATTCACCCACTTGATATCAAATATTATACTGTGATGCTTTGCATTTCAAACGCATTGCATTTCACAATTTCTTTTATGCCAATCTTATAAAGTTGAATTTCATTACTATTTATCAAATTGTAGTAATTAGATTCTTATTTATCTTTAATACCCTTTGTTGATGAAATAATTTGATCATATCAAATAGTTTCATATTCATGTTTCCTTTGGTAAACTACTTAACACGTTTAAACAATCATATAATGATAATCACCATTTTTGTTAAAACATAATACATCGAATATGTATTTACTTTCAACCATTCACCAAACACTTTGTATTCAAGTAATACCCGGTGTTTAAGTTATATTGCCGAACTTAGGCACGATTCATATGTGACAAGAAAACAAGTGTCTTTCACATATTATCAATATAACTTTGAATTTTAAATAATGGTTTCATTTAGTAATGAACATATCATTAAGTTGGGTAATGTTCAAGCATTTCAATATTTTACAAATGTTCTTGCATTATCAATTAGTTTCATAACAAGGATAATTCACACATAATCAAACAAGATATGAACATGAATATAAATCATTCACAAAAGTGGAACAACTGTTTGTTACAAGCTCATATGAATAACCTTCTCACAAAATGTGAGACACACTAAAGAGGTTCACGATCTATCGATTATAATAACTATCCAAAACATAAACTAAATGATAAATGTTGAGGGAGAGTGTCGTTGGCCATCAACATCATGCTTGCCATCAACACGCAACGTCACTCCTCTCCAGCAAGCACCTCTATGCAGAAGGACCTGTTTTCAGTAAAACAAAACAAGTATCAAATATATTTAACACTGCAAATGTGTTTGAAAGATTATAACATTTATAAGATTGTATATAAAATATATACCTTTGTCATTGATGACTTCAGCAACAATGGGTTCAACCATCACATTCCTGAGATGTGATATGAACCTGTGGAAATCATGTGTTTCCGCGTCGCCTCTCATAATGCAAGTCCTGGCAAGTGCTTGGTAGCTTGGTGGCAGTAACCGTAGCACAACGCCATTTGCAAAAGAGCCCATCATCCAGCTATCCAGGAAGTATGCAGGCCTCATGTACGCATCATGCATGCGATCCAAGTGGTCTGTAAGTGATGAGTTCTCCTCCATCTTAATGGAGAGGAAGTCTCCCATCAGCTCATGCTCCCATATGCGTGCTTGTTCCATGAAATGTGTCCTAAGATGTACCATAGTCGCACGAGGGTCAAGATTGCCCACGACTGGCCACAGCTCATCCAATATCCCGTAGCACATTGTAACTGATATGAAGGTGGACATCTGACGACGATAATAGCGGTCCTCCCGCTATTCTGGGGTCTCATAGAAATAGGGCTGCTCCAAATCCATCTCGTCGAGTATATAGTCGACCATCATATTCTCGCTAAGGAGAACGTGGAGACGCGCAACCCATATAGAGAAGTTGGATCCGTCTAGCCTAAGCTTCTCTCCTTCTAATCAATCGCCAATAGGAAAGGTAGCATAAGGGACAACCATTTTCTACATTTATAATTGCAAAAGGAATTTAGACTAAGTTTATAACTAAATGAGTTAATAATAACTCCACTCAGAAACACCTATCCCCTGAAGGGTTCTAGTGATAACACGGCCCCTTCTCCCCACATCTCCCCCGATCATCACGGCCATCAAATTTGGGTTCTAGGGTGGACGCTAAACATCGATCACATCATTCATGCGACTCGTGCTCGACCTTTCAACCAGCCGCGTTCTGAGGCCATGTCTACTACATGCTAGGCTCGCCAACTCAACCTTAGTGTATTCGTTGTGCAACATGGCCCATGGCTTACAACCACTGTATGCGAACGTAGATATGTCTGACACCCAATCATCACGGCGTGCCTCATACCTAAGAACTTTCTTGGTGGTGCACACTAAGGGGGAACACAATCATTGGTAAACTTTAAATAGGGATCATCTTATTAGGCTACCGTCGACTATCTAATACTAGCACACAATAAGATATACAAACAATAACATTGAATGTAAAAGCAATGTGATATGGTCCTTCAAGTCGTGATCTCCATCCGGCGTCACCTGATTCCGGCGTCACCGGATTCCAGCGCCAGGGTTCCGCGCCGTAGACACTAGGGTACCAGTGTCTTTCCGGCATGGTAGTACGTAACCTCCGTGACTATCTACTACTACTTCGTAACAAAAGGTAATCACTTTACCTTTGACACAACCATATCACAAAGCAACGCCCCCTGCAAAACAAAGTTAGACACCTCTACTTTATCTTTGCATGTTTTACGTGGCTGAATGGGCGTTCACACAAGAACCGTTCTTACCTACGAACTTTCACCACAATGCTGATCAAGTAGTTTTCTATACTATACCCCTTTCGGGGCCCTCCGTTGCAAATGGCATACCAACTAATGCGAGAGAGATAGACACCCCCAAAGCCACTTTATACGGTACAAGCCGTATGTCAAGTGTGGACCAGTCTCGCGAATGAACATGTAAAGTCGGTTGGGGCCGCTTCATCAAGCAATACTGCGGTATACACAAGTACACATGGGAGGGTAACAACAAAAATATCAATGCCCACACGCTACATCTCGTGTGTTCTACTCGTACTAGCATTACTATGCATAGATCTAGCTCTGATACCACTGTAGGGGTTCGCGTATGAAAACAATAAAATTTTACCCTACGCCCCTGAATCCCTGATGTTGCCAGGACCTATCTATTAGTAATACAGTAACGGGAGGGGATTTTTGTGAACTTACCCTTGAAGCCCGAAAAGCATTGTCAACGCTCAGGAGAGCGTGGTTGATGTAGACGAGCCAAAGCCGACCTCAAGGTCGTGATGAAGTCCTTGCGCTCCTATGGTTCCAACGACTTGAGTGCCTCAAGTGTGACACCTTGCGGGGAGTTATACACGTCCAGTGCCTGGCGATGACTCCCGCTTCCCTGATCCAGTAGCAGTTGCGGAAGTAGAGCTCCTGGATCCGAATCCCGTAGCTCGACGGTGCTCCGCGGTGAAGATGTCTCTCGTTCGCGTAGTCCCAACTTGGTACCACGGTCACGGGAGAGAGAGAGAGATAATATCAATTGGAGGTCTCCCCAAAAGTGAGGAAACATTTATTAAATATAGTGTGTATTTATCTGGCCAAATACCCCCACTATATATAGGGGAGGGGAGGTACTACCTCCCTCAAAGTCCCGGGGTGGAACTAAAGGAGGAGGAGAGGGGGAGGGGGAGGCGCCGCCGGCCACCCCCATGGGCCCCACGTGGGGGGCTGGCTAACTAGGGCGTCGGCCACCCCTTGGCCCCTTTCTCCTTTTGACTTTCCCTCATGGGCCCTTTTCCCTCTAGAATTGGCCCATTAAGCCTTTTGACCTTTTAATTGATTTTCTCTTTATTAAATAATTATGAATAAATGATTAAATCAATATTTAACATTCATTCACATATTATTAAATCTTCGTGGCTATGGAACTCCTTCCACCTCCACTCCCGACATCCTCTGGACTTACCAAAACCCTTCCGGTTTTCTCTCTTCTCTTCTTTGGTGATTCTACCAATCCTATAAATACTCTCTAAGCATCATCAAGCCCTTAAGCATGATACCCCATAGTTCGGGAACACTCCAGACATGGTCGGGACACTCCCGGACCAATGATCGACAGAGGGACCTGGATGGCCATGTGACCCCTGTGCATTCCACGGAGATCTTTCGTCGTTTGAACCGGGGCAGTCGTGTCTTATTCCTTTTGTCTCTCGATACTTGCATTGCCCAAGATATGATCAATGACATCACCATGTCGTGTTCAATCTCGTTACTGAAAAATGCTACTTGACTCGTTCCGACAAGTGATATCCTTGTGATCAAATCACACGTTGCGCAGCTATTGGATATAACTTCTCCGAGTGGGCCCTTAAGTATCTTTCCGTTACATGGACGGACAAATCCCGCTCTTGACATTTATTTCCTCTATGGTTCCTCCGAGTACCTGAACACACCTTTATAATCATTGTGTTACCAAGTGACGCTTGATGCTATCTAAGCACTCTTAGGAGACAGTGATTGATATAGCCTCACGGTCTAAGGAATAGTCTACGAGGATCCATTCTAATCATTGTAACTTGAACTTCGTGACATGATTGGGTCACGATGTTTAGGTTGGGTATTGGTTCATCATCCCATTCTCAGAATGAGTTAACTCCATTTCCAACTGGCATAAATGCCACATGATCAGGAAACCTTGATCATCTGTTGACCAATGAACCAGTGACCAGAGTTTCACTGGGAACCCCTGGTTGTTTATATATTACACTTGTATTGACGTTTCCTTTCAATACAGTTATAGCATGATATAAAACTTAATCATAAACTTTTTGAAATATGATAACAATCCTTATTATTATTTGTCTCTAGGGCATATTTCCAACACTTAGCCACCTGGAGGGCGACGAGCTGCACCGCCAGGAAGCACGCGTCCAGCTCCTTGTGGCAATAGCTAACCGGCAGTAGGCCGAGGCAAGTGCAAGCCTAGGCGGCAACAGCAGGAACCAGCCACCTCACCGGGCGGGTGAGCCAGCTGCGGGCGGGAGCAAGGACTCCTCTCCAAACATCACAAGGTAGGACAACCATCCGCATGGAGGGTCCACGGGCCGTGGACAAAACCCACGTGAATCCACCAGCAGAAACCGCGACCCGGCCAACGAAGCTGGAAGGGAAAACGCACCACCCAAGTCCCGCCTTTCAGGTCGGCTTGGCCCCCGAGCCGGAGGAAGCACGAGACGCACGTGAACGCATCGACCTGCTGGTCCAATCACGTGCACTGGAGGAAGAAAGTCTGGCTGGGCCAAGATGTTTCGGACCACGCATCCGGAACGAACCGTTTCCAAAGGGATTTTCACTCCCAAGGGACACGCCGAAGTACAACAACACCATCAAGCCGGAGGACTGGCTGGTGGATTATACCACTGCGGTGGGTATTGCAAATGGCAATCACCGTGTGGCAGTGTGTTGGGGGGATACCCTTGGGTAGGTTCACGCTGGGGTATAAAGGCCGAGTTAGCCGAGGTACAACACGGTCAAAGAAAGTGCTGGTCGAGTCACCTCAAGGCAGGCCGACTTACGGAGTAACCTGACCCGGTGGGCATTTGCCTAGCATTAATCCGGCCGGCATAAAATATATGTCGGCCATGTTTATCTACCATGTGTGTAGGTACCCTCGCTGCCAGGTTAGTCGGGCGCTAGTCGGGCTACCACTTGGCTTCCAAGAGAAGGAAGGAATCTCCCGTTGGTCAAAAGGTGGCCTCTTCCCGCTGGCTCGTTAGCGAAACGAGCAGAGGGAAGGACCAGTGGGGAGTGTCTGACAAAGGTGACGCGGGCGATGTTGGCTGACGTAGTCCATGTCTAGTGACGCCAAAAGGCAAGGGACTCGCAGAGGGTTACGTCCATAGTCTGGACGGACCGTTAAAGTGAATAAAGAAGCATCTAGCTTTAACCAAGGGGCATATTCGGGGAATATGCCTCCACGTATGCCCTAACTTTGTAACCTGGGCTACCCTATATAAGGAGCACCAGGACCTCCATAGTAGGGGATCGATCATTCTGTCTTGGGAGAACTCTAGGGCATTCTAGTGGGGGGTAAGAGAACTAGTCTCCTTCTCACAAACAGCTCAAGGATCCCTTGTAACCCACCATTGATAGAGTGAAAATAAAAACACTTGTGTGTGGAATCACCACACTATCCCTCCCTGGATTCCTCTAGCGCTCAATGGACGCATCTTTAGCCTATCCATGGCATCTGCCATGCCACCACCACGATAGTTGGCGCCCACCATGGGGCATGCGACACTAGCAGGGGTAAAAATCTAGATGGGGAACATCTTCGGCACCGGCGGGCACGTCGTCTCTGGGCTCCTTCAGTGCTTTGGGGCGCTGGACTACGTCAGCGACAACGCGGGGAGCTTTGGTAGGAACCCTCCTCCGTGCAACAGCCTCTTCATCAAGCTTGGCGCGCACAAGGTCTACGTTCGCATCAATGAGTCCTGCGTACATCCGTTGCATGTCGTCGAGGAAGGCGAACCACCTCTCAGCGCGGCTCATGGCAGACGTATCACTTGCCCCGCAAGCTGCGCTGAGGTCATGATGACGGTGCTAGACGCTAGAGAGAGCAAGGACCCGACGCCAGAGCTGGACGCAACGCCAAAGGAGGCAAGATCTAGGTTTCCTCCACTAGAGAGGCCAGAGAATGTATTGCAGCAGGAAATAGATAGCTTAGCAACACCATAGCGCTTGTAGTAGATCCGGCTCAGGTGCAGGCCGAGTTAGAGGAGACTAGGCAGAGGATGTTAGCTAGAGCGAAAAAAGTAGCTGAGCTACAGTAGTCGCTGAACATCACTCTGAGGGAATATGCAAAGGCAAATTGTATAGATGGTCTGAAAATCCGAGGTAGAAACCTGATTACTGAACTTGACAGAGAATATGTGCCTAAGCCGGGTTAGACAGAAACAATAGTAACTGCCAGACTAGAGAGATACATTACCCCGGCAAAGAACCTTAGGGCTGCGAACGCAGCTGCGTCTGAGTTAGAGGGTTTAACCGGAGAATCCCAGGAAAGGCAACAGGAGAGGGTAAACCACTTGTTGAGGGTGGCTTGCCAGCAAAATGAGGAAATGAACAAGGCAAACCCGGCACAGCCCGGAGCATCTCACGTGGTTCATTCAGCAAGGAACAATCCGGCAAAATCAGCTAGGGTCGTGTCGTCCCTGGGTAACGCTCCTCGGAGAGAGGAGGTGGTAACCTCGGGGAGGCGAGACAAACAAATGGTCCCGTATGACCCGGTAAGGGAAGGGAAAGGAAAAGCAGTGCAAGTTGAGGAGGATCGCCACAGTGCTAGCCGAGGTGAAGCTGGGCGTGGTAACCACGACCAAGGCAATGCCGGTCAGAGGAACGATGTCAACGGTAATGCCAGGCAGCGTAATCTAGCGGAAACAGGGCAAAATGCGCCTCGGCACCACCAACAGCAACAACAGTACGCACCCTGGCAGGAGAGAAGCACAGGCCCAGCAATGCAGCGGCAAAATGCTCGTCCAGGTCAGGACAGATACAATGATGGTTATTCGGCAATGGTTGATACCGGATTCCCTAGACCGGAGCACCATGTGATTGTATCAAGATTGGGAAGCAGGAACTTGCAGCCGGATGACGCCAGACTGAAGCTGGACCGAATCTATAGGCCGGAACTGATTAAGGTGCAAGGTCCTCCGGGGCCGGCATGTTTTGGACTTTGGATCATGACGGAGCCACCAGTGCTGAACTTTCAGCTGGCCAGAGGAACAAAGATATACGATGGCAGTACAAAGCTAGATGATTGGCTTATTGATTATGCAACTGCAGTGAACATAGGTGGAGGAAACTTGAGATGGGCTGTGAGATACGCACCACAGATGCTAGAAGGACCAACAAGGGTTTGGCTAAATATCTTGCCGCCAGGGAGTATCAACTGTTGGCTGGATTTTGAGGAGTTGTTCGTAAGCAACTTATCGAGCACCTACAAGAGGCCAAACAGGCCACAGACTCTAGCATTATGCAAACAGATACCAAATGACTCGGTGGTGTAACATACACAATTCATGCGAAGGGATAATTGAATCACAAGCTATAGCATGGTTCGCCCAAGGTTGTAGGTATGGTAGTATGTTGTGGCAGAGGCTACAACAATATATGCAAACCACGCTGGCTGAGACAATCTGGATCGCTAATTGGTATGCCTTGGGAGACCTAATGCAACCCCGGTTAATGTCAAGCGAGTCCAACGAGGAGTATTACAATAGAGATGGTTCCGGATCATCCAGGAGGAATGACTTCCGAGGTAAAATAAGGGACGATCGTCCGGATTACCGGTACATCTCGCAGCAAGTGGCTGTTTTGGAATGAGATTAGCCCAATGCCGGCACGAACCAGCGTCAGAAAACTGGAGGGAAACAGTGGCAACAAAAGAGTGAAGGAAAGAAGCCCTAGACCCCGGAGTAGAATAAACAGTGGCAAGAGAGAAAGGATCGTCTGAGGTATAAATTCGAGTCTATGCTGGATTAGCCATGCAATTTCCATACGCCAAGTCCAAATAGCCCAGTGAACCATGCAACCTAGCAATGTGAATGGATGAGGAAGTTAGAGGAAGGTAGTTCGGGGAATGCTCAGGCACCTCGACATGAAGCGCCTCGGCATGATGGACCTCGGAATGAAGCACCTTGGCAACAACTGTTAACTCGGGGGAATGGATAGCAACTTATGTTGACTCCGCCTCCACCAAGGTATGAGAACCAGGAACAGAGGGATGATGTGCACCACGTAAATAACCAATAGCAACAAGATCAAGGATATCACGGCAATGAGGGGAGAAATGAGTATAGGGAGCATCATCAAAGTTATTGTGTGTTTACCAAAGAAGAGACTGATAGAAAGAGCTTGCAACACCGGCATATGGAGGTGAATGCAGTAATGCCAGCGGTGGTGAGGTATACGGATCAGGAGATTACTTGGAGCATCAAGGATCATCCAAAGCTTATGCCAAGTCCAGGGACCTACGCGCTGGTGCTGGATCCGATGTTCATTGGGCCAAATATCAATGTGATATTCTCCAAGGTACTGATAGATAATGGCAGTAGCATTAACATCATGTACAAGGATACCGTGCATAAGTTGGGGATATCAGAGAATATGCTCCAAGCAACTAGGACCACCTTTCATGGCATTGTGCCAGGTATATCACGTGAACCAATTGGAAAGGTCCGGGTTGATGTGCTATTCGGCACAAGGGACAATTGCCGGACTGAGAATTTGGAGTTTGAGGTGGTAAACTTGGAAAGCGCATATCACGCATTACTTGGCAGGCCTGCTCTAAACAAATTTATCGCAAGTACTCACATCAGTTACCTGGAGATGAAATTACCCGGACCAAGGGGAGTGATTACCATAGATGGGGACTTCAGGTGCTCTATTGAATGTGCGTCCGCCGGATCTAATCTGGCCGAGTCACTTGTGATCGCTCAGGAGAAGAGGAAAATCATAGAAGTGGCTGCACTAGCTCAGTCCGTGCAGCAGCATATGGCGGCTCTAAGTAACCCGCATGGGAGTGTATCGTTTCAAGCAACGAAAGATACGAAGAAGGTACCTGTTGATGATCAGTTTCCGGAGCACACCATAACTATCGGTGCCGGCTTAAGTGACAAATAGGAAAGCGAGCTCGTCAACTTCCTCCGTGAGAATCGGGACATTTTTGCTTGGTCTACACAGGACCTGCAAGGTGTGCCGAGGGAGTTGGCCGAGAACTCTCTAAATGTGAGACCCGGGGCAAAGCCGGTGAAGCAACCTCTCCACCGCTTCGCCGAGGATAGGAGAAAAGCCATTGGAGATGAGATAGCTCAGCTCCTTGCAGCCGGATTTATCATGGAAGTACTTTACCCGGATTGGCTCTCTAATCCGGTGCTCGTGGAGAACAAGAAGGATGATCCAAACGTGGCGGTACTATGGCGTATGTGCATTGATTACACGAACCTGAATAAGGTGTGTCCGAAAGATCCATTCCCACTACCTAGGATAGATCAAGTCATAGATTCAACTGCCGGATGTGAACTGTTGTCATTCATAGACGCATATTGTGTTTTCCACCAGATTCCCCTAAATCCGGATGATCAAATAAAGAATGCGTTTATCACCCTGTATGGGGATTATTGCTATCACACTATGTCATTCGGATTACGTAATGCAGGAGCAACGTACCAGCGATGCATGCAAAACTATTTACATGACCAGATAGGTCAGAATGTTCAAGTTTATGTGGATGATGTGGTGATAAAGACCAAGGAATGCAACATGCTCCTTGAGGATATTCGGCAAACATTTGCAAACCTAAGGAGGTTCCGGATGAAGCTTAACCTAGAAAAATGTACCTTTGGTGTACCGGCGGGAAACTTACACGGTTTCCTTATCTCCAGCCGAGGAATTGAAACCAATCCCACAAAAATCCGGGCTATAGAGAGAATGGAACTACCAAAGTGCCTTAACGATGTGCAGAAGTTTATTGGTTAACTGGCATCGTTGAGCCGGTTTGTGAGTTGGCTGGGAGAAAAGGCCTTGCCCCTCTACCAGTTAATGAAAAAGGCAGATAAATTTACATGGACACCGCAAGCTGATAGTGCGTTCCATGAGTTGAAAAAGATGTTGTCCTCTGCACCAATATTAGTTGCGCCACTACCCAAGGAGCCAATGTTGCTCTATATAGTCGCGACCAACCGAGTCGTAAGTGCGGTAATCGTAGCGGAACGCGACGAAGAAGGAAAGTCGGTGCAAAGGCATGTGTATTACTTGAGCGAGGTATTATTGGCGTCAAAACAGAACTATCCTCACTATCAAAAGATGGCGTATGGTGTGTATATGTCGGCTAAGAAACTCAAACACTACCTTGAGGAGCACCCCATCAAGGTGGTCTGTCAAGCACCCATATCCGAGATTATGGGTAATAAAGATGCTAGCAGCCGAATTGCAAAATGGGCAATTGAATTAGCCCCGTATCACCATAATTTGATAGAAGGGATGCGATCAAGTCACAAGCAGTGGCGGATTTCTTTGTGGATTGGGCTGAAATGTAGTATGAACCACCTCTGCCGAACTCAAATTACTGGCGGATGCACTTTGACGGATCAAAGTTAAAGGAAGGATTGGGGGCGGGTAGTACTTACCTCGCCCAAGAAGGACCAGTTGAAATACGTCCTCTAGATCCATTTTAGTGTGTCGAACAATGTTGCCGAATATGAAGCACTGGTGCATGGGCTTAAGGTGGCAAAGGAAGTAGGCATACGTCGGATACTGTGTTTTGATGATTCAGATTTGGTGGTACAGCAGGTGTCTGGCAATTGGGATGCTCTGGATGCAAACATGGCACTTTACAGATTTTATGTCCAGAAGATAAGTGGTTTCTTCGAGGGGTGTGAATTCCATCATGTACCTCAGATAAAAAATGAGGCAGCTGACGTATTATCCAAACTAGGATCATCCCGTCAACCAATTCCGCCAGGCATTGCATTGAGCACTTGAGAAAACCATCTATTACACCGTCACTAGAATCCGAGTCGATATATATCATGACACTGTCCGGATCAGAAGCTACTCCACTGGAACTAGATTGGGGAAGCACCTCCGCAAACCCGGGGACTTCACCGGCAAACCCAGGGACTATTGCATGGAACCCGGGGACTGTTCAGCTCAATCTGGCCGGGGTAATGTCGGTGGATGAAATGGAAGTTGATGAGGATTTTTTCCCCATCCGAGCTATAACTGCATGGGCAAAACCAATATTTGAGTTCCTAATGTAGGGAACTTTGCCAAATGATGAGGTACTTTCAAGGCAAATCCAGAGAAGGGCAAAGGCATACACCATCATCAACGCTGAACTATACAAAAGAAGTGTAACCACTGTGCTGTAGTTATGCGTAGACCTGGAAGAAGGGCTTGACATACTCCGAGACATTCATCAAGGAGAATGTGGTCATCATGCATCCTCTAGAGCATTAGTGGCAAAGGCTTTTCGGCATGGATTCTATTGTCCAAGTGCCCTGGAACAAGCAGAGGATCTGGTGAGGAAATGCAATGGTTCTTAGAGATACGCCACAAAAACCCACATGCCAATGTCGGAACTCAAGACTATCCCTATTACTTGGCCATTTGCTATGTGGTGCCTAGACATGGTAGGACCATTTAAGCCGGCTAAGGGAGGAATGACCCATATCTTGGTTATGGTGGACAAGTTCACCAAATGGATTAAAGTGAAGTCAATCAGGAAATGTGATGGGGCAACAGCAGTAACTTTCCTCAGAGATATAATTTTGAGGTATGGCTATTCCCACAGTATCATAACTGATAATGCCACAAAATTTGCTGAAGGAGCATTTGCGAGATTCTGCCAAGAGAAGAAGATCAGGCAAGATGTTGCCTCTGTAGCCCACCCCGCATCAAACGGGCAAGTGGAAAGATCCAACGGACTAGTCTTGTCCGGGATAAAACCCCGGCTCATGGAGCCGCTGCAAAGATCAGCGGGGTGCTAGATAGAAGAACTACCAGCGGTACTGTGGAGTTTAAGAACAACTCCAAATTGATCAACAGGCTATACACCATTTTTTCTGGTATATGGGGAAGAAGCTGTATTACCAGCCGACATAGAGCATGATTCGCCAAGAGTCACCCAATACACAGAAGCCGAAGTGTGTGAAGCCCGGCAAAATGATGTTGATCTGCTGGAAGAAGCGCGAGAACTAGTCTTGTCCAGGTCCGCCATATATCAGCAAAACCTCTGATGCTATCATAGCCAGAAAGTAAACCCATGGGTCTTCAAGGAAGGTGATCTTGTACTCCGGTTGGTGTAGCGCACTGCTGGCATGCATAAGTTATCCCCTCCATGGGAAGGACCTTTCATTGTAAGCAAAGCTTTGCACAATGATTCCTATTATCTTATTGATGCACAGCCATAGGAGAAGAACAAGGCGGACAGGTACGGAGAGGAACCTAAGCGTCCATGGAATGTAGCACTACTTCATCCTTTTTACACCTGACAAAGAGGTGAATGTATCTGAGTTACTCATATGTCGGTATGTATGTCGGCAATGAGCTTATCAATGAAACTTCAGCACCCCTAGTAGAAACTTGGGGACTGCCATAATAACTGTCTTTCTTGCTTTTATGTTTTATATACGTCGGCTAGATTAAGTTGCTTATGCCTTAGCCAAATTAGTAGTGTGTGAGCACCAAAAACCCAACTCTTTGACTTTGCTGCTGTCCAACAAGAATTGGCTTCATGGCAAGCGAGAGAATAAGTTTGGAATCGCAAAGCACATGAAAAATGACTAAGGAAAGGAAAGAAATCGAGCCGACATTTGTTATCCGGACTAACCCTGTATTTACTTCTTTTATTTTCCATTGGATTATTTTGAGCTAATCTCAAAGTTTCAAGTATTGTTAAGTCAATTTTTTGAACCTCGGACTCGTGAGTCAAAAAACCAAATCAAGGTAGACGCGAGCCGAGGCATAAAATTGGAGGAACAAGAAAAGGAAACTCGGGGACTTCGCCCACGTTAATCCGATGTTAAGAACTTAGTAGCAAACAAAACTGATCGTAGCAAACCAAGTCATTGTGCATAGATACAACTTCACCCGGCATACCAGGGATCTGACGAATACTGATAAGTGCTTTTAAAGCTCAAGGAGCAGCAACAGAAGCCGAATCATCGTTCGAGGGAGGAGGTACTTCGGCATGTGTAGGCGGGGCACCAGCCTCGGCCTCGTCTTCGAGGATGGCCTCCTCGTCCTCTGGGTCTTCGGCGTCATCACCTAGCTCGGAGGCTTCCTCCTCATCCTCTTCACTCTCAGCGCCATCAGAGACATAGGCATCATCAAACGCGTCAAGGTAGCTCGGACCCTCATTCCAACTATGGCAGAAGGCATATTGGATAAGCTTGTTGACACAGGCTTTGCGCTGAGCGATGCACTCTGGGTCATTGGACCATTTAGATCTGGTGCGCATACGGTCAAGCAAACCCAAATCCAGCTCTTCATACCAATATAGAACGAAGTTTAGTGCTGTGTTAGCTCCGGCTCGAGCAGCAGATTCCCGCCATGGGTGAAGTTGGGTCTCGCACTCCATAAGTTTTGCCAGAAAAGCAGTGCTTCCTTTGGGGGTAGGCTCACTAGGCCAGAGAGCGTTAAGCATCCGAACTGTTGCCGGCATTATGTCTGCGCCATAGCGATACATTGGAAACGTATCTATAATTTTTGATGTTCCATGCTTGTTTAATATCTACTTTCTTATGTTTGGCCACACTTTGGAGTATTTTTACACATTTTGTGGAACTAACCTATTAACAAGATGCTACAGTGCCAGTTGCCTGTTTTCTACTGTTTTTGGTTTCAGAAAATCTAGTAAGGAAATATTCTTGGAATTGGACCGGACAAAAGCCAAAGTCAATATTTTACCTAAGCAACACGGAGTCCGCTGGGGAGACGAAGTAGCGCACCAGGGCGGCCACACCTGGTGGCAGTGCAGCCTGGGGGCGCGCAACCAGGGGGTGTGGGCCCCTGGCGCTCCACCGACCTTGCCCCTTCGCCTATAAAGACCCCTCAGGACGAAAACCCTAGGTACCCAATCAAAATTCCACAAAAGAGTCTGTAGCCGCCGCCATCTCCATCCCTAGATCAGGAGGGATCTGAAGCTCTTCCCGGCACCCTGCCGAAGGGGAGAGACAACCCTGGAGGCCTTCTTCATCACCATGCATGCCTCTGGTGTGATGTGTGAGTAGTTCATCCCTGGACTACGGGTCCATGTAGTAGCTAGATGGTTGGTTCTTCTCCTTTCTGCTACCATGTTTAGATCTTGTGAGCTCCGTTCATGATCAAGATCATCTATTTGTAATCTTACATGTTGTGTTTGTGGGGATCCTATGGATATTGAGATGCTATTTCAGATTGATTATTGATTCTATCATGTCTTTGTTATTTGTGATCTTGCATTCTTTCCGTTGTTAGTAGCTATCTTGGCCGAGTAGATGCAAGCAACTCCAAGAGGGAGTAATAGTGGGTTCATGCCTCTAGTAATCAGGGGAAGTGACAGGAATCTCTAAGGTACTAGATGTGCTGTTGCTACTAGGGAGAAAACAACAATCCTTTGTCCCTGGGACAATCGTATTGTTTACTTTACACACTTTGCTTAATTCAATTATATGTTGCTTGCAACTTAATACTGGAGGGGGTTCGGATGATAACTTCAATGTGGATTATTAGTCATAGATGCAGTTGGATTACGGTCTATGTATAATGTTGTAACGCCCAATCAAATCTCATAGGAGTCTAGATGATTAGTATATGCATGTATGCTTTCTCGGTGTCTATCAATTGCCCCGCTGTAATTTGTTCACCCAACATGTCATCTATCTTAAGGAGAATCACCTCTAGTGAACTATGGACCCCGGTCCATTCTTTTACCATCAATCTATCATCTATTTACTGTTTACTGTTTACTTTGTGCAAGAAATAACTATCTTCCACATAATACATTTAATCCTTTGTTTTCAGCAAAACCGGTGAGACTGACAACCTCACTAGAAGTTGGGGCAAAGTTTTGTGATTCTGTTGTGCAGGATTCCAAGTTGGAAACAACACCTTGCAGTTGTTTCCTTGCTCCTACTGGTTCGATAACCTTCGTTTCATAACTGAGGGAAATCTTGTTGTTGTGCTCATCATACCTTCCTCTTGGGGTTCCCCAACGAGCTCGATACATTTTGAGCCATCAAGCCTATTTTCTGGCGCTGTTGTCAGGGAGTCAAGGACATCTTCACAAGGGGAGTCCCTCATAACCAATCTATTTACTTTATTTTATTTGTTTTTCTTAGTTTATTTCTGCTTTGTTTGCTAGTTTCTTTATCAAAAACACAAAAAAATTAGTTATACTAGTTTTCTTCTTTATATTAAAAACACAAAAAAATGACTACTCTTGAAAATACTAAGTTGTGTGACTTCACTAGCACCAACAACAATGCTTTCATGTGCACACCTATTGCTCCACCTGTTCCTGAAGCAACTTTCTTTGAAATTAAACCTGCCTTGCTTAATATTGTTATGAAAGAACAATTCGCTGGTGTTGGTACTGAAGATGCTATTGCTCACCTTAATAACTTTGTTGAACTTTGTTGAACTTTGTGAGGTGCAAAAACATAGGGATATAGATGGAGATATTATTAAGCTTAAATTGTTTCCTTTCTCTTTGAGAGGAAAAGCTAAAGAATGGTTGCTATCCCTAACTAGAAATAGTATTGATTCTTGGACTAAATGCAAAGATGCTTTTATTGGAAGATACTATCCTCCTACCAAGATTATATCTATGAGAAGTGAAAAAATGAAATTTAAACAATCTAATAATGAACATGTTTCTCAAGCTTGGGAAAGAATGAAATCTTTGGTAAAGATTTGTCCCACTCATGGACTGACTGCTTGGATGATTATCCAAACCTTTTATGCAGGACTAAATTATTATTCAAGAAATCTACTGGATTCTGCTGGTGGAGGTACCTTTATGACCATTACTTTGGGTGCTGCAACAAAGCTTCTGGATAATATGATGGTTAACTATTCTGAATGGAACACTGAGAGAGCTCCACAAGGTAAGAAGGTAATTGTTTTTGAAGAAACCTCCTCCTTGAGTGATAAAATTGATGTTATTATGTGTATGCTTGTTAATGGGAAAGCTCATATTGATCCAAATCATGTTCCCTTAGCCTCTTTGGTTGCTCAAGAAGAGCAAGTTGATGTGAACTTTATTAGAAATAATAATTTTAGCAACAATGCCTACATGAATAATTTTGCTAATAATAATTATAGGCCATATCCTGCCAATAATGGTAATTCTTATGGAAATTCCTACAACAATAATAGAAGTGCATCCTCTGAACTTGAAGTCATGCTTAAAGATTTTATTAGTAAACAAACTTCTTTCAATAAAACTATTGAGGAAAAACTCTCTAATGCTAAAAGAAATATAGCATCATTGTCTGAAGCACAATCTTCTTTGAATAAAATGGCTGCTAAACCTGAAACTATTGAAAATCCTTTGTTGCTACTAATGCCATACAAGTTAGAATTGATCAAAATGTTAGACTTTTAGCTGAATTGCATGCTAAGTGGGAAAGAGAAGATGAAATTGCTAGAAATAGTAGTATTTGTACTATCACCACCACTAATGTTGATGCTAGCAAACCACATGAAGTCTCCATTCCTTCTGCAACAAACAATAGCTCTACTACTTTCGATGGTAATTATGATTTTGATCTTGATGGTTGCAATATCTCTGAAGTAATTATGTTCCTACAAAAGCTTGCTAAAAGTCCTAATGGTAGTGTTATGAATATGGCCTTCACAAAACACATTACTGATGCTCTCATAAAAAATAAAGAAGAAAAGATGAAACATAAAGCTTCTATTCCTATGAAATTAGAAGATGGTTGGGAACCCATCATTAATATGAAAGTGAATGATTTTGATCTCAAAGCTTTATGTGATCTTGATAGTAGTGTTTCTATTATGCCTAGAAAGATTTATGAAATGCTTGATTTGCCACCATTAGAAGATTGTTATTTAAATGTTCAACTTGATGATAATGCTAAAAAGAAACTCATGGGGAGTATTAATGATGTTCTTATTATGGTTAACAATGCCTATGTCCCCGTTGATTTCTATGTTTTGGATGTTGAATGCAATGCTTCTTGTCCTATTATTTTGGGAAGACCTTTTCTTAGAACTGTTGTTGCCATTATTGATATGAAAGAAGGCACCATTAAATATCAATTCCCACTCAAGAAAGGTATAGAACACTTCCCTAAGAAGATAGTGAAGATTCCTTCCGCCTCTCCTATTAAAACAAAATTTTCTCTTAATGCTTCTTCATTTGAGAATACTTGATTCTTTTTAGGCTTCTTATGCCTAGCTCAAAGGCGTTAAAGAAAAGCACTTATTGGGAGATAACCCAAATTTCGTTAGGATTCTTTTGTTGAGTCTTGGAAGTTATTGCTTCAGTAATAACCTCTCCTTATCATTTTTGTGTGGGTTTTGTGCCAAGAGTAACATCTAATGAGAGAGAAGTAAGACTTGGGAAAATTGCTGTCCCGAAACAGATTTTTGTGCTTCGCTGTAAAAATTCATGAACAATCTCTGTATGTCTATTTGAGATGTATTTTTTTGTGCTTCTGCCCCAAGTTGTTATCCAACTTTCGTTAGTTCAACACTTTTCGATTTGAGCAACAGAAGGTCTTCGAAAAAATTGTTTTTACCCTCTGTTCTGTTTTGACAGATTTCTGCCATTATTTGCATTTGCCTCTCAATCTCTTTCTCTTTGAGTTCTCTTTGATCATTTGAATTTTTTAAAGGAAGTGCTACAGTAGCTTGTGTTTTGATGGAAGTTTTACTTGTTTTGAAACTGAACCAAAAGACTTATTATCTTGAGTACACTAATGTTGCCAATAAAGATTGTGTGAAGTTTTGTATGAAGGGAATTTTAAGTGTAGGGAAGAGTAATGTGATAAGATGAAGGATGGACAAAAGATCAAGCTTGGGGATGCCACCCGTGTTACCCCAAGAAATATTCAAGAAGTACAAGTGGCAAAGCTTGGGGATGCCCAAGTCATCCCCTTCTTCATCAATAAAAATCTCAGGTTTCTTCCAAACACTTCATTTTTATTGTTTCATGCACAATTGTGTTGTTCTAGGACCATCTTCATTTTAGTTTTTAGTTTTTGCTTGCTTGCTTAGTTTGCTTGAATAAATTGGTTTGACCCCCTCATTCATACATTAGTTTTCAAATAAGTTGATTTCGATTGGAAAAGTGTAGAAAAGTTCATGCTTAAGTGGTATAAAAGGAGCTTGTTTTTTACTGTGACTTAGACGTTATCATGTCATGCTTGACATTGTTTTGACTCTATGCTTAGTGATTATTGCTGTAGCATGACTTGTTACAAACAATTGAGATTGCTTAATGTGTCTTGAAAGAATCATACGTTGTTTTAGCATATAAAAGCATAATATTATGGTATTCTCCTTTAATGTTTTATTTGGGTTGACTTGGTGCATGCTCACATCATGTTAAGACTACACCAAGTCAACATAGCCTCTATGATCATTTAGTTTTCGACTTGTAATATCACTTTATGCTTTAATTAATAATGTTTTGTCACTTTGCATGATTATGGCCATTATTGCTCTCTTAGTTGGTCGCTCATAGTATTTTGCTATCCTCCATACCAAGTATGAGTTCCACTCATGCATCCAACTCCAAATAAAACCAAGTTATTCCAAAGAGTCCACCATACCTACCTATTAGCATTTGCTATTCCAAGTATATTCATGTTTTTATCTACCTTCCGAATTAAACTTGTTATGTGAAAAAATAGTGATTAAAGATCTCACGAACTTGATGGCACACTTTACTTTTCTTGCACTTAATAAACTTGAACCATTGTGCCCATCTATGTTGCGTATATGCTTGCGTTTTGTAAGTTGTGATTTAGCAGAACCATGTTATCATGGGGAACGCTTTCAACATTGCACTTTATTTAGTTGATATCATGTTCTTTTGCCTATGGATCCCGGCAGTGTGAAATGAAAGGGGAGCTTGTAACGCTCATGGAGTTCGTATATGTGTTAGAGAAACGCCTGGGCGGCTGGTCTAATCCATGCATAATCATGGTGGAAACCTGCAGCGTAACCATAATGAGTAATCTATGAAGCATCCTCTATAAAAAATCCTATGCAAATAGGAAATAAAAAAAGGGAAAAAAGAGAAAAAAAAAGAGGATCCTATGCAAATAGGAAATAAAAGGGTTGCTAAGATGCTCATTATATGTTTGCCTTGTCATTTTGATATGGGGATTCTTCCGTATCATCGGGCAAGGGGTACCCCGTTGGCGGTTCTCTATGATACACATGTACTTACAATGACAAGAACTTACCTATGATTAAACTTGAGTAGCATGAGGAACGGTACTCGTAAGTAAGGGGCATGAGATTTTCAGCTTATAACTTGTCAAGCATATCCTTATATTTGTTCACTTTAACCTTAATCACCTAAATATGCTTATGATAGGGGCAATGAGAGCTGAAAACTAATAAGTACCATAATTTTTGAAAGCTCTTTATGAGACTTGAATCCCTGCTTCCTTCTATGAAGGGCCTTTCTTTTACTTTTATGCTGAGTCTCCATCTTCTATCTTTATGCACCTATTGACAGAGCGTAGCGGCCATTCTTAGTTTAATGTTCATTGTCCCTAGACTTGTTGATTGATTAATAACTTTGATATTGCTTGTTCTTAAACTATTTGTATCTAGTCACCCTTATGAACTTTGAAGGTGTCCTATGCATTTATGTTTTGCTACACTATGAAGGACAAGCTAAATACCATTCTCATTATGTTTTCTATATGCGAAACAAACAAACGTCTTTCAAAGCATTATTATTCATGAATCTTTTGTTTGTACCTTTTCATGTTATAACATAGTTGCTATGTCTTATTGCTTAGAACTATATCTTTCATGCTACGTTAAAGTACTATGATCCCAGCTATCAATGTTTTACAAATACTTTGATCAAGATTATGATGGTGCATGTCACCTCAAAAATTATTATTTTTTATCACTTACCTACTCGAGGACGGGCAGGAGTTAAGCTTGGGTTGATACGTTGGAAACGTATCTATAATTTTTGATGTTCCATGCTTGTTTTATATCTACTTTCTTATGTTTTATCCACACTTTGGAGTATTTTTACACATTTTCTGAACTAACATATTAACAAGATGCCACAGTGCCAGTTGCCTGTTTTCTGCTGTTTTTGGTTTCAGAAAAGCTAGTAAGGAAATATTCTCGGAATTGGACCGGACAAAAGCCAAAGTCAATATTTTACCCAAAGCAACAGGGAGTCCGGAGGGGAGACGAAGGGGCGCACCAGGGCGGCCACACCTGGTGGCGGCGCGGCCTGGGGGCGCACCAACAGGGGGTGTGGGCCCCTAGGCGCTCCACCGACCTTGCCCCTTCGCCTATAAAGACCCCTCGGGACAAAAACCCTAGGTACCCGATCAAAATTCCACGAAAGAGTCTGTAGCCGCCACCATCTCCATCCCTAGATCAGGAGGGATCTGAAGCTCTTCCCGGTACCCTACTGGAGGGGAGATCACCCTGGAGGCCTTCTTCATCACCATGGATGCCTTCGGTGTGATGTCTGAGTAGTTCATCCTTGGACTACGGGTCCATGTAGTAGCTAGATGGTTGGTCTTCCCCTTTGTGCTACCATGTTTAGATCTTGTGAGCTCCGTTCATGATCAAGATCATCTATTTGTAATCTTACATGTTGTGTTTGCGGGGATCCGATGGATATTGAGATGCTATTTCAGATTGATTATTGATTATATCATGTCTTTGTTATTTGTGATCTTGCATGCTTTCCATTGTTAGTATCTATCTTGGCCGAGTAGATGCTAGCAACTCCAAGAAGGAGTATTTATGCTCGATAGTGGGTTCATGCCTCTAGTAATCTGGGGAAGTGACAGTAATCTCTAAGGTACTAGATGTGTTGTTGCTAATAGGGAGAAAACAGCAATCCTTTGTCCATGGGACAATCGTATTGTTTACTTTACACACTTTGCTTAATGCAATTATCTATTGCTTGCAACTTAATACTGGAGGGGGTTCGGATGATAACCTGAAGTTGGATTACTAGTCATAGATGTAGTTGGATTATGGTCTATGTATAATGTTGTAATGCCCAATCAAATCTCATAGGAGTTAAGATGATTAGTATAAGCATGTATGCTTTCTCGATGTCTGTCAATTGCCCCTCTGTAATTTGTTCACCCAACATGTCATCTATCTTAAGGAGAATCACCTCTAGTGAACTATGGACCCCGGTCCATTCTTTTACCATCAATCTATCATCTATTTACTGTTTACTGTTTACTTTCTGCAAGCAATTACAATCTTCCGCACAATACGTTTAATCCTTTGTTTTTAGGAAAACCGGTGAGATTGATAACCTCACTGTAAGTTGGGGCAAAGTTCTGTGGTTGTGTTGTGCAGGATTCCAAGTTGGAAACAACACCTTGGAGTTGTTTCCTTGCTCCTACTGGTTCGATAACCTTGGTTTCATAACTGAGGGAAAACTTGTTGTTGTGCTCATCATACCTTCCTCTTGGGGTTCCCCAACGAGCTTGATATATTTTGAGCCATCACATAGTTCTTCACAATTTCAAGGCGGGCGGCAAGGCTAACCAGCAGATCCTATGTGTCATAAGGGATTGACCCGGCGGCAGGACCTGTTGGAATACCCCGTTGCTGGCGAGACCTAGCCACAACACTAGAAGCAATAAACTCACTCTCTGGAAACTTGCCTGTAAGCAAAACGGATGGTGTCAATGAGGAAAAGCATATAACCCGGAGAAACAGACATCAAAGGATGGAAAAGTACTCACGAGCGATCTGGTGGAGAATTCGAGTCAGCTCATTGTGCTCATCTGCGCTCTTGGCCTAGAGTTTCACATATTCGGATGTCACCGACTTAAGCTTTATGTCGGTTTCCTGCTGCAAGTCCTTGTCTTTGGAGATCTAGGTTTTCAACCGCTCTTTCTCCTCGGAGAACTCCTGGTCATCCTTGTCCAGCTCGGATTTGTGGAGATCTTTGAGTTTCTGGATTTTGGCATTGAGCCGACTATTTTTCTTTTTTCTTGAGGCGTAGTTGAGCAATTTCATCGTCCTTCTTCTTCAGTTCAGCCTGGTGCTTCCCTACTTGTTCGAGAAAATGAGTCATCATATCAGGAATGGGCACGCTATCTTCAAGTGTAACTGCAATAGTGAGTTGACCCGGTAGAGCCGAGGTATAAATGTATGTCGAGCCAAGAAGTGCAAATATAATGGCTAAGTGAACAAGACAAATTACCTTGGATCTCAGCCAAGTTTTTGCGTATGATGACATTCTCATCCTCAGCCTCGGCTGCATAATTCGGATAACAAATTAATACGGATAGCGAGTAACTCGAAGGAACGAGAAGGAAAGGGTCTTAAGCAAGGAAATTTACCCTTCTTCTGGTGATCAACCAACAATTTGCCGTATCTGGCATGAAGATCTTTATATGAGTCCAATAGGCGCTGGAAATTAGCGGTTCGACGGTTGGTGGTGATCTAAAAATAAGCGAGTGTTAGTTCACAGATAGAACGAAAGATATTCAAAGTCTACAATATCCGGGCCAAGTGGTACTTAACCCGTCTCTAGGTGTGGGGATATTCGAAGTCTACAAGATCTGGGCCAAGTGGAACTTAACCCGACTCTAGGTATGTGGATATTTGAAGTCTACAAGATCCGGGCCAAGTGGAACTTAACCCGGCTCTAGGTGTGTGTGGATATTCGAAGTCTACAAGATCCGGGCCAAGTGGAACTTAACCCGGCTCTAGGTGTGTGGATACTCGAAGTCTACAAGATCCGGGCCAAGTGGAACTTAACCCGGCTCTAGGTGTGTGGATACTCGAAGTCTACAAGATCCGGGCCAATTGGAACTTAACCCATCTCTAGGTGTGTGGATATTCGAAGTCTACAAGATCCAGGCCAAGTGGAACTTAACTCGGCTCTAGGTGTGTGGATATTCGAAGTTTACAAGATCCAGGTCAAGTGGTACTTAACTCGGCTCTAGGTGTGTGGATATTTGAAAATGCTAAGGACTTGCGCTAATTCTCTAAGAGCATCCGACCGAGTAATAAATTACTCCCTCGGAGGCTCGGGGACTAGTGGGTATATCTATAACTGTTTGCATAAATAAAAAGCATAGCAGAAAAAGGGTTACCTCCATCATCCGGCCAGCAAGGGAGATGTCCTTGGTAGCGGAATTCATCTGAGCGCTGAACTCCATCGGACCAAACTTCTCCGGCAAATCATCTTGCGGATTTATAAACTCGGCGTCATTCCAGTTATGGACATATTATATGAGCACTAGACTATAACTTTCACCGCTAAGTGAATGGCTCGTCACCAAGCCCTTGGCATGGGCTTCCCGCCTCGCAGACTGAGCAGCAGCAGGACTGGTATGCAAGGTCAATTGCTTACTGCTCTCAGATCCGGCGGCGGGAGAGCCGGAAGTTGAATCCTTGGCTGGCTCGGCAACTTTCTTTCTCTTGCCAGATGATGTTGGCTGCTGAAGAAGAGCCGATGCTGCAGAGCCGAGGCTGCAGAGCCAGACTAAACTTGGGAGGTTGGCTAAAAAATGTCTTTAATAGACACCATGGATCCGGAGGCAATGGACTGAGATTTCTTCTTAGAGGCTGGCTTGGTTGTGGTTGATGTTGCTGCTGGTGCTACTGGTACTGGTGCTGCTGGTGCTGGTGCTACTGGTACTGGTGCTGCTGGTGCAACTGGTGTTGTTGGTGTTGGTACTGCTGATGGTGCTGGTACAGATACTGGTGATGCTGGAGAAACAGGAAATGAAGAAACTTTTTGGGGCGATGCCGATGAAGCTGGCACCTCAGAACTAGACGGTTGCGGCAGATCAGAGAAACTGGGGAGATACGGCATCGATGTATCCTCAGCCACTCCACTGCCCCCGCGTTGATGTTGCCCTCCTCATGACGAGGTGGGATCTGATCTGGCACTATCGCGGAGTCCTCTTGGATAGGACTCATCGGACGAACATCGTCGTCACGAGAGGGAGAAGAGCCGCTCCAGATCAAAGAGGAAATGTTGGGGACACTCTAGGGAATAACCCTAGGAGCACTAAAGGAACAAAAAGAAGCAAGTCAAAAGGAGGAAGAAAGGCAAAGGCAGAAGCAGAAAGACTCGGAAGTGAACGGGAAAGGAAAAACGACTTACTCGTCTGAGGTTGGGGGTGCCCGAGGTTTGGGCATCCTCCAGACTGTGCTCTTGACCGTGGGCTTAGCCGTAGAATTGACCCTGGATTTCTTCTGCCTCTTGTTGGGCGGGGGCACCTCCGAAGTTGCGGCCGAGGTTGCCGCGCGTTTCTAGAAGGGGGAAGGAGCCGGATCATCCGTGGCAAGAGGGGGAACCTCGAGGACCTGATCGGCCGGGTTAGTTGTATATTCAGACATAACCGGGACTGGATAAGATATGGGTACCGGGTCAAGTACCTCCATAACCTCAACATCGGAGTCATCATCATCCGGCCAATCCCTCAGAGAAGAGGCCTTACCAGAGGGTCGTTTGGTGCTATCCGGAGTAGGCAAGAACCTCTCTGAGTTAGGCTCCTCCTCGTCCTGCCCTGCGTGGTCTGCCACCTATTTGAGGGCTAGCTCCTTGCCATCCTCAATTGACTGTTGGAGAAACAGCTGAGAGCAAAAATACTAAATGGTTAAGTTAGGAAGTTATCCGACATACTGCAAGACCCAGAAAAAATACCAAGAGAAGAGTTTACCTTAGGAGGCGGGTTGGCCCGAGTAAAGGGTGCAAGCCTCCATTTCCACGCCTCGGAGAACTCCTTCTCCACCTTGAAGATGGCCTTGAGACGGCGGAACACCTCGGAATTGTTAAGATCGAAGGAGGAGGTCCGGTGGGGGTCAAGGGGGCCACTCAGATAGCAAATCTTATGGGAGCGTTTCTGCAGGGGGGAGACCCGGCTGCAGACGAAAGTGATCATAACATCCTTGTCGTCGGATTGATGACAAGTACGCCATGAGGGGGTCCTCGAGGCGTGTGGAAGAGAGGGGTGTGAGACGTACGGTGTTCCGAGGCGGTGAGCACACAAGTTTACCCAGGTTCGAATCCGCTGGATTTGGACGAATCCTACTCCTGCTAGCAATCCAGTAATATGGCAGAGCCGGAATATGGGTTACAATGGTTTCACCTGTGCGAGTTGAGATTGTAGACTATTGTGAGGGTGCCCTAAAGGCTCTCCCTAGGATGGCTTATATAGATATCCGGCCTAGGGTTTACAGGAGAGATCTATCCAACTATGACTAAGAGTCGGTTACAGAGTACATCTTGAACTACAAGTAACACTATGGTCCTATGTCGGTAAGTCTTTTGGGCCTTTCCGTAGCCGGACTGGACTCCGTCTCTTCTCCCTGACTGGGCCGCCCGTGAAGCAAAGCTCCAACCCGAAGTGGGCCACCCTGGTCAGTGAGGTACAGTGAGGATACCCGGAAAGTATAACCCCAACAGCAGCCCCCATAGGCCTCCAAGATCCAAAGTCGGATTCATCATCATCTAGCTTGATCTTCGGCTTGCAAAATCTTGAAGGGTTCCTGAAACTTCAAAAGAAAAGATACGATCCGAGTCTCAAAAAATGAGTCGGACCTATGAATACATTATTCGTGTTTCTAGCTCGAAATTCAAACTAAGCCAGAACTTGGTCTCTGACGTAACCTGACAACAGTCATGGTCAAGTCACGTCACTGACAGACATTTCCTATCAGCACGACCATTGTTGGGTCCGCCTTTCGCGGAACCGAGGCGTTGCTTCAATGCATGCATGGAGATCAAGGCAGCATAATCATCGCGTGGGGGTTTCCCAATCCTTTCCACGACGCGTGGCATGTTTACTGTAGCGTTTACACGAATCTTGACGCGGCTGGTGGATATAAGTGGTGAGGATTCTTTTCCCCATCTACTTCACCAGTTCCTTGTGCCGTTTCCTTCTCCTCTACTCCTCCCACGAACTTAGAGCTCTTCTACCCCCCAAAAAACCTCCAGCGCCGCCCATCCAAGGTCACCGGTGCACCCAAAAAATGGCTTCCGCATCATCCTCTAGCTCGGCAGCGGAGGTGGCAGCGGCGGAGAAGGAGAGCTACCGTGGAGTTTGGATCTCGTGCGTCCTAGACGAACCCAAGCTCCGTGTCATTGAAGAACAAGGGCTCCTCCACGCCGGCGACTAGCGGATCGGCTTCGGCGAAACCATCCCCAACCCCCGCGACGACGAGAGAGTGCACTTCGGCACTCACCTTGACAGATGTCCGAGTTTTCCTCCCTCAGATTTCTTTTCCAAGGTCATAGGTCATTACGGAGTTCATATCCATCATCTCACTCCATCTTAGAGATGAGTGTGTACGCCTCTTTGTGCGAGGGGTATCTCGGCATTAGGCCGAGCCTTACTCTCTTCCGGTACTACTTTCATGTCCAGAGAAATTCCATAACTACCGGTAATCCTTACATTACCGGTACCATTAGTTTTTCGGTTAGGCGAGAGCGCGTCTATCCTCGGATCATGGCTAGTGAGTCGGTCAAGAAATGGTGGTCCATGTTTTTCTATCACAAGGATATTCCCGCTCCCGACAAATATCATGCTTTGCCGGCTTTCGTCGACGGAGCCGCCACGCCCCAAGAGTCCTGGGACGAGCTCGCCCCGGCTCTCAGTGACGATCTGATCCTCGCCAAGAGGCAAATCGAGTATTTGATGAAACACAAGGGCCTGAAAGGGTCCGACTTAGTTCAATGCTAGGTGGCACGCCGGATCCAACCTCTTCAACATCATGGAGATCGACTGATGCATTCCATCACGCCGTCAAAGAAGGATTCCCTCCGCATCAGCCCCAAAACCTTAGAGCCAAAAGATTATGTAAGCCAAATCAGATGGATGATAAGGGAGCGGATTGAGAGGAAGATTCTGGAGCTATCCCTGGACATGCATACAGTGGAAGATCCCGTTGTGCCGGTAAGCTTCAGTAGCAACTCTTTTTATGTGCTCATGTTTATGTTATTTTGCAATACTGACATACTTCTCCTTTTTAGCTTGATGACCTCCCCGAGTCGGAGTTTGCTCCTATCGAGGGATATCCTCCTAAGTTTTCTTAGGATGAGGGTGAATTGGTTCCAGTGCTGGGCGGCGTTCCTCGGAAATGCAAAGCTCCGACATTGGCCATTGGCACAAAAAGCTCATTGTGAAGATGTAATCTTTCCTCACAAGGTTTTTATATTTTGCTCGTAATTCCTTCTGAGATGTAATGTTATTTGTTCTATTACCTTCTCAGAGCTAAATAGCTCATCAAGGGCAAGGGGAAGGGAGTAGTCTCGAAGCCCCTGCATCAGTCGAAGCTAAAATTGGCTTCTCCTGCCATGGCTCCTCCGACTCCTACCCCTCAGCCTTCTGCAGCGCCGGAGATTACTCCATCTCCGGCCATTGTAGAAGATCTGGCTCAATCAGCAGAGCCAGCGATCCTTGAATCGCAAACTAACGTCACCATGGGTGACTCTGGTTTTGATAAGGGTGAACCCTCTTTGGGTAATGATCCCTCGGCAGAGACCTTCGCCGATAATCTCCTGGACAATCCAGGACTTGCCAAATTTGGCCTATCTTGGAAGTCTGTAGAGGAGATTCAACGGCTAGCCCGACAAAGCCTAGAAAGCCGGACTATCTCTGCCAAAGAAGAAGCGCAAGAAGAAGAGGATATCAAGCACTTTGATCTTCTTGAACAAGTTCGTCTTCACGACGAGAAGCTAAGGACCGGCGAGCTTCCAACTGCGCCAGTGATACCCCTAACCTTCGCCGAAAAGGTTGCCACCGAAGTGAATGCGAGTTTAGACAAACTCATTAGCGAACAATATATAAGTAGGAATTCCAACTCCCGTTTTTCCTTATTTCATACCATATCCTCTAGCCCCCAAGCATGAAGCTAGAAAGTCAAATCCGGTTTTATGCTTCCTTAGGATGCCAAAGAATGAACTAGTGTAGCCCCCAAGGCTCGTGATGATATTAGTAAAAATATTAGCCCGAGTCTTTAGTAGACTTCTGACTCTGGGTATTCTAACTTACAGAAAGTATATTCCTATAACCAGGATTTGTTGAAGAATGTTTGCAACAAGCGGAAAGAAATCAGAGCTCTCCGGCTTGAAAATGCACAATTGAAAGTTTGCAGGGATGAGGCCGAAGGTAAACATTCTGAAACTCAAACCTTATCTTGTATTTCATAGTCGAATTTTTGTTGAACCGTTGTTCTTCTAACTTACAGCACTAGTGAAGCAGTCATGTGCTATGATTGAAGAGGCCGAGAATCTTAAGACCCTGGTGGTGGAAAACAAGGAACTTCGCCAAGAGCTGGATAAGCTTAAGGCAGATCATGAGAAGAGCATTGCTCAAATTCTCGAATCTACCTCCATGGCCACCGAGGAGCGTGATCGTAAGATTACGCTCCAAGATAAGAAAATCTTGGATCTCAGCAATGATCTGTTCAGAGAAAGGGACATTACCGAGGCACTCCGGGCTGAACTCTAGAGTCTTTGGGAAGAGAAGGCCAAAGTCGACGATGTCATCTTTGGTATGTTTCCCTTTTTCTGACTTATCTGCATCTTCCGACTCTTTGGAGTCTTGGTTTACTTGACTTGCCCTTTGCATTATATGCGCAGGTCCTTTGAACTTGATGGACTCAGCCTCTACCGACTCTCGCACTAGTCGTCTTACCCAAGTTGGTGATTTGCTGCATGACTTCCGCCAATACCTCGAAGATATTGGCAAAGTTCTCAAGGTTCTGGACATGCATAGCATGTACGGCTTTGAGGTGCGAGATAAGTCCAAGGATATGCCGCAGCTTGTTCAGGACTGGAACATGTCCTACGCGTGAACCGCAGTGCAAAACGCTCTCACCATGGTTATGAGCCACCATGGAAACATGGAAATCTGGCAAGTAACCAGAGGGTACTGCAAGGTGGACGAAGACGGACAGGAGCAAGGCATCAAGGCTATCATGGACTCCTGCGCCGGATATGGGTGCCACGTAGCTAATTTGACCAGCTACGACACTCCCTTCTTCACCCGCGTGGACACGCCGCCTCCGCCCTCCGAAGAAACAGCTGAGCTTTCCGACGATGATCAAACCATATCAGATTTGAACATCTCGGAACGCTATCAAGCCGAGGCCGATGTATCTAGCGAGCCGGTAGCTCCTACCTCTCCTCCTGCATCATAGAATATCAGAAGAACAATGTGTTATTCTGAAAAACAATTTGGGTTTGTAATTAAGTAGTATGATACTTCTGCTAGTGCTAAGTTTTATTCTATCTATTCAGCACTTTCGACGTTGATACTATGTGCCTGAAATGTTTGCATAAGCACTTGTATTTTTTGTCTGCACTTATCGTTTATCTGGCTTTCCGCCTCGTCCCTTTCATGAGCCGGCTAAACTTTCAGCACGGAAACTTTGCCGAGCAACGGAGCTCAATTGCTAAACCAGTTTAAACTTGGAAACAAAGCCGGCTTCCAGTACCAACAATTCACTACTCGGAAAATGCCCGCATCCAGCAATCAGACAAATAACTAAAGTATAGACTAGAAAATTTAGATTTATACCCAAAGGTATCAATTTTAGAATCGGAAATATAAACCAGATTAAACATGAGCATAAAGTACTTTCAAGTATTCTGGGATTTTCGACTTGTGGCATGATCATTCAGAAATAAGATGGTATAAACTTCTTAGAAAGATTTTGAGGGAACCAAGACTTTATTTCTCACTGAACACGTACACATATATGTTTACAAAGAAAAATAAACTAAGAATAAAAGGGACGTAGCTGAGCAATATTCCATGGTCTGTCTAACTCATCCGGATTTGTACTGCCTCCAGCTCTCTTTCTCTTCTTAGTAGCAGGTCTTTGTTTGACTGGCCGCATATCAGTTAGGTAGTATGATCAGTTAGGTAGTGTAATACTCGACTAACTAAAAATGGCCCTTCCCATATTGGGGAAAGTTTGTGCTTTCTTTGCTGCACAAGCCGGAGAACCAAATCGCCCTTACTGAAAGACTGGTTTCTGACTCTCTGGCTATGATACTTGCGTAACTTCTACTGATAGGCTGTTGATCTCATCTCAGCAACGACGCAAACTTCTTCGACTAAGTCAAGATCATTTTGTCGAGAAATTTCGGCATCCTCTTCAATATACGCGGCCACTCTAGGAGAAGTGTGAATCAAATCGCTGGGAAGAACTGCTACTGCACCATAGACCAAGAAGAAAGGTGTGTATCCGGTTGACCTGTTTGGAGTTGTTAGTAAACTCCATATTATAGAAGGTAATTCCTCTGCCCAAGCCCCCACAGCACGTCGTAGTGGTGCTTCGAGTCTTGGTTTTAGGCCTTGTAGGATTAGACCATTTGCTCTTTCGACTTGTCCATTAGCTTGTGGATGTGTGACTGACGCAATGTCAAGCCGGATATTTTGTTCATTGCAGAATTCGGCAAGTTCTCCAATAGAAAAGTTACTCCCATTGTCCGTGATAATGCTATGCAGATAACCGTATCGGATTATAACATCCTCAACAAATCTTCTGGCTATTGCTCCATCACAACTAGTGACGGGTTTACCCTCAATCCACTTGGTGAACTTATCCACCATCACTAAGAGGTGGGTAAATCCACTTGGAGCCTGTTTGAGCGATCCTACCATGTCAAGCCCCTAGACCGCAAAAGGCCATGTTATAGGTATTGTTCGCAGCTTATCAGACGGAATGTGAGCTTGTTTGGTGTACTTTTGGCAGCCCTTGCACGTCTTGACCAGCCGTTCGGCATCTGCCTTGGTTGTAAGCTAGAAAAAACCGTGTCGGAAAGCTTTTGCCACTAGAGATTTGGATGTAGCATGGTGACCACACTCGCCTTCGTGGATCTCTCGTAAGATTTCCACTCCTTCTTCCGGAGATACACAATGTTGAAAGACCCTAGATGCACTCCGCTTATATATCTCACCACTAATTATAGTATAGGCTTTTGCTCGTCGGACGATCTGCCGGCTCAGAACTTCATCTTCGGGTAATTTTCCGTCTACCAAGAAATCAAGGTAGTGTTGAGTCCAGCTGGGAATCACAGCCAGAACTGCTACTAAAGGTGAGTCGGATTTGGTCGGATATTCCTCATCCACTCCTTTTATAGAAGGAACTTTGAGGTTCTCCAAAAAAGCGCCATCCAGGACCTTTTTCCGGGCAGAGCCTATTCGAGATAGTGCATCTGCTTCCTCATTTTCTGTTCGAGGGATGTGTTGAACTTCAAATCCTTCAAACGATTTAGATAGTTCATCCATGACATCCCTATATGCCGCCATGTGCTTGTTTGCCTTATAGATATCCGACACTTGTTGAGCAACAAGATCCGAATCTCCATAACACATTAATCGTCGGATGCCGATGTCCTTAGCAATACGGATTCCATGCAGTAATACTTCATACTCGGCAATGTTGTTTGTTGCCATGAAGTGTATTTGCAATACATACAAGAGTTTATCTCCTTGGGGTGACTTGAGAACCACGCCAGCCCCCAAGCGCTTTAGACCCGTCAAAATGCAAGGTCCAGTACTCCGACTCTGGCAGGATCATATTCTCCGTTGTCTCTGTCCAATCAGCGACAAAGTCGGCGAGGATTTGGGATTTGATTGCTGTACGAGGTTTGTACTCAATGTCAAAAGCTGAGAGCTCTATGCCCCATTTGGCGACGCGTCCTGTGGTGTCACTATTGTTGATTATATCTCTCATGGGAGCTGTGCTCACCACGGTAATTGGATGTTCCTAAAAATAATGTCGTAACTTACGAGATGCCAAGAACACACCGTAATCCAGCTTTTGATAATGCAGATACCGCTATTTTGATTTAGTCAAGACCTCGCTGAGATAATAAGTCGGACGTTGCACCAGGTGTTCCTGATTTTCCTCTGGTCTCTCCACCACCATGACGATACTGACGACCTTGTTTGTCGCATCAAGATAGAGCAACATCGGTTCCTGTGGTTCCGGTGCTATGAGGATGGGAGCAGATGAGAGTACTGCTTTCAGGTCTTGTAGCGCAACTTCAGCTTCGTCGGTCTAAACAAATTTCTTGGTCTTTTTCAGGAGCTTGTATAGTGGTGCGGCTCTTTCACCGAGCTGGCTTACAAACCGACTGACTGGGGCAATGTAACCAGTTAGTCTTTGAACGTCCTTCAGGCGAGTAGGCCTGGAAATATTGAGTATAGCCTTGATTTTGTCTCGGTTTACCTCTATGCCTCTTTGAGACACGATAAAACCTAACAATTTTCCAGCTGGGATTCCAAAGAAGCACTTCTTCGGGTTAAGCATTATGTTGTATTTTCGTAGATTGGAGAACGTTTCCTCCAAGTCGGAAATCAAGGTTTCCTTCTTTTTGGACATCACCGCAATATCATCCACATATGCATGTACATTGCATCTGATTTGATCGTGGAAGCAACGCTGCATAGTGCGCTGGTACGTAGCTCCTGCATTCTGGAGCCCAAAGGGCATCGTAACAAAACAGAAGGTTCCGAAGGGGGTTATGAATGAAGTTTTGACTTTGTCAGATTCCTTCATCCGGATTTGGTGATAATCGGAATATGCATCGAGAAAACATAGGAGTTCCGAACCTGCCGTAGAATCAATAACTTGATCAATCCTAGGCAGAGCGAACGGATCTTTGGGACAAGCCTTGTTCAAGGCAGTATAATCAACACACATCCTTAAATCAGTGGTGTCCTTTTTTAGGGACCATTACAGGATTGGCCGACCACTCAGTGTGGATGACCTCTTCTATAAATCCGGCTAACTCGAGCCGTGCTGGTTCCTTAGCTATTGCCTTACACTTTTCATCACCAAAACATCGTAGGGACTATTTGACGGCTTTAGCATTCGGGTGTACATTTAAAGAGTGCTCGGCAAGTTCCCTAGGTACTCCGGTCATGTCAGATGGCTGCCATGTGAAGATATCTTGATTTGCTTGGAGGAACTTGACGAGCGTGCTTTCCTATGCGCTATCTAGGCCTACGCCTATCTGGGTCACCTTGGAGGGGTCATCATCCTTCAACGGCGTCTTGTTCGTCTCTTCCGATGCCTTGAACTCCGGATTCGGCTTTGTCACCTCCTTTGTTGCGGGCATCTCGGACGGATCTATGGTCTTCTTGATCTCCTGGTACTCATGGGCGTGCAGCACGGCTTCAGCAAAGGCGGCATTTCCATCCTCGCACTCTCGCGCCTTCTTAGGGTCTCCCGTGATGGTGATCATGCCGTTGGGACCTGGAATTTTCATCATATTGTAAATGCAACACGGACGAGCCATCAAAGCCTAGTAAGATGGATATCCAAATATAGCGTGGTACACGCTCTTGAACGGGACCACTTCGAAGGAAAGTGCTTCCATCTGGTAGTTCTTTGGAGTCCCAAAGGTCACATCCAAAGTAATTTCTCCCAAGGAATTTTCTTGTCTTCCTGGGACAACTCCGTGAAAGATCACAGAGCTGTAATTCAGCTGGGTCTCCGAGATCTTTATCCGGCATAGCGTTTCGACATATAGAATGTTAATGCTGATGCCGCCATCCATGAGAGTCTTGGAGAAACCATAGCCATCAATATGTGGATTGACGACTAAGACGTATTTTCCTTGCATGTGCAACTTAGGCGGATGATCAGCGCGGTCAAAGGTTATTACTACTTCCGACCAGTCCAAGAATTGGGGGACAGCCAGAACAGTCGCATTGAGCTCATGAAGAACTGCTTTCTTGACCTTAGCTGGTTGAGATCCGAGGAAGGTGACGTTAGTGTCTTTCTTTGTCGGGAAGTTCTTTTTCCCTTCCGGCTTGGGATTCGAAGCATCGGCTTCCTCCATGTCGGAATCATCCTTGGTCTCTTTATCTTTTTTGGGATTCTTCTTTCCCTTCTTCCGCTTAGCCCTGTAGCCAGCGGTATCGTCTTTCTTGATGTCATCATTGAAATGACACTCGACATTTGTGTGGGACGAGCCCCCATTGGCGTCTAAGTGATGCACATATCGGTTATTGGCAATGTCGACCCAAGAGTAGGTTTTGCCAGGCTGAAGGTCTCCTCTACCTTGGACTCTTGATGTCCCAAGACCGCGTCCACGGCCACCACCGCACCCTCCTCATCCTCCAGACCCGAAAGTAGCAGTGACTACTTCCGCTTCTGCTTTGGGATTTTCTTCTGAGGTGTTCTTGTGCTTCTGAGCTTGCTGCTTTGGTTGTTTTGCCGACTATGGCACAGCTAGGGCGTTAAGTAATCCCTCTGCATCGTCGTCAGCATTTGCATACTTGCTCGCTATTTCTATCATCTCTCCCAAATCAGTGACCTTGTCACACTTCAAGTGGTGACGTAGTAAACCAATTGGGAGTCCTGCAATGAAAGCTTCGATCGAAGTTTGGTCATTTAATCCTTCACATGAGTTCTTGGTGTCGATCCATCGTCCGAGATAATCTTGGCAAGTTTCTCCGGCTTTCTGGGTGCAACGCTGTAGGTCTCCTACCGTACAGGGCCTCCGATATGTGCCTTCGAAATTCCGAAAAAACGCGCTTTGCATGTCATACCAGTTGTGGATGGTGTTCTCCGGAAGTTCATTGCGCCATGATTGTTCCATATTCCGCAACATGAGTGGGAGATATCGGGTCACGACCAGGCTGTTTCCGCCTTTGGTGATACAGCAAGCCTGGAAAAAAATCCAAGAGCCAAGTATATGGCCGAGCCATACCGTCGTAGGCCTGAATGTGCCTTCAGATAGCAAATCCTTCCGGGAATTTTGTGGCTCTTATGCATGGTCCGAAGCACTTTGGGCCCATGTATATATCATCATTTTCGTAGTGCCGCGCC
Organism: Avena sativa; assembly: GCA_916181665.1. Taxonomy (NCBI): domain Eukaryota; kingdom Viridiplantae; phylum Streptophyta; class Magnoliopsida; order Poales; family Poaceae; genus Avena; species Avena sativa. The sequence continues at coordinate 313,255,957 of OV702286.1, forward strand.
TCTATGTTGGAGTTAATACGGTGCCTTGCGTCACTTGGGGACAGAGATCGTCCTGAATGACGGCTATGGCTACGGTGCCTTGGAGCCGGACTCCGGCTTCTGCCACCACCTCCTCCGCCATGACGCCCTCCTTGGCCTTCTTGGGAGCCGTTGTGATGGCTGCTTGGTGGAGAGGGTGGAGCAGCTGGATTGTTTCCGGCTGATCGTCAGCCTCCATCCGGAGCGTCATTATTCCGGTTCCGAGGAGGATCTTCATTACAACGAGCCCCCTGCCGGCTTGACTCAACACGGTGTCCGTCGTTCCTTCGTCCGTCAGCCGGACGACTTGTATGTCTAGGAGGTGGCATTCTTTGACGGTCCTCCTACCGACGTTTCTCTTTGTCTTCTTCCCTGCGATCATTCGACTCTCGCCGAGGAGGATTCTTCGGATTTAGTGCAGCAATTGCCTCTTGCTCCGCAGCTAGAGTAACATTGCGCCAGTCACGTGCAGCTTTGTGATGTTGTCCTGAAGATCTGGTTCTTGAGTAGTTGTCTTCCTGACGGTCGGAACGGTGATGCTGTTCCGGAGCGCGTTGGGGTCTTACGTCATTCCAAGCCAGATCTGTGTGGTATTGGTCAGATTGGGAGACCAGTTTTCTGCTTCCGGACAGGGCAGCCTCCAGCTGCTCCAGACCCTTGTTGGGTAGTTTAATGCCCAATCGAATCTGCTCTGGGCCTGGATTATTTGCTAGGATTTCTCGAGCCGCAACAGTGTTTTGCCCTGGTGTTGGATACACCCAGTCTCCCTTGCTATCGAGTCGAGGCATCCCATGGTCTCCTCGAAAGAGGACTTTGTGAATTTCCGGGAATTGGTCGTCACGAGTGTGATGTTTCCGGGTCTTCTGATGCTGCCGAGAGATGTACTTCTCCGCAGTTTCCATGCGTTTTTTTCTTCCTCAATGTTTTTGGCCTCATCAAGGAGTACTTGGTGATGCTCTTATAGGGCCTGGGCCTTGTCATCCAGCTCTTCAGCAGTAAGTTCTGCAGTTGTAGGAATAGGTGTGGTTAGTGCAGCATCGATGAGTTTATGCGCACCTTCGGTGATCACGTGTCCATCCACCGACTCTTCTTTGGGCTCTTCTGGGGTAAGTGCTCCATCCGAGTCTTCCTCGTATTCCTCGGCAATCACCTCCTCTGTTGGAAGTTCCTTTGTCGGGGTCTTATTCTTCTTGTTCTTCTTCTTTGCCTTCTTGGAAGCACCGGTAGCAAAGACGGCTTTGGGTCCGTTTCTCGGAGTCAAGCTCTGATCTGTACTTTTGGACATCTGGAGTTTGGGATTATCTCCGATCTCCATATCGTCCTGTGCTTTGGGAGAGTTTTCCCCGGATCCTTCATCCATGGCTTCTCCTTCTTCTGCAGCTTTGGAGTTGTACTCCTCTTCATACTCTGTGGAGAACTTTCGGAAATCCGCCGACGTCATCGAGTCATCCGAAGATGCGGGTAAGTCGGTGTTTGTTCCAATCGCCTCCAGCACTGAGTCGGTGTTGTCTCCAGCATCGGGAGAGCCGGATCCAGATCCAACGTATCCGATAAAGTGCGACATGTGGGTCCTGAGGTAGTTGCGGCTTTCCTCGTGGGCTTCCTCGAAGATCCTGATGGTTTCGAGAACCTCATCCATGCTTGCGTCTTGCATCATCATGCGCCTTGACGTGTGCCAAGGGAACGGTCGATCTGTTCCGGTGTTGGCAGGGCCGGAACCAAGGTTGTTGCTACGATCCTCCTAGATTTCGACTTCAGCGGATGGATCGATCTGGGATTCGGCCTCGCTAGGGAGATCCACTCTAGATTCGACTTGAACTGCAAGGTCTGCTTCAGGCTCAGATTTCTCCACTATCTCCGCAACAGGTGCGGGCTGGGTGGGATTAGGGTTTTCTGAGATCCGGAACTCTGTCGCCTCTATGGACAAAGGGGACCCAGAAGTTTCTTTTGCCTCTATCATCACCGCTAGGGTGGGTGGAACAGGTTCAGCCAATCCGATGTACACATCGATCTCGCCGAAAGACATGATGGTGTAGGCAGTCATGGTCCCCCTAGCCGGAATCCAGGTCTCATCGAGAACGATGAGAGGGACATCGTTGGCATAGAGGATGCGACCGACAACGATAGTCTCGCTGATTCCGATTCTTGCAGATTCCGCTCAGAATGCAGATCTGAAGCTCACTTGCCCCACGGTGGGCGCCAACTGTCGTCGGATTGATGACAAGTACTCCATGAGGGGGTCCTCGAGGCGTGTGGAAGAGAGGGGTGTGAGATGTACGGTGTTCCGAGACGGTGAGCACACAAGTTTACCTAGGTTCGAATCCACTGGATTTGGACGGATCCTACTCCTGCCAGCAATCCAGTAATACGACAGAGCTGGAATATGGGTTACAAGGGTTTTACCTGTGCGAGTTGAGATTGTAGACTATTGTGAGGGTGCCCTAAAGGCTCTCCCTAGGACGGCTTATATAGATATTCGTCCTAGGATTTACATGAGAGATCTATCCGGCTACGACTAAGAGTCGGTTACAGAGTACATCTTGAACTACAAGGAACACTATGGGCCTATGTCGGTAAGTCTTCTGGGCCTTCCCGTAGCCGGACTGGACTCCGTCTCTTCTCCCTGACTGGGCTGCTCGTGAAGCAAAGCTCTAACCCGAAGTGGGCCACCCTGGTCAGTGAGGTACACTGAGGATACCCGGAAAGTATATCCCCAACAGTCCTTGCCCCGCAACCCCATCTTGACCAGCTCCTTGATCCGGCGATCAACCTGGTTCCCCAAGGCTGTGGGCCGTTTCGAGATATTCTCTCACAAAGAGGTGTCCGGGATACCCATCTTGAAGGGGAGGAGCCGGATCAAGTCTACATCCGAAGTATTCTGGACATAGAAGAAGGTTTGGGCCTAGCATTTGCAGGATTCAAGGCCGATAACCCAGGGGAAAGCGGAGTTCTTGCAGGGAGAAATGGAGGCTCCACTGCACTGGGTAAGGTGTTTGTCAGCAGGCAAGAGATGAGGATCCAGGATAACATTCTTGTGGAGACCAAAAAAACTTGATCCACATTTCTTTGGCAGGCCAGAGGCCGACGTACCCCTCTATACCAGAGGCAAAAGAGGAAAGAGATGTGATGGCGTTGGCAGGAAGGTGGTGAGGCTGAAGCTGGTATGTGTAGATGAAGTCATGGAAAAAATTGGAAACAGGCAAGCCAAAGCCACGCTGAAAATGGGAGAGGAAGACGACATACTTGCCTGGGTTTGGCAAAGGGGAAATTTCCTCGGCGGCGAGGCGGCAGGCGACGCCCACGGGGATGCGTGGGTTGCATAAAGCTAGCCAGATCGTCCTGGCAGACGAAAGCGCCCGCCCAAGCACCACGCTCGTGAGCTTCATCCTCCTCCTACTCCTCAGCAACAATGGCGGCCTCCTCCTCTATCATTGCTAAATTGATATCCTCAAGGAAATAGTCAGAGAAAGAGTAACCGGCCACGGGAAACTTGGAGGTATAGGGCCCCGTGGCGAAAGGCTTGAGCAGAGGTGGTGGCACGGGCGCAGGGAGCGGCTAAGCATGGTGGCAGCGGCGCAGCGCTAAGGCAGGAGCAGCGGCTGCTGTGGCGTCGCTGTGGAGAAGAAGAAGATGAAGGGCATGGACGCGTGCGGAGTGGTGGAAACTCCCCAAGGGCCGCCCTGCCCCCTATTTAACTACGCATCGGAAGCGCGTAGTGGGATCGGTTGTTGCATCCCAACTGCACGGTGTGGCCGTGTATCTTACAAACCAGCCAATCAGACTCGTGCCATAGCAAGGGTTACAGGGAACAAGGGATCCCGCGATGTTATCATACAGTTAACGAGGGGCTCTCGCGACGAGACGTGTGGAGCAGTTATTCCTGACACTTACTATAGTAACCGGTGCAGTAAACTGGCGCGGCCCTTAAAATGAGGCAAAATGATGATTACCCTCCACGTAGTACGTGGGGAAGTGTATGAGAGAAGGAAAGGTAACCCAGATACATGGGAAAAACCCGGCCAGTGAGAAGTAACTCGGATTGAGCCAAGGTAGCATCGAAGCAAAGAGTCCGGGTTACGGACTAACTCGGCTGAAGAAGTGCACATTCGGATAAGGGGAACCTGTTGTGGCCTTAACAGCTGAAGTTGCTAAGACCGCACCAGCTTCGGGACTAATGTTGGGGGGATACCCCTGGGTAGGGTCACATCGGGGTATAAAGGCCGAGTTAGCCGAGGTACAACACGGTCAAAGCAAGTGCTGGCCAGGTCACCTCAAGGCAAGCCGACTTACGGAGTAACCGGCCGGGTGGGCGTTTGCCTAGCATTAATCCGGTCGGCATAAAATATATGTCGTCCATGTTTATCTACCATGTGTGCAGGTACCTCGCTGCCAGGTTCGTCAGGTGCTAGCCGGGCTACCACTTGGCTTCCAAGAGAAGGAAGGAATCTCCTGTTGGTCAAAAGGTGGCCTCTGCCCGCTGTAGCATGAGCGAAGCAATCAGAGGGAAGGACCAGCGGGGCGTGTCCGACAAAGGTGACGCGGGCGATGTCGGCTGATGTAGTCCGTGTCTGGTGACACCAAAAGGCAAGGAGCTCGCAGAGGGTTACGTCCATATTCCGGACGTACCATTAAATTGTATAAATAAGCATCTAGCTTTAACCGGAATATGCCTCCATGTATGCCCTAACTTTGTACCCTGGGCTCCCCTAGGTAAGGAGCACCAGAACCTCCATAGCAGGGGATCGATAATTTTGTCTTGGGAGAACTCTAGGGCATTGTAGTGGGGGTAAGAGAACTAGTCTCCTTCTCACAAACAGCTCAAGGAGCCCTTATAACCCACCATTGATAGAGTGAAAATAAAAACACCTGTGTGCGGAATCACCACACTACCCCTCCCTGGATTCCTCTAGCGCTCATTTGCCCCATATTTAGCCTATCCATGGCATCTGCCACGCCACCACCACGACACGGTGCGCTACGTCCCACTCATGTTACTGGATTCAGCCAGAACCTAGATCAACAGCCTCCTCGACAACAGCATCAACGCTTGGATCGATTTCGAACAGGCATTTATTCGTTCCTTAACTTCACGGGCACCTACAAATTCCCGGGTCGCCCTGGCGAGCTCACCACCTGTGTCCAGGGCAAGGACGAAACCGATCGCTCCTACATCACCCGGTGGACAAGCATGCACAACTCTTGCGAGGGAGTACGTGAGCACCAGGCGGTCGATTTCTTCATCAACGGATGCAGGGACGAAACCATGCTCAAGCACAAGCTTCTCCGGGTAGAGCCCACCACCATGGCCAAGACCATGGAGATCACAGAAAAGTACGCCACCACGGAGGCGGCAATGAATAGGCACCAATGGATGACCAGGGACAGATCATCATGGAGGCCATAACAGATCGGCGCCAGCCGGAGGGAAACAACCACAACTCCAGGCAGCACGATAACCACCATGGCAAGAGGAAGGACGACCAGCCAGATAACCAATACGGTTCTAGGCAGGTAGCAGCAGTCCAAGAGGATCCAACTGTGGGAGGCAGTCGGAGATAGAAGCCCGACGACCAGCGACCTCGGCCCAGGTACACCATCAATTCGATGCTTGATGGCACATGCAAGTTCCATAGCAGCGGCAACAAGCCGGCTACACATACAACCCGTTAGTGCATCTGGACAAAGAAAATGTTCGAAGTCTGTGGTCTACCACCACCACCCCCTCCTCCTCCAGTCGGTGGGCAACAGGACAACCGCGAACGCCAAAACCGCCAGGACAAAGACGGTGGAGACTATCCTCGACGGGTAGGGAACTACCACATCTTCACCACCGAGCCAGAAACCAAGCACAGCAAGCGGCACTATGAGGCAGAGGTGAACATAACCGTCCCTCCCGTCCCCCAGTTCCTGAACTGGTCAGAGCAGGAGGTCAAATGGAGTCATAAGGACTAGCCAGGCGTTCCACCGCACCCAAGCACATACGCTATGGTCCTAGACCCCATCATCATCTCAAAGAAACACTCATGCAGGTTCTCTTGCGTCCTGGTGGATGGAGGAAGTAGCATCAACCTCTTGTACAGTAGTTCCCTTGCACGGCTTGGCATCAGCGAATCTAACCTGGAGCCGTCCACCACCTCCTTCCACGGGGCTGTTCCGGGTCCATCGCATTTGCCCATTGGCCAGATCCGGCTATATGTCATTTTCGGCATGGAGGACAACTTCTGCCACGAGCCTATCTGGTTCGAGGTGCTCGACCTCTCCAGCGCTTACCACGCCATCTCGGGACGCCCTGAGCTCACCAAGTTCATGGCGGTGCCACACTATGCATATCTCAAGATGAAGCTCCCCGGGCCAAAGGGAGTAATCACCATGGTGGGTGACTACAGGCGGTCAGTGGAATGTGCCACATACGGATCCAAGATTGATGAGGCCATGATCATTGCAGCAGAGAAAGGCATCATAATGCAGAATGTGGTAGCCCTCCAGGCGGACATGCCAGCTGGCGAGCCAAAGCCAGCCGGAGAGGCGCAATTCAAGTCGTCGAAAGGCACCAAGAAGATCCTGTTGAACGAAGCCAAGCCGAACAAGTTCGTCCTGGTCAGAGACGGCCTTGACAGCACATAGGAAAGCGCGCTCATCGACTTCCTCAGTGAGAATCGGGATATCTTCGCATGGTCCCCCAAGGGCATGCCTAGTATTTCGAGGAAGCTCGCCGAGCACTCTTTACATGTCAGGCCAGATGCAAAGCCGGTTAAACAGTTGCTAAGTTGCTTCGCGGAAGATAAAAGAAGAACCATCGGTGAGGAGATCACCCGGTTGCTCGCAGCCGGATTCATCAAGGAAGTGTTCCACCTGGAATGGCTGGCAAACCCAGTACTGGTGCTGAAAAAGAACAAGACTTGGCGCATGTGTGTTCACTACACCAGCCTCAACAAGGCATGCCCCAAAGATTCATTCGCCTTGCCATGGATAGACCAAGTGATCGACTCCACGGTCGGCTACAAACTGTTGTAGTTTCTGGATGCATACTCCGGCTACCACCAGATCCGGCTGAACCCCACTAATCAAATAAATATAGCATTCATCACCCCATACAGTGCCTACTGCAACACCACCATGCCATTCAGACTCAAAAATGCAGGCGCCACATATCAACACTGCATGCAAAAGTGCCTACAATCGCAAATTGGCAGAAATGTGCATGCCTATGTTGATGACGTGGTGGTCAAGACAAAGGAGAAAAAGACCCTCCTCGAAGATCTGAAGGAAACCTTCACCAACCTTCGGTGGTTCCAAATGAAGCTGAACCTAGAGAAGTGTGTGTTCGGTGTCCCAGCCAGCTAGCTCCTTGGTTTCCTCATCTCGGAGCATGGGATCGAGGATAACCCGGAGAAAATCAGCGCAATCGAGCGCATGCAGCCACCACAGAACCTGCGTGATGTGCAGAAGTTCACCGGATGTCTGACGTCCCTCAGTCGGTTCGTCAGCCGGCTGGGTGAGAAGGCATTACCCCTGTACCAGCTCATGAAGAAAACAGACAAGTTCGTTTGGACGGCATAGGCGGACGAGGCCTTCCGCGACCTCAAGTGCATGTTATCCTCTCCGCCGGTACTAGTGGCCCCAGCCGCGAAGGAGCCAATGCTGATGTACATCGCAGCCACTAACCGAGTCATTAGCGTCGTACTGGTGGTAGAGAGGCCAGAAGAAGGGAAGGCTCAGTCGGTCCAACTCCCGGTGTATTACTTGAGTGAGGTACTCTCGCTATCAAAGCAGAACTACCCCCACTACCAGAAGCTGGTGTACGACATATACATGGCCGCCAAGAAGCTAAAGCACTACTTCCAAGAGCACTCCATCCAGGTCGTGGCGCTGGCCCCCATGGCGGAGATCATCAGCAACAAAGACGCCATGGGCCGGGTGGCGAAATGGGCGATAGAGCTCACCGTGCACTGCATCCGGTACAAACCAAGAACGGTGATGAAGTCTCAGGCCCTAGCAGACTTCCTTGTCGATTGGGTAGAGACGCAGTACCTGCCTCCGTGTCCTGACTCCACACACTGGAAGCTGCACTTCGATGGATTCAAAATGTATGGTGGGCTCAGATCCAGGGTCATCATCACTTCCCCAAAGGGAGACCAGCTACAGTACGTGCTGCAGATCCATTTCCACGTGTCCAACAACGTCGCCGTGTACAAAGCGCTTGTTCATGGCCTCAAGATGGCAAAAGAGATCGGCATCAGGCGCATCCTCTGCTTTGGCAAATCTGACATGGTGGTGTAGCAAGTATCAGGCGATTGGGACACCAAGGACGTGAATATGGCACTGTACCGCTTCTTCGTACAACAGCTATGCGCCTGCTTTGAAGGATGCGATTTCCACCATGTGCCTCGAGCAAACAATGAAGCCGCGGACGCACTCGCCCACATAGGCTCCACAAGAGCAGCAATACCGCCTAGAGTAGCCCTCGAGCATCTGTGCAAGCCCTCCATCATGCCATCACCGGAATCTGACTCCATCATGCTGGACGTGGACCCGAGGACTGTCGGCTCCGTCCCGGGGACTGCCACGCCGTACCCGAGGACTACCACGCCATACTTGGGGACTACCACGCCGCACCCGAGGACTGCCGCATCCACTCCGGGGACCGCCACGCCGCACCCGGGGATTGCCGCCTCCACTCCGGGGACCGCCATGCCGCACCCGAGGACTACCGTCTCCGTCCCGGGGGATTGCGGCTTCGGACTCCCACCTGGTCGTCTTCCTGACGAGCCCGAGCCGGCCAGGAGCGAGGAAGTAAGGATGATCATCCAAACAGTCCTCTCCATCCGAGAGACACCATCATGGGGCAAGCCGTTCATGGACTTCTTGGCTAAAGGGGAGCTTCCAGATGAAGAGGTGGCGGTAAGACAAGTGAAGCGCAGGGCAAGCGCATATACCATCATCAACAATGAGCTTTACAAGCGCAGCGTGGGAGGGATATACCAGCGCTATGTGAGCCAAGAAGAAGGAATCCGGCTACTGGTGGACATTCACCAAGGCTAATGCGGCCATCATGCATCGTCCAGGGCAATAGTGGCAAAGGCGTTCCGTCACGGATTCTATTAGCCCATAGCACTGGAGGATACCGAGCAGTTGGTACGGGCATGCAACGGATGTCAGCGATTCGCTTAGAAGAATCACACTCCGTCTTCAGCACTCAAGACGATCCCCATCACCTGGTCGTTTGCTGTCTGGGGCCTAGATATGGTGGGCCCGTTCAAGACAGCGAGATCCGGCATGACACACTTACTGGTGGTCATGGACAAGTTCACCAGGTGGATCGAGGCAAAGCCAATCAAGAAGCTAGACGAACCAACTGTAGTCAAGTTCTTCAACGACATCATCACAAGGTTTGGCTACCCCAACAGCATCATCACAGACAACAACACCAACTTCGCCAAAGGGGCCTTCGTGCGTTTCTGTGGGAAAAGGGCATCCGCCTGGACCTGGCCTCCATTGCACATCCCCAGTCCAATGGACAGTGCGAGTGATCAAATGGCCTAGTCCTAGCCGGAATCAAGCCAAGACTGATCGAGCCGCTGATAAGGATACCCGACTACTGGATAGAGGAACTTCCGGTTGTACTGTGGAGCCTGCGAACAACTCCCAACCGCTCCACCAGCTACACACCATTCTTCCTCGTCTATGGGGAAGAGGGAGTGCTGCCAACCGACATCGAATTCGACGCACCATGAAAGTTGTTGTACACAGAAAGCAAGCGCAGGAAGCACGAGAAGACAACATCGATCTCCTTGAGGAGGCCCGAGAGCTGGACTTGTCCAGGTTTGCCATCTACCAGCAAAGACTGCGACACTACCACGCCACCCGGGTCCACAACGGCTCGTTCTGTGAGGGCGACCTTGTCTTACAGCTAGTACAAGACACCAAGGGGATGCACAAGCTAGCTCCGCCTTGGGAAGGGCCATTCATCATCAGCCGGGTGCTGCATAACAAATCGTACTACCTGATCGACGCCCGCCAGCCGGTGAAGGACAAGATGGACCACTCCAGCGAAGAAACTAAGCACTCCTGGAATGCGAACCTGCTTCGTCTATTCTGCACCTAAGTAAAGGGCAAATGTATCTTACATCTATGTAATGAACAAGATGAGGGGCCTCGACATAGTCTCAGGGACTCCATAATAACTTGGCATTTTCTGTGGCACTCGCAAATTTTCCAGCTACATTGTTTTTTAACCCCGGACCCAATAGTTTCCCTCGGAATCTCGTCGAATAGCCCGGACGGCTGCAAACTCCGAAGGGACAAAGTACTGTACACAATCCCAAGAGACCCCCCTCTTTGATTCTGGCTGCAGACCGCAAGCCGGTTGATAGACACGGCAAGAGCGGACAAACTCGAAGGATAGTATAAGAAAAGCCCAAGGAAAACCAGACGTCTGGACGCCCCGGCTGCACTTGCTCGCTCGAAGCCGCTAGTGAAAGACCGAAGTATTGTGAAAGTACACCACCTAAGTAAACCCTTGCATCCGACCAAGAGCTGAAAAGGGCATAGCTTTAAAGGCCAATGCTCACTAAGAAAAGAACGAAGCTACCACCTTGCGCGAAAAGGCAAAATTTTCAAACAAAAGAAATGTTAAAAGAATATATTCATTCTACACATGACTAACACAGAGTCTATTGACCATGTCTCACTTTTCGCATGAGATGACGTCCAGCAGCCGGAGGCCAACTCCGAGAAAGCACAGAAGGAGCTTCGGCTCGCCTAGAATTTCCAACCGGTCCGAAGCTCGAGGACTACACCATGTGGGTGCGCTCGCGCGCCCCCACACAGGAAACCTGCAGCAAACAAACATTCAATGGAGCTTCGGCCCGCCTAGATTCTCCAGCCAGATCGAACCTCAGGGACTACACCCTGTGGGTGCGCTCGTGCACCCCCACACAGAAGAAAGCACACCACAAGTGCAAACACAAAGATAACATCACAAAAGGAGGCGAAGCTCCAAACAGAAATTGTCAAAACGACAAAAGGTCAAGTGTTCACCACAAAGTACCACAAGCGAACAAAGTTTTCAGATGAGATACAAATACACCCAACATTCTAGGGATCAGGCCTGAGGGTCATCGGAGGGTGGAGAGGCACCGACTGGGGTGTGGCTGTTGGACGCACGGTCGGCGAAGGCGGAGCTCGGCACAGACAAGGCGTCGCTATGCATTGGGCTATAATGGTAGCCATCAGCGCCAGACGGATCGGCAAAGTCCCGATCCATCAGCACGAAGCTCCCAATCTTCATGCCGTAGGAGCGAATGTCAGGAACTTCTGCCCGGAGCTGGTCGTAGCTGGTGCCTTGGCGAAACCCTCTGGAGAGACTCCACAGGTCCACATCTAGGTACCAAGACTTCAGCAGTGCCAAGACCATCTCAGCACCACCGCGAGCATCCTAGTCACGCGCCACGTCCATGAGCTCCGGGGCGCCGGCAAGCGTCCTAGCCAAGGCGGCCATCATACCCGGGCGATCGACTTCAGGCCAGACATAGTCAAAGACCTCAAGGGCAGCACCACGTAGGTAGTTGGCCTCCTCGCTGATGATCGTCACCAGATCCACCGGGTGCAGGTCGAGACCAACGTGCGCCTCGGGGACACGCGCCAGAGCCTGGTCGGTCGCCTCAAGATACAGAGCTGCACAAGGAAAAGGACAGGGCGTCAATTCTCCGGCTGAAGCAAAGGAAGGAGCAGACTCGGCAAGCAGATCACTTACTAACAACCATCTCGGTGATCTGGCATAGCTCCCCAGAGCCGCCTTCTCCCGGTCCCGGGCGGTCTTAAGCTCCTCTGCCTGACGAGCCTGAATCTGCTCGAGATTCTTCAACGCCTCGGCCCACATATCGGCGGTCTTCTTCGCGTGGCCAGCCTTGATCTCCACCTGCTACTGATGCGACATCAGCTGGTTGATCTGGCCCTAGTGCTCCGCGTTGGACGCCTCCACCTAGGAGACATCCGCTTTCAGCCTCTCCACCTCGCGGTCCCTGTCTGCCAACAGAGCTGCAGGGAGGTACCCAATGGTCAACAAGAAGCGTGAAAACTCACGCAGCCAGGAAGACAAAGCAGAGAAAGCAATCTTACGCCCCAGGTCCTGTGAGGTCTTGGCGGCTTCAGCTAAGGCTTTCTGCACAAAATAGCAGAAGGACTTAGAAGAGAACAGCAAGAAAGGCATCAAAACAGCGATGGAGGTGTCACCTACCTCGAGAGAAGCCCCAAGTGCCCTGGCTTCACCGAGCCCCTGCTTCATCACATCCACCAGGTGACGAACCTGGCCGAGCATGATGGGCGCCGACTCAGAGAGCTGCGCCAGGACGGAGTCCGGTGGCGGTGCAGCTAGAGCCGACCAGCTGTTGGTGATTTGAAGCTCGTCGTCATCACCAGTAGCAGTGTGCAACGCCCCCGGAGCCTCCGAGCTAGGAACCATCTCTCGGCCTCCGTCGCCAGCCGAAGTCGGCGCAAGGCCCTCCGTCTCCACGGGCTCCTCCACCTGGTAGGCGGCAGAACTCGCCTAAGCCTGGCCCGGGGCCAGGAGCAGATCAGCGATACGAGACGCGGCAGAAGACCAGTGCAAGACCAGCTAGCTAGTCGGTGCCGCCATCTCTGCCGCACCCGTCGCGACCTTGGTCATGTTGGCAGCAGAGGCTGCAGCTTTAGCCACCTTTTGCGGCAGAGGCATCAGCCTCGTCCGCCTTCGCAGTAGAGGCAGACGCCAAAGATGCCTTGGCAGCAGAGGCATCATCCTCAGCCGCCTTCGCAGCAGAGGCAGCAGTCGGCCCCTCAGCCCCAGCCGGGGCAGGGTCGAAAGCGGTGGCGATGGTCATGGAGCCGGTGAGGTACATCGCGTCACTGAGAGAACGGCAAGCAAGGCATATTAAGTAAAGACAAGAAGAAACAAGCACGCCAGGCAAGGACAAGGGCACATACCCGGTGATGCTCGCCACAACGGTTGCGGCCCTCGGGCGGTGGCTCCTCTTCGCCCCTCCACCGGCTGGAGCGGCGCTAGACGAGGCGGCCCGCTTACCGCGAGCCTTCGACGCGGCAGCGTCCGCCAGGTCCACGTCCACGTCGTGGCCAGCTTCGCCAAGACACAAGAACAACGTCAGCAGCATGACAAAGGAAGAGCAATAAAATTCTGGGTGCAAACAACAACCCACCAGGTGGAAACTCGCAGCCCTCGTCGGCCCGGGTAGGGAACCGCTCCGGCTCCATCGCCGGATACCTCGGTGGCTTGCGGTCAGCGGTGAACTCGGGGAGGTCATCCTCACCCATGCCATCTTCTGCTAGCTGCGCCGTAAAAAGCTACTCACCAAGGAACATAAGAAGCAAGAAGAGGTTTCTTCGGGAAAGGATCTGGCCGGAGAAGAAGGAGGAGGACCTGACCTTTGGGGGCAGCCGGTTGCGGTGGAATAGGCAGCAGGAGAAGACCCAGTCCTTCATTAGTGTCTCCTTCGAGATGGTGGCAAGCCACTCTCGAAGGGCCACGAACGGCACCTCCAGCTGGGAAACCCAGGTGGGATCCAGCGACCCAGACAAGTGGAAAATCTTGTGCGACCGCTGTAGCAGCAGAAGCACATGATTCATCATCCTGGACAATGGGATGTCCTGGGCGATGGGCCGCTCCTCCTCCACCAACACCACCACCCGGGGAGCCATCCTCTCCATGTCGGCCTGGGCGCCCAAGTTCTGGACGGACCAAGCATTCCAGCTGGAGGGGACGTTGGAGAACACCGGCATCTTGATCTAGTCGACGTCAGTGTGGTTGCGCACATAGAAGACTGAGCGCTACTACAACTTGACCGTATCTGGCATCTCTAGCCGCGACATCTGTGACGACGGCCGGGGGTAGACGGCGGAGCAGCCGGTCTCCGTCAGGGGGCCCCCTTTGCCCACCACCTGGACCTTAAAGTTGAAGAACTTCAAGAAGTTCACCGCGTCGGGACAAACACCCAGGTAGGCCTCGCAACAGGCCGCGTGATGCGATAGCTGCGCGATGGCGTTGGCGCCGAGGTGGTGGAGCTGGAGGTCAAAGGAGACCATCAGCTCCAGGACGAACCTGCTCAAAGGCAGGCCAAGCCCACGGGCAAAGTAGGCGAGGAATACGACGGCCTCCCCAGGCCACAGATTGGGGACCCGCTCCCCCTCTGGCGCAAGACGGTGCCTCACCAAGCGCTCCGACAGAAGGAATATCCCCCGCTGGTACTTATGCACCAAATCATCAGTGACATACGAGCCACACCAACCGCCTGCTTGCTCAGGGAGCATCTCGGCAGGCGCAGTGGACGTGTTGGAGAAGCGAGGCCCCCTCATCGTGTGGAAGGAGCGGCATCACCGACGCTCAAAGGAAGCTGAAGTGCAAAGGGAAATGAGCGCGCGGTGGCGAAAAGGAAGAGGGGCACAAGGGGCAACAAGCACAGGAAGAAGGCGAGATATGGGAGAAGCCCTCCCTTGCACCCCTATTTATCGAGGCAAGGCAAGCCGCGCCTCCTACACTCCCCAATGCCACGTGGCACAGAAACTGCCCTACTACCCCCATGACGCTTCGGTGCTGGATCAGTTGCGCCAAAGGAAACACCACAGAAGATCTCGTGGGCGTTACTACGAAGGCCAAGCGCGTGCACAATCCCCGAGAAACCGCTATGATGAAGGCGTGGGCGTGGTTACCAAAACTGCAGCGGCAGGCCAAGAGGTCAAACTGACGTGATGCGCGATAAGGCGGCAGGCACGCCTAACGACTCACTGACGTCATCAACTAGCCGTTTCCCCAGTCGGACGGGAGACGGAATCACCACTCACACACTATGGGTGCGCCACCGAACCCGTAGCCGGTGAACTCCAACCAGGAAAATGGGCATCTCGAGCTAGAGAACGACAAGCACTACCAGACAAACTCACGGTATAGTCTTCAACAGCAATCATTTCAAGAGTAGCCAATGAGCAAGAAGGAACTTCTCCGCAAGGCCAAGCCCCAACGCGCTCGGGGACTAGTGTTGCGGGGATGACCCCCGGATAGGCCAAGCTAGCGCTAACTGGCCGGCTCCAAGGAAAGTTGGCCGGATGGCCACAAGATAAAACACCTCAGCCGGGTGATACGCTTCACCCGGCCCGCATGAAGATTCCCCGGCTGGCCCGTCTAGCCGAGGGCCAGGATAGTCGGCTGGGTGGCCACCTCTACCCAGTCGCCTCGGATCCATTTGCCAAAGGTACGGGAGGGGGTGACACTCCCTGCTGAGCACACCCTTGACCGGACAGGCTGGCGCTACCAGACAAAGGCGACAAAGCACTAAGGCTGGGAGATGATGGACAAAGTCTCGGCTGACGGATAAAGCGCCAAGATGATGGTTAAAGCGCCATGTGACGCCCAAAGCGGAGGCGCTGGGGCACTGCCCCCACTTGTACTGAAGCTTGACCAAGACCCTGGACCACCGGCTCGACCCGTCTAGGCGGCCCGCTTTGTAAACCCAAAGCCCAAAATAGTAAACCCTAGAGCCCACAGTGTAACCTACCCTTCTAGCAGTATATAAGGAGGGGTAGAGCTAGGGTTCTAGGTAAGAAAAGAACCAGTTAGAAGTTAGCCAGAATCCCCAAGTCGTGTAATCCATCTTCCTCTAACTCCGAGAAGTAGCTAGGAAAACAGCTCAAGGAGCACTTGTATTGAGCACTCGCTCCCCATATAGTAGATCCTTGCAGGCGTAGGAGTATTACCTCGGCCAGAGGGCTCCGAACCTGGGTACATCGTTGTGTCTGCGGTATCTGTGTCCAACCCGTTGTGAGAGCCACCGATAGCATCCTAATTGTTCCCTTTCATGCCATCCCCAATGGCACTGCCGTGTTCCACACCACGATAGTGACGATGGTGCCAACAAGAACGTGTTGGCGCATGTTGGTGGACGACAAGCTTGGCTGAGTGTTTCGGATTGGCCGGGCGGTGGTTATTTTGGGGTCGGGAGAAATCCTTGTCGGTTCACCTAGCACCGACGTGGTGTCGCCTGCGGGCGTCGCCATTCCTTCTGAAGGGCGCCAGGTGTACCCTTCCCCACCCCCTTGTGTACAGGGAGAAATCCTATGACCTGTCCGGGTAGCAGCGCGTCGTCATCGCAGTCCTTCTTGAAGGTGTTGCTTAGTACACAGCGGTTCGAACATAGGAGCATGGTGGGACTACTCTAGAGGGTGCAGCGGTTGCGGGGCATCATCGGTTTTGCCGATCTGGCGTTGTCGGCATTACGTCCTTTTGTTATTTCTCTTGTTTTTCTCTTGCGCTTGATTGTGCTGTTTGTCCCAACAAGGTTCGCTATGTTGTATCGTGTGGTTATTATATTAATATAGCAGGACGAAAGTCTATTTCGAGTAGAAGAGGATTTGGTCGTATGTTTATATGAGAGACTGAAATGACAAGCACACAAAGCTCGATTAATTTAGAGAAAACCGGCCAAAGACTGAAGTCTCAAGGGGAGAATAGTATTGTTTGTTAAAAACAAAAAAGTGTGAGAAGGACCGACAGTTGAGGCAAACACTTGGTACAAGGCATCCTCTGCAACGAAAGAGGAGTTGGACTATGATCCATGCAGCATGATCATCCGTCTCTTTCTCAGGTGAACTCATCTAGGGTTCCGTCCTCTCGCCGGTGACGCCGGCGGTCTGTTCTGTTTTCGTTGGCCTTAGGGCCATGGAGGGATGGTGGACCACGGCCTCTTGCCGGCGGAAGAGTTTTTGTTTTTTTTAGTTTTTTTTTAGTGTCTTCTCCGGGACGATGAGGCGATGACTACATCATGAAGTTAGAATTATGTCCTCCTCGTCGTATTCTCGCTCCGTTGGTGCATCTAGTGCTAGCAGAGGGCGTGTAGAGTCGTGTGTCCGACGGATCTTTTGGGATCTTATTGTTTTTCGTATTCGTTGGTGTGGTTTGAGGTCAGTGTCTTCAGATCTAGGATTATCATCTTCGGCAATGATTGCTTCTCTGGTGCGCTGGTCCTTTGAGGTCTTAGTACGACGACTTCCCGCATGTCTACTACAACAAGCTTTACTTCGACAACCTTTGCCTGGCTCCAGCGATGAGAGAAGGCGGCGGTGGCGGGAGAGGGGGGGAGGGGTGTACAGCAGCGCGCCTTCGGCTCATGCTAGGACTCTTTATACTGATATTGATGATTATTAATATATCTATGAAATTTAAAAAAAACGCGGCGTGGACATTGAGCGAACATCTCGTTTAGTACTCTAGTAGTGACCCTGCAGATAGCCGTGCATATAATGGTGTTTGGGCGTTTGGCCCTCCTTACTCGAGTATTTGCGACGGGGCTTCTTACTGCATCAAATTTAACCCGTAGACTAGACCGTAGTAAGTAGTAGTACTAACTTTACCCTAAGCAGCAGACGGTAGAGAAAAGATGCGCATCCCTGATTCCTGAGCATTTGTCGAGGATGACGAGTCCTCCGTCCCAGTGGCACGCACGGCAGCGCGGCGCTGCGTCGGCTCTCCGTCCTCGCTCCGCGCACCGCGTCGAGCACGAGAAAGCTGCACTGCACCCGGCGCGCGCTCTCTGACATGCATGGTTACTCCGAGAACTAGTCCTAGTACGGAGTACGTAGCTCAGATAAGAGCAAATAAGAGCAAGTATAATAAGGTCCAGTCAGCAGGTTATAGATTTAAAATAATATATTTATATTTAGTTGGATGAGAGAGAAGATGAGTGGCCTCTTAGTTAACAGCCAACTGCAGCACGTGCTTTTAGGCACTATGTGAGAGTGTAAAGTGAGTCATACATTAAGAATCTCTATCTATTGTATATATTGGCTACTAGATTAGCTCTAGATGACATGAACATAGCTTATAGCCAGCAGTTGGCTCTACTATTGCCCTTGCTCTAAGGGCGTTGTATCAACGAGTAATGATATCCATGCTTAGCTAAAGCAGCAAAGCTGGCGCTGCAGAGTAGCTGTGCGAGACCGATCGCCGTAGCCACCGACCCCGCCACATGGCCGGCCGGCGCGCACGTACGCACGGTCTCGCAGAAAAAGGTGTGTCGGCCGGAGAACTGCGACAGCAAACCGATGCGGTGCCCACGCCCGCACTCTCCCGTCAATTATATCCCACTGCTACTGGTTCAGCCAAGAGACCTCAGGCTGGTAGATTCTAGAGTCTAAGTTACTATGGGATTATTAGTATAAGTTACTAGGTGCATGTTACTAGTCTAAGTTGCAATATACTATGACCAGCCTAAGACTAATAAATGAGATAACATTTATAATATCAAATAATATAAAAAAGCTCTTAGGACTAATAATTTTAAACAGAGGTAGTATCTCTATAGTGGAAAATAACATCGGTGTGATATCATACAAAGTCTTATTTATTGCAATATGGACTCATTTTGTTTTTAAATGTGTGATGTTATGGTAACATAGCTAGTTAGAGCATCTCCACTCGCGTTCGCAGGAAGGCGTTCCCGGTGCTTAATTTTGGTCCGGACGCCGAAATTTCGCCCAGTCGCGTTTCCAGGACGCCGGTTTCATCCGAATTTGGCCGAAAATTGGTCCGGCGTTCTCAGGCCGATCCCGAGGCGTCGAGAACGGCCTGGGAACGCCGGATGGAGCGAAAACGTGGGTGGGCCAGCCCTGTCGGCCAGACACCCCATTTCCCATCACCAGTCGCCTCCCCCACGGCGAAGGATTCCACCCCAAGCCGCCTCGCTGCCATGCTTGCGCCGGCGAAGCTCCGCCGATTCAAGCCGAACTCGCGCTTGTAGATAGGTCCGCCGCCACCGCCGCAAGTTCCCCCTGCAACCTAGGGCACTTTCGCCGCCCTTCCTTCGTCGTAGCTCGGCCACGCTTCTAGCTCCCACCACCACGCCCGCCAAGTGTTCGACGATTGGCCCGTTCGGCCATGGACTCCGACGATGAAGAGTTGTTCGCCCTGTTGCTGGAGGAAGAGAACGCCACAGCCGCCGAAGATGTAGAGCACGTTCAGATCATCGCCTCCCTGGCACAGATGTACATGCAGACTACAACGCCGAAGCGTGGAGGCTCGGCGAAGGGTCGCCGGAAGTGCAAAGCAAGGCAGCGGGCGGAGGGCTATTGCATGTTGTATGCCGACTACTTCGCCGACGAGCCGCTCCACGAAGAGGTCGTGTTTCGGCACCGTTTCAGGATGAGCCAAAAGCTCTTCCTCGAGATCGTGCACTCCGTCCGGGAATTCGACCCGATTTCGTGTGCAAGAAAGACTGCATCGGCATGGTTGGATTTTCCTCACTGCAGAAGTGCACAGTGGCAATGAGGTTGCTTGCATACGGAGCGCCAGGTGACAGTGCTGATGACTATCTTCGCATGGCTGAGTCCACCGCCATCGATTGCTTATACCGGTTCTATAGGGCGGTGATTGCAGTGTTTGGGCCACAGTACTTGAGAACACCCACTGCCGAAGACACTGCTCGGATCCTCGCAGTCAATGAAAAAAGAGGATTTCCTGGGATGCTTGGAAGCATAGACTGTATGCATTAGCACTAGAAGAATTGTCCATTTGCATGGCAGGGGATCGACAAAGGCCACAAAGGAGGTTGCACTGTGATACTTGAGGCAGTTTCTACACATGATCTTTGGATCTGGCACTCCTTCTTTGGCATGGCAGGATCGAACAACGACATCGACGTTCTCAACTCCTCAAATGTCTTTGCCAAGCTTGTTGAGGGTCATGCTCCCTCCGTGGACTTTGAGATCAATGGACACCACTACAACAAGGGATACTATCTTGCAGATGGCATCTATCCAAGATGGCCAACGTTTGTGAAGACTATCTCAAACCCAATACTTTCCAAGCATGCTCAGTATGCCAAGGAACAGAAAGCTTGCAGGAAGGATGTGGAGCAGACATTTGGTGTGCTCTAATAGAGGTTTGCAGTTGTCCGGTTCCCTGCGATGACCTGGTCGAAAGATCAGATGTGGGAAGTGATGAACTGTTGTGTGACCTTGCACAACGTGATCATTAAGGATGAGAGGAAGGATCCAGTGAGTTTGGTCGAGCAGAACGAGCCATACTACAGACAGGGACCTCTTACACAGCCTGATCACCAGGTGTCGCCAACCTGGCCTGCCTTCATCACCATGCGTCAGGAGATTCGAGACCCGATAGTGCATCAACAACTGCAGGATGATCTGGTTGAGCACCTATGGATACACAGGGGAAATACATAGATGCCTAGCATGAATCTGGCCAAACAAGGCCGAAATATATTGTATTTTCATTGTACGTCGAACTATGTTTAAATTTCTGCCGAACTGTGGTTGATTTCGTCCAGAACTATGCCGAACATTGCTCTGTATTCGTATTATGCCAAAATATGCCAAAAACTAGACGAATTTGAGCCAAATTTGGGCGAAAATACGCCGACCTGAGAACTCGGCCTGGGAACGCGAGTGGAAAATCGGCCATTCCCAGGCCGAAACATTTATCCGTCCGGCGCTATTTAGGTCCGGATTTCAGGCTAGGACCACCAACGAGTGGAGATGCTCTTAGGCCTTTTCCAATGGGTGTATCTTAGCACGTTTTCATAAGAGCTACTACTACGTATTCAAACTTAAGAAACAACTATCACAATGGGATGGGGTATCTTAAATGTTGTTTTTTAGAGATATTGCATTTAATGATTTTGTGCTCATGCATATGTATGATTGGACTAGCCAAGTTTTTTTTTGCCTATGACAGCGTGCAAGTGTTGTATCTTAGCTAGTAAGATACAAGGATCATCTATCTCTTTATTAAAGACATGCCACATAAGCAAAATATCTATAATACTGTGCTAAAAAACACTTATTTGAAATGCTTAGTTGCAAACGACTATATACCTAAGTTACTCCCGCTATGATTAGGCTCGAATCGATCGCCCGCGCCCGCCCATCTCATTTTTAGTAGCAGCGCATTACGGAATGATGATGGGCAAGCTTTTTGTTTGCTCATCTCGAAATATGTCGTCGTCTCGTGGCCGTGGGAGCGACGACCCGTACCTACCTGTGCTTGCACACTCTTGGCGATTCGAGCCGCACACACACTTCCAGCTGCCCAAACCTCAAACGAGGAACATACTCCACTCACTAGGTAAGGGGGTAATCATGATTTGAAGCCACGGAAATTCCACACCTAGTACTCCGTATTTAGGAGTACGAGCTGTTTCGCTTTCATACATGGCGAGAAAAGCCCCACGAATCTGAAACCAACCGGACACGGAATAGGGAGGAAACCGGAGGAGCAAAGATAAACGGGCCACTATACTCGTAGTGCTCTTCCTTTTTTTTGCGCGTGTACACGCTTCAAAGCGACTTCCTTCATTATGAAGTCACCGGGTAGAGTACAGTTCATCTCCATCAATCACACCAGCGCCAGCATAAGTAGTCTATACTATTAAAAAGATTCACGTCGTTGGTCACTCCAAATTTTCCGTCTGCCGCTTTTTGATGGTTCTATCCCTGACGCTTCATAGAAATTACAGGACCTGCCACCGCTTATGTAAACTAGACGGCTCAGCAGTCCCACGACGCTCTCATCCTCTGGTGCTCCCATCCTTTCTCTGGTGAGAGCGCCGCCACCTAGGTTGGATGGTTGGATGCCGCCGCCACCGCCTTGATCCATTGCCACCGTAGTCGTCGCCCTCCTCTGAACGGTGAAACGGAGGGGCCGTTGCCTCGGAACCCTGCCCACCCTCGGTTGATTCCCCATCTCTGATTCCCCCGGGGTGACGATTGCACACCATGGTGCCACAGCCGCTGAACAATCCCACCGCCTGCGTCACAGCCATGGCGAAGCTCAAGTCGAGGTCAGGTGGTTCGAGATAGATTTGGGGAGGCGAGAGGCTCAACTTCCTTTTCCAGTTCCAGGTACAGGTACACGACCCTCTTTCCTCCTCCTGCTTTGTTGTTGTGCATGCGGATTGGGCGCGTGGCCGCCGGAATCCGGGAGGCGGCTGTCTGTGAGCACCCGCGATGATGGCCGGTGGCGCTAGGCGTTGGATAGGCAGAGCGAACGAGGGACAGGGAGGAGAGGTGTTCCAGAACGACGGATCAGGAAGGGTTGTCCCAGACTGGAACTACTTGGTTGTAGGAGGGGTCTGGAGGTGGAGAAGAACAACTGAGAATGGGAATCTAGCTGGCCACAGGCAAGCTGCGATTTAGGTGCTACTAATTGTTGCTTCGATTTTTTCTCACATATCATAGATGACTGAGTTGCTGCCATGATTTTGCGACACGGGGCGAGTTTATACGGAGTGACAATCAGGATATACAAACAGTTTGGTACCGACTCCAGCTTCTGCTATGATGTTCTTTCCTATTGATTTACAGCTGACTGATGCTTGTGTATATTTTGTACAGTTGCAATCTGATGTATCTGAAACTGGAGACAAGTAAATTGGAATTTACCTTCATTGTTTTTCACTGTTGGTATACAGGTCTGATACCAATTGGATCAACCAAGAAACTAGGCTCTGAATTTTGGGGATGTTTTTTCCGTAGAAATGCATGTTTCACCGCATTAGATGGTTTAAGATGCAATGCCTGATTGGATATTTTTATAGGGTACTTCCACAAATACAACTCTTTGAATGGGCGGTCTGATATCTTGCGGTCATTATATTCTGCACTTCAACCATCTAGCACTTTGGAAGATCAAAGGTACCAAAGTAATGTGGCACCGTGGATATGATAAACTTTTCTTTGTTAATATTTTGATATTTTTGGAACTCATAAGTCACTCTTGTTTGTGCACATACCATATCTTTTCTTCTACCACATAGTTTGAACAAGTTAGACTTTGATGTTTGATTTTTTTTTGACTGTCTCCAATTGAATTCTTTAAATATATGTCTATCCAAAAAAATCGAACATAGTATTGAGCTGAAATCTAGCAGCATGTGACTTCAATGAGTTTAAACCGACAATATATGTCGTATACTTCAATGAACTTGATATGACCAATAGAGTTAGATGCGCCGACGCATTTTTTTTCACCAGATATTATGATGGTCGTCTCTCTGAGAAGCAAATGGCGTTACTTCAATATGAATAGGGAGAATATTATTACCTGAGTGAGGAGGTATGTGGAAAATGATTACAATTGTGAGGCCAAATATTCAAGACCCATCTTGCTAAATCTATTCCCTTTTGTATATTCAGATCCTTTGTAATAGTTGTAGAGGAGGTAACAAGTAGCAGAACTGTGTGTATTTTTAGATCTTGTTACCTTAAATTGATTGCGGCAGTTAGTCATACTATTTCATGAAAGGAGGAATGTGCTGAACCCTTGTAAATTTGTGCTGAGTTATTCGGTCAGACCAGGACTACACACTGAAGGATTGGATAATCAATATACGGTTACTTTTCTGGTCAAATTATAATAGGCTATAATATTAAATCAGTTGCACTTTTAGAAGTTTGGTTATTAAGAAACTAATTATTTTCCTTTTCTTGAAAGGTGCTGCTCTTACAAGAATGTTTGAGCAAATACTAGACATCACTCCTCAGGTATGCACAACACTAACTGCTTATGCTGCATTAGTTTTAACCGGCACTTGCACAGGTTCAGAATTAGAGAAAAAACCAAGTAGCTGTTATATGAAAATCAGAGAACCACATCCCTTTGTCGTCAAATACAGCTCAAAGGTGTGGCAACCTCACTATCAACATGGATGTCTATCG
The DNA here is from genome assembly GCA_916181665.1 of Avena sativa. Classification (NCBI taxonomy): domain Eukaryota; kingdom Viridiplantae; phylum Streptophyta; class Magnoliopsida; order Poales; family Poaceae; genus Avena; species Avena sativa. Next base: position 313,279,687 of record OV702286.1, read on the forward strand.
GACTACAGGGATCTTGAAGTTGCAATATTCTTGTTAAATTGAGTACCCTCAGTTACACAGTTATCTTTAACTGAATCTCATATGTCAGTGCAGTGTGCCACCGACATAGAAAAATATATAAGCATCTTCAGCAATCCACACCATTATATGAACATGGTAAGGTTAATTTAAATTTTGGAGCTTATGTTTTATATAGAGAGCTAGGACTATTTTAACTTGTGTTTTCAACTAAAAATCATATGCCTATCTGGACTTCCATAATCTTAGAAATTGGGTTCATAAGCCAAATGCAACGAGTCATCACCATATATTTATCCCCATGCGGCCGTTATGTTTTTATACTCCTTTCGGGCCATATTAGTTGACCCAAATTTATTTAGATACGGATATATTTAACACTAAAACTTGACTAAATACATTCATATTCAGATAAATCTGAGTCAACTAATATAGGTCGGAGGGAGTATTATTTTGTCGCACAAATGGGTCTGCTAGCTGAGTGAGATTCTGGTTTAAAATGTCTTGGTGCACACTTGCAGTCCAGACAGACTCCATTTGATAGTATATTTTTATATTTACTCTATACACATGATCTTGATTTATACAAAGTAATTTTTTAATATCACGTAGAAATCTTTTTTAGCGTATATGTACGCTTCTATAATGATAAATATGAGCCGTTGCAATGCACGAATATTCAGCTATGCAGTCTAGCCAGTAGGAGTACGGAGCATATGCGCCAATCGGTCCATAACAAAACGACGCGGTACTGCCCAATGACAATGGTTGATTGGTACGGCCGAATTGATTGGCAAACAGTGACTTTTCCATTAGGGTGGGCAGATAAAATAGATCGCAACAAACCTCTTCTTTAGGGCATCTTTAGCCAAACCCCAATATTTAGAGGAGTGAAACTGAAATTGCTCCTGTCATTCAGAGGAATAAAATTGCTAGTACTTTTAAAGAAAAACAGTTTCTTACCGAATTTTTAAACTTAGAGGAGTAAAACACAAATTGAACCCAATTTGTACAAACTTGAGCCTCCACTAGTTCATTAAACTAAATTTGTACAAACTACAACCATCAGTGTTGTCAGTGGAGCTTAATCGTCCCACTCGAAGGAGGAGGAGTTGGCGAGCTCGATGACCATCGGTGTTGTCGACATGCTGGCGCCGCCGGCGACCTCCGTCATCTTTGTCGGTAATGCTGTCGACGGGACCGCATCATCAGCTATACCTTCTACTTCGACTCCGCGTCCAAAATCCTCTTCGCCACAGCGTACTCCTCGAGTCGGCGCTGCTCCTCATCAACGAGGTCTGGGTTGAGCTCCGCGACGCTCCGCCTCGAGACGCTCTCGGGCCTCCCGGTCGACCAGCTCAATGGATCTCTTTAGTCCACGCGTTCAACAATTCACGTCCTATACTTTTATGGTTAGATATTCCATACTTTCACATTAAAAATGCTAGTTGGTGATAATCATGACCCTCCCACAAAATATCCATCGAGTCCATGAATCAATTTGTATCGGTGGCGCACCACATATGTACTACTAGTAGTAGACAAGACCCAATACATATACTTCTCGGGAAATACAGGTCATGGAGGCGTGGTTATTTCTTACTACAAAATTCTCCCCCCTCCTCCAAATAACATGCATATGAAACACCATTATAAGCTTAATAGTACTAGTGGAATGATCGTATGGTGGATGCCATGTGTTGAAGATCAAAATTCGTCAAGAAGGCTAACTTCTGAGGAGCGGAGCGAGACCCAGATCGTTAAAGACCTAGGTTTTCACGCTATATATACTTCTTGTAAGCTGCCGATTGGGATAAGTTATATCTATGAAATTCTCTGGGTTGTGTAAACACTTTCCGTTATAGTGAAGTTTCGTTGGCTGACATCCGCCGAGATGGCCAACGCCGTCAACCTAACATCAGGAGGAGAGTTGTATATGCTAGAGCCTTTAGTAATCATCGTCTCTACTGTCGTTAATCATCGTCTCTGCTTCCGTTCCCAATTAGTCGTGTAGTTTTCCTAATGCTCTAGTATTAACAAGTTTCTGTACTCTGCACCTTTTTACAATATGAATATGTAGAGATATGTGTATCCTAGTATAGGGTTAGTCTTTGGAAGTTTATATGTGATTTGCTCTTTTGTTTATCGTATATATGGTGTGAGAATGGATTTCTCCTTTTGTTACAAGCATGTTCTTCTGTCAGTTGTAATCTGCGCGAGCATGAATTTAAATGCGGTCAATGGGAGGTTTCCTTGCAAATCTTAATTTCTAAGTGACATTTTTCGCCGACAGATTCTTGGTAATAATTTTCCAACCGGAGAGTAATCGCAACTAACACATATTTTTTCGATGGTGGGATGTTGGTAAAAAACCCTAAGGAAGATTTTTTTTTGCAAATAAAAATCACCGAAATACAGCAGGTCGTATTTTTGGTATCGGACATGCTGGTCGCCGATCATCATTTCACAGCTCTCTCATATTCCCTCCTATGCCATCGCCAAATTATGGAATTGACTAATTTTTTTATCACCGTCGGCATCTATATAAATCCACCGCAAATTCTCTATTTTATAAGGAAACTACTAACGTACGTGGAAATTGTTTCCCACTCCTAGCTTGTCTTTTACATGTGGGATTCAAATCACCATTACTTTTTTTCCCAATGACTTGCATGAATAAATTGTTCTAGTGCGATGGTTTCACCTTAGCACGACAGACACCTGGCATCGATCAAAAAATATCTCTCAATTCGTAGCCAAACCAGACCAACCATATATACCGTACCATAGCAATGCAGAGCTTCACTAAGCTGCACCACTCGACCACCAAACAACCAATATCATATTTTCAACCACTCGTGCAGTAGCCAAGCCAATCTAGCGAGATGATAGTTGAAGATGCCAGTTGCATTGCATCATTTTTTGTCTAGTTCGAATGCAAGTCCAACGGTCCAGTAGATTTTCTAGTAGGACGGCAGGAATTTTGGTTGGTTTGCATGCCAACAATTCTACTTCCATGTCCGGTCAAATTGTGAAAATTCATGCAAAGTTTCTTGCTTGGTTGGATGCTTTATTCCTCTGCCCATCTAGCATGCACACGTCGTGGCCAAGTAGAGCTAGATACACCTACTCTATTGGTAAGTATAACAACCTAGCATACACATGCATGCCGCTCAGCAGTAGGTACAAATTCTTGCAACTATACCGCCTACTCGGTGTGCTAAGTAAAACTGCTTGCCATGCGGTATAGATAGCAAACACAGACGACGCCGTGAATTGCATGTATGGTTTTGGCTCTCTCTCATCTTGACGGCTAGTTTTAGTACTCTCTATATCCGACATCAACGTATGCATGCATTGGTAGTACCCATGTTACTAAATCCGCATCGATATATATATATATATATATATATATATATATATATATATATATATATAGAGAGAGAGAGAGAGAGAGAGAGAGAGAGAGAGAAACCCTATTCAGCATCCTGGGTGTAGAATAGGTTTGCATCCCACATATTTTTATGTTCTCACACTCAGAAATATATGTTTTGTATAGTAATAATTATGTTCATATTCAACATAAACGTAAAAAATTGACATAAAAATACATTTTATGAGTCATTACAGTGTAAAAAACATAGAAAATACATATTTTATGTCGTATTTTTATACGGCATGTAAACAATTTTTTTTACGACATGTCTAAAATTTTTTATGTTCTTCTTAACTTTCGAGGTAAGAGAAAATTTACGTGACGTAAAAATCATATACGATTTGAAAGATAGAGGGTGGGTGAAGAATAACTATTCTACACTCTGGGTGTCAAATAGCGCCACTATATATATATATATATATATATATATATATATATATATATATATATATATATAGCTCTGTGATTGAAGAACTGGTTCCTGAATAACTATTCAGTAACCCCATCCTAACTTCCACGTAAACATATGTTAACTTCCGTATGTTGCTTATGTTAACTTCCATTCGAGACCAATGCAGACGTTATTTTTCACGTAAAATGTTGGTTCCGTCGTATTTTTAACGGGTCGTTTGGGCTCGTAACATGCGGGGTCGTATCTTGTTGGGTATATTAAATGTTTTTTGGATCGATTTGGGCTCATTATTCTTTGGCACCTGGTCCGGATTGGTTCAATAATTCCTCCTGTCTGTATCTTCACTTCCCTCTCTGCACTAACTGCTCGGAGGCACGATTTTCGGCAGCCGTCGTCGCCCTGTTGAAATCGGCCACTATCTCCCATCAGTGCACGATTGCCTCTCGCCTGCGGTCTCCCTCTCGCTCCTCTGAGTAATCCTAGGCGGTTCCTGTCCTCTGATTTTGCGGGTGTTAGGGATTGTAGCAGAGCAGTGCCGGCGTTTCCTCCACCGGTGCCATTGACGGCTTGCGTTTCGCGGTGGAGGGCGGACGTGCTGCATATTATCTTGCTCTTATCTAGACGCTGGTTAGTTCACCGAAACCTACTCCACATCCGCTCGATCCTTCTTTGGTCTTTGGATCGTGGCTGCTTTACTGAGATCCCTAAATTCGATGTCTATGTAGGAGGAATCTCCTACTAGTTGTGTGTTAGTTGATTTCTATGGATGATTCTCGTTATCTAGGACAAGAAGGTTTTTTTAATTTCATTACTAAGTTTCTTTCGATTTTGTAGTTAATTTCGTCTGTGTATGATGTTAAGTCCTGCTGTTTTTCCATTTTTTTGTTCTGCTGATAATCAATAGTACTTAAAATGATGCTAACTACAGTCTGACAATATCTTGTTACTTGATGTTAGCTGATTTATCGTATATAGGAAGAAAAGATGGTGTTAGTTAAACCTAACTTATATTATAAGAGGGTGTTAACTCCCCTGTTTTGTTTGAACCTGTCTAGTTGTTTGAAGTTAACTTCTAGTATATTATTATGCTATAGTAAATTATAGAGTTTATTGTCGTATATTATTATTTTTCCTATTGATATATGTTCTATGAGTTTAATTTTGTAAAATGAAACACCTGTGATATGTTTGTTCCTATTAGTTTCTTGTTTTTATGAATTATGTGTATTATATCTGAAATTTTTAGCTTTCAACTTTTATAGTTTCTATTATATTAACTTCTAACTTTCATATTTTAAATTTATATTACCATTGCACATTACATTGACTACTTTAATTTAACTTTGATAACTTCTAATTATAACTTCTGTCATATATTTATCTTAACTTCCTATATTTTTATATGTGTTTTTCTGAACTTTCTAGTTTTGAATTTTGTTAGTTCAGTGTAACTCCCAACTTTTTGTATCTTAACTTTTTTATTTTTTGCAGCTAACATTCCTTTTTTAACTTATATTTTTAGTGTATTTGAACTTTCTATCTTTTTTTTGCAACACAATGCAAATTCTGTAATAACATCTTAGGCTGATTACTAACAAGTTAACTTCTCATGTTCATTATGTGAACTTCATGTTTATATTAGTTAATTATTATTTGTTATAGTGTGTTCTTGTTTATGTTGCATTTTTGTAATGACTTTTGTTAATTGTGTGCGTGTTTTCTCAGGATCTGGTGATGCTTTTGAGAGCTCAAACTCTGTTACAGTTATTAAGAAAGCGAAATTAGTTGCCCGTGATACAAAATTGAGTTTAGCTACTGGTATTCCTTTAGTTCCTAGTCTTGTTTCTCTTATTTCTGAATCTATCGTGCAAACACGGGATATATCCAAGGACGATCACCATGCGGTTGATCCTGTCAAAAAACCCGTATCTCCACCTGATATAGTTTTATTCTTTTTTCATTCTTTTTATTTGTTTAACTTGTAATTTTTTATGTTTAATTTCCTCCTTTTTTACTCGTAATTAACTCCTAGTTTTTATTATGTTGATTCGGCAGTTATATCTGTGGCAAATAATCCTAATTTGGAAGATTTATCTACTGCTGATGGAGGTTTCTTCTCTAATACTTTCAATACTTTTGTTAACTCTTTATCTTATTTTTGTTTATGTGTTGCTACCTAGTTTATTTGTAAAATGAAACACCTGTTATACTTTTTCATGTTAGTTATGTGTAAAAAACTCCTATTTAAAACTTACACTACTAGTACACCATTGTCTACTTTTTAGTTTAACTTTGATAAACTCTAATTATAACTTCTATCATTCATTTATCTTAACTTCCTTGATTTTATGTGCATTATATGTGAAATTTACATCTTTGAACTTTTATAATTCAGTGTAACTCCCAACTTATTTATATCTTAACTATTTAAACCTTTGCATCTAACTTTCATATTTTAAATTTAGACTACTAGTGCACATTGTCTACTTTAGCTTAACTTTGACAACTTATAATTATAACTGTTGTCATATATTTATCTTAACTTCCTAGATTATGTGCATTATATCTGAAATTTATATCTTTGTGTTTAGTTTTCTTGGAACAAATGCCAACTCTGTAATAACATCTTATCCAGTTTTTAAATCTAACTTGCGTTCGTATAGTAACTGCATTCATTTTTTTATTACTAATGCATTTATCTTTCTTATACCAGCTGATGAAACTATTAAGCAAACTTTGGACATGTTGAATGCTGATTATGTTGATCCTGACCCACCTGAAGAAATTGTTGTTGCATCTGATACTGTGCATGCTAGTGCTTTGTTTCCCGATGGTGTAAGAGGGCAAACCTCTTACTATGAGCATATACCTGATCGTAAAGCTAATGTAGACGGTTCTGGTGAGAGGACAGTTGGACCTATTTTTGATAGTACAGCTGGTGTGCAGGAGCAGGATGATGGTTTCCCTGTATAGCAGGACACACCGTCTCAGTCTGTTGATGGTACAGAGGAAGTTATACAGGAACATAATGTGAAAGCGCAGCTTGATTTGTATGCTAAGAAACATAGTTCTAGGGTTGCTACTTACAATGAGAAGGTTAAGATGTACTATAGGAAGCACTCGAAGTCAAAACAACAAAATGCTGGTGTGTTAGTGGCACGAGTATACCCTACAGGTACTCGAGTTTGGTATATACGGTCCAGATACAGCAGAAGTCCACGACGTTGCCAAGGCCCAATGCAGAATTCGGGTGACCCACAAACTCTCTGATTGCTTGCGGAGCAAGAAGAAGCTTAAGATAGAAATTTCAAAGAACGAATCCTAATCTGTAACCGACTCGACCTGCTATCCGAGACCTAGCCTATCTATATAAAGGCTAGGAGGGGGCGACGAGGAGGACAATCACAACCCTAGTTTCCACAACCATCGCCAGATTGCATCTACGCACCCCTGTAACTTTCGACTCCCTCGATAATTCCAAGAGCAAACAAGCAGGAGTAGGGACCTCTACGAGGCCTGAACCTGAGTAAACCTTGTGTCCCTGTGTGCTTGTTTGCTAGCCGATTGATGCCTCCAGCGCTCCCTCCTTCTCCAAAACCCAAGTCCATAACAATGGGCATTGCCGAGTTAAACCCTCGTCAATTGGCGTCGTATGTGGGAATTGGGAGTGCTGATGTCGTGGCTTCTTCGGCCCTGTCAACCGCGATCTACAACTCTACAACAGCGGAGATTCGCTAGCTCTTCGGCGCTTTCGACGTCACCATCCACACGCCGGCCACTCGCTCGGCTTTCGAGTCCGTGGGCGATGGGATTAGCCTGGCGATCGGGAGCTTCCGCTTCCAGGTTGGTTAACTGGGCACGCTTCGCATGCCTGACCAGCCGGCGGCACCTGTGATTGCTCTAGCATCATGGTTCCCGCCACCAATTGGCACCCTCAATGAGCTCGACGCCCCAGCAACAGCTGGGAGCATGGACAGCGACAGTAGTCGCGGATCTGATCTGGGTGGCCTGGCCATAGAAGATGGAGCCTACGGCTCTGGATCTGAAAGTTGTGGGAGCAGCATCTTCCCCAATCACTTCACGTGCGCCCTCATCAATGCGGGTGACAGCGACGTCAATCACAAAAGCACCGGCACCAGCACTGGACCGACCAACGGCGGTATACCAGTCGTAAATGGTGGTCCCACCAATAGTGGCCCTACCAACAGCGCGCCCACCAATAACGGGACAGGAGGAGAACCGCACCTCACGACGAATGAGCACAGCGGCGAGCATATGCTGATCAAGCTCAACGACAACGAGTGGGCCCACTGTCGAGAAGCTCTATGGGGCAATCCTCTACCCCCAACACGCCGCAGGACATGCTGATGGGCTACCATTGGCTACTGAAGGAGGAATTCAAATGCCAGCAGCAGGTAATCGCGTGACTCGAGGCACGCAGAAAGGCGGTGGACAAGTCGAGCCTTTGGCGAGTTGGGCTCTCCTCCCACGGAGGATCCTCCTCCAAAGGCAACGAGTACCTGGCCAACAAAAGGCTATCTCGACTGGCCCACCTCACCGACCAACACTACAAGAAATGTGTCAACTTGTGACCTTCGCTTAGTGACCGCGGTTGAATTGGTCGTAGATCTATGGCCAATTCAGACCAGATGGTCTTAAGCCATCTGGGAGGGTCCAAAGCAGAAGGCATTACGACCATTTTGTCAAGGAAGGTCATAATTTCTTACACGAATTGGTCATTAACATGGAAAATAATGGTTCACGACCTTATATTTAGCCTATTACGACCAATTTAAATTGTCATCACTGCTAATTTGTGTTGTGTTAAAATGATTGGCCAGCCACCTCAGTAGTTTCATCTACATGGCATGTACACGTGTCAATTTTTACTTATGTGCATGGATATCATTAGGTTTTACACATCATCTTTCTTTCTTGATTTGCTCATAAGTCTAGTATTCTCTAGTTAAGATCTTTTGTGCTTCCAAGGAAGACTGCATGTTTGTTTTTATCATTTGCATGTTTGGTGGTTTCCTTCAACTCTTGTACTTGCTAGCCAAAAACCTGTACTGAGAGGGAATTCTTCTCGTGCATCCACTCCTTTAAACCAAAACCTTTGCCATTTGTGTCCACCATACCTACCTAGTAGCATTATTGCTATTCCAAGTAAATTCTTGTTTTATCTACCTCCCAAATTAAACTTGTTATGTGAAAATTAGTAATTAAAGCTCTCACGAACTTGATGGCACACTTTACTTTCTTGCATTTAATAAACTTGAACCATTGTGCTCACCTATGTTGCATATATGCTTGCGCTTTGTAAGTTGTGAATTAGCAGAACCATGCTGTCATGGGGAACGCTTTCAACATGGCACTGGTACTTTGTACCAAGTTGATATCATGTTCTTTTGTCTATGGATGTCGTCGGTGTGAAATGAAAGGGGAGCTTGTAAGTCCATGGAGTTATGCATGTGTGTTAGAGAAACGCCTGGGCCGCTGGTCTAATCCGATATTGAGAAAAAAAGAGAAAAAAGAAAAAAAGAGATATTATGAAAAGAGGAAAGAGAGAAAAAAGAACCATATTCCCATGGTAAATAAGAAGATTGCTGAGATACTTGTTGTCTGCTTGCCTTGTCATTTTGATATGGGGATTCTTCCATATCATCGGTCAAGGGGTACCCCGTTGGCGGTTCTCAATGATACACATATGCTTATGATGACAAGAACTTACCGGTTACTAAACTTGAGTAGCATGAGGAGCGGCCCTCGTATTCAAGGGACATGAGATTCTCAACTTACAACTTGTCAATGCATATCCTCATTTTTGATCACTTTAACCTTAATCACCTAAAGATGCCTATGATAGGGGCAATGAGAGCTGAAAGCTAGTAAGTATCATAATTTTTGGGAGCTCTTTATGAGACTTGCAATCCCTGCTTCCCTTTGCGAAGGGCCTTTCTTTCACTTTGTAGTTGAGTCAGTAAACCTATTCCCTTCTATCTCAGCAAGTATTTTGAGTTGATGTGTTTCATTCATTCATATGATGATTTATGCAATCATGTTTCTTATGTTCCTTGCTTTGCATGTTGCTCTTATCTTGAAGTTTACTACCTTGAAAGCTATCATTGAAAAGCCAGCTATTTGTGAACTCTAGCAAATTATCAACTATTCTTCGACCAAGAGCTAAGTTTGCCATAACCAATTATGATTCACTTTATGTATCTTTGTTGTGTTTCCTTTACTCATTGCAAGTTTAGTTATATAATAGTGAGTTGTCTTCTATTATGATCTATGTATTTGATGAATGTGATGCTTCTTGTCCGTATTCTTTTATCGACTCTTCACTCCATAAACCTGAGGTCATGTTTATTGAGCTCAGTTTCGCTTGGGGACAAGTGAAGTCTAAGCTTGGGGGGAGTTGATACGTCCATTTTGCATCACTATTCTATGTCTTAATTCACTATTATTCATTGATATATTTCGTATTGAGAGGTGATACTTATGTTATTTCATCTATTTTTGCATGGTTGATGACTTTTGGAGCATGGACCGCTGCAATCAGGATTCTGATGGAAAAGGTGCTGTTTGGAGGCAAAATTCGCGAAGATCAGAAAATCCGGGAAAATATACGGAAAATCCTATTTTTCCAGAAGACTAAGGATGCCAGAAGATGGAGTGGAGGTGGGCCACAGGGGGCCCACACCACCCCATGGCGCGGGCAGGCCTAGGCCGCGCCTGGAGGTGGTGTGGCTGCCCTGGCCCACTCTAGCCTCTTCCCTCTAGCGTATATCATCCCCACGAAACCCTAAGACTAGGGGAGCGACCACAAAAAGATTCTGCCGCCTCTGCGGGGCGGAAAACACCGAGAGAGAAAGATCTCTCCAGCAGACAGATTTCTGCCGGGGGAATTCCTTCCCGGAGAGGGGAGATCGTCGCCATCAACACCACCATCAAGCTGGACTTCATCGGGACCATCATCACCATCATCACAATCAGCACCCTCATCACCATATCCATATTGCTGTAACAATTGTGTTGAATCTTGCATAGTTCATAGTGGAAACTTTCTCGGTGTTGATTACTCTTTGTAGTTGATGCTATTGAGTGAACCATTGAATTATTGTTTATGTTCAGATTGTTATACATCATTATTCCATCTCTGATCATGATCCATATGATGTCTTATGAGTAGTTCATTTTGTTCTTGAGGACATGGGAGAAGTCTTGTTGTTAGTAGTGGAGTTGTGTTGAGAAAGATTCAATAGATTGTTATTTAGGTTGTGGTGTACTTCTTCTAGTGGTGTCATGTGAACGTCGACTACATGACACTTCACCTATATGGGCCTAGGGGAATGCATTGTGTATTTGGCTACTAATCGTAGGGGTTGCCGGAGTGACAGAAACCTGAACCCCCGTTAGGAAACCATTGCACAAGGGACGTAAGGGTCTTAGAGTTTAAAGCCGTGGTTAGGTTTCTACCTTAATTACTTTCTTGTACTTACGGATGTTTACAAGGGGTATAATCACAAGTATGTATTAGTCTTGGATGGGGCGGTACATTAGCACAGGTTCACCCACACAACACTTAGCAAGCTAGAGAAGATTAATCGACTATATGAAGCGAAAACACTTGACAGTCTTCCCATGTGTCCTCAAGAACATTTGGTCATCTTAAGAAATACAACCGGCTTATCCTTTGCTACATAAAGGATTGGGCCACTTGTTGCAACTATTCCTACTGTCTTTTGTTTACTCGTACTTTGTTTACTTGCTTTATCAAAAACCCCTAAAAATCCGTTTGCTAAGTATTTGCAGAGAATTCCTGATCCATACCACTAGCCGGCACCTTCTGCTCCTCGTTGGGTTCGACACTCTTACTTATCGAAAATACTGTGATACACCCCTATACTTGTGGGTCATCACTCGTCAACACTAGCTCCACCTGTGCCCCATACCACTAGGGGTATTCCTCGAGCGCATCTAAGAGCGCTCTATCAAGCCCAAGGCTCCAGAAAAGAAAGCAAGCACGTCAATAGACTTGGGGGCTATGCCACCCAACGAGCCAATGGCACTCGATGACATGGAGCTTGGTACAGGACTCGAAGGCCCAATGGAGGTCATGATGATCGAGCCATCTTGGACACAGCCGTACATCACTTACCTACTCAGCAAGAGGCTGCCAGATGACTCGACTGACGCGCGACACATCGCACGACGATCCAAGGCATTCGCCCTCATCAACGGTAGCGCAGCATCACAGGGGTACTTCAACGGTGCGTCTCCAACAGGGACGGAAGGGCCGTCCTCCTCGACATACATGAAGGCACTTGCAGACATCACGCTGGCAGTCGCTCCCTTGTCGCCAAAGCTTTGCGATCTAGATTCTACTAGCCCACGGCCATGCGCGACGCCAAGGACATCGTCCAGCGCTGCAACGCTTGCCAGCGATTCACGGACAAACCACACGCACCTGGCGCAAAACTCAGGCCAATACCATTGGCCTAGCCTTTCGCACAATGAGGACTCGACATGGTCAACAAGCTCCCAAAATCCTCACGAGGAGGTTATGTCTACCTCTTAGTCGTGGTCGACAAATTCACCAAGTGGATCGAGGCCATTCCGGTAACGAACCAATCATGAGCCAGCATCGTCAAATTCTTCGAATCCATCGTCTACCGCTTTGGAGTGCCTCATAGCATCATCACGGACAACGGTACGAACTTCACCTCTAAGGAGTTCCAGGAATTCTATGCAAACCTAGGAATCAACATAACCTACGCCTCGGTGGCTCACCCTTAGACCAACGGTCACGTCGAAAAGGCCAACAGCCTCGTCTGCGGTGGAATCAAGAAACGACTCTTTCAGCCACTCGAACAAGCCGCCGGATGCTAGCAGACGAGCTGCAATCCGTACTTTGGAGCCAACGCACAACTCCAAACAGCGCCACGGGATACACTCCATTCTTCATGGTGCATGGTGCTGAAGTGGTGCTACCCGCAGAAGTGCGCTACAAAGCCCCACGAGTGGTTGCATACAGCGAGAAGGAGTCAACTCTTGATAGCAGCGGAGAGATCAACGATCTACCAGTAGAGCCTCCGCAACTACCACAACAGATGGCTATGCCCTAGATCCTTCGTCGAAGGAGACATGGTCCTACGACTGAATAAACAAGGGCATGTCAAGATCGAGTCCCCTTGGGAAGGACCTTATGTGATTACAAAAGTAATCCAGGTGGCACCTATCGCCTTAAAGATTTTGAGAGCGGAGTCGCATACTCCAACCCCTGGAACGTCGCGCAGCTACGTCGTTTCTACCCCTAGTCATTTTTACTTTACAAACAAGGCTATTCAGCCAGACTACTTAGATACACATTGTACCTCGTACTATTCTGCGAATAAATAAAGCTAAGTGCCCTGAAACTCTGTGTCTTTTCCTATTTTCTTGCAATTTCATCACTCGGGGGTTGCACCACCCTTTACACTTTCGTCTACGAACAAATCGCAGTATCCTGAGTAGCTGACACACTACCAATCGAACCCTTGATAAACACCAACCCAGGTGCAATGCACCTAACAGTTTGGCAAGGTGCTGAGATAAACACATGTCAGGCTAACGAAAAGGAACTACAGAGTACAATACACTCGAAAAATATACAAGCTAGCAAGCTCTTCACATACCAATGGGTACTAAATACACCCAACACAATCATACAAACTTTACAACACTCATACATCTATGTGTAGGACACAAACTACGCTACTGCTGCAGAAGATGAACATTTGTCTGCTCTTCAAAGGAGTCGACGATGTCCTCTGCTGGCCGATCAACCGCCCGATAGTTTGGCACCATGTTCCAGGTCATCCCTTCTGGCAGCGGTGGTGGCCCAGCAGCAACAGACGCTGTGTCCACATCTGGCCGATGCAGTCGCACCAGCGATAGGGCAACCTTCGCACCTGCGACCAGTTGCTACCGCACGCACTCGTGTACCGCGCTTATATCTTGGAACTTCGCTAGAAGAGCCAACGGGCTTGAAGGGACGGCGTCCAGCGGAAACATCGTCTGATAAATGTGTCTAAGACATGACCGTGGCTTCTTCAAGCATTGAAGCACTCGAGAGGAACGATCCTGTAGGGTCGCCAACATGACCGCACAGTCGTGGTCCACCCAAAAGTACCCACTGGCCTACAACTGCTCCTGGGTTAGGTTATTCATTCGAATAGCCACCCAGTCCTTCTCATCCTGCGGATGATGAGCGCTAACAACTACACCAACCAAGCATCAAAGTGTAAGGACAAGGCATCGCCGCGACTGACTAAAAGACAAGATGAGAAGACAGAGAACTAACATTTAAACTGCTCATTCAATTGTGCCACTTCCTCCAAGAGATACTTCTCGCGGGCGGTGGCCTTCTCAGCTTTCGACTTCCACACATCCGCGTTACCGCGGATGATGGGTAAATCATGCTCCAACTGCTTAATGCGGTCACGCGGTCGCGAAAGAAACGACAATTCCTCCACCTTTGAACACGGTTGCGCCATGGTTTCATCGGTGGGGGGAGAATCATGAGGATCAATCGAAGGACCACTCGAAGGACCCTAGGTACAATCAAGCAGGAGGCAAATGAGGCTAATCATACATCGATAAAAAGAGGACTGAGTTCAAATTTGATAAAAGTGTCAAAGGGGCACCCCCCACAAAAGGCAGACCAACAAAAGAATCTAGACCTATTACAAAGGATAGCTACAGAGCAATCTTCTTCTTCGACTTCGGGGGCTTTATCGCATCCATGGCAGTCTCCGACGCCACAGACTTGCCGGTGGTAGCCCCAGATGCCGCGGTCTTCGCCGCCTTCGCTCGCCGCTGCTCCTCAGAGTATTTGGTGACTATCTCGATAAGCTGAGGCCCGTATTTACCGCAGCTACTACCAAAAGGAGCAAACACTACCTGCTGGCCTCTGGCGTCGACAGGCATTGCCTCGGAAATCGTGATGGGATCCAACTCCGTGCCATGGGCTTGCACCATCGCGAGTGCCATGGTGGCACTGATAGACCACTGGGAGTTCCTGAATTCCATGGGAATACCTCCAGCGAAGGAGTCCACCAGGTCATCAAGACTGTCGATTAGCCCGGCCTTGGGAGTCGGGTCCTCATGGAGGCGACTGGGCACACCTTTGGCCATCCCCAACGTCTCCTAAAGGGAAACACTGTGGTCTTCGACTGCAGCCATAGCGCCAGTAAGAGCATCCTCGCGACGCAAGGCTTGGGCATCGAAGCTGAGGCCAGCGGCATCTGAAGAGTACAAGGTGTGACCACAAGAACAAGAAACCCGAGATAAGAAAAAACACAAGGGAAAGCAGCGCACGTACCTGAGAGAGCCTTCGCAGTCGAGAAAAGTTGTTTCGTGAACAACTTCTCCCTCTCAACAGCGGAAGCGCGCAGGTATTCCTCACGCTTTCGTGACTCCTCTAGGGCGGCGACCGCTTCGTCGCGATTCTTCACTGCCATAGCAAGCCCCTTCTCGAGGGACGTAACGTGACGAAGAAGTTCATTGTGTTCACCTGAAAAAGGCAGAGCAAGGCAAAGTTCATGAGCCCACAAATCATAGTGCAAAGGAAATTAAAGAGACAAAGTCAAGAACAAACCTTCCACTGCTCAATGGCGATTGTCCAGCAGGGCGTGCTGTCGACCCAAAGCAAGGACTTGCTCCGCAAGGCGAGCAACTTCCTTCACAATGAGCTAAACCAAGGGAAACAAAGACTCAGCGTCAGCCCAAAGTACAAATTCGAATGCCAAACAACAAAAAGGACACTCACATGTTCCTTTAGGGACTCCAAAGATGACTATCGAGCATTCTTCTATGCAACCATCTGGTGCTCCCCAGCATGTGGGGACCTAGATGAATTGGCGCTGGAGTGGGCCGCCACTAGAGGAGAAGGAGACCGTGCGGCCACCTCCTTGGTCTTGGAGTCTGCGACTCCGGACTCTTTCACAAATTGGACGTCGTCAGAAGATGACGACGATGTTCGACTGAAAAACATGTCCAGCACCACTTCAGAAACGCAACTTCAAAATTAGCAAGACGAACTTGCGGATATTAAAAGCTTACCAATTGAATTTGTTGAGGTCAAAGGAATCATCCGACAACTCCTTCGGCAGTCGCAGCTTCTTCTGAGCGGGAGGAGCCATGGCGCGCACATGCACGGAGGGAATCGGCTCCTCTGAAGCAACATAAGGACCTTCCGGCATCATCGTCGAGGAGGCGTCAGAATCTTCACTACGGGAACGCTTGTGAGTGTCGTGGCTGCTGGACTCGGGGGCTTCCTCCTCTTCTTCAACTGGGACGGTCGAATCTGACTCGTCCTCTTCCACCGCGTCACGCGGGATAACCCCTTCAGGCAGAGGAGGGAAGTTGGAGGCCACTTTCCAGTCCTGCATGCAGAAGAAACATCAGCACATATTAAGCACTTGGCAACCAATCGAACAAATACAATACTACTTTGCACGAAACTCTACCTCAGGCGGAGGGTTGTTGGCATCGAAAGGGGGCATGAATGATTTGCCTAGGAGATCCTCCTTGGCGGTGTACTTGGTCACTAGTCGTAACCTCCTATCTACCTCACTCGCAGAAATGCCCTCCACAGATATGTGACTGACATCACCAGCACCGACCTAGCGGTACATCGGATGGACTCTAGCTTGTAAAGGCTAGATGCGGCGGCACAACCACGTGCGAATGAGAGCGGCGCCACCCTCTTCTTTGCCCTATGCGGCCTTCTAGGTTGCAAACATGCTGAAACAACATTTCTGTTTCCTAGGACTCGCTAGGCATCACGATGTTCTTCCAGGAACGCCTCCTCTTGCAAGTCGCCACGGGATCGAAGGGCGCGAGTCCGAAGTGCTCTCCGTCGGCCTTCTAGTCGTGGATGTAGAACCACTTGTCTCTCCACCCTTGGACAGACGCGCTGAGCTTGATATCAAAGTAGGTGGAGGAAGAGTCAGTGTGGATCCCACAGCCTCCTACATCATAGACTAACGAACCCGATGATACATTGCAAATATATCTATAATTTTTGATGTTCCATGCTTGGTTTTATCCACTTTCTTGTGTTTTGTTCCAACTTTGGAGTACTTTTCATATGATTTCTTGGACTAACCTATTAACAAGAGCCATAGTGCCAGCTGCCTGTTTTCTGCTATTTTTGGTTCTAGGAACGTCAAAAAATGAATATTCTCGGAATTGGACGGGACAACAGCCAAAGTGCCTATTTTTCCGGAAGGGATCAAGTGCCAGAATCTGAGATGGAGAAGGGCCAGAGGGCGGCCACACCACCTGGCCGCGCGGCCAGGCCTGGCCCGTGCCAAGGGGTGGTGTGGCCAGCCCAGGCACCCCCTCGACCTCTCCTTCCGCTTATATATTGCCCTCGGGATGAAAACCCTAAGTACCTGATCAAAAATCCACGAAAGAGTCTGTAGCCGCCGTCATCTCTATCCCTAGATCGGGAGGGATCTACAGCTCTTCCCAGCACCCTGCCGGAGAGGGGAATTCACCCTGGAGGCCTTCTTCATCACCATGCAAGCCTCCGGTGTGATGCGTGAGTAGTTCATCCTTGGACTACGGATCCATGTAGTAGCTAGATGGCTGGTTTCTCCTCCTTTGTGCTTTCATGTTTAGATCTTGTGAGCTCCGTTCATGATCAAAATCATCTATTTGTATTCATACATGATGTGTTTGCGGGGATCCAATGGATATTGAGATGCTATTTCAGATTGATTATTGATTCTATCATGTCTTTGTTATTTGAGATCTTGCATGCTTTCCGTTGTTAGTAGCTATCTTGGCCAAGTAGATGCTAGCAACTCCAAGAGTTAGTATTTATGCTCGATAGTGGGTTCATGCCTCTGGTAATCTGGGAAGTGACAGAAATCTCTAAGGTACTAGATGTGTTGTTGCTACTAGGGAGAAAACAACAATCCTTTGTTCATAGAACAATCATATTGTTTACTTTACACGCAGTTCGTAAAGCAATAATCTGTTGCTTGCAACTTAATACTGGAGGGGGTTCGGATGATAACCTGAAGGTGGATTATTAGTCATAGATGCAGTTGGATGGCGGTATATGTATTATGTTGTAATGCCCAATCAAGTCTCAGAGGAGTCAAGATGATTAGTATATGCATGTATTGCTTTCTCGGTGTTTGTCAATTGCCCCGCTATAATTTGTTCACCCAACATGTTATCTATCTAAGGAGAGCCACCTCTAGTGAACTATGGATCCTGGTCCTTTTTCTTTACATACAATCTACAATCTTTTACTGCTTTGTGTTTACTTTCTGCAAACTTTTACTTCTTTCCATTCGATACGTTTAATCCTTTGTTTCTGCAAAACACGTGACATTGACAACCTCATCGTAAGTTGGGGACAAAGTTCTGTGGTTGTGTTGTGCAGGTCTCCACGTTGCTACTAGCACCGGTAGTGCGCCCTGCCAAAGCTCAGCTAGCAACACCTTTGGGGTGTTTCCTTGCTCCTACTGGTTCGATTAAACCTTGGTTTCGTAACTGAGGGAAAACTTACTGCTGTGCTCATCATACCTTCCTCTTGGGGTTCCCAACGAGCTCTACATTGAAAGTCGAGCGCATCAAGACATTTTCTGGCGCCGTTGCCGGGGAGTCAAGGACATATTCACAAGGGGAGTCCCTCATAACCAAACTCTTTACTTTGTTGTTTTTGTTTTGCTTAGTTTTTTTTTTGCTTTGTTTGCTTGTTTCGTTCTTCAAAAACACAAAAAAATTAGTTTTACTAAGTTGCTTTCTTTTCAAAAACAAAAAAAAATAGTTTTACTAGTTTGCTTTCTTATTTGAAAACCCAAAAAATGACTACTCTTGAAAACACTAAGTTGTGTGACTTCACTAGCACCAAAAACAATGATTTTATGAGCACACCTATTGCTCCACCTGTGGCTGAAAATACTTTCTTTGAGATAAAACCTGCTTTACTCAATCTTGTTATGAGAGAACAATTTTCTGGTATTGGTAATGAAGATGCTGCTTCCCATCTAAATAACTTTGTTGAACTTTGTGAGATGCAAAAGCATAGGGATATAGATGGTGATATTATTAAACTAAAATTGTTTCCTTTCTCTTTGAGAGGAAAAGCTAAAGAATGGTTGAATTCCTTAACTAGGAATAGTATATTCTTGGACTAAGTGCAAAGATGCTTTTATTGGAAAATACTATCCGCCTGCTAAGATTATATCCATGAGAAGTGAAATAATGAAGTTTAAACAACTTGATAATGAGATGTTGCTCAAGCTTGGGAAAGAATGAAATCTTTGGTAAAGAATTATCCCACTCATGGACTGACTGCTTGGATGATCATCCAAACTTTTTATGCAGGATTGAACTATTCTTCAAGGAACCTATTGGATTCTGCTGCTGGAGGTACCTTTATGACCATCACTTTGGGTGCTGCAACAAAACTTTTGGACAATATGATGGTTAATTATTCTGAATGGCATACTGAGAGAGCTCCACAAGGTAAGAAGGTAAATTCTTTTGAGGAAACCTCCTCCTTGAGTGATAAGATTGATATAATTATGTCTATGCTTGTTAATGGGAAAGCCCATATTGATCCAAATAATGTTCCTCTAGCTTCTTTGGTTGCTCAAGAAGAGCAAGTTGATGTGAACTTCATAAGAAATAACAACTTTGGCAATAATGCTTATGGTAATAATGCTTATAGGAACAATTTTGGTAACAACAATTATAAGCCATATCCTCCCAACAATGGTAATGCTTATGGAAATTCTTACAACAATAATAAGAGTGCTCCTTATGAACTTGAAGTTATGCTTAAAGAGTTTATTAGTAAACAAACTGCTTTCAATAAAACTATTGAGGAAAAACTCTCTAATGCTGAAAGAAATATAGCATCTTTGGCTGAAGCTCAATCTACTTTGAATAAAATGGCTGCTAAACCTGAAACTAATGATAATCCCTTTGCAGCTACTAATGCTATACAAGTTAGAATTGATGAAAATGTTAGACTATTAGCTGAATTACATGCTAAGTGGGAAAGAGAAGATGAAATTGCTAGAAACATTAGTGTTTCTACTATCACCACCACTAGTGTTGAGGCTAGCAATAGTTCTACTACTTTAGATGATAAATTTGATTTTGATCTTGATGGTTGCAACATCTCTGAAGTTATTAAGTTCCTACAAAAGCTTGCTAAAAGTCCTAATGCTAGTGCTATGAACATGGCTTTTACAAAACACATTACTAATGCTCAAAGATTAAAGAAGAAAAGATGAAACATAAAGCTTCTATTCCTATAAAACAAGAGGATGGTTGGGAACCCATCATTAATATGAAAGTGAATGACTTTGATTTCAAAGCTTTATGTGATCTTGATAGTAGTGTTTCTATTATGCCTAGAAGGATTTATGATATGCTTGATTTGCCTCCTCTTGAAGATTGTTATTTGAATGTCCCACTTGATGATAATGCTAAAAAGAAACTCATGGGGAGTCTTAATGATGTTCTTATTATGGTTAACGATTCCTATGTCCCCGTTGATTTCTATGTTTTGGATGTTGAATACAATGCTTCTTGTCCTATTACTTTGGGAAGACCTTTTCTTAGAACTGTTGGTGCCATCATTGATATGAAAGAAGGCACCATTAAATATCAACTCCCACTCAAAAAAGGTATAGAACACTTCCCTAAAAAGAGAGAAAAGATTTCTTTTGCTTCTCCTATGAAAACAAAATTTGGTCTTAATGCTTCTTCATTTGAGAACACTTGATTCTTTCTTTGCTTCTTATGCCTAACTTAAAGGCATTAAAGAAAAGTACTTATTGGGAGATAACCCAAAAGTTTTAGATGAGTCTTGGAAGTTATTACCTCTGTAATAACCTCTCCTTATCCTTTTTATTTTCTTTTTGTGCCAAGAGTAACCTCTAATGAGAGTGAAGTAATGATTGGAAAAGTTGCTGTCCCGAAACAGATTTTTGTGCTTCACCGTAAAGATTCCTGAGAGAGCTCTGTATGTCGGATTGAGCTGTAATGTTTTGTGGTTCTGCCCCAGGTTGTTATATAACTTTCGTTAGTTTAACACTTTTTGATTTGAGTAACATAAGGTCTTCTAAAAAATTCGTCTTTACCTGCTGGTCTGTTTTGACAGATTTCTGCCATTTTCTGCATTTGCTTCTTGTTGGTTCCTTCTTGAGTTCTTTTGGGGAATTGAGCTTTTTGAGGGAAGTGCTACAGTATATAGTGTTCTAATGGAAGTTTATTTGGTCTTAGAACTGAATCTTGAGACTTATTTATCTTAAGTGCACTAATGTTGCTAATGAGATTGTGTGAAGTTTTGTATGAAGGAAAAATTTCAGGTGTATGGAAGGAATGAGTAATGAGATGAAGGATGGACTAAATATCAAGCTTGGGGATGCCACGCATGTCACCACAAGAAACATCCAAGAAGTACAAGCGTCAAAGCATGGGGATGCCCAAGGCATCCCCTTCTTCATCAATAAAAATCCTAGGTTTCTTCCAAACGCTTCATTTTTATTGTTTCATGCACAATTGTGTTTTTCTTGGAGCATCTTATTTTTCGTTTTCGTTTTGGTTTTTGTTTGCTTTGGTTTGCTTAGTTTTCTGAATAAATTGGTTGGACCCCCTCTTTCATACATTGGTTTGCAATTAGTTTGGTTTGGTTTGGAGAAGAGTAGGAAAGTTCATGCTTATGTGGTAAAAAGAGCTTGTTTTTGACTGTGGCTATGCTTTGTCATGCCATGCTTGATATTGTTTTGGCTTTATGCTTAGTATTCTTTGCTGTAGCATGACTTGTTATAAACAATTGAGATTACTTAATGTGCCTTGGATGAATCATGTGTTGTTTTAGCATATTAAAGCATAGTATAGTGGTATTCTCCTTTGATGCTTTATTTGGGTTGACTTGACACATGCTCACACCATGTTATGACTATCTCAAGTCATTATAGCCTTTATGATCCTTTAGTTTTCAACTTGTAGTATCACTTTATGCTTTGATCAATGATGTTTTGTCGCTCTGCATGATTATGGCCATTATTGCTCTCTTAGTTTGTCGCTCCCAGTCTTTTGCTAGCCTCCACCACCAAGTATGAGTTCCACTCATGCATCCAACTCCCTAAACCAAGTTATTCCAAAGAATCCACCATACCTACCTACTAGCTTATGCTATTCCAAGTATATTCATGCTTTCGTTTACCTTCCACTTGTTATGAGAAAACTAGTGATTAAAGCTCTCACGAACTTGATGGCACACTTTACTTTACTTGCCCTTAATAAACTTGAACCATTGTGTCTTCTATGTTGTATATGCTTGCACTTATTTGTTGGGAATTAGTAGAACCATGCTTTCATGGGGAACGCTTTCAACATTGCACTTGGTACTTGTACCTAGTTGATATCATGCTCTTTTGTATATGGATGTCATCGGTGTGAAATGAAAGGGGAGCTTGTAAGTCCATGGAGTTATGTATATATGTTAGAGAAACGCCTGGGCCGCTGGTCTAATCCATGTTGACATGGTGGAAACCTACAGCGTAACCATAATGAGCTGTCTATGAAGCATTCTTCTTATAAAAAAAGAGTCCTATATTGAGAAAAAAAAGAGAAAAGAGAAAAAAAAGATACTATGAAAAGAGGAAAGAGAGAAAAAAGCACCATATTCCCATGGTAAATAAGAAGAATGCTGAGATGCTCGTTGTCTGCTTGCCTTGTCATTTTGATATGGGGATTCTTCCGTATCATCGGGCAAGGGGTACCTCATTGGCGGTTCTCTATGATACACATATACTTACGATGACAAGAACTTACCGGTGACTAAACTTGAGTAGCATGAGGAGTGGCCCTCATATACAAGGGACATGAGATTTCTGACTTATACTTCGTCAAGCATGTACACCATAGTTTGTTCACTTTAACCTTAATCACTTCAAGATGCTTATGATAGGGGCAATGAGAGCTGAAAGCTATAAGTACCATAATTTTTGGAAGCTCTTTATGAGACTTGAATCCCTACTTCCTTTTTCAAAGGCCTTTCTTCCACCAATATATTGAGTCTCCACCTTCTATCTTTATGCACTTACTTTGAGAGCATAGTGGCCATTCTTAGTTCTATGTGCATTGTCCCACTACTAGTTGATTGATGCATACTTTGATATTGCTTGTTTTAAACTATTGTATCTAGTCACTCTTATGAACTTTGAAGGTGTCCTATGCATTTATATTTGCTACTCTATTGAGGGACAAGCTGAATACTATTATGCTATGTTTTCTTTATGTGAAACAAACAAACGTCTTGCAAAGCATTGTTATTCATGAATCTTTTATTTGTGCCTTTTCATGTTGCATCATAGTTTCTTTGCTTATTGCTAGAACTTTGTCTTTCATGTTATGATTGAAGTACTATGATCCCATCTTTGAATGTTTTGCAAATACTTTGATCAAGTCTTTGATGGTGCATGTCACCTCAAAATTATTCTTTCTTTTTATCACTTACCTACTCGAGGACGAGTAGGAGTTAAGCTTGGGGATGTTGATACATTGCAAATGTATCTATAATTTTTGATGTTCCATACTTGGTTTTATCCACTTTCTTGTGTTTTGTTCCAACTTTGGAGTACTTTTCATATGATTTCTTGGACTAACCTATTAACAAGAGCCATAGTGCCAGCTGCCTATTTTCTGCTGTTTTTGGTTCCAGGAAAGTCAGAAAATGAATATTCTCGGAATTGGACAGGACAAAAGCCAAAGTGCCTATTTTTCTGAAAGGGATCAAGTGCCAGAATACGAGACGGAGAAGGGCCAGAGGGCGGCCACACCACCTGGCCGCGCGGCCAGGCCTGGCCCGCGCCAGGGGGTGGTGCGGCCAGCCCAGGCACCCCCTCGGCCTCTCCTTCCGCCTATATATTGCCCTCGGGACGAAAACCCTAAGTACCCGATCAAAAATCCACGAAAGAGTCTGTAGCCGTCGTCATCTCCATCCCTAGATCGAGAGGGATCTGAAGCTCTTCCCGGCACCCTGCCGAAGAGGGGAATTCACCCTAGAGGCCTTCTTCATCACCATGAAAGCCTCTGGTGTGATGCGTGAGTAGTTCATCCTTGGACTACGGATCCATGTAGTAGCTAGATGGCTGGTTTCTCCTCCTTTGTGCTTTCATGTTTAGATCTTGTGAGCTCCGTTCATGATCAAGATCATCTATTTGTATTCATACATGTTGTGTTTGCGGGGATCCGATGGATATTGAGATGCTATTTCAGATTGATTATTGATTCTATCATGTCTTTGTTATTTGAGATCTTGCATGCTTTCCGTTGTTAGTAGCTATCTTGGCCAAGTAGATGCTAGCAACTCCAAGAGTTAGTATTTATGCTCGATAGTGGGTTCATGCCTCTGGTTATCTGGGGAAGTGATAGAAATCTCTAAGGTACTAGATGTGCTGTTGCTACTAGGGAGAAAACAACAATCCTTTGTTCATAGAACAATCGTATTGTTTACTTTACACGCAATTCGTAAAGCAATAATCTGTTGCTTGCAACTTAATACTGGAGGGGGTTCGGATGATAACCTGAAGGTGGATTATTAGTCATAGATGCAATTGGATGGCGGTCTATGTATTATATTGTAATGCCCAATCAAGTCTCAGAGGAGTCAAGATGATTGCTAAATTTTTTTAAACAATACATTTTTAAATCTATTTCACGAATATTACGCAAAAAAGGAATTTACATATGTAGCCCACTGTCTTTTTTGAGAAAACGACCAGCGTCAGGTCGTTTTTTGAAAAAACGACAGCCCAAGTCGTCTGTTGAAAAAACGACCAGCGTCTGACATGATCGGCTGGCAGTTGGTCATTTTTTGGAAAAACGACAACCCCAAATCGTTTTTTGAAAAGACGACACGGCTTGTCAGTTATTGAAAAGCAGACGGTTGCATGGATCATGCACACTACGTTGGGCTAATCCAGCCGTTTAAAGTTTATCGCCCGCCGGTAGAATCTCGCCACTATTTTGCGCCGTTCTTTTCCCCGCTAGTATTTCTCCTGCCACTTTTTTGCGCCGTTTACTCCCGCCACCTCTTCTCGCCAGTATTTGTGCCGCCACTTTTTTCGCACCGTTTCTCTCCCTCCACTTCTTCCCGCTGTTTTCTCCCGCCAATTCTTCCCGCTGTTTTCTCCCGCCAATTCTTCCCGCCGTTTCTCTCCCGCCACTTCTTCCTACTGTTTTCTCCCGCCAATTCTTCCCACCGTTTCTCTCCTGCCACTTGTTCCCGCTATTTTCTCCCACCAATTTCTACTAGTTGCCTCTATAAATACTGGCACATACTGGCACCGAGATGGTATCTCTCCA
Source organism: Avena sativa (assembly GCA_916181665.1). Lineage (NCBI taxonomy): Eukaryota > Viridiplantae > Streptophyta > Magnoliopsida > Poales > Poaceae > Avena > Avena sativa. The sequence continues at coordinate 313,304,949 of OV702286.1, forward strand.
TCATGTTATTCCTCTATTTCTCCCATTTCCTTCCCCTCTCCATCATGAGTGTGCCATGTTCGGACCCCGAGTATAGGCCTACAAAGACGAAATATGCCAGGTTGCCGCAAGGGGTGACACACGAGCGTTGTTGGTGCGGCCATCTCACGAAGGTCAAGGAGTCGATCGATTTCTCCACTTGCATGGGCATGAAGTTTTTCATGCGTCCCAACTACGATGCAAGCTCGCCTCGGCAAGCAAGTTCGTCGTATGAGAGGCCTCCGATATGTTCCCAGAGCATGGTTAATATGAACCATTCATGTTATCATGAGTTCTTTTATTCATTCCATTGATTTGCTTGCAGTCTCCTCCTCCACTTTGCAAGTGGTACCATTGGATTGACACCGAGCAGCCAGCCTGGGCCAAGAAAGAGTGTCATGACAGGAACCGAGCTGCGTGGGCTGCCTTTCATGAAGAGGAACATGTTGAAAGGATGGCCGAAGAGGAGAAGAAGAAACAGGAGAGAGAAATGAAAGAATTCCGAGCAGAGCAAGCTCAAAACCGCGAGCTGAACAGGAAGAGAAGGCAAACCACGAGCGCGAGGAACAGGTGCGCAAGGAGGCCCGTGAGGCGGAAAGGAAGAGATTAAGAGAAAGAGCTGCCGAGGCGCGGGCGACAGAGGAACGTGGGGACAAGACCGGGAAGTACCCGCGCTGGACTCAGGGAAGGTAGACGTATGTCTCAGTACCGATGTATCTTAATTCCTGTTGTAGTGTCTTGATGTAACTTCATTTCAGTTGTAGTGTCGATGTATCTTAATTTCAGTTGTAGTGTCTTGATGTATCTTAATTTCAGTTGCAGTGTCTTGATGTAACTTCCTTTCAGTTGTAGTGTCTTGATGTATCTTCATTTCAGTTATAGTATTGTGATGTATCTTTAATTCAACATGTCAGACCAATGTTGCTTTCCATCAAAAAACATTCCCGCCAAAATGCTTCCCGCCAAAATGTTTCCCGCCAGAATGTTTCCCGCCATAATGCTTCCCGCCAAAATATCTCCCGCCAAAATCTTTCCCGCCATAATGTTTCCCGCCAGATTTTTCCCGCCAGAATGTTACCCTATAAAAACCCCTCCTCACGCAGTTGTTTAAGCAGTAGCCACCCCGTTTTTAGCCAGTATGTTTCCCTGATCGCAGTTTCGTGCCAGACATGTCCGTTGACCTTTTTCATTTGGCTAGGAACTTTAGGATAGACAACAATCCAGGCCCATTGGAAAAACAAATTGGTAGTGATTGTCTCCTCACTGAGCCGCGTGAGGGATTGCGTAGGAAAGGGTGGCCGAAGAGGACTCCAGAGGAGATACGACAAGAGCTACTTCGGATCAATGCTAGGTGGAGCAAGCAAAGATTCTCTAATGAAGGGGCAAGGCAGCAGAACATCACGCTCCCTTGGATTTGGATAGAAGAGAGTGAAGATGAAGATGATATATTCATGATGCCTGCCGTTGGGACTAAGTGGAGAGCTGAGTGGGACGAAAGGCAGGCCAAAAAGAAGGGTAAAGACGAGGCATCGTCAAAGGGTAATGGCAAGCCATCATCGGTCGAGGCATTGTCGAAGGGTAAGGGCAAGAAGAGCAATGACAAGCTAGAAGAGAGTGAAGATGAAGATGATATATTCATGACGCCTGCCGTTGGGACTAAGTGGAGAGCTGAGTGGGACGAAAGGCAGACCAAGAAGAAGGGTAAAGACGAGGCATCGTTGAAGGGTAAGGGCAATAAGAGCAGGCCATGAAGAAGGCATCATTGAAGTGTAAGGGCATAGTCGTAGGGATAGAGAGCACTCTTATTTATTTACCACAAGTTATGTTGAACTGTGTTGCAAGCTATGCTGAAGTGTTTGTCAAATAAAAAATGTGTCTCATACATAGACAACTACCTAGACAGATACAAGATACAAGTCTCATACATAGACAGATAACTAGACCGATACAAGATACAAGTCTCATACATAGACAGATAACTAGACCGATACAAGATACAAGTCTCATACATAGACAGATAACTAGACCGATACAAGATACATAGACAGATACGCAGACAGATACATAGATAGATATCACTGCCACCGGTCACGAGGTTTCCCTGGCGTCGGTGTACCCCATCCGTACCTTCTAGGAGGCACCACATTGCGGGGAGGTAGAGTTGACCCGTCACCCCGCGTCTGTGTATCCTGTGTGGGGATAGGTGGTGGAGTCTGCTGCGTCTCCTGAGTCTGCTACGTCTGATACAGTCCAAACCAGTCAACCTGATCCTGATGAGTCTGCTGATCCTCCTCATTAGTCACCCACGAACCCATTGAGGACATGCTTGGGTCTCCATATCCTCCTGCCATGTAAAAATATTAAGTACTCAATGATTATACACTACATGTAACCAAAATAGATAGGAAAATGTGTACCCTCAGGACGATAGCCCATGAATAGGACTTGCGGATGCTGCTGGTGCCACTGGTCAAAAGTAAGCTGCGGCTGCTGCTGCCACTGGTCGAAAGTAAACTGCGGCTGCTGCTGCCACGCCGATCCTCCAGCCTGGTCTAGGGGTGGTGCTCTCGGTGTCTCCTGCTGCTGCTGCCACGCTGAGCCTCCAGCCTGGTCTGGGGGTGGTGCTCTTGGTGTCTCCTGCTGTGAGATTCGTGGATGAGGCCCGTGGCGGATAGGTGCAGTGGGTGTCTCCTGCTGTGAGCCTCGGAGTAGTGTCTGGTCTGCATGCGAGGTGCGCTCCTACATGGAGTGATGTGGCGGGCGAGCCTGCATGGAGCGACATGGCGGGCCCTCCCCCATGGAGTGACGAGGTGGACGTTGTGCTGCTCGGTGCTGAACGACGTCTGAAACCTTCGTGCACGTGATGGTCGCATATATACTCTGTAGTCTTTCCTGGACACGCCTTACGAAGGACTGAACTCCTTGACATGGTAGTAGAAGAGGAGCGGACGAGAGCGAACGTCCCCACTGATTCACTTCATTCTGTAGCTCCCATGTCATATCGGCCTGCATTTGTATAGTGGGTAAGTACACATTATATAGGCTACCAGGTGCAGTGACGAATTTACCGCTGATTGTCTAGGCTCCATAGTTGACTGGCTAGGGTATCTTTCATCATCATGTGCGTGGTGGATGGGACGCAACTGTGTCATGCTCATGTACCTGTGTAAGTATGCACGGAATAACTCCATATCAAACGCAGGAGCGGTCCACGCGTCAGTTGTTGCATTCTGCCAACCATTGATATAAGTATTAACCCGTTGAAGCCACTGATTTGCACTTCTTTTAGTACCCTTTCGAGAGTACCTGCAGTTAGATTTTGTAAGTACACAATCGGTGTAAAATTATAGATACATAATATATTAACTTACATATGCACGTCTGATGAAAGGGGCGCCTCCGGACATGGAGGATCTACCATCTGGCGAAGACCGAATTGCCTCATGACCCTCTGTTGAGACATCTCCTCCACCTAACAATCGAAGATGATCTTCGATTTAGTGAGCCAGTAGTCCTCATCTCTACGACACATAATAGATAACCCGTCGGGATATCTTGCGGCTGCCTCAGCTGTGGTGTACGGCTCCCAAATCACCGATTCCTCCTTCAACATGCTGAACTGCTCGCTGAACGCCGGGTAGCAGCGGGTTACTTGTTCTCCCGCGAAATGACACTGTTGGATTAAATAGTTGTTAGTTACCTTCGTAGTGCAATATGGACCATGCAATTAACAGAACCTTTTAACTTACCTTGCGTCCTGTCCAATGTGTACCGAATGTAGGCATGTCAATTCTCTCGTGGTCAAACAGCATATCAGACTCATAGACAACGGGTTGCTCTCCCTGGACGATTACCGCTTGATTCTTTGCTACCTCCGGGCGGCCAATAGGGAACCTCTCCCATGACCACAGCTGCAGCTACAATGGGCATCCTAGCAAGGCAGATTTTTCTTTGGTTAGCGTACAACCCGTGCACATACCTCGGTACGTTGCTGCTAAGACAGCAGAACCCCAACTCCATTGGGTGATGTCGTTCTGGCACGTCGCCTCCGTGATCTCTCTAGCATAGCGGATGTAGCGTGCACTGATGGTTGAGACGTGGTTCTCGGTGAACATCACCTTCCCAAGTAGCCACAATAAGTACGCCTCAAGGCTGCGCGTAATTTGTGGCTCAGTCATCAGAACACCTGGGTACCCGAACCTCTGTATCTGCATTGGTTAATAGAACAAGTTTTAGCATCGTGTGATATGAAAATAGGTGTGTCAAATACGAAGATACTTAGTAGCAAACGAACCTGATAGTTCTGCAACCAATCAAATTTGGGCCCATGATTTTCATACGTGAACTCCGGAACTCCTTCACGAATGCCATAGAATCGTTGAGCCATTTCTTGGGCCCAATTCTCTGGTGCATCCATGGGACTATTGGCACTCCAGCCAACGGCAGGCCCAGAAAGTACGAGACATCCTGCAGTGTAGGTGCCATCTCCCCCCACCGAAAGTGGAAAGTGTGAGTCTCGGGCCGCCATCGATCCACTAAGCAGGTGAGCAACAACCCGTCGTAGCCCATGCGCGTGGTCTGGAATCCATGGTGTCGTCCTTCTATCTCCTACGTATGAGTGGCCTCAACCAGACGCACAAATGGTAATAGCCCGGCCCACTTCAACCTTTATACCGAGATAGAATTACAATTTGTTTACTTTGGCCCCCAAATATTTGAACCCCAACTAGGAATAAATGTCTCATACCTCTGCAGCCAATAAGGGTGTATCATCCAGTTAGACATGGGAGTGCGAGTGATAAGGTGCTTTAAGCTCCCTGGTTCCACATCCAATAAAGGTGACCGGTGCTTTCTATCAATATCAGCATTAAGCAAAGATCCCGCCATCTGCATAATTTGGAACATGGTTCCATAAGAATTACAAATTTAGAACATGGTTCCATAAGAATTACAAATTTAGAACATGGTTCCATAAGAATTACAAATTTAGAACATGGTTCCATACGATTACAAATTTAAAACATGGTTCCATACGAATTAAAAATTTAAAACATAGTTCCATAAGAATTACAAATTTAGAACATAGTTCCATACGAATTACAAATTTAAAACATAGTTCCATACGAATTACAAATTTAAAACATAGTTCCATACGAATTACAAATTTAAAACATAGTTCCATACGATTACAAATTTAAAACTAGTTTCTTCCTCTGCCTCTTGTTCCTCGCCTGCCACGTCTGCCACGTCCACGAGGAGCTGCTCCTCCAGTCTCGAAGATATGGCAATTGGTGTCTCTATGACCAAAATGATTACATAGAAAACATTGTCTAGTAGGGCCTTTGGCTTCAGATTCATCCATATCATTACGGTTGCGAACACATTGTCGCCTTCCTCTGCCTGTCCACATTAGTTCAGGATCTGGGATGTAAATCCTTTCACCGGGGTTTACTTTGTTAAAATTGCCCCATGCTCTATATCCCATCATCTCGCCGGTCCATGTATTGATCACCGACTCCTTAAGAAAATAAGGAGACACAAACGATCTAGCATCCATACCTAACCGTCCGCACGCAACAAGTACATGAGAGCAAGGCAGATGCAGCAGCTTGGGTTTGTTGCAGGTACACTCACACGTCGGCCAAGCCTCATTGCCTATCCTCACCTCTTGTGTCTTTACCTCTTCTCTAGATCCGATCCTGTTGGAAGGGAGGCGAACCTCAAATCTTCGTTCTTGATTACCAATGGTGACAACGTGCATAGACCGAGCCTTTTCCATTTTGGCATTCATGTAATCCATTATCTTTGAACAATACCTCGTGTTTGGGTTGTTGATGATATGCATCTGAGCAAGCTGAAGTCTGTCTCTGAAGTACTTCAATGTTCCGGTGAAAATACACTCCACAATAGCTGTTAATGGCAGAGCCCTGCTTCCTCTCAAGACGAAGTTGTAAGTTTCGGCAAGATTTGTAGTCATGACGCCAAACCTAGCACCATGAGTGTCGTGCAACAGAGACCACCTCTCCACAGGCTCGTGCTCTATCCATTCCTGAAAATTCTTAATCCGTCTACCAGGCCTCCTCCTAGTACCGGGTTGGTCAAATCCCGGTAAATCGCAAAGAGATATTGGTTCTTCCTTGGGTGGTGCTGCTCCAGCTACTGTCTGTGCAGCTACCGCGGCCGCATGAGCCGCCACAGCTGCTGCTCTAGCTGCTCTCCTCTGCCTAACATGTTTTTTTTGTGAATTCATCTAGATAGGCCCGACACTTGATATACTTCCACTCCTGGTTCTGCTTGCAAAGCTTCTTGAATAGGTTCATTAGGGCCTTGTTCCTGAACTGTGAGAAAAAGTTAGCCCCTAGATGCCGCATGCACCAACGACTCTGCATGTCTAGCCATGGAGTTGGTTCATCTGGAGCAGGCTGAGTCAGCTTCCTTATCGCGCTGAGTATACCCGGGCGCCTGTCATGTAGGACGCATACATTCGGTACATCCCTCACAACTGCTACCTTTAGCTGCCTGAAAAACCATAACCAACTCTCAGTGTTTTCGCTCTCCACGAAATCAAATGCAAGTGGAACAACTTGATTGTTCCCGTCTTGACCTGTGGCAGTCAAGATCTAGCCCCTGTACTTGCCAGTGAGAAATGTTCCATCTACACAAATGACTGGTCGACAATGAGTGAAAGCTTTTATACATATAGCAAATGAGAAGAACACTCGATGCAACACCCTCAAATTGGGTTCTTGAGGCAATGTTAAGTGTTGGATGTCGAGGTATGTGCCTAGATTCCTAGCCTGCAGTGTCTAGAGCATCCGAACAACACAGTCGTATCCATCTCGAAACGGACCAAATCTTGTCTCCAGTGCCCTCTGCTTAGTCCTCCAAGCCTTTCCGTAAGATATATTGTAGCGAAATCTGACAGCAACTTTGTTGATGATAGCTTTCACCACCATGGCTTTGGTCTCCACTATCTCAGTGTATAACAGTCTAGCCAGGAGGGTTGACGTGAGATTACGATGGTCTTGCAGGACATTGTCAAGTTGACATGTGTGCTGCACAACATCGCTAACCTTCCAGTTGGTGACATATCGAGGAACATGGGCATGGACCCTGGCAGGACACCCAGCTACCTCGCAAACCAAAGTCAAATATTGTTGGGATGACACCTTTGTTTTGAAAACCCGTTGCGTGGACAATGCCCACTCAAGGATTGCTTCCTGTAGATGCCTCTTGCTATGATATAATGCACCAATGGAGATGTTGTTGGCGTGATAGTGCCACGAGGAATCATGCCCATCGTTCACATTCATTGCTGCTATGTGGTCTTGATTCCATGATGCCGGAATATGTTGGTCCTCTTGATCAGACTCACCGGAATCATAAGAGCTATCACTGTATCCTTCTGAATCTTCGGTTTCCATCTGATCTTGCAACCAACCGTCGTGTATCTCGTCCTCATCGACCTCACCACTGAAAATATCTTCTCCTGTCCCTTGACTACCTTCAGCTGATTCATGTCCAGTGTGTGCAAAACTACTCTGACCAGGTTCATAACTACCTCCATCGGTGTGTGCATAACTACTCTGACCAGGTTCATAATCACCACCGCCATCTTGGCCTTGACTGCTCTGGTCATCATAGTAGCCACCACCACCTCCGTCTTCGGCTTGACTGCTCTGCTCATTATCATAACCACCACCAGCATGGTGTGTCTGACTACTCTGGCCCTGATCATAAATAGGATCTTTCGCCACAGGAAGCACTAAGACACTGGGGTTAACTACCCTATGCAGACAGGCTTTCACCCATTTGACCCATTTCGCTTGCTCTTGTATCGGTCTCAAAACAAAATCAGGTTAAATCCTTGACTTTGTTCATAATACATGCACACCGACAATATGGGTAGGAGGGAGCCCTAAACGAGCACATAACCATCTTTCAACTCAATAATGAGGATGGTTTCAGGATCCTGGAGCACTTCATCAATACAATAAAAATTGCTCAAATCAACTCCATTCTGGTTTGTTTTGACGACACCGTCACCATAGTAGAACCTAAACACTACATTATTGGACATAACTTCTGGCCTAAAAAAATACCACAATTTGTCAAATGCCCGTACAGTGGCAGATTTTAGCAAAAAATATACTAATATTCCTATAGCTGAATAATCTTGCATAGCCCGCAAATATAATTATAATCCTATAGCCGAATAATCTAGCAGCTAACCTACCACATCCAACACTACAGATGAAATAAAACTACACAGATGACTACAGTTAGCAAGAAACTAGGGTTTAGCCTTGAAGCGTGAGAAATCCTGCCGTGTAGCTGCCTCCACTCAACATATCGACAACCTGCACTCAAGAACAGCTGCCTCCACTCAAGCTGCACCACCAGCCTCCACCATAGCCATTGCCCCTCAAGAACACCACGAAATCCCCTAAAAAATGCCTCAAATCACCTCACCAGATTATCCCATTAGTAGATTGGGACTCTACTAACTGTCTAATGTGTTTCAGCAGCAGATATTAGTGGAAAACAGGGCAAAACTGAGCTCCAAATCGGTGCTCTTCGCGTGGGCAGAAGAACTGGCCAGATGAACACGAGAGAGAAGGAGGAAGAAGAATGCGCCGACGCGGGGCTGGGCTGGGCGCGACGCGGGGATAAGGAGGGAGCCGGTCGTTGCATCGAAAAACGACACAGCCTCGTCGTTGTCTCGAAGAACGACGCACCGGTTGGCCGTTGCACGAAAAGACGAGGCTGTCTCGTTGTCTTACCGTCAAACGACGCGCGCGCTGTCCGCCTGCATCCCGGCAGGGTGGGGTCCGCCGCGGCCCTTTCGGTGCCTCAAAAGACGACCCGCGCTGGTCGTGTCGGCAAACAACAAATCGGGCACGTCGTTTTTTCAAAAAACGACAGTGCATTAGATCCGTAAATTCCTTTTTTTGCGTAATATTCATGAAATTGATTAAAAAATGTATTATTTAAAAAAAAAGCAAGATGATTAGTATATGCATGTATTGCTTTCTCGGTGTTTGTCAATTGCCCCGCTGTAATTTGTTCACCCAGCATGTTATCTATCTAAGGAGAGCCACCTCTAGTGAACTATGGATCCCGGTCCTTTTTCTTTACATACAATCTACAATCTTTTACTGCTTTGTGTTTAGTTTCTGCAAACTTTTACTTCTTTCCATTCGATACATTTAATCCTTTGTTTTCCACAAAACACGGTGAGATTGACAACCTCATCGCAAGTTGGGGACAAAGTTCTGTGGTTGTGTTGTGCAGGTCTCCACGCTGCTACTAGCACCGGTAGTGCGCCCTGCCAAAGCTCAGCTAGCAACACCTTCGGGGTGTTTCCTTGCTCCTACTAGTTCGATTAAACCTTGGTTTCATAACTGAGGGAAAACTTACTGCTATGCTCATCATACCTTCCTCTTGGGGTTCCCAACGAGCTCTACGTCGAAAGTCGAGCGCATCACCTGACCCCGACTGACTCTTAAGCTTAAAAATCTTCTTGAAGAGACCGAAGTGCGGCTCAATTCCGAGTCAGCACTCGCAGAGAGTGATGAAACAAGAGATATGAAGAATCGAATTTGGGAATAGCTGATGCAGCTGGAGCCCATAGAAGCGGAGAATACCCCTAACAAACGGATGCAGGGGAGAGAGACCTCGAATGATGAATGCAAGGAACATCACTCGGAAAACCGCAGGAGGAAGTGGGGATTACCTCGTCGCTAGGCACTCGAGAATCATCTTCCATAGAAGGAAGCGCTCCATCTTGACAAAGAGTGTGCAGCTCAGAAGACTTGATGACAGATGCGTGCCAGGAGCCATTGGTGATGCGGGTGCCCGCACCTTTCTTCTTCCCAGGTGCCTGCCTTCTTCTTGGCGGTGGCAATGGTGGCCGCAGATCCAGCGGCGGCGCCTCCTTTCTTCTTGCCCATCTTTCGACGATGGTGAGAGCGTAGAAAATAGCTAGGAAATACGTGCAGCTGGTCCAGTGCCACAGAGGGGATGAGCGCAAAGGAGCAGAGAGAGAGCAACAATGGCGACGGAGGCATGAGCAAGAAGAGAAATGAGAAAAATTACCGCAGCTGCACTGCTACTTAACCTCCTCGAGGATGTCATCCAACAGCCAGCAGAAACCCTACTGACGCGTGGTGCACATCGTCATCGACGCGTGGCGAAGGTGAATCACGAACCGTCCCCACTACTCCCATTACACGCGGAAATCGAGGAGATGCAGTTAAAACAGAAGATTACGCACGCCCAGTCAAATCAAAGTCAGAAAGTGGGATCCATCGCTCGTCACGTCCCGCCAAAGCCGCTCACGCAGGCAACTGAAGTCATCACGTCGTCAGCAGTGATGTCATAATTTTCAGCAAAAAAATATTTTGAGTACTTTAGTCCTTACTCGAGTCTCCGACTCAACCAAGTACTCGGGGGCTACTCCTTACAGGAGCGCTCGCTGCGCACCCGAGAAATTTTTTATGCAGGTGTATAAACTTCACGAAAACCCACCACTCGAATCAATGATTCGATTGTGAACTACAGGTACTCCCATAGGGAGCGCTAGAAGCACATTCGACTGAAACAAGCAACAAAATACGACAACAGTCACAACTTTTTTTAGTCCACACTCGAGTCTACGACTCGAATAGACACTCGGGGGCTACTCCCATAGGGAGAGTTGGTCGCGTACCCTATGATTATTTTTGTTTGTACATCATACTGTGTGTCGATAACATCCATACTCGAAAGCCATGGCGACTCCACCACATGTTTTCCCTACAAAGAGATTATGTCTCCTAGGCCACCCGAATCATCTCCGGCGATGACAAAAATTCGGATGTCGCGCTTGCAGTGTGAAGATAAGACCTAAATAAGGCCTGGCAACGGATCTGCTGTGCACTATCAGAAATATATCCGTACCTGCAGGTACAATGAACATGCCTTTATGGACGCGTCGAGTGCTCACATTTATAAACTGGAACTCGACTCCTGTAAGACCCCCGCGGCCTGAGTCAAATTACGCCAGCACTTTTCCGAATTCGAGTCCGGGGACTCGAATTTGAGTAGATTGCGTTGTTTTGCCCTAAGGCAGTTAACTGTTACCGATACATCGGATAAATCAGGCACGTATATCAACAATCCCTATGACACAAACATAACACTCGATAAAATGCTCAGTTATGCACTCGAAAGACTTCATAAAGTCTCCAGTCGAATCTACGATTCCACTGGACACTCGGGGGCTACTGACATGGGTATACCCTATAGGTACTCGAGTTTGGTATATACGGTCCAGATACGACAGAAGCCCACGGTGTTTCCAAGGCCCAATGTAGAATTGGGGTGACCCACAGAGTCTCCGATTGCTTGCGGGGCAAGAAGAAGCTTAAGATAGAAAATTCAAAGGACGAACCATAATCTGTAACTGAATCGACCTGCTACCTGAGAACTAGCCTATCTGTATAAAGGCTAGGAGGGGGCGGCGAGGAGAACAATCACAACCCTAGTTTCCACAACCATCGCCAGATTGCATCTGCGCACCCCTGTAACTTTCGACTCTCTCGATAATTCCAAGAGCAGACAAGCAAGAGTAGGGACCTCCACGAGGCCTAAACCTGGGTAAACCTTGCGTCCCTGTGTGCTTGTTTGCTAGCTGATTGATGCCTCCAGTGCTCCCTCCTTCTCCAAAACCCAAGTCCATAACAATGGGCATTGACGAGTTAAACCCTTGTCAGTTAGCAATGCAAAATGATCCTTCAGTAGAGCCATGTTCTCCCACAACATCAACCCAGAAGAATAGAGTTGATGTTGCTAAGAGGCCGTTGTCTACTATGACTCCTTCTCATCATAGTCCTCGTGTTGCTATGATGAAGAATGATAGCATTTCTGCTCAGCAAACATCACCTGTGAAAGGTTCATCTTCTAAGTGTCGTCGTACCATGGATGAAACCTATGTGCCAGACGCAGATGATGATTCTGGTGGCGAGGATGCCGCTGCAGCTTGTCCTGAAAAGGTTAACTTTCATCTTTCCTACCACTTTTTTTGTGCTAACTTCTTGTATCATCAATGTTAGCTGTCATTATATTGATATATTTTTTTCCATGTTTTCAATTGTTTTTATCAGCCTACAAGTAATAAGAGGGGCAGAGTTGCTGGGGACAAATCTCCTAAAAAGGTTGGTAAGAAAATTAAAGTTGATGTGATGAGGAAGCCGCGTGGCATAAAAAAAGCTAGAAATGACGATAATGCTCGAGATCGCTTCCAATAGATTGTTCATTGTTCGTTGGGATAAAGTCTGGAGGCTGTGAAGTTGCTAAAGGATGCTCACATACAAAAAGTCAGATTAGCAGGTTCGGGATGTGTGTTTGATTGGGTGTTGGAGGGCAATGTTTTGCATATTATCATGTGTTTCATGCTCAAGAAGATTGACACAACAACTATGAAAATAGATTGTAGTGCTGGAAGGATCCTATGTGTTAACAGGGAAGCAGTGCATCACATTTTTGGTTCCCAATGGGAGGTGAAACAATCCCAAGGCCCACAGGGAGTGACCATGATTCCTCAATGGCGAGTCTTAAGGAGGAGGTTGGTTTTGGGAGTAATGTTGCTATTGATACCAAGGATCTTTGTAAACTGCTTGCTGAGCTTATTAAGGATGAATCAAAAGTAGACACAACTGTTAAGGTGTTCTTTGCTATCATTTTCACGAAGCTTGTATGTCCTGGATCTGCTGTTCGTCTTGGTAGAGAGGCGGCAATGCTTGTAAACATGGATTATAAGACGATGGCTTCAAGTGATTTCTGCCAGTTAGCTATTGATGAGTTGAAGCGAGCAGCGAAGAAATATCAGGATCCCAATATAGCATAGGCCGGTCCTAAAGGGTGCGGTATTGTGCCTGTAGTTATGTATTTGGACATCTGTCATTCGAAGAAACATTCTGTGATGCATCTTAAGACCCCTCGTGCTAACTTTTTGCACGAGAAACCATTGAAAGCCATCTATTCTGAGGACATTATCAAGAATGGCAAAAGTGATTTGTCCAAGTATGTTTTTGGGAAGCTTCCGGTTAGTAAACCACCCTCCCATGCTTTTTATGTTTTATATACGATGACCGAACTTGTGTTCCTTATTGTTATTTAATTCTCCTATATGTTCATTCTTACTATTACAGTTAACAACAATTATTTTAAGAATGTTTAACCTCCATTTATTCCACTGTTAACTTCCTTGTTTTGTATAGTTAACTTCTTGGTTTTATACAATTAACTTCCTTTTATTTTCAGTTAACTTACTGTAAGTTTTATTCCTATTTTGAGAATAGAATTCGATGTGCACTACATAAGAAATTTAGGATACATGACTTTTTTATAAGGATGTTTACTTCAACCATAGTAAAAGTTAGCCTCCTAGTTTTTGAAAGTTTTAAGTTTTTGTTTTTTATGTATGATTTTTTTCTTTACATGGTGGTAACCTCCATCGTTTATGAAAGTTAATTACCATTTTTATGAAAAGTTAACTACCACTTTTTTCTGTCTGGTCCTAATGTGAATTCTGATTCATTTATTTTGTCTATCCCCTTTTTTATTGATATGTAGTGGAAGGGCCGCAATGACATTGTTTATTCATACTCCATCCGTGTTGAAGATATGTATATCGATGACATTCAGTCCCATGATCCTTTGGTAATATCTCAGCATCCTCATGAGCATATTGAGAGGTCTGAGCATCGTGTTGAGCCTATTGAGAGGTCTCAGCACCATGATGAGCATATCGAGAGGTCTCAGCCCAAGTTGGTGCGTGAACAGGCTCCAGTGGCTGGTGAGAGGATTTTTGATGCATCAATGTGTTCTAAAAGTGGAAAGTCTATGTCCTCTACAGCCATAAAAGATACTGATCAGCTGCTGCAGAAAGTTAGTGATACTGTTAAAGTTGTTCTGACTACATTTGATCGTCTTGGCAGGATAGCTAGCCTTTTCCCTACTGGGCACGGGCCTACCAAAGAAGTTATGAAAGAGGCTTCTGATCTTGAAGTTAGTTTCCTTGGCGACATGGTGTTTGCTGTAAAGTTTTTGCGGAAAGGTTTTGCTAATTTTGTTCGTAAGCAAGATTTGATATGCACACCCTACGAAAGAGAAGCCGATACAATAGCAAGACAAATGAATATGAATGATGATGTCCCTGCTCGTGGTGGCGTTGACAAATCCACCTTCATTACAGTTCTAGGGTAATCAGCTGTTGAGGCTCAGGTATAATGTTTTCTCTGTTTCCCACTCTTGTTGCTTAGAGATTTTTTCATTGCCTTTCTATTTTTATTATTTAAAACACTTGAAAAATGTTATGTATCTTGTTTGATAACTTCTACGATTTATGTAACTTAACTTTTAGGATCTCTGTAACTTAACTTTTTTTTGTAATTTCTAAAAGTTCATTTTTTTTGTATTTTATCCTTTTGTTAATTGTTAACTCCCGTTACTGTAAGAAGTTAACTACCAGGGCTATATGATGTTTTTAGCTTCACTATTGTACTTTTTTACTAGTATTGTTTTATTTACTAGACATCTTTTATTTTTAAAACAGATTTGCATCTTGTTTTTTTCGTGGTTTTTGTTAACTCTCAGTTGTTGGTTTTATTTTCTTGACATCTTAACTTCTCACAGGAAGAATCTAGAGTAGCTGAGGAGAATGCTTCACAAGATAGATATGGATGCATTTTCGAGGAATCTAGTCCTCGCGTTAACCGTGCGCCAGTTCCCGCGTCACTGCCACATGCCTACAGTGATGAAGATGATGATGGTTTTGATAATTTTGAAGAGAAAAATGACACTTCCCTGGTGGGTTTTCTCTAGAGGATGTTGATGTCCACATTGTAGATGATCATCATGTTGCTGATGATGGTGGGTGCTTCTTTTTCCCGTTATATATGTTTGCTGTCACTTCAGAATGTTATTGATTGTACTGATGTTTTGTCTTTAGCAGATAAATGTGCACTACCAGCTATGCCACCTATTACGGATAATGAATTGCCTGAAAATGAAGATCATGCTATTCCAACTTCTTTTGGTGTTCATGAGTATAATTCAGCAGTCAATGCATTGGTCTTAAGCGAAAATCAGATCGCCCCAGCTGATGTTGGTATTGTGTATGGGGATATTTTAGCGGACAAGAATGAAAACTCATAGGATACGCTAGCTGCACATGGTGCTATGTCCTCTAGTTCTGATCCCATTGTGGCTATTTTTGAACCTGTTGTAGATAACCATACGCGGGAGCAAGCTGGAGATGAGGAGATGTAGGAGCAAGATACATGCAATGATTCCTAGAGTATAATTTTCTAATATTCCTATGTCCCTGCCACATACCCTCATATTTCCCCCATTAGTGCTTTTGTGTTTGTTTGTTTTTACTCCTCACATCTCTGCTGTTATGAATTATTACCCCGATATCTACTTTTACTTTGTTCTGGGTAAGCACTAGGTGGGGGAGGCAGTGGTAGTGGGTGAACTTTTTTAACGTTGTAATGTAATAAGACTTCAAAATGATATCTGTATTGTATAGTTTGTTCCTTTTTTATGTTTTTTTTTACATATGATGTGTGTCATTTCTTTGTTTTTGTCCATGTGGAGTCAGAATCAACTATGCATTTACTGGCATGTGAACTTCCTTTCTTTTTCCTTTTTTTAACATCATCCAATGTGTTCTCTACCCCGTCCACTTCTCAAGCTTTGGAGAAGATCAGATAGGTTTATCATGTAGTATGCAGGTGAGGAATGACAAGAAGAAAGAGTACTTCTCTTCACATTTCTTTTTTATTATTTTTGTTTCTGTCCATCACCATATATGTTTTCCAATGTGATTTTTCTTGATTTATTTTGATGTTTGTGATTTTTTTAGGGGCATCACACTCTTCAGGAATGACGAGTGTGATTGCACAATAGGGCAAATTGCAAGGGCTTTCCAGCCAACTGGGTTTATTTGCTCATCCACAGTATCTGCCGGAACTTATCTGCTTGGAAAAAAATACAAGGGATCAGAGAAATTGATTGTATCGTATATTTGTTGTGTAAGTTAATTCCTTGTATTTTTGTCTTAACTACTATTTTTTTATTTTGTTATGGATGGATCCATAATATTTGTGTATTCTATTGTTTTTAGATAGTTAACTCCCATAATTATTTAAGGAAGCTAGTTTATTGGATGTCTTTTAGGTTTATCTACTCTGTCAATGGAAGTTAACTTTCATTTATCATAAACTTAACTTTCTAATTAAAAAACAGTAATTACCTTTTTTCTTCAAGCATGACTTTCACGAATGTTAACTTCCAGTGTTTTATTAACTTATCTTCCTAGACCCTTTTATGATTTTATATTTTTTCTTTACGTGGGCTATGATGGTTTTAATCAGAGGCATATTTTCGAAGGAAACCTGCATAGTAGGCGTGTGCAGAAACTTTTTAGTGTAGATTCAGAAGATCATTTGGACCAGAAAGATATTGTAAGTATGAAGATTTTTGTTTGACATATTGTTTCTCTCTGTATTTTTGTTTTAGGTTCATTTTTCAGTTCATTTCATCATTATATTCAGTTAACTCTTAATCCTTTTTTATTTCTTTTGTAGATTCTTTTTGCTACTTTCGATCCTCCTGGCCCTCAAGTTCTTGGTGTGGTGGGCCAATTTTGTGTTGTTCGTATCAACATGCGCAAAAAACATTTTCAGTTTCTTGATTCTATACGTGGAGCCGATGATCCAGATCCTCAGAGGGTAATACACACAATGGTTCAAAACATCAGGAAGTTATGGAGGGTAGCTGCCAATTCCAAAGGTGAAAAGTTTGATCCACCAAATATTGATAGCTGGAGGATTGACTACGTTAGAGTACCGAAACAGTCAACTCCGTTAGTTTTATTGCAATATTTATACTTTTCATGCTAACTTTCTCTGTGCTTTCCATTTTATGTGTTGTGTATTTGAGAATTTTTGCTATCTGTGATTTTAATATTTGCATTTTTTAATATTGATCTTCTTCTTTGTTTTTTGATTCAGTCATTGCTGTGGGTTTTTCATGCTCCAGTTCTTGTTAACGTTTGATGGAGACGGTTTGGTGACTTTTAACCAGAAAGATATATTAAATATAAGGATGACCACATTGTATAGTTGGTTGACCGCACCTGGTTTTAAAATTGATTTAACAGAAATGTTTGGTATTGATCCAGGTATGCTGTCTCTTTTCCCCCCTTTATTTTAAAAAACATATATGTGCACCTATTGTTTGTTTTATACCTAACTTCCACTGTATATGATGTTAACTCCTACTGACGAGGGTTTAACTCATCAATGACCATTGTTATGGACTTGGGTTTTGGAGAAGGAGGGAGCGTTGGAGACATCTATCGGCTAGCAAACAAGCACACAGGGGACTCGAAGATTTACCCAGGTTTAGGCCTCGTAGAGGTCCCTACTCCTGCTTGTCTGCTCGTGGAATTATCAAAGGAATCGAGGATTACAATGATGCGTAGATGCAATCTGGCAAAGGTTGTGGAAACTAGGGTTGCGTGTGTCCTCCTCGCCGCCCCTCCTAGCCTTTATATAGATAGGCTAGGTCTCGGGTAGCAGGTCAAGTCGGTTACAAGTTAGGGTTTTCCCCTTTTAACTTTCTATCTTTAGCTTCTTCTTGTTCTTCAAGAAATCAAGAGTCCGTAGGTTACTCGAGTTCTCCATTTGGGCCTTGGCGACACTGTGGGCCTCCGCTGTATTCAGGACGTATATACCAAGCGCGAGTACCTGTAGGGTATACCCATGTCAGTAGCCCCCGAGTGTCCAGTGGAATCGCAGATTTGACTGGGGACTTTATGAATCCTTTCGAATGCATGACTGAGTATGTTTTCTGACTGCTCTGTTTGTGTCACAGGGATTGTTGATGTGCGTGCCTGATTTAACCGATGTATCGGTATCAGTTAACTATCTTAGGGTAAAACAACGCAATCTACTCGAATTCGAGTCCCTGGACTCGAATCCGGAAAAGTGCTGGTGTAATTCGACTCAAGCCACGAAGGTCTTACAGGAGTCGAATTCCAGTATATGGGTGTGAGCACTCAACGCGTCCATCAAGGCATGTTCATCGTACTTGTAGGCATGAATATATTTCTGGTAGTGCGCAGCGAATGCGTTGCCATGCCTTATTCAGGTCTTACCTTCACGCTACAAGCGCGGCATCCGAATTTTGTCATCACGGAGATGATTCGGGTGACCCAGGAGACGCAGTCTCTTTGTAGGGAAAAATCTTGAGGCGGTGTCGCCATAAGCTTCAAGTGTGGATGTTATCAACACACATTACAATGTACAAATAATCATAGGGTGCACGACCAGCGCTCCCTATGGGAGTAGCCCCCGAGTGCTTGTTTGAGTCGAAGACTCAGGCAGGGACTAAAGAACTTTTGCGACTGCTGTCGTCTTTTGTTTGCTTGTTTTAGTCGAATTTATTTCCAGCGCTCCCTATGGGAGTAACCCATGTCCATAGTCGAATCGCGGATTCAAGTGGTTGGGTTTGTTTTGATTGTCCATGTTCCTGCAGAAAAGAAAAAAAATCGTAGGGTGCGCGACTAACGCTTCCTATGGGAGTAGCCCCCGAGTGCTTGGTGGAGTCGAAGACTCGAGCAAGGACTAAAGTAGTCGAACTCTTCTGCTCCTCAATTTTTGATGACGTCAGTGCTGACTATGTGATGAGCTCAGTTGCCCGCATGAGCGGGTTTGACGGGACGTGACGAGCGGTGGGTCCCATTTTCTGACTCTGACTTGACCGGGCATGCGTAATCTTTGTTTTAACTGTGCCTCCTCGATTTCCGTGCGTAATGCGGGTAGTGGGGGATGGTTTACACTTCGGGTCCCTCCACGTGTCGATCACGATGAACGCCACGTGTCCGATAGGGTTTTTCCTGACAGTTAGATTGCATCTTCCAGGGGGGTTAAGTAGCGATGTCGCGATGGTAATTTTCACATCTGCTTCCTTTCTCGGTCTTTGCCTTCATCGCCATTGCTGCTGCTCCTCTGCTCCTTTGTGTTCGTCTTTTTCGCGGCGCTGGATCAGCTCCGCATATTCCCTAGTTACTTTCTCCATTCACATCGCCATCGTAGAATGGGGAAGAAGAAAGGAGGTGTCGTGGCCGACTCCGCCGCCGCCGCGGTTGCTGTGAAGATGAAGGGCGGCTCTGCCGCTGCGGGCACCAGCGCCGTCACCGTCGGAAGAAAGAAGGGCACGGGCACTCACGTCACTAATGGCGCGTGGCGCGCATCCGTGATCAAGTCCTCTGAACTCCGTCTCCTACGCCAAGACGGAGTTCTTTCTTCCACCATCGCTGATGCGCGCGTCCCTGGCAGCGAGGTAATCCCTTCCCCTCCTGCCGGTTTTCGGGTGATGTTCCTAGCGTTCATCATTCGCGGTCTCTCGTTGCCCCTGCATCCTTTCTTCAGGGGCCTTCTCTGCTTCTATGGGCTCCAGCTGCATCAGCTGTCCCCCCAGCTCCATCCTCCATGTAGCTTGCTACATTACTCTTTGCGAGTGCTGGCTCGGAATCGAGCCACACTTCGGTCTCTTCAAGCGCCTCTTCAAGCTAAAGCGCCAATCGGCGTCTGGCTCTGTAGTCTACGATGTAGGCGGCTGCGGTATCCACGTCGACTCCTCCACCACATACTTCGACATCAAACTCATGGCGTCCGTCCAAGGGTGGAGGGACAAGTGGTTCTACATCCGCGACCTGAAGGCCAAAGGAGACCACTTCGGACTCGCGCCCTTTGATCCCACGATGCCATGCAAGAGGAGGCGTTCCTGGAAGAACGTAGTGATGCCCGGCGAGTTCGCGGAGACAGATGTGCTATACGAGCTTGTCTGCGATCTAGAGAGTCGCATGGGTAAAGATGAGGGAGACTGTGCCCTCATTCGCTCATGGCTGCACCATCGTGTCCAGCCCCTGCAGGCCAGAGTCCACCCTATGTTCCAGTGGGCTGGCACGGACGATGTCACTCGTGTATCTGCCGATGGCATGTTCGTGAGTGAGGTAGATAAAAGAGTGCGACTGGTCACTAAGTACATCGCAAAGGATGTGCTTCCCAATGATCCAGACGTACCTCCTTTCGATGCTGCTAACCCTCCTCCTGAGGTACAGTTATGCTACGTAGTAGCTTTGTTTGTCGACTGCTTTGTTGCTGTTTTTTCCTTGACTTTGCGCTAAATTGTTTTCTATATGCAGGATTGGGGTGTCACCCTGTATGCCCCCTCTTCCTAAGGGGATTATCCCTCGTGAAGCCTTGGAAGAAGACGAGTCGGAGTCGACCGTCCCATCTGATGTGGAAGAGGAAGCCCCCGAGTCGAGTGGTACAGACACTCGCAAGCGTTCGCGCAGCAAGGAATCGGATGCATCGTCTCCTTCGACTCCAAAAGGTGCAGCTGTTGGTGCAGAGTCGCCGATACCTGCCGTTCCTGTGAGTGCCGTGGCGCCATCTTCTCGCAAGAAGATGCGCCTGCCGAAGGAGTCGTCGTCAGAGTCGGGGGATCAAACCTTTGATTTTGACAAGTTTGATTGGTAAGTGTATGAGTCTTTCTTCTTGTTGTTCTTTGAAGTTGCCTTTTCTTGAATTTGGTCTTGTTTTGCAGTCAGCAAGTGTCATCATCTTCTGACGTCGTACAATTTTTGAAAGAATCTGGAGTCGCGACCTCCAAAGCCAAGAAAATGGCTGAGCGTGCCCCTTCTCCTCCATTGGCGGCCCACTCCGGGCATAATTCGTCGAGTTCTCCACACAATGTGGAGCACCAGATGGTTATCCGGACGTCTGCGAATCCATCGACTTCGGATTCTTTGGAGGATCATGTAAGTGTAGTATCTCTTCTTCTGATTTTCCAGTCAAATTTTCATCTATCCATCTATTGATCCTTTATTATGTCTTCTGCCACAGCTCGTTGTGAAGGAAGCCACTCGCCTCGCGGAGCAGGTGCTTGCGATGGGTCGTCAGCATGCAATGCTGGACAATCGCCATCGCGCGGTGGAAAGTGAGTGTTCCTTGCTTTTCCTCTGCATCTTTTTGATGTATTCGACTAACAGTTTATCTTTGTTTGTGTCACAGCTAAGCATAATGCACTCCTTCGTAGCACTGCTTCCCTCGAGAAAACGCTCGCCGCGGCGGTAAAAAGTCACGATAAGGCAGTCACAGCATGTGCCGAGTCACGGAAACGCGAGGAGGATCTGCGCGCCTCCATCGTGGCTAGGCAGAAGTTGTTCGAGGAACAGCTGTTCTCGATTGCCAAAGCCCTGTCAGTTATTTTTTTGTCTGAATTTTCGCTGTTTTCTCCTCTTTCGAATTTTTTGTTGATACTGACTTTTGTGCCCATGCTTTGGTTTTGTGTAGATGCCAGCGGTCCGAGCTTTGATCCCTAGGCACTCCATCCTGATGACGCCCTGGTGGGTGCCATTTCGGCAGTCAAGGATCGCAGCGCTGCCGTTCAGGGGATGCTCACCAAGGCCAAGGGCGTGCTCAGTCGCCTCCGGGAAGAGATGGCACCCAAGGCTGAGTTGATCAAGAATATAGATGAGCTGGTGGAGTCCCTTGCCAGGGGCATTCCTACAAGCTTCAAGAACTTTCTCCGTGCGGCTGGCACTTCAATGTCACTCGCAATGGTTCAAGCCCATGGAGTCGAAGTTGATCCTGCAGCGGTCTCCAAGGCGATGCCTGTCAGCGCAGATGGCCAACATGTAGTCTTTCCTCCTTTCGCGACTGGTTGTGGCAAGTATGGGCCGCAGCTGATCAATACAGTTGCAAAGTACTCTGAGGAGCTTCAGCGAGCCAAGAAGATGGCTAAGGCTACGACGTCAGGGGCCGGGGGAAAGTCTGTGGTGTCTGATAATGCCATAGACTCGATGAGGCCCCCAAAACCAAAGTCGAAGTCGAAGAAGCCAATCGCTCCTCATTAGTCGCGTCTTGTAATAGTTAAATAGCTTATGTCTTTTGTCGAGAACATGCCTTTTGGCGAGTGTATTTGCTGATACTTTGTTAATCTTGAATGCACTCGAGTCTTTTGTCTATGCCTCGCCTTAGTCTTCTTATTGTCTCTTGCTTAACTTTTGATAGGGCACATCGAGTGATCCTTTGAGGGAGCCTCAGGATTCGCCGCCCCTTGATGACACCTTGGCACCGCCGCGCTCAAGGGTGGATGAGCTCTCTCTGCTCTCGCGACTCCGTGACTGCGTGAAGCAGTTGGAGCGTGAATTTCCCGTACTCCGTGGTAACGCGGATGTATGGAATTCGAAGGCGGAGAAGGCCGCCGCCCGAGAACAATATCTGTGAGGGGAAGTGACGCAGCTGGGCAACCAATTCAAATGTTAGTTTTCTTCTTCCTTATCTTTTCCTTATAGCCACTCGCAGTAGTCCGTTGTCTTCATACTTCTGCCTTTGCTTGGTGTAGTTGTCAGTGCACGCCATCCGCAGGATGAGAAAGATAGGATTGCTATTCGCATGAATGATCTAACCCAGGAGCAGCTTCAGGTGAGTGGATATTTCTAGGTGGATCATGATCACGCAATCGCACCTGCAACCCGGTAGGATCGTGCGTCGCGAGTGCTTTTCTTCCTGAAGAAGTCGCAATCGTGCCTGAAGAATATTTATCGGACGATGTTTCCACTGGACATCGTTCCACCGAGCCTGCTGGCCCTTCTTGCCAAATTCCAAGACTTGAATGCGGTCCACAAGTGTGTATGGCAGCAGCTAGTGGTTGGTGCCAAGGCTGCTCTGTCTCTGGTGCGACTGCACATACCTGACGTGGACGTTGCTGCAATTGCGGCCGAACCTCTAGCGTTGCCAGTGGGTTCGACCTGGAACCTGGTTCCTCACTACCAGGCGGTGGATCGCCCAGCGGAGGAGATCATCGACTTTTTTGAGGAGCAAACCAACGTTCCTTTGCTGAAACAGTAGTTTAGTTTGTATCCTGCACATAGTTGTACCAATGTTGTAAAGTTCGTATATATGTTGTGTATAATTGATTAACATTGATATATAAGGATCTTGTTAGTGTGTATGTTTTGTGAGTGCGTTGCACTATGCGATTCCTTTTCGTTAGCCTGACTTGTGCTTATCTCAGCCCCTTGCCAACCTGACAGGTGCGTTGCAACTGGGTTGGTGTTTATCAAGGGTTTCGACTGGTGCGCCAGCTACTCAGGATATCGCGTTAGTTCATAGAACAGATGTGCACAGGGTGGCGCAGCCCCCGAGTGGAGTAATTGCAGAAAATAAAAGGAACACAGAGTTTTGGGGCACTTAGCTTTATTTATTCGTAGAATGGTACGAGGTACAATGTGTGGCTAAGTAGCCTTGGCTGAGTAGCCTTATTTGCGATGTATAAGTAAAAACGACTAAGGGTAGAAGCACCACAGCTGCGCGACATTCCAGAAGTTGGAGTATGCAACTCCAGTCTCTATATATTTAAGGCGATAGGCGCCACCTGGGATTACTTCTGTAATCACGTAAGGTCACCTTTGACGAAGGACCTGGGGCGTAGCCTTCTGCTGTGGTAGTTGCGCAGGTTCGGCTGGTAGATCGTTGATCTTTCCGCGGCGATTTCCCACGCCTCGTCGAGGAGGTCGACGGAGTCTTCGAGTGCAAGAGTTGACTCCTGCTTGCTATAAGCGACTATTCGTGGTGCCTTGTCCCGTACTTCTGCGGGTAGCACCGCTTTAGCCCCGTGCACCATGAAGAACAGGGTGTACCCTATGGCGCCGTTTGGAGTTGTACGTAGGCTCCAGAGTACTGATTGCAGCTCGTCTAGCCAACAACCCGCGGCCTGTTCGAGTGGCCTGAGGAGTCGTTTATTGATGCCGCCGTAGACGAGCCCGTTAGCTTTTTCGACCTGACCGTTGGTCTGTGGGTGCGCTACGGAGGCATAGCTGACGTTGATTCCCAGATTCTCGCAGAACTCTTGGAACTCCTTGGATGTGAAGTTCGTCCCGTTGTCCGTGATGATGTTGTGTGGTACTCCGAAGCGGTAGACGATGGACTCGAAGAACTTGACTACACTGTACCCTGACTGAGTAGTCAGTGGCATGGCCTCTATCCACTTGGTGAATTTGTCGACTGCGACCAGGAGGTAGACGTAGCCTCCTCGTGATGACTTTGGGAACTTCCGACCATGTCGAGTCCCCATTGCACGAAGGGCTAGGCCAATGGAATTGGCCGGAGTTCTGCGCCAGGTGTGTGTGGCTTGTCCGCAAATCGCTGGCAAGCATTGCATTTCTGGACGATGTCCTTGGCATCACGCATGGCCGTAGGCCAGTAGAATCCAGCTCGTAGAGCTTTGGCAACGAGGGCGCGACTGCCGGCATGGTGCCTGCAGGTCCTCTCATGGAGTTCTTGATGATGGACCACCTCTGTATGTATGAGCGTAGCGACTCGCCCGACCTTTGCTGGCTGCATCTCAGCTCTTCGATTGATGCGGCCCATTTGTAGGTGCCCTTGAAGTTGCGCACGAAGCTATAGACTAGCTCTTCCCAACTGCGAATGGATCCGCGTGGGAGGTTGTTGAGCCATGCTCAGGCGGCGCCCTGCAGCTGTAGCTGCAGGCATTGCATGGCCGTGCTTCGACTCCCGCCGTGGAGCCTGACGGAGGAGGTCATCGCGCGCATCATAGTCGTGGTCATGTCGCCGGGAATGGCGATGTCGAGACAGATCGTGACTGTCGTCGCTAGATGAGGGCGAGGATTAGTGCTTTGCCAGAGCCTTACCTTTCTTCGGTTCCGATGCTGGTTCTTTGTCGAGGGCGGCCTCGATTAACCCCAAGCCTACGATCGTAGATCGGTGCATGGCAGCTCGAGGGTCTCTAGCTGGCGGCTGGTTGTTGAGGAGGTACATGGTGGCCGCCGTTACCACAGCTTGCGGCGTTTTTGGAAGCATGTTGCCACGTGTATCTACCGTCATGGAGCCGAAGTCGAGGACCTTTGTGGCTTCTACACGCTCTTGTTCGGTGAGGTGGGCCAATCGAAATCGCCTCTTGTTAGCGATGTACTCGTTGCATTTGGAGGAGGATCCTCCGTGGGAGGAGAGCCCAGCTCGTCGGAGGCTCAACTCATCTGCCGCCTTTTTACGCGCCTCCAGTTGCGCGATTGTTTGCAGTTGGCGTTTGTATTCCTCCTTCAGGAGCCAATGGTAACCCATCAGCAGTTCTTGCAGGGAGCCGAAGGGTAGAGGGTGGCCTCGTAGGGCTTCACGGTAACGATCCCACTCAAGATCGTTGAGCCTGATCATGATGCGTTTGCCATTTTGCTCGTTTATCATAGTTGGAGGTTCGACTGCCCCTCCGTTGTTGATGGGGGCGCCGTTAGTGGGGCCACCGTTTGGCGGTGGTTCGCCATTAGGTGGTCCGCCATTAGGTATGCTGCCGTTTGGCGGGTCAGCTCCATGGCCACCGTTGCCTGTGTTGTCGCGATTGGCGGAGGAGTCGCCCGTGTCGATGACGGCGCACATGAAGTGGTTGGGGAAGCTTCTGCTCCCACAACTTTCAGATCCGGAACCATAGGCTCCATCTTCAGTTGCCAGATCGCCTAGATCGGATTCACGACTGCTGTCGCTGACCGTATTCTCAACTATTGTCGAGGTATTGAGTTCGCTGAGGGTGCCAATCGGTAGAGGGAACCATGATGCTGGAGCAATCGATGGTATCGTCGGCTGGTCAGGCATGCAAAGCGTGCCCATCTGACCAACTTGGAAGCAAAAGCTCCCGATCGCCAGGCTGATTCCGTCGCCCACGGACTCGAAGGCCGGGCGAGTGGCCGGTGTGTGGACGGTGAAGTCGAACGCACCGAAGAGTTGGCAAATCTCCGCTGTTGTGGAGTTGTAGATCGCGGTTGATGGGGCCGAAGAAGCCGCAACATCAGCACTCCCAATTCCCACAGACCGCGCCAATTGACGAGGGTTTAACTCATCAATTCCCATTGTTATGGACTTGGGTTTTGGAGAAGGAGGGTGCGCTGGAGACATTTATCGGCTAGCAAACAAGCACACAGGGGCTTCGAAGATTTACCCAGGTTCAGGCCTCATAGAGGTCCCTACTCCTGCTTGTCTGCTCGTGGAATTATCAAAGGAATCAAGGATTACAATGGTGCACAAATGCAATATGGTGAAGGTTGTGGAAACTAGGGTTGCGTGTGTCCTCTTCGCCGCCCCCTCCTAGCCTTTATATAGATAGGCTAGGTCTCGAGTAGCAGGTCGAGTCGGTTACAGGTTAGGGTTTTCCCCTTTTAACTTTCTATCTTTAGCTTCTTCTTGTTCTTCAAGCAATCGAGAGTCCGTAGGTTACTCGAGTTCTCCATTTGGGCCTTGGCGACACCGTGGGCCTTCGCTGTATTCAGGCCATATATACCAAGCTCGAGTACCTGTAGGGTATACCCATATCACCTACTTTTTTCCTTTTTTAAAACTGTTATTTTTTGCCTAATAATAACTAGTACTATAAAATGATGCTAACTACAGCTTTAATGTTATTTTTTTAATTCTTCATGTAATATATTATGTTTGAGTAGATACTATTAGTATAGAGGAAGAAATGTGCCTCTATGTTTTTTTGTTTTAACATAACTTATGTTATAGGAGGGTGTTAACCCCCTCATTTTATCTTAACTCTTTAGTTGTTTGAAGTTAACTTCTACTATAATATGATGCTAACTGTC
Organism: Avena sativa; assembly: GCA_916181665.1. NCBI lineage: Eukaryota > Viridiplantae > Streptophyta > Magnoliopsida > Poales > Poaceae > Avena > Avena sativa. The sequence continues at coordinate 313,331,686 of OV702286.1, forward strand.
CATGCTACACTGAACTGTTATTATTTTTTACAGTGTTGTTAACTTTTCATACGTGTTTTAGGAGTTCCTCTTAGCATAAAGGAAGATAACTTCGCTTTATTGAAACTCGGTTCTTCACACCAGAAGTTATAGCTTTAGGAGAAGAAGAATTTTAGTTGCAAGCTATTAGCAAGGCGAAGAAGGCTATCGCGAGACTGCATGGCTATTCGGTGAAGAAACCAAATACCACTAAGGCATTAGTAGATGTGAAGGAGAAGGAGAAGGTATTAGTAAATATGGATGACAACGATGATTTTGTCTCTCCTCCACCCCCGAAGACTGTTGCCAAATCTGTTCAGAAAGATGCAGTTATCTGCTCAGCTACTAGCAGCGATGACTTTGTAACTCAGTTTCGAAAGTATCAACCACCTGCCCAACCTCTTGTACTTTCTAACAAGAGGCCGACCAAAGTCTCTAAGAATCTAATGAAAGATGTCCCTGAGTTTGTTCCTTACAAATTCCCATGCTTAGTCAAGGCCAAACAATTCAAAGATTTAATTTTAAGCCCAGAGTACCTGAAGGAACATGGGGAGTAAGTACCATTGCTATCCTTTTCTCCCTTTTTCTGTTGTTTTATGCATGTTTTATATGTTAATTTGTTTTTTGCTTGCTGGTGTGTTACCCGAATCTGAACTTATGCTTTTTCATCATTTATTGTCTTTTTTGCAGGTCGACTTTGGTTATGTTCATAAACACTTCCGATGATCCTGTATCTATTGACAATTATATGTTCAGAATTTTTGGCCATGGTCAAGAGATGGAAGCTGGGATTATGGATTATATTTTCTCTTTCTGGAAGGATGATCCCACTATAAATAAAATGTTCGAGTCTCGGGAGCGCGTTTTACTTTTGCCTTAGACTGTCCCTGTAAATTCCGCAAACTTATGTTCCTTTTGCTAGTATTTTTTCTCATTTGTCATTTTGGATTTTATTGGTTACTTTTTTGTGTGTTCAATTTGTTTTGCAGTACCTTCTTGACTTATCACCATGGTTGTCAAAAGTTGCTGATGGAAATGATATTTCAAGGAAAGCTTTTGATGTTAAGACAATGGCTAAACAATTCTCAGGTTTTGTGAGGGAAGGAGAAAACCTGCTGGATGCAAATCTGGTAATTTTTTGTCCCTTTTGACTTTTGTGTGTAAATTGTTTTTGCATGGTGGTACTAAAGTTAACCTTCTACATATACATCACTTAACTTTCATAGTTGTCTGTTACAACAAGTTATTTTTTGGTACATATGCATCAATTAACTTCCATATTTGTTTGCTACATAGATTACTATCCCTTACTTCAAAAGAAATCATCACACTCTTTACGTGATGAATTGGTACACTCATACGCTTGCTATTTTTGATTCAAGGGGGTACTCTAGTCTTCAGAACTTATCTACGAGCGAATTCCACGCTGACCGTGACGAAACTGTATGCTTTTCTTTTTCTCTTCCATTGAATTTTAAAATCTGCTATATCCATGTGTTTTTGCAAACTCTAATGTTTTATGTATTTTTCTACCCTTTATGTTTTGTTCTTGAACACAACCAAACAGATCAAAAGAATGATTGTTGTTATGAAGGAGGTTTATGGTGTTTCTGCTTTCAACAAGAAAGACACAGTCTAGTGGGATGCAGCTATAGACAGGTGCATATATGTGCTGACCCTAGAGCAGGGTGTCAACGAGTGCGCATTTTACATGATGAAAATGGCTCTTGCCTACGAAAATATTAATGTTACGGAGCAGATCAAAAATAAGGATGTTAGTTTTTACAGTTTTCCCCTAAAACAGTGCCACTTTTTTCTGTTTCTGATATTGCTTGAACTCCACTACATTTTTCTCAACTTACTTGTATTTTTTTGGCTTTATTTTTTGAAATCAGGTACGTGTTGAAGACTGGAAGGCTGAATTCATGTTCCAGCTCTTGTTCCACATGAAGAATGAACTAGGTCCATCATATTGGCCAAGTGTTTTACAGAAACTTGTTTCTGAATAGGCACTTCTTTGAACCATCCACTAGCAACTGTCAATCAATTGTTCGGGGGGAGGGGGAGCAAGATGCATTGTAGTTCTATGAAAACATGTTGTACATTGAATATGATTTGTATTTCTAATTTTTCTACTGTTTCAATGTATTACCATATATTATTGGTATTTTGTGGAAGTATCAGATTTGTGAACTATATTTGTTGTTTGGCTAGTATTTGTTATTAGCAGCTGAATCATGTTTGTTTTATGAAAGTTAACTTCCAAGGTTTCTGGAAATTAACTTCCAGGATTACAGGAACTTAACTTCCAATATATTTTTATAAAAGAAACTAGTGAATGTTCATGTTTACTTCGAATTATCTCTCATTTTATCTACAAGGGTATATTCTAGTTTTCACAACAAAGAGTTTAAAGCAAGCTGAAGCCCATATTATTGTATCGTTAACCTCCCTTGTCTGTAATTTTAACCTTCAAATTTTTTACAAGCTAAATTTTTAATTCTTGTCCACTTCATTTTTGATAAGCTTACATCTACTATTCCAATTTTTTATCTATGTTTTCTTTTAAGCTAACGTCCATGTTGTTCTAATTGTAACCTACTTTATTATAAGCTAAGCTCTAGGTTTTTCTAACGTAACCTACTTTATTATGAACCCGCATCTTTTATAAACCCAACCTCTATAATTTTTTCTAATGTATACTTCAATTTTCTATATGTTAACTTCAGTAGTGTGACATACTTAACTTCAATACTTATTGTAAGTGAACTTCCATGTTGTTCAAAGATAACTTCCAGTTTTTCATATATCCATACATCCATACACATGTAAATGTGCCACTATTAAACAATACTTTTAGCTAATTAACTTACAATGTGTCCACTAGAAAGAGCCATCCCAATGACAAAACCAACAAAAATTTGCAACCAAATAAAATTAGTAGGATTCTGCAAGGACATATAATCACCCCAGAAGTCCAATATTTTTAACAAGCACTAAGAAAACATCTATATAAGTTTTATCTGTACAACACTATCTAGTTTTCTGGCTCTATTTTTTGTACATACATATGATCTCTTCAAATTTTCTTAAATCTATGGCTACTTCTTATTTGATTCTCCGTTGGTGTGTCAATTTTTTCCTTTGCTCTTTTCTTGTGTTGTTTTGGTGTGCTATTTGTAGATTTATTTTCTGTATTCAATTCTAGATGTTGTTTCCGTAGTTATTCCTCTAGTTGCAATCTTTTGAACGTCCTTGCGTTGTGTTCTCTAATTTTACCACACTCGCCACAAGTATGTATTACTTGTGGCTTCATCTGTGTAGCTGTTGTTTTCTGTGGAGCTCTCTTTTTGCAATTGTTGCATCCTTGTTGAGAATCTACATTAGGACTTGTGTCAACTTCACTTTCTTTTTCTGTATGAGCTTCATCATCATCTTTAGATCTGTTGTTATTGTTTTCATAATCTTCATCCTCATCTGTATCCAGAACAGTTTCATCATCGTCTGTGATTTCCTGATTTCTTAGAAAATTCTGGATGCATTTTTTGAGTTTCTCTATAGGGCTAGAAGTGCCATACACTTTCTGATGTGTATCAAGTAGTTTTGTTGCAACCTGCCTCTTCTTGCATGTTCTTGCATTGTGCCCTGTGATTTTTTTGCATATGCTGCAGAGTCTCTGACCTTTGGGAACGCCATGGTTGTCGAGCTCTGGATGTGGACGTGTAAGGGTAGAATTCTTTCCCTTTTGTTCTTTATTCTGACTCCCTTTTGTTCTTGCTACTAGTGGTGGCTGTAAATCTATAAACTGTCACCATCTTCAGTAACAGGGACATTGTCAAATGGACTAGACCCTTGTGGAACTTCTCAATTCGCTGATGTCTGATTATTAATGTCAACCTCTAATTCACTAGTTTCCATTCGTGCATTAACTTCTCTAAAAGCTGCCAGAACCATCTCGAACTTTTCGTCTGAGTAGCATCCTCTATTCACAGTCTTCATTGTCTCATTGTATAGTATAGTTTGTCTGTATTCAAGCAATATTCCTCCTGTCTCTGATGCTTTGAAATCTTTGGGGTTGAAATTTGGATCTGTAACTGCATTTTTTGTATACCTCTGCAGTATAAAGATCTTCGGGATCTTTTCCAGTCTTACGTGCTCAAAAACAGCTAGGACATGATGGCAAAATAACCCTGTAAAAATAGCTTTAACTATGCGTAAATTAAAAATAATTTGATTAGCACATTTAAGAAAATACATTGATTGAGGTCAACTTCAATATGAATGGAAACTTAACTTCCACAGTTTGGTAAGTAAAATAACTTTAGTTAAGTCAACTTTAATACAGTTAACCTCCGTTGTTCTACAAACTTAACTTCCATATCTTTTTATTAAATTCATTTATTTATTTGGCATATTTTTCTCCATGAATGCTCACTTTTTTATGTATTCCTGATATTTAATCCCTTTTTTGTTTTTCTAAAACAAATTTTCCTATAAAAGCATTCATGTAATTTCAATATAGAAAATCAATAATTTGTTCGCATGATAAGCAACATATTCTCAGTAATGTTACTCAGATAATTTACCTGTATGCTCCCATAGTTTGCACTCGCACTCAAATCTTCCTTCTGTTTCATCCACTAGTAGACGGAACTCATGCCTCGACCAAGCAAATACCCTACTTTGGTTGTAGTGATGGACGAGGGAGTGTGTTGGGTTTTCCGAAGATGTTTTAATTCTAAAAGTTGTGCTATGTTATAGGCGTTCTTTAAACATCGAGTACACTGCTCTCGTGTACTCCTTTAGTGCTTGTTCTTCAAATCCATATCTGGTCAAAGCTTTCTTTGAACGCTGCAAATGTAAGCTAACATATCATCCAATACACTATGAAGTATTGTTTTACATATTTATCCTTTACTTAAAACATCTATTACAAACTCAACCTCTATAATTTTTTCAAATGTATACTTCAATTTTCTATAAGTTAACTTCAGTAGTGTGACATACTTAACTTCAATATTTATTGTAAGATAACTTCAATGTTGTTCAAACATAACTTAAATATTTATTCTTTACGTAAAAAATAAAGAAGCATGTTTGCATTTTGTACCATTAACGCAAGTGTTTCTATGTTTTCTACTTCTCGCCTTGTTTGTACACAGTTGTTTACTTGTTTCGTAAATATATGGAGATTATCTTGTTCCTTCACAAATCCTTTCTTCATCACATGGTTCATGCTCTCACTTCTCTGTGTCGATGTCATTCTGGCACAGAAAACATCCTTCCAATATGCCGAGATCCATATAGTCCTCTCGTTCCACAGGTTGATCATCACATTGATATCGTGCATCCCGTACTTATCAATCAGTTCATGCCATGCTGCTTCAAATTCTGACGGCATTAGCGGATGGTTCAAAATCACTGCTAGCTGCTCTTTCAGGTCAGGAAAATTTGGTAAAGCTTTCTCAGCGGAACTTTATGCTTTCTCATTATGTTCCATCTGCACAACTTATGGAGAGACCGTGGGAATATCGCCGGTATAGCCTGCGCCATAGAGGGACACTGATCTGTATTCAACAGCAGTAACACTTTGTCAATTTTTTCACAATCAATACTATATTGAAATACATATCAATATATAGCTAAGTTAGCCATATCAACACCTAGTTAACTTTCCTGAAACAAGTGGACTTTCATGACAACATATAGTTAACTTCCAGATACTCAGCAACTGGAGATTTTTTCATATTAAAATAGCTACCTAACTCCCAATAGGCAAAGAAGTTGGCTTTCATAAAAACAGCTATCTAACTTTGTCATTTTCCCAATTAATATTATATTTAAATTATTCATATTAATTAATTAATATATATCTTTGTTTTCCATAACAACATCTAGTTAACTTCCCAAATTAGAGCAAGTGAACCTTAATACAAACATATAGTTAACTTCCAGATTCAGAGGAAGCCACAATTTTTATCATATAAAACAGATACCTAACTATCATAAGGAAACAAGTTGGATTCCATAAAAATAGCTATCTAACTTCCATAAGCAGAGCAAGCATCATCATTTTTCTTAATAAATAGATACATAACTTTAATGGACAGAGCAAATGGACTTTCATAAAAATAGCTAGCTAACCTTTTTCAAGGTTAATATTGATATACCTGTTAAAATACAAATTGGCTGTTTCCCGCCCATGCATTTCAAGAATGTGCTGAATACCCATTTGAATGATTCTAGAGATTTCTATTTTCGTGCTACTGGTTCATTAGTTGTACTCCGTTTTCCCCATCCGCTTAGTTTTTTCCTCATTTTTGCCCTCCCTCCATTTCGAAACCCTCACATGCGCTCGAACGGGGGGATGCCATCATGTCAAAGGCTTTGACAGTTACATGCTAACCGGTGGGACCGCGTTTGGGGCAGGTCGTGCGTTGAGCGTTAGGTTACGTCGCCTTGACCATTACATGCTGATAGGTGGGGCTAGAATACACAGCAAACCAGCCATCCATCTCTCGCTAATTATGGGGGACATGGTGTGGGACCATGTGGGGCGTGTTTGGTGGTTATGTGCGCCCTGTCGCCTAAATTGGAAGTTTTTTGTTATTTTTATGATTGGCCTTTTTAAGAGCACCTTTTCCCCTCTCTCTCGCTAAGAGTTGTGTTTTTTTTGCCAAAAAAGGTAGCGAATCTAGAGAAGCTTCTCTCTTCATTCATTGTTCCTTTTTTTCCTCGTTTTTCCCCAATCTGATAACAAATCTAGAGCAGCAAAAATAACTAGTATCATAAATAAATTCAGTAAACAGAGTAGATGTAGATAAAGCAGCTAATATAGGTTATATAGTATGGTACTTAACAAGGTTCGACAATTAGGCTTCTCAGCAGCAGCGATGGACAAGTTCAACATAGACAAGACAAAAGAAGCTGCTTTATAGTAGCAGCAGCAGCAGATCAGTGGCACCTCATGGTCTCTGCCAGGAGGACCTCCGCCTCCTCCCTCTGGCGCCTCTTCCACTTCTTCCTGCCCAGTCCCTTGACATTGGGCGCCTTGGGCTTGATCGGGGCATGCGAGCCTCCTCGATAGCCACCTTATGGAGGTTGCGGAGGTGAAGACCGAGCGCCTGGTGCTTGGCTATGAAGTTGTGGACATTCACGGACTCGCCACAGGTCCTCAAGTTGCCGGCATGCTTCACGAGGGAGTTGAAGTCTGTGGCGCAGAGCCTCCTGGTGGGCAGAAGGGGCACCTGTATACGTCGTCGGTGAAGAATTTGTTGTACTGGCCAGACTTCAGCCTCCTCAGCACATGACGAGTCTTGGTGTCCTTGGACTCGTCGTTGCTATCCTCCTATTGGAAAAACAGTAGAGTGCAATAAGGACATGATTAAGATACTTTGATTATCAGGATTGATTATTTGTATAAATTAACCGATTGAGATCTCCTGATTATTCCCCAAATCTCAAACCAAATCGAATACTGATCCCAACTACAAACAAGAGGGTTCAAATACAAATAGGTGGATTCATCGAAATACGAGATCTAACATGAGTGGATTAGCTACTATAACATACGAACAGTCGAGTCCTAATAACATACGATCTAGCATCCAACGATGGGAATAGGGGAAGAACAAGGGAAGGGGATAAAACCATGGTTACCTCCGACCATGGTTCGGCGATGCTAGTATCGTAGGGGTTCTCCGGCCTTATATAAACAACCTCCTTGTAGGGGTCCTAGCCGAGCAGGATCTGCATGAGACCAGCGGGGGCCTCCTCGCTGGCGGCTATGGCAAATGTGGGGACAGGGACGGGGGCCTGTACAGGGACAGGGGCCTCCTTGCCGGTGGCCTTGGAGGCGCCGATAGCCACCACGCAGTTCTTCTCCATCGCTGGCGTGGTTGGGGTTTTCTTGGGGGTTTGCGGAAGGTGATGGGACAGTGGAGACGATTGAGTGAGCGAGTGAGTGATGAGTGAGAGTGGGGATGCCTCTATTAAAGGAGAAGGGAAGCAACGTTTCATTTCACTGCCATGCACCGCGTACGCTACTACACCGTGGATGGCCACACGTGTCTGCTACCACCCCGTGCCCCGCACACGCATACCATGAGTTACGTTTTTCCCTCGTGATCTAACCCTGGCGATTCAATTGTACTCAGTTTTGCCCTTGACTTGAACACTGGCAGTTTGGTTGTACTCAGTTTCGCCCTCCAGTACTAACACTGCCATGTGCAATATACTTAGTATTACCCTCCGGTGGTTGGTCAACAGAGAGTCAACGAATTGGTTTTAGCTAGCTAATTGAGTCATTTTATGCACAACAAATTCAAAAAGAGCAAAACACAGTGGCATCTACCCATGGAGTCTTATTATGTGACCTGCCACCATAAGAAATGTATATAAACCAAGTTTTAACCTAAATCACCACTTCTCAAATCACCTACTATCTATGAAGGTTCATGGCTTTCTACTCAAGCCTCATCTCCAAACATCCCTCCCAAAACATAGTTTGTATGAATGAGGAAATAATTGTCAAACTGGTGTATATTTGAATTGCAAATGGTTTGATGTATGCCAAGATTTATTTTATTGTATAAAAAATGCATTTTCCATTTTTTAAAACCCTTTTCTATTTGAATCTCTTTGTCAGTCTTGCCCTTGGTTTTTAAGTTCTACTCAGTTTTGCCCTTGGTTCTTAAGTGCTACTCAGTTTTCCCCTCTCTTTGTATCCATCTCTCGCACATGTGCTCACCTTCGCTGCTATGCTCTAATTGGTCAAGACAGTTGTCACACAGATCGTTCCCACCAACTGTTGATCCTTTGTGATCTAGCAGACATGATAACCCCTATATCTGTCGGGGCACCCCTCTATCCATGCAAAATAATGAGTACGCCACTGGTACTTTAACTCCATAAACAAATGAACTTGAATATAATATGACGAGAACGTGTTTGAAGGTGTATAATTTGTGCATTACATTCCACTCTATGAAAATGATAATCTCTCAAGGTTTCCTTAGCATAATATTATCATGTATTAAGTGCGGTTTCAAAGAGTTCAAATGTGTATAATTTTCGTATACGCAAGTTTATGCATTACATTCCACTCCATGTAAATGATAAATGATCAGGATTTTATTAGCACAACATTATCATGACCTAAGTGCGATTTCAAAGAGTCTAAAGGTGTATAATTTTCGTATATGCCAGTTTATGCATTACATTCCACTATATGATAATGATAATCTCTCAAGATTTTCTTAGCACAATATTATCACGTATTAAGTGCGATTTCAAAGAGTTCAAAGGTGTATAATTTTTGTATACGCAAGTTTATGCATTATATTTCACTCCATGGAAATGGTAATCTCTCAAGATTTTCTTAGCACAACATTATCACGTATTAAGTGCGATTTCAAAGAGTTCAAAGCTGTATAATTTGTGTATACACAACTTTATGCATTATATTTCACTCCATGGAAATGCTAATCTCTCTAGATTTTCTTAGCACAATATTATCACGTATTAAGTGCGATTTCAAAGGGTTCAAAGGTGTATAATTTTTGTATACGCAAGTTTATGCATTATATTTCACTTCATGGAAATGATAATCTCTCAGAATTTTCTTAGCACAACATTATCGCGTATTAAGTGCGATTTCAAAGAGTTCAAAGGTGTATAAACTTAGTATATGTAAGTTTATGCATTACATTCCACTCTACGAATATGGGGGAGAAAATAATAATCTCTGGAAATTTTGTTAGCACATCATTGTCATGTATTAAGTTCGATTTAAAAGTGTTCAAAGGTTTATAATTTTTGCATATGCAAGTTTGTGCATTACATTACACTCTATGAAAATGATAATCTCTTAAGATTTCCTTAGCACAACATTATCACGTATTAAGTGTGATTTCAAAGAGTTCAAAGGTGTATAATTTTTGTATACGCAAGTTTATGCATTATATTTCACTCCATGGAAATGATAAATGATCAGGATTTTATTAGCACAACATTATCATGTCCTAAGTGCGATTTAAAAGAGTTCAAAGGTGTATAATTTTCGTATATGCATTACATTCAACTATATGAAAATAAAGCAACGACACGGGCGTGTGCCTGGGGCTAGCTCGAGGTCCCATCTAGCAACGCCAACCTAGGTAAGCTGTGGGTCCGGAACTCACATGGATAAGCTGTGGGTCCGATGCTCACGTAGATAAGCTATGGGTCCGATGCTGATCTGGATAAGTTGAGAGAGGTGTCCACTACGGGAATCGACTGAACACGACCCCACTTGTCAGCACGTAATGGCAAGGGTACACTACGGGACCCGACAGAACGCAGCCCTACTTGTCAGCACATAACAGCGAGGGTCCACTAGGGGACCCGACTGAACGCGACCCCACTTGTCAGCACGTAACGGCAAGGCTGACGAACGGCGAGTTTCAGACCATGTGAGAGTTTCGTAAAGGGAGATGGGCAAAAGTGAGTAAAAACTAAGCGACTGGGGAAAACTGAGTACAACTAACGAATCGAGGGCACGAAAATAGAAATTCCATGATTCTATGCTTTTGTCGCCTATCAGCGCAACACCAAAAATTGTCGACTGCAAATGATTATTGACGCCAACAAAAACTGCAAGTGGCATGTGGTATATATTGCTCTGGTATGTTGTATCGAAGGTGATACAATCGCCGAAATCAGCATATGCAGCTCTGCAGCTAGAATTTGACCAGCAAATATTTCTAATTGTGTTTTCTGAATCAACTTGCACATCAGAATAGAAATTCTCGTTCTCAGCTTTCATATCAGCAAAGAACTTGAACAGTTTATGCACATCGTGTGTGTTGTCGAGGCGTGGATTACACACTTTCCTGCTAAATTTGTAGTTTATAAATATCAGTTATTGTCAAAGAATATGAGTTTATATGATTTATTTTTTGTTTTTTTTCATGCGCTGATACTTACATGTTCTTTATATCCTTGTCATGGCATGGTAACTTGTTGCATCCACCATTCATCCTAGATAGGAATCCCATTATGCTAGCATGCTTAACATTGCTAAATTGGAGGTCTTTAATCAAATCCTACAGCGTTGCATCAACACATTTGTATGAATGCAAGAAGACTTGCATTGATGGAGTTAACAGCAATGGGTGGTTGTGTTCTAGGATTATATCCATCACAACACAGCTGCTATCATCTCTCTCTTTTAATCTCATAAATGCTTTGCAGCCAGTTTTTTTGCTCACGTTATCCTGTTGTCTGTCAGATTCATCGAAACTTGTGTTTTGTGTTCCCTCACAGACACATCGCAAATACCGCCGTCTGTTGTTCCGTTGGGCTTTCTTAATGCCAAACCCAGTGTGCTTATTATATGTGTTGTAAAACTGAAAAGCCTCATCAAATGTTTCAAATTCCTAGGCAATTGTAGGTATGAAACTCTCTAGGAGCTCAGGTGCCTGCATATGTTTCCCAAGCACAATATGTCAGTCACTATTAGTTTTATTATCTTTTCTAAGTAATAAAGATAAAATAAACAACTTTTTTCATTTTTCACCATATCTAGAATGCTATATATTTTTTGTTATTTCATAATTAATTGAAACAAATATTTTATATGCACTCACATGTGTGTACGATTGTAGAGGAGTTGGTGTTTCTTCCTACCCTTGTTTTATGGGGCAAGGTGGCGTGATAACAGGTACATGAAACAAAGGATCTTTTGGAGGCATATGATTTGACAAAGTCCCATTTTTATGCATTGCATCATTCTCAGATGTACCATCTGGCCACGTATCCTTTGATGATCTTACTAGCAGCTTTGATTTGATTTGTACATCTGATATTTTCTTCTCAACTTCATTATGTGCTCATCTAGACTCCCCGCTGTTACTTTGCATTGCCCTTCGTGGAAGACAAAAAACTAGATCTCTAACAACAATTGGCTCATTGCAGCGTATCAGTGAGCGTGTTTTTTTTGGACCAGACCACATCATGATCTCATCGTCATTGGAGTGGCTGTCCCATGAGTCTAGAATTGACCTAACTGCTTCTTGATGGAGACTTAACTTTCCAGTGCTGATTCCTGAGTTACCATAACTGTGAACAATGTCAACATTGTCTGCATCTCCTACTTTATGTCTCTTGTGTTGCATTTGATTCCAAGCTACAACACTTGGATTGCTTGAAACACAACTTATCAAATTCACATCCACATTGTTCTGCACTGATGTAAACTTGGCATTGGGATTGGGGCATGCTCTGGTACCAGCTTGTCGTTTTGGAAGACGCATTAGAGGTTCAAAACGACCTATAGGCTCATCACATATCACAGAAGAACGTTTACGCTTTGGTGGGTGATACGTTGCAAACATATCTATAATTTTTGATGTTCCATGCTTGGTTTTATCTACTTTCTTATGTTTTGTCCATACTTTGGAGTACTTGTTGGGTCCGCAGCATAGAAAACAAAAATTTTCCTACGATGAGAACTACATGCCAAGATCTATCTACTAGGTACAGAGCAACGGGTGGACATACATCCATGGAGAACTTACCCTCGAAGACAACGAGCTTTGTTAACGAGTAGGAACTCGTGGTTGATGTAGTCGTACACTTGCCGATCTCAAGATCGTGAGGAAGTCCGAGCGCCGCAACTCAGCAGCGCATCCGCACTCGCACACACGTTCAAGCCACCGGACAACCTCCACCTCCTCGCTCCAACGATCCAGCGGAAGCAGCAACTCCTTCCAGACGAAATGCCACCGGGAACATGTATCTCGCTAATCCGAGACCATGGGGGAATAATTCTAGAGGGGGAGAGAGATCCTTCACAAGGAGGTGTGTGGATGAAGGAGGGAATGGGTGGCCTTTTATAGGAGGAGGGGGGGTGCCCTCTCTCTCCATGGCCGGCGCATGGGGGGTGACCCCTCACCTCCCCCATTCATGTGGTGGTAACTCCTCCACATTAAAATGCCTCTTCACATTCCCTTTTAAAGTCTCCACTTTAAATGCATTAAGTTTCTCCAAATTTAATGCTCTCTCATTTAATAAAACTCTTTTTATTAAATTTATTCAGAATTTTGTTAATTACTTTAATTAAAAAACATTCACATATAGCCCCTTGCAATATTTCAATATCACATGCAGAACCACTTTCTGCAATTTCACCCGAAACAATTTCCGGTTTCTATTGAAACAATTCCTGCGCTTTGCAATTCTTTCGTCTGAAACATATGTGCTCTAAAATGGTGTCCGGTAACTCTTAAGTGTGCCACCCTACGGTTCGCGAATAATGCAGACATGATCGAGACCCTTCTCCGATCAATAATCAGCAGCGGGACCTGGAGATCTGTACTGACTCCTACACATTCAACGATGACTCCTGTGATCGTGAGAACCTTTAACGCTTGTAACTAAATCCCTTTGTCTCTCGATATATTACATGTCCGAGATTCAATCATCGGTATCTCCATAGCTAGTTTGATCTCGTTCCCGTGATATAACATTCTAGTGATCACATCACTTGCTTGCAAGCTATCCTAATGTGATATCACCGAGAGGGCCCAGAGTATATCTATCCGTCATCTGGATTGACAAATTCCACTCTTGATCCATGAGCCTCAACATAACACCTTCGTAGCACTGAACCCATCTTTATAGTCACCCTGTTACGGTGTGACGTTTGATGTTATCAAGATACTCTTCCGGTGTTAGCAATTAACATGATCTCATGGTCTAAGGATAAAGATTACTTCGTATGATGTTATAGCAATATAAACATAATGAATTGATCGTAATGCTATACTTCAGATGAATGTTCATCACATCATTCCACCAATGGTGTGACCTTGTTATTAACAACATCCAATGTCCATGATGAGGAAACCTTGATCATCCTGTTAATCAACAAGCTAGTCTATAAGAGAGGCATGATTAGGAACCCTTTTTTGTTTATTAAACACACATGTATTGATGTTTCCTATCAATACAATTACAGCATGCAAAATAAACATCTATCATATACAAGGAATACATAATAACAACTTTATTATTGCCTCTCAGGGCATATTTCCTTCAGTCTCCCACTTGCACTAGAGACAATAATCTAGTTCACATAGTGATAAATCTAACACCCATGGAGTTCTGGTGTTGATCATGTTTTGCCTTAGGGAGTACTTTAGTCAACGGATCTGCTACATTCAGGTCCGTGTGCACTTTACAAATCTTTATATCTCCATCCTTGACATGCTCGCGGATGGAGTGAAACCGGCGCTTAATATGCTTGGAATTCTTGTGAGACCTTGGTTCCTTGGCGTTGGCTATGGCTCCATTGTTTTCACAATAGATCACCATCGGGTCCAACGCACTGGGAACCACACCCAGTTCTGTTATGAACTCCTTCATCTAAACCGCTTCCTGCGCTGCTTCTGAAGCAGCAACATATTCTATCACTGTTGTTGATCCAGCCACCACAGGTTGTTTGGAGCTCCTCCAACTAACTGCTGCTCCGTTCAAGAGAAATACGTATCGGATTGAGACTTAGAGTCATCCGGATCAGTGTCAAAGCTAGCATCGACATAACACTTAGCGACTAGCTCTTCTTCACCTCCGTATACAAGAAACATATCCTTAGTTTTTCTCAAGTACTTAAGGATATTCTTGACCGCTATCCAGTGTTTCGAACCTGGATCAGATTGGTACCTACTAGTCAAACTAATAGCATGTGCCACATCCGGTCTTGTACATAGCATGGCATACATTATAGAGCCTATGGCTGAGGCATAGGGGATCTTATCCATGATCTCTCTTTCTTCCTCCGTAGCCAGACTTTGAGTCTTACTCAATGTATTGCCTTGCAACATAGGTAAGAACCCCTTCTTACTTCCGTCCATATTAAACTTCTTTAATATCTTATCAAGGTATGTACTCTGTGATAGCCCAATTAGGCGTCTTGATCTATCTCTATAGATTTTAATGCCTAATATATATATGAAGCTTCACTAAGGTCCTTCATCGAAAATTTGCTGTTTAGATAACTTTTCACACTGTTTAAAAGATCTAAATCATTTCCAATCAATAATATGTCATCCACATATAATATCAGAAATGCCACATTGATCCCACTCACTTTCTTGTAAATACAAGCCTCTCCATAAGTTTGGACAAATCCAAACTCTTTGATCACCTCATCAAAGCGGAGATTCCAACTTCGTGATGCTTGTTTCAGTCCATAGATGGATCGCTGAAGTTTGCACACCTTATTAGCATCCATAGGATCGACAAAACCCTTAGGTTGTATCATATACAACTCTTCTTCAATATTACCATTGAGGAACGCAGTTTTGACATCCATCTGCCATATTTCATAATCGAAATATGCAGCAATTGCTAACATAATCCTAACCGACTTAAGCATCGCTACGGGAGAGAATGTCTCATCGTAGTCAACTCCTTGAATTTGTCGAAACCCCTTTGCGACAAGTCGAGCCTTATAGATGGTCACATTACCATCAACATCAGTTTTTCTTTTGAAAATCCATTTATTCTCAACGGCCTTTCGGTCGTGAGGTAAGTCCACCAAGTTCCAAACTTGGTTCTCGTACATGGATTCCATCTCGGATTTCATGGCTTCTAGCCATTTGTTGGAATCTGGGCTCATCATCGCTTCTTCATATGTCGCAGGGTCATCTATTTCATCAATCATGAAATTCATAACAGGATTGCCGTACAGTTCAAGAGCTGCACGTGTCCTGCTTGACCTACGAGGTTTGGTAGTGTCCTCTTTCGGAGTTTCATGATCAATATCATTAGCTCTCTCTTCATTAGGTGAAGTCAACTCCGAAACAACTTCTAGAGCTGCGCTACTCGCCATTTCATGAAGAGAAGGTTCAATAACCTCTTCGAGTTCTACCTTCCGACTACTCACGCCTTTCGCGAGAAACTCCTTCTCAAGAAAGGATCCATTCTTGGCAACAAAGACCTTGCCCTCGGATCTGTGAGAGAAGGTATACCCAATCGTTTCCTTAGGGTATCCTATGAAGACGCATTTTTCCGCTTTGGGTTCGAGTTTATCCGGTTGAAGTTTCTTCACATAAACATCGCATCCCCAAACTTTAAGAAATGATAGCTTAGGTTTGTTTCCAAACCATAATTCATACGGTGTCTTTTCAACGGATTTAGATGGTGCCCTATTTAAAGTGAATGTAGCGGTTTCTAGTGCATAACCCCAAAATGACAGTGGCAAGTCAGTCAGAGACATCATAGATCAAACCATATCCAATAAAGTATGATTACGACGTTCTGACACACCATTACGTTGTGGTGTTCCGGCAGGCGTGAGTTGTGAAACTATTCCACCGTCTTTCATATGTGTGCTAAACTCGTAACTAAGATACTCTCCTCCATGGTCGGACCGCAGAAATTTGATCTTTCTATTACGATGATTTTCCACTTCATTCTGAAATTCTTTGAACTTTTCAAAAGTTTCAGACTTGTGTTTCACCAAATAGATATACCCATATCTACTCAAATCATCCGTGAAAGTAACAAAATAACGATATCCACCTCGCGCCGACACACTCATTGGTCCACACACATCAGTATGTATGATTTCCAATAGATCTGTCGCCCGTTCCATTGAACCGGAAAACAGCGTTCTAGTCATCTTGCCCATAAGGCATGGCTCACATGTATCAAATGATTCAAAATCAAGTGATTCCAAAAGTCCATCAGAATGGAGTTTCTTCATGCGTTTAACGCCAATATGACCTAGACGGCAGGGCCACATATATGTAGATATATCATTATCAAGTTTAATCCTTTTAGCATCAACATTATGAATATGCGTAATACTACTATCGAGATCCAACAGAAATAAATCATTCAACATAGGTGCATGACCATAAAAGATATTATTCATATAAATCGAACAACCATTGTTTTCAGACTTAAATGAATAACCACTTTGCATCAAACACGATCCGGATTATTTGGTGCCTGCACTGAGCATGAACATTGTATCCGGATCGTGTTTGATGCAAAGTGGTTATTCATTTAAGTCTGAAAACAATGGTTGTTCGATTTATATGAATAATATCTTTTATGGTCATGCACCTATGTTGAATGGTTTATTTCTGTTGGATCTCGATAGTAGAATTACGCATATTCATAATGTTGATGCTAAAAGGATTAAACTTGATAATGATATATCTACATATATGTGGCACTGCCGTCTAGGTCATATTGGCGTTAAACGCATGAAGAAACTCCATTCTGATGGACTTTTGGAATCACTTGATTTTGAATCATTTGATACATGTTAGCCATGCCTTATGGGCAAGATGATTAGAACGCCATTTTCCAGTTCAATGGAACGGGCGACAGATCTATTGGAAATCATACATACTGATGTGTGTGGACCAATGAGTGTGTCGGCGTGAGGTGGATATTGTTATTTTGTTACTTTCACGGATGACTTGAGTAGATATGGATATATCTATTTGATGAAACACAAGTCTGAAACTTTTGAAAAGTTCAAAGAATTTCAGAATGAAGTGGAAAATCATCATAACAGAAAGATCAAATTTCTGCGGTCCGACCATGGAGGAGAGTATCTTAGTTACGAGTTTAGCACACATATGGAAGACTGTGGAATGGTTTCACAACTCACGCCTGCCGGAACACCACAACGTAATGGTGTGTCAGAACGTCGTAATCGTACTTCATTGGATATGGTTCGATCTATGATGTATCTGACTGACTTGCCACTGTCATTTTGGGGCTATGCACTGGAAACCGCTACATTCACTTTAAATAGGGCACCATCTAAATCCGTTGAAAAGACACCGTATGAATTATGGTTTGGAAACAAACCTAAGCTGTCATTTCTTAAAGTTTGGGGATGCGATGTTGATGTGAAGAAACTTCAACTGGATAAACTCGAACCCAAAGCGGAAAAATGCGTATTCAAAGGATACCCTAAGGAAACTATTGGGTATACCTTCTATCACAGATCCGAGGGCAAGGTCCTTGTTGCCAAGAATGGATCCTTTCTTGAGAAGGAGTTTCTCGTGAAAGCTGTGAGTAGTCGGAAGGTAGAACTCAAAGAGGTTACTGAACCTTCTCTTCATGAAATGGCGAGTAGCGCAGCTCCAGAAGTTGTTTCGGAGTTGATTTCACCTAATGAAGAGAGCTAATGATATTGATCATGGAACTCCGAAAGAGGACACTACCGAACCTCGCAGGTCAAGTAGAACACGTGCAGCTCCTGAACTATACGGCAATCCTGTTATGAATTTCATGATTGATGAAATAGATGACCCTGCGACGTATGAAGAAGCGATGATGAGCCCTGATTCCAACAAATGGCTAGAAGCCATGAAATCCGAGATGGAATCCATGTACGAAAACCAGGTTTGGAACTTGGTGGACTTACCTCACGACCGAAAGGCCGTTGAGAATAAATGGATTTTCAAAAGAAAAACTGATGCTAATGGTAATCTGACCATCTATAAGGCTCGACTATTCACAAAGGGGTTTCGACAAATTCAAGGAGTTGACTACGATGAGACATTCTCTCCCGTAGCGATGCTTAAGTCGGTTAGGATTATGTTAGCAATTACCGCATATTTCGATTATGAAATATGGCAGATGGATGTCAAAACTGCGTTCCTCAATGGTAAGATTGAAGAAGAGTTGTATATGATACAACCTAAGGGTTTTGTCGATCCTAAGGATGCTAATAAGGTGTGCAAACTTCAGCGATCCATCTATGGACTGAAGCAAGCATCACGAAGTTGGAATCTCCGCTTTGATGAGGTGATCAAAGAGTTTGGATTTGTCCAAACTTATGGAGAGGCTTGTATTTACAAGAAAGTGAGTGGGAGCAATGTGGCATTTCTGATATTATATGTGGATGACATATTATTGATTGGAAATGATTTAGATCTTT
Organism: Avena sativa; assembly: GCA_916181665.1. Taxonomy (NCBI): domain Eukaryota; kingdom Viridiplantae; phylum Streptophyta; class Magnoliopsida; order Poales; family Poaceae; genus Avena; species Avena sativa. The sequence continues at coordinate 313,350,656 of OV702286.1, forward strand.
TAAACAGTGTGAAAAGTTATCTAAACAGCAAATTTTCGATGAAGGACCTTGGTGAAGTTTCATATATATTAGGCATTAAAATCTATAGAGATAGATCAAGACGCCTAATTGGGCTATCACAGAGTATATACCTTGATAAGATATTAAAGAAGTTTAATATGGACGGAAGTAAGAAGGGGTTCTTACCTATGTTGCAAGGCAAGACATTGAGTAAGACTCAAAGTCCGGCTACGATGGAAGAAAGAGAGATAATGGATAAGATCCCCTATGCCTCAGCCATAGGCTCTATAATGTATGCCATGCTATGTACAAGACCGGATGTGGCACATGCTATTAGTTTGACTAGTAGGTACCAATCTGATCCAGGTTCGAAACACTGGATAGCGGTCAAGAATATCCTTAAGTACTTGAGAAGAACTAAGGATATGTTTCTTGTATACGGAGGTGAAGAAGAGCTAGTCGCTAAGTGTTATGTCGATGCTAGCTTTGACACTGATCCGGATGACTCTAAGTCTCAATCGGGATACGTATTTCTCTTGAACGGAGCAGCAGTTAGTTGGAGGAGCTCCAAACAACCTGTGGTGGCTGGATCAACAACAGAGGCGGAATATGTTGCTGCTTCAGAAGCAGCGCAGGAAGCGGTTTGGATGAAGGAGTTCATAACGGAACTGGGTGTGGTTTCCAGTGCGTTGGACCCGATGGTGATCTATTGTGACAACAATGGAGCCATAGCCAACGCCAAGGAACCAAGGTCTCACAAGAATTCCAAGCATATTAAGCGCCGGTTTCACTCCATCTGCGAGCATGTCAAGGATGGAGATATAAAGATTTGTAAAGTGCACACGGACCTGAATGTAGCAGATCCGTTGACTAAAGTACTCCCTAGGGCAAAACATGATCAACACCAGAACTCCATGGGTGTTAGATTTATCACTATGTGAACTAGATTATTGTCTCTAGTGCAAGTGGGAGACTAAAGGAAATATGCCCTGAGAGGCAATAATAAAGTTGTTATTATGTATTCCTTGTATATGATAGATGTTTATTTTGCATGCTATAATTGTATTTATAGGAAACATCAATACATGTGTGTTTAATAAACAAAAAGGGTTCCTAGTCATGCCTCTCTTATAGACTAGCTTGTTGATTAACAGGATGATCAAGGTTTCCTGATCATGGACATTGGATGTTGTTAATAACAAGGTCACACCATTGGTGGGATGATGTGATGAACATTCATCCGAAGTATAGCATTACGATCAAGTCATTATGTTTATATTGCTATAACATCATACGAAGTAATCTTTATCCTTAGACCATGAGATCATGTTAATTTCTAACACCGGAAGAGTATCTTGATAACATCAAACGTCACAGCGTGTCAGGGTGACTATAAAGATGGGTTCAGTGCTATGAAGGTGTTATGTTGAGGCTCATGGATCAAGAGTGGAATTTGTCAATCCAGATGACGGATAGATATACTCTGGGCCCTCTCGGTGATATTACATTAGGATAGCTTGCAAGCAAGTGATGTGATCACTAGAATGTTATATCACGGGAACGAGAAAAGAGTGCATGTCGGTAACGAGATCAAACTAGGTATGGAGATACCGATGATCGAATCTCGGACATGTAATATATCGAGAGACAAAGGGATTTAGTTACAAGCGTTAAAGGTTCTCACGATCACAGGAGTCATCGTTGAATGTGTAGGAGTCAGTACGGATCTCCAGGTCCCGCTGTTGATTATTGATCGGAGAAGGGTCTCGATCATGTCTGCATTATTCGTGAACCATAGGGTGGCACACTTAAGAGTTACCGGACACCATTTTGGAGCACATATGTTTTAGACGAAAGAATTGCAAAGCGCAGGAATTGTTTCAATAGAAACCGGAAATTGTTTCAGGTGAAATTTCAGAAGGTGTTTCTTCATGTGATATTGAAATATTGCAAGGGGTTATATGTGAATGTTTGTTAATTAAAGTAATTAACAAAATTCTGAATAAATTTAATAAAAGAGTTTTATTAAATGAGAGAGCATTAAATTTGGAGAAACTTAATGCATTTAAAGTGGAGACTTTAAAAGGGAATGTGAATAGGCATTTTAATGTGGAGGAGTTACCACCACATGAATGGGGGAGGTGAGGGGTCACCCCCCATGCACCGGCCATGGAGAGAGGGGGCACCCCCCTCCTCCTATAAAAGGTCACCCATTCCCTCCTTCATCCTCACACCTCCTTGTGAAGGATCTCTCTACCCCTCTAGAATTATTCCCCCATGGTCTCGGATTAGCGAGATACATGTTCCCGGTGGCATTTCGTCTGGAAGGAGTTGCTGCTTCCGCTGGATCGCTGGAGCGAGGAGGTGGAGGTTGTCCGGTGGCTTGAATGTGTGTGCGAGTGCGGATGTGCTGCTGAGTTGCGGCGCTCGGACTTCCTCACGATCTTGAGATCGGCAAGTGTACGACTACATCAACCACGAGTTCCTACTCATTAACAAAGCTCGTTGTCTTCGAGGGTAAGTTCTCCATGGATGTATGTCCACCCATTGCTCTGTACCTAGTAGATAGATCTTGGCGTGTAGTTCTCATCGTAGGAATTTTTTTGTTTTCTATGCTGCGGACCCAACAGATGGTCAATCAGAAATCAACGAAAAGTTCCGCAGCACCGCCGCCACCGAAGGGGAGATTCGGGGGACAGAAAGTCTATGTTCCGACACCCTGCCGGGACAGGGAAGTGCCCCCGGAGCCATCTCCATCGATGTCCACCACCATCTCCATCACCGTTGCTGATTCCCATGATGAGGAGGGAGTAGTTCTCTCTCGAGGCTAAGGGTTCAACCGGTAGCTATGTGTTCATCTCTCTCTCTATGCATGATCATATTGTGATGAGCTTTGTAATCAAGTAGATCTACCTTTCTATTCAAGTGCTTTATTAGATCTATGCTCTCCCCATGTGTGTGAAAGTGACAGCGTGCACACCATGGTGGCACTTAGGCTAGAGATTACAAATACTTGTTATGAGTTATATTTGGAGTTGGATGTCTTTATGAAATTATGGTGTTTGTTGGAACCATCTAGTTCTCAAGGTGACAGTGTGGGGTTTTCTAGATGGGAAAGATGAACTTTGAGGTGTGCTGTTATAGCCCTACCATCAATTAGAGTGTCCAACCAGAGAGTAGTTCAGCGTAGTATCATAAACAAGAAGATATTTATATGAGAGTTCTCACTAGTGAAAGTATGATCCCTAGGCCTTGTTTCTAAGCATTGATACACCATTTGCAATTAGATATGTTACATGTTTGCTTGCTTCCTTCTTTATTTCAGTTTATCTTTAGTCTCTTCCACGCCATCAAGCTATTTTCTATCACCGATACCACTTATAATTATCTATACCACTTGTATTTCACTATCTCTTCGCTGAACTAGTGCACCTATACACCTGACAAGTGTATTGGGTGTGTTGGGGACACAAGAGACTTTTTGTATCTTGATTGCAGGGTTGCTTGAGAGGGGATACCTTGGACCACTTCCTCCCTGAGTTCGATAAACCTTGGGTGATCCACTTAAGGGAAAACTTGCTGCTGTTCTACAAACCTCTGTACTTGGAGGCCCAACAACTGTCTACAAGAATAGAAGTGCGTAGACATCAGTGGGCCAGACCAGCAGTACATTTCTTCACCTCCATCTACTATCTTTTCAACCATATCATTGTTTCCATGGGCCATTTTTAGTTGTGTATCTGTTTCAAAAATCTGCGGAGAAAAGACACAGCATGTGTTAATTTTATGGAACACCTAACTTCCACGTTCCCTACTAGCTAACTTCCATAGATGAAATTAGTTTAAATTTTTTTTTTGTCATCCCTGATCAAGCACATGTTATTTTTCAACATCCGAACCACCACATTTTACCATTTCTAACTACCATATATGAACTGTTTTGTTCCAAAGATTTTTTGGTGGTGCAACACATTTCATATTTTCACAACAACCCAAACCACCCTAGTTGAACATAGTTAACTCCCATACAAACATAATTAGTGAAGTTTACATTAAAATATTTACTCTATTTTTTATACCTGAAATCTTTTGTCAGAGAAGCTTGATATTTCCTTTTCAACATCTTTTGTCACTATTTCAACTTTAGTATTGAACACTCCATTTGCAAGCAGGTGCTAAGTCCTAAGACGCCTTTCATGAATATGCCCTTCGGTACCTTGCGTACGAGCCCCCAGAATCTGCAGAACATGTAACCATAATTAACTTCTATCAATTTAACATCTCAACTTCTAGAAGGTTTTTTAACACTAAAACAGCTGCAATACCAAATTCTGCTAGTTAACTTTCTGTTTTTTCAGAAGTCTAAGTGAAGCCACACAATAGTGATTATCAACTTTAAAACACAAGTCATCATAGTTAACTTCTCATACTATCACATTGTAACTCCCAAAAAATCCTGAACTAACCTAGTGATATTTTTTCCAACTAATTTTGACATATTTAGTTAACTCACAAAAAACACCACAAAACTATCATGAATTGTTTCTCTTAACTTCTAGAAATAACACGAAACCAACACACTAGTGATTTGCAGGTTCCTCTTAGCTCACAAGATTAATCTAGTAGTTAACTAGCAGAATTTATGACAGTTAACTAGCAGGATTTATAACAGTTAACTAGCAGAATTTACGGCAGTTAACTAGCAGTGTTTTGGCACACCTCTCGGAAATTTGCTTGGACAGCCCTTGCCGCCTGATAGGCGCCATGATTACAGGCGGTATCTCGCCGGCACCGATGCAGCGGCCCTCGCCGAAGGAATCCGGCGACTCCTCCTCACGTCTTCCACCACCGCTGCTCGCTCGCCTACGCCGCCGCAGCCCATAAGAAGGTCTTTAGGTCGGGAACAAGGCGAAATTCCGTCACCTCCTCCCTCGCGTTGGCCTCCGCCGCCGCTCGCTCGTCGGTGCCATTGTAGCCCAGAAGAAGGTCTTTAGTTGGGGAACAAGCGTGGAATTTCGGCGCCTCCTCCCTCGCGTCGGCCTCCGCTGCCGCTCACTCGTCGCCGCCAGTACAGGTAGGGTACAGACAGGGAAAATCGATGGAGGTGTCTCCACTCGGGGCGGGGCTTTGAAGAAGGAAGGGGGCATGATCGTGTCCGGGTCGGGGACATCCCGGGATGTCCGGGTCGGGGGCTGGGATGTCCGGATCGTGTCCTGTTTGGGCTAAGAGACACCTTCCAAAAAATGGGTGGTTCCTAGATAGTTATCTAGGAATCTCTTAAAGGGGGTTTCTGGATAGTCATGTCGTGTGTGTATATATATATAGATAGATAGATAGATAGATAAAATAACTGGAGCACCATGGTGCCCAGACACCATACATGATATGCGTATTTTTACTTTAAACCACGCATACATGAGGGTATACGTACTAAAGTTATATATATAGCTTTGCTATTCAAGAACCGGTTCCTGAATAAATATTCATATTCAGGAACCGCTGTTTCCTTCCGCGCGAATAGCAGGAACGTCTTGTTAACTTCCACGCAGACACGAGTTAACTTCTTTTTCTTTACAAGTTAACTTCCAGTCTATAGAAGTAATAATGAATGTTAACTTGCGTCTGTGCAAGTTAACTTCCGCGAACTTCTTAACTTCCCCGTGTGTGCAAGTTAACTTATTGTTTCTATTCTAGTTAACTTCCTGGCAGAGTACATATTTTCCTTTTTCACGTGAACACCGGAAAACCCTTGTTAACTTTCACGCGAACATGAGATAACTTATTTTTCTTTCCAAGTTAACTTCCAGTGTGTAGCACTAATAATGAATATTAACTTTCGCATGTGTATCTTTCTGTGAACTTCTTAACTGTCCCGTGTGTATAAGTTGACTCCCTCTTTCTGTGCTAGTTAACTTCCTGACGGAGCACCGATTTTTTTTTTCGTGGACTAAATGTTAACTCCTTTATGTGCAAGTTAAATCCGCGACCCTTCTTAACTCCCCCGTCTATACAAGTTAACTCACTTTTTTATGCTAGTTAACTTCCTGAAGGAGCACTGATTTTTTTGTGTTTTTCACGGACTATGCACCTTAATTTTCGCTTGTGCAACTTAACTTACGTGGGCTTATTAACTTCTGTGTGTGCAAGTTAACTTCCACCCGATGCAATTCTTAACTTCTGTGCCCTTTATTAACTTCTCTGTAAATGCAAGTTAACTTCCAGAGAGGAGGCACCGGTGGTGTGTCTCGCCCGGAGGTAGCTGCAGGGAAGTGGGGGACTAAAGACAGGAAGAGGAGGAGGAAGAAGGTAGTTAGGTAGGGAGGAGGGCGCGCGGGGCGGGGGAGGCGGCGACGCGCTGGGAGGAGGGTGGCCGGCGGCGCAGGACGGAGGAGGCCTACAGGGAGGTGGGCGCGGCGACCGAGGCGGAGGAGGCCGGTGGCGCGTAGAGAGGAGGGTGGCCGGCGGCGCGCCCGGAGGAGGGTGTGGCGGCTCGCGGGCCGAAGGGCGCCCGGGCAGAGGAGGCCGGTGACCCGCGGAGAGGAGGGTGGTCGATGGCGCGGAGCGGGGGAGGCCTGCGGCGCGGATCAGAGGAGGTAGGTGGCGTGCGAGGTAGGAGGAGGGGGCCTGACGATGCGGAGAGAAGGAAGAATGTAGTTAGGTAGGGGTTGCTGAATAAGCTTATTTAGAAATCTCTTAAGGGGTTCTTGAATAGTCATACCCTATATATATGCCTATATATATAACATATTTGAATAGAAAACACTCTACGTACATCAAGAAATTTAAAAATTCAATGCCTACCAGTAGCTGCAATCATAGTTTTTGGACAGCACCATGAGGCAATATTGTCTCCCTTAGTCCCTTTTGTGCTCCTGCAACAATTTAATTAAACACATTGCAATGAGATATAATTTATACAAAAACATAAGAAAGATAAAAAAAATCCTAGCTAAATTATTTCAGAGCTCTCCCCTTTTACCTTAAATAAATCTTTCAGAGTTAGTCCCTAATTCTAAGAAATATTTCTAGTAATATTCAGCTTTATCTTACACATATTGATCACGGTAAATACATTAAAGTAAATAGATAATTCATCGGCATATTCGTGTGGGCTTGTCCGACAAAAACTTCCTGATAATTACTTTCTGCATAAGAAAAAAGGCAAATCAATTGTCGACAAAACATTGAAATGTTTTAATGGTCAATGCGCTGTAATCCAAAACATGCTTAGATCAAGAGAAAACTTCAAATAGAAATTCAAAATGAAATCCCATCCAAGACAGATTGTCAGTAACATTTATAGTGGTAGGACCTTTTATGTTGTACTAAGAATTAATTACCAAGACTACCGTGCCTGCCCTGGTCCACAGATCCATTTCTTACCGATACTACTATTTAGTAATACCAAATCTGAATGAAAATGGTAAATAAATTATAGTGCTTGATATACAACAATATGTCAAGAGTTATACCAACATTTATACCAACCCCAACTTTCACCTATGCATTTTGCCAAGCATGGAACACATACTCACAATTAACCGTGTAGAAAAGGATGTTTTAGCCTGCGGATGTACATTTAATAGGTATAACAATAAACCAATAGAATATTTAAATGATTTAATATTGTTGATAGGAGATAGTCTGGACAATTAATGATGCATGCACAGAAAATATAACAGGAGATATTGGACATTTAATCAAAACCAAAGCAAGACTCAACAGGACAACATAAATCCACTTGTAAACTGTGACAGCAATGATAATAATTAGTGAAGAACCACTAAAGAATGAGAAAACCATTGTTATGGACAAGGTACATGATAGGATGGTGATGCATTAGCAGGAGGTGGGCATTCCAACTTGAAAGAAAAGAAATAGTAGTACATGGATGATCAGGTACACGAGGGCAACACTGTACTAGCAAGAGATCCCATAACACATTCACACACCAAAAGAAAGAGTTGCCCGCGACATACCCAAAAGAGGTGGAGATAATCTAAGGATGAATTAGAGAGCCAATCGTAATATTCCCATAGGAAAATAAAGGAAATATATGCACCTCAAAAATGGAACTATGCAAGCTAGTTATCGTTTGATATCAAGCCACCATCCCTCCACCTCCAATTTGAAATAATCTTAATTGCATGACAAATGGTAGGTTCAAGCAAATCCACGGGATAAATGTGCGTCTAAATAATGTAGATGATAAGCGAATCCACGGGACCTTACATCTAAATGATCTTGACAAACTGATGCACGTTGATCTCTTTTCCTCCATTGTAGAATCAACATAAACCTAAAACACGTAACAAAAGGTAGCCCCATCAGTGCTACACCATCACAAGTTGGACAATTTTGGAAGTAGGCTCATAAAACGTTGGACATCGATTGATGGGACGTGATGGTTATGAACCCATGGACATCGATGGAGTAGGTGGTCAGATGGTCCTTGATTTCTACGCCCAGTCCTTGCGTGGGAGTTAACTCTTCGCGTGTTTGATTCAATATGGATGACTGTGGTTTACTCACTAGGGGAGGGGAGGAGGTTTCCTCTTTGAGTAAGTATGAGCCACACCTCGACCTTATTCCTCATCTGATTCATTGTCCTCCTCTGTCTTAGCTTTGCTCTACCATGAGAGTATCCAAACGGCTCCTAGATTCTCCCCAAATCTAGATGGCATCTTGTCTAGAGCCGGTGAGAATCGATAGTGCCATGAAACCTCTTGTTTGAGGAACAAGGGAATGTCCAATGAAAGACGACCTCCATAGGGATCGACAACCATCGCATCCTTTGCCACGAGAAGGGCTTTGTGGCAGCTTCCTTGGGTCTCTATTACACCGAAGATTCAAAAGTATGGCCATCTTCATTGTTCTCATCATAACATATTTTTAAGCTATGTGATCGAGTGTTCTCACAGAGTAGTTTTTGCTTCTCATCCAGGTATGAGAGAGCCAGATGTCATCGATGAGTTCACGCTTGTGTTGGCATAATTGGGGGATAGCCTTTCTCTTCTCCTCCTTTAGTTTCAAGAGCCTTATGTGAGGGTTATCTTGACACCATGCTCTCAAGGGGACTTGTGCAATATTTCTTTCTTTTGGAAAAATTCTGCTCACATCCCTACAAGATTCTATAGGCTTGTAGTTTCCGTATTTCAGATGAAAAGGTCCACAAGTTTCTTCTCATTCCACACTCTTCTCGATAGCTCATTTATAGTGGTATATATGGAGGGGGTCTGCCTTTGATGCCCCTACCATATCTTATCCTGAGTGGTCCATGGACCCAGGAGAAGACGCCTATCCCGAGAGATGTCGGGATATTATTGCTAGTCTAAGGAATTTCGGTCTTAAATTTTATCGGGTTGACAAGGGATTCTTTTGGTGTCTGCTCGGCCTGTTGAAGGAAAGGAAGGATCACATGCCTTCGGTCAAGGTCCACTCCAAGAATAGACTGGTATGTTTATGGCTCCGATTTTTGCCATCTTCCACTGTGTTTAAACGTTGTTTTTGGTCAAGGAATTGCCAAATAAACTCTCAACCTTGCCACTAATGACTAATATTTACAAAGATATGCAAATCCCTTCTTTAATTTATGTTGTACAGGAAATCACTGCTTTTAAGGCAAAATAAGGAGTCACAATGAAGAATTTTGAGGAAATACACACGGCCAAGTAATTGGAGAAGCCAACCAGGGCATCAACGCGCTTAACGACCACTGATACGGGCACGGTCCGCCCATACCACCTGCCCCGTACCAGGTGGCGATGGCTTCGTCTCGTTAAACCCTACAACTTTCGTGAAGACGCCTATATAATTTGAGGCTCTAGCCGCCGGCCAGAGAGCCGCCATTCTCAGATTACATCACAACACCCCCAAAGGAGATCCACACCATTGTTCATCCATAGTTCATCCATTGTTCATCACTTCCACCATCGATCCCTCCACTAGCCATAGCCATTGCTTTATACTTTTAGATCTCCTTGTGCGGCCATTGTAAGAATATTTAATTTCAATCTAAGTATTTGCATGATATTTTCTATCTCTGATATATTTGGTATGAGTGAGTAGTCCTCAAGGGCTATGGGTTGGAGAGAAACCTCGCAGCAATTATGTGCATCTAGATCATGGGAGAATTGTATTTTGTTTGGATTCGTGAGTTGTATCTTTTGTTTCTTTGTCTCTCGCCTCGATCTGTGGACTTGTAGGTACCCAAGATCCCATAGATTGATAAAGGCTTGATGTGAGATACTTGGCTAGCGGCGATCTCATAGTAAACTCAGTGACAAAAAGGGAAGTACGGTCTTTTCTTAGGGCATGTTCGTCTGCGGTACCAAAGTTCACAGGCCAGCGCATGGCGGTACCTAAGTTGCCTGAAATTGCCGTGTTTCAAAAAGTTGGGCTGCCAACTACTGAGAGGGACCATTTCGAGGCAAACTCATCTCACCCCTGCCAAATTCAAACATTCCGTTAAACTGCCCCGTGAAGTAGACGGTCGGGACCCTTATGTCAGTCATCTGTCCATGACGCGAGCGCCAACTTGGCAAGCTCTTAGGCAAATCAAGTAGCTAAGGGGATTGGATGCGTTGGACAATTTCACAAATCCATTCCCACCTTTCCCCTAGCATCGGCGGCATCAGAATCCACCCTCCAGGCAGGACGATCACTTCGGACATTTGACTTCTGGCGCCAAGTTGTTGCACGCAGTTGTTGCGCCCAGTCGCTGATCCCGAGCTCCAATGGCGCATGCCATAGCCATCGTTGCGAGGCTCTAGCCCGCCTCCGCCGCCGACGAGCCGAGCAGCTTGGAGGATGGCATATCCTACTACCAAGGAAGAAGAAGTTCTAGCTACAAGCGGGTGAGCGACCCTTCTCTTTGCTATTCGCACTAATTATAACTGCTAGCTGGCTACTGAACCTCAAATTGTTTGTTAGACCAAGGCTGACAAACATATTTTGTCCATAGTTTTCTGTCAAGTGGGATCTCCGTGGACCCCCCTTACCTGGTTACGGTAGTCCTCTACAGGTACGACTCTAAGGGCAAGTGGTATGGACACCATTGGATCACGATGGAAGAAGCGCCTGCGCAGATCTGCACTATATCTGGTATGGTTGCTGCTCTGTGTAATCATGATGAATTATGGCCGAAAGAGACTGCAAAGTTCAGCTTCATGGATAAACGTGGCATCATGGTTCCTCTAACGTGTGACAGTCAGCTAATTGGGTTGATGAAAAGGTATGCTTCGGCTTCCATGTTTGAGCTGAAATGTGATGTACTGGATGTGGAAGCTGCTGCAACAGGGATTCGCCCTTCTATTCTTGGACAGGGTGGTTGCTCGAACCCAATTAGCTCCTGGTAAGCAAAGGTCTCTTGGGGTTCACATGTTTGTGCTAAATTGTAATTTTTGTTTTATTTACTCTGTAGATATTGGGCAGTAATGCAACGGTCTTGTTTTTTTGACAGGAAGCGCCGCAAGGTTAGAAACATGACTGTTGGGTCAGTCATTTTGCTGCCCGGAGAAATTAAAAACGAGTGGAAAGATGATGCTGGACACAATTCTGGTGCCCATTGTCCCAGCGATGCAGAGTACGTAAAGCTAAGAAAATTGGCATCAAGGAAGAGGACGAAGGCAGGAAATGGAGAAGCCAGTGGACGTGAAGGCTTGGCACCCAGTCTGCGGAAGAAGGCTGCTGGTAATGAAGATGCATAGTAATGTGTTGAACTTGAACCTATATATGTAATTCTGTTAAATTCTGGAGCTCTGTGTGTGGCACGTTGCTGGGCGAAACAATTTACCCACGTTCTCTGAGTAAAATGTACCGCGACTTAGGGTTTGGAAACGCCTGAGTCATTACTTGAATCTAAAATTGTGATTGTGCCACTGCTATCTAAAAACATGCAGCACCAGTTCCACGATTGCTGAGGGGCAGGAGATCTCCAAATACGAAGGAATGTAAGTGGCACAGAAATAAATTATTTAACCTGCCACACTCCACGAAGCAGCAACTTATTTCAGATGCTGCACAACGACGTGGCAACATAAATAGCAATGTTCTCACCGATAATGCCCAGATGAGGAGGAAATCGGTGCCACTTTCTGGCCTAATCTTGAGCCTGTCTATCTCACCGCCTCTCTGCTCCTGTATCCCCTGCATCTGGCGAAGCTCCCGGATCTCCAGTAACCGGGTGTACGTGCTTCCACTTTATAAATTATGGTTGTGCCATTTGCATGCGGCACTGACATGGGTATACCCTACACGTACTCGAGCTTGGTATGTACGGCCTGAATACAGCGGAGGCCCACGGTGTCGCCAAGGCCCAAATGGAGAACTCGAGTAACCTACGGACTCTCGATTGCTTAAAGAACAAGAAGAAGCTAAAGATAGAAAGTTAAAGGGGAAAACCCTAACCTGTAACCGACTCGACCTGCTACCCTAGACCTAGCCTATCTATATAAAGGCTAGGAGGGGGCGGCGAGGAGGACACACGCAACCCTAGTTTCCACAACCTTCGCCAGATTGCATCTGCGTACCATTGTAATCCTCGATTCCTTTAATAATTCCATGAGCAGACAAGCAGAAGTAGGGACCTCTACAAAGCCTGAACCTGGGTAAATCTTCGAGTCCCCTGTGTGCTTGTTTGCTAGCCGATAGATGTCTCCAGCGCTCCCTCCTTCTCCAAAACCCAAGTCCATAACAATGGGCATTGATGAGTTAAACCCTCGTCAATTGGCGCCATCTGTGGGAATTGGGAGTGCTGATGTTGCGGCTTCTTCGGCCCCATCAACCGCGATCTACAACTCCGCAACAATGGAGATTCGCCAACTCTTCGGTGCGTTTGACTTCACCGTCAGCACACCGGCCACTCGCCCGGCCTTCGAGTCCGTGGGCGATGGAATTAGCCTGGCGATCGGGAGTTTCTGCTTGCAAGTTGGTCAGATGGGCACGCTTCGCCTGCCTGACCAGCCGACGATACCATCGATTTCTCCAGCATCATGGTTCCCTCCGCCGATCGGCACCCTCAGCAAGCTCAATACCTCGACAACAGTTGAGAATACGGTCAGCGACAGCAGTCGCGAATCTGATATGGGCGATCTAGCAACTGAAGATGGAGCCTATGGTTCCGGATCTGAAAGTTGTGGGAGCAGCAGCTTCCCCAACCACTTCATGTGCGCCGTCATCAACACAAGCAACTCCTCCGCCAATCACGACAACACGGGCAACAGTGGCCATGGAGCTGACCCGCCAAATGGCGGCATACCCAATGGCGGACCACCTAATGGCGGACCACCGCCAAACGGCGGCCCCACTAACGGCGCCCCCATCAACAACGGAGGGGCAGTCGGACCTCCAACTATGATAAACGAGCAAACTGGCGAACGCGTCGTGATCAGGCTCAACGATCTCGAGTGGGCTCGTTGCCGTGAAGCCCTACGAGGCCACCCTCTACCCTTCGGCTCCCCGCAAGAACTGCTGATGGGTTACCATTGGCTCCTGAAGGAGGAATACAAACGCCAACTGCAAACAATCACGCAACTCGAGGCGCGTAAAAAGGCGGCAGATGAGTCGAGCCTCCGGCGAGCTGGGCTCTCCTCCCATGGAGGATCCTCCTCCAAATGCAACGAGTACATCGCTAACAAGAGGCGATCTCGATTGGCCCACCTCACCGAACAAGAGCATGTAGAAGCCGCAAAGGTCCTCGACTTCGGCTCCATGACGGTAGATACACGTGGAAACGTGCTTCCAAAAATGCCGCAAGCTGCGGTAATGGCGGCCACCATGTACCTCCTCAACATCCAGCCGCCAGCTAGAGACCCTCGAGCTGCCATGCACCAATCTATGATCACAGGCTTAGGGTTAATCGAGGCCACCCTCGACAAAGAACCAACATCAGAACCAAAGAAAGGCAAGGCTCTAGCAAAGCGCTACTCCTCGCCCTCATCTAGCGACGACAGTCATGATCTGTCTCGACGTCGCCGTTCCCGGCAACATGACCACGACTACGATGCGCGCGATGACCTCACGCAGCGCAAAATTGACAAATCAAGGGTGCGACGTGCCCGATCGACTGACTCAGAAGACGAAGATGTAGAGCTTTGTGGCGCTAGATGCTTCAGCAGGGCCATCAGACAAAAGCGAATGCCCAAGAGGTTTAAGCTCCCATCAGAAAACCCAAAGTTCGATGGTCTGTAGGACCCGAAAATCTAGTTAGAGGACCATATCTCCTCCGTCAGGCTCCACGGCGGGAGTCGAAGCACGGCCATGCAATGCCTGCAGCTACAGCTGGGAAGAGCTGGTCTACAGCCTCCATGGCTCAACAACCTCCCACGTGGATCCATTCGCAGTTGGGAAGAGCTGGTCTACAGCTTCGTGCGCAACTTCAAGGGCACCTACAAAAGGTCCGCATCAATCGAAGAGCTGAGATGCTGCTAGCAAAGGTCGGGCGAGTCGCTACGCTCATACATATAGAGGTGGTACATCATCAAGGACTCCACAGAGAATATCTCGGAGGATCACGCGATTGATGCATTCAACAGCGGCGTACACCACACAGAGCTCAGGGAGGAGCTGGGCCGCTCGAATCCCAAAACCATCGACCACCCGATGGAAATCGCGAATCGCTGGGCAGATGGAGAAGATTCGGTGAAAAATCGCGTTCACTCCGACAACGAGGCAGAACTCGAACGCAGACACGATCGCCGAAGCAAACGCCGCATGCGCATCTACGATGACCGCGACGACGTCAACATGGTCGCAGCCGGCTACGCCGACAGACGCAATGACAACCGCAACAGCGGCTACCACAGCGGTGGATACCGCGACTCCGGGAAAACCACGCAAGTATGGCAGTGCCGCAATCGCGATGAGGCACCCGCAACATCCACCGAAGTCAAGCTGTCCGGGCCATGCACTGTGCACTTCTACATTGACAAGCACGACAGAAAAAAGAAGTCCAGCCACCTCCTCAAGGATTTCCACGAGTTCCTCAAACTACATGAGGGACTGGCTCGGATGAATCGCAACACAGTCGAAAGGGGCTACGGAGCCGCCCCAGGAGCTGTGGCACATGGAGCTCCGCCACCACCACCTGGATTACCCCCAAATGCAGCTGCGCCGGGCCAGCACCAAGGAGGCGAACCATATCCACGGGACATGAGTACCATGATGATCCAAAAGGGACGGCCCTCGAATCGGGTGCAGAAGGCCATCACTCGCCAAGTCAACTTGGCGACAAACTCACAACCATCCACCACTGAGTACCTCAGTGGAAGCGACTCCTGCATTACCTTTGACAAGAGCGACCACCCGTGCCAAGTACCTCGTCCAGGCCATTGTCCCCTCGTCCTCGAGGCACAAGTTGGAGGCTTCGACATGAGTCGCATCTTCATGGACGGCGGAAGCGGCATCAACCTTATGTTCGCGAGTACCTTGCGAGCGATGAGGATCCCTCTGACCTGCTTAGAGGCCTCAGACACAACATTCCACGGCATCGTCCCAGGCAAGGGCGTATATCCCCTTGGCAAAATCAACCTCAACGTCATCTTCGGCACACCGAAAAACTTTCGGCGCGAGCGCATCGACTTTGAAGTCGTCGACTGGCCCTCACAGTACCACTGCATCCTCGGACGTGTCGCGTTCGCTAGGTTCATGGAAGTACCAAACTACGCCTATCTGCAGATGAAGATGCCAGGCCCTAATGGCGTCATCACAATCAACGGGGGCTTCGAGAGGTCCGACAGTTGCGACAGGGAATTCAACAGAATCTCCCAGTCATTTGGCATGCAGGAGGAACTCACAAGATTAAAGGAGTCGACAGACAATAGTCTGCCTCCCCTAAGCCGGCCAAGCTCACCCGACTTATCCTTCGACTCATCGGTGCACACGAAGAAAGTTCAGGTCCACCCATCGGATCACGCCAAGACGGCCCTCATCACCAACAACTTGAGTCCCGCATAGGAACTCGCGCTCGTTGAATTCCTCCGTGAGCACTGGGAAATCTTCGCCTGGTGTCCAGCGGACATGCCAGGAGTTCCCAGGGAATTCGCCGAGCACGCACTCAATGTCAACCCAGACGCAAAGGCCAGTCAAACAAACAATTCAGCGACTATCTGAACCAAGAGCAAAGGCAGTCGGAATGGAGATCAACTCTCCTTGACGCCAAATTCATACGCGAGATCAAGGAAAGCACTTGGCTCGCCAACACAGTGCTGGTAGCAAAAAAGGACACGGATATCCTGCGAATGTGTGTGGACTTCACCTCTTTGAACAA
The DNA here is from genome assembly GCA_916181665.1 of Avena sativa. Lineage (NCBI taxonomy): Eukaryota > Viridiplantae > Streptophyta > Magnoliopsida > Poales > Poaceae > Avena > Avena sativa. Next base: position 313,366,923 of record OV702286.1, read on the forward strand.
GCACTGCCCGAAGGACCACTTTCCGCTACCGCGAATTGACCAGATCATCGACTCCACCGCGGGATGTGAGCACCTCTGCTTCCTCGACGCCTACTCAGGCTACAACCAGATTCGAATGAAGGAGGAAGATCAAGAAAAAATGGCGTTTACAACGCCCTTTGCTATGTTCTGTTACAACACAATGCCCTTCGGGCTAAAGAACGCAGGAGCCACCTAACAGCGATGCATGCCGGCTTACCTCAAAAACCAACTTGGTCGCAATATTCAAGTCTATGTCGACGACATCATAATCAAGACCAAAGAGGAAGCTTCACTAATCGACGACTTGCACAAAACCTTCGCCAACCTTGACCGCTACCGGATCAAGCTCAATCCGGACAAATGCGCCTTCGGCGTACCATCTGGGCAACTACTCGGGTATATTATCTCTGCAAGAGGGATCGAGGCGAACCCGAAGAAAATAAAAGCCATACTGGCCATGGAGAAGCCGAAGAACATAAGAGGCGTGCAGTAGCTGGCTAGACGGATCGCGGCGCTCAGTCGATTCATCAGTCGAATGGGCGAAAAGGCACTGCCCTTCTACCAATTTCTCCGCAAAGTCGACAAATTCTAGTGGACCAACGAGGCACAGGAAGCATTCGAAGACCTCAAGCGCCTACTTTCCACCTCGCCAGTACTGGTGACCCCACATGAAAGGGAACCACTATTGCTATACATCTCCGCCACCAACCAGGTGGTCAACACGGTACTCGTGGTAGAACGAGCCGAGGAAAACAAGGTCCATGGAGTACATCGCCCAGTATACTACCTTAGCGAGGTACTTACGCCAACAAAACAGCGGTACCCGTACTACCAGAAACTGGCGTACAGTGTCTTCATGATAGCCCGGGGACTGTGCCACTACTTCTAGGAGCACCCAATCGTGGTAGTCAACGACGCCCCGCTTGGGCACATCCTGGCACATCCTCAACAATCTCGACGCCACCGGACAAGTCGTGCTTTGGGGAATCAAATTGTCTCCATGAGACATTACATATGAAAAACGCGATGCAATCAAGTTGAAAGTTCTCCCTGACTTCCTCGTGCACTGGATGGTGAACCAGCACCCCGAAAAACCAGATATGTCCTACCTCTGGACAATGCACTTCGACGGTTCCAAGCGAAAGGACGGGGCCGGCGCAGGTGTCATACTGACATCGCCCCAGGGAGATAAACTGAAATATATCATGCGAATGCAGTTCGCCGCCTCCAACAATGAAGCTGAATATGAGGCCCTACTACACGGGATGAGGATGGCAAAAGCCTGCGGAGCCAAGAGACTCATAATATATGGCGACTCCAAGCTGGTCGTCAACCAGACAATGCACGAGTGCAATGCACTGAACGACAACATGATCGCCTACCGTGACCTCTACGACACACTCAAAGGGGACTTTGATGGTTGCGAGCTGCGACGAACGCTCCGTCAAGCCAAAGGCCGCAGAGAAGAAAACAAGCGCAGCAACAGACTCGGGGACTACGCCGCCCAATGAGCCAATGGCACTTGACGACTTGGAGCTGGATACAGGACTCGAAGGGCCAATGAGCGTCATGATGATTGAGCCATCCTAGACTCAACCATACATCACGTACCTTCTCAGCAAGAGGCTACCGGACGATCCGGCTGACGCACGGCACATCGCCCGGCGATCCAAGGCATTCGTTGTTATCAGCGGCAAACTATACAAGCGCAGCATCACAGGAGTACTACAACGATGCGTCTCCACGGCCGATGGAAGAGCCGTTCTCCTCGACATCCATGAGGGGACCTGCGGGCACCATGCCGGCAGTCGCGCCCTCGTTGCCAAAGCTCTACGAGCTAGATTCTACTGGCCTATGGCCATGCGCGATGCCAAGGACATCGTCCAGAAATGCAACGCTTGCCAGCGATTTGCGGACAAGGCACACGCACCTGGCGCAGAACTCCGGCCAATTCCATTGGCCTGGCCCTTCGTGCAATGGGGACTCGACATGGTCGGCAAGCTCCCAAAGTCATCACGAGGAGGCTACGTCTACCTCCTGGTCGCAGTCGACAAATTCACCAAGTGGATAGAGGCCATGCCAGTGACTAATCAGTCAGGATACAGTGCAGTCAAGTTCTTCGAGTCCATCGTCTACCGCTTCGGAGTACCACACAGCATCATCACGGACAACGGGACGAACTTCACATCCAAGGAGTTCCAAGAGTTCTGCGAGAATCTAGGAATCAACGTCAGCTATGCCTCCATAGCGCACCCACAGACCAACGGTCAGGTCGAAAAAGCTAACGGGCTCGTCCGTGACGACATCAAGAAATGACTCCTCAGGCCACTCGAACAGGCCGCGGGTTGTTGTCCAGACGAGTTGCAATCGGTACTCTGGAGCCTACGCACAACTCCAAACGGTGCCACAGGGTACACCCCATTCTTCATGGTGCACGGGGCTGAAGCGGTGCTACCCGCAGAAGTACGATACAAGGCACCACGAGTGGTCGCTTACAGCGAGCAGGAGTCAACTCTTGCACTCGAAGACTCCGTCGACCTCCTCGACGAGGCGCAGGAAATCGCTGCGGAAAGATCAACGATCTACCAGCAGAACCTGCGCAACTACCACAGCAGAAGGCTACGCCCTAGGTCCTTCGTCGAAGTTGACTTGGTCCTGCGACTGAAACAGCAATGGCATCTCAAACTCGAGTCCCCCTGGGAGGGACCTTACGTGATTACAGAAGTAATCCCAGGTGGCGCCTATCGCCTTAAAGATATAGAGACTAGAGTCGCATACTCTAACCCCTGGAATGTCACGCAGCTGCGGCGCTTCTACCCTTAGTCGTTTTTACTTTTACATTGCAAATAAGGCTACTCAGCCAAGGCTACTTAGCCACACATTATACCTCGTACCATTCTGCGAATAAATAAAGCTAAGTGCCCCAAAACTCTGTGTTCCTTTTATTTTCTGCAATTACTCCACTCGGCGGCTGCGCCACCCTGTGTACATCTGTTCTACGAACTAACGCGATATCCTGAGTAGCTGGCGCACCAGTCGAAACCCTTGATAAAACACCAACCCAGTTGCAACGCACTTGACAGGTTGGCAAGGGGCTGAGATAAGCACAAGTCAGGCTAACGAAAAGGAATCGCATAGTGCAACGCACTCACAAAACATACACGCTAACAAGCTCCTTATATATCAATGTTAATAAATTATACACAACATATATACGAACTTTACAACTCTGGTACAACTATGTGCAGGATACAAACTAAACTACTGTTTCAGCAAAGGAACGCTCCAACTGCTTCGCGCGGTCACGGAGTCGCGAGAGCAGAGACAGCTCATCCACCCTTGAGCGCGGCGGTGCCAAGGTGTCATCAAGGGGCGGCGAATCCTGAGGCTCCCTCAAAGGATCACTCGATGTGCCCTATCACAAGTTAAGCAAGAGACAATAAGAAGATTAAGGCAAGGCATAGACAAAAGACTCGAGTGCATTCAAGATTAACAAAGTATCAGTAGATACACTCGCCAAAAGGCATGTTCTCGACAAAAGACATAAGCTATTTAACTATTACAAGACGCGACTACTGAGGAGCGATTGGCTTCTTTGACTTTGGTTTTGGAGGCCTCATCGAGTCTGTGGCAGTGTTAGACACCACAGACTTTCCCTCAGCCCCTGACGTCGCAACCTTAGCCATCTTCTTGGCTCGCTGAATCTCCTCAGAGTACTTCGCAATTGTATTGATCAGCTGTGGCCCGTACTTGCCACAAGCAGTCGCGAAAGGAGCAAAGACTACCTGCTGGCCATCTGCGCTGATAGGCATCGCCTTGGAGACCGCTGCAGGATCAAGTTCGACTCCATGGGCTTGAACCATTGCGAGTGACATTGAAGTGCCAGCCACACGGAGTGAGTTCTTGAAGCTTGCAGGAATGCCCCCGGCAAGGGACTCCACCAGCTCATCTATATTCTCGATCAACTCAGCCTTGGGCGCCAGCTCTTCCCGGAGGTGACTGAGCACACCCTTGACCTTGGTGAGTGTCCCCTGAACGGCAGCGCTCCGATCCTCGACTGCCGAAATGGCACTCGCTAGGGCGTCATCACGATGGAGTGCCTGGGGATCGAAGCTCAGACCGCTGGCATCTACACAAAACCAAAGCATGGGCACAAAAGTCAGTATCAACAACAAATTCGAAAGAGGAGAAAACAGCAAAAATTCAGACAAAAAAATACCTGAGAGAGCTTTGGCAATCGAGAACAGCTGTTCCTCGAACAACTTCTCCCTAGCCACAATGGAGGCGCACAAATCCTCCTCGTGTTTCCGTGACTCGGCACATGCTGCGACTGCCTCATCGTGACTTTTTACTGCCGCGGCAAGCGTTTTCTCGAGGGAAGCAGTGCTACGAAGGAGTGCATTATGCTCAGCTGTGACACAAATGAAGATAAACTGTCAGTCGAATACATCAAAAAGATGCAGAGGAAAAGCAAGGAACACTCACTTTCCACCGCGCGATGGCGATTATCGTAGACACGCTTGTATAGCACATCTGTTTCCGCGGACTCACCGGGCATCACTATGTTCTTCTAGGAACGCCTCCTCTTGCACGGCGTCGCGGGATCGAAGGGCGCGAGTCTGAAATGGTCTCCATCGGCCTTCAGGTCGCGGATGTAGAACCACTTGTCCCTCCACCCTTGGACGGACGCCATGAGTTTGATGTCGAAGTATGTGGCGGAGGAGTCGATGTGGATACCACATCCGCCTACATCGTAGACTATGGAGCCAGACACCGATTGGTGCTTCAGCTTGAAGAGGCGCTTGAAGAGACCGAAGTGCGGCTCGATTTCGAGCCAGCACTCGCAAAGAGTAATGTAGCAAGCTACATGGAGGATGGAGTTGGGGGACAGCTGATGCAGCTGGAGCCCATAGAAGAAGATAAGGCCCCTGAAGAAAGGATACAGGGGCAACGAGAGACCGTGAATGATGAACGCTAGGAACATCACCCGAAAACCAACAGGAGGGGAAGGGATTACCTTGCTGCCAGGGACGCGCGCGTCAGTGACGGTGGAAGAAAGAACTCCATCTTGGCATAGGAGACGGAGTTTAGAGGACTTGATCACGGATGCGCGCCACGCGCCATTAGTGACGCGAGTGCCCGTGCCCTTCTTTTTTCCGACGGCGGTGGCGCTGGTGCCCGCAGCGACGGATCCGCCCTTCTTCTTCGTAGCAACCGCGGCGGCGGCGGAGTCGGCCGCAGCACCTCCTTTCTTCTTCCCCATTCTACGGTGGCGATGTGAACGGAGAAAGTACCTGGGGAATACACGGAGCTGGTCCAGCGCCGCAAAAAAGACGAACACAAAGGAGCAGAGGAGCAGCAGCAATGGCGACGAAGGAAAAGGCAGAGAAAGGAAGGAGATGTGAAAATTACCGTTGCAACATCGCTACTTAACCCCCTTGGAAGATGCAATCTAACGGTCAGGAAAAACCCTATCGGACATGTGGCGTTCATCGTGATCGACATGTGGAGGGACCCAAAGCATGAACCGTCCCCCACTACCCCCATTACATGCGGAAATCGAGGAGGCACAGTTAAAACAAACATTACACACGCCCGGTCAAGTCAGAGTCACAAAATAGGACCCACCACTCATCACGTCCCGTCAAACCCGCTCACACGGGCAACTGAGCTCATCACATAGTCAGCACTGACGTCATCAAAAATTGAGGAGCAGAAGACTTCGACTACTTTAGTCCTTGCTCGAGTCTTCGACTCCACCAAGCACTCGGGGGCTACTCCCATAGGGAGCGCTGGTCGCGCACCCTACGATTTTTTTCTTTTCTGCAGGAACATGGACAATCAAAACAAACCCAACCACTCGAATGTGCGATTCGACTATGGACATGGGTTACTCCCATAGGGAGCGCTGGAAATAAATTCGACTGAAACAAGCAAACAAAAGACGGCAGCAGTCGCAAAAGTTCTTTAGTCCCTGCCTGAGTCTTCGAATCAACCAGGCACTCGGGGGCTACTCCCATAGGGAGCGCTGGTCGCGCTCCCTTTGATTATTTGTACATCGTACTGTGTGTTGATAACATCCACACTCGAAGGTTATGGCGACACCGCCTCAAGATTTTTCCCTACAAAGAGACTGCGTCTCCTGGGTCACCCGAATCATCTCCGCGGTGACAAAATTCTGATGCCGTGCTTGCAGCGTGAAGGTAAGACACGAATAAGGCCTGGCAACGCATTTGCTGCGCACTACCAGAAATATATCTGTGCCTACAGGTATGATGAACATGCCTTGACGGACGCGTCGAGTGCTCATACCCATATACTAGAATTCGACTCCTGTAAGACCTCTGTGGCTTGAGTCGAATTACACCAGCACTTTTCCGGATATGAGTCCGGGGACTCGAATTCGAGTAGATTGCGTTGTTTTACCCTAAGGTAGTTAACTGATACCGATACACCGGTTAAATAAGGCACGCACATCAACAATCCCTATGACACAAACAAAGCAGTCGGAAAACATACTCAGTCATGCATTCGAAAGGATTCATAAAGTCGCCAGTCGAATCTGCGATTCCACTGGACACTCAGGGGATACTGACATGGGTATACCCTACAGGTACTCGAGCTTGGTATATACAGCCTGAATACAGCGGAGGCCCATGGTGTCACCAAGGCCCAAATGGAGAACTCAACTAACCTATGGACTCTCGATTGCTTGAAGAACAAGAAGAAGCTAAAGATAGAAAGTTAAAAGGGGAAAACCCTAACCTGTAACCGACTCGACCTGCTACCCGAGACCTAGCCTATCTATATAAAGGCTAGGAGGGGGCAGCGAGGAGGACACACGCAACCCTAGTTTCCACAACCTTCGCCAGATTGCATCTGCGCACCATTGTAATCCTTGATTCCTTTGATAATTCCACGAGCAGACAAGCAGGAGTAGGGACCTCTACGAGGCCTGAACCTGGGTAAATCTTCGAGTCCCCTGTGTGCTTGTTTGCTAGCCGATAGATGTCTCTAGCGCTCCCTCCTTCTCCAAAACCCAAGTCCATAACAATGGGCATTGATGAGTTAAACCCTCGTTAGGCACAATCCACGTGGATTATGTTTAAACAAACCACCAATGTCAGAATACACTAGTAGAAAAGGTGTCTCTGGTCCACGGTCACGTTCCCAATCCAGGACAGAGATCTAAATCGAGGCAGAAATTGATCTAAATCACAAATTCTTCCACAAATTAATCGAGACAGAGATCTAAATCGAGGCATTTCATTACTTCAACCACAAATTCTTCTAAACAAAGGTGCGATTTCATATCCTACATTAATTCAACCACTAGTCAACAATTTCACTTATGCTGCCACTGTCTTCCGAGCCGCCGGCTTCCTCGTCGCTGTCAGACGGAACCTCCACGATTTTCGCATTGTTCGCGAGACGGATCACCTCTTCACGGCGAATGGCGGCGATGACGGTGTACTTGGTCCGTCTAGGTACAGACCAGAACCTCTCCCGCCCTTCTGAGTTGCGGAGATCCCGGTGCACCACGCACCCGTCAATGATGCGGTTGCCAATCTTGGCCTTCCGCTCCTTCTTGAACAGGCCGGCTAGTACGGGCTGGCTGCCGTGTACCGAGGCAGCGCCCTCTTCCACGCAGGCATCTGGCGGCGGCACGCCGCGATTTCGCTCTCCATCTCGGCTCATCCAGGAAGCGGAGCCACCCGCAGAGTTGATGCGCCATCTGTGGGGCACCGTCACGGCTGGACTTTGGCCTGGTGGAGATCATTCCTTGCTTGAGTTAGTTCTTGCTCTGCTTTAGCCTTCAGGGCTGATGACCCACAAGTATAGAGGGTGTATCGCAGTATTTTCGATAAGTAAGAGTGTCGAACCCAACGAGGAGCAGAAGGTGCTGGCTAGTCTGGATCAGGAATTCTCTGCAAATACTTAGCAAACGGATTTTTAGGGGTTTTTGATATAGCAAGTAAAAAAGTACGAGTAAATAAAAGACAGTAGGAATAAATGCAGCAAGTGGCCCAATCCTTTATGCAGCAAAGGACAAGCCGATTGTATTACTTAAGATGACCAAACATTCTCGAGGACACATGGGAAGACTGTCAAGTGCTTTCGCTTCATATAGTTGATTAATCTTCTTTAGCTTGCTAAGTGTTGTGTGGGTGAACCTGTGCTAATGTACCGCCCCATCCAAGACTAATACATACTTGTGATTATACCCCTTGCAAACATCCGTAAGTACAAGAAAGTAATTACGGTAGAAACCTAACCACAGCTTTAAACTCTAAGACCCTTACGTCCCTTGTGCAATGGTTTTCTAACGGGGGTTCAGGTTTCTGTCACTCCGGCAACCCCTACGATCAGTAGCCAAATACACAATGCATTCCCCTAGGCCCATATAGGTGAAGTGTCATGTAGTTGACATTCACATGACAGCACTAGAACAAGTACACCACAACTTAAACAACAATCTATTGAATCTTTCTCAACACAAATCCACTACTAACAACAAGACTTCTCCCATGTCCTCAAGAACAAAACGAACTACTCACAAGACATCATATGGATCATGATCAGAGATGGAATAATGATGTATAACAATCTTAACATAAACAATAATTCAATGGTTCACTCAATAGCATCAACTACAAAGAGTAATCAACACCAGGAAAGTTTCCCCTATGAACTAATGCAAGATTCAACGCAATTGTTACAGCAATATGGAGATGGTGATGAGGGTGCTGAAGGAAATATGCCCTGAGAGGCAATAATAAAGTTGTTATTATGTATTCCTTGTATATGATAGATTATTTTGCATGCTATAATTGTATTGATAGGAAACATCAATACATGTGTGTTTAATAAACAAAAAGGGTTCCTAGTCATGCCTCTCTTATAGACTAGCTTGTTGATTAACAGGGTAATCAAGGTTTCCTGATCATGGACATTGGATGTTGTTAATAACAAGGTCACACCATTGGTGGAATGATGTGATGAACATTCATCCGAAGTATAGCATTACGATCAAGTCATTATGTTTATATTGCTATAACATCATACGAAGTAATCTTTATCATTAGACCATGAGATCATGTTAATTGCTAACACCGGAAGAGTATCTTGATAATATCAAACGTCACACCGTAACAGGGTGACTATAAAGATGGGTTCAGTGCTACGACGGTGTTATGTTGAGGCTCATGGATCAAGAGTGGAATTTGTCCCTAGTGACGGGGAACTTTCCCCCTAGTCTGCATCCGTGCCGTCCTTCTAACCCTGGCAGGTTTCGTCACCACTCCAATGCTTGCAATAGTAGTGCCGGTGTGCGGATGTTGGCTTTGCTCCTCTTCACCTTCACTCTTGATCTCCTTCTCCTTCCCTTTATCCTCCATAGGCTCCTTCCCTTTATCCTTGGCGGACACCATTATGCTTCTAAGCTTTCAAAGAGTATGTCCTGACAGAAACACATCGAAACAAAAACACGACGAAAACACGATATACGGACCTCGAGGGATCCGGGGGGTTATATATTATGAAGTTTCATATCAAAACGGAGGTACTGGGTGAAAACAAGTCGGAGGTGGAGTCGGGGTGGCCTCACCACCTGGTGGCGCGGCCAGGGGTGGGCCCGCGCCACAGGGTGGTGTGAGCCACCCTGGCTCCGTGTCCGTCCCTTTTTCGCTTTGTAGCTTTCCTTATTGACTGAAAACTGCAAAATATGGTTGGATTGTATTTTCACGGAACTTTTCTTACCAGAACTGTTACCTAGTTGGAAACGGACTCTGTAGGTCTCTAAATTTGGTATTTTAGTGGATCCTTCCGGAGTCACCACTTGAATCATCAATATCTTCATCTTCATACACTTATTACTTGAGTCATAAAACCCTTCTTTTCCTTATTACACCATTATCTCCACTTCCTGGAAATTTCTTTCACACAAAACTTCACACAGTTCTCATTAGCAAAATTAGTATATATGAAGTGATAAAACCTTTTGAGTCCAACTTCAACTGAAAACCATCAAAGCAAAATCTACTGAAGCAACTCCTTCCGAAAACCCAAAAAGAATTCAAAAAGGAAATCGAATAAAGAAGCAAATGCAAGAGTGGCAAAATCTGTCAAAACAGACCAGCAGGTAAAGATCAATTTTTTCGAAAATCTTCTGTTGCTCAAATCAAAAAGTGCAAAACTAACGGGAGTTAAATAACAACCTGGGGCAGATGCACAAAAAATTACAGCTCAATCCGACAGACAGGGGTCTCTCACGAATTTTTACGGTGAAGCACAAAAATCTGTTTCGGGACAGCAACTTCCCCAAATATTACTTCTCTCTCATTAGAGGTTGATCTTGACACAAAAAGCAAACAAAATGGATAAAGAGCGGTTATTACCGAAGTAATAACTTCCAAGACTCAAAGATACAAAAACAAACTAAAAGGAAAAACAAATTGGGTTGTCTCCCATAAAGCTCTTTCTTTATAGCCATTTAAGATGGGCATGATAATTTTGGAGAAGCTCTCATAGGGATATGAATTGAGGTGAAAGAGAGCATCAAGAAGCAAAAAATACACACGTTTAAGTCTAACCCACTTCCTATGCAAGGGAATTTTGTAAACAAACAAGTTTTTAAAACCAGAAGCAACTTGCATAAGAGAGCAAAAGAAGTGCAACATAAAAACTTTTAGCATAAAATGAGGAAACTTGATATTATTGAGATGCATAAGAACACTTTTCCCTCTCTCATAGTAACTTTCAGTATCATGCATAAACTTAAAAATATATCTATCACAAGGACCATCATAGCAATGATCACTTATTCTAACAGAAAACACGGGAATACTAGCTCTCATAACACTACTTTGTGAAACAATATTAGAGGTATCCTTACAAAGGATAGTGTGTCCCTCTTTTTCATATTTAGTGACAAAGCATTTCACATTTACTATTATAGGTTCATCAACCATTTGTTTATTAGGTTCAACAGCTTTATTCATACTTTCATTAACCATACTAGCTATCATAGAATGTTCCTTTATCTTAACTAGGAAAGGCATTTTCTCAATATAAGGTTGAGGTAAAACATGATTAGCAGTATAAACTTCAGTATTTCTTGTAGGAACACTCTTAGCAACATCTTTATAAGGTTCATGATACTTATTCCACTTCTTTTTAGGCACTTCAATGTAGGAAGCAAAAGCCTTAAAATAAGAAGCAATAGCTTGAGAGTCTAGACCATAAGCATTTTTAATATTTTGAAAGTCATCAGTTCCCATAGAAGATTCAATGCATTCATAATCATAATTTATACCTGACTTTCTACCTTTGTCATTCTCCCAAGCTTCAACATTGTCTTGAATATGGTCTAGAAGGTCCCATTTAGCTTCTTCTTTCATGCGAGTGAATGATCCAGCACAAGAAGCATCCAATAAATCTTTATCATGTAGAGGGAGCCTTGCATAAAAGTTATTGATAATAATATTGTTGGGAGCTCATGAATGGGACATTTGAGCATTAGTAACTTCAATCTCCCCCAAGCTTGAGATGTACTCTCTCCATCAAGAGGCCAAAATTTGTATATTTGATTCCGATCTTTATGAATCTCACTAGGAGGATAAAACTTTGAATAGAAGAGAGGCACTATTTCCTCCCATTCGAGAGCTTGACCATTTTTTAGCAGCTTATACCATTCCTCAGCTCTTCCTTTCAGTGATAATGAGAATAACTTCTTCTTAACTTGATCTGTAGTAATACCTGCACACTTGAACAACCCGCATAATTCGTGTATAAAGAGTAAATGATCACCGGGATGGACAGTTCCATCCCCAACATAGTAGTTATCCATAACACGATCAATAATTCTTATAGGTATTTTCAAAACATCATTCTCAGCAGGTGGTGGCTTATCTACTACCTTAGCAGTGGTAGTAGCATTACCAAATAAGAAACTCAGCGAATTATCCATAACGAAAATAAAGCAACTAGCAAAAGTAAACAATACTCATAGTAGAAGTTTCCTTTACCAGTTCCACTCTCCAATAGTGCTTCACTCCCCGGCAACGGTGCCAGAAAATAGTCTTGATGATCCACAAGTATAGGGGGTGTATCGCAGTATTTTCGATAAGTAAGAGTGTCGAACCCAACGAGGAGCAGAAGGTGCTGGCTAGTGGTATGGATCAGGAATTCTCTGCAAATACTTAGCAAACGGATTTTTAGGGTTTTTTGATATAGCAAGTAAACAAAGTACGAGTAAATAAAAGACAGTAGGAATAAATGCAGCAAGTGGCCTAATCCTTTATGCAGCAAAGGACAAGCCAGTTGTATTACTTAAGATGACCAAACGTTCTCGAGGACACATGGGAAGACTGTCAAGTGCTTTCGCTTCATATAGTTGATTAATCTTCTTTAGCTTGCTAAGTGTTGTGTGGGTGAACCTGTGCTAATGTACCTCCCCATCCAAGACTAAAACATACTTGTGATTATACCCCTTGCAAACATCCGTAAGTACAAGAAAGTAATTAAGGTAGAAACCTAACCACAGCTTAAACTCTAAGACCCTTACGTCCCTTGTGCAATGGTTTCCTAACGGGGGTTCAGGTTTCTGTCACTCTGGCAACCCCTACGATTAGTTGCCAAATACACAATGCATTCCCCTAGGCCCATATAGGTGAAGTGTCATGTAGTCGACGTTCACATGACACCAATAGAAGAAGTACACCACAACTTAAATAACAATCTATTGAATCTTTCTCAACACAACTCCACTACTAACAACAAGACTTCTCCCATGTCCTCAAGAACAAAACGAACTACTCACAAGACATCATATGGATCATGATCAGAGATGGAATAATGATGTATAACAATCTTAACATAAACAATAATTCAATGGTTCACTCAATAGCATCAACTACAAAGAGTAATCAACACCGGGAAAGTTTCCCCTATGAACTAATGCAAGATTCAACGCAATTGTTACAGCAATATGGAGATGGTGATGAGGGTGCTGATGGTGATGATGGTGGTGGTGATGATGATGATGATCCCGATGAAGTCCAGCTTGATGGTGGTGTTGATGGCGACGATCTCCCCTCTCCGAGAAGGAATTCCTCCGGAAGAAATCTGTCTGCCAGAGAGATCTTTCTCTCTCGGTGTTTTCCGCCCCGCAAAGGCGGTGGAATCTTTCTGTGGTTGCTCCCCGAGTCTTAGGGTTTCAGAAGGATGATATACGCCAGAGGGGAGAGGCTGGAGTGGGCCAGGGTGGCCACACCACCTCCTGGCGCGGCCTAGGGCTGCCCGCGCCATGGGGTGGTGTGGGCCCCATGTGGCCCATCTCCACTCCATCTTCTGGCATTCTTAGTCTTCTGGAAAAATAGGATTTTCCGTATATTTCCTGGATTTTCTGATCTTCGTGAATTTTGCCTCCAAACAACACATTTTCCATCAGAATCTTGACTGCAGCGGTCCATGCTCCAAAAGTCATCAACCATGCAAAAATAGATGAAATAACATAAGTATCACCTCTCAATACGAAATATATCAATGAATAATAGTGAATTAAGACATAGAATAGTGATGAAAAATGGACGTATCAAGGGCCAACACCGCGTCCCTCTCCTTCTCGACTTTGCTAACCTTGTCTTGCACCCACCTGAGATCTCGCTTATGCTTGGTCGTGTCAACTGGTTCCCATAGCTTCATCTCAACACTGTCAAGAAGTGAGCTGAATACGGATTCTTTCAACTCAACAGTCATTTCCCATAGTTTGTCCAGCATTTTCTGCATCGATTTGGGCCACTCTGGATCTACCCATTTGACAACACCGCAACTTCTGCCTTGCATCATTGCACGATGTCCTTGACACCGTAGACACCTCCTGCCCGCGTTTCGTCCTTCGAACGCTACAAATTTAGCAGGCACATATCCACGTTTACATAGCAGAGGACTGTCTTCATCCGCTAAACCATGATAGTTGGAGTCATACATCATCTGGTTGGCCTAACACATCATATGCGCATGAGTAAACAGATTAGATCTAGCTCAAAAAATAGATAACTGGCCACAGATGATAGAAATAGAGATGAGATGACTCACATCGAAATCACCGTCCCTGTCGTCATGACGCGTTTCCTCGCCATCTCCCCTTGAACCCATGGTGAGAGGGAAGGGGGGTGGCTGCCGGAGAGGGGATTTGGATGGAGGCGCCATCGGCTTGCCGCTACAGCACGATGGGAGTGAAGTGGGGAAGTTTCTTCGAGGGGAAGGAAGAGAAGTACGGGGAGGAAGAGAAGTAATGGGGACGTGACACTGGGATATGGCCCACTGAACTCGTGAGTCGTGACACTCGCAACAGGGGAGCGCCCGGCGTTGCCAGTTTGTCCAGAGCAAGCGTGGCCAATCATGCCGCAGAACAACCTACTCGCGGATCTCTCTCACGAAGACCATCCCAATCGTCTAAGCGCCTAGATCGAACGGTATGTAACAATCGTCAAGCAGAACAACTGTGTTAGGGCATGCCTTCTAGAAGACTCGGTCTAACGGCCACCCATGCAGTGACACTGGTGTATCCATGTGTGGTTTGTGAAAAGAACAGACATGCAATCACACTAGGTGGATCCATATGTGGTTTATGGAAGTAACAGACATGTAATGACTCTAGTTGTGATTCATGAAAAGAACAGACATGCAATGACACTGGTGGATCCATGTGTGGTTCATGACAAGAACACACATCCAATGACACTGCTGGACTCTAGTTGTGGTTCATGAAAAGAACAGACATGCAATGACTTATGTGGTTTGTTTAGAAGAACACACATGCAATGGCACTGGCTGTGGTTCGTAAAAAGAATAGACATGCAATGACACTGGTGGATCCATATGTGGTTCATGAGAAGAACACACATCCAATGACACTGGTGGATCCTTATGTGGTTCATGAAAAGATTAGACATGCAGTGACACCGGTGGATCCCTATGCGGTTTGTCTAGAGGAACACACATGCAATGACACCGAGTGTGGTTCATGAAAAGAACAGACATGCAATGACTTATGTGGTTTGTTTAGAATAACACACATGCAATGACACTGGGTGTGATTCATTAAAAGAACAGACATGCAATGACACTGGTGGGTCCTTATGTGGTCTGTTTAGAGGAACATACATGCAATCACACTGGGTGTGGTTCATGAAAAGAACACACATCCAATGACACTCGTGGATCCTTATGTGGTTCATGAAAAGAACAGACATGCAATGACACCGGTGGATCCTTATGTGGTTCATGAAAAGAACAGACATGCAATGACACCGGTGGATCCTTATGTGGTTCATGAAAAGAACTGACATGCAATGACACTAGGTGTGGTTCATGAAAAGAACACACATGCAATGACACCGGTAGATCCATGTGTGGTTTATGGAAGTAACAGACATGCAATGACTCTAGCTGTGGTTCATGAAAAGAACAGACATGCAATGACACTGGTGGATCCATGTGTGCTTCATGAGAAGAACACACATCCAATGACACTAGTGGATCCTTACGTGGTTCATGAAAAGAACAGACATGCAGTGACACCGGTGGATCCTTATGTGGTTTGTCCAGAGGAACACACATGCAATGACACCGGGTGTGGTTCATGAAAAGAACAGACATGCAATGACACCGGTGGATCCTTATGTGGAAACACTAATACTTGTGTGTTTTGTAAACATAAAAGAGTCCCTAGTAAGTCTCTTGTTGAACTAGCTTGTTGATTGATTGATGATCATGGTTTCCTAATCATGGAAATTGGATGTGATTAATAACAAGGTTATATCATTAGGAGAATGATGTGATGGACACACACCCATAGTAAGCGTGGCATAAGATCAAGTCATTAAGTTCGTATTGTTGTAAGCTTTGAAATACATAGTAACCTAATCCTTCGACCATGAGGTTATGTTAATCACCATCACCGGATGGGTACTTTGATGACATCAAACGCCGCTTCATAACTGGGCGGTTATAAAGGTATCATTGGGTATTCTGAAAGTATGTGTTGAAGTGCATAGACCAAGATTGGGATTTGTCCATCCATATGACGGATAGATATACTATGGGCCCTCTCGGTGGAATGTCATCTAGATAGCTTGCAAGCATGTGACTGGGTCACAAGGGATGACATAACATGGAACGAGTAAAGAGTACTTATCAGTAACAAGGAAGAACTAGGTATGAAGATACCGATGATCAAACCTCGGATAAGTAGAATGTCGCGAGACAAAGGGAATTGGTTTCGTATGTTAAATGGTTCAATCGATCACGATATCATCGTTGAGTATGTGGGAGCCATTATGGATCTCCAGATCCCGCTAATGGTTATTGATCGGAGAGGTGTCTTCATCATGTCTGCATATTCACGAACCGTAGGGTGACACACTTAAGGTTCGAAGTTGTTTTAAGTAGATATGGAATTTGCGTTGGAGACCGAATGTTGTTCGGAGTCTCGGAATGGATCCAGGACATCACGAGGAGATCCGGAATGGTCCGGAGAATAAGATTCATATATTGGAGATCATTTTCTAAGTTAGGAAATGTTCTGGAGTGTTTGTATGGAGATTCTAGAAGGTTTCAGAATATTCTGGAAGGTTCTAGAGGATTTCTTGGAGTTTGCTTGAAAACCAAGAAAGGGATCAAGGGAGTCCAAGTGGGGCAATACACGGATTCGTGGGGGAGGAGGACTCCTCCCCCCAACCCGCCGGCCCAAGGAGGAGGGGAGTCCTACTAGGACTCCCCCTCCCCAGGCGCGCCTCCCTCCTTTAAATAGAAGGGAGGGGGCGCCCCCTCTTGCCCTCGTCTCATAACAGCTAATCTCAGCCGCCTCTCTCCTCCACCTTTCTTCTGCACAGGCATAGGCGAAGCCCTGCAGAATTCTCATCTCCACCACCACCACCACCACGCCATCGTGCTGCTGGGATTCCGTGGAGAAGATCTACTACCTTCGCTGCTCACTGGAACGGGGAGAGGAAGGTCTGCTTCGACTCCACACGTGTGACCGTCTGCGGAAGCCTGCCGGATCACGGCGCCGGAAGGATCGTCCACATGATCTTGAGATCGGCAAGTGATCGACTACATCATCCACGGGATCTAATCTCGTAACGCTTTCGGTTCTACGAGGGTTAGTACCAATCTATCTTGTTGCTCATGTCTAATAGATTAGATCTTGGCTTTTGTCTAGATTAGATCTGGGTTTTGTTCGTTCTTGCGGTAGAAATTTTTTGTTTTCCATGCTACGAACCCATCAGTGGTATCAGAGCCTTGTCTATGCGTAGATTTGTTGCACGAGTAGAACACAATGAGGTTGTGGGCGTTGGTGCTCGTGCCGTCTTTTGCTATGTGTGTACTTTGCATCTTGCGGTATGGTGGGATGAAGCGGCTAGGGCTAACATTACATGTCATCGTACATGAGACTTGCTCCACGCTTGACGTGCAACTCGTATTGCACAAGTGGCTTTGCGGGTGTCTGTCTCTCCCATCATAGTATAGATCAAATCTACAATTTGCACTTGATAGCACTTGTATCAACGTTGTGGTTCAGTTTCGTAGGTAAGATGCGTTCTTAGTCGAAAGCCCAAGCCACGTAAAACTTGCAAAGAAAATTAGAGGCGTCTAACTTGTTTTTGCAGGGGTTTTGTGATGTGATATGGCCTACATGTGATTGTGATTGTATTTGATGTATGCAATAATCCTTGTTGTAATATGGCAACCGGCAGGAGCCTAATGGTTGTCTTTAATTCTGTTAAGACCTGTGTGTCTATTCAGCTTGTAATAGCTTTGTTCCAAGTAGTTGTGATAGTTGCTAGTGATGATGGACAACCATGAAGCGGTGCCACGGACCTTGACGCAATGCTGGTGATGATGGAGATCATGTACGTGCTTTGGAGATGGAGATCGAAGGCATAAGAAGAAAGGGCCATATCATATCACACAAATTATGAATTGCCTATGATGTTAATCCTTTACGCATCTTGTATTGCTTAGATCGCGACGGTAGCATTATAAGATGATCCCTCTCACTAAATATCAAGTAATAAAGTGTTCGTCCTTAGTTGGCACCGTTGCTAAGACTCATCATTTCGAAGCATCTCATGATGATCGGGTGTGATAGACTCTACGTGTGCATACAACAGGTGCAAGCCAGATTTGCACATGCGGAAACTAAGGTTAATCTTGACGAGCCTAGCATGTACAGACATGGTCTCGAAACACGTAATACCGAAAGGTAGAGCATGAGTCATATGATTGATATGATGAACATGAAGATTGTTCGCCGATGAAGCTACATCATCTCACGTGATGATCGGACTTGGTGTAGTGGATTTGGTTCGTGTAATCACTAAAACAACTGCGAGGGATGTTGTTTTGAGTGGGAGTTCACCTAGTTGATTTAAGAATTAAATTTGAACACTATTTATCATAAACTTAGTCTAAATTACTTGCAAATTTGTTGTAGATTATGGCGAACGTTTCCATCAATTTCAATGCGTTCCTAGAGAAATAAAAGCTTAAGAACAATGGAAGCAATTTCACGGACTGGTTCCGTGGACTGAAGATCATCCTCAGGGCTGGTCAGTTGACCTATGTGCTCGAAGCACCGCTAGGTGACCCACCTGCAGAAGATGCCACCGATGACGTAAAGAATGTTTATGCCACTCGGAAACATCAATACTCCACAGTTCAGTGTGTCATCATGTATGGTTTAGAATCGGAGCTTCAAAAGCGTTTTGAGCACCATGACCCATTTGAAATCATTAAGGAGCTCAAACTCATATTTGAGACTCGCGCGGCCATGGAAAGCTATGAAGCTTCCGAGAAGTTCTTTACCTGCAAGATGGAAGAGGGTAGCTCCGTTAGCGAGCATGTGCTCACCATGTCTAGGCACACAAACAAACTTCGAGAGTTGGGGATACCGATTCCTAATGAATTGGGAATTCACCGTGTCCTCCAATTACTGCCACCAAGTTACAAGAACTTTGTGATGAACTACAATATGCACTGCATGAACAAGACGTTGCCTGAACTATCGTCCATGCTGAAAACTGCTGAAGTGGATATCATGAAAGAACACCAAGTGCTGATGGTCAATAAGACCACCAATTTCAAGAAACGGGGCAAGCCTAAGAACAAGGGCAACTTCAAGAAGGACGGCAAGAAAGCTGCCGCACCTGCTAAGAAGCCCAAGGCTGGTCCTAAACCTGAAACTGAGTGCTTGTACTGCAAGGGTGTTGGTCACTGGAAGCGTAACTGCCCCAAATACCTGGCGGATCTGAAGAACGGCAACATCAAGAAGAAAGGTATATTCGATATACATGTTATAGATGTGTATCTTACTAGTAATCGTAGTAGTGCCTGGGTATTTGATACTGGTTCGGTTGCTCATATTTGTAACTCGAAACAGGAGCTGCGGAATAAACGAAGACTGGCGAGAGACGAGGTGACGATGCGCGTTGGAAATGGCTCCAAGGTTGATGTGATCGCCGTTGGCACGCTCCCTCTGCATCTACCATCGGGATTAGTTTTAAATTTAAATAATTGTTATTTGGTGCCTGTGTTAAGCATGAACATTATATCTGGATCTTGTTTATTGCGAGACGGTTACTCTTTTAAGTCTGAGAATAAAGGTTGTTCGATTTATATGAGTAATATCTTTTATGGTTATGCACCTGAGATGAATGGTTTATTCTTATTGAATCTCGATAATAGTGATACACATGTTCACAACATAGATGCTAAATGAATAAAATTGAATGATAATTCTACATACATGTGGCACTGTCGTCTTGGTCACATTGGAGTGAAGCGTATGAAGAAACTCCATTCTGATGGACTTCTTGAATCACTTGATTTTGAATCACTTGAAAGATGCGAAGCATGTCTAATGGGAAAAATGACTAAGACTCCATTCTCTGGTATAATGGAGCGAGCTACGGACTTATTGGAAATAATACATACCGATGTGTGCGGTCCAATGAGTGTAGCATCGCGTGGTGGATATCGTTATGTTCTCACTTTCACGGATGACTTGAGTAGATATGGGTATGTCTACTTTATGAAACATAAATCCGAAATATTTGAGAAGTTTAAGGAATTTCAAAGTGAAGTGGAAAATCATCGTAACAAGAAGATTAAGTTTCTGCGTTCTGACCGCGGAGGTGAATATCTGAGTTATGAGTTTGGCATGCATTTAAAGAAATGTGGAATACTTTCACAGTTGACACCGCCTGGAACACCACAGCATAATGGTGTGTCCAAACGTCGTAATCGAACTCTCTTAGATATGATTCGGTCTATGATGTCTCTTACAGATTTACCGTTATCATTTTGGGGCTATGCATTAGAGACAGCCGCATTCACTTTAAATAGGGCACCATCTAAATCCGTTGAAACGACACCGTACGAATTATGTTTTGGAAAGAAACCTAAGTTGTCGTTCCTTAAAGTTTGGGGTTGCGAAGCATATGTAAAGAAGTTACAACCTGATAAGCTTCAACCCAAAGCGGAGAAATGCATCTTCATAGGATACCCTAAAGAAACAATTGGGTATACCTTCTATCATAGATCCGAAGGCAAAGTTTTTGTTGCTAAGAATGGATCCTTTCTGGAGAAGGAATTTCTCTCGAAAGAAGTGACTGGAAGGAAAGTAGAACTCGACGAGGTTATTGAACCTTCTCTCGGAGTTGAGAGTAGCGCAGCATCGGAAGATGTTTCTGTGCCGCCTGCACCAACTGGAGAGGAAGCTAATGATGATGATCATGAAACTTCGAACGAAGTTACTACTGAACCTCGCAGGTCAACAAGGGTTTGTACCACTCCTGAGTGGTATGACTCTTCCTTGAACGTCATGTTGGTGGACAACACTAATGACCCTGCGACGTATGAAGAAGCTATGGTGAGCCCAGATTCCGACAAATGGCTAGAAGCCATGAAATCAGAAATGGGATCCATGTACGAAAACCAAGTATGGACTTTGGTGGACTTACCGGATGGCCGAAAGGCTGTCGAGAACAAATGGATTTTCAAAAGAAAAACAGATGTTGATGGTAATGTTACCGTCTATAAAGCTTGACTTGTTGCGAAAGGGTTCCGACAAATTCAAGGAGTTGACTACGATGAGACTTTCTCACCTGTAGCGAAGCTAAAGTCTGTGAGGATTATGTTAGCAATCGCTGCATATTTCGATTATGAAATTTGGCAGATGGATGTCAAAACAGCGTTCCTTAATGATGACATTGAGGAAGAGTTGTACATGGTACAACCCAAGGGTTTTGTCGATCCTAAAGATGCTAACAAGGTATGCAAACTTCAGCGCTCCATTTATGGACTGAAGCAAGCATCCCAGAGTGAATCAACGTTTTGATAAAGTAATCAAAAACTTTGGATATATACAAACTTATGGAGAAGCTTGTATTTACAAGAAAGTTAGTGGGAGCTCTGTAGTATTCCTAGTACTATATGTAGATGACATATTGTTGATTGGGAATGATATAGAACTTCTTAATAGCATCAAAACCTATTTGAATAATAGTTTTTCGATGAAGGATCTTGGCGAAGCGGCATATATTCTAGGCATCAAGTTTATAGAGATAGATCAAGACGCCTAATAGCACTTTCACAAAGTACATACTTAGACAAAGTTCTAAAGAAGTTTAGAATGGAAGAGAGCAAGAAAGGGTTCGTGCCCATGTTGTCAGGTAAGACCTTGAGTAAAACTCATAGTCCGGCTACGGCAGAAGATAGAGAAAAGATGAATAAAATTCCCTATGCCTCGGCCATAGGTTCTATCATGTATGCCATGTTGTGTCCGAGACCGGATATAGCACATGCTGTTAGTTTGACTAGCAGATATCAAAGTGATCCTGGAATGGAACACTGGACAGTGGTCAAGAATATCCTAAAGTACCTGAATAGGACTAAGGATATGGTTCTTTCTTATGGAGGTGATGAACAGCTTGTTGTAAACGGTTACACTGATGCTAGTTGGAACACCGATCCAGATGACTCGAAGTCACAGTCTGGATACATATTTATTTTGAATGGTGCTGCAATAAGCTGGAGGAGTGCCAAGCAGAGCGTTGTGGCGAAATCTTCAACTGAATCGGAATACATAGCTGCTTCGGAGGCTACACAAGAAGGCATATGGATGACGGAGTTCTTTACTAAACTTGGCGTGGTTCCTAGTGCGTTAGACCCCATGGCCATCTACTGTGACAACACAGGTGCCATAGCTAATGCACAGGAGCCAAGGTCACATAGCAAGTTGAAGCACATCAAGCTACGTTTTCATGCTATTCACGAGTATGTCCAAGATGGTGACATAAAGATTTGCAAAGTACACACTGATCTGAATGTAGCAGATCCGTTGACTAAACCTCTCCCTAGAGCAAAGCATGACCAACACCAAAACGCCATGGGTGTTCGGTATATTACCATGTAATCTAGATTATTGACTCTAGTGCAAGTGGGAGACTATTGGAGATATGCCCAAGAGGCAATAATAAAAGAGGTTATTATTATATCTTTGTGTTTATGATGAATGTTTACATCCCATGCTATAATTGTATTATTAGGAAACACTAATACTTGTGTGTTTTGTAAACATAAAAGAGTCCCTAGTAAGCCTCTTGTTGAACTAGCTTGTTGATTGATTGATGATCATGGTTTCTTGATCATGGACATTGGATGTGATTAATAACAAGGTTATATCATTAGGAGAATGATGTGATGGACACACACCCATAGTAAGCGTAGCATAAGATCAAGTCATTAAGTTCGTATTGCTGTAAGCTTTGAAATACATAGTAACCTAATCCTTCGACCATGAGATTATGTTAATCACCATCACCGGATGGGTACTTTGCTGACATCAAACGCCGCTTCATAACTGGGCGGTTATAAAGGTGTCATTGGGTATTCTGAAAGTATGTGTTGAAGCGCATAGACCAAGATTGGGATTTGTCCATCCATATGATGGATAGATATACTCTGGGCCCTCTCGGTGGAATGTCATCTAGATAGCTTGCAAGCATGTGACTGGGTCACAAGGGATGACATAACATGGAACGAGTAAAGAGTACTTATCAGTAACGAGGAAGAACTAGGTATGAAGATACCGATGATCAAACCTCGGATAAGTAGAATGTCGCGAGACAAAGGGAATTGGTTTCGTATGTTAAATGGTTCAATCGATCACGATATCATCGTTGAGTATGTGGGAGACATTATGGATCTCCAGATCCTGCTAATGGTTATTGATCGGAGAGGTGTCTTCATCATGTCTGCATATTCACGAACCGTAGGGTGACACACTTAAGGTTCGAAGTTGTTTTAAGTAGATATGGAATTTGCGTTGGAGACCGAATGTTGTTCGGAGTCTCGGAATGGATCCAGGACATCACGAGGAGATCCGGAATGGTCCAGAGAATAAGATTCATATATTGGAGATCATTTTCTAAGTTAGGAAATGTTCTGGAGTGTTTGTATGGAGATTCTAGAAGGTTTCAAAATGTTCTGGAAGGTTCTAGAGGATTTCTTGGAGTTTGCTTGAAAACAAAGAAAGGGATCAAGGGATTCCAAGTGGGGCAATACACGGATTCGTGGGGGAGGAGGACTCCTCCCCCCCAACCCGCCGGCCCAAGGAGGAGGGGAGTCCTACTAGGACTCCCCCTCCCCAAGCGCGCCTCCCTCCTTTAAATAGAAGGGAGGGGGCGCCCCCTCTTGCCCTCGTCTCATAACAGCTAATCTCAGCCGCCTCTCTCCTCCACCTTTATTCTGCACAGGCATAGGCGAAGCCCTGCAGAATTCTCATCTCCACCACCACCACCACGCCGTCGTGCTGCTGGGATTCCGTGGAGAAGATCTACTACCTCCGTTGCTCGCTGGAATAGGGAGAGGAAGGTCTGCTTCGACTCCGCACGTGTGACCGTCTGCGGAAGCGCTGCCGGATCGTGGCGTCGGAAGGATCGTCCACATGATCTTGAGATCGGCAAGTGATCGACTACATCATCCACGAGATCTAATCTCGTAACGCTTTCGGTTCTACGAGGGTTAGTACCAATCTATCTCGTTGCTCATGTCTAATAGATTAGATCTTGGCTTTTGTCTAGATTAGATCTGGGTTTTGTTTGTTCTTGCGGTAGAAATTTTTTGTTTTCCATGCAACGAAAAGAACAGACATGAAATGACACTGGTGGATCCATGTGTGGTTCATGAGAAGAACACACATCCAATGACACTGTTGGATCCTTATGTGGTTCATGAAAAGAACAGACATGCAGCGACACCGATGGATCCTTATGTGGTTTGTAGGAACACACCTGCAATGACACTGGGTTTGGTTCATGAAAATAATAGACATGCAATGACACTGGTGGATCCTTATGTGATTCATGAAAAGAACAGACATGCAATGACACTGGTGGATCCTTACGTGGTTCATGAAAAGAACAGACATGCAATTACACTGGGTGTGGTTCATGAAAAGAACAGACATGCAATAACACCGGTGGATCCATGTGTGGTTTATGGAAGTAACGGACATGCAATGACTCTAGTTGTGGTTCATGAAAAGAATAGACATGCAATGACACTAGTGGATCCATGTGTGGTTCATGAGAAGAACACACATACGATGACACTGGTGGATTCTTATGTGGTTCATGAAAAGAACAGACATGCAGTGACACCGGTGAATCCTCATGTGGTTTGTCTAGAGGAACACACATGCAATGACACTGGGTTTGGTTCATGAAAAGAACAGACATGCAATGACTTATGTGGTTTGTTTAGAAGAACACACATGCAATGACACTGGGTGGGGTTCATGAAAAGAATAGACATGCAATGACACCGGTGGATCCTTATGTGGTTCATGAAAAGAACATACATGCAAGAACACCGGGGGATCCTTATGTGGTTTCATGAAAAGAACTGACATGCAATGACATTGGGTGTGGTTCATGAAAAGAACAGACATGCAATGACACCGGTGGATCCTTATGTGGTTTCATGAAAACAACTGACATGCAATGACACTGAGTGTGGTTCATGAAAAGAACGGACATGCAATGACACCGGTGGATCCATGTGTGGTTTATGGAAGTAACAGACATGCAATGACTCTAGCTGTGGTTCATGAAAAGAATAGACATGCAATGACACTGGTGGATCCATGTGTGGTTCATGAAAATAACACACATCCAATGACACTGGTGGATTCTTATGTGGTTCATGAAAAGAACAGACATGCAATGACACTGGGTTGGTTCATGAAAAGAATAGACATGCAATGACACCGGTGGATCCATGTGTGGTTTATGGAAGTAATAGACATGCAATGACTCTAGCCGTGGTTCATGAAAAGAACAGACATGCAATCACACTGGGTGTGGTTCATGAGAAGAACACACATCCAATGACACTGGTGGATCCTTATGTGGTTCATGAAAAGAACAGACATGCAGTAACACTGGTGGATCCTTATGTGGTTTGTCTAGAGGAACACAGATGCAATGACACTGGGTTTGGTTCATGAAAAGAACATACATGCAATGACACTGGTGGATCCTTATGTGATTCATGAAAAGAACAGACATGCAATGACACCGGTGGATCCTTATGTGGTTCATGAAAAGAACTGACGTGCAATGACACTTGGTGTGGTACATGAAAAGAACAGACTTGCAATGACACCAGTTAATCCATGTGTGGTTTATGGAAGTAACAGACATGCAATGACTCTAGCTGTGGTTCATGAAAAGAACAGACATGCAATGACACTGGTGGATCCATGTGTGGTTCATGAGAAGAACACACATCCAATGACACTGTTGGATCCTTATGTGGTTCATGAAAAGAACAGACATGCAGTGACACCGGTGGATCCTTATGTGGTTTGTAGGAACACACCTGCAATGACACTTGGTTTGGTTCATGAAAATAACAGACATGCAATGACACTGGTGGATCCTTATCTGATTCATGAAAAGAACAGACATGCAATGACACTGGTGGATCCTTACGTGGTTCATGAAAAGAACAGACATGCAATGACACTGGGTGTGGTTCATGAAAAGAACAGACATGCAATAACACCGGTGGATCCATGTGTGGTTTATGGAAGTAACATACATGCAATGACTCTAGCTGTGGTTCATGAAAAGAATAGACATGCAATAACACTGGTGGATCCATGTGTGGTTCATGAGAAGAACACACATACAATGACACTGGTGGATCCTTATGTGGTTCAGGAAAAGAACAGACATGCAGTGACACCGGTGAATCCTCATGTGGTTTATCTAGAGGAACACACATGCAATTACACTGGGTTTGGTTCATGAAAAGAACAGACATGCAATGACTTATGTGGTTTGTTTAGAAGAACACACATGCAATGACACTGGGTGTGGTTCATGAAAAGAACAGACATGCAATGACACGAGTGGATCCTTATGTGGTTCATGAAAAGAACAGACATGCAATGACACCGGTAGATCCTTATGTGGTTCATGAAAAGAACAGACATGCAAGGACACCGGTGGATCCTTATGTGGTTTCATGAAAAGAACTGACATGCAATGACACTGGGTGTGGTTCATGAAAAGAGCAGACATGCAATGACACCGGTGGATCCTTATGTGGTTTCATGAAAAGAACTGACATGCAATGACACTGGGTGTGGTTCATGAAAAGAACAGACATGCAATGACACCAGTGGATCCATGTGTGGTTTATGGAAGTAACAGACATGCAATGACTCTAGTTGTGGTTCATGAAAAGAACAGACATGCAATGACACCAGTGGATCCATGTGTGGTTTATGGAAGTAACAGACATGCAATGACTCTAGTTGTGGTTCATGAAAAGAACAGACATGCAATGACACTGGTGGATCCATGTGTGGTTCATGAGAAGAACACACATCCAATGACACTAGTGGATCCTTATGTGGTTCATGAAAAGAACAGACATGAAGTGACACCAGTGGATCCTTATGTGGTTTGTAGGAACACACATGCAATGACACTGGGTTTGGTTCACGAAAAGAACAAACATGCAATGACACTGGTGGATCCTTATGTGATTCATGAAAAGAACAGACATGCAATGACACTAGTGGATCCTTATGTGGTTCATGAAAAGAACAGACATGCAATGACACTGGGTGTGGTTCATGAAAAGAACACACATGCAATGAGACCGGTGGATCCATGTGTGGTTTATGGAAGTAACAGACATGCAATGACTCTAGCTATGGTTCATGGAAAGAACAGACATGCAATGACACTGGTGGATCCATGTGTGGTTCATGAGAAGGACACACATCCAATGACACTGGTGGATCCTTATGTGGTTCATGAAAAGAACATACATGAAGTGACACCGGTGGATCCTTATGTGGTTTATCTAGAGGAACACACATGCAATGACACTGGGTGTGGTTCATGAAAAGAAAAGACATGCAATGACTTATGTGGTTTGTTTAGAAGAACACACATGCAATGACACTGGGTGTAGTTCATGAAAAGAACAGACATGCAATGACACTGGTGGATCCTTATGTGGTTTGTTTAGAGGAACATACATGCAATGACATTGGGTGTGGTTCATGAGAAGAACACACATCCAATGACACTTGTGAATCCTTATGTGGTTCATGAAATGAATAGACATGCAGTGACACTGGTGGATCCTTATGTGGTTTGTCTAGAGGAACACACATGCAATGACACCGGGTGTGGTTCATGAAAAGAACAGACTTGCAATGACACTAGCTGGATCCTTATGTGGTTTGTGATAAGAACAGACATGCAATGACACTGGTGGATCCTTATGTGGTTCATGAAAAGAACAAACATGCAATAACACTGGGTGTGGTTCATGAAAAGAACAGACATGCAATGACACCGGTGGATCCATGTGTGGTTTGTGGAAGTAACATACATGCAATGACTCTAGTCGTGCTTCATGAAAAGAACAGACATGCAATGACATTGGGTGTGGTTCATCAGAAGAACATACATCCAATGACACTGGTGGATCCTTATGTGGTTCATGAAAAGAACTGACATGCAGTAACACTGGTGGATCCTTATGTGTTTTGTCTAGAGGAACACAGATGTAATGACACTGGGTTTGGTTCATGAAAAGAATAGACATGCAATGACACTGTTGGATCCTTATGTGATTCATGAAAAGAACAGACATGCAATGACACCGGTGGAGCCTTATGTGGTTTATGAAAAGAACTGACATGCAATGACACTGGGTGTGGTTCATGAAAAGAACAGACATGCAATGACACCGGTGGATCCATGTGTGGTTTATGGAAGTAACATACATGCAATGACTCTAGCTGTGGTTCATGAAAAGAACAGATATGCAATGACACTGGTGGATCCATGTGTGGTTCATGAGAAGAACACACATCCAATGACACTAGTGGATCCTTATGTGGTTCATGAAAAGAATAGACATGAAATGACACCGGTGGATCCTTATGTGGTTTTTCTAGAGGAACACACATGCAATCCTTCGAGGAATGTCCAACCACATCATTCTCCAATGATATGATCTCGTTGCCAGTCGGCATAAATGCCCATGATCTTGAAACCAAGATCATCTTTGGGACCAACGAACTAGTATGAATAGAGGCTACTAGGGACTTTGTTGTTTCACACCACACCTGTACCAATGTTTCTACTTGGCACAATTATAGCACAATATGAAACTATTATAAACTAATTGAGATATGATAATAAAAACCTATTTCTTATTTGCCTCTAGGGCATATCTCCTTCAGCAATGACACTGGTTGTGGTTCATGAAAAGAACAGACATGCAATGACACTAGTGGATCCTTATGTGGTTCATCAAAATAACAGACATGCAATGACACTAGTGGATCATTATGTGGTTCATGAAAAGAACATACATGCAATGACACTGGGTGTGGTTCATGAAAAGAATAGACATGCAATGACATTTGTGGATCCATGTGTGGTTTATGGAAGTAACATACATGCAATGACTCTAGTTGTGGTTCATGAAAAGAACAGACATGGAATGACACTGGTGGATCTATGTCTGTTTCATGAGAAGAACACACATCCAATGACACTGGTGGATCCTTATGTAGTCCCTGAAAAGAACAGACATGCAGTGACACCGGTAGATCCTTATGTCGTTTGTCTAAAGGAACACACATGCAATGGCACTGGGTTTGGTTCATGAAAAGAACAGACATGCATTGACTTATGTGGTTTGTTTAGAAGAACACACATGCAATGACACTAGGTGTGGTTCATCAAAAGAACAAACATGCAATAACACTGATGGATCCTTATGTGGTTTGTTTAGAGGGACAGACATGCAATGACACCGGTGGATCCATATGTGGTTCATGAAAAGAACTGACATGCAATGACACTGGTTGTGGTTCATGAAAAGAATAGACATGCAATGACACCGGTGGATCCATGTGTGGTTTATGGAAGTAACAGACATGCAATGACTCTAGCTGTGGTTCATGAAAAGAACAGACATGCAATGACACTGGTGGATCCATGTGTGGTTCATGGGAAGAACATACATCCAATGACACTGGTGGATCCTTATGTGGTTCATGAAAATAACAGACATGCAGTGACACCGGTGGATCCTTATGTGGTTTGTCTATAGGAACACGCATGCAATGACACCGAGTGTGGTTCATGAAAAGAACAGACATGCAATGACACTGGTGGATCCTTATGTGGTTCCTTATGTGGTTCATGAAAAGAACAGAAATGCAATGACACTGGTGGATCCATGCGTGGTTCATGAGAAGAACACACATCCAATGAAACTGGTGGATCCTTATGTGGTTCATGAAAAGAACAGACATTTAGTGACACCGGTGGATCCTTATCTGGTTTGTCTAGAGGAACACACATGCAATGATACTGGGTGTGGTTCATGAAAAGAACAGACATGTAATGACTTATGTGGTTTGTTTAGAAGAACACACATGCAATGACACTAGGTGTGGTTCATGCAAAGAACAGACATGAATGACACTGGTGGATCCTTATGTGGTTTGTTTAGTGGAACAGACATGCAATGACACTGGGTGTGGTTCATGAGAAGAACACACATCCAATGACACTGGTGGATCCTTATGTGGTTCATTAAAAGAACAGACATGCAGTGACACCGGTGGATCCTTATGTGGTTTGTCGAGAGGAACACCCATGCAATGACACCGGGTGTGGTTCATGAAAAGAACAAACATGCAATGACACTAGGTGGATCCTTATGTGGTTTGTGAGAAGAACAGATATGCAATGACACTGGTGGATCCTTATGTGGTTCATGAAAAGAACAGACATGCAATGACACTGGGTGTGGTTCATGAAAAGAACAGACATGAAATGACACCGGTGGATCCATGTGTGGTTTATGGAAGTAACAGACATGCAATGACTCTAGCTGTGGTTCATGAAAATAACAGACATGCAATGACACTGGTGGATCCATGTGTGGTTCATGAGAAGAACACACATCCAATGACACTGGTGGATCCGTATGTGGTTCATGAAAAGAACATACTTGCAGTAACACTGGTGGATCCCTATGTGGTTTATCTAGAGGAACACACATGCAATGACACTAGGTTTGGTTCATGAAAAGAACATACATGCAATGACACTGGTGGATCCTTATGTGATTCATGAAAAGAACAGACATGCAATGACATCGGTGGATCCATGTGTGGTTAATGAGAAGAACACACATCCAATAACACTGGTGGATCCTTATGTGGTTTTTTTAGAGGAACAGACATGCAATCACACAGGTGGATCCATGTGTGGTTTATGAGAAGAACACACATCCAATGAACTCTAGTGGATCTATCTTGGCATAATTTGATGTATTCCACGATGTATTTCATTGTACAAGACACTTTCCATTTTTATACTACTCAGTTTTGCCCTTGGTTTTATGTGGTACTACTTAGTTTTGCCCCCTCTCTGTATCTTTCATAGAAGCCCAAACCCGTGCTCACCCTGTCTGCTACTCCCTGATTGGTTGTCACAGTTGTCACGCGGATCATGCGCACCAACCGTTGATTCTGTGCGATCCAATGATGATCGTTGCACACGTCGTTCCTTTCATAGTACAACGTGAGACAGCACGGACGTCTCCCTCAATGAGACTTCTACAGGAAGGAACACGATGCCGTCCATGGAAAAAGTCGTCGAGCGGTCATGTCAAGTTTAATCAAGTCTGAAAAGCCTACAACTGCTACTACAACACATGCACAGGGCAACGGGGTCATCGAGTGCACGGTTGTCGACGGGACACTGCAATTTATTGCCACTTGATTTTAATAAGACATGTCCCATTTTTATGCAGCGCTCTCAGTCTCACTTCCAACTAGGCCCTACCGCTAGTAACTTCCATGAGTTAAAGGCCCCTCTCGATTAGATCTAACGTTGCTAGAAATTGGTTCCGCGCCACTTGCATGCAGTGGAATCGAGGTCTGCCATGAGCATGTTTTCAATGCAGCTCTAAAGTGGAGATCGTGGCTGTTTCAAAAAAAAGGGAACCCAAAAAAAAGGGTGGAGATCGTGGTAGCCCCCCACCCACCACACGTGTCCACTCGAGGACTACGAACGGTCCGGTGTTTATAACCCCACTCGATCTTCTTCTTCCATGAGCTCGTGTCATTCTCCCAGTCTGTCTAGTCCCAAGACCCCAATCTACACCTGCCGCGCGTGCTGAAGCTCCCTCGCTTGCACTACCTCCTTCCCTTGGTGTGCCATGAAGCGTACGCGTGGAGACGAGCCGGAGGTGAAGCCAGTTGAAGGCGCAGCAGCAGATGGCTCGGTCGTCGCCAAGCAGGCGGAGGCGTCTTCTCCGGGCACGAACGCCGCTCGTCGCTGTGCCGTCGAGGAAGCGAGATCATCCGTCCAGCCAGTAGTCGTTGCCGCCGAGCAGTAGGTGGTAGCCATCGTTGCCGATCAGCAGGTGGTAGCCATCACCGCCGAGCAACAGGTAGTAGCCGTCGCCGCTGAGCAGCAGGTGGCCGACAATGTCGTGGTGCCAGCGGCTAATCTGGATGGGGGGCAGGCGGCAGGCGGAGGCAATCCAGTGATCTACATCAACGACCCTATCGCCGTACAAGAAATCTTCGACGCAATCGTGGAGAATGATGAGTTCGAGGAGGAGGTCCCTGATAAGGAGTCCGGGGGTACTACATTGCTAGCTTCTCTAGTCGCAGCCGCAGTTTTCACTGTTCATACATAGGATTTGCTCAATCGTGTACAGATTCTTTTGCTCTTGACGTAGGGTAGTATATATATGGTTCGATCGGTTGATTGATTCATCTGTCATCTAGTCACAAAACCCCAATCCGTGTGGTCCACAAAACCCCAATCTGCTCATCTGCCATCTAGTTGAGTTTGCTAGTTGAGTGTTGATTTCGATACACAGCATGCCTATAACATTACATTTCTATTCCTTACTGAACCCAATGATTCAATTTTGCCCCAAAATAGTGCAAGGGTATCTGATGGTGTCGTTTTCTTAGGGATGGTTAGTGAACCTGAGGCAGCAATGCACATAAACAATATAGGTTGTGTTGTTGGTATTTTGGTTCTCCGACTCCATCGCTAAAAAAATGAGGCCCTAATTTTTCTCTCATATGGAACCTAAATATACAATCTTCGTATTGTTTCTGATCTATGAATGCATTGTATGATGCATATGTATATCCCTGAATATGTTTTGTACGATTATATTTCAATTTCTTATTATGGCCAATGATTCAAATTTGCCCCAAAGAGAGGCAGACACATTGGTGTCAGATTTTTTCAGGGATGAGTGAGCGAAACCTGGGGCCATGTACAAGATCAATATAAGCTGTGCAATTGTTACTTGGTTCGCTTACGCCATCTCTGTAGAAACTTATGAGGCTGCAATCTTTATTCTATATTCATAGAACTATGATATTTGAATTATCTATTTCATCCATTCATAATATATAAGAATTACATTTTACTTTGTCACCGAGGCCGATGATTGAATTTTCCCTAAAAGAGTTCAAGGGGATACACGTATGATGGTGTCGTGTTTTAGGGATGGGTTGGTGAACCTGAGTCAGCAATACACACAAACAATATAGGTTGTGTTGTTGGTACTTTGGTTCTCCAACTCCATCTCTGAAACAAATTATGAGGCTCTTGATTTATTCTCATATGGAACTACATATATAATCCTTAAATTGTTTTTGATCTTTTAATGATTGGTATGATGCATATGTATATGCATGGTTTTGATCATAAGTATTTTTAACATGTACCTGAAGATTAATTGTTTGGTTTTTTATTTATAATTACAATATTTAGGCTTGTTTTTGTATCTGACTATGTATATCCCTGAATATTTTTTTGTACGATTACATTTCAATTTTTTATTGTGGTCAATGATTCAAATTTGCCCCAAAGAGAGGCCGACACATTGGTGTCAGATTTTTTCAGGGATGAGTGAGCGAACCTGGGACCATATACAAGAACAATATAAGCTACGCAATTGTTACTCGGTTCGCTTACGCCATCCCTGAATAAACTTACGAGGCCGCAATCTTTATTCTATATTCATAGAACTATGATATTCGAATTATCTATTTCATGCATTCATAGTGTATAAGAATTACATTTTAGTTTGTCACCGAGGCCGATGATTGAAATTTGCCCTAAAAGAGTTCAAGGGGAGACACGTATGATGGTGTCGTGTTTTAGGGATGGGTTGGTAAACCTGAGGCAGCAATGCACACAAACAATATAGGTTGTGCTGTTAGTACTTTGGTTCTTCAACTCCATCTCTGAAACAAATTATGTGGCCCTAGATTTATTCTTATATGGAACTACATATATGATCCTTGAATTGTTTCTGATCTTTTAATGATTGGTATGATGCATATGTATATGAATGGTTGGATCATAAATATTTTTAACATGTACCTGAAAATTAATTGTTTGGTTTTTTTATTTATAACTAATACGAGTGCCCGTGCGTTGCTACGGCTTCACAATTAATATTGTATATATATATCAATAAAGTACATGCAAATTCACACGTATGGAGAAAAAGCTATAAGATATTCCAAGCCCATAGTATTTCACATATTTGAAGTACACTTTGATAACAAATATAATTTGATATCATTCGAATATAAAATAAACACTCGGACCAATTTAACTAATACAATAATATCTACTCCTTGATACTCATTAGATATTGTCGCGCAATGTTAGAGATATTCTCTTCTGCTTCGTTTTCATGATACTTGAGCAAGTGCACCAAAAATTTCTTTCTTAATTTAAAAACATTCTGCGTAAACAATACGGGTCATTAGCCTGAGTCTTTTATGTGGAAAAATATAAATATATACGAGGTAGAACACCCACCGTGCATATTGGATGAACCAATTCTCTACCATTCCATGAGAGTATAATGTAAAAGATAAAATAACTAGACGCATTCATTGACATGAATGCCTCATTATTATGTTATATTGAATAGTAAAATGCAAAAAACACTTGAACTTATTTTAAGAGATATTTATCCGTCTGGACTTTCTGAAATACCAACTGGTGATCTACGTGGCTAGGAAAATATATCGCCATCCCAACCTGGTTGTGCTAATCCGAGTGCTTCACTTAGGTAGATTCCAGTTCTTTGTAAATTTTAATTGCATTTTGTGAGAGCGACGTATTTCGCTCTCCAGTGATGGCAATACGGATAGAGGATCAAAAACAGATACAGAAGTGGCATGCTTATCGATGGAGAACAAAGTAAAATGTCCCATGGATGTATAAGGAAGCAAAACCTTCAAATGGACAACCATTAGAAACACATATGATCGGACAATGATGGACAAGTGAAACATCTTTACCAATTTGCGTGAAGAGATTTTGTAGTCTGTGCCAGACCAACTTTCGAGCAACGCTGCAAGAGACTGGATATTTGGCTTTTTGCGCCATTTATGACGTCGTGTGGAATCGACCATCGCAGTCTAGGAAAAAAAGTTTATAAACATAGTGATATTGCAAGATTATAGTAACTTACACAAAAACGAAATCCATGTAGTGCACATCCATCTCTACCAGCTGTATAATCTCATCGCATGCCACTATGCGTATAGCCAAGTTAAAACATTCATTATTCATAGGCTTCTTCATCCTAAGTATATCCTGAATTTTCTTAAGACTCAAGCCTATTGGGTACATTTTAGAGCTCCACACCCATTCCTGCCTTTAAGAAAAATTTTACGAATGATAAAATCATAATAATGCGTATTAGGGGAAAAACTTAACATTTTACTTACTCCAAACACTTGGTATCTCTAATGTGTTTGCAAAGTTCTTCGACTAATTTGCGTGGGTTTGTGGGCATGATGTGGACCGGAAGAGGATATTTGTTTTTGGCTACATCGGGTAAGTCTAGTCGCTTTGGCCCCTCCACGCTCATACAGTCAGAATCAGTCACATTCTTTTCAACGCTAGGACGATAGTATATTGGTTTTCCTTTTATCTTATTCAATTCTGGCTCTATCAATATAATGACTAATTTTCGACAAAACTCTTTCATATCCTCCAGCAAAATAGTATTAAAAAATATTTAATTAAGGTATAAGCAAATACTAATGTTTTATCATGAACAAAAATGACATAACTGGTTAACAGGATCAGACAACACATCGCCATTCCAATATTCCATATAATTAAGCATAAACAACCCCACATAACACGCTACATGTTTACATGACACTAATTTAGCCTTATATAGATAAATGAAAGTAAATAATGCAATTGATCTACTAAACCATTTTTAAAAGTCAATAAGATTAGAATGAGTGTTCAACATACCCATCGGTTTGCACTGTTTCTTGGAAATTTTCGACTATTGGCCATGTTGTAACATTGATGTCCTGCCACTTTTTGCCCATCTCAAATTCCCTAAAATTAGATGCGAACTTCAGATGCTTCTCAAGTCCCTACAACTAATATATGAGAAAAGACTATTAGATACGGTGGTAAACATAATGCCATGAGGAAATCAAAATTATAAGAATTTACCACAAGATTGAGATCACTTCGACTCATTCCAGCACCGAGCGAGTCCAATACTTGGATCAAACATTTTTTTGCATTGATGATTGCTAAGTACCGGTGGGTCTTACTAATGTTCATTGGTAGGAGGACCTGAAGTAAATATATTATATTAAAAAATTAATCTCTACTGACATGTTCAAAACATATTAATGAGATGTATACGTAGTGAGTTAACTCTGACCATATCATGCTTCAAATAAAGATGCAACCGTTTTATGACGCGATGATGTTGTGATTTGTCTTGTTTTAAGACAGCGGAGACATAAGTGTTGTCTAGATAGACGTTTCCATCCGGTTTATCCAACAGATGATCACATGCACTCATACAATATATGTAGGCATTTAACACCTACAATTAGGCCCATAAAATAAAGTTAAGTTTGCTATAATTTTTCGGATGTAAATGTGTAAATATTGGTCTTTTGCTGTTGACTTACCCCATCGTGCAAGAATCCATCGTTACGCGTAAGACATGCCAAGTCATCATTAGACAGTTCCGCGCCACCGATTATCACAAACTTAGTTTTTTTAGGTGCAGACATGATTGATTCAATAGTAGCAATATCTCCAGTGGTGCATACGTAATCTGTCACGGTATATAATTGTGCAAGATCAGTTAGGTAAAATATAATAAACCAAAAAGAAAAAAACGGGGTAAAACTAGTTACCTTCAAGGATAACCTTTGCGTTTGCTCTCCCTGGTTTATTATGTCGCACCTCAGAGCTCACGGTGGTGGTTTCTTTTAGAACTTTGACAATATTTTCAACGACCTGCAAAAATCGATATAATGTGCTTTTTATATACTTATACATCTAGATGCTCCGAACAGAAAGTTTAGGCTTGGTTCATTCCTTAAAATAAAAGGTTAAGCATGAGTAAGGAAGAAATTAAAAATTGTGGTTAAATAGTCTTTAAAAAACACCACACGAACTTGCCACAAATCAAACCATTAATACATAGAAATGGAACCATGGTAATTGAAAAAACAAGGGATCAATCACGGATCCACCGCCCACACGGTAATTAAAAAATAAGGAAAGAAATTAGGGATCCACCGCGGTGAGGGCTTTGACATCACCTCGTCGTCCGTTAAAAAAGAAACCTAGGCGTGTGTTATTACGCGAGAAAATCATCCTCCTAATTCTCTCGTAATCTGAGCAGTAACTGCTGGCTGTAATTTTGTGTCACGAGAGGTTTGCATGTATAAAAACATCATATGGGCGCATGTATTAGCCATAAGAGAGATATATTTCATATAACAAAACATAGGGATATGACGTGGTTCAGCTGTTATTGGTCATGTAAGTCTAGCACTATTGCCAAAAATACCAGCCCCACAGGAGCAATCATTACACCAGGCTAGCTAGCGTGGCGCGTATCAGCTATTTCCATTGTAGGTAACGAATGACTAATTAATCAGGGCTTCAAATGCTAATAATATTCAAAATTAAGTAGACTAATCAATTATCTTTCTCTAATTAAGCCGATAGCATACAAAAAATCTCTGATTATAGTAAGGACTGCCACGTCCACCCCTTATTATGGCTCGATTAAATGTGATTTGGACAATAATTAGAGAAGGATAATTGAGGTATAATTTGGCACAAATGGCTCGTGTACTATTTATGCATTTTTTATGTACCAAAACAATCCCTGTGATAGTTACTTTACTAAGTCTAAAGGAGTAATTCTGTGCTTTCAAGGATAAAAATAAATACCATAAATTCCAAATATATCACAAAAATAACCGATATAAATTATCTAGAATCATCTATATGGACATGATTGACGAACGTGACTAAAGAACCATTTTCTATGGCTAGAACGGAACATCGTTGATGCTACTGCTCCAGGAGGAAGCCATAAAATAGTCGAAATAGATTTGAAAGTGTCCATATGGTAACATGTGTAGAAAAAAGACAATTACCTCCTTCGATTGTTCAGTCTCTTCCACAAACATCGGATCATCGCCTATGTCGGTGGGTTCTTTATAAGCATCGGCAATATTTATATCTCCTTCCGTCCCATCCACGACCTTCAAATGTGGAACATATATCGAAGAAAAAATTATGTATAAATTTGGAGGTGTATTATACGGTAACATGCATAGAAAAAAAAGATAATCACCTCTTTTAATTGTGTAAAACTCGTTGAGTTTTCTATCTCTTCCACCAACATCGTACTATGTTGACGGGTTTGTTCTGAGCGGCGACAATACCTGTATCCGTTCCGTGCATAAGCTAAAAACATGAAACATATATCAAATTATATAAATATAAATATTGGTAATAAAGATACAATTAATTAAAGATAAAAAAGACTATTATATATTTTCACCTGACACTTTGTTCTTTGTGCATTTATTTGCATACAAGATTTCTATGCATAGGAAGTGGGTTAGACTTAAATGTGTTTTGAATTTGCTTCTTGATGCTCTCTTTTACTTCAATTCATATTTCCTATAAGAGCATCTTCTCAAATTTTCATGCCTAACTTAAAGGCGTTAAAGAAAATACTTGTTGGGAGATAACCCAAGAGTTTTAGATGAGTCTTGGAAGTTATTACCTCTGTAATAACCTCTTCTTATCCTTTTTATTTGCTTTTTATGCCAAGAATAACCTCTAATGAGAGTGAAGTAGTGATTGGGAAAGTTGTTGTCCCGAAACAGATTTCTGTGCTTCACCGTAAAAATTCCTGAGAGAATTCTGTATGCGGATTGAGCTGTAATTTTTTGTGCTTCTGCCCCAGGTTGTTATCTAACTTACGTTAGTTCAACACATTTTGATTTGAGAAACAGAAGGTCTTCGAAAAAATTCGTCTTTACCTATTGGTCTGTTTTGACAGATTTCTGCCATTTTCTGCATTTGCTTCTTGTTAGTTCCTTCTTGAGTTCTTTTGGGGAATTGAGATTTTTGAGGGAAGTGCTACAGTAGCTAGTGTTCTAATGGAAGTTTATTTGGTGTTAGAACTGAACCTTGATACTTATTTATCTTAAATGCACTAATGTTGCTAATGAGATTGTGTGAAGTTTTGTATGAAGGAAAATTTTCAGGTGTATGGAAGGAATGAGTAATGAGATGAAGGATGGACTAAAGCTCAAGCTTGGGGATGCCACGCGTGTCACCCCAAGAAATATCCAAGAAGTACAAGCGTTAAAGCTTGGGGATGCCCAAGGCATCCCCTTCTTCATCAATAAAAATTCCAGGTTTCTTCCAAATGCTTAATTTTCATTGTTTCCTGCACAGTTGTGTTTTTCTTGGAGCGTCTTCTTTTTCGTTTTGGTTTTGGTTTTTATTTTTCTTGGTTTTCTTAGTTTTCTGAATAAGTTGGTTGGACCCCCTCTTTCATACATTGGATGGCAAATAGTTTGGTTTGGTTTGGAAAAGAGTAGGAAAGTTCATACTTTTGTGGTAAAAAGAGCTCGTTTTTGACTGTGGCATATGCTTTGTCATGCCATGCTTGATATTGTTTTGGCTTTATGCTTAGTATTCTTTGATGTAGCATGACTTGTTATAAACATTTGAGATTGCCTAATGTGCCTTGGATGAATCATGCGTTGTTTTAGCATATTAAAGCATAGTATAGTGGTATTCTCCTTTGATACTTTATTTGGGTTGACTTGGCACATGCTCACACCATGTTATGACTTTCACAAGTCACCATAGCCTTTATGATCCTTTATTTTTCAACTTGTAATATCACTTTATGCTTTGATCAATGATGTTTTGTCGCTCTGCATGATTATGGCCATTATTGCTCTCTTAGTTTGTCGCTCCCAGTCTTTTGCTAGCCTCCACAACCAAGTATGAGTTCCACTCATGCATCCAAC
The DNA here is from genome assembly GCA_916181665.1 of Avena sativa. Lineage (NCBI taxonomy): Eukaryota > Viridiplantae > Streptophyta > Magnoliopsida > Poales > Poaceae > Avena > Avena sativa. The sequence goes on from OV702286.1 coordinate 313,406,980, forward strand.
TCCCTAAACCAAGTTATTCCAAAGAGTCCACCATACATACATACTAGGTTATGCTATTCCAAGTATATTCTTGCTTTTGTCTACCTTTCACTTGTTATGAGAAAACTAGTGATTAAAGCTCTCACGAACTTGATGGCACACTTTACTTTATTGCCTCTAATAAACTTGAACCATTGGGTCCTTCTTTGTTGCGTATATGCTTGTGCTTTATAAGTTGAAATTAGCAGAACCATGTACCATGGGGAACGCTTTCAACATTGCACTTGTACTTTATACCCCGTTGATATTATGTTCTTTTGCTTACGGATCCCAGCGGTGTGAAATAAAAGTGGAACTTGTAAGATCATGGAGTTTGTATGTGTGTTAGAGAAATGCCTAGGCCGCTAGCCTAAGCCATGCCTAATCATGGTGGAAAATTGCAACATCACCATAATCAGCACTCTATGAAGCATCCTCAATAAAACCTATGCAAATAGCAAATAAAAAGATCGTTGAGATGCTCATTGTTTGCTTGCCTTGTCATTTTGATTATGGGAAAGCTCCCGTATCATGTGCAAGGGGTACCCCGTTGGCGGCTCTTAATGATACACATATACTTACAATGACAAGAGCTTACTCATGACTGAAGTTGAGTAGCATGAGGATCGGTCTTCGTAAGTAAGGGGCATGAGATTTCAGTTTATAACTTGTCAAGCATATCCTCTTAGTTGTGTCACTTTAACCTTAACCACCTTCAAGATGCTTATGATAGGGGCAATGAGATCTGAAAGCTATAAGTACCATAATGTTTGGAAGCTCTTTATGAGACTTGAATCCCTACTTCCTTTTACAAAAGGCCCTTCTTTCACCATTATATTGAGTCTCCACCTTCTATCTTTATGCACTTACTTTGAGAGCATAGTGGCCATTCTTAGTTCTATGTGCATTGTCCCAAGACTAGTTGATTGATGCATAACTTGTTATTGCTTGTTTGAAACTATTGTATCTAGTCACTCTTATGAACTTTGAAGGTGTCCTATGCATTTATATTTGCTACTCTATTGAGGGACAAGCTGAATACTATTATGCTGTGTTTTCTTTATGTGAAACAAACAAACATCTTGCAAAGCATTGTTATTCATGAATCTTTTGTTTGTGCCTTTTCATGTGCATCATAGTTTCTTTGCTTATTGCTAGAACTTTGTCTTTCATGTTATGATTGAAGTACTATGATCCCAGCCTTGAATGTTTTGCAAATACTTTGATCAAGTCTTTGATGGTGCATGTCACCTCAAAAATTATTTCTTTTTATCACTTACCTACTCGAGGACGAGCAGGAGTTAAGCTTGGGGATGTTGATAGATTGCAAATGTATCTATAATTTTTGATGTTCCATGCTTGGTTTTATCCACTTTCTTGTGTTTTGTTCCAACTTTGGAGTACTTTTCATATGATTTCTTGGACTAACCTATTAACAAGAGCCACAGTGCCAGCTGCCTATTTTCTGCTGTTTTTGGTTCCAGGAAAGTCAGAAAATGAATATTCTCGGAATTGGACGGGACAAAAGCTAAAGTGCCTATTTTTCCGAAAGGGATCAAGTGCCAGAATACGAGACGGAAAGGGGCCAGGGGCCGGCCACACCACCTGGCCGCGCGGCCAGGCTAGCCTGCACCAGGGGGTGGTCTGGCCGACCCTAGCACCCCCTCGGCCTCTCTTTCTGCCTATAAGTTGCCCTCGGGACGAAAACCCTAAGTACCCGATCAAAAAATCCACGAAAGAGTCTGTAGCCGCCATCATCTCCATCCCTAGATCGGGAGGGATCTGAAGATCTTCCCGGCACCCTGTCGGAGAGGGGAATTCACCCTGGAGGCCTTCTTCATCACCATGCAAGCCTCCAGTGTGATGCGTGAGTAGTTCATCCTTGGACTACGGATCCATGTAGTAGCTAGATGGCTGGTTCTCCTCCTTTGTGCTTTCATTTCCAGATCTTGTGAGCTCCGTTCATGATCAAGATCATCTATTTGTAATTTTACATGTTGTGTTTGCAGGGATCCGATGGATATTGAGATGCTATTTCAGATTGAATATTGATTCTATCATGTCTTTGTTATTTGAGATCTTGCATGCTTTCCGTTGTTAGTAGCTATCTTGGCCAAGTAGATGCTAGCAACTCCAAGAGTTAGTATTTATGCTCGATAGTGGGTTCATGCCTCTGGTAATCTGGGAAAGTGACAGAAATCTCTAAGGTACTAGATGTGTTGTTGCTACTAGGGAGAAAACAACGATCCTTTGTTCATAGAACAATTGTATTGTTTACCTTACACGCAGTTCGTAAAGCAATAATCTGTTGCTTGCAACTTAATACTGGAGGGGGTTCGGATGATAACCTGAAGGTGAATTATTAGTCATAGATGCAGTTGGATGGCGGTCTATGTATAATGTTGTAATGCCCAATCAAGTCTCAAAGGAGTCAAGATGATTAGTATATGCATGTATTGCTTTCTCGGTGTTTGTCAATTGCCCCGCTGTAATTTGTTCACCCAGCATGTTATCTATCTAAGGAGAGCCACCTCTAGTGAACTATGGATCCCGGTCCTTGTCTTTTACATACAATCTATAAACTGTTTACTGCTTTGTGTTTACTTTCTGCAAACTTTTACTTCTTTCCATTCGATACGTTTAATCCTTTGTTTTTCGCAAAACACGGTGAGATTGACAACCTCATCGCAAGTTGGGGACAAAGTTCTGTGGTTGTGTTGTGCAGGTCTCCACGTTGCTACTAGCACCGGTAGTGTGCCCTGCCAAAGCTCAGCTAGTAACACCTTTGGGGTGTTTCCTTGCTCCTACTGGTTCGATTAAACCTTGGTTTCATAACTGAGAGAAACTTGCTGTTGTGCTCATCATACCTTCCTCTTGGGGTTCCCAACGAGCTCTGCATCAACCACGAGCCATCAACACTTTTCTGGGCGCCGTGCATTGAGCCATCAATGCGCTATTAATAGGCTATTTTCAGCGCATGCAACAAAATCGGTAGCGACTCATGAGATCACATAGAAATCAAGCCTGGGCATACAAATATATCTTTTTTTAATAGAAAACATGCTCGTGCGTTGCAACGGGGTATAAAATTTTCACTAATTGTGTTAAACATGTAATTTTAGGACTCTCATTGGCATCAGGAATCATTGTCTTTAGAGCTTTGACAAACTCATGGATAAATTTTTGCATTGTCTTGGCTGAGACTTGGGTGTTACTCCCGCTTCTACCTGCTCCACCAGCCACTACGCATCCTTCTATCTTCTCCTTTGATTGATAAGAAGCAAACTGAACACCAATAGAACTACTAAGTATATTAATAACACCATTCAAATAGAGAAAATGTTGGTTCTCAAATTAATGATTTAACAAATATTTTACCAATGCTAGACAAATAAAATGTCCATGACAATTACAATCGCCTCATTCAGCCTTATTGTATCCTTTTCATATGAAATTTATACTTATCAGTAATGTATTGGAAGAAAAAATGAGCATGACAACTGGTAAAGAAAGTATGATGGAATATGGTGCACCGCATCTTCTCATTTTCTCATGCTTGGTTGCTTGGCATCCTTTTTCATACATTTTGTAGACCATAACCCCTAAAAAGGATAAGAGGCAAAATTTAACATGGTAACTGAAGATCTCATATATTGCGTACCATGTGGAGAATAGATAGAAGACAACAATGATCAATAGTTCAATACAAGCATATTATCCTAGGTGCTAAAAAGATACATCTGATATACATATTCGAGGGGAAAAAAGTTTCTACAAATCCATTGTAAAACTCGTGCAGGTTGTTCGAAAAGTAAAAACTCATGCATGCTACAACATCAAACTCTTTTAGTAGGATAGTACTTGCAAAAAATTTAAAGAAACAGATGCATGGATTGCATGATGATCCGTCTATAATAGGAAACCTATAGATTGTCTAGTCTGCTTTGACATATAATTTAATAGTATATGTACAAGACAAAGGTGATGTTATAAGTCATTAAAAATGCAGAGAATGATGAGTGAATATGCAAACTCTCACAACAAGCACACTGACGGAATAGCTATAATATCCATTATTAAGACATCACTCAGAAAACATTAATTCATACAACATAGATGCATATGCATGATACATATAGAACAGTTCTATAGGAGTTATAGAAATTTGCGTGCATGACATTGACACAATAAACCATTGACCACATGGGTATAAAACTGATAGTTCTGAACAAATTGGTTACGAACTACCTGATCATGAAGATGAAGATGCTGACAACACACACGAATCTTCAGTACCCCTCTCCTAGAAATGAACAGGAAACATAATCAACATTTATTTTTAAAAATTTATGTCTGAAATAGCATGAGTGTTTCTTTTCTCTTGTATGTAGGCGCTTTGACAATATTCTGCATGTGAACTTGTGTAACTCATGTTCTTGATGAAGGTAGCATAATTTTAGTATGATGATAACTTTTTCAAATTTCACTATAGATCTCATGAAGAAATAATGAAAAATCAATTATGCATGATATTAAAAAACATGTGAAGCTTGTATAACTCTACAAAATCATTGGAATCCTACATCTCATAAATTCGATTTAACAAAATGCATATTGAGTAGATATGCCATACATATAATAACAGATTAGCATGTACTCTGAAGAAACAATAGAAAAGATAAAGATCATATGCATAAAAATATAAACCTCAGACTGAACTGCATTGTTGGTCTTTTATCTGTTCATGTATTGAATGGAAATGCTACTGCATGGATTGTCTGTTGCTGCTAGATTAGATGCCGACCACCCCTTTTTGGTGAGAAGACAAATGCATTCTAGTACATATGTACATATAAAAGAAAATAATTGTTCAAAGGGCCTAGCTGAATATCGCCATCCAAGATGGAAACCAAGAGTACTTTGACCTCACTTCCATATGGATAAGGCAGTAGCATGTAGTAGGATGAATACGTGGTTCTTACCCCAGTAATGAATTTCTTGACAATTTCTTTTGTTTGGGAGTATGGGTTATGTAAGTTGTCAAGAAATTAGTTCACATAGTTCATGAATTCTACCGGAGCATGGCATGCCTGTAAGAAAAAGGATGTATTGAGGAAATCCCAGATAAACTTGTTGACTACTGCTGCTTATGGATAGGGATCACCTAAGATCAGATGCCAATGACAACCGTGTTGTGCGACAACATCTGAGCTGCATCCTGTCGGGTTTGGCCCATAGCTGCAGATAGGCATTGTCATGCCTCCTCCTGGACAGACCAAGGAAAACATAGAAATACCAATCTCAAAACTTCTGTCCAACAACACAAATAAGGATCAATAACTATCTGCAAGTAATATAGAAACAATAATCATTGGGTACTTACCGAAGGATCACACATAGTTAAAACATTGAACTGCTAAAAATAAAATCGAAGATAGATCCTGTAACGCTATCCTAAGCTCGATATTCATGTTGTCATTCTCCCTCTCCTTCTTCACCATGTCAACCTCTGCACTGACGCTCTAAAAGCGTTTCCAAGGTTTGCAAATTCTGAATATTTTCATTCGATTATTGGTGTTGAAAGAAATTACTGAAGTAGATCAGAAAAGAACCTTGTGCTTCTCATCCCATAGTATCTTCCCGGAGTTAGTCTGGTACTTCTACAGGATCCTTGGCCGTCTAGAAGCGATCGATAGTTTACATCTTTGTGCTCAGTTCCAACTAAAGCAGACCCTAGAAAGATAGAGATGATGCAGAGAATGTATGTTGTCATGCCATAATAAATATAGCTTAGTTTCTTCACAAGAGAAAAATTGATATCATGCTGACAAATATTAGTTAAAGTACAAAGCATGACCTTCATTATCTTAATAGGGTGATACACCAATCACAAGAATGGCTCAACGAGATGACCCAAAATTTGGACATGTATATGGGATATTTGACAGGAAATACCAATTCAAATGAACAATAAAGCTAATTTTGCATGCAAAAACCGATCATTTAGCTCTATCTCCAGCGCAGTCCTTGATTGAATTATGTTCAAAGTGATATATAACAGAAGAGATTTGAAGAAAATTAACATGTAATAGTTTAAGATCATGTGTTCTTATGTATTCGTTCATCGCAGGTGTGCTGGTTGCAAAAATACACATTGACCAAATTATTGAAACGTTTGATCAATGCTCAAGTTTTATTGACACCATAAATGAAAACCATGGGGAACAATTTAAGTTTGTCATATATTCATGTACATGTGATGATAGAAAATTATAAACTTGTTCCCTCTGCACATGCATCATACACATTAGCCCATTCACAATATCAGCTAACCATTGGCGGAGCCAGGATCCAAACTATGTCAGCAAACAAAAAAATTTAGAACATACTTCTTCAAAAAATTATCCATTTAACAAACTTTAGATCTGACAAAAAAGCTATTGCTATCATAAAACAAGTTCCTCGTTTTCAGCTGGAAGAATTTGCAATATTGGAATTGGACTGCCACTTCTTCACAAATATATCCATTTACCAAATTTAAGTATTGGCAATAAAAAGCTATTGGTATAAAAAATAGTAATACAAATAATTCTTATAGAAAGAAAAAACTTTGCTTTGTATTATCCCTGAAACGGTAGAACAACAATTCTTCTTTTCTCAGCTAAAACAATAGATCGCGTAGAACAACAATTATAGATTTCTAAACTACACTAATACTCTGAAAATTTGAAGAGAAGGAAATAGAACTTACAATAAAAGCGGAGGGCCTCGTCGTGGTGCCGAAGTGGATGTGGACAGACGAACAGAAGATGGTGTGTCGATCGGGCAATCGCCCGTCAACGAACTGATGATGTGGACACAGGAACTTGCCTGCCGGCGCCCGCTGAGATGGCCGTGCGCCTGATCGCTAGAGGTGGTCCGACCAGCGAATTCTGCCGACAGGGTGGCCTCAGTTCTCGGACTTGGTATAACTACTGGTCGGCCTGCTCTGCTCCTCTCCATGTCGTCACGGCCAATTGGGCTTACAAATCGATTTAAGAGAAAAATGATTGGGGAGATGAAAAGTAGGCTTAAGTGGTCCATTATCTAGTGTGTTTTTTGCGTTCAGTCATAAGCGAGGGTATTTGACTTGCAAAATTCCTGTGTAGTTGCTCAAGTACATAGCCATAACGTGGATCCATCACTGCAGCTAACCGAACAACATGGAGAATTTCTGATGGTAGAAACATACCTGGTACAGTGTTGATATGAATAGCAATCCAATAGAGTTCAGAGCAATTAGCACCAAAGACTCGACTGCTTTGCGGTCGTCTTCCTCAATTGGTGGTTCTACTCTGAACACAACAAGAAAACCTAAAGGCTCCACTATTCTGCTGTCATCTTCCGCCCATAAAGTGCAGGTCGGATCCTCGGTCTCCCTGTCTAGATTGGGGAGGGGATTAGATCGCCCGAGGTAGGTCGGCCTGGTGAGGTGCGCTGTAGTGAGTGGCACGGTGGAGTAGGCGGGCATCTCATTGACGACGGGGCCTCCCAAAAGTGGGCGTCCCGAGCGCGGCTCCTCTTCTGCACCTTTCCGCTGGACCACTCAAGGTAACACCAGAGGCTAAAGATGGAGGAGAGGCAGAGGAGGGGTGGGAGGGGCCGGTGCGGCAGTGGAGTCATCATGAAGATCTAGATCTGGCAACATGGGGATTTGGCTGCTCGTGGTGTCAGTGATGGAGGGACGAGAGGGTCGGGCGATTTGGACCGAGAACTTTCTACGAGAGGAGGAGAGAGGAGCGATAGAAAAAATCGAGCAGGGGCAGGGAGTCGGACGAAGCGACGGAGCAGACCGATGTAGTAGAGATAGAGAGGTGGGAGGGAAAAATGGTCTTATTTAAAAAGTGTTGACGAAACTAGCGACCGGAGGAAACAGAGGAAATTCGTCCTTTTTAAGTAGTAGATATTACAATATTTAGGCTTGTTTTTCTACCTGATTATGTATATCCCTGAATAATATTTTGTACGATTATATTTCAATTTTTTATTATGGCCAATGATTCAAATTTGCCCCAAAAGAGAGGCAGACACAATGATGTCATATTTTTTCAGGGACGAGTTAGTGAACCTGGGACGATGTACAAGAACAATATAGGTTGTGCAATTGTTACTTGGTTCACTCACGCCATCCCTAAATAAACTTATGAGGCCTCAATCTTTATTCTATATTCATAGAACTATGATATTCAAATTATCTATTCCATGCATTCAGTGTATAAGAAATACATTTTATTTTGTCACCGAGGCCGATGATTGAAATTTGCCCCAAAAAAGTTCAAGGGGAGACACGTATGATGGTATCGTGTTTTAGGGATGGGTTGGTGAACCTGAGGCAGCAATGCACACAAACAATATAGGTTGTGTTGTTGATACTTTGGTTCGCCAACTCCATCTCTGAAACAAATTATGAGGCCCTAGATTTATTCTCATATGGAACTACATATATGATCCTTGAATTGTTTCTGATCTTTTAATGATTGGTATGATGCATATGTATATTAATGGTTTTGATCATAATTATTTTTAATATGTACCTGAAGATTAATTGTTTGGTTTTTTATTTATAATTATAATATTTAGGCTTGTTTTTGTACCTGACTATGTATATCCCTGAATAATGTTTTGTACGATTACATTTCAATTTCTTATTGTGGCCAATGATTCAAATTTGTCCCAAAAGAGAGGCAGACACATTGGTGTCAGATTTTTTTAGGGATGAGTTAGTGAACCTGGTGCGATGTACAACAACATTACAGGTTGTGCAATTATTACTTGGTTCACCTACTCCATCCCTGAAGAAACTTATGAGGCCCCTGGATTTATCCTACATTCACTCTGATGCAATTATTTGTCATTGTGTTGAGATGAAATGATATATGAACCGGTCAAACTATTGCTGAGATGCTTTATCTTTGATATTCATGGATATATTGTCTTACATATACATGTTGTTAATTCTTGAGTTGTAATACAATTCAATCATATATATGAGTTCTAAGTTATGTTCTTAAAAATCAACAGGAAGATGATGATGAAGTGGACTATAGCAAGGTATCTAGGGACAACAAGAGCCGCTACGTGCTGAGACGGTTATGTGTGGGCTAATCCGTTTCCACCATAGGGGGAGACTGTTTTGCCCATTCTATGTCAGAGCAATCTACGTGGACCTCAATAGCATGATCCAGCACGTGGAGGGCGTTGGTAGAGGCGGAGGCAGAAGCCATAGGACGATTATCTTAGCACGGCATGCAGCCTACAGCAAATTCCTCTGGAAGTATGTCAGGATTGGCCTGTATCCCATCGACTAGGCTGTCACTTCCTCCTGCTGATAAACCCCTGCCCTGCTAGGCGTCTCCATGTCCCAGCCTCCTGCTGCAACCCCTGCTTTTATTTTGTTCTAGTTAATTATTACCTGTGTGTGGCATGTAAGTTAATATATCCGTGGTGTCTCTGGTGAAACTTCTATATTAATCTACTCTTTTATATGGAGTGCCTTAAAATTTCTAGTGTTCAATTATATTTACTGATCATGCTCATGTACACTACAATATATTTCTTGTGCTCGATTATATTATAATTATCAAGAAATACATCAACAGGTTAAATTGGTCGAAATTTTGTATTGAAATAACTAAATGTATCAAACACATAATAAACTAGAAACTAAAATCTAGTTCAAACACATAATGTATCACAACTACTTGTTGTCGTCCTTGACTTGCTTCCCCTTCAACCGCTTGATGTCGCCACCGTCCCAAAATCCCTGCTCATCCTGAAACCGCTTTCTGTCCTCCTCGCGCTTCTTCTCCTGGGCATAGCTCTCTCGTGAAACTGTACAACTCGTACACCATGTAGGCGTCTCTGGCCGCATACTCGAGACGCACCTGGCTCATCGGCTCCCACTCCCAGTAGTCGTGATCGAGTCGCTTCAATTTCTTCAGTTTTTCATAGGATTTATCGATGATTTCTGCTGCCAGATCACCCATGCCATCCTTTGCTGGGTATGGTTTGATCTTGTACAGATTTTGGATGTCGATGTGGTGCCCATCTGGGATTTATATCAACGCACGAGAAAGCATAATTGTGTCATTTGTGATGTCCACGCTAGTGAAAGTTATCCCTTTCCTACACAAGAACTCGACCAGAGCCAGACAATGCATCTCAGTTGGTTTACTCTTTGCACTTAGATGGTTCTAGGGATGTAAGGGAACAAGGGATGCAGAAGTGGTGATCTCAAATTTAAATTTCACATACCTACAGAAGTGGTAAACGAGGACCTACTCATGTATGGCGATTTGCACGACAGCGATCTCTTGTGGAGGATTTTTTCACTTATTTGCACGGGTGTACTCCAAGTATAGCCCCACAAACTTGTGCTTCTCTTTCTCAAGCAATTGCTCAAACCTGGCGAGAGTTGTCTCCACAGTCGCTTCATCATTTGTGTACACCACTGTCAAAGTCGTGGTGCCATGGGCAGGGACCAAGTTGGTCTCTATTGTGCGTTTCCCATCGTCCATGCCTGCAAGGAAATGGGTGAAAGGAAATGCATGCAAGGAACTGCCTGCGAGAGGAAGAAGAAGATGAACCGACGGTTCCAGAACAGAGGAAGAAGAAGCGCCCAGGAAAAACTGCAGAGGAATGACTAAGGAAGAGGAATGACTGCAGAAGAAACGTGGTAACTGCAACTTTCGGTTCGAGAACTCACCGTGGTTACGTGGAGATCGTGACAGTGCTGCCGGTTCAACATGTGGAGCCAGTTCCTACGAGAATATGAAATTAGCTGTGCATTTTCTATGCGAGAAAATGAGATAAATCATTTATATTTTGTCTTTCGTAATTAAACACAATGAAGTTGGTACAGCCCAAGAGATTTGAACAAAAGAGATTTGCTAGTTTAACATACAACAACACTTACAGGCCCAACATGGCAGAACTTGGAGAACCCCAGAACTTGAGCTACCATAGAGACCTCGGCAGAGGTGACAGAATTGGTGCGGGTGCAACCATGGCGACGGCGAGCTCGGATTCTAGAGGAGAAAAACTGAACCGATCATGGTCGACAAGGTGATAGATCTCATCGGGAACCAATTATCGTCCCCGCACCGTGCCATGGGTACGTCCATGGTGAGGGCGAGCTTCGACTCAGGATGGGGAGGAGAGCGGGGCCGAGCAGCTTCGTCACGTCCCAGCTCTGCGCCATGGCCGCGACCACAGATTGTCGCTCCGGGGAAGAAGATGCGTAATGGATGCAGGCGCCTGATACATTGCAAATGTATCTATAATTTTTGATGCTCCATGCCTTGTTTTATCCATTTTCTTGTGTTTTGTCCACACTTTGGAGTACTTTTCATATGATTTCTTGGACTAACCTATTAACAAGAGCCACAGTGCCAGCTGCCTGTTTTCTGCTGTTTTTGGTTCTAGGAAAGTCAGAAAATGAATATTCTCGGAATTGGACGGGAAAAGCCAAAGTGCCTATTTTCCAGAAGACTCTAGGAGCCAGAATACGAGACGGAGGAGGGCCAGGGGCTGGCCACACCCCCCCCCCCCCCCAGGTGTGGGTTGGGCCTGGCCGCGCTAGGGCATGGTGTGGTGGCCCCATGCACCCCCTTGGTCTCTCTCTTCGCCTATAAGAAGCCTTCTGACCTAAAAACTCCGGGGGGTTCGACGTTTTTCTAGAAAAAGTTCCGCAGCGCCGCCACCACCGAAGGGGAGATTCGGGGGATAGAAAGTCTCTATTCCGGCACCCTGTCGGGACGGGGAAGTGCCCCGGGAGTCATCTCCATCGATCTCCACCATCATCTCCATCGACCATCCATGTTTCCCCCATCTATGAGTGAGTAATCCCCCGCTGTAGGCTATGGGGATGGTAGGGATTGGATGAGATCGTTCATGTAATGGCATCATATTGTTAGGGCATGGTGCCTAGTATCTTTCATTAGTGCTTTATGACTTTGTTGCGACTTGTTGTGCTTAATTCTTGTCACTAGGGCCCGAGTGCCATGATTTTAGATCTGAACATGTTATTGATTCATTATGATAGTATTGTTTTTGGTCTTATCTGCAAGTTGTATACACACGTTGATGTCCGGAACCTATGGCCCCGAAGTGACAGAAATCGGGATAACCGGAAGGGAATGGCATTGATGTGAGGATCACATGAGTTCATGGAATGTTAATGCTTTGCTCCGATGCTCTATTAAAAGGAGCACCTTAATTGCCAGTAGTTCCCTAGAGGCCCCGCTGCAAACGGGTTGGCAGGACAAAAGATGTTGTGCAAGTTCTCATTGCGAGCAAGTATGACTATATATGGAACACATGCCTAGGATTATCTAGTACTTGGATCCTTTATCTTATTTATCTGCAATTGCCCTATGTTCTTATTGCTATTTGAATTGTCTTGTCCATGCAACGCCCGTCCATCCATCCCTATGCCTACCGCACTCGAATCCCACTGTTTACCGCTATTGTTACTACTGTCTTTACTTTACTACTGTTGTTACTTTGCTATTCCTACTACAAAACTGTTGCTACTGATAAACTGCTGTGAGCAAGATTGTTTCCAGGTGCAGCTGAATTGACAACTCAGTTATTAAGGCTTATAAATATTATTTGGCTCCCCTTGTGTCGAATCAATAAATTGGGTTTCACTTCCCTTGAAAATACGGCGATACACCCCCTATACTTGTGGGTCATCAAGACTATTTTCTGGCGCCGTTGCCGGGGAGCATAGTTTTATTTATCAAGTCCACTTGGATTCACTATTGTTCAAGCTAAGTTTATTTTCTCCTTGTTTGCTTGTTTCTTTATCAAAAATACAAAAAAAATTAGTTCCTACTCTAGTTGTTATTTTCGTTGGTCTGTTATTGTCTTGCTTTGTCATGCTTGTTGTCAATGGTTGGTTTCTTTGAAACTGAAGCTTATTGGCAAGGTGGGTTCACAGAAGATCAAAAATATTATTATAAGGAACACCGCTTGTCACAAAAAGGGAAACACTTATGGGAACAAATTGATAGATTGTATACCATTGCTAGAAACGTGTGCTCTACTTATAATGTTACTTATTGCTGTGATGAATCTCGTTGCAGAACGAGGTATAAACACCTCCCTTTTCAATGTGAGTATAATGATAATGATACCATATCTTCCTATTCTAAAGGAATTTATGACTTTTATGATGCGGAACAAATTGAAGAATTTATTGCTTGGAAGGGTGCTTTCGAACTTGCTAGTTTGCTTGAAAATATTGATGATTCACCTTACAAATATGAGGTTTATGGTATACTTAAATTTTTCTTTGATAATTACAAGGATGAAAATGGCTATATTCTTGAATATTTTAATAGATTCTTTCCACAAATAGAAGAGACTAATGCCTTGCAGGATCCTATGGAAGAAGAAATTGATGAACCTGAAATCTCATTAGATGAAAAAGAGGAGGAGAGTGATGAACAAAAGGAGGAAGAATGGATTAGCTACCCATGCCTACCTTCTAATGAGAGTAACTCTTTATCCCTTACATTATTTGATTGTCCTCCATGCTTACTAAAGGAGGATGAATGTTATGTTCCTGAGGATTCTTTTGAAAATGTTTATGATAAAGCTCTAGTGCTTGTAGATCATGAAGAGCATGCTTTATGTGATAGTTATATTGTCGAGTTTATTCATGAGGCTACTGAAAATTATTATGAGAGAGGAAAATATGGTTGTAGAAGTTTTCATGGTATTGAAACACCTCTCTATGTGCTGAAAGTTTTGAAGTTACTCTTGTTTTATCTTCCTATGCCTGTCACTTTGTTCTTTGCGAATTTATTTGCATACACGATTCCTATGCATAGGAAGTGGGTTAGACTTAAATTTGTTTTGAATTTGCTTCTTGATGCTCTCTTTTACTTCAACTCTTATTTCTTATGAGAGCATCCTCTCAAACTATTATGCTTGAAGATGATAATATGTCTATTATTCTTGGGAGACCTTTTCTTAAACACTGCAGGAGTTGTTATTAATTGTAATCAAGGGAAGGTGACTTGCAATGTTAATGACAAGGAACATACTGTCTATTTCCCCAAGAAGATTGAAAGGACTTATGGTTTGAATTCAACTGAACATGTTGAGGCCATTCAAGTTGGAGAAATATATTGTCCCATACCAAGAGAAAAAATTGAAACTATTATGATTGGGACCATTGCTATCAAGGTTGAGGTAACATAATCATTAGTGGAATACAATGTTTTGTCTCATATGAAATTGTTTTGGTAACAAGACCTGATCAACCTTGTTAACGAAAGGATTTCATTGAACAAAACAATGTTTTCACCATGATTATCTCAGCTTACTTCTATTCTATCCATTTTATGTTTTTGCTTATGCCTAACTTAAAGGCGTTAAAGAAAAGTACTTATTGGGAGATAACCCAAAAGTTTTAGATGAGTCTTGGAAGTTATTACCACGGTAATAACCGCTCTTTATCCTTTTTATTTGCTTTTTGTGCCAAGAGTAACCTCTAATGAGAGAGAAGTAATGATTGGGAAAGTTGCTGTCCCAAAACAGATTTTGTGCTTCACCGTAAAAATTCGTGTAAAATCTCTGAACGTCTTTTTGAGACGTGAATTTTTGTGCTTCTGCCACAGGTTGTTATCTAACTTCCGTTAGTTCAACACATTTTGATTTGAGAAACAGAAGGTCTTTGAAAAAAATCGTCTTTACCTGCTGGTCTGTTTTGACAGATTTCTTCCATTTTCTGCATTTGCTTCTTGTTGGTTCCTTCTTGAGTTCTTTTGGGGAATTGAGCTTTTTGAGGGAAGTGCTACAGTAGCTAGTGTTCTAATGGAAGTTTATTTGGTATTAGAACTGAAGCTTAAGACTTATTTATCTTGAGTGTACTAATGTTGCTAATAAAGATTGTGTGAAGTTTTGTATGAAGGAAAATTTTCAGGTGTATGGAAGGAATGAGTAATGAGATGAAGGATGGACTAAAGCTCAATCTTGGGGATGCCACGCGTGTCACCCCAAAAAATATCCAAGAAGTACACGCGTCAAAGCTTGGGGATGCCCAAGGCATCCCCTTCTTCATCAATAAAAATCCCAGGTTTCTTCCAAACGCTTCTTTTTTATTGTTTCATGCACAGTTGTGTTGTTCTTGGAGCGTCTTCTTTTTCATTTTCGTTTTGGTTTTTCGTTTGCTTTGTTTTCTTAGTTTTCTGAATAAATTGTTTGGACCTCCTCTTTCATGCATTGGTGTTCAAATAGTTTGGTTTGGTTTGGAAAAGAGTAGGAAAGCTCATGCTTAAGTGGTAAAAAGAGTTTGTTTTTTACTGTGGCCTATGCTTTGTCATGCCATTCTTAATATTGTTTTGGCTTTATGCTTAGTGTTCTTTGCTATAGCATGACCTGTTATAAACAATTGAGATTGCTTAATGTGCCTTGGATGAATCATGCATTGTTTTAGCATATTAAAGCATAGTATTGTGGCATTCTCCTTTGATACTTTATTTGGGTTGACTTGGCACATGCTCACACCATGTTATGACTATCCCAAGTCACCATAAGCCTTTATGATCCTTTAGTTTTCAACTTGTAGTATCACTTTATGCTTTGATCAATGATGTTTTGTCGCTCTGCATGATTATGGCCATTATTGCTCTCTCGTTTGTCGCTCCCTTACTATTGCTAGCATTCACCTTCACTGAGTATGTTTTACTCATGTTTCCAACTCCCTAAAACCAAATATTGCCAAAGTGTCCACCATACCTACCTATTAGCATCATTTGCTACTTCCATGCATATTCATTATGCCTTGTTTTCTTCCGAATAAAATGTTTGCTTGCTATGAGAAAGTTAGTTAGTGAAGCTCTCACGAACTTGATGGCACACTTTATTTTCTTGCACTTAATAAACCTGAACCATTGCGTCCTTCTTTGTTGCGTATATGCTTGCGCTTTATAAGTTGAAGTTAGCAGAACCATGTTTCATGGGGAACGCTTTCAACATTGCATTGGTACTTAGTACCTCGTCGATATCATGTTCTTTTGCTTATGGATCCCGGCTGTGTGAAATAAAAGTGGAACTTGTAAGATCATGGAGTTTGTATGTATGTTAGAGAAACGCCTGGGCCGCTAGCCTAAGCCATGCCTAATCATGGTGGAAACTTGCAGCATAACCATGATGAGCATTCTATGAAGCATCCTCAATAAAAATCTATGCACATAGTAAATAAAAAGATCGCCGAGATGCTCATTGTCTGCTTGCCTTGTTATTTTGATTATGGGATATCTCCCGTGTCATGTGCAAGGGGTACCCCGTTGGCGGTTCTCTATGATACGTATATACTTACAATGATAAGACCTTACTTGTGACTGAAGTTGAGTAGCATGAGGATCGGTCTTCGTAAGTAAGGGGCATGAGACTTTGATTTATAACTTGTCAAGCATATCCTCTTAGTTGTGTCACTTTAACCTTAACCACTTAAATATGCTTATGATAGGGGCAATGAGAGCTCAAATCTAACGAGTATCTTACTTTCAACATTTGGAAGCCTTTCAAACTTTTCAAAACCTTTTCATTTCCTTGTTGAGTCTCCACACATTCTATGAGCACTTTCTTGAGAGCATAGTGGCCATTCTTAGTTCTATGTGCATTGTCCCAAGACTTGTTGATTGATGCATACCTTGATATTGCTTGTTTTAAACTATTTGTATCTAGTCACTCTTGTAAACTTTGAAGGTGTCCTATGCATTTATGTTTGCTACTCTATGAGGGACAAGCTGAGTGCCACTATGCTATGTTTTCTCTATGTGAAACAAACAAACGTCTTGCAAAGCAATGTTATTCATGATTCTTTTGTTTGTGCCTTTTCATGTTGCATCATAGTTTCTTTGTCTTATTGCTAGAACTTTGTCTTTCATGTTATGATTGAAGTACTATGATCCCGGCTTTGAATGTTTTACAAATACTTTGATCAATTTTATGATGGTGCATGTCACCTCAAAACTTATTCTTTCTTTTTATCACTTACCTACTCGAGGACGAGCAGGAGTTAAGCTTGGGGATGTTGATACATTGCAAATGTATCTATAATTTTTGATGCTCCATGCTTGGTTTTATCCACTTTCTTGTGTTTTGTCCACACTTTGGAGTACTTTTCATATGATTTCTTGGACTAACCTATTAACAAGAGCCATAGTGTCAGCTGCCTGTTTTCTGCTGTTTTTGGTTCCAGGAAAGTCAGAAAATGAATATTCTTGGAATTGGACGGGACAAAAGCCAAAGTGCCTATTTTTCCAGAAGACTCCAGGAGCCAGAATACGAGACGGAGGAGGGCCAGGGGCTGGCCACACCCCCCAGGCGCGGGCTGGGCCTGGCCACGCCAGGGCATGGTGTGGTGGCCCCAGGCACCCCCTCGGTCTCTCTCTCTTCGCCTATAAGAAGCCTTCTGACCTAAAAACTCCGGGGGGTTCGATGTTTTTCCAGAAAAAGTTTCGCAGCGCCGCCACCACCAGAGGGGAGATTCGGGGGACAGAAAGTCTCTGTTCCGGCACCCTACCGGGACGGGGAAGTGCCCCTGGAGTCATCTCCCTCGATCTCCACCATCATCTCCATCGACCATCCATGTTTCCCCCATCTATGAGTGAGTAATCCCCTGCTATAGGCTATGGGGATGGTAGGGATTGGATGAGATCGTTCTTGTAATGGCATCAGATTGTTAGGGCATGGTGCCTAGTATCTTTTATTAGTGCTTTATGACTTTGTTGCGACTTGTTGTGCTTAATGCTTGTCACTAGGGCCCGAGTGCCATGATTTCAGATCTGAACATGTTATTGATTCATTATGATAGTATTGTTTTTGATCTTATCTACAAGTTGTATACACACGTTGATGTCCGGAACCTATGGCCCCGAAGTGACAGAAATCGGGATAACCGGAAGGGAATGGCTTTGATGTGAGGATCACATGTGTTCACAGAGTGTTAATGCTTTGCTCCAGTGCTATATTAAAAGGAGCACCTTAATTACTAGTCACATATTAAGTCAAATTTATAACACTACTTTAGTTATGCTTGTCTATGATCGAGATACTGTGCTCCAAGTCGTCCATAACCACGGACATGGCTTTTAGAAAGTTTTACCCTGCAGGGGTGCACAAATAGCAACACACACTCGATCAACCTCGGAAAAACCAACTCAAAACCCAACGAGGCTTTCACGACAAAGCAATCACAAGATTCATAAATATTTTAGGGGGCCACCCCACTAAGCTACCCGCAACGAAGTTGGCCGGCTCCGGAACGGACCCAGGGTTTGTGACAATGGCTGTAAACGACTGGGAACCCGAAAGTGTGACTGGGCTTGTCGATACCGGGAAAACATTCCACATTCCAAAACAGTACATGTGCTCCACGCACAATCTTAAATAAAGCAGTAAAGCATGGCATAAGTACAGGATAGTAATAAAGCCCCAAACTACTTTGTGGCCCCAAGAAATAGAAAGGAATCAAGCTCTGGCTCAGGAGGGTCCATAAGGCCTCCCGGATGTGGATAGTGCGAAAAATCAAGGAACAAGTATTAAGTACTCGGGGTCCTACGGGACACAAGTGAGCGTGGAAGAACCAAATAACATATATTGCCCATCGATGCCTCTGCATTAGTTGTATCTAGCATTTTTAATAGTTGTATTTAAAGTCATGATCATCTCCACCAATAAGCATCTCCACCAAAAACATCTACCAGCATTCCAACAATTGTGGTACTCGACAACACGAGATCGCACCTGAGCAAGCAACTACGACTCGCATGGCCAGCTATCTACCAAACACAGGTAATAGGAGGTGTCCAAGGCAATATAGAGGCGGCACGGGATATAACTGGTGTACGGAAACTAAAGCATCGCGACACGGATAGCAATAGATCAACAGGAGGAAATAAAGACTATAAATGCAAAATAGGTAGAAGGGGGGAGAGATGCTCGCCTGGGAAACACGGACGAAGGTTCATCCGGAGAACTTGTCGATACTCGCATCAACTCATTGGCCTAATCTGCGAAGAAGCAAACACTAGAAGAAACACCAGATGCAATATTTAATTCTACGGCAAAAGATCCGGCATGATTATGATATGGTGCAGATGCGGTGCAACTAGGCAATATTAAGCGGAACCGGGGTCCTGACAATTAATTAAATGGTTCAAGTTATTTAACAACCCTGCAATTTAAATGTTGACTTAACAAGATAGAACATGGCATCGGTTCGCTACACCAATTTAAATGGAGTCCGGAATAAGACGAAAGTATCCCGCATGTAGACTCCATATTTAATTATGAGGTGCATCGGCATAATGCCCCCAAACCACATGACAGATATGCATGCATGAATAATTTAATATGCGACAGATGATAATGTCATATTATAAAAATAGGGGCTTGGGGTCACACATCTGGATTCGGGAGATCTTAGGTTCCGGGGGTCCGGGGTTCGACAGGGTTCGACGGGGATCGGTCTCGGCGGAAGCGTTCTCGGACAACGGAGTAGATCTTGTCGCATGTGATGAAGAACTCGGGTTCGGAAGGAGGTCTTGGCGTTCCGATGGATCGGTCCTCGAGGTTGAAGAACTTGGCGTGCCAGGGTTCGGTCTTTGGCTCATGTCGACGGTCTTGTCGTCCCAGGGGTTCGATGTTCGGATCCGTGTAGAAGGTCTTGGAGTTTGGCATCGGTCTTGTCGGCGGTCGATCTTGACTTGCCGGTGGAGGTCATGGCAGCTCTTGGTGTCAGCGGGATCATCTTCGGATCATCGGTAGGTCTTGGTGACCATCTTGTCGACTTTGAGGGGCTTGCCGTAGTCTCCTGCCGGGGTCATAACACAAACGCACGGTAGAAGACATACACAAGGCAGGACGGAAACATAGGAACGGTGTGAGGAGGTCGTGTTACACTCGGTTAATAACTCGAACACCTAGCAGGCGGTGCGGATAACAACAAAACAAAGAGGGAAAGCGCGGCCCCTCAATGTGCAGTAGCACAGGAATAGGAGGCACCCGCGTGGACGGTGGCCTAGACGCCAGAACGGGGACGGATGACGGGGCCGAGGAGTCGCGCGGGGCTTCGGCGGTGCCCGTGGGGAAGCTCTTGGTAGCGGGGAAGCCGGAGGCGGCTCAGAGGCAGGGCTCGTGCTGCAAAGACAGGCCGTCCGGAGGGTAGACGAGGTCGGGGACGGCGGCTCGCGGCGCGTCCATAACGGGGCTTGGCGAGGAGTAACCGGGCGGGCGCAGAGGAGGCGAGCTCACCGGAGGAAGCAGGGACGATGCTGCAGAGGGGAGGTGCGGGGTGGTCGGCAGCAGGAGAAAGCGAGGCGAAGCGACACTAGGTGAGGAGACGGCGGCGACCACAGGCGCGCTCGAGCGCCGCATCGCTGGCGGGGAGGAGCAGGGCGCCAGGGGCGGAGCCGGGGGAGCTCGTGGGCGGCGGTGCCATGCGGGGACGCCAGGAGGAGGCGAGGAGGTCGGCCGAGCCGGCGGGAAGGCGAGGTCGACGACATGGAGGGGAGCCGGGCGGCGGCGGGGTCTGGAGTGCGCCAAGGCGGCCGCTGCTGGGGTTGAGGTGGCGCCGGTCACGGAGAGGCGCGGCTCGCACGGGCGGAGGCCGAGGCTCCGAGGCGGCAGGGACGGCGGAGGAGCTCGCCTGCGGTCGGTGGGAGCAGGGTAGTTGCGGGCGTCGGTCGGTGGTAGACTGGTAGGTGGGGGAGAGGAGAGAGGCGAGCGGGGCTCGGTCTCCCTCGCGATAGGAACGAGGTGGCCCGGGGTGGTCGGTCGGACCAGGTGGGGTTGGAAAGCACGCAGGAGGTGGGTGAGGCGCGTGGGGGGCGTGCGAGGTGGGCCAGGCGGACACGTCGCGCGTGGGGGGGGGGGGACGTGCGGGTGTGGGTTGTAGGCAACGTGACGAGGTGGTTCGGGCTGTGCTACCGCTGCGTGTGGGTCGCCTGCTGCGCGCGAGTGTGTGTGTTGAGTGCGTGGCAGGCGGGTGGGTGCGTGCCTGGGGTGAGGGCAGGTGGCGTGTGGGTGGCGGCGGCTGGTGAGGGAGTGGGTAGGTGGTTAGGCTAGGGTTTCTACTAGACAGACAGACTAGGGTTGTAGGCCGGCTGGCTGGGCCTTTGGGCCTAGCCGGCTGCCTCCCCTAAAGTGTTTTTTTTTATTTTTAGTTCTTTTATTTTTAAGGACTTTTATAAATAGTTTTTAGACAAATAAAAGATCTGGTGCGACCGAGGTTTTGATTTGAAATTAAAGACGGGGGAATATTTAGGAATCAAAGTAGTCTTTTAGAAAATAGTTTTAGACAAACAGATGCATGATGATGACGATGCTCAAATGCAATGTGGCATGATGACATGAGCATGCGGTCATGATGATGCAATGCACAAAAACACAGCGATTTTCTAGTAGTGGTTTTAGCGGGATGCCACATCAATTCAGCTGCACCTGGAAACAATCTTGCTCACAGCAGTTTATTAGTACCAACAGTTTTGTAGTAGGAATAGTAAAGTAACAGCAGTAGTAAAGCAAAGACAATAGTAACAAAAGCAGTAAACAGTGGGATTCGAGTGCGGTAGGCATAGAGATGGATGGACGGGTGTTGCATGAACAAGACAATTCACATAGCAATCAGAACATAGGGCAATTGCAAATAAATAAGATAAAGCATCAAAGTACTAGACAATCCTAGGCATGTGTTCCATATATAGTCATACGTGCTTGCAATGAGAACTTGCACAACATCTTTTGTCCTGCCAGCCCGTTTGCAGCGGGGCCTCCAGGGAACTACTGGCAATTAAGGTGCTCCTTTTAATAGAGCACCGAAGCAAAGCATTAACACTCCATGAACACATGTGATCCTCACATCAAAGCCATTCCCTTCCAGTTATCCCGATTTCTGTCACTTCGGGGCCATAGGTTTTGGACAACGTGTGTATACAACTTGTAGATAAGACCAAGAACAATACTATCATAATGAATCAATAACATGTTCAGATCTGAAATCATGGCACTCGGGCCCTAGTGACAAGCATTAAGCACAACAAGTCGCAACAAAGTCATAAAGCACTAATAAAAGATACTAGGCACCAAGCCCTAACAATCTGATGCCATTACATGAACGATATCATCCAATCCCTACCATCCCCATAGCCTACAGCGGGGGATTACTCACTCATAGATGGGAGAAACATGGATGGTCTATGGAGAAGCGATGGTGATGATGATGGCGATGATCTCCTCCAATTCCCCGTCCCGGCAGGGTGCCAGAACGGAGTTTCCGGTGCTGTTTCGTGGAATCTGGTGGTGGCGGCGGAGCGAAACTCCTTCTGGAAAAACGTCGAACCCCCCTAAGTTTTTAGGTCAGAAGGCTCCTTATAGGCGAAGAGAGAGGCCGAGGGGGTGCCTGGGGGGCCCACACCACCCCCTGGCGCGGCCTGGCCTAGCCCGCGCCAGTAGGTGGTGTGGCCACCCCTGGCTCTTCTCCGTCTCGTAATCTGGCTCCTGGAGTCTTCGGGTGAAATAGGATTTTTGGCATATTTTCCGTGGTTTTTCCTGATAGTTGATTTTCTGCACAAAAAGTAGACACCAAGGCAATTCTGCTGAAAACAGCGTCAGTCCGCATTAGTTGCATCCAAATCACACAAGTTTAGAGGAGAAACAATAGCAAAAGTGTTCGGGGAAGTAGATACGTTTTGGACGTATCAACTCCCCCCAAGCTTAGCTTATTGCTTGTCCTCAAGCAATTCAGTTGAAAACTGAGTGCGAGAAAAGAACTTTCACGAACACATTTGCTTCATATGATGTAAATATTCTCAGCAATGTGATCAACTACTTGGACAATTCATAATAAAGAGTATGCAACCAAGTCTACTTAATAATCATTGCAAGCTATGAAGAGATTCCAACTCAAGAATAATAAGTAGCATGAGGCACAAACATAAGCAACATTACAATGCTCATAAAAAGGTATGATAGAGTGGTATCTCGCTTTCCCTTTGATTATGAATATTAAGGCACCTCTGAAGTTCAAGTGATGACTAGAAGTAAAGATATCAAGGATACAAGCATCCAAGTCATAACACAAATAATCAAGTAATGGAACAAACACAAAGAATGACAACCATGCTCTCAAGAAGGTGCTTAGGAAATAAATGGAGACTCAACAAGAAAAGGTTTTAAATAATTTGAAAGGCTTCCAAATGCTGAAAGTATGGTACTCGTTAGCTTTGAGCTCTCATTGCCCCTATCATAAGCATCTTTAATGTGGTTAAGGTGAAAGTGACACAACTAAGAGGATATGCTTGACAAGTTATAAATCGAAGTCTCATGCCCCTTACTTACGAAGACCGATCCTCATGCTACTCAACTTCAGTCACAAGTAAGGTCTTATCATTGTAAGTATATACGTATCATAGAGAACCGCCAACGGGGTACCCCTTGCACATCACACGGGAGCTATCCCATAATCAAAATAACAAGGCAAGCAGACAATGAGCATCTCGGCGATCTTTTTATTTACTATGTGCATAGATTTTTATTGAGGATGCTTCATAGAATGCTCATTATGGTTATGCTGCAAGTTTCCACCATGATTAGGCATGGCTTAGGCTAGCGGCCCAGGCGTTTCTCTAACATACATACAAACTCCATGATCTTACAAGTTCCCCTTTTATTTCACACCGCCGGGATCCATAAGCAAAATAACATGATATCAACTAGGTACAAAGTACCTATGAAGCGTTGAAAGCGATCCCCATGATACATGGTTATGCTAACTTCAACTCATAAAGCACAAGCATATGTGCAACAAAGAAGGACGCAATGGTTCAGGTTTATTAAGTGCAAGAAAATAAAGTGCGCCATCAAGTTCGTGAGAGCTTTACTAACTAACTTTCTCATAACAAGCAAACATTTTATTCCGAAGAAAACAAGGCATATTGAATATGCACGGAGGTAGCAAATGATGCTAATGGGTAGGTACGGTGGACACTTTGGAAATATTTGGTTTAGGGAGTTGGGAACTTGAGTAAAACATACTCAGTGAAAGTGAAGGCTAGCAATAGTAAGGGAGCGACAAACGAGAGAGCAATAACTGTCATTATCATGCTTGCAACAAAACAGGATTACTCATGGCATGAAAGTGATTCAAGATCCTCAAGGCAAGATAATTCATCAAGGCTTAACTGATTATCACAGTCATGTGCATGTGTGAGCATGTGCCAAGTCAATTCAAATGAAACATTCAGAGGAGGATACCACGGTGTCATACCAATTTATGAATAGAGTAATGCAAGCAAACATTCATAAGACATGCTACAAACTATTAGCGAGCTGGAGCTAATCATAAGAAAGCAAGAACTATTAAGCATCCAAAGAAAACATACACTCTACATGAACGGACTAAGCATGCCCACAATAATGAGTATATGTACAAAAATGAAAAAAAATAGAGTTCGTTACCAGCCTCTTACCACGCCTCAAGTTGTCATTGATCCTCATTATTGCTCTTCACTTGTGTGGCTTGAATAATAATATGAAACCAATATCCACTGAGGACTGCCGAACCCTGTAGCAAACTCGCAAAAACCAAAGAAGAACGACAAATATTTTTGGTGTTTTCGATTTTTAAACAAGAACCAAAAGAGAAAAACAAGCAAAGCAAAATCTTTTTGGGTTTTTCAAATAGTTCAAACAAAGCAAAAAGGGAAAAGCAAACCAGGGCAAAAAGAACAAGCAAACCAAAGAGAAACAACAGAAATATTTTTGGTCTTTTTGTGTTTTTGGAAAGCAAAAGCAAAGAAGAACGAAAACTAAAAAGAGAACGAAAACATGAATATACAAAGTACCGACACAACATGATATGAAGATGAGTGCGGTGTCGGCGTACCTCCCCCCAAGCTTAGGCTTTTGGCCTAAGTGGGTATCATTCCCAAGCTGTCCAGGATGAAGTGTCACCCTGGTACGACGAAGAGGTCCCCTCATCCTGGTGCGAACTCGAGTACATCTCTTCGTAATGCACGGAGTAATCATAGGAGAGCACATCCTCCTGGTGCTGCTCGTGGAAACCGAACAAGCGAAGCTGCTCGTCCACGTCCTCCTTGGAGCGTGACCACGGTCTCTTGTGAACACTAAACAAAGCAGGCTATGGCAAAAGGATCTCCCTTTCATCCCCGTCAGTGAAAAGAACCCTATACACTAGACTGTCCAAATCAGAAGTAGCAGTGACAAAGTGATGAGCTTTCATAGCAACAAGGTCAAGCCTCTGTGGTGCCAGCATAGCATCATAGGGATCCACTGAAAGACCTAATGCATTGGCTATACGCGAGGCAATGATGCCCCCATAGATAGGCCCCCTAGTAG
Organism: Avena sativa; assembly: GCA_916181665.1. Classification (NCBI taxonomy): domain Eukaryota; kingdom Viridiplantae; phylum Streptophyta; class Magnoliopsida; order Poales; family Poaceae; genus Avena; species Avena sativa. The sequence goes on from OV702286.1 coordinate 313,432,414, forward strand.
CTAAGCGGCGAGCAATAAGCGTGCCAAGATTGTACCGAGTGTCATTGTTAAGCGCAGCAGCAAGGAATGCTAAATGATAGTTGGAGATATTACTAGTGTTCTCCCTACCCAATACACTAGTGGCAAGATAATATGCAAAGTATCTAAGAGCAGGGAGTTGGATATTTCTTATCTTTCCGCGCTGCGCTACGCGGTCATCATCATTGGTCACCCCTCGGTAAAGCTCCAACAAATCAGCGGCACGCCCTTGAATTTTCTTCACGGTCCCTGTCATACGCACACCTACAATACTGCAAAATCTCTCCAAAGGCATGGTGAAGGTCAGATCATAGATTTTAAAAGAGACATTAGACTGATAGGGTGTGCTAGTAAACGTGAAGCTCTCAACAAAAGTTTTGGTGAGCATAACATATTGTGCACTCTCATCTTGCATATATGAGGTCAAACCAACCCTCTCAATCAGTAGCAAGAAATCATCAAGAATACCTGCAGCTTGCAAGAAAGTAAAACAAGGAAAAGAGGATGGGTGAGCATCCCCATCATCCCTTTCACTGCCAATACGGGTTGCAATGAGGTCTTCATTGTATGATGGCCTAGCTTGAGAGGCTGTTCTTGAGGGCCTCGACCTCCTAGGTGCATCACTCTCAAATATCTCTCCAAAAGTATGGTTGTTCATGCTTGGTATTCTGAAATTTAAACACCTATTAAACAAGTGATTGCAAAGTGAATATAATGAAGGAATCTACTCATAGGGACTTGCAAGAGGCCTAAACATGCATCAAAACTATATCTCTAAGCATCAAACAAGCTTACAAGCTCTCATAACCAGTCACCTACAGTAGCAAAATACTCAACATATAATCCACTAAACACAAATCTACTTGGACAAGGGGAGGAGTCACATACCAGGGAACAAATGCTCCAAATTTCAGCAAGAAACATGGGCTGAGCAAGGAGATCGAAAAAATGGAGAGCAAGCACAGCAAGAACGTGATTTTGAGCTATGAACTAGAGCTTACTCGGGAGAGAGAAGAAAGTGGCAGGTGAGAGAGTTGGTGGGGGGCCAGGGGTGGCCCACACCAGGGCATGGCGCCACCCAAGGCTGGTCGTGCCACCAAGTGGTGTGCCTACCTGGTGGGCCCCCATGGTACCTACCAGGTACTCCTCTGCCCCTTTTTTCACGTAAAAATTTAATATGAATTTTCTGGAATTTTTCGAGACACTTTATTTTTGGGCAATTTTCAGAAATAGAAGAATGATTTTTCTGACAGACACATTTTTCTTTTGGAAACATGATGCAAGGACAAACAAGGCTAGAACTACAGAAGTTCTAGCATCAAGCAACTAACAACACAAAGAAAACTAAACGAAAGCAAAAACTAAAATGCAAAGGATAGAAATAAACAGAGATAATCATAATGAAAACATTGTTTTGTTCAATGGAATCCTTTTGTTAACAAGGTTGATCAAGTCTTGTTACCAAATCAATTGCATATGAGACAAAACTTTGTACTCCACTAATGATTATGTTACCTTAACCTTGATAGCAATGGTCCCAATCATAATAGTTTCAAATTTTTCTCTTGGTATGGGACAATATATTTCTCCAACTTGAATGCCTCCAACATGTTCAATTGAATTCAAACCATAAGTTCTTTCAATCTTCTTGGGGAAATGGACTGTATGTTCCTTGTCATTAACATTGAAAGTCACCTTTCCTTGATTACAATTAATAACAGCTCCTGCAGTATTAAGAAAAGGTCTCCCAAGAATAATAGACATATTATCATCTTCAGGCATTTCAAGCACAACAAAATCAGTCAATATCAAGCAATTGTGAGCCACCTGAACAGGTACATCCTCACATATACCCATAGGAATAGTGGTAGATTTATCAGCCATTTGCAAAGATATATCAGTTGGTATTAATTTTTCAAGTTGAAGCCTCTTATAGAGAGAGAAAGGCATAACACTAACTCCCGCTCCAAAATCACACAAAGCAGTTCTAACATAACTATTCTTAATAGAGCAAGGGATCGTTGGAATCCCTGGGTCTCCAAGATTCTTAGGAACCTTACCATTGAAGGATTAATTAGCAAGCAAAGTAGAAATTTCTTCATTAGGGATCTTCCTTTTATTCGAGACAATGTCCTTCATATACTTTGAGTAAGGAGGCAATTTAATAGCATCAGTCAAAGGAATTTGCAAGAATAAAGGCTTCATCCACTCACAAAACTTATTATAGTGTTCATCTTCCTTTGACTTGTGTTTCTTATCAGGGAATGGCATAGGTTTTTGGACCCAAGGTTCTCTTTCACTACCATGTTTCTTAGCAATAAAATCTTCTTTGGTGTATTTATTATTCTTAGTGTGGTTTTCAGGTTCTTCTTCAACTTTTTCTTCATTAGGAACAACATTTTCTTCATTACCACCTTCAGTTTCAGCATCAGAGAGAGATATACTATTAGGATCTATAGCAGGTTCAGAGGGTTCTACAACAGTTTTATGTTTCTTTTTTCCTTTTCTTACGAGTAGAACCACTATTTTCAGCTTGTTGAGAATCCTGCTCAATTCTTTTGGGATGCCCCTCAGGATATAGAGGATCCTGGGTAGCAGCACCACTTCTAGTTCTAATTTCATAAGCATGTTTTTCTTTAGCAGCATAAACTAGCAAGTCGTTTTGCACTTTAACGAGTTGATCTATTTCAGTTTGAACCATTTGAAAGTGTTTAACAATCATTTTAACATCATTAGAGGTTCTTTCCACAATATCTTTCAACTCAACAATAGCTCTAGTGTTTTCCATTAGATGATTTTGCACCCTTTTATTAAAGTTATCTTGCTTAACAATAAAGATATCAAATTCTTCTAAGCACTGATCAGGAGGTTTCGAGTAAGGGATATCACCTTCATCAAAGTGTTGGAGAGAGTGTACCTCAATAGTGGATGAGTAGGGAATAGGCTTACATAATTCTTCTATAGGAAGTAAATTCTTGACATCTGCAGCTTTAATTCCCTTCTCCTTAAGACATTTCTTAGCTTCCTTCATCACTTCATCATTTAATTCAATAACTCCCCTCTTCTTTGATGTTGGAATAGGCACAGGAATATATAGTTCAGGTACAATTACTTCAGGTATAGCTTGTTTAGGAGGAGTCCAATCTTCATAATTCTTGCTTATTTTAGCCATTAATTCCTCAGCTTCCTTAGGAGCCCTATTCCTGAAAACACAATCAGCACAACTATCTAGGTATGTCCTAGATTCCTTGGTTAGTCCATTATAAAATATATCAAGAAGCTCATTCTTAGGTAATGGACTTCCAGCCTGTGCATGAATCAAAGCACAAAACCTTGCCCAAGATTCGGGCAATACCTCTTTTTCTCCCTGTTTAAAATCAAACAGTTCCTGCAAAATAGCATGTCTAGCACTGGGAGGAAAATATTTCTGTAGGAAAGTACTAATCAAGCACTTAGGGCTATCAATAGATCCGGGAGGTAAATTACTAAACCAAGTTTTAGCTTCTCCTTTCAGTGAAAAGGGAAAAATCTTAGCAACAAAGTAAGTACGCATCTTAATATCATCAGAAAACAAGCCACTCATGGTAGAAAGTTCATTCATATGTGCTACCGCACTTTCATTCTTAGTCCCACAAAAAGGTTCTTTCTCGACAATAGCTATGTAAGATAGATCGAGAGAGAAATTATAATCTTCATCTATAATGTTTATGGGAGAAGCAGCAAACTTAGCATCAGGATATAATTTCAGTCTAATAGTACGCCTCTCAAGGAGACTCTTAGCAGCGCTCCTATCATGGGTGTTCTTACATTCTTTAATAAACTCATCGATCATCTCAACATAACCATCTTCAATATCATAACTCTCACTAGACTCAGGTGAGCTAATAGGTGTGGTAGTGTCTTCATTAGGAGTTTCGGTATTTCCAGCTATAGTTCTAGCAATCGTAGCATCTAGGAAAGGACCTAATGAACCACTCTTATCGAGCACAGTAGAAGCAGCATCATAAGCATTAGAAGTTTCAGATTCAGTAGTAGTAGCAGTGTGTGTAGCATGTGTATGTGGTGGTGTAAGGAACTTACTCAAAACAGACGGTGAATCAAGAGCAATAGAGGTGTTCAGAACCGTACCTCTTCTTGTAGTGGATGGTAAAATAGGAACCTTGCCATCACGAGACTTACCCATGATGGATGGATAGCAGCGAACAATAGAGAATCCAAGTGAACTTGATAATAAAGATATGGTCCCCGGCAACGGTGCCAGATAATAGTCTTGATGACCCACAAGTATAGGGGGTGTATCACAGTATTTTCGAGGGAAGTGAAACCCAATTTATTGATTCGACACAAGGGGAGCCAAAGAATATTTATCAGCCTTAACAACTGAGTTGTCAATTCAGCTGCACCTAGAAACAATCTTGCTCACAGCAGTTTATCAGTAGCAACAGTTTTGTAGTAGGAATAGTAAAGTAATAGCAGTAGTAAAGCAAAGACAGTAGTAACAAAAGCAGTAAACAGTGGGATTTGAGTGCGGTAGGCATAGGGATGGATGGACGGGCGTTGCATGGACAAGACAATTCACATAGCAATCAGAACATAGGGCAATTGCAGATAAATAAGATAAAGCATCCAAGTACTAGACAATCCTAGGCATGTGTTCCATATATAGTCATACGTGCTCGCAATGAGAACTTGCACAACATCTTTTGTCCTGCCAGCCTGTTTGCAGCGGGGCCTCTAGGGAACTACTGGAAATTAAGGTGCTCCTTTTAATAGAGCACCGGAGCAAAGCATTAACACTCCGTGAACACATGTGATCCTCACATCAAAGCCATTCCCTTCCGGTTATCCCGATTTCTGTCACTTCGGGGCCATAGGTTCCGGACAACAACGTGTGTATACAACTTGCAGATAAGACCAAGAACAATACTATCATAATGAATCATAACATGTTCAGATCTGAAATCATGGCACTCGGGCCCTAGTGACAAGCATTAAGCACAACAAGTCGCAGAAAAGTCATAAAGCACTAATAAAAGATACTAGGCACCAAGCCCTAACAATCTGATGCCATTACATGAACGATCTCATCCAATCCTACCATCCCCATAGCCTACAGCAGGGGATTACTCACTCATAGATGGGAGAAACATGGATGGTCGATGGAGAAGCGATGGTGATGATGATGGCGATGATCTCCTCCAATTCCTCGTCCCGGTAGGGTGCCAAAATGGAGTTTCTGGTGCTGTTTCGTGGAATCTGGTGGTGGCGGTGGAGCCGAACTCCTTCTGGAAAAACGTTGAACCCTCCTAAGTTTTTAGGTCAGAAGGCTCCTTATAGGCGAAGAGAGAGGCCGAGGGGGTGCCTGGGGGGCCCACACCACCCCCTGGCGCAGCCTGGCCTGGCCCGCGCCAGCAGGTGGTGTGGCCACCCCTGGCTCTCCTCCGTCTCGTATTCTGGCTCCTGGAGTCTTCGGGTGAAATAGGATTTTGGGCATATTTTCCGGGATTTTTCTTGATAGTTGATTTTCTGCACAAAAAGTATACACCAAGGTAATTCTGCTGAAAACAGCATCAGTCCGCATTAGTTGCATCCAAATCACACAAGTTTAGAGGAGAAACAATAGCAAAAGTGTTCGGGAAAGTAGATACATTTTGGACGTATCACCCCGCTGCAAACGGGCTGGCAGGACAAAAGATGTTGTGCAAGTTCTCATTGCGAGCATGTATGACTATATATGGAACACATGCCTAGGATTATCTAGTACTTGGATGCTTTATCTTATTTATCTATAATTTCCCTATGTTCTAATTGCTATTTGAATTGTCTTGTCCATGCAACGCCCGTCCATCCATCCCTATGCCTACCACACTCGAATCCCACTGTTTACCGCTATTGTTACTACTGTCTTTACTTTACTACTGTTGTTACTTTGCTATTCCTACTACAAAACTGTTGCTACTAATAAGCTGCTGTGAGCAAGATTGTTTCTAGGTGCAGCTGAATTGACAACTCAGTTGTTAAGGCTTATAAATATTCTTTGGCTCCCCTTGTGTCGAATCAATAAATTGGGTTTCACTTCCCTCGAAAATACTGCGATACACCCCTATACTTGTGGGTCATCAGCGCCAACGCTGCAAGCTTACAGGGAGGAGAGCTGGGCCGAGCAGGTTCTTCCATGTCCCAGCTTCGCGCCATGGCTACAACGCCCCACAGATTGCCGCTCTGGGGAAGAAGACGCGTAATGGATGCAGGCGCCAACGCTGCAAGCCTAATTGACACCTAAGCGACGGGAGCGACAGGAGCGACATAATGACGAGAACTGACGGGGGGGGCAACTTGACGGCCGTTAGCCTGATTTTTTTGTATTGAAACGTAAAGTTGAATTCTTGCCGAAAAAGACCCTCTGAGTATTTGGCACACCAACTGTAGTCATCCCGGCTGATTTCAGGGAACTTGGGTAACGCGTTGCCTGGACACCCCAACTTTTCGGTCGCAAAATGATATTCTCCTTTTCTTAGCGCCCCATTCGGGATCAACAGCAACATCACCACTTAAAGCTTTAATCTGTGTTTACACTTAATAATCGTTTGCAATCTGTGGCTTTAGTGTGTTCTCGGTTGGATTAAAAGTCTATTACTATGCCCACTGCATCATGGGGGCTCTAGAATATTAGGATGTGTTGCCCATAAAAGATTATCTCAATATAAACACTATACATGACTATGCTTATTATTATCTTTCATCCCATTTGATGTGAAGCTGCAGGTGGATCTTCAACCCTGGCCTATCTCCATCTATTGATTCAACCCCATTATAAAGTAAACTAGATTGGTTCGGTCAACTAAGGTAAAATGAACAAACAAAGTCTTGTAGTCATGTCCTTTCTTATTACCTTTTAGCACTGATTTCCAAGCTGTGATTAAACCTAGGTCTTCTAGGGAAAAAGCTATTATACTACATCCGTGAATCCGGATTGAAGGTATCAACCCTTTTTCTAGCGCCGTTGTCGAGGAAGCAATTTTGCTATCCTGGTGAGGTCATTAGAGACCTTGTTTTTAGTTTTATTATTAGTTGTAGTTTAATTTTTGTTATTAGTTTACTTTCTTGCTATCTATTTGAAAACCCAAAAAAATTAGTTACTTGTTATTTGTTTTTCATTACTTAAAAATTACCAAATATATAAGAGCCATGGCTCAAAAGAGATTAGGGGAGTATGCTACTCCCACCGATGATTTTATTCGTGCACCCATCACTCAGCCCGCAGTTGATGCCGAAACTTATGAGATAAAACCTAACCTTCTAAGTTTGGTTCAACAAAACCAATTTGGGGGTTCATCTTCTGAGGATTCGGGATTGCACTTAAATACTTTTGATGAGATTTGTGACATGATGCGTCTTAAAGACGTAGATCCAAATGTTGTTAAGCTAAGATTATTCCCTTTATCTCTTAGAGGAAGGCTAAGGATTGGTTGCTAGCTCTACTAAAGGGCACTATTAAAACTTGGGAGGAATGCACTAATTTATCTATGACTAAAATCCCCCCCCCCCAGCTCAGCCTATGCAGCTAAGATCCAACATTACAAGCTTTAGACAAGAAGACCATGAGCCACTAGCGCTTGGGTGGGAAAGGATGAAAGAAGCCGTGATGAACTGTCCTAATCATGGGATGGAAGAATGGCTTATATTACATTTATTTTATAATGGTCTTAACCCAATGTCTAAGTCTATGCTAGATACTACAGAAGGAGGAACGATCATGGGAAAGCATGTAAGTGTTGCAAAGAAGTTACTTGATGATATGCAAAATCACCATGCCCAATGCCATGTAGAAAGAACCTCGAAGAGAGTAATTTCAATTACCGAGGTAAACAATGAGGAGCTTACATCTAAGGTATATGAGTTTCTTAGCTTAGTAAAGGGTAAGAAGATACCCAAGTTAATGCTATCACTACCGATGTCAATGATGTTAATTTTATAGGTTGCACTCCTTTTAATCCTGCAAGGAAAAATAATTATGCTTCTAATGTTCAAAAATATCATGATAATCCTGCAGGAGCTCCTTATAATAATTATGATAATACTAATGGAGCAAATCATGGCAATCTCCCGTTTGAGCAAACTGTTAGAACATTAATGCAAGCTCAAACCAAACAAAACAATATGCTTATTAAGGTTACGGAAAACCATGAAAGTAGTTTAGGAAGATTATCTAACCAGGTTATTGCAATTAGAAATGATGTGCAGGATCTACAGGAAAGAACAAATACCGTGGAGGCTCAGCTGGGTAAAGTTGCCGCGAGCCAAGCTCTCATACTAGCAAAGTTCACCGGCAAACCCGAGCCAAATCCGGTAGAGGACCTCAAAATGATGAGGGTGGTGACAAACGATGAAAAGCCTGAAGAGCTGGATTATAGCAACGCGCCAACACTGGAATATACCGTGGAAGATCTATTGAAGATGATCACCGTTAAGAATCCAGGCATAAAACAAGGTAACGATGCTATGTACCAACAATTTATACAACAAGTAGCATCTAAGGTTCGTGCTTTAGAGATGGAGTATAAAAGACTAGTCGGTAAGCTTCCAGCTAAGCTAGATGATATATTTGAGCCCACTATTAAAATTAAGTTGGGAGTTAATGAGATATTCGCACTTTGTGATCTTCGTGCAAGTGTCTCAACAATTTCCAAAATCCTATTTGATAAACTAAACTTGGGACCATTTGTTACAACTGAATTAAGACTCCATCTAGATGATTCGACTTATAAACATGCTGTTGGGATCAAAGAAAATATAGTTGTTGAAATTAAAGGAAGTCCCACTGTTATTGATCTAGTTATTGTGACATGCCTGAAGATCCCATAGCACCTATAATTCTAGGTAGGCCATTTCTAATAACTATTAAATCTTTGATTAATTTACATGAAGGGAATGTAAAGGATAAGGCTACCGTCTAGAGATCCGTTTGTATTCCACTTCCCTAGGAAAAAGAAGGCCAAGCCTAATGATGATGATGGTGTGAGCAAAATATTTTGGAGTGGGCATTCCAGTCCCCAAACCTAAGTGATTACCATCAAGGTCAAGCTAATTGACCTTAACTAGAAGCGCTTCATGGGAGGCAACCCATGTGAAATAAATTTTCTCTATGTTTTTTATTAACGTGTTAGTTTTTCTTTGTTTTTTGTTTTTAATAAAGAGTGTTCAAGAAGACCTATGGAAAGAGGAGAAGAAATAAGGTAATCCTCTATATTAGATTTTACTAACACATGGCCTAAGAAGTATTGCTGGATCATTACTTAGTGTTTTTGCTGCTATCTAACCTTTTGATAAGATGTGCGAAGGCGCACGGAGCTACTAATCAAATTCTTGAGTTTGTTGTAGTTCACAGTGTCGATAATGACCACTGGTATGGCCAGAGTGGCCCGTACCGTGCGCCCATACCACCTCAAGGAAAAGGGGGATAGAAATTTTGATGATTGCTGAAGGAGTCAGTGGCAATAACGACCATTGGTACGGCTAGACGCGCTTGTACCGCGCGCCCGTACCATACCCCCGAGCAAAACATCAGATTTCAAGCAGAATCACCGCAGCGATAACGACCAGCAGTACAGGTGCGCGTGACCGAACCGCTCGCCCGTACCGAGTGCACCGCCTGGGAGTAGTCGTCGCCCCCAAGGTAAGCCACCCGGTACGGGCGGGCTCCGACCAGACCGCCCGCCCGTACCGAGTACGCGGACTCCATAATTTGCCCGAGGAGGTAACCTAAAAATCCTAATTCGTCTATTTTCTCTTTCTTATTTCTCCAAACTTCAAACCACCTCCATTGGATCTTCAAATTTACTCAATCTTTCTTTGATTCTTTGCACTCACTCGGTCTAAGGTATGATTCTCCTCTGATCCCCAACTTATTTGTGCAAAAGCTTGGCTTAGTCATTCATCATTGTCAATCTAGACATGGGTCTTGTTCTTGATTCAATCTTGGTACTAAGTATGCTTAGCATTGTTTTTATAGGAGCTTTCTTTTGTAGTTAGTGTAGAGAATAATTATGCTATGTTTCTATTGGACCAAAAAAATATTAGCAATTTTATTTACTTTGTCTTGTTTTTATTTATTAGATGAACACGAGGAGTCGTACACGTGAGATGGCTGCGGAATCCTCCGCTCCACCCGTTAATACGTTAACCCTCGAGTCACTTGGCATCGAGTTCACCGAGGAGTTCCATCTTACCCGTTTCGATCGTCTCAAGATTCGAGAGATCAAGTCCACCAAGTGGGCGTGTCCTTATATCCTGAACCAACTTGGCATTCGTGCTGATTTTGATTTACTTTGAAACAATGTTGGCTTTTTATAATTTTGTCTTTTGGGATGTTGCAATGTACCGCCGCTTGAAACTTGAGTTCTTTGGCACCTTGACGCACCCGGTGGATCCTTATGGTTGTTCCGAGGAACAAAGGCCTCGAGTTGATCAAATCAAATTCCGCCTTATGAACTGTGAGTATACTTTGACACTCAGCTAATGGGCTCAATGCTTTGGGTTTACCAATAACACCACCGATGTACGCACAACTACCTTTGTTTTAGATCCTTCCCCTTCACAATACTTTAACTTGATGAGAATTCGTGGACTCACACCCAAGGGGAACCAAATTGATCATCCTGCCATTCGATATTTGTTGTATGTTATTGCTAACACATTACAGGCACGCGGTGAATTTACTAGAGTTAATGAGTAGGGCATGTTGATCCTCGCAAAATCTGCACTTATCAATTGTAACTCAACGCCAAATTTGGGCGCTTTACTTGTGTTTTATCTTAAGCATCAAGCTCTTCAATCTTGAGGACCCATATGTGGAGGAGTTGTGACCGTTTTTGCACGCGCACTTCACATCAACCTAGGTAACATCCAACCGTTGACTGGAGGTAACCGTCTCGGTCCATCTACTCTAAGAGCATGTGGTATGATTTCTAAAAATCATGGTAGATATTTCTTCAATATACCTAGAGCGGATCACTTGATTCCTGCTCCTTTGCTTAACGATTTATTCTCTATCGAGGATGGATGTTTGCGTTATGACGCGCAGGTCGAAGCTAGTCTACGGTAACAAGAAATACCCGTGGGAGGAGGAGAAGATGAAGAAGTAGAACAAGAAGGACCCGAAAATGATGTGCAGCCACCAAACTACTACACCACATATGAAGACATCTATGCACTCGAAGGAAATATTCACACCATGAACAACCTCTCCATCAACCTTCGAGATGCTGCTGCAAGCCTCGCCACCCAGTTCCATGATTGGAGCAGCCAATGGAACGTGGGAGATTATCCACCACCACCACAATGAACAACAAAGGGGCTTGCAAAAGCTTGAGCTTGGGGATGTGTTCCCCTAGCAAATTTATTTGTGTAATAATGAGGTTATACTCCAGCTCCTTGTGAGCTTTGAAACACTCGTGTTGGCCTGTTCCAACACTTTGCTTTTTTCTTTTGCTTTTTAAATTTGCTTTCGTTTTAGTTTATTTATTTTCTTTTGTTTTTCTTTACCCTTGCTTGGTCGCAAGTTCTTTTCTATTCTTTAATCCCTATCCTCAAAAATACAAAAATATTTTTCCATTTATCCTTTTTTCGTAAACGTGGATCCATACTTTGCCTCTTTGCTTTGATATCATTTCGAGAGTAATCGTGTTTGTTTTGAAGGAACACATCCCTATAAGGAAGAGGATTAGGAAAGTACTTATGAGAGGTATGTCCTATGTCTCCCACTTATGAAGTTCGAATTGTTTACCTTAGTTGGTTGATCTCCTAAGATGCATGCTAGTGGGAAGTAATTTAATATGGTTAGAGTAAGGCTTTTTATTAGTATGATGATTAGTTGTGGAAGCTCTTGCTCTAGTTATTTTAGTTAACCGAGTCTTTCCTTAGAAATAATAATGCCAAAGAAGTACAACCGGAAAAATTCTGAAATTTACGACTTGTTTGATTAATGATTGTCGTGAGAGTATATCCTTGATTATACTTAACCCCATAGATATTTTGACAGTCTCAACAACACTCACGAAAGGAATTGTTTGATTGAAATAAAGTCTAGTTATAATTGTGACGCATGCCAAAGCTAACCATGTGGATCAAACCGCGATTCTAGCTCAAAAAAAAGAAAAAGATGCGAGACAACTTTGTTCTCTATCTCTGACGCACACCTTTGAACGATCTATGGTATAACCCCGGATTTCTTCTATGAGTTGATGACATGATTGGCATCCGTGTCAATGTATGGGAAAAAGTATTGGTACTCTCAAAGGTTGTGAAAATACTAGCAAAAAGAAACAAACAGCGATCCTTGAAAAATGAGATAAAAAGAAAGAAAAAAAAGATATCTATGAGGATCCACATAACAAGTCCTTGGCATGGTCACTACTAGGGAAAACCCTACCCGAGGCGTACCAGAAGCCCTATCTGAGGCGTATATGATATGCGCCTCTAGCGTCACGCCTCTAGTATTTGTTATGCGAGGCACATGTCATATGCGCCTCCTATATCCTAGATGTCCGAGGCACATATTGATCATATGCGCCTCCCATACTCAGAATATGCGAGGTGCATATTGATCCGAATGCGCCTCCTACATTCTGCATATGCGAGCATATTGATCTGAATGCGCCTCGGATATTATTTTTGAATTTCAAAAAAAAAATGGCGGCCAGATCTGGATCTCGCCGGAATTTTGTCGGAGCTTGTCGGAGGTCGTGCCCGTGGCCGCAACCTACCACCACAGGCAAGTGCGGGAGGCCATGGCCATGGGGGTCACCGGAGATGGTGGAGGAGGATGAGGCCGCCGGAGGTGGTCGTTGGAGGTGGAGGAGGACGAGGTGGTCGGTGTGGTTGTGGAGGCCATGGCTAAAGTGACCACCGGAGGAGGAGGAGGTCGCCGGAAAAAGAGGAGGAGAAGGTCGCCGGAGGAAGAGGAGGAGGATGCCACCGGAGGTGGAGGAGGAGGAGGAGGAGGAGGAGGAGGAGGAGAGTGGAGGAGGAGGAGGAGAAGGGGAGAAGGAGGAGAGGTGGAGGAGAAGGAGAAGGAGAAGAAGAAGGAGGAGAGGTGGAGGAGAAAGAGAAGGAGAGTTGGAGGAGAAGGAAAAGGAGAAGGAGAAGAGGTGGTAGGTGGCTGTTTCAAATTTGAATCCGGCTCTACTTATGTGAGGCGCATATCACGCATATCATATGATATGCGCCTCGAGTAGTTTTTTTTATTTTTTTGCAGGAAAAAATCTTCTTTCGACCATAACTTTTTACTCTTTTCGAATTTGGGGATTCTGTAAAATCACGAACAATTGTAGGTGGTTGAAATCGAGTAGGAAATTTCGAGACGATCATTTTGATAGGTTAAAGATTTTTTTCCGACATCGTATGCAAAAGTTATGGCTGTTTTACCGTGCCATGACCTATTTTTGCAAAATGCATCGAAATTCATGTTTTTCAATTTTGTCTAGATCTATACCCTAAAATCTAACTACAACTCAAAGGAATTATTTTTTTAAAGTTTCTATCATTTTTGTTTATTTTTTACAAAACTTAAAAGGCATTCCCCGGGGGGTGGGATCTGCCAGGTTAAAGAAGGCGCATATGGGAATATGCGCCTCGCATATTATCAAGTATAGGAGGCGCATATTGCCATATGCGCCTCGCATATTCGACCACAGATCTCCTCTCGGGCCCATGCAACTTATGCGAGGCGCATTCTTCCCATATACGCCTCGCCTATCTAATATATTGGAGGCGTATATTATCAAAATGCGCCTCGCATAATATGGGGGTGCCAGATTTCGTCCGTACAGACACTAGAGGAGGCGCATCCTACAAATATGCGCCTCGCCTATTTTAATACTAGAGGCGCATGTAAGTGTAGTGCGCCTCGCCTATTTAATCGGAGGCGCATATAGTATAAATGCGCCTCAAATGAGCATGTCTCCTATAGCCTTTTCTCTAGTAGTGGGTCTCATTACTACTTTACGGATTTTTCTTGAAAGACAATAATTAGATTATAAGTGTTTTAGATTGACTTGATCTATTCATGTGGGTCTAACTAAGACACTTCATTGTTATACTACTTTGGACATGAAACTCTCTTACTCAATTATGCTATTTAAACATCTTAGTGTTCCTTGGCAAGCTGATAGTTAATTAGAGGAATTGGATTGATTGCTATACTTCTAGTTATTTATACTTATATTAAACTTTACTTTGATTATCTTGACTTACCGAAGCTTGTATAGTACTCTTGTCATCTCTCTAACTTTAAGTGATTGCAAATGAATGAAGTGTTGAGCACATACGACTACCTACTGTAAGTGAACTCCTATTCTCGTTGTTTTAAGTTTAAACGCTGAATTCCTTATAGTTCTTTTGGTTCTTCTTGCTCGAGGACGATCAAGGTTTAAGCTTTGGAGAAGTTGATGGATCCGATTGTTGCCATCTTCCACTGAGTTTAAATGTTGTTTTTGGTCAAGCAATTGCCAAATAAACGCTCAACCTTGCCACTAATGACTAATAATTGCAAAGGTATGCAAATCTCTTCTTTGATTTATGTTGTGCAGGAAATCACTGCTTTTAAGGCGAAATAAGGAGTCATAATGAAGGATTTTGAGGAAAAATACACACGGCCAAGTAATTGGAGAAGCCAACCAGGGCGTCAGCGCGCTTAATGACCACTGGTATGGGCACGGTCTACCCGTATCGCCTGCCCGTACCAGGTGGCGACGACTTCGTCTCGTCAAACCCTACAACTTTCACAAAGACGCCTACATATTTTGAGGCTCCAGCCATCGGCCAGAGAGTCGCCATTCTCAGATTGCATCACAACACCCCCACCATTGTTCATCCATTGTTCATTACTTTCACCATCCATCCCTCCACTAGCCATAGCCATTGCTTTGTACTTTTAGATCTCCTTATGATTTGGCGACCATTGTAAGAATATTTGATTTTAATCTAAGTATTTGCATGATGTTTTCTATCTCTGATCTATTTTTTATGAGTGAGTAGTCCTCACGGGATGTGGGTTGGAGAGAAACCTTTCAGAAATTATGTGCATCTAGATCATGAGAGAATTGTATTTTGTTTGGATTCATGATTTGTATCTTTTGTTTCTTCGTCTCTCGCCTTGATCTGTGGACTTGTAGGTACCCAAGATCCCATAGATTGATAAAGGCTTGAGGTGAGATACTTGGCTAGCAGAGATCTCATAGGAAACTTAGTGATAGAAAGGGAAGAACAATCTTCGCTTAGTGCCCCATTCGGGATCAACAACAACATCACCACTTAAAGCTTTAATCTATGTTTACACTTAATAATTGTTTGCAACCCGTGGCTTCAGTGTGTTCTCGGTTGTATTATAAGTCTATTGCTATGCCCACTGCATCACGGGGGCTCTAGAATATTAGGATGTGTTTCCCACAAAAGATAATCTCAATACAAATACTATACATGACTATGCTTATTATTATCTTTCATCCTATTTGATGTGCAACTATAGGTGGATCTTCAACCCTGGCCTATCACCATCCATTGATTCAACCCCATTATAAAATAAACTAGATTGGTCCGATCAACTAAGGTAAAACAAACAAACAAACAAACAAAGTCTTGTAGACGTGTCCTTTCTTATTACCTTTTAGCAGTGCTTTCCAAGATTCAATTAAACCTAGGTCTTCTAGGGAAAAAGTTATTATACTACATCCATGAATCCGTATCGAAGGTATCATATGTGTTTCCTTCAATGATCTTTGATGTAGTCAAATTTAGTCTTTGTAGTAACCTCTGTGCATTAAATATGTAGATCCTTTCATGGCTCTAGGAGGTCTTATCAAACACTATTTCAAGGTTTTTTCGTGTCGATGACCTTTTCATCATTTATGGCTAAACATACATGGTGACCACTAGTTGTTTCCCTACTTTGAAGATGATAATGTTTTATCTATTAATGTCATTGCATGTTACTATTAATAGCTTATCTACTTTCCGATTAGAGAAAAAGGTCAAACATGGCATTCAAATCTAATTATTTGGATAAGGTTAGCCATTGTGTCACCTTGTATTATGTATACCAATTTTGATACTCGATATGACCAAATAGATAAATATTGTTTAAAAGAGTTGTGTACATTGTTCTTTGGTGTTGTATGTTCTCAACCAAAGGTAGCGACGATGAAGAAAAAAATCGAGGTATTCCTACATTTTTTCATGTCAGAGGTTTTCCTAGGTGATAACATGAAATCATATACCTCGTGCGGAGTATGTTATAGCATCGGTTTGATCATGTTCAACTACATATTTTATTCAAAAGTTTCTTTTGTTTTACATCTATGTTTCTGTTTTGGTACTATTTTTCTATCAGCAACTTTTTTGCAGCAAGTATTTGTGTTTAGAGAAAATTTAGTTACCGGTAGTTATGAATTGAAGTTCTTGTGCTCACTTTTGCATATGTATGACATGTGTAGTATCAATCTTGGTTGTGTCATACGGGTCATATTTTAATTTTAATCGTAGTGATGTATGATGTTCAATGATAGAATAAAAAAACTATGACATCTATTTTTATGCCAATTGATTTTATTTTCTACACATAAGAAAAATGATAGGAAGACTTTTTTTGGAAATGGGCGCTTTATTATTATGAATAAAGTTTACACCCGGCCTCTGCATAGCTAGGATGCACACAGCCGATCAACCACATACAAAGTGACCATAGGAAAAATACCATCATTACAAAAATAGTATTAAACATATGAGGAAACGCTTCTAACTGTGACAAATATATCCGCAGATCACGCTGACATCCAGGTCGGGAGAAAATAATCCTCGCCGCGTCCTCCAATCGCGTACACTCCTCCACAAACAAGTCGTGAAACTCCATATGTTGGAGAGTAGTCCATGATCGGAGGATAGTCGTGGCATGATAGATCACTTGTAGAGAGAAGAAATAATATTATTAAAAATCTTTCATTTCTACATAGCTAAAGCGACCAAATAATGGCAAGCACTCCCACCCTAAACAAAATCCCATATTTATCATGTATCATGTGAAACTAGTTACCAAATACATTGGCTACCGAGCGTGGGGAAGATAAGCCAGGGGCTACTTGGATGATTGACCATATAGTACGAGCAAATTTACACTAGAAGAATAAATATTGGATTGTCTCGTTATGATGACAAAAAACGCATTGTGTACTTCCATGCCAATTCCTCTTAACAAGATTATCCTTCATAAGACTAACCTTTTGCAGGAATATGAGGACGTTTTTCCAGCTGAGATGCCACCAGGACTACCTCCTATTAGAGGAATTGAGCACCAAATTGATTTAATTCCTGGTGCCACGTTTCCCAACCGTGCGCCATATAGAACCAATCCCGAGGAGACAAAGGAGATACACCGCCAAATTCAGGAACTACTTGACAGAGATCACATTCGTGAGTCCCTTAGCCCATGTGTTGTTCCTATTATTTTGGTACCTAAGAAAGATGGTTATTCACGCATGTGTATTGATTGTAGAGCTATCAATAGTATTACTATTTGTTACCGTCATCCTATTCCATGTTTATATGATATGCTTGATGAATTGTGTGGCTCTATCATGTTTTCAAAAGTTGATTTACGTAGTGGTTACCACCAGTTTCGTATGAAATTGGGAGATGAATGAAAAACAACATTTAAAACTAAGTTTGGTTTATATGAGTGGTTAGTAATGCCGTTTGGTTTAACTAATGCACCCAGCACATTTATGAGAATAATGAAGGAAGTTTCACGTGTTTTCATTAGACGTTTTGTGGTAGTCTACTTGGTGATATTCTGATTTATAGCAAAGCTTTAGAGGATCATTTGGAACATTTGTGTGTTGTTTTTAATGCTTTACGTGATGCACGTTTGTTTGGTAATCTTGAGAAGTGCACATTTTGCACTAATCGAGTTGTGTTTCTTGGCTATGTTGTTACATCACAGGGTATTGAAGTGGATTCAGCCAAGATTGAAGCAATTGAGAATTGGCCGCAGCCCAAGACGGTCACACAAGTGAGGAGTTTTCTTAGTCTTGCTAGTTTTTATAGGCGTTTTGTCAAAGATTTTGGATCAATTGTTGTGCCGCTTGAATGAGCTTACGAAGAAAGATGTGCCCTTTGTTTGGGGAGATGCACACCAACAAGCCTTCATGATATTGAAATATAATTTAACACATGCTCCATTACTCCAACTTCATAATTTTACTAAGACTGAGCTTGAATTTAGGGTTTAGGGTTTACGGTGATGCTAGTGGAATTGGTTTGGGAGGTGTATTATTACAAGAGGGCAAACATGTTGCATATTTTAGTGAGAAGTTGACTAGGGCTAATCTAAACTATTCTACTTATGATAAAGAATTATATGCGCTGGTTCAGACATTAGAAACTTAGCAACATTATTTATGGCCTAAAGAATTTGTTATACATTCTGATCATGAATCTTTGAAGCATATTCATAGTCTAGCTAAGCTGAATAGTCGCCATGCAAAGTGGGTTGAATTTATTGAGTCTTTCCCTTATGTTTTCAAACACAAAAAGGGTAAATATAATGTTATTGCTAATCCTTTGTCACGCTGTTATACTTTGTTATCTCAACTTGACTTCAAAATATTTGGATTGGAAATTATTAAGGAAAAATATGTGCATGATGCTGAATTTAAAGATGTGTTGCAGAATTGTAGAGATGGTAGAACATGGAACAAATTCGTCTTCAATGATGGATTTGTGTTCCGCGCTAACAAACTATGCATCCTAGATAGTTCCGTTCGTATTTTGTTGTTACATGAGGCACATGGAGGAGGACTAATGGGTCACTTTGGTGTAAAGAAGACGGAGGATGTTCTTGCTACACATTTTTTTTGGGCCACGCATGCGTTGAGATGTTGAGAGATTTGTGGCACGCTACACTACTTGTCAAAAAGCTAAGTCTTGCCTTAATCCACACGATTTATATATGCCTCTTCCTATTCCTAATGTCCCTTGGGAGGATATTTCTATGGACTTTGTTTTGGGATTGCCTCGTACACAGAAGGGAGGGATAGCATTTTTGTTGTTGTGGATCGGTTTTCTAAGATGGCACACTTTATTCCTTATCACAAGACTGATGATGCTGCACATATTGCGGATTTGTTCTTTCGTCAAATTATTCGTTTACATGGTGTGCCAAATACTATTATTTTTGATCGTGATACTAAATTTCTTACCCACTTTTGGAGATGTTTATGGGCTAAATTGGGGAAGAAATTGTTGTTTAGTACTACATGTCATCCCCAAACTGATGGACAAAATGAAGTAGTCAATAGAACTTTATCTACCATGTTGCAGGTTGTTTTAAAGAAAAACTTAAAATTGTGGGAAGAGTGTTTACCTCATATTGAATTTTCTTATAATCGTTCGCTGCATTCTACCACAAAGTTGTGCCCATTGGAGATTATGCATAGTTTTGTTCCTCGTGCACCTATTGATTTATTGCCATTACCTTCTTCGGTGCAAAATAATTTGGATGCTACACAATATGCTGAAATGATATTAAAATTACATGAGACTACTAAAGACAACATAGAACGCATGAATGCTAAGTATAAACTTACTAGGGATAGAGGGAGAAAGCATGTTGTGTTTGATATTGGCGCTCTTGTTTGGTTACATTTTCGTAAAGATCGTTCTCCTAATTTACGCAATTATAAATTAATGCCACGTGTTGTTGGTCCTTTTAAGGTGAGAAAATAAATGATACGAGTAATGCATATAAACTTGAGCTACCTGCAGATTTTGGTACGGTTAGTCCTAAATTTAACATTACAGATTTGAAGCCCTACTTTGGTATAGAAGATGAGATTGTGTAGAGGACGACTTCAATTCAAGAAGGGGAGCATGATGTGGAAATCCCATCTATTGATACAACCGTTGTACCTACAACTACACAAATACAAGGACCAAATTTAGGAACTACTTGCCAGAGATCACATTCATGAGTCCCTTAGCCCTTGTGCTATTCCTATTATTTTGGTACCTAAGAAAGATAGTTCTTCATGCATGTGTACTGATTGTAGAGCTATCAATAATATTACTATTCGTTACCATCATCCTATTCCACGTTTAGATGATATGCTTGATGAATTGAGTGGCTCTACCATGTTTTCTAAAGTTAATTTGCATAGTGGTTACCACCAGATTCATATGAATTTGGGAGTGATTGGAAAACAGCATTTAAAACTAAGTTTGGTTTATATGAGTGGTTAGTAATGTCGTTTGGTTTAACTGATGCACCCAACATATTCATGAGATTAATGAACGAATTTTTACGTGCTTTTATTAGACGTTTTGTGATAGTCTACTTTGATGATATTCTGATTTATAGCAAATCTTTAGAGGATCATTTGGAACATTTGCGTGTTGTTTTCAATGTTTTACGCCGTGCACGTTTGTTTGGTAATCTTGAGAAGTGCACCTTTTGCACCAATCGAGTTGTATTTCTTGGCTATGTTGTTACATCACAGGGTATTGAAGTGGATCTAGCCAAGATTGAAGCAATTAAGAATTGGCCGCAGCCCAAGAAGGTCACACAAGTGAGGAGTTTTCTTGGTCTCGCTTGTTTTTATAGACGTTTTGTCAAAGATTTTGGATCAATGGTTGCGTCGCTGAATGAGCTTACTGAAGGGGATCTGCAGCAGAAAACAAAAAATTCCTACGTTGGAACCCCAAAAACTACCTAGGATCTATCTATGTAGTAATGCGGTAACGACCAATGCGTAGAGAATACATACCCCAATAGACCATACGCGGTTAACATTCCGAGGGGAACGTGGTTGATGTAGTCATACTCGTAGCCGACCTCAAGGTCGCGAAGCTCCTCGCAGGTCACCCCTTGCTCCTTCTTCATCGTGCAGCAGCTCTGTCTCACGACATTCAACCGCCCCAAGTGTTGCGCCTCGTGTCTTCGTACACATCCGGTGCACAATGAGACCTCCGGCTCCCCGATTCCGCCGGGAGTGCGGAAGTTGATATCCGGCTAGGAATCCCTGCAGCGCAATGGCGTACTACAGGTGTGCCTTGTTCGCACAACCCAAACTTGGGGCCATGGTCATAAGGTATAGAGAGAGGAAGGGAGAAAGTCAACTAAAAGACTTCTCAAATTGTGTGTATAATCCCACCCATGGGCACCCCTTTCTATAGGCGAAGGGGGTGTGCCCTCCCCATTAGGTTAGCCATGTGGGACTATTAGTAAAGGAAAAATCCCAGGTATTTTCGTCCTGGCCGGTTGGGCCAAAAACCAGCCCAATAGCCAAAACAGAAAATAGCAAATAAAAGGAAAAAGAGGCAGTCAGCTGGGTGGGCTTGGAGCCACACCGGCGGTCCAGCTCGCCGCGAGGTAGAGCTAGCCTCGGGTGGGCCTTAGTGCCCCGGCGGCCTGGCAAGCAGCGACAACTGTCACTCGGCTGGGCCGCCTACTCCCCGCGGCGCAGCTCGCCAGCGGCTCGCTCCAGTAGCTTGAGGACAGGCGGGCCGACAGCGCCCTGCGGCCCGCTTGGCGGCCTGGCTCCCCCGCATGCCCGCGTGGGCCGGGGTCGAGCTGGCCAGCCTAGCGGCTGTTTGGCTGCTGTCCGCCAGCACTCGCCCTTAGTGGGCTGCCTGGCCCACAGTGGTAGCAGCTGTTTTCTGTTCTCTTTCCTTTTTCTTTTTCTACGGCTTTATTTCTAGGCCTTTTCCCTCTGGGATTTAGCCTAATATAAAAGTTGCCTTTATAAATCTCAATTTAAATATTATTTAGAATATATTAATTCATAATTAACATATAATAAATGTATATTCAAATTTCCATTTATCCGAAAACACTTTTTCGGTCTTTTCCTTTATTCTTTCTCCGAAGAATTTTGGATCTCTCTGTGGAACAATTCCGGCTTTCTCTTTCTCTACTGTGATTCCGTCTTATGAATGATCGCTCTCATCGTACCCTTAAGTGTATCCTCTCACGGCTCAGGAATGCTCTAGACATGATCTGTATCAATGATCAACAGAGGGACCAAGAATATCCATGTGACCCCTATGCATTCCTGATGACAATGTCGTTTGAACCGCTAAATGTAGCATCCAATTCCTTTTGTTTCTTGATACGACTTATCCAAGATCCGATCATTGGTATCACATACCTTGTTCAATATCGTTCACAACAAGTTTTGTTTTCTTGTTACCGTGATATTACATCCCCGTGACCGAGTCACATGTTGCAACATTTATGGATGTAATCTCACAAGCCGGCCGTATGTATCTTTACCCGTCATGTGGGTGAACAAATCCCGGTCTTGCAGTCACATGTCATCAATTGTTCCTTCAGAATACCCAACGTACACCTTTACGGCCACCGTATTACCAGATGACGGTTGATGCAGTCAATGCAGCCTCAGGAAACAATATGTAATATGAGCCCATGGTCTAAGGAAAAGGAGTCTAGGTATAGTTGTTGCAACAATGAACTATATGACTTAATCGTGTTGCAATCCTTCGAGGAATGTCCATCACATCATTCTCCAATGATATGACCCCGTTGTCAATTGGCATAAATGCCCATGATCTTGAAACCCAGATCATCCTCATGACCAACGAACTAGTATGAATAGAGGCTACTAGGGACTTAGTTGTTTCATACCACACCTGTACCAATGTTTCCACTTGGCACAGTTATAGCATAATATGGAACTATATAAACTAATTGAGATATGACAATAAAAACCTATTTATTATTTGCCTCTAGGGCATATCTCCTTCAGTCTCCCACTTGCACTAGAGTACAAATAATCCAGCTCGTATTTTACTCATATAAACCATACACCATATGCGTTTACAAATCATGCATGCTCATGGGAAACGTCATGTCCATGTTCTATTTTACCAGATCATTATGTCTTTTGCAAATTGTTAATGTCTTCCTAATTTTGACATTCACAACATTATCGTATAATGGGTCGAATTATTTGTTTGGCGACAAAGTGAGACTTTGTTTCTATTGTTTATAATGACGGTTGTTTTCACTGTTGTCATCTAAACTTCAAAACACACTTTGCTATCCTTTGTGTATATACTGTAGTCATGACAGCAGAACGAGGCTAGATTCCAGGAGCTTATAGTGACTTTAGATCAACCTCGAGGGCTTTCTCATGGGCACTGGGCCCTGGGACACATCATTCTACGTTAAAAGCGAACTAGCCCCGCCATAGCGTTATACATCACATCAGATGGAGCCTTTATACTTCTATATCTATGTAGATCCTAGTGCATGAAATGCAACTCTGCCACTTACATTGCTTCTTGCCATTCATGTACAAACTTAATTCTGGTTCTGTGATCAACTCAGGAATCACTTAAAGACACGTTCTTATAGTTAAGACCTTGTCCTACCAACCAGAACTTCGGGTCACATTACGTCGAGTATACAACATGGTTATATGGAAGAACCTATGACTGAGGCATAGGAGATGCAACTCATCTCTTTCTTTCAACCATAGTTGCAATACTAACTCAATGCTTCATACAATAAGAACTTCTTTCTTACCTTGTTCCATTCTGAGCTTCTTCAGAATCTTGCTTAGGACATTCTAAACATCTTTCAGAATCAAGTCTAGGAAGCATTCGACATTCAGTGTTTATTAAACTCACCAATCTATCTCGATAGATCTTATTGTTTAATAACTTCAACTTCATCCTTATTTATCTAACTTAAATATTATTAACACCAATCACATCATTCACATATGTCGTCCACATATCCCAGAATGATTTCACGCTCCCACTCAAATATGACATTCATGTTTGAGATCCAGGGATTTCACTTTAGCTCCCACTCAAAATATGTCAGCTACATATTATGAATTAGCCAAGCCGATTTGCTCCCACTCAGAACTAGGTCCTCTCGACAATCTTGGACATTCCAAAATTCTTTGATCACCATCAAATCGAGAATTCCACTAACGAGATTTCAATGACCATTCATTTCTCGCACTTAGGTCCATCACACTTCTTTGTATTTCGTAGGTATGTCTTGTTCAAAACATGACAAGTGAATACATAATATAATTCCACAAACTTGTAGAATATATAGTTGAATCCTACTTTCTTTACTAAAAGTATTCACTAAAACTTTATGATCATTATCATTGGTTTCTCCTCTATTTGTAGAGTTTGGATTCACGAAACAAATTTCACTGCGCCACTCAACAATCCGAAGGTAAGGTCAATTACCTTATTTTGATCTTTTACTTTCTTCCACCTGTATCTTCATCAAGACACATCAACTTAGGACAACAGCAGGTTTACCCCTTGTGGACGATGCATTCATAGCTTCCTAAGAATGCTCTACAAAGACTTGTTTATTCGCCACGATTTCGACTTGTCGAAATCTCTAGAAACTCGAACTTGCCATAACACTTATGGTGTTGTTTCCACAAATATTTAGATGTTCCTTTGTATTTCAAATGAGTGTTTGCTTATTTTGATTTGTAACTCTAAACGACAACTATAACCCTGATAAGAGATAATATTATACCATATGTATCTAATACATATTGATTATGATGTTTAGAAATTTCAACATAGTTTGAATTCATCCAATTGTCATAATTTGTGAAACATCTTTCACAAGTCCCTTTTATGCTAAACTTAACTTGAATACTTCAGTCATGCCGATCAAATCGAAGAGACTTCGTATTCTTATTAATTTCAATATCCTTTTGTTGTTGTGAACTCATTTGAACAATTCAAATCATTTCAAACTCATGTTTCATTCAATAAATACGCTTATTCACTTAAGTCCACAATAAATGATTTCTACTACTTGTTGAAAATACAATACATCACCATGTATAAGATTCAATATTTCTTCGCATGTCACCGTTTTACCAGAATGTGGAGTTTTAGTCATTCTGCCCAAGAGGCATGGTTTTTCAAAGTCTCTAGATTAAGCATCTAGGACCCCGATCTTCATAAAGAACATGCAATAACCAAAATGACATAAACTATAGTGTCATTTCATTATTAAACTTTGGATATCTTTTAGCATTCTAATCCTTTATAAATGTTTAAACTATTATCATTAACATAGAGAATAACTTGTTTATAATCGTAATGTGACCATAACGGTATTGTTCATAAGAATAGTATAAACTGGCTTGTAACTTGTTCATATGAATAATCGTCTCACCAAAAGCAAGACACACAAATAGGGATTACAATTTTTTATTCAAGTCCACTAATCCAAATGATAAACTTTGAGGAAAGAGGTGATGTCGGCCATCAGCTATTTTGCTTGCCGTCATCAAGCTTCATTGCCTCAACTCCAGCAATTATCAAGCAGACCATCCTGTTTTCACAAAACAGAGTATCACATACTTTGCAAACTGCAACGAGTTTTGCAAGAACCACATTTATAATTTGTATATATTATATATACCTTTCCATTCATGACCTCCATTGCAATCAAGCCCTTCTAAGAGTTCTCAACTCTAATGCAAGATTGCCAAATGATTTTTCTAAATATTCTCTTTTCATCCATGATGGAGGAAAACCCATCCAACGGCTCACACTCTATGTGCCTTATTCTGTAGAATACAAAATGTAGCCCAACTCTCCATCGAATGGAGAATGGCTTATTGGATGATGATGGAGAAAACAAAAACATTCCGGAGTCATCGAGTTATCTCCTAATGATTATTGTATCAAGAAGAGAAGATCACCTTTTACGAGGATATCCCTCGGGCGTGGGTATTAATCTATGAAGTTGGACCCTTTTGCTAAGTTCCAAATTAAGCAATATATTCCCATGGTCGCAAAGGACCTCAATGGGATAGGCCATGATCTACTAAGATATTTGCAAACAGACATCTAGACTAAGCTTATAATAAGAGATCAATTTATAATTGGTCTCCACTAAAATTGTCATCCCCTGGACGATTTTAGTGATCAAATGATCCCTATCCTCTGCACCTCCCCCGATCATCACGGCCATCAGTGCATTATCAAAGGTAGACATTCAATAATGCCAATCACATCATCCATGTGACTCATGCTCGATCTTTCGATATCTTGTGTTCCGAGGCCATGTCTATACATGCTAGGCTCGCCAAATCTAACTTGTGTGTATTCGCTGTGCAACATGGCTTACACCCACTGTATGCGAATGTAGATATGTCTGACCCCCGATCATCACGGCCGGCCTCATAACAAGAACTTTCTTGGTGGTGCACACACAAGGGGAACACGAAACATTGGAATTCAATAGGGATTATCTTATTTGCTACCGTTGAGTATCAAAATACTAGCACACAATAATATGTAAAATAGGTATCAACATCATATGTATAATGTTATATGATATGGTCCTTCTTGCGCCTAGATCTCCATCGAGCACTCCAGCATGATCTCCATCCTTCCATCGGTTTGACACCAAGTCCATGACGCCTCCATCAGATCATCCATCGGAACGATGACTATTACTATACTACTTAGTAACAGAAAAGTAAACTACTTTACCTTCGTAACGACCAATGCCATATCATAATCACATGCCCCTTACAAAATAAAGTTAGACGCCTCTACTTTATCTATTGCAAGTTTTACGTGGTTATTAGGGCTTTCGCAATAGAACCGTTTCTAATCTACGAACTTTCCAACCACAACATGGATCCAACAGTTGTCTCTATTATACCCCTTTCGGGGCCCTCCGTTGTACATGCTATATCAACTATCGAATGAGAGATAGACACCCACTAGCCACTTATACGGTACATGCCGTATGTTGAGCGTGGAACCAGTCTCGCGTACAAATATGCGTAAGCTCGGTACGGGCCGCTTCATCAAACAATACCGCGATATAAACAAGTACACGTTAGAGGGTAACAATTAAGGGATCAATGCCCGCATAAAACTTGTGCGTACTGGTCGTATAACACTTCTACGCATAGATCGGCTCTGATACTACTGAAGGGGATCCGCAGTAGAAAACAAAAAAATTCCTACGTTGGAACCCCAAAAACTGCAGGATCTATCTATGTAGTAATGCGGTAACGGCCAATGCGTAGAGAATACATACCCTTGTAGATCGTACGCGGTTAACGTTCCGAGGGGAACGTGGTTGATGTAGTCGTACTCGTAGCCGACCTCAAGGTCACGGAGCTCCTCGCAGGTCCCCCTTGCTCCTTCTTCATCGTGCAGCAGCTCTGGCTCACGACATTCAAGCGCCCCAAGTGTTGCGCCTCGTGTCTTCGTACACATCCGATGCATGATGATACCTCCAGCTCCCTGATCCCACTGGGAGTGCGGAAGTTGATATCCGGCTAGGAATCCCTGCAGCGCAATAGCGTACTGCAGGTGAGCCTTGTTCGCACAACCCAAACTTGGGGCCATGGTCACAAGGTATAGAGAGAGGGAGGGAGAAAGTCAACTAAAAGACTTCTCAAATTGTGTGTCTAATCAAACCCATGGGCACCCCTTTATATAGGCGGAGGGGGTGTGCCCTCCCCATTAGGTTAGCCATGTGGGACTATTAGTAAAGGAAAAATCTCAGGTATTTTTGTCCTGGCTGGTTGGGCCAAAAACCAACCCAATAGCCAAAATAGAAAATAGCAAATAAAAGGAAAAAGGGACAGTCAGCCGGGTGGGCTTGGAGCCACACCGGCGGCCCAGCTCGCCGCGAGGCAGAGCCAGCCCCGGGTGGGCCTTAGTGTCCCGGCGGCCTGGCAAGCAGCGACAGCTATCGCCCGGGTGGGCCGGCTGCTCCCCGCGGCCTAGCTCGCCAGCGGCTCGCGCCAGCAGCTCGAGGCCGGGTGGGCCGGCAGCAGCCTGTGGCCTGCCTGGTGGCCAGGCTCCCCTGCGCGCCCGCGTTGGCCGTGTCGAGCTGGCCAGCCCAGCGGCCGTTTGGCTGTTGTCCGCCAGCACTCGCCCTTAGTGGGCCGCCTGGCCCACAGCGGTAGGAGTTGTTTTCTTTTCTTTTTCTTTTTCCTTTTTCTTTTTCTGCAGCTTTATTTGTTGGCCTTTTCCCTCTGGGATTTGGCCTAATATAAAAGTTTTCTTTATAAATCTTAATTTAAATATTATTTAGAATATATTAATTCATTATTAACATATAATAAATGTATATTCAAATTCTCATTTATCCGAAAACACTTTTCTGGTCTTTTCCTTTATTCTTTCTTCGAACAACTTCGGATCTCTCTGCGGAACAATTCTCGTTTTCTCTTTCTCTACTGTGATTTCGTCTTACGAATGATCGCTCTCATCGTACCCTTAAGTGTATCCTCTCATGGCTCGGGAATGCTCTAGCCATGATCTGTATCAATGATCAACAGAGGGACCAGGGATATCCATGTGACCCTTAGCATTCCTGATGACAATGTCATTTGAACCGCTAAATGTAGCATCCAATTCCTTCTGTTTCTTGATACGACTTGTCCAAGATCCAATCATTGGTATCACATACCTTGTTCAATCTCGTTCACAACAAGTTATGTTTTCTTGTTACCGTGATATTACATCCCCGTGACCGAGTCACGTGTTGCAACATTTATGGATATAATCTCACCAAGCCGGCAGTATGTATCTTTACCCGTCATGTGGGTGAACAAATCCCGATCTTGCAGTCACGTGTCATCAACTGTTCCTTCGGAATACCCAACGTACACCTTTATAGCCACCATATTACCAGATGACGGTTGATGCAGTCAAAGCAGCCTTGGGAAACAGTGAGTAATATGAGCTCACGGTCTAAGGAAAAGGAGTCTAGGTATAACTGTTGCAACAATGAACTATATGACTTGATCGGGTTACAATCCTTCGAGGAATGTCCATCACATCATTTTCCAATGATATGGCCTTGTTGTCAATTAGCATAAATGCCCATGATCTTGAAATCCAGATCATCCTCATGACCAACGAACTAGTATGTATAGAGGCTACTAGGGACTTGGTTGTTTCATACCACACCTGTACCAATGTTTCTACTTGGCACAGTTATAGCATAATATGAAACTATTGTAAACTAATTGAGATATGACAATAAA
This sequence comes from Avena sativa, assembly GCA_916181665.1. Lineage (NCBI taxonomy): Eukaryota > Viridiplantae > Streptophyta > Magnoliopsida > Poales > Poaceae > Avena > Avena sativa. The sequence continues at coordinate 313,461,525 of OV702286.1, forward strand.
AACTTATTTATTATTTGCCTCTAGGGCATATCTCCCTCACTTACAAAGAAGGATGTGCCCTTTATTTGGGGTGGTGCATAACAACAAGCCTTCATGATATTGAAAGATAAGTTAACACATGCTCCATTACTTCAACTTCTTGATTTTACTAAGACTTTTGAGCTTGAATGTGATGCTAGTAGAATTGGTTTGGGAGGTGTGTTATTACAAGAGGGCAAACATGTTGCATATTTTAGTGAGAAATTGAGTGGATCTAGCATGAACTATTCTACTTATGATAAAGAATTATATTTGCTGGTTCGGACATTAGAAACTTGGCAATATTATTTATGGCCTAAAAAAATTGTTATACATTATGATCATGAATCTTTGAAGCATATTTGTAGTCAAGCTAAGTTGAATCGTTGCCATGCAAAGTGGGTTGAATTTATTGAGTATTTTCCTTATGTTATCAAATACAAAAAGGATAAAGATAATGTTATTATTGATGCTTTGTCACGCCGTTATACTTTTTTTATCTCAACTTGACTTCAAAATATTTGGATTGGAAACTATTAAGGAACAATATGTGCATCATGCTGAATTTAAAGATGTGTTGCAGAATTGTAGAGATGGTAGAACATGGAATACATTCGTCTTCAATGATGGATTTGTGTTCTGCGCTAACAAACTATGTATCCCAGATTGTTTCGTTCATCTTTTGTTGTTATAGGAGACGCACGGAGGAGGACTGATGGGTCACTTTGGTGTAAAGAAGACATAGGATGTTCTTGCTGCACACTTATTTTGGCCACGCATACATCCAGATGTTGAGAGATTCATGGCACGCTGCACTATTTGTCAAAAAGCTAAGTCCCGCCTTAATCCACACGGTTTATATATGCCTCTTCCTGTTCCTAGTGTCCCTTGGGAGGATATTTCTATGGACTTTGTTTTATGACTGCCTCATAAACAAAAGGGGAGGGATAGCATTTTTGTTGTTGTAGATTGGTTTTCTAAGATGGCATACTTTATTCCTTGTCACAAGACCGCTGCTGTTGCGCATATTGTTGTTTTGTTCTTTCGTGAAATTATTCATTTACATGGCGTGCCAAATACTATTGTTTTTGATCGTGATACTAATTTTTTTAGCCACTTTTGGAGATGTTTATGGGCTAAGTTGGGGACGAAATTGCTATTTAGTACATGTCACCCCCAAACTGATGGACAAACTGAAGTAGTCAATATAACTTTATCTACTATGTTGCAGGCTGTTTTAAAGAAGAATTTAAAATTATGGGAGAGTATTTACCTCATATGGAATTTTCTTATGTTCGTTGCATTCTATCACAAACATGTGCCCATTTGAGATTGTGTATGGTTTTGTTCTCGTGCATCAATTGATTTATTGCCATTGTCTTCTTCGATGTAAAATAATTTAGATGCTACACAACATGCTGAAATGATATTAAAATTACATGAGACTACATAGAACGCATGAATGCTAAGTATAAACTTGCTGGGGATAGAGGGAGAAAGTATGTTGTGTTTGATGTTGGTGATCTTATTTGATTGCATTTGCGCAAAGATCGTTTTTCTGATTTGCGCAAGTCTAAGTTAATGCCACGTGTTGCTGGTTCTTTTAAGGTGTTAGAGACAATAAATGATAATGCATATAAACTTTAGCTACCTGTAGATTTCGGTATAGTTAGTCTTACATTTAATATTGCAGATTTGAAGACTTACTTTGGTGAGGAAGATGAGATTGTGTCGATGACGACTTTAATTCAAGAAGGGGAGCATGACGTGGATATCCCATCTATTGATACAACCGTTGTACCTACAAGTACACAAATACAAGGACCTATCACTCGAGGTCATGCCAAGCAACTTAACTATCAGGTACTTTCGTTTCTTGGAACTATTTCTCATATACATGACAATATGATGATGTCTAAATCAGATGTGTTTGTTACTCTTAAGAATGATGGACCTAGCATGGACGAGAGGGACAAGCATTGGAGCATGGTCATACATGGAGATGGCAGCAAGCATGTGAGGATTGAAGATGACGTCACAAGTGGAGATTTCAGAACTTTGAAGCCACCATTATGATGATTTATTACTGCATAGATTCGTCCATAGCTTAATATGCTGCCGCGTCACCTCTATTTTAGGCCAGATCCATGTTATTTTTGTAGGAATTTAAATAGCCACTTTTAGAGTCCATATTTGAGGGAAATGGCCTTCTAGGATTGGATTCGGCCACCATACCTATGGCTGGCCGAAACCCCACCTTTTTCTCCTTAAATACCCCTCTAGCTATCACTTTAGATTCGGATTTTGTTTAGACTAAAAGTTACCCATCATTGCAATTTTGCCAAGGCTTGAGTGTCACAGAGACCTCCTGCACTTCGCACCTATTCAGGATCCCACCGATTTCAACAAAGCTTTCATCTTTATTCGTAATATCTTGATTGCAATATTAGTTCTTACTTGTTCTCGATTTCAGGTAGGAATTAAGACCCTCGTTGGTCAGGCTGATCGTGCTTCTGCAAGATCGGTAACCTACAGGAGATTAACCTAGCGATTGCATTGGCGCTCGTGCTCGCACATGTAGTCGGATCGTCAAGCCGAACTCCACCCAAATCGTTTATCATCGTCTTATCGAAAGATCGGATACCATTGCCCTATCAAGTGGTACCAAATCGACATATGTACTCTTATTCTAAAATTGCTTCTAATATCACTAGTTTAATAACTAAAACGCTGTCACATATTTTTACTTTTCCCTTTCCATAAATTTTTGTCGTGCTTCTAGTTCAAATTTTAATTAAAACCACACAAAAATTAATGAAAACTGGACTCCTGCATCTAGAAAGCACTAGTACAATCCGTAGTGACAGGCAGGCAGCCCCCACCTACCAGCCGTATAGCCTGGTCATCTTTCGGCCGAGCTGGGTCCAGTCTTATCGTGCCGCTGTTCTTGAATCTCTCCCCTCACTGCATTGCCACTAAAGAATCACCGCTGGTGTGTTGCATTCGCTGGTCCGAGCTCGTCAATGATACGTCCCCGTTCAGCTGGACTACGGATTGGAGTATTATTGCTCGACCGGCCTGAGGTGGAGACGAACAAAATTTTCTTCGGGCTAATTAAGCTCTGGACTGAAGCTCGCCCACTGTGCAGAGTCGGGATCAGGAGCGTGATCCACCTGCAGGCTACAGATGTTGTGTTTGATTCCTTTCATTTGGAGCTTCAAAAGGTTTTGCTTTTGAGACGGACACTCTTTTAGCTCGAGCGGTCCACCTATTTCACCACACCGCACCACCACCAACTACTAGCAGAGTAGCAGTAGTCGCATCTTTTTCGCTCAAAGGGAAAGCGGACGGGTCACCGCGCGAGTAGGATTTGCCCCGGCCGGCCGGCCGGGTTAGCTTTACCCTACCCTGTCGACGACGTTAACGACAAAGCATCCTTCCTGGGCTGCCTCTGAGGCCCGAGCGAGCAGTGAGCGCCAGCGTGCCCCGTACCGCTACGAGTCTCGACAAAAGCTGGGTCTAACTCGATCGCTTCGCTGCGCGGCACCTACCGCGCGTCCACGATAAATTACGCGCCCGTACGTCGTATCCGATCCCGTTATCGGAAGTCCAGGTCAAGCCAAACGCGGCGTTCCGCCACCACATCGCGGATCATATTCAACAACGCCGTCAAATCCACAACTACTGATGCTGCTGCGCTGCCCCTTTTCATCTCTCTCTCACCCTGCCTTTTACTACTACTACTCTTTTCTGTTGCCTATCTGACTCAAATACTTGCATTGAAGACGACGGGCACGTATGATCTCGGCATCGCGACGAGAGATGAGGGAGGAGGGAAGGGTCGCTCTCATTTCGCCAGACGCGGCAACCGAGTTGCGCTCCAACCTTTCCCCGTTTCAACCTCCACACCTTTCCCTTTCATCGCCTTTACTCTTTGCCATCTCTTATCTTCTTCTCTTACCTCGCCACGAATATTCCCAGAGCAAAATGGTTTTGTACCAAATGCCAATAATGCTAACTCCGTCCTTAAATAAGTGTCGTATAAATTTAGATAAAAATATCAATGTTTTTAAAGTTTAAACAAGCATAGATACAAAAATATGATCTATAGTCTAAAATTAATATTAATAGGTTCATCATAATATACTTATCTAATATTAGTGTTGTTGATATTTTTTCAACATATTTGAATAAAATTAGAAAACATTAACTTTTTAACTAAGTGTATACGCCACGTATTTGGAAGCAGAGGAAGTACGAGCACCTCCAGCGGCGCCCCAACCCGGGCCCCAACGTTTGCGGCCAAAAAATGGCTTGCACCGATACGCACCAACCGCGCCGGCTGATTGAGCCACCCATAAATCTATCTGGCACCCTCTTTCCACCCCCGGTATGCAAGGGTCGGGCTGAGGCTGCCGGCAATGTGTGCCACTGAGGATTAGCCACGCCGCGTCCTCTTCCCAGTGGCCGAATCAAATCAAATCATATTTCATCCATCCCTGCCTCGTTTGATCATTCCTCCCACCTCATGAATCATCGCTGTCGCCGCCTAGCTCCAACACGTTGTTGGCCATATCTGCCTCCAGGTCACTTGCCTGTTCCGCCGCCCAACCCCGAGTAGCCACTCACCTGGTGGTCACTGCTCTCTAGTCGTGGATTCGATGCCGTCGAAATTGCGATCCAGCACCTCTCCTCGAAACATCTGACGGCCAATTACTGCTCCCCTAAAAGTCCATTCATGACGGTCTTGTACCAGCGTCGATGCGGCTACCTCTAGGGATGCCTCGAGTCTAGACGGCGAGCCGCTCAGCCTACACCACGTCGAGTTCGCTGTGCACAGAACGTGCTTGACCAATCGCCTAGGTAATTTTTTTTACAACTTGGCCGCAGATAAATTAAGGGCATTCGATAGATTGAATCATTAGCAAGATGAAACAATTGATGCTAGAGGAGGCGGACGCGCAAGCCGATGAATGGAGCGCATCATGATCATCAGTATTCTTCTTCGCATATGTGCGTGGTGAAGGAAATATGCCCGAGAGGCAATAATAAGGTGATTATTATCTTATTCCATATTTATGATAAAATGTTTATTTCTCATGCTATAATTGTGTTAATTGGAAAGTTACATGTATGTTTAATAAACAAATAAAGAGTTTCTAGTTGTGCCTCTCATATAAACTAGCTCATTGATTAACAAGATGATCAAGGTTTTCTGATCATAGACATTGGATGTTATTAATAACGAGGTCACCATATTGGTGGAATGATGTGATGAACATTCACCCAAAGTATGGTAATACGCTCAAACTCATTATGTTTAAATTGCTATAATATCATGCAAAGTAATCTTAGTCCTTAGACAGTTAGAACTTGAGATCATGTCAATCACTAACACTGAAGGAGTAACTTGATAATATCAAACATCACACCGTAACCGGGTGATAATAAAGATGGGTTCAGATACTCAGAAAATGTTATGTAGAGGCTCATGGATCAAGAGTGAGATTTGTCCATCCAAATGACGGAGATATATACTCAGGGTCCTCTCAGTGATATCACATTGACATAGCTTGTAAGGAAATGGTAAGATCACTAAGAATGTTATATTACGGGAACGAGAAAAGAGTACTTGTCGGTAACGAGATCAAATTAGGTATGGAGAGACCGATGGTCGAATCTCAGACATGTAATATATCACGAGACAAAGGGATTTAGTTACGACGTCAAAGGTTCTCACCATCATCAGAGTCATTGTTGAATGTGTGGGAGTCAGTTCGGATCTCCAGGTCCCGCTGTTGATTATTAATCGGAGAGGGGTCTCGATCATGTCTGCTTTATTCGCGAATCATAGGGTGACACATTTAAGGTATACCGACACCAAATGGAGAAGATATAATACCATAGAAACGATTTGAAAGCGCTAGGGTTATTTTGGTGGACACCAGAATTGTTTCGGGTCAAATTGCTGAAAATAGTTTCAGATGTGATATCGAAGTATTATAAGGGGTTTTATGCAGATGTTTGTTAACTAAAGTAGTTAACTAAATTCTGAATAAAATAAATAAAATTGATTTTTAAATGAGAGAGGGCATTAATTTTGGTAGAAAATTAATGTCTGTGAGAGAATTGTGAGTGAAGTGAAATTGATGTGAGTGGATGTGGCATCCCGCTAAAACCACTACTAAAAAATCGCTGTATTTTTGTGCATTGCATCATCATAACCGCATGCTCATGTCATCATGCCACATTGCATTTGAGCATCGTCATCATCATGCATCTGTTTGTCTAGAACTATTTTCTAAAAGTCTATTTTGATTTCTACATATTCCCCCGTCTTTATTTCAAATTAAAAACCTGGGTCTCCAGATTATTTTTGTTTCGTCGACAATCGGATTTCAAAAGCCCCGTTTTAAATAACCCGGCCGGCCACCTCCAAACCCTAAAACTGATCCTATCCTATCCCCTGCCCTAGACCTACCCCTCACCCTAACCTACCCAGCCGCCGCCAGCGTCTCCTCCGACCGTCGCCTCCTCCTGCGCGAACCGCTCGCCCGCCACGCCGCCGTCTGTGCGACCCGTGCTGCGCCTGGTCGTCGCCTCCCGCGCCTCCTTCCAGCAAGCACCGAGCCTCCGCCGCCGTGGGCCCGCTCCTCGCCGCCAATGCTCCTCCTGTTGCCTCCTGCGCGTCCCTGTCATGCCACTGCCGCGTATTCTCTGTTGAATGTGTGCAGGCCAGATGGTGGTGTTAGTGTACAGGCATCCGTTTGTGTTTGAGCCGAGATGACCGTCTGTGTTTCCCAACCGCCCGAGTCCTATACCAAGATCGACACCGACAAGAACCGCCTGCTGTCAAGTTATTCCGAAGACCCGAACCCTGATCCTGGAGTCTGGAGATCGAGGCCGAACCAGAAGACCGATCAAGATCTCCGAGGTTCTCCTTTCCGGAACGCCATGACCTTCTCCTTGGACCCGAAGACCGAAGCCGATGACTCCGGAGAACCTACAAGGCGCACCCAATGTACATAACGAGACGCCAACGACTGTGTGTCGGGCTGATGATCGATGGTCACCAAGCCCTTCTTCCCGGAACATCAAGATCTTCTGGCGCCGAGACCCAAGACCGACATCGTCACCCGAGGACTTCGACAAGAACGCCAAGTATGTCGACATGGAACCGAAGGACGTCAAGTTCTTCGCCCCGAACGCTAAGACCGACCCGACACGCGGACCCGACAAGGTCTTCGCGACGACAAGATCGACACCGACCAGCATGACTCTGATGCGCCCCGACGCCCAGCTCTCCTTCCGTTGTCCGAGAACGATTCCGTTGAACTGAACCCCAGATCCGGACCCTGAGACCCGATCCCAAACCCCCGGAACCCAAGATCTTCTGAACCCAGATGTGTGCCCCTAAGCCCCCATTTTTATAATATGACATTACCATCTATCGCATATTAAATTGTTCATGCATGCATACTTGTCGGTGGTTTGGGGGCATTATGCCGATTCACCTCATAATTAAATATGGAGTATTTATGTGGGATATCTTTGTCTTATTCAGGACGCCATTTAAATTGGTTTAGCGAACCAATGCCATGTTTTGCCTTGTTAAGACAACATTTAAATTTCGGGGTTCTAAACAACTTGAACCGTCTAATTAATTGTCGGGACCCCGGTTCCGCTTAATATTGCCTAATTGCACAGCATCTGCATCATATCATAATCATGCCGGATCTTCTGCCGTAGTATTAAATAGGGCATCCGGTGTTTCTTTTAGTGTTTTGCTTCTTCGCGGACTAGGCCGATGAGTTGATGCGAGTATCGACAAGTTCTCCGGATATGATCCTTCGACAGTGTTTCCCAGGCGAGCAATCTCCCCCTTCTACCTATTTTGCATTTATAGTCTTTACTTCCTCCGGTTGATCTATTGCTATCCGTGTTACGATGCTTTAGTTTCCGTGCACCATTTATATTCCTTGCAGCCTCTATATTGCCATGGACACATCCTATTGCCTGTTGTTTGATAGATAGCCAGCCTTGCAAGTCGTAGTTGCTTGCTTATGTGTTGCTTCGCGTCATTGTCGTTTCACCGTTGACGGCAAGTTGACATATGATAAATGGTGGAGATGATCATGACTTTAAATACAACTACTAAAATGCTAGATATAACTAATGCAGAGGCATCGATGGGCAATAGATGTTATTTGGTTCTTCCACGCTCACTTGTGTCCCGTAGGACCCCGAGTACTTGATACATGTTCCTTGACTATTCGCACTATCCACATCTGGGAGGCCTTATGGACTCCCCTGAGCCAGAGCTTGATTCATTTCTATTTCTTGGGGCCACAAACTAGTTTGGGGTTTATTTACTATCATATACTTATGCCATGCTTACTGCTTTATTTACGATTGTGCGTGGAGCACCTGTACTGTTTTGGAACGTGGAATGTTTTCGTGGTATCGACAAGCCCAGTCACACTTTCGGGTTCCTAGTCGTTTACAACCATTGTCACAAACCCTGGGTCCGTTCTGGAGCCGGCCAACTTCGTTGCGGGTAGCTTAGTGGGGTGGCCCCCTGAAATATTTTATGAATCCTGTGATTGCTTTATCGTGAAAGCCTCGTTGGGTTTTGAGTTGGTTTTTCCGAGGTTGATCGAGTGTGTGTTGCTATTTGTGCACCCCTGTAGGGTAAAACTTTCTAAAAGCCGTGTCCGTGGTTATGGACGACTTGGAGCACAGTATCTCGATCATAGACAAGTATAACTAAAGTAGTATTATAAATTTGACTTAATATGTGATTAGTAATCAACTTCACTACAATGGAGTGGATAATAAAAATGCCAACAACTGGTGGATCTGTGGGGATCTGTGTCATACTAGACCTGCCTAGTAAGTATTGCAACTCCAATGGAATGTGATAAAAGTGCCAACAACTGCTGGGTTTGGGATTCCTCAGGACAATTATATCTGACTAGTAAATGTTCCAACTACCACGGAATGGTTAATTAAAACTGCCCACTACTTATGCTTCAGGATGACTCATGCTATCTATATCTGATTAGTAAGAGCTTCAACTATAATGGAATGAATAAAACTGCCAACTGTGTGAGTTCCTTGGTCAGACTTCCTTGTTTGGTCTCGAGGGGGAAATATCAGGATGGGTATGTTTGTTGTTAGTATCAGGTTGGATCCGAATAGGTCTTTCTTATCTCTCTCTAATAGCCGATAGTTAATCGAGTCTCTATAGGTTGTTTAGTGCCACTGCGCTGCCGCTTCAGTCCAGCATACCTATGTAGGTGAGAGCCGCCGAATTCTAGCCTCGCCGTGTACTGGCCTCAGTACTGACGCTCCTCTTTTTCCTTTGCCCTTTGTCGGCACCCCCTTTTGTTTTAGCAGGTTTGAGATCGACGTTGTTAGCAGGGTTACCCTTTCGGCTTGGCCTGGGCAGGGTTAGGGACGCCATTGGTTATTCTTCAGGGCTCTTAGCCCCATTTCCGTACTCGGACGATATATCGATTTTAAGGTGATTTGGATCTTTATACTATATATCTGTATTCTTGACTCGTTGAGTCGTTCTTGTATATATATCTGTTCTGTGGGTCCCATCGAGGACTATTGTGTAAATGGTATTACTTCGTTTTCCACCTGCACGAAAGTGCCTGGTGGGCGTCCTTGAATCGTTTCTATGCGGGTTTGGCGGAAAGGGCTAAAACTTGCATAGGGCCGATTCGAGGGTGTTACAGAGTGGTATCAGAGCTCAGCAGTTGCGATACCCCACAAGTCTAGCATGTAGGATAACCTAGCTAACGGTCGAAGTAGAGTGTCAAAACTATTTTTGCAAAATCGGTTGGATAGATCTGATTAGGTCTGCTTTTACTCCTTACCCCTCTGCTGTTCTCCTCTTACCTCTGCGTGTTTTGAATCTGCTCTCTTATCTTTTCTTTGAGTCCAGGAATTCTCGTGGTTGGGTTTCCGTCGTACCTTTAGGGTTTCGCTTCCTCCTTTGGTAACGGTGCTTCTGCATCTGGTCTTCGTGATATCTGAGGAATCCTTCATTTGTTGGCCTTCTCTCTGTTCCTTGTTGTGCCTTCCGGTGTTTTTCGACGTGACGACATCATCTACGCTAGATCCGATGCAGAGCCTGCATCACTCCTTTATTTCGAACCTCGAGTGTCGAGATCTTCAGTCTGATTCCGAGAATGGTTGCACGCTTTTCTACTGATTGTGCGGAGTAACAGTTTGGGTGCGTGATGGATTGCCCCCCCATGCAGACTAGTCATTCTATTTGCTCTCGTACATTGAAGTGGATGAGAATGCATCATTTCTCTCCTTCTGTCGAAGTTAGAGGTGGCTTTATTTGTTGATACCTCTACCTTCGCCCTTTGTCCCGGAGTGTTCTCTCGACGATCACGGACAAAGACCTCTTGTTAGTGGTGTCGCAAAGATCTACACGAAGCGAGAAGATTCAGATCGCTGACGTTCTTCCCGGTACCATGAGGCGGATTTCGAGGGCGAGATCCCTTGTTAGTGGTGTCGAATTGTGGCATCCCGCTAAAACCACTACTAGAAAATCACTGTGTTTTTGTGCATTGCATCATCATGACCACATGCTCATGTCATCATGCCACATTGCATTTGAGCATCGTCATCATCATGCATCTGTTTGTCTAAAACTATTTTGTAAAAGTCTATTTTGATTTCTACATATTCCCCCGTCTTTATTTCAAATTAAAAACCCGGGTCTCCGGATTATTTTTGTTTCGTCTACAATCAGATTTCAAAAGCCCCATTTTAAATAAATAAATATTTGAGTTGTTTTTAGGAGGCAGTCCGCCAGGCCCGAAAGCCCGGCCGGCCACCTCCAAACCCTAAAACTGATCCTATCCTATCCCCTGCCCTAGACCTATCCCTCACCCTAACCTACCTAGCCGCCGCCAGCGTCTCCTCCGACCGCCGCCTCCTCCCGCGCGAACCTCTCGCCCGCCATGCCGCCGTCCGTGTGACCCATGTTGTGCCTGGTCGTCGCCTCCCGCGCCTCTTGCCAGCAAGCACCGAGCCTCCGCCGTCGTGGGCCCGCTCCTCGCCACCAATGCTCCTCCTGTTGCCTCCTGCGTGTCCCTGTCATGCCCCTGCCGCTTATTCTCTGTTGAATGTGTGCAGGCCAGATGGTGGTGTTAGTGTACAGGAATCCATTTGTGTTTGAGCCGAGATGACCGTCTGTGTTTCCCAAACGCCCGAGTCCTATACCAAGATCGACACCAACAAGAACTGCCTGCTGTCAAGTTATTCCGAAGACCCGAACCCTGATCCTGGAGTCCGGAGATCGAGGCCGAACCAGAAGACCGATCAAGATCTCCGAGGTTCTCCTTTCCGGAATGCCATGACCTTCTCCTTGGACCCGAAGACCGAAGCCGATGACTCCGGAGAACCTACAAGGCGCAACCAATGTACATAACGAGACGCCAACGACTGTGTGTCGGGCTGATGATCGATGGTCACCAAGCCCTTCTTCCCGGAACATCAATATCTTCCGGCACCGAGACCCAAGACCAACATCGTCACCCGAGGACTTCGACAAGAACGCCAAGTACGTCGACATGGAACCGAAGGACGTCAAGTTCTTCGCCCCGAACGCCAAGACCGACCCGACACGCGGACCCGACAAGATCTTCGCGACAACAAGATCGACACCGACCAGGACGACTCCGATGCGCCCCGACGCCAAGCTCTCCTTCCGTTGTCCGAGAATGATTCCGTCGAACCGAACACAAGATCCGGACCCTGAGACCTGACCCCGAACCCCCGGAACCCAAGATCTTCCGAACCCAGATGTGTGACCCTAAGCCCCTATTTTTATAATATGACATTACCATCTGTCGCATATTAAATTGTTCATGCGTGCATACTTGTCAGTGGTTTGGGGGCATTATGCCGATTCACCTCATAATTAAATATGGAGTGTTTATGCGGGATATCTTTGTCTTATTCCGGACGCCATTTAAATTGGTTAGCAAACCGATGCCATGTTTTGCCTTGTTAAGACAACATTTAAATTGCGGGGGTTCTAAACAACTTGAACCGTCTAATTAATTGTCGGGACCCTGGTTCCGCTTAATATTGCCTAATTGCACCGCATTTGCATCATATCATAATCATGCCGGATCTTCTGCCATAGTATTAAGTAGTGCATCCGGTGTTTCTTTTAGTGCTTTGCTTCTTCGTGGACTAGGCTAATGAGTGGATGCGAGTATCGACAAGTTCTCCGGATATGATCCTTCGGCAGTGTTTCTCAGGCGAGCAATCTCCCCCTTCTACCTATTTTGCATTTACAGTCTTTACTTCCTCCTGTTGATCTATTGCTATCCGTGTTATGATGCTTTAGTTTCCGTGCACCATTTATATTCCTTGCAGCCTCTATATTGCCATGGACACATCCTATTGCCTGTTGTTTGATAGATAGTCAGCCTTGCGAGTCGTAGTTGCTTGCTTATGTGTTGCTTCGCGTCGTTGTCGTTTCACCGTTGACGGCAAGTTGACACATGATAAATGGTGGAGATGCTTAATGGTGGAGATGATCATGACTTTAAATACAACTACTAAAATGCTAGATATAACTAATGCAGAGGCATCGATGGGCAATAGATGTTATTTGGTTCTTCCACGCTCACTTGTGTCCCATAGGACCCCGAGTACTTGATACCTGTTCCTTGACTATTCACACTATCCACATCCGGGAGGCCTTATGGACCCCCCTGAGCCAGAGCTTGATTCATTTCTATTTCTTGGGGCCACAAACTAGTTTGGGGTTTATTTACTATCATATACTTATGCCATGCTTACTGCTTTATTTATGATTGTGCGTGGAGCACCTGTACTGTTTTGGAACGTGGAATGTTTTCGTGGTATCGACAAGCCCAGTCACACTTTCGGGTTCCTAGTCATTTACAACCATTGTCACAAACCCTGGGTCCGTTCTGGAGCCGGCCAACTTCGTTGCGGGTAGCTTAGTGGGGTGGCCCCCTGAAATATTTTATGAATCATGTGATTGCTTTGTCGTGAAAGCCTCGTTGGGTTTTGAGTTGGTTTTTCCGAGGTTGATCGAGTGTGTGTTGCTATTTGTGCACCCCTGCAGGGTAAAACTTTCTGAAAGCCGTGTCCGCGGTTATGGACGACTTGGAGCACAGTATCTTGATCATAGACAAGCATAACTAAAGTAGTATTATAAATTTGACTTAATATGTGACTAGTAATCAGCTTCACTACAATGGAATGGATAATAAAAATGCCAACAACTGGTGGATCTGTGGGGATCTGTGTCATACTAGACCTCCCTAGTAAGTATTGCAACTCCAATAGAATGTGATAAAAGTGCCAACAACTGCTGGGTTTTGGGATTCCTCAGGACAATTATATCTGACTAGTAAATGTTCCAACTACCACGGAATGGTTAATTAAAACTGCCCACTACTTATGCTTCAGGATGACTCATGCTATCTATATCTGATTAGTAAGAGCTTCAACTATAATGGAATGAATAAAACTACCAACTGTGTGAGTTCCTTGGTCCGACTTCCTCGTTTGGTCTCGAGGGGGAAATATCAGGATGGGTATGTTTGGTGTTAGTATCAGGTTGGATCCGAATAGGTCTTTCTTATCTCTCTCTAATAGCCGACAGTTAATCGAGTCTCTATAGGTTGTTTAGTGCCGCTGCGCTGCCACTTCAGTCCACCATACCTATGTAGGTGAGAGCCGCCGAATTCTAGCCTCGCCGTGTACTGGCGTCAGTACTGACACTCCTCTTTTTCCTTTGCCCTTTGTCGGAACCCCTTTTGTTTTAGCAGGTTTGAGATTGACGTTGTTAGCAGGGTTACCCTTCCGACTTGGCCTGGGCAGGGTTATGGACGCCATTGGTTATTATTCAGGGCTCTTAGCCCCATTTGCATCTTGTCCGTACTCGGACGATATATCGATTTTAAGGTGATTTGGATCTTTGTACTGTATATCTGTATTCTTGACTCGTTGAGTCGCTGTTGTATATATATCTGTTCTGTGGGTCCCATCGAGGACTGTTGTGTAATGGTATTACTTCGTTTTCCACCCGCACGAAAGTTCCTGGTGGGCGTCCTTGAATCGTTTCTATGCGGGTTTGGCGAAAAGGGCTAAAACTTGCATAGGGCCGATTCGAGGGTGTTACAGTGGAGCATCCACTCACATGAATGATGGAGAGGTGGGGGAACCACCTTCGCCGCCGGCTATGGCCTTGGGTATGCCCCTTCCCCTATAAAAGGAGCCCCCTCCTCCTCCACTCTCACACCTTCTCGTGAATGATCTCTTCCCTCCTCTAATAAATTCCCCACGGTTTCGGATTAGCGAAGTACATGTTCTCGGTGGTTTCTCTAGAAGGATCTGTTGTTTTCGCTGCTTTGCTGAAGCGAGGACTCAGAGGTTCTCGGGGTGCTGAACGTGTGTGCGATCACGGATGCGCTGCTACTTTGCGGCGCTGCATAATGTCTATGCACGCTTCTATTCTTGTAGACAGTGTTGGGCCTCCAAGTGCAGAGGTTTGTAGAATAGCAGCAAGTTTCAATTAAGTGGATCACCCAAGGTTTATCGAACTCAGGGAGGAAGTGGTCAAAGGTATCCCTCTCAAGTAACCCTGCAATCAAGATACAAGAAGTCTCTTGTGTCCCCATCACACCCAATACACTTGTCAAGTGTATAGGTGCACTAGTTTGGCGAAGAGATAGTGAAATACAAGTAATATGGATGATTATAAGTGATAATTGCAATCTGAAATAAGAGTAGCAGCAAGCAAACATGTAACATAACTGATTGTAAAGGGTATTTCCATGCTTATAAACAAGACCTAAGGATCATACTTTCACTAGTGGACACTCTCATATAAATATCTTCTCTTAATGATGCTACCCTGAACTCCTCTCCGGTTGGACGATGTAGGGCTATAACAACACACCTTAAAGTTTGTATTCCCCATCTAGATAACCCCTCACTATCACCTTGAGCTCTAGATGGTTCCAACAAACACCACAATCTCATAGAGACATCCAACTCAAATTATACTCATGATAAGTATTTATGTAACCTTAGCCAAAGTGCCACACGGTGTGCACACTGTCAACTTCACACACGTGGGGATAAGCAGAGATTCATTAAAGCACTTGAGTAGCAGAATAGATCTATAGATTACAAAGCTCATGATCTCAATGAGATCATGCATAGAGAGAGAGATGAACACATAGCTACTTGTAGAGCCCTTAGCCTCGAGATATAACTACTCCCTCCTCGTCATGGGAGTCGGCAACAGCGATGGAGATGGCGGTGGAGTTGATGGAGATGGCTCCGGGGGCACTTCCCCGTCCCGACAGGGTGCCGGAATAGAGACTTCTGTCCCCCGAATCTCCTCTTCGGTGGCGGCGGCGCTGCAGAACTTTTCGTGGATTTCTAATCTTGTTCTTAGGGTTTTCGTACCGGGAGGCTTTTATAAGCAAAGAGGCAAGGTCGATGGAGGCCTGAGGGGACCACACCACCCCTGGTGTGGCCAGCCCCTGGCCCTCCTCCGTCTCTACTTTGGACTCCGTCTTCGTGTCGTAAAAAATAGGAGGTTTGGCTTTCGTTTCGTCCAATTCCTAGAATATGTCTTTTCTACCTTTTCTGAAACCAAAAACAGCAGAAAACAGGCAACCGGCACTACGACATCTTGTCAATAGGTTAGTTCCAGAAAATGCATAAAATTATCTCAAAATATAGACAAAACATAAGATAGTTGATATAAAACAAGCATGGAACATCAAAAATTATAGATATGTTTAAGACGTATCAACATCCCCAAGCTTAACTCATGTTCTTCCTCGAGTAGGTAAGTGATAAAAAAGAATAATTTTTGAGGTGACATGCACCATCACAATCTTGATCAAGGTATTTGTAAAACATTGATAGCTAAGATCATAGTACTCTAACATAGACATGCAAGATATAATTCTAACAATAAGACATATCAACTATGTTGTAACATGAAAAGGTACAAACAAAAAATCATGAATAACAATGTATTGAAAGACGTTTGTTTATTTCACATATAGAAAACAAAATGAGAATGATATTCAACTTGTCCCTCATAGTGTAGCAAAACATAAATGCATAGGACACCTTCAAAGTTCATAAGGGTGACTGGATACAAATAATTTAAGAGCAAGCAATATCAAAGTTAGGAATCAATCAACAAGTTTTGGGACAATGCACATTAAACTAAGAATGACCACTAGGCTCTCTCAATAGGTGCATAAAGATAGAAGATGGAGACTCAACATAAAAGTAAAAGAAAGGCCCTTCATAGAAGGAAGCAGGGATTCAAGCCTTAGAAAGAGCTTCCAAAAATTATGGTACTTATTAGCTTTCAGCTCTCATTGCCCCTATCATAAGCATCTTTAGGTGATTAAGGTTAAAGTGAACAAGTATGAGGATATGCTTGACAAGTTATAAGCTAAAAATCTCATGCCCCTTACTTACGAGTACCGTTCCTCATGCTACTCAAGTTTAGTCACAGGTAAGTTCTTGTCATTGTAAGTACATGTGTATCGTAGAGAGCTGCCAACGGGGTACCCCTTGCCCGATGATACAGAAGAATCCTCATATCAAAATGACAAGGCAAGCAGACAATGAGCATCTTAGCAATCCTTTTATTTCCTATGTGCATAGGCCCTTTTTTCTCTTCTCTTTTTTTCTTTTTTTCTTTCCTATTTGCATATTTTTTATAGAGGATGCTTCATAGATTGCTCACTATGGTTACGCTGCAGGTTTCCACCATGATTAGACATGGCTTAGACCAGCCGCCTAGGCATTTCTCTAACACATATACGAACTCCATGAGCCTTACAAGATCTCCTTTCATTTCACACCACCGGGATCCATAAGCAAAAGAACATGATATCAACTAAATAAAGTATAATGTTGAAAGCGTTCCCCGTGGTAACATGGTTCTGCTAATTCACAACTTACAAAACGCAAGAATATACGCAACATAAATGGGCACAATGGTTCAAGTTTATTAAGTGCAAGAAAGTAAAGTGTGCCATCAAGTTCGTGAGAGCTTTAATCACTATTTTTCACATAACAAGTTTAATTTGGAAGGTAGATAAAAACATGAATATACTTGGAATAGCAATAATGCTAATAGGTAGGTATGATGGACTCTTTGGAATAACTTGGTTTTATTTGGAGTTGGATGCATGAGTGGAACTCATACTTGGTACATGTGGAGGCTAGCAAAAGACTGGGAGCGACCAACTAAGAGAGCAATAATGGCCATAATCATGAAAAGCAACAAAACATTATTAATTAAAGCATAAAGTGATATTACAAGTCGAAAACTAAATGATCATAGAGGCTATGGTGACTTGGTATAATCTTAACATGGTGTGAGCATGCGCCAAGTCAACCCAAATAAAGCATCAAAGGAGAATACCACAATATTATGCTTTTATATGCTAAAACAACGCATGATTCTTTTAAGGCACATTAAGCAATCTCAATTGTTTGTAACAAGTCATGCTACAACAATAATCACTAAGCATAAATTCATAGCAATATCAAACATGACATGATAAAGTATAGGCCACAGTCAAAACAAGCTTCCTTTTGTACCACTATAAGCATGAAACTTCCTACTCTTTTCCGACACCAATCGAAAACTAAAGGTAAACACAATGCTAGCGAAGGAGAACACTCGCAGAACAATAAGAGTGAAAACTAGAGTGTTCTAAGCAATGAATAACGAGGTGTGTCTCTCTCCAAAAGAAGTGTGTTGGAATCCAACCAACTTATTTAAGCAAACTAAGCAAAAGAAAAATAAAAACAAAAACGATGACGCTCCAAGAACAACACAATTGTGCATGAAACAATAAAAATGAAGTGTTTGGAAGAAACCTAAATTTTTTATTGATGAAGAAGGGGATGCCTTGGGCATCCCCAAGCTTTGACGCTTGTTCACGAGGGTTTAACTCGTCAATGCCCATTGTTATGGACTTGGGTTTTGGAGAAGGAAAGAGCGCCGGAGGCATCAATCGGCTAGCTAACAAGCACACAGGGACGCAAGTTTTACGCGGGTTCAGGCCTCGTAGAGGTCCCTACTCCTGCTTGTCTGCTCTTGGAATTAACGAAGGAATTGAAGATTACAGGGGTGCGCAGATGCAATCTGGCAAGAGTTGTGGAAACTAGGGTGTTGATCGTCCTCCTCGCCGCCCCCTCCTAGCCTTTATATAGATAGGCTAGGTCTTGGGTAGCAGGTCGAGTCGGTTACAGATTAGGGTTTCCCTTTGAACTTTCTATCTTAAGCTTCTTCTTGTCTCGCAAGCAATCAAGAGTTCGTGGGCCACTCGAATTCTCCATTGGGACTTGGCAACACCGTGGGCTTCTGCCGTATCTAGACCGTATATACCAAACTCGAGTACCTGTAGGGTATACCCATGTCAGTAGCCCCCGAGTGTCCAGTGGAATCACAAATTCGACTGGAGACTTTATGAAGTTTTTCGAGTGCGTGACTGAGCATTTTCGAGTGTCCTGTTTGTGTCATAGGGATTGATGATATACGTGCCTGATTTAACCGATGTATCGGTATCAGTTAACTGCCTTAGGGAAAAACAACGCAATCTACTCAAACTCGAGTCCTCGGACTCGAATTCGGAAAAGTGCTAGCGTAATTCGACTCAGGCCGCGGAGGTCTTACAGGAGTCGAATTCCAGTGTATAAATGTGAGCACTCGACGCGTCCGTCAAGCCATGTTCATCGCACCTGTAGGTACGGATATATTTCTGGTAGTGCACAGCAGATGCGTTGCCAGGCCTTATTCAGGTCTTATCTTCACGTTGTAAGCGCGACATCCAAAATTTTTTTATCGCGGAGATGATTCGGGTGGCCCAGGAGACGTAGTCTCTTTGTAGGGAAAATATGAGGCGGAGTCGCTATAATATTCGAGTGTGGATGTTATCAACACACAGTACGATGTACCAGAAAAATAATCATAGGGTGCGCGACCAGCGCTCCCTATGGGAGTAGCCCCCGAGTGCCTACTCGAGTCATAGACTCGAGTGGGGACTAAAAAACATTTGCGACTGTTGTCGTCTTTTGTTGCTTGTTTTAGTTGAATATGCTTTCAGTGCTCCCTATGGGAGTAACCCGTAGTTCATAGTCGAATCGATGATTCGAGTGAAGCATTTATCTTGAATGTTCGTATACCTGCATAAAAACTCTTTCAGGTGCGCGGCCAGCGCTCCTGTTAGGAGTAGCCCCCGAGTGCTTGGTTGAGTCGAAGACTCAAGCAAGGACTAAAGTAGTCGAAATCTTCTGCTGCTAGAAATCAATGATGTCAGTGCTGACGATGTGATGACCTCGGTTGCCCGCGTGAGCGGCTTTGACGGGACGTGACGAGTGGTGGGTCCCACTTTCTAACTTCGATTTGACCGGGCGTGCGTAATCTTCTGTTTTAACTGCGTCTCCTCGATTTCCGCACGTAATGGGAATAGTAGGGGGACAGTTCGTGCTTGAGCTTCACCACGTGTCGATGGCGATGTGCTCCACGCGTGTAGTAGGCTTTCTGCTGGCTGTTGGATGGTGTCTGCAAGGAGGTTAAGTAGCAGCTCAGGTGCGGTAATTTTCCCATCTGTCTTCTTTGCTCGTGCCTCTATTGCCATTGCTGCTGCTCTCTTCTTCCTTGCACACTTCCTCTTCGCGGCACTGGACCAACTCCGTGTCTTCCCCAGTTACTTCCTCCATTCTCACCGCCATCGGAAGATGGGCAATAAGAAAGGAGGCGCCACCGCTGGATCCGCGGCCACCATTGTCGCCGCCAAGAAGAAGGGCGGTACCACCATTGTGGGAACCAGCACTGCTGGCGCTGGGAAGAAGAAAGGTGCTGGCACCCGCATCACCAATGGCGCCTGGCGGGCGTCCATCATCAAGCCCACCGAACTGCATCTTCATTGTCATGATAGAGTTCTTCTTCCTGCGGAAGACGACTCACGAGTGCCCGGTGAGGAGGTAATCCCTTGTCCTCCTCCGGTTTTCCGAGTGATGTTCCTTGCATTCATCATCCGAGGTCTTTCTCTCCCTCTACATCCTTTCTTTTGCGGTCTCTGTTTCTATGGGCTCCAGCTTCACCAGCTGTACCCAAATTCCATTCTCCACATCTCCTGCTTCATTACTCTTTGCGAGTGCTAGCTCGGAATCGAGCCGCACTTTGGCCTCTTCAAGAGGCTTTTTAAGCTGAAACGCCAATCGGCATCCGGTTCGGTAGTCTACGACGTAGGAGGCTGCGGGATCCACTTCGACTCCTTTGTCACCTATTTTTCCATCAAGCTCACCACGTCCGTCCAAGGGTGGAGGGACAAGTGGTTCTACATCCGCGACCAGAAGGCTGACGGAGAGCACTACGGACTCGTGCCCTTTGATCCCGCGGCGACTTGCAAGAGGAGGTGCTCCTGGAAGAATGTCATTATGCCCGGCGAGTCCGAGGAAACAGAAGTGTTGTATAAGGGCGTCTGCGACCTCGAAAACCGCATAGGCAAGGAAGAAGGTGGCACTGCCCTCATTCGCACCTAGTTGCGCCGCCGCGTCTAGCCTCTGCAGGCCAGAGTGCACCCTATGTTCCGCTGGACCAGTGCTGATGATGTCACTCGCGTATCTGCTGAGGGCATTTCTACGGGTGAGGTGGATAAGAGGGTGCGACTGGTGACCAAATACACCGCCAAGGAGGTTCTCCCAGACGAACCGGTTGTGCCTCCTTTCGACGCCTCTAACCCTCCTCTTGAGGTAGAACTGTACTGTGAAGTAGTTTCCGTTTTCGATTGCCTTTATGATGCTTTGATATATAATGTTGTATCTTCTGAATGCGGGACTAGAAGGTGTCTCCCAATTTGCCCCCTCGTCCTGAAGGGGTTATCCCTCGCGAAGTGGATGAAGAGAACGAGTCGGAATCGACCGTCCCAATTAAAGAGGAGGAGGGAGCCCCCGAGTCCAGTGACCAGGACACTCGCAAGCGTTCCCGCAGGAAGGACTTGGATGCCTCGTCGCCGATGATGCCAGAAGACCCTTCTGTTGCAGAGGAGCCAATCCTCGCTGTTCCTATGCGCTCCATGGCTCCTCCTTTCCAGAAGAAGCTGCGACTGCCGAAGGAGTCGTCAGAGTCAGAGAAGCAATCCTTCGACCTTGTTAAATTTAGCTGGTGACTTCTGCATTCACGACCTTGTTTTGGTTTCTTTTTGGAGTTGCTTTTTTCCCTGAAGTTTTTGCTTGATGTGTTTTATAGTCGAGCAGCGTCGTCGTCTTTTGACGATGTCCAATTTGTGAAGGAGTCTGGAGTCGCAGACTCCAAGGCCAAGGAAGTGGCCGAACGATCTTCTTCTCCTCCATTGGTGGCCCACTCCAGCCACAATTCGTCGAGTTCCCCGCATGCTGGGGAACACCAGATGGTTGCCCGGATGACTGTGCGACAATCATCTTCGGAGTCTCTGGAGGATCATGTAAGCGTCCTTTTGCTGTTTTGGCAGTCGAATTTATACTTGGTGTTGTTGCTAAACTTTTGTTTTCTTCTATGCAGCTTATCGTGAAGGAAGCTGCTCGTCTGGCGGAGCAAGTCCTTGTCATGGGTCGGCAGCATGCTCTGCTGTACAATCACCACCGTGTTGTCGAAGGTGAGTTTTGACTTCGTCTTTGTCTTCGTGAATTTTCTGAATTCGATTGATGATACACCCTGTGCATTGTAGTTGAGCACAATGAACTACTTCGTCGTGTTGTTGCACTCGAGAAGATGCTTGCCGCGGCAACAAAGAATCGCGACGAGCCAATCGCAGCTCTAGAGGAGTCGTGAAAGCGAGAAGAGGATCTCCATGCTTCCACTTCTAAGAGGGAGAAGTTGTTTGAGGAGCAACTTTTCTCTATTGCCAAGTCCCTCTCAGGTATTCTTTCGGCTGGATTTTGCATTGCTCTTTTGCTTTGACATGTGGTTGTTGTACTGACACTTTTGAGTATGCAGATGCCAGCGACCTTAGCTTTGACGCCTAGTCTCTACATCGCGCAGATGCATTGGCAGGCGCCATCGCTGCAGTCGAAGACCGCAGTGTTTCCCTCCAGGAGATGCTGGGGAAGGCCAAGGATGTGCTTAGTCGCATCCGTGAGGATTTAACTCCCAAGGCCGGGCTGATCGACAACCTTGGAGACCTAGTGGAATCCCTCGCTGGAGGTATTTCTGCGTACTTCAGTAACTCGCAACGTTACGTCGGGGCCACCATGGCACTCATGATGGTGCAAGCCCATGGCATGGATATGGACCCCGCTGCTATTTCCGAGGCGACGCCTGTCGACGCCGGAGGCCAGCAGGTAGTGTTTGCTCCCTTCGCCGGTAGCTGCGCTAAATATGGTCCTCAACTTATCGAGACAGTCACCAAGTATTCTGAGGAGTGGCGACGAGCGAAGGTGGCGAAGGTCGCGACATCCGGGGCTACCACCGGCAAATCCGTGGCATCGGAGACTGCCACGGATGCGATGAAGCCCCCGAAGCCAAAGTCCAAGTCGAAGAAGCAAAATGCTCCTTAGTCTGCATATGTAATAGCTGTAGTTGCCTTTTGTTGAAACTATGCCTTTGTGTGAATGTCCCTGTCGAGACCTTGCCATGCTTAAATGCATTCGTGCCTTTTGTCAATGTATTCTTGGTCCCTTATTTGCTCTTGCTTGGTTTGTTATAGGGTATGCCGAGTGGTCCTTCGAGTGGTCCTCATGATCCTCTGCCCACCGATGAAACCTTGGCGTAGCCACGCTCAAAGGTGGAGGAGTTGTCGTTGCTTTCGCGACTGCACGATCGCATTAAGCAATTGGAGCGTGAGTTGCCCATCCTCCGCGGTAGCGCAGATTTATGGAAGTCGAAGACGGAGAAGGCCACCACTTGTGAGAAGTATCTCTTGGAGGAGGTGGCGCAGCTGAGTGAGCAGTTCAAATGTTAGCTTTCTGCCCTCTCATCTTTTCTTTTAGTCAGTCGCGACGATGCTTTGTCTTCACACTTTTCCATTTTTCTTGGTGTAGTTGTCAGTGCTCGTCATTCGCAGGATGAGAAGGACCGGATTGCCATTCGAATGAATGACCTAATCTAGGAGCAACTGCAAGCGAGTGGGTACTTTTGGTTGGACCACGATCATGCGATCGAGCATGCGATCCTGCAGGATCGTGCTTCTCGAGTACTTCATTTTTTGAAGAAGGCGCAGTCATGCCTTAGGCATATTTATCAAACGATGTTTTTGCAGGACGCCGTCCCTTCAAGCCTGTTGGCTCTTCTAGCGAAGTTCCAAGATTTGAGTGCAGTTCACGAGTGGGTGCAATAGTAGTTAGTAGCTGGTGCTAAGGCCGCGTTGTCGTTGGTGCGACTGCATAGGCCGGATGTAGATGTCGCAGCTGTTGCCGCTGGGCCGCCGCCTCCGCCAGAAGGTATGACCTGGGACATGGTTCCGCACTACCAAGCGGTTGATCGCCCAACAGAAGAAATTGTCGACTTCTTCGAGGAACAAACAAATGTTCTTCTATTACAGCAGTAGCATGACTTGTATCCTGCATATAATTGTACAAGTGTTGTAAAGTTCGTATGAATATGTTGGATGTAATTAATACCCATTGACATGTGAAGAGCTTGCTAGCTTTTATATTTTGCGAGTGTATTTGTACTCTACAGTTCTTTTTCGTTAGCCTGACTTGTGTTATCTCAGTACCTTGCCAACCTGTCAGGTGCGTTACAACTGGGTTGGTGTTTATCAAGGATTCGATTAATGTTGTGTCAGCTACTTAGGAAACTACGATTTGTTCGTAGAACGAAAGTGTAAAGGGTGGCGCATCCCCCGAGTGATAAAATTGCAAGAAAAATAAGGAAAACACAGAGTTTTGGGGCACTTAGCTTTATTTATTCGCAAAATAGTACGAGGTACAATGTGTGGCTAAGTAGCCTGGCTGAATAGCCTTATTTGTAAAAATAAAAAAACGACTAGGGGTAGAAGTGACGCAGCCACGTGACGTTCCAGGGGTTGGAGTATGCGACTCCTGTCTCGAAATCTTTAAGGCGATAGGCGTCACCTGAGATTACTTCTGTAATCACGTAAGGTCCCTCCCAAGGGGACTCGAGCTTGAGATGCCCTTGTTTCTTCAGTCGCAGGACCAGGTCTCCTTCGACGAAGGATCTGGGGCGTAGCCTTCTGCTGTGGTAGTTGCGAAGGCTTTACTGGTAGATCATTGATCTCTCTGCTGCGATTTCCCGTGCCTCTTCAAGGAGGTCGACAGAGTCCTCGAGTGCAAGAGTTGACTCCTGCTCACTGTAAGTGACCACCCGTGGGGCTTTATAGTGTACTTCGCGGGTAGCACCGCTTCCGCATCGTGTATCATGAAGAATGGAGTGTATCCCGTGGCACTGTTTGGAGTTGTGCGTAAGCTACAGAGTACGGATTGTAGCTCGTCTGGTCAGCATCTGGCGGCTTGTTTGAGTGGCCGGAGGAGTCGTTTCTTAATTCCGCCGCAGACGAGGCCGTTGGTCTTTTGGACTTGACCGTTGTTCTGCGGGAGCATAGCT
Organism: Avena sativa; assembly: GCA_916181665.1. Lineage (NCBI taxonomy): Eukaryota > Viridiplantae > Streptophyta > Magnoliopsida > Poales > Poaceae > Avena > Avena sativa. The sequence continues at coordinate 313,486,159 of OV702286.1, forward strand.
TATGTTGATTCCCAGGTTTTCACGGAATTCCTAGAACTCCTTAGAGGTAAAGTTCGTTCCATTGTCCGTGATGATGTTGTGTGGTACTCCAAAGCGGTAGACAATGGACACAAAGAACTTGACAGTGCTGGCCCCGGATTGATTTGTCATCGGCATGGCCTCGATCCACTTGGTGAACTTGTCGACTACGAACAAGAGGTAGACGTAACCTCCTGGCGAGGATTTCGGGAGCTTGCCGACCATGTCGAGTCCCCATTGCACGAAGGGCCAAGCCAATGTTATTGGCCGGAGTTCCACGCCAGGTGCGTGAGGTTTGTCCGCGAATCGCTGGCAAGCGTTGCAGCGCTGGACGATGTCCTTGGCGTCACGCATGGCCGTGGGCCAGTAGAATCCAGCTCGTAGAGCTTTGGCAACGAGGGCATGACTGCCAGCATGGTGCTCGCAAGTGCCTTCGTGGATGTCGAGGAGGACGACCCTTTCGTCCCTGTTGGAGACTGTTGGAGTACTCCTGTGATGCTGCGCTTGTACAGTTCGCCGTTGATGAGGGCGAATGCCTTGGATCGCCGCGTGATCTACCGTGCATCAGTTGGGTAGTCTGGCAACCTCTTGCTGAGTAAGTATGTAATGTAGGGTTGTGTCCAAGATGGCTCGATCATCATGACGTTCATTGGTCCTTCGAGTCTTGTATCAAGCTCCAGGCCATCGAGTGTTATTGGCTCGTTGGGTGGTGTAGCCCCCGAGTCTGTTGACGCACTTGCTTTCTTCTCTGGGGTCTTTGGCTTGATGGAGCGTTCGCAGATGCGCTCGAGAAATACCCTAGGTGGTATGGGGGCACAGGTGGAGCCAATATTGGCGAGTAGATCTGCCTCTTCATTGCTTTCACGGCCCACATGTCACAGCTCACAGCCGTCGAAGTCCCCTTCGAGTGTGTCGTAGAGGTCGCGATAGGCGATCATGTTGTCGCTCAGTGCGTCGCACTCGTGCATCGTTTGGTTGACCACCAGTTTGGAGTCGCCGTAGATGATGAGCCTTTTGGCGCCACAGGCTTTCGCCATCCGTATCCCATGTATTAGAGCCTCGTACTTAGCTTTATTGTTGGAGGCAGTGAACTGCATTCGCATAATGTATTTCAGCTTGTCTCCCTGGGGCGATGTTAGTATGACACCTGCGCCAGCTCCGTCCTTTCGTTTGGATCCGTCGAAGTGCATTGTCCAGAGGTAGGATATATCTGGCTTGTCGGGGAGCTGGTTCTCCATCCAGTGCACGAGGAAATTAGGGAGAACTTGCGACTTTATCGCATCGCGCTTTTCGTATGTGATGTCTCGTGGAGACAGTTCGATTCCCCAGAGCGTGACTCGCCCGATGGCATCAGGGTTATTGAGTATGTGCCCGAGCGGGGCATCGTTTACCACCACGATTGAGTGCTCCTGGAAGTAGTGGCACAGTTGCCTGGCTGTCATGAAGATGCCATACGCCAGCTTCTGGTAGTGCGGGTACCGCTATTTTGTTGGCGTGAGCACCTCGCTGAGGTAGTAGACTGGACGCTGGACCCCGTGGACCTTGTTTTCTTCGGCTCGTTTCACCACAAGCACTGTGTTGACCACCTGGTTGGTGGCGGAGATGTAGAGCAACAACGGCTCTTTTTCGCGTGGAGTCACCAGTGCTGGCGAGGTGGATAGCAAACATTTGAGGACCTCGAATGCTTCTTGAGCCTTGTCTATCCACTCGAACTTGTCAGCTTTGTGGAGAAGTTGGTAGAAGGGCAATGCCTTTTTGCCCATTCGACTGATGAATCGACTGAGCGCCGCGATTCGCCTAGCCAGCTGTTGGACACCTCTTACGTTCTTCGGCTTCTCCATGGCCAGTATGGCTTTTATTTTCTTCGGGTTTGCTTCGATCCCCCTCGCGGAGATGAGATACCCGAGTAACTTCCCAGATGGCACACCGAAGACGCATTTGTCCGGATTGAGCTTGATCCGATAGCGGTTGAGGTTGGCGAAGGTCTCGCGTAGATCGTCGATTAGCGAGGCTTCCTCTTTGGTTTTGATGACGATGTCATCAACGTAGACTTGGATGTTGCGAGCAAGTTGATTCTTGAGGCAAGCCTGCATGCACCGCTGATAGGTGGCTCCTGCATTTTTAGTCCGAAGGTTATCGTGTTATAGCAGAACACACCAAAGGGCGTCATAAACGCTGTTTTATCCTGATCCTCCTCCTTCATTCGAATCTGATTATAGCCTGAGTAGGCATCGAGGAAGCAGAGACGCTCACATCCCGCTGCGGAGTCGACAATTTGGTCAATTCGCGACAACGGGAAGTGATCCTTTGGGCAGTGCTTATTCAAGGAGGTGAAGTCCACGCACATTCGCAGGATATCCGTGTCTTTTTTAGGCACAAGCACTGTGTTAGCGAGCCAAGTTCTTTCCTTGATCTCGCGTATGAATTTTGTGTCGAGGAGTCTGTTGATCTCCATTCCGGCTACTTTTGCTCTTGGTTCAGACAGTCGCCGGATTGTCTGCTTGACTGGCCTTGCATCTGGATTCACATTGAGTGAGTGCTCGGCGAATTCCCTGGGAACTCCTGGCATGTCCGCTGGACACCAGGCGAAGATCTCCCAGTGCTCACGGAGGAATTCGACGAGCGCGAGTTCCTATACGGAACTCTAGTTGTTGGCGATGAGGGTCGTCTTAGTCGGGTCCATTGGATGGAACCTGGACTTTCTTCGTGTGCACCGACGAGTCAAAGGTGAAGGGAATATGCCCGAGAGGCAATAATAAAGTGGTTATTATCTTATTCCATGTTTATGATAAATGTTTATTTTACATGCTAGAATTGTATTGATCGGAAACATCAATACATGTGTGTTTAATAAACAAAAAGGGTTCCTAGTTATGCCTCTCTTATAGACTAGCTTGTTGATTAACAAGATGATCAAGGTTTCCTGATCATGGACATTGGATGTTGTTAATAACAAGGTCACACCATTGGTGGAATGATGTGATGAACATTCATCCGAAGTATAGCATTACAATCAAGTCATTATGTTTATATTGCTATAACATCATACGAAGTAATCTTAGTCCTTAGACCATGAGATCATGTTAATTGCTAACACCGGAAGAGTATCTTGATAACATCAAACGTCACACCATAACAGGGTGACTATAAAGGTGGGTTCAGTGCTACGAAGGTGTTATGTTGAGGCTCATGGATCAAGAGTGGGATTTGTCCATCCCGATGACGGATAGATATACTCTGGGCCCTCTCGGTGATATCACATTGAAATAGCTTGCAAGCAAGTGATGTGATCACTAGAATGTTATATCACGGGAACGAGAAAAGAGTGCATGTCGGTAACGAGATCAAACTAGGTATGGAGATACCGATGATCGAATCTCGGACATGTAATATATCGCGGGACAAAGAGATTTAGTTACTAACGTTAAAGGTTCTCACGATCACAGAAGTCATCGTTGAATGTGTAGGAGTCAGTATGGATCTCCAGGTCCTGCTTATGATTATTGATCTGAGAGGGGTCTCGATCATGTCTGCATTATTCGCGAACCGTAGGGTGACACACTTAAGGGATACCGACACCATTTGGAGCAAATATGTTTCAGATAAAGATTTAAGAAAGCGCTAGAATTATTTCAATAGACACCGAAACTGTTTCGGGTGAAATTGCTGAAATTGATTCTGCATGTAATATTGAAATGTTGCAAGGGGTTTTATGTGAATGTTTGTTAATTAAAGTAATTAACAAAATTCTGAATAAAATTAATAAAAGAGTTTTATTAAATGAGAGAGCATTAAATTTGGAGAAATTTAATGCATTTAAAGTGGGGACTTTAAAAGAGAATGTGAAGGGGCAAATTTATGTGGAGGGAGTTACCACCACATGAATGAGAAGGTGAGGGGTCACCTCTTGGGGCGCCTGCCATGGGGAGGGGTACCCTCCCCTCCTCCTATAAAAGGCCCCCCTCTCACACCTTCATACTCACACCTCCTTGTGAAGGATCTCTCTCCCCCTCTAGTATTATTCCCCCATGGTCTTGGATTAGCGAGATACATGTTCCCGGTGGCTTTATCTAGAAAGGAGTTGTTGCTTCTGCTGCTTTGCTAGAGCAAGGGACAGAGGTTGTCAGGGTCCCGGACGTGTGTGCGATCACGGATGCACCGCTGCTTTGTGGTGCTGGACTTGGTGGTGCTGGAGATGGATCTGATGGACGTGCTGGAGCCGGACCTGCTGGACTTCATCATGATCTTGAGATCGGCAAGTGTACGACTACATGAACCACGAGTTCCTACTCGTTAACAAAGCTCGTTGTCTACGAGGTTAAGTTCTCGTTTCCACCCATTGCTTTGTACCTAGTAGATAGATCTTGGCGTGTAGTTCACACCGTAGGAAATTTTTTGTTTTCTATGCTGCGGACCCAACAGAAGGACAGGTCGGGTGAACTTGGCCTGCTCAGGGGAGGCAGACTATTGTCTGTCGACTCCTTTAATTTTGCGAGTTCCTCTTTCATGCCGAAGGACTAGGAGATTTTGTTTAATTCCCTGTCGCAGCTGTCACACCTCTCGAAGTTGCCATTGATTGTGATTACACTGTTTGGACCTGGCATTTTCATCTGCAGGTAGGCGTAGTGTGGCACTGCCATGAACCTTGCGAATGTGACACGTCCGAAGATGCAGTGGTAATGTGAAGGCCAGTCGACGACTTCAAAGTCAATGCGCTCTCGCCGAAAGTTTTCCAGCGTGCCGAAGATGACGTCGAGGTTGATTTTGCCCAGGGGATATATGTCTTTCCTTGGGATGATGCCGTGGAACGTCGTGTCTGAAACTTCCAGACACATCAGAGGGATCCTCATCGCACGCAAGGTACTTGCGAACATGAGGTTAATGCCGCTGCCGCCGTCCATGAAGACGCGACTCATGTCGAAACCCCCAATCTGCGCCTCGAGTACGAGGGGACAGTGGCCTGTGCGAGGAACTTAGCGTGGGTGGTCATGCCTGTCGAAAGTGATGCAGGAGTCGCTTCCACTGAGGTACTCAGTGGTGGAAGATGGAGAGTTTATCGCCAAGTTTACTTGGCGAGTGATGGCCTTCTGCACTCGATTTGAGGGACGCCCTTTTTGGATCATCCCCATGTTGCCCACGGCTCGTGGGTATGGCTCGCCTCCGTGATGCTGGACCGGTGCAGCCGTGGGTGGCGGTGGTCTGGGAGGTGGTGTGGGAGCTCCATGTGCCACAGCGCCTAGGGCAGCTCCGTAGCCCCTGTTGACCGCGTCGTGATTCATCTAGGCTAGGCCCTCATGGAGTTTGAGGAACTCGCGGCAGTTCTTGAGAAGGTGGCTGGATTTCTTCTTGCCATCATGCTTGTCGATGTAGAAGTGCACGTTGCATGGCCCGGACAGTTTGTCCTCGATAGATGTTGCGGGTGCCTCTTCGCGAGTGCGGTGTTGCCACACCTACGTGGTTTTTCCGCTGTCGCAGTATCCACCACTGCGGTATCCGCTGTTGCGGTTATCGTTGCGTTTGTCGGCGTAGCCAGCTGCGACCATATTGACCTCGCCGCGGTCATCGTAGACACGCATTCAACGTTTGCCTCGGAGGTCGTGTCTGCGCCAGAGGTCATCATCATCATCGGAGTAGGTGCCGTTTTTCACCGAGTCTTCACCGCCAGCCCACCGATTCGCGATTTCCATCAGGTGGTCAATCGTTTTGGGCTTCGAGCAGCCCAGCTCCTCCCTAAGCTCTATACGGTAAATGCCGCCGTTGAACGCGTCGATTGCACGGTCCTCCGAGATGTTTTCTGCGGAGTTCTTGATGATGGACCATCACTAGATGTACGAGCGTAGTGATTCGCCCGACCTTTGCTAGTAGCTTCTCAGTTCTTCGATTGATGCGGGCCTTTTGTAAGTGCGATTGAAATTGCGCACGAAGCTGTAGACCAGCTCTTCCCAGCTACGAATGGATCCGCGCGGGAGGTTGTTGAGCCATGCGCGAGCGGCGCCCTGCAGCTCTGCAGGCATTGCATGGCCGTGCTTCGACCCCCTCCATGTAGTCTGACGGAGGAGATGTGGTCCTCCAACCAGATTTTCGGGTCCTATAGACCGTCTAATTTTGGGTTCTCCGATAGGAGTTTGAACCCCTTAGGCATTCACTTCTGCCTGATGGCCCTACTGAAGCATCTGGCACCGCAGAGCTCAGTCTTGTCTTCTTCTGAGTCATTCGAATGAGCGCGTCTTGCCTGCATCTTGTCAACTTTGCGTTGCATGAGCTCATCGCGTGCATCGTAGTCGTGGTCATGCCGCCGTGAGTGACGCCGCCATGACAGATCGTGACTATCGTCACTAGAGGAGTACGAGTAGTACTTTTCCAGAGCCTTACTTTTCTTCAGCTCTGGCGTTGGTTCTTTGTCGAGGGCGGCCTCGATTAGCCCCAAGCCCGCGATCATAGATCGGTGCATGGCAGCTCGCGGGTCTCCAGCTGGTGGCTGGTTGTTAAGGAGGTACATGGTGGCTGCTGTCATCGTGGCTTGCGGCGTCTTTGGGAGCATGTTGCCCCGCGTGTCGACTGTCATAGAGCCGAAGTTGAGGACTTTCACAGCCTCTCTGCGTTCTTTCTCGGTGAGGTGGGCCAGTCGAGATTGCCTCTTGTTGGCGACGTATTCGTTGCCTTTGGAAGAGGATCCTCCGTGGGAGGAGAGCCGGCTCGTCGAAGACTCGATTCGTCCACCGCCTTTCTGCATGCTTCGAGTTGCGCGATCACCTGTTGTTGGCACTTGAATTCCTCCTTTAGTAGCCAATGGTAGCCCATCAGCATGTCTTGTGGCGTGTTGGGGGGTAGAGGATTGCCCCGTAGAGCTTCACGACAGTGGGCCCACTCGTTGTCGTTGAGCTTGATCAGCATGCGCTCATCGGTGTTCGCATTCGCCGAGAGCGATGGTTCTCCACCTGTCCCGTTGTTGACAGGCGCACCGTTACCACCATTGGTGGGGTCGCCGTTTGCGACTGGTATGCAGCCATTGGGTGTGCTGCCGTTGGGCGGTCCGGTGCCAGATCTGGTGCCAGCGTTTTCGCAATTGGCAGTGGTGTCGCCCGCGTTGATGATGGCGCACATGAAGTGGTTGGGGAAGCTGTTGCTCCCGCAACTTTCAGATCTAGAGCCGTAGGCTCCATCTTCAGTGGCTAGGTCACCCAGATCGGATCCGCGACTGCTGTCGCTATCCGTACTCTCAGCTGCTGCCGAGGTGCTGAGCTCGCTAAGGGTGCCGATTAGCGGCGGGAACCACGATGCTAGAGCAATCGCGGGTGCCGTCGGCTGGTCAGGCATGTGAAGCGTACCTAGCTGACCAACCTGGAAGCGGAAGCTCCTAATCGCCAGACTGATTCCATCGCCTACGGACTCGAAAGGCGGGCGAGTGGCCAGCATGTGGACGGTGAAGTCGAACACGCTGAAGAGCTGGCGAATCTCCGTTCTTATGGAGTTGTAGATCTCCGTTGACGGGGCCGAAGAAGCCGCGACATCAGCACTCCCAGTTCCCACAGACGGCACCAATTGACGAGGGTTTAACTCATCAATGCCCATTGTTATGGACTTGGGTTTTGGAGAAGGAAGGAGCGCTGGAGGCATCAATCGGGTAGCAAACAAGCACACAGGGACGCAAGTTTTACCCAGGTTCAGGCCTCGTAGAGGTCCCTACTCCTGCTTGTCTGCTCTTGGAATTAACGAAGGAATCGAAGATTACAGGGGCGCGCAGATGCAATCTGGCGAGAGTTGTGGAAACTAGGGTGGTGATCGTCCTCCTCGCCGCCCCCTCCTAGCCTTTATATAGATAGGCTAGGTCTCAGTAGTTGGTCGAGTCGGTTATAGATTAGGGTTTCCCTTTGAACTTTCTATCTTAAGCTTTTTATTGTCTCGCAAGCAATCAAGAGTTCGTGGGCCACTCAAATTCTCCATTGGGCCTTGGCAATGCCGTGGGCTTCTGCCGTATCTGGACCGTATATACCAAACTCGAGTACCTGTAGGGTATACCCTTGTCAGTTGTACTTCTTGAATATTTCTTGGGGTGACACGGGTGGCATCCCCAAGCTTGAGCTTTTGTCCATACTTCATCTCATCACATTATTCTTCCCTACACTTGAAAATTTCTTTCATACAAAACTTCACACAATCTTCATTAGCAACATTAATGTATTCAAGATAATAAGTATTTGGGTTTAGTTTCAACACAAGTAAAACTTCCATTAAAACACAAGCTACTGTAGCAATTCCTTCTAAAAGCTCAAGTGAACAAAGAGAACTCAAAAAGAAAGAGATTAAGAGGCAAATGCAAATAATGGCAAAAATCTGTCAAAACAGACCAACGGGTAAAAATCGATTTTTGTGAAGACATTCTGTTGCTCAAATAGACAAGTGCTGAACAAACATAAGTTAGATAACAACCTGGGGCAGAATCACAAAAAATGACAGCTCAATCCGATGGACAGGGATTTTTCACGAAATTTTATAGTGAAGCACAAAAATCTGTTTTGGGACAACAACTTTCCCAAGTCCTACTTCTCTCTTATTAGAGGTTATTCTTGGCACAAAAACCACACAAAAAGGATAAGGAGAGGTTATTACTGAGGCAATAACTTCCAAGACTCAATAAAAGAAAATTTTATTGACTAAAATTTTTGGTTATCTCCCAATAAGTGCTTTTCTTTAACGCCTTTGAGCTAGGCATGATAGTTTCGATGATGCTCACATAAGAAATATGAATTGAAGTAAAAAGAGAGCATCAAGAAGCAAATATGGAACAAATTTAAGTCTTACCCACTTCCTATGAAAAATAATCTTGTAAAGAAACAAGTCATGAAAGCACAAAGCAACAAGCATAGGAAAGCAAAACAAGTGCAACTTCAAAAAATTTAACATAAAGAGGGGAAAATTAATATTGTTGAGACACATAAAACCATGTTTCCCTCTCTCATATTAACTTTCAGTAGCATCATGAATAAAATTAACAATATAACTATCACATAAAACATTCTTATCATGAGGCACATGCATAAAAGAATTAATACTCTCCACATAAACATAGTCATTCTTATTAATTATAGTGGGAGTAAATTGAACAAAATAACTATCATTATTATTCTCATCACCATAATCATCAAATATAGGAGGCATATTATAATCATAATTAATTTTCTTCTCAATAGTAGGTGCACTGAAAATGTCATACTCATCATTGTAATCATCATATATTTGAGGTATAGTATCATCAAAGTAAATTTCTCCTCCGTGCTTGGGGGACTAAAAATATCATGCTCATCAAAACCATCTTCCCCAAGTTTAGACTTTTCTATAGCATTAGCAATAATGGTGTTCAAAGAATTCATACTAATAACATCGCATTTAGCATGCAAATAAAGTTCCATAGGTTTTTTAATTTTCTCTTCAAACACTTCATGTCCTAACTCAAGATAAATACTATAAAGCTCTCTAATTTTGTTGTTGTTTTCCATTAAGCCTAACTAGTGAAAATAAAAACAAGAAACAAAAAGATATAATTGCAGAATCTAAAGGAAATAACTTCGAGCACTCACAGACCAGCAATAGTACTAGAAGATAGCTTAGGAGCCAGAGGATGTGAGTACCTTTTACCTTACCTCCTCGGCAACGGCGCCAGAAAATAATCTTGATGTCTACGCACGCTTCTATTCTTGTAGATAGTGTTGAGCCTCCAAGTGTAGAGGTTTGTAGAATAGCAGCAAGTTTCCCTTAAGTGGATCACCCAAGATTTATCGAACTCAGGGAGAAAGTGGTCAAAGGTATCCCTCTCAAGCAACACTGCAATCAAGATACAAGAAGTCTCTTGTGTCCCCAACACACACAATACACTTGTCAGGTGTATAGGTGCACTAGTTCGGCGAAGAGATTGTGAAATACAAGTAATATGGATGATTATAAGTGGTAATTGCCATCTGAAATAAGAGTGGCAGCAAGCAAACATGTAACATAACTGATTGTAAATGGTGTTTCAATGCTTAGAAACAAGGCCTAGGGATCATACTTTCACTAGTGGACACTCTCATATAAATATCTTCTCTTCATGATGCTACCCTGAACTACTCTCCGGTTGGACGATGTAGGGCTATAACAGCACACCTTAAAGTTCACATTCCCCATCTAGATAACCCCTCACTATCACCTTGAGCGCTAGATGGTTCCAACAAACACCACAATCTCATAGAGACATCCAACTCAAATTATACTCATGATAAGTATTTATGTAACCTTAGCCAAAGTGCCACACGGTGTGCACACTGTCAACTTCACACACATGGGGATAAGAAGAGATTCGTTAAAGCACTTGAGTAGCAGAATAGATCTATAGATTACAAAGCTCATGATCTCAATGAGATCATGCATAGAGAGAGAGATGAACACATAGCTACTTGTAGAGCCCTTAGCCTCGAGAGAGAACTACTCCCTCCTCATCATGGGAGTCAGCAACGGTGATGGAGATGGCGGTAGAGTCGATGGAGATGGCTCCGGGGCACTTTCCCGTCCTGGCAGGGTGCCGGAACAGAGACTTTTGTCCCCCAAATCTTCTCTTCGGTGGCGGGAGGCTTTTATAGGCGAAGAGGCAAGGTCGGTGGAGGCCTAAGGGGCCCACACCACCCCTTGGCACGGCCTGGCCTGGCCCGCGCCACCAGGTGGTGTGGCCAGCCCCTAGCCCTCCTCTGTCTCTACTTTGGACTCCGTCTGTCAGAAAAAATAGGAGGTTTGGCTTTCGTTTCGTCCAATTCCGAGAATATGTCTTTTCTAGCTTTTCTGAAACCAAAAACAGCAGAAAACAGGCAACTGGCACTGCGGCATCTTGTCAATAGGTTAGTTCTAGAAAATGCATAAAAGTATCTCAAAATATAGACAAAACATAAGATAGTTGATATAAAACAAGCATGGAACATAAAAAATTATAGATACGTTTAAGACGTATTACTGCACTTCAACTCGATCTTGAGATCGTCAAGTGTACGACTACATCATCCACGAAATCAAATTTCGTTAACAAAGATTTTCGGTCTTCAAAGGTACGATCTTTATGGATGTATATCCACCCATTGCTTGTATCTGGATAGATAGATCTTGATGCTTAGTTGTTCATAGCATAGGGAAAAAATTCTATGTTGCGAGCCCAACACGTGGCTCCGAGCTCCTAGGCGAGGAGGCTCCGTGCTGGGAAGAAGAGCAAAAGAGACCGACAGTGGTTGGCGCTATGATGTAGGGGACCGATTATTTTCAAGAGACCCCCCTCTTGTATTTCGGTTGTAGTTTAGAATGAACAAGGAGTCTTTTTCATAAAGATTGTGAATAGTGTGTGAGAGTTTGATCCCTATTTCATTTACAAGAAAGACTGCACCGGAATAATAGGTTTCACCTCTACTCGGAAATGCACGACTGCTTTGATTTGTATTGTAGATGGAGCTTTTCCAGATACACAAGATGACTACCTATGCATGACCGAGTCCACAACATCTGAGTGTGTGTAAAGTTTTTGCCGTGTTGTGGTAGGATACTTTGGGCGAGTTTATCTTAGATCACTAAATGCACAAGACACAACTCGGATATTGGCACATGATGCTGCTAGGGGATTTTATGGGATGCTTGGGAGCATCGACTAGATGCGTTGGGATAGAAGAATTGTCCATTTTCTTGGGAAGGGATGTACAAAAGCCACACTAGAGAATGCTGGTACTTGAGGTTATAGAAGATTATGACGTGTGGATTTGACACACTATTTTTTTAGCATGCTTGGATCTCACAATGACATTAACGTGTTACAACAATCTCTAGTATTTGAAAAACTAGTTGAAGGCAATTTCTTGGCTGTGAACTTTGTGGTTAATGGCACAGAATACACCAAAGACTACTACCTTGACGATGGCGATGGACAACATTCGTAAAGACAATATGTGACCCTCATACTGATGCGTGAATTTTCTTTTCGAAGCAGGAAGGATGTTGAGCGAGAATTTGGTATGCTCCAAGCTCGTTTTGCTATCATCAGGTACCATCCTCATACCTGGTCGACTTCTTAGATGTAGGAGGTGATTAATGCATGAGTGATCATGCACAATATTATTATCGAGAGTGAGTGCAATGCTTCTGCTATCGATGATGTGTCGTATGAGCACATGAGCTCTCTTTCCAATGTCGATCACGAGGTGTCGAGTGACTTTGGTGATTTCCTCGCCATGTATCAAGAAATCTGCGATGAATAGGTGCATGCACAACCACAAGAAGATCTCGTGGTTTTGGGTGCTCAAAGAAAACGCACGGGACAACGCCTCCCAACTTGATCTATTTGAACTTTAAATTATCGTGTGAACTATATTCCTTTTATATTTAACTTTGTTGTAATAAACTTGAATTTATTTAAATTTTTATGCATGATATGTGTTATTGGGGCTGAAAATGTGTTAACTAGTGGACTTTTGATCGTTGGGGTGTGCCGAGTGAGGGGTGGCCACACCAAACCGCCGATAGTTTGGAAAGCCCTCCCCAAAGCAGCCGTAGGCGTGTTTGTCGGCCACAGGTTGGAGAGCGCTGGTAGAGATGCTCTAATGATGAAATGTGAATAACCTTTTGTGAAAAACAAACTAAGAATAGGAGACGTCAAGAAAGGAAGGTATATTGGAAAGATTTGCGAATGCTACAATGCAGAAGAGGCAAAGTGGCAAAAACCACAGGTGCTCCAAATACTAGATACAGATACTTCTGCAAGAGTTACGAAGTCATAAGAGCGAATCCTACAAACAAATCCAAATGAAGTCATGCGTGAGTCTATTGCAAGCAGTGTTCCCCGTTTCAAAAATAAAGGTCTAAAAAACGAGGAAAGTGATGAGCGTCCCCCAGGGATCAAATCCCCGGATCCACGGGTCGCTAGCCGTCCGATTAAGTGTTTTTGACCATCTGATCAGGCTGTCCGCCTCCTCTCCCGTTTTTGCTTCCATAAACCCGGAATATAGCAAAACTAAACATCGATTGCAGCAAAAAAAGGTTCATGAGACAAAAGAAAAAAGATCTCACCAGAAACGTCATAGCAAAAAGTGGGTGCTATTGTAGCAAAATCGACCTCCTGAAAACATCAACGGAGACCTCGCTAGAAAAATAAAAATTGTGCTACTATACCAAAATCTTGTAGCAATAATTTTGTACTAAATTAGCAAAAACATAAAACAATTGTAGCAAAAAATTTCTTCGTTTGTAGCAAAATTTTGTTTATATAATGCAAGTTCACAAAAACGGTACGTAACAAAAAAAATCTGCTATATTGCAAATCCATAGAACCAATGTAGCAAATTCACATAACTGTTTGTAGCGGAGTCGCTTGCACGGGAATTGCAACAACAGTTTGTAGCAGAGTCGGTGGCTATTTGTAGTAGAGTCGGTTGCCGTTTGTAGCAGCACCGCCCAGGATTGGCAGCGACCACCGCTCGCCGGAGCTCCACCCTCATCCGCTTGCACCACCACTGGCAACTTCTGATAGCACCACCAATTGCCGCTTGCAGCACCATCAACACCCGTTGGTAGCATCGCCGGTTGCAGCAACATCGCCTGGGATTGGCAGCAACCATTTCTTGCCGGAGCTCCGCCGTCATCCATTTGTAGCACCACCAACAACTGCTGGTAGCACCACGGGTTGCCGTTTACAGCAGGGCCGACCAGGATTTGCAACAAACTGCCGCTCGTAGGAACTCCGTCGTCATCCGCTCGCATCACCACTAACACGGGTGGTAGCACCACCGGTTTCCGCTTGTAGCAGCGTCTGGCCACCGAATTGTAGAAGCGAGGCGAAGCGCACGACCGGGGAAAAAGGTCCTTGCGAGGCGGCGCATGGCGACTCAGGTGAGGGCGTGCAGACGGGGTGGAGGCCGACAACAAGGCGAGCTCGCGCGGTGCAGGTGGGGGAGCGGCCAGCGGTGCCGCGGTCTGTGGAAGTCAACGCCTTATTCTCTCGTTAGGGATTAAACGAGAACGAAGGAGATGAGGCTAGTCATGTTGGGAGTAACTTGGATAGTAACATAGTCCTACATATATTGCCAACTATGTATTTAGATGACATGGCATGCAATTAAATGATGAGAGATGCCTTGTGATAACTAGCTATGTTACCATAACATCCCACATTTCAAGACAAAATGAGTCTATATTGTTATAAATAAGACTTGTATGATAATTGATACCACACCTATGTTATTTTCTACTATAGAGGTAGTAACTTAGACTAGTAACATATACATGTTACTACTCTAAGAGCATGTACAATGAAGAGTGCTTAGAGTGGTGCTTACAAAAATAAACAAGACTTGTTCTTAAGCACGAGTGCTTATTTATATAGGTGAGGTGCCTAGTTAAGCATCTTCCTTCTACAAATAAGCACCAGTGCTTAAGTCTAAACCGGTTTATTTTCTTAAGCACCCGGCGTTGTACCTGCTTTAAGTTACTACCCATTATGATCAGCCTGAGCAGAAGATAATGTTGGTAGTGGGCCAGTCTATCTCGTGCGACGCTTGGCGTGAGATCCCCGGTCAAAAGCAAGTGTTTTCCAAAAAACAAGCGATGTTCTCGATCGACCATGGTGGAGGGCTAGTGGAAGACAGTCGTTGGGTCGCTGGCAAGCGGGCCCTCGGCCCCTCGCGGGAGGACACGGGAGGCTGCGCGCGCTGGCCGACCCAACTGTTGGCCAATTAGATGCACGGATGGATCGAGCCGAATGCGTCGGTCCGAATAGGTCGTGCCGCTACGACGCCGCACACGTTCTCGCGACATGTTTGGACGGGGTGGATCAGGCCGGTGGAGATGCTCTTACCAAGTCATATGCGAATCTTACGAACAAACACTAATAAAGTCATGTGTGAGTCTATTGCAAGCAGTGTTCCCGTTTCAAAAATAAAGGTCTAAAAAACAAGCGATGTTCTCGATCGACCACGGAAGAGGGCTTTTCGGCGTTTTGATGAAAACCATTTGTTAAACTTGCATGCACAGAAAAAAAAAACTTGTCTCAACTTCTTGCGGCTGGTTTGTGCGATCCTGGTTCAACCGTTCAAGCAAGGTCTCTTTGTGGGGGAACGGGCATATTCTTTGCAGTTAAGTATCCGGGCGAACTAACTAGTTAATGCAAAATGTCGACATTTCGCCACATCGTCCGATCAGCCTAGCTCACGCTTTCTCACTCGCTCTATCTCTCTCTTTCCTATCCATTTCGCTTCGGATTTGTTTACAATTTTATTCTTCACACGTCCAAATCTGTCCCCAACTCCCCCGATAGATTAGGCTTTTTAAATCCGCTTTGCCAATAATCCCAACAGCACACTCTACCTAAAACTAAATAAATATCCCAAGAATCTTACTACCAAGTATTCGCACCAACCTGTTTTCTCTGCAGATGGCAGATATATTTCCTTTTGTAATACAGTGCTGGTAGCAGCACAGCTCTGGTCAGTAAAACCATGAAGAAATTAGTGGACGGCACATGAAAATAGCTAGTAACCAGGAAGAAATTAGTGCACGGCACATGGCAATTGCTAGTACTGGTACTAATCATCTTGTTAAGCAAGCAGCCATCGATTGGGTGTTGTTAGCAGTAGTAGTACATCGAGCCACCCGCAAAAAAAAAAAGTAGTAGTACATCGAGCCTCTCCGGGGAAAACTGCCAAAACCAGAGGCTAAACCAATCTCTACTCTCTCCTCTGCATCTCATCATCGATCACAAACTAGCGGGGTGAAAAAACAAAAAGAAGAAGAAGAAAAAGAAAGAACTCATCAAATCAATCCACAAGGCCATGCCACCGTACTAAAGGAACGATCAATCGCTAGGCAGACGGGGATCAGGATCAGTCAGTCCTGGAAGCCGGTCTTCTCCCAG
Source organism: Avena sativa (assembly GCA_916181665.1). Taxonomy (NCBI): domain Eukaryota; kingdom Viridiplantae; phylum Streptophyta; class Magnoliopsida; order Poales; family Poaceae; genus Avena; species Avena sativa. The sequence goes on from OV702286.1 coordinate 313,502,084, forward strand.
ATGGCGTTGCGGACACGGCGTAGGTCGCGGCCCTTGAGCGTGCGCCCGGCGCCCTCACGCACGGAGAAGGACGCCGCGGCGCGCTCCCGGCACATGAGCTGCTCGTGCGGCGGCACCCACCCGCCGTCGCCACGCTCCAGGTACCCGTCCCCGCGGTCGTCCGACGGCCACCGCCCCGCACCGGCGCTGCCCCCGCCGTACTCCGCGCCGAGGATCTTGGACCAGTCCGGGATGTTGACCGGCATAGACGCCGGCCCACCACCGGCAGCGTCCCGCGGAGCCGCGGCACGCGGCTTAGAGGCCTTGGAGGCGGGCGTGGACGCGGACAGAGCGCGCCCGTACGTGTCGACCGGCGAGGACGCTACCGCGGCTCCCGCGCCCCAGATGATGTCGGCCTCGTCGAGCTCCAGGGCCGGGTCGGCGGCGTGCTGCAGCGGGCGTGCCGGCGCGAAGAGCCGGTGCGCTGAGACCATGGAGAGGCTGCTGCTCCGGCCCGCCATCGTCGTGTTTCTCTTACCCTGCCGGTGGGTGCGGTTAGTTGGTTCTCGATTCGGCGGAGGTACACAGGCAATGTGTGTGTGTGTGTGTAAAGTGCAAACCGCGATGGCGTTTCCTCGAGTTCTTCTCGCAACTGGTGGAGCGGCGGATTTTATAGCGGCGGGAAGAAGGGGACGGGAGTGATGTGGATAAGGTTTGTTTTTGCTCAGTTACTTCAATGGGAGCCCAAGTGTCGCGTATTTACCAGATCTGCCATCGTCGCTGCCAGTGTACTGCGGTGGCATGGGAGGAGCGTGTACCGTTTCGTCGTTTGCGAGTGAGTTGCGACGGACGCATACGGAGCCAGGACCAAGGAGACGGAAATGGTTGGGATTTCGCAGAGGCATGGGCGCGTGCATATTTCCACAGGATCGGAGGATACATTGCCTCTGCTGGCAACCCATGAGATCGTGTCCTCTTCCAAATGCGTAGGCAGATCACGGACATGCGTACGCAAATCACATCCATTCGATCCTTCTGTAACTGGTTTTGTTTCGCCATGTAGGGACTAATAACTAGTACTAGGAGCCATATTTTCGCTGCCGGATAAAAAAAACATGTGATCAGATCAATATTTGTTTTAGCAATTTTGTAGGTAACCAAAACTATATGCTCCGACCTAGACTAAAATAGAAATTCCGATACTCGTCTTTAATAATATTTCATAAATAAACTTCACCAAAAAATACCCGGGAATTTTGCATCCATAAGTACAATCCTCTCGGGGAGAGTGTCCGGTAAGACATATTCGTCGATTCATCCATATAGGGATCTTTCAATTAACTCATTTGACGGTATTTTATTAATTTTAAGTCTTATACATGTGTAACCCCTTTGCATATCTCCTGCAAGCATCAAACCTAAAACTCACGGTACCTCACGGCTCACAACAACACAATTTTTGGCATTGGCAGCTCGGCCCAAGGCCAAACCCAAAAACTCAGGCCTACATACTGGCGGAGCCAGCTCCCGGCAACCCTGGGCAGCTGCTCTGGCTTAGCCGGAACATCTCCTTTAAGCGTTGGGATTTGTGCACCAATTAGCAACCATGTTTAGCTAGGGAGATTCCGGCTGCCGGCATCACAAGCAGGGGCGGACCCAAGTACAGCCGAGTGGGGGCCTAGGCCCCCAATCAAAATTTTAAACTCATATAAAATTTAGTCGGTATTGAAAGGAAAATTTTAAATTTCTGCAAGTTCATACATGAAATGCCCTCACTCACCGTATTGCCCCCCACTCATTATTTTCTCTAGGTCCGCCCCTACAAGCAGACCTTGCCCAAGCTCCGGCAGTGAGCTGGCCCCGCCACTGGGCCTTGACCTAAAATTTAGACCCAACGGTCGGGTCAGGCTAAGCCGACTTTATGTTTAAGAGATTTAAGGAAGTGGCCCGGCCCGTGGTCTGCTGACCAATCGGGCTTTCGGAATTTTTTGTCAAGCCAAACCTAGGACTAGATTTTCTGCTTCGGGCTTTTCTCGGCCTGGTCCAGCCCAAGGTATGCCCAGGTACCAACATAGTCCATGTCATCCATAATTATCCCCGACTCGCGTAAGCCATGCTGTCATTGTAGAAGCATCGTCGTCCCTCACGTATGAATACCATTGTTTATAAAACATGGGTCTTAAAAAAAGAATAATCCATTTATGTCCGAAATGTATTTAACATAAATAATTCTTCTCAATTTGCTAAACGAAGATGTCCTCTCTTCGTCAAATCCTTTCTGTGTGAGAAACTTGTACCGGGATAATACATCGACACATACACAAGATTGATGTAGTAGAAGAAATCCGAGTAAACGGATGATATGAAGAAAACACATGGCATAGTGTTTTCTATATGTACAGGAATTAAAAGCACATGAATAAATACGGAGTAGCACAAGTTCTTTCATTCACAAAAGAAGAGCGGAAATGTTTGGACTTGGATTTAAGTGGATACCACATACTAATTCGTAGGGAAAACAATCTAACAACAGAAGTTTCGTTTACGAAATTCATTACGGAACTACTTTGCACACGACAGTTGCATGTCCGATTTATGAACGATACAACATCCAGCGGGTTACCTTGATCTGGTCTAATAAATGGAAGGCTCATATGCACTGTGCGTATGAAAATCGGACACAACATGTCGTGTGTGTAGCAGCACTCAATTCATTACTACCTAAAGAATCGGACCTAGTCGTGTTGGCGTACATCGTTCCGTGCCAAGATTCTTCATGGGTACTCCGAGCTGTGAGCCCACCGGCAATTATTACCGGCCACGATCGTCATTGCGTCCCCGCTTCCGTGAAACCCACTTTTCCACTGATGACTGATCCCATCCGGCCCGCCCAGCACGTACGGCTCCTCTGCAACCAGCTCTCCATCCGACGGCCAGCATTCCCTCCCGTGACGTCGGCGTGCGGAAATCAACGAGCGCATGCACGAAGCTCGATCTGCCTCCGCCAGGGAGGGGCGTTCCCGTAACTTCCCCCGCGCACTCATCTCTGTGGGGGCGATATGGAGCTTTGGTGCTTTGGCTTTCGCCTCTGTCGCGACGCGCGGGCCAGGCGAGCGCGGCGGGCGACGCATGGCGGGCGGCGAGAGGCTGGACAGCTGGACGGGCACGTGATGCGGGGCCAAGGTGGAGGCTGGACTGTCGCTCTCGCCCTGCCTGTCTCGTAGGATCCGATGGCAAGCCGTGATGAGAGAGGGTGGAGGGTGTGCGGTGTTGCGTTAAGGGGAGCAGCGTCCGTGCAGGATACCGTCGGGTTCGTAATGGTTGCAGCACCTAGCCTCGCTGCCTACGGCAAACAGTTGACATTTCGGCCTTGGCTTTGGGAACGGGCCGGGAGGGACACGATAACTGCACTCAGACTCAACTCAGCAGGAGGCCAAGGGTTGCAAATTTTGAATCCGTTCCTAGTCCACCGTAGTATCTCTCTGTATAAAGAATTTCCGTCCGTGTGCAAGCCAACCGAGACTTGCTAGGTCAAACGAGGGTTTTAAAAATCTCTGCAACAAGCAACTAATTTTGACCAGATGATGAATTCGTACCAGTACTAGTACTATACTGGTTGTACTCACTCGTGCACGCGTGAGGTAGATAAAGCATGGTAGATTGGTACTACTACGACGGACCAGCCACGGTTAATCAACTCCAACAAACATCACAGTCATTCCACACCCTTCCTGATGCTGAAAGAAAGAGACGTTAGATACTTTCTCCGATCCTAATTACTATTATATTTTAGGTCTAGATACATTTGAATTTAGATAAATCTGAAAATATTAATTAGGATTGGAGGGAGTAAATTTTTTTAGATCAGATGTTTAGATAAATCAACAAGCCTATTTAACCTATCGAGAAGATAATACGGCCACTTACGTTGTTTACAGCCAGAATGAGTGCTCCTTTTACTTAGTTAACCTTAGCCACCCCCCACTTTTCTATGTATAATTTTGACAAGTGAAAGGGACAGTGCAAGTGCACATCTTTCAACCTTGTTTTTTTTGGACAGGGAAGGACCCCGAAGGGTCTAGAGCTGCCATTAAACGGTGGTCACACAAAACAACAAGGACCTTATAGAAAGTAAAAAAATACAAACAAGCCCTTGAACATTACAAACAGGACCTCAAGATTAACTCTGAAAACACAACCGGGTCCCCGACCATCGAGGAAGATGAAGCTCTCAACGCCGCGGTCGCCAGCGTCTCCACCGGGGACGATACCACTTGGCACATACTTGACGATGAATGCCGCAACAGAGAAGCGGAAGGACCTCCACTTTGGCGCGTCGTCCTGGAGGTTGATGGAGTTGCGGAACACGCAGAGCTGCATCGCAGAATGGTCGCCTTGACCAGAGATAACCGTGGCATCAGATCGCCATGGTTTGGGAATTCCGCAGGTTGCAGCGATGAGCCCCCGCCGTTGAGGACCAAGACAATCTTCTCCCTTCCAATCCCCACGCCTTCCTCCATGGTGACAGTAGGAGCTACAAGAGGGGAACGATCGAGTTGGATCGTCGTCGGGAAAACAAACCTTACTTGGAGGGTGAGTGGTGGTCTTCTCCACCATCACCATCGGCTCTCCCCATGAGCATCGTCATAGATGGAAGAGAGACCACATCGAGCAGGGGAGGTCCAACACCACCATCTCGAAGCACCCGTGGCAAGCCTTATTCAGAGGGATGCACATCCTCAACCAGCTCATCTACACCACCGCTTGCCACAGTCGGGATGCAATGAAGCAACGGAGGCACGATGCGTGGTGGATATGGATGCTGGAGTCCACCACCCGACCCTCAGTCACTAGAGGGGAAAACACCACCAAGGACAAGCCTACAACTACTATAGCACACATGGGTGGGACCCTCACCCGATATCGGCGCTGGCGATCACCGGAGAAGAAAGGGGAAGGGGTCAGACGACCCTAGGAAGGAGAAAACCTAGGAGGAGGGATGCGGGAGATGAGAGGAGTGCGGGAGGAGAGAGAGGTGAGTGAGCGCGGACCGTTTCTACTCGAAAATGGATTTTCAACCTTGTTCGCATGCTCACTCAGCCAGATAGGCCACTGCAATATGTTATCGCCAGAGTTCACTGATATCTGTGCGAGAGCATTGAAGGAAATATGCCCTGAGAGGCAATAATAAAGTTGTTATTATGTATTCCTTGTATATGATAGATGTTTATTTTGCATGCTATAATTGTATTGATAGGAAACATCAATACATGTGTTTTTAATAAACAAAAAGGGTTCCTAGTCATGCCTCTCTTATAGACTAGCTTGTTGATTAATAGGATGATCAAGGTTTCCTGATCATGGACATTGGATGTTGTTAATAACAAGGTCACACCATTGGTGGAATGATGTGATGAACATTCATCCGAAGTATAGCATTACGATCAAGTCATTATTTTTATATTGCTATAACATCATACGAAGTAATCTTTATCCTTAGACCATGAGATCATGTTAATTGCTAACACCGGAAGAGTATCTTGATAACATCAAACGTCACACCGTAACAGGGTGACTATAAACATGGGTTCAGTGCTACGAAGGTGTTATGTTGAGGCTCATGGATCAAGAGTGGAATTTGTCAATCCAGATGACAGATAGATATACTCTGGGCCCTCTCGGTGATATTACATTAGGATAGCTTGCAAGCAAGTGATGTGATCACTAGAATGTTATATCACGGGAACGAGAAAAGAGTGCATGTCGGTAACGAGATCAAACTAGGTATGGAGATACCGATGATCGAATCTCGGACATGTAATATATCGAGAGACAAAGGGATTTAGTTACAAGCGTTAAAGGTTCTCACGATCACAGGAGTCATCGTTGAATGTGTAGGAGTCAGTACGGATCTCCAGGTCCCGTTGTTGATTATTGATCGGAGAAGGGTCTCGATCATGTCTGCATTATTCACGAACCGTAGGGTGGCACACTTAAGAGTTACCGGACACCATTTTGGAGCACATATGTTTCAGACAAAAGAATTGCAAAGCGCAGGAATTGTTTCAATAGAAACTGGAAATTGTTTCGGGTGAAATTGCAGAATGTGTTTCTGCATGTGATATTGAAATATTGCAAGGGGCTATATGTGAATGTTTGTTAATTAAAGTAATTAACAAAATTCTTAATAAATTTAATAAAAGAGTTTTATTAAATGAGAGAGCATTAAATTTGGAGAAACTTAATGCATTTAAAGTGGAGACTTTAAAAGGGAATGTGAAGAGGCATTTTAATGTGGAGGAGTTACCACCACATGAATGGGGGAGGTGAGGGGTTACCCCCCATGGGCTGGCCATGGAGAGAGGGGGCACCCCCCTCCTCCTATAAAAGGCCACCCATTCCCTCCTTCATCCTCACACCTCCTTGTGAAGGATCTCTCTCCCCCTCTAGAATTATTCCCCCATGGTCTCGGATTAGCGAGATACATGTTCCCGGTGGCATTTTGTCTGGAAGGAGTTGTTGCTTCCGTTGGATCGCTGGAGCGAGGAGGTGGAGGTTGTCCGGTGGCTTGAACGTGTGTGCGAGTGCGGATGCGCTGCTGAGTTGCGGCGCTCGGACTTCCTCACGATCTTGAGATCGGCAAGTGTACGACTACATCAACCACGAGTTCCTACTCGTTAACAAAACTCGTTGTCTTTGAGGGTAAGTTCTCCATGGATGTATGTCCACCCGTTTGCTCTGTATCTAGTAGATAGATCTTGGCGTGTAGTTCTCATTGTAGGAATTTTTTTGTTTTCTATGCTGCGGACCCAACAGTGGTATCAGAGCCTGATCTATGCGTAGGTGCTTTGCACGGGTAGTACAAATATGTTTATATGTGGGCGATGATGATCATGTTATTGCATCTTCTATGTACTTTGGATATTGGTGACATAGTGGGATGAAGCGGCCCGGACCAACCTTACATGTCATCGTACATGAGACCGGTTCCACGACTGACATGCAACTTGTTTTGCATAAGTGGCTGGCGGGTGTCTGTCTCTCCTACTATAGTCAATATCTGATTTACAACGAGTTGCTAATAACTTGGTTATCCTCGTTGTGGTTCATGTTCGTAGGTTAGACAGGTCCTATCTCCGAAAGCCCTAAGCCACGTAAAACTTGCAATTGATAAATTAGAGGCGTCTAGTTTAGATCGTTGCTGGGCTAGTGTTTTGATATGGTATTGTTGTAAGTAGATGTATAATAGATACTCTTACAACTCACTTAACGTGTAAGTTCCATAGACCTTGGCCTTACACACAAAGGAATGATAGAGATCATACCACGATGCAAATGATAGAGATCAAATGCATGGACCATATCACCTCACTTCACACATTAGATGTTAGCATCTTATATTGCTAGTTTGGCGCGTTTGGTAACATTATAAGATGATCCCTCATTTAGATATCAAGATAAAATGTGTTCTTCCTTAAGTATGCACCGTTTTGTGGATCGTGTTTTGAGGCATCACGTGATGATCGGGTGTTTTCAACTCTACGCTTTCATACAACGGGTGTAAGACAGTTTTACACACGCAAATACTAAGGTTCTTACTTGACGAGCCTAGCATGTACAGACATGGCCTCGGAACACGGACCGAAAGGTTAAGCATGAGTCATATAGTTGATATGATGCCCATATAGATGCTCGCCTTTGAAGCTACACCGACTCACGTGATGATCGGACTTGGTGTAGTGGATTTGGTTCATGTAATCACCAAAAGGACACGAGGGATGTCGTTTTTGAGTGGGAGTTCATTAGTAATTTGGATTAGTTGAACTCGATCTATCATAAACTTAGTCTAAATATACTTTACAAATTCTGTTGTAGATGGCACCACCTGCTTTTAATTTCAATGTGTTCATGGAGAAAGAGAAACTTGCTGCGAATGGTAGCAACTTCACCAACTGGGCTATGAATTTGAGGATTCTCCTCACTGCTGCACAAAAGCAATATGTGCTAGATGCGCCGCTAGGCCCCCCCACCAGCTCCTGATGCCCCTGACAAGGAAAAGAACGTCTATATAACTCGTCAGGAGGACCACAACTTAGTTCATTGCGGCATACTGTATGGGCTAGAGCCAGAACTTCGAAAACGTTTCGAAAATGGCAATGCCTTTGATACCATGGGAGAATGGAAAATGATTTTCGATACCCATGCTGCCGTAGAGAGTTGTAATGCTATAGAAAAGTTCTTTAGCTGCATGATGGAGGAAAACAGCTCCGTTAGTGAGCACGTACTCAAAATGACTGGGTACGCCGATAAGCTTGTGTCCTTGGGAATAACGATTCCCATTGACTTAGGCATACATCGTGTTCTCCAATCTCTGCCACCTGGCTACAAGAGCTTCATGATGAACTATAATATGCAGGGCATGAAGAAGTCTCTTCCCGAGCTTCTATCAATGCTTAAGACTGCAGAAGTGGAGATTAGGAAAGAACATCAAGTGTTGATGATCAATAGGACCACCGGTTTCAAGAAGGACAAGAAAGGCAAGCACAAGGGAAAGAAGGGTGGCAAGTCTATTGCCACGCCTGAAAAGAAACCCCGAGCTGGCCCTAAGTCTGACACCGAGTGCTACTATTGCAAGGGGACTGGCCATTGGAAGCGCAACTGCCCCAAGTATTTGGCGGACAAGAAGTCCGGCAAGGCAAACAAAGGTATATGTGATATACATGTTATTGATGTGTACTTGACTAGTACTCGCAGTAGCACCTGGGTATTTGATACGGGATCGGTTGCTAATATATGTAACTCGGTTCAGGGGCTGCGGAACAAGCGACAACTAGCAAGGGACGAGGTCTCGATGCGGGTCGGCAATGGATCAAGAGTTGATGTGATCGCCATCAGAACGCTGCCTCTCCATATGCCATCGGGATTAGTTATAAACCTAAATAATTGTTATTTGGTGCCTGCACTGAGCATGAACATTGTATCCAGATCGTGTTTGATGCAAAGTGGTTATTCATTTAAGTCTAAAAACAATGGTTGTTCGATTTATATGAATAATATATTTTATGGTCATGCACCTATGTTGAATGGTTTATTTCTGTTGGATCTCGATAGTAGTATTATGCATATTCATAATGTTGATGCTAAAAGGATTAAACTTGATAATGATATATCTACATATATGTGGCACTGCCGTCTAGGTCATATTGGCGTTAAACGCATGAAGAAACTCCATTCTGATGGACTTTTGGAATCACTTGATTTTGAATCATTTGATACATGTGAGCCATGCCTTATGGGCAAGATGACTAGAACACCATTTTCCGGTTCAATGGAACGGGCGACAGATCTATTGGAAATCATACATACTGATGTACGTGGACCAATGAGTGTGTCGGCGTGAGGTGGATATCGTTATTTTGTTACTTTCACGGATGATTTGAGTAGATATGGGTATATCTATTTGATGAAACACAAGTCTGAAACTTTTGAAAAGTTCAAAGAATTTCAGAATGAAGTGGAAAATCATCGTAACAGAAAGATCAAATTTCTGCGGTTTGACCGTGGAGGAGAGTATCTTAGTTACGAGTTTAGCACATATATGAAAGACTGTGGAATAGTTTCACAACTCACGCCTGCCGGAACACCACAACGTAATGGTGTGTCAGAACGTCGTAATCGTACTTTATTGGATATGGTTCGATCTATGATGTCTCTGACTGACTTGCCACTGTCATTTTGGGGTTATGCACTGGAAACCGCTACATTCACTTTAAATAGGGCACCATCTAAATCCGTTGAAAAGACACCGTATGAATTATGGTTTGGAAACAAACCTAAGCTGTAATTTCTTAAAGTTTGGGGATGCGATGTTTATGTGAAGAAACTTCAACCGGATAAACTCGAACCCAAAGCGGAAAAATGCGTCTTCATAGGATACCCTAAGAAAACGATTGGGTATACCTTCTATCACAGATCCGAGGGCAAGGTCTTTGTTGCCAAGAATGGATCCTTTCTTGAGAAGGAGTTTCTCGCGAAAGGTGTGAGTAGTCGGAAGGTAGAACTCGAAGAGGTTATTGAACCTTCTCTTCATGAAATGGCGAGTAGCGCAACTCCAGAAGTTGTTTCGGAGTTGACTTCACCTAATGAAGAGAGAGCTAATGATATTGATCATGAAACTCCGAAAGAGGACACTACCGAACCTCGCAGGTCAAGTAGGACACGTGCAGCTCCTGAACTGTACGGCAATCCTGTTATGAATTTCATGATTGATGAAATAGATGACCCTACGACATATGAAGAAGCGATGATGAGCCCAGATTCCAACAAATGGCTAGAAGCCATGAAATCCGAGATGGAATCCATGTACGAGAACCAAGTTTGGAACTTGGTGGACTTACCTCACGACCGAAAGGCCGTTGAGAATAAATGGATTTTCAAAATAAAAACTGATGCTGATGGTAATGTGACCATCTATAAGGCTCGACTTGTCGCAAAGGGGTTTCGACAAATTCAAGGAGTTGACTATGATGAGACATTCTCTCCCGTAGCGATGCTTAAGTCGGTTAGGATTATGTTAGCAATTGCTGCATATTTCGATTATGAAATATGGCAGATGGATGTCAAAACTGCATTCCTCAATGGTAATATTGAAGAAGAGTTGTATATGATACAACCTAAGGGTTTTGTCAATCCTAAGGATGCTAATAAGGTGTGCAAACTTCAGCGATCCATCTATGGACTGAAACAAGCATCACGAAGTTGGAATCTCCGCTTTGATGAGGTGATCAAAGAGTTTGGATTTGTCCAAACTTATGGAGAGGCTTGTATTTACAAGAAAGTGAGTGGGAGCAATGTGGCATTTCTGATATTATATGTGGATGACATATTATTGATTGGAAATGATTTAGATCTTTTAAACAGTGTTAAAAGTTATCTAAATAGCAAATTTTCGATGAAGGACCTTGGTGAAGCTTCATATATATTAGGCATTAAAATCTATAGAGATAGATCAAGACGCCTAATTGGGCTATCGTAGAGTACATACCTTGATAAGATATTAAAGAAGTTTAATATGGACGGAAGTAAGAAGGGGTTCTTACCTATGTTGCAAGGCAAGACATTGAGTAAGACTCAAAGTCCGGCTATGGTGGAAGAAAGAGAGATAATGGATAAGATCCCCTATGCCTCAGCCATAGGATCTATAATGTATGCCATGCTATGTACAAGACCGGATGTGGCACATGCTATTAGTTTGACTAGTAGGTACCAATCTGATCCAGGTTCGGAACACTAGATAGCAGTCAAGAATATCCTTAAGTACTTGAGAAGAACTAAGGATATGTTTCTTGTATACGGAGGTGAAGAAGAGCTAGTCGCTAAGTGTTATGTCGATGATAGCTTTAACACTGATCCGGATGACTCTAAGTCTCAATCCGGATACGTATTTCTCTTGAACGGAGCTGCAGTTAGTTGGAGGAGCTCCAAACAACCTATGGTGGCTGGATCAACAACAGAGGCGGAATATGTTGCTGCTTCAAAAGCAGCGCAGGAAGCAGTTTGGATGAAGGAGTTCATAACGGAACTGGGTGTGGTTCCCAGTGCATTGGACCTGATGGTGATCTATTGTGACAACAATGGAGCCATAGCCAACGCCAAGGAACCAAGGTCTCACAAGAATTCCAAGCATATTAAGCGCCGGTTTCACTCCATCCGCGGGCATGTCAAGGATGGAGATATAAAGATTTGTAAAGTGCACACGGACCTGAATGTAGCAGATCTATTGACTAAAGTACTCCCTAAGGAAAAACATGATCAACACGAGAAATCCATGGGTGATAGATTTATCACTATGTGAACTAGATTATTGTCTCTAGTGCAAGTGGGAGACTGAAGGAAATATGCCCTGAGAGGCAATAATAAAGTTGTTATTATGTATTCCTTGTATATGATAGATGTTTATTTTGCATGCTATAATTGTATTGATAGGAAACATCAATACATGTGTGTTTAATAAACAAAAAGGGTTCCTAGTCATGCCTCTCTTATAGACTAGCTTGTTGATTAACAGGATGATCAAGGTTTCCTGATCATGGATATTGGATGTTGTTAATAACAAGGTCACACCATTGGTGGAATGATGTGATGAACATTCATCCGAAGTATAGCATTACGATCAAGTCATTATGTTTATATTGCTATAACATCATACGAAGTAATCTTTATCCTTAGACCATGAGATCATGTTAATTGCTAACACCGAAAGAGTATCTTGATAACATCAAACGTCACACCGTAACAAGGTGACTATAAAGATGGGTTCAGTGCTACGAAGGTGTTATGTTGAGGCTCATGGATCAAGAGTGGAATTTGTCAATCCAAATGATGGATAGATATACTCTGGGCCCTCTCGGTGATATTACATTAGGATAGCTTGCAAGCAAGTGATGTGATCACTAGAATGTTATATCACGGGAACGAGAAAAGAGTGCATGTCGGTAAAAATATCAAACTAGGTATGGAGATACCGATGATCGAATCTCGGACATGTAATATATCGAGAGACAAAGGGATTTAGTTACAAGCGTTAAAGGTTCTCACGATCACAGGAGTCATCGTTGAATGTGTAGGAGTCAGTACGGATCTCCAGGTCCCGTTGTTGATTATTGATCGGAGAAGGGTCTCGATCATGTCTGCATTATTCGCGAACCGTAGGGTGGCACACTTAAGAGTTACCGGACACCATTTTGGAGCACATATGTTTCATACGAAAGAATTGCAAAGCGCAGGAATTGTTTCAATAGAAACCGGAAATTGTTTCGGGTGAAATTGCAGAAGGTGTTTCTGCATGTGATATTGAAATATTGCAAGGGGCTATATGTGAATGTTTGTTAATTAAAGTAATTAACAAAATTCTGAATAAATTTAATAAAAGAGTTTTATTAAATGAGAGAGCATTAAATTTGTAGAAACTTAATGCATTTAAAGTGGAGACTTTAAAAGGGAATGTGAAGAGGCATTTTAATGTGGAGGAGTTACCACCACATGAATGGGGGAGGTGAGGGGGCACCCCCCTCCTCCTATAAAAGGCCACCCATTCCCTCCTTCATCCTCACACCTCCTTGTGAAGGATGTCTCTCCCCCTCTAGAATTATTCCCCCATGGTCTCGGATTAGCGAGATACATGTTCCCGATGGAATTTCGTCTGGAAGGAGTTGCTGCTTCCGCTGGATCGCTGGAGCGAGGAGGTGGAGGTTGTCCGGTGGCTTGAACGTGTGTGCGAGTGTGGATGCGCTGCTGAGTTACGGCGCTCGGACTTCCTCACGATCTTGAGATCGGCAAGTGTACGACTACATCAACCACGAGTTCCTACTCGTTAACAAAACTCATTGTCTTCGAGGGTAAGTTCTCCATGGATGTATGTCCACCCGTTTGCTATATATCTAGTAGATAGATCTTGGCGTGTAGTTCTCATCGTAGGAAATTTTTTGTTTTCTATGCTGCGGACCTAACAAGCATCTCCACGGGCGACCCTAAAGCGCCTAAATAGGTTTTGGATGCCGGTAGAAAAATTCCTACCACTAGTATCTTTGAAACAGGTCGTCGTAGGTAAACCTCTTATTCTATCTGACACTACCACATCACCCCAAGCCCAACTGGTAGCATCGACAACACCCCCATGTCAGATTTACTCGTCTGGCCCTGTCATGAGTGAGAAAAAGGCACCTATCCCTCTCTATCATCCCGTGCCTCTCCTCTATTATTCCCCACCTACCCCATGCCGTGTCTCTACCAAGCACCACCTCGAGGCGCGCTGCCCTCTAGCCTAGCACCACCTCCCTCTTGTCGCCATGACTTATTGATGCATGTAAAATGCATACATGAACTTTATAGTTCGTTGCTATGAATTCCCACATATTTCCTACATATATGATGTTATATTCATATTTTACACTGATTTATGGGGATTTACCAATGATCCCCTTTATTTTGTTTATAACTCTGCAGGATAGGAACACCCTGTTTTGCATATTTTTGCCTTTCGGGGACCTAAACAAAGTCAAATGGAGTTGGGCTTTCGGGAGCATCAATATTTCATAAAGAGAAGCACCTAGCTATTGGACCTCACCAAATGAGCCAAGAGGGCCAAAAGGGCCCAGGTGGCGCGCCTAGTAAGGGTATGCACGCCACCCATGCCCTTTCCCTCCTCGACCGTTGATTCACTTCGATCTTTCGCCCACCACCTTCGTATGACCTAAAAACCACTATATAAAGGGCCCCTCGGGAGTTCCTGGGGAGATGCGCCGTAGAAACACAAAAACACTAAAAAGGAGTCAGAGCTAGCGAACATTAGAGGGGGAAACTCCGCTGGAGCCGCCGCCGGAGGGATCTCTGTTGGGAATATGCCCTAGAGGCAAATAATAATATAGATTATTGACATATTTCATTAAGTTCATAATAGGTTTTATATCATGCTATAACTGTATTGATAGGAACATAAATACACATGTGACATGTAAACCACCAGAGTCCCTAGTGATCCTCTAGACACTAGTTCATTGGTCAATCGATGATTGACGTTTCCCGATCATGGACACTTATGTCAATTGACAATGGGGTCATTTTATTAGGTGAATGAAAGTGATGGACATACCCAACACAGAAATTATTACATGATCAATTCACGAAGCTCACCGTTACAATGACTGGGAAACGTAGTAACCAATTCCTTAGGCCGCGAGACCATATTTAATCACTATCACTCGAGAATGCTTTGTTTGCATCAAACGTCACTCGGTAAAATGGTGATCATAAAGGTGTCTTTAGGTATTCAGAGGAGCATGTAAAGGCGTATGTGTCAAGAGTGGTATTTCTTCTTCCGCATGATGGAGAGATACTCTGGGCCCACTCGGAGACATGACATCCATAAGGCTGCAGCTTGTGACTAGGTCACAAGGATGGCATAGCTCGGAACGAGTAAAGTTATTCTTGCCAGTAACGAGATTGAACTAGGCATGGCGATGTCTTTGATCAAGTCTTAGACAAGTGAAGTATCAAAGTAACAAATATAATAGGACTCTATTAATGGTTGAACAACAAAGATTCTCGTCGAATGCATAGGGGTCATTATGGGCATCCAAGTTCTGCTAATGATCATTTTTCCGAGAGGGGTCTCAACCATGTCTGGAGTGTTCCTAAAGTGTTAGGGTAGCACACTTAAGGGTTTGACAATGCTCGAAGATCGTTTTGGTATCATAGGAATCACCGAAGAAAAGAGAAGGGGAAATCAGAAGGGTTCCGGGAAAGTCCGGTGGATGTCTGGTGTTATAAATATATGTTAATTATTGAATTATACATTTATTTATATTTATTTTAATGATTTAAATATGATTTAATGGACAACCCATGCCTAATGGGCCAAAACCCTTGGGAAAAGGGCCCATGAGGGAAACCTGCCCAAACGGAAAAGGAGGGAGTGGCCGGGTGGGTCACTGGTGGCGTGCTAGTCCCATGTGGGCTAGTCGGCCAGCCCCCTCCTCTCCTCCCCTTGGTTTAGTCCCATATTGCTAAGGCAAGGGACTTGGGGGCTTCCCTCCCCTATATAAAGGAGGGCGTAGGGAGGAATTTAAATACACCAATTAATCCCAAGCTTTGAGGATTCTCCCTCCAAGTGCCCTCCTCTCTCCCTCTCTCTCTTGTTACCACGATCTCACTATAAGGGTTGTGCGGACAAGAGAGTTCTTCACCATAGAGCGTCGTCGCGCTGCGAGGATTTCGGATCCAAGAGATCTACTTCCCCAACCTATGTTAGATCAGGGTCCGGGAGTCATCGTCAAACACCGTATATGTGTGACCCCCTATGAGGTGCTGCACTTGTGGTACTCGATTCGTTCGAGCCATCAGAGTCATTGGAGCCGGTGGAGCTGGAGCTGGTGGAGCCGTCCGAGTTTAGAACAACCTTGAGGTCGGCGTTCATACGACTACATCAACCACGTCCTTCCAAATGTTACCAAAGCTTTTCGGTCTTCAACTTGGTGAGTTTGCAAAAAGCCCCTCCCATTACTGACTTTACGCATCCATTAGCGAGACTGGTCCATGCTTGACATATGGCTTGCACCGTATAAGTGGCTTGGGGGTGTCAGTTTCTCTCGTAGTAGTTGGTAAACCATTTACAATGAAGGGCCCCGAAAGGGGTGTAATAGCGACAATTATTTAATCAACATTGCTGTTCATGTTTATAGGTAAGAAATGGTTCTTGTGCAAAAGCCCTAGCAGCCACGTAAAATATGCAAAAGATAAAGAAAATGCATCTAACTTTATTTTGCAGGGGCTTGTGATATGATATGGTCAAATTAAAAGGTAAAGTAGTTTAATTTCCTATTGCTAAGTTGTAGTAATAAGATGGTGGCATCAAGGGCTTGGCGCCACACACCAGAGAGCACGGTGAAGATCATGGTGCAACGATCTACGACCATGTCATGTCACACTTATTTACATTTGATGTTTAATTGTGTGCATCTTGTTTGTGCTAGTATTAAATACTCGATGATAGCATTAATAGATGATCCCTTAATATAATACCAATATTGTGTTCTCCCTTAGTGTGCACCACCAATAAAGTTCTTCGTTATGAGGCACGCCGTGATGATCAGGTGTTAGACATATCTGCATTCACATATGGTGGGTGTAAGACATGTTGCAAAGCGAATACACTAGAGGTCCAATTGGCGAGCCTAGCATGTACAGACATGGCCTCAGAACAAGTATGATCGAAAGATCGAGCATGACTCACATGAATGATGTGATTAACATTGGAGAATGTCTACCTTTGCAGCTATGTTGCCGACCGTGACGATCGGAGATGACATAGTGAATGGGGATCGTGTAATCACTAAAACTTATTTAGGGATGTTTGTTTTAGTGGGAGCTCATCTAATATAATGTGATTATAATTTGAACTCATATTATGAACTTAGTCTAAATGTCTTTGCAAAACTTCTATAGATCATGTGAAAACCCAAGTCTATTTAGTTTTGAGGGTTTCATGAATAGTGAGAAACTCAAAGAAGATGGGTCCAACTTCATAGACTAATACCAACGCCTGAGGAACCCCCTCATCTCCATGATCTGTTCTATGTGCTGTGAGAACTACTAGGAGATTTTCCCGTGGGATTCACCGGATTTCTCGATGATCATGATTATCGTGCCTGACATGACGCCTTCATGACAGTCAAATGAACTATGGTTCATGTCATGGAGCCTGCTCTAGGAGCATCGTTCCATGAGATTGAGGCCTTCAGCCTAGACGAAGGACTTAATATGCTCTTTCCATCTCAAGTCGGAATCATGGAATTTGAATACATGGATGAATTCATCTCAACCAATATGAGGGAAGACACCAGCCTGGAAGACCACGTGGATATCATGGAAAGAATTCATGAGCACCTTGTGGACATCATGGACAAATGGGTGAATGGCAAATTTGTGATAGATGTGGTGTTGTTCTCGCTAGCCCACAACTACAAAGATGTCGTCTTAAACTACCTCATGTAAGGGAAATAGTTTACCTTCCTTGAGTTCATGGTTCATATGAGAACCCAGAACATAGTGCCTGCTCTAGGAGACGTCATCAATAGGAAAGGTATATATTTGATATACAAAGTTATAAATGTTTAATTTTCAAACACTTATAGAAGTTTTTATGAAGTATTTGATACTTGTATTGTTTTGTGAAAACAGGACCTGCTGCTTGAGAAGTGATTGAAGGAGTGGGCGTGACAACGCGTGTTGATGGTAAACAAGATGCCAACAACACTCTCCTTCTAAAGTTATCATTTGGATTAGAATATTTGAATAATTTTGTAATCGATGAGAGTGAACTACATTAGTGTGTGTCTTGCATTTTGTAAGATAGTTATTCATACGAATTTGAGACAAATCAGTTGTTTTATTCCTATGGGTAATATCTTTTATGTTCACGGTTTTGATTATGAATGGGTTATTGATATTTTGATCTTGATGATAGAAATTTAAAATGTTTATAAGATTGTGAAAATGCCAAAAGATATTCAAACTTAATAATGACATCATTTTGAATGACACTAGTGTGTTAAGTCATAATGGTACATATGAAAGGTTTCATAATTGATGAAACCAAGGTCTTAAAGATACTTGATCTTTTGACACATACAAACCATGCCCCTATTAGGCAAAGTGACTAAAACTCCACATTCTAGTAAAACGGGGTGCCTGTTGAATAATTGGTTATCATACATGATGATAAATTGTATTGTTCAACAAATGGTG
Organism: Avena sativa; assembly: GCA_916181665.1. Classification (NCBI taxonomy): domain Eukaryota; kingdom Viridiplantae; phylum Streptophyta; class Magnoliopsida; order Poales; family Poaceae; genus Avena; species Avena sativa. The sequence goes on from OV702286.1 coordinate 313,520,366, forward strand.
GATATCATTATTTCATAAAACTTCATTGTAAATCTAAGCAAATAAATGTATTTGCTGAATAAGACACAAGTCTAAAACTATTTGTTCTAAACAAAGAATTTCAGAGTGAAGAAGAATATTGAATTAACAAGAATATAAGTCTTTATGATTTGATCAAAATGATAGTATTTGAGTTGTGATTCATGCATATAAGACTTGTGAAAAGTGTTCCACAAATTACAATGCTAAGAAAATGTCAATGTGTTGACATGCATAAAGAATTGTAATCATACCATATTAGATATCGTATGGTCTAAAGTAATCTCTTAGCATGTTAGCATTAGTATTTAGAGAAGATAAATTAGAATAACAAAGACTTACTTATTGTATAAAGAATCATCAAAGATTCATGTAAACAACATCATAAGTGTATGACATAATGTGGTTTATAGAAATTCTAGAATTATGTGATAATTCAGAACTTTGTAGCGTGTTCCTAAGAAACTAAGAATATGTATTACACAACTACAACCAAAGGAGAAAATTAGCATTGCTCAAAGTGGTGATTTATCGAGAAGAGTTTCTCAATAAAAGAGTTGATGGATAAAGGTGAAAGCTCAAATAAGGTTGAGAACCTTGCCTCCAAATATCAAAGTAGCGCAATAGAATTGATTCCAGAACAGAACTCTACAAACAGAGGAGAAACTAATGATAATGGTCAAAAATTCCAGTGGGAGATTTTATTAAAAGAAAGTAGGATTCATGAATAAGTTCTGCCTCATTGCAGAATTGAATTAATGATTCACTTGTCATGTTAATGGAACAATGGCATACCTACGAACTACAATGAATAGATGGTGAACCCAAGTACGAGAAATGAGTTAGATTCATGAAATCCTATACATTAAGTTACATTTAAGATGGTAAAGTAAAATGTTACTTGATCTTATCAAAGTAAAGATATTACTTGATCTTTCTAAAGGGACTACTAGAGTAAGTGATCATGGGGCAAGGTCGAAAGTATTTGTGACACCCTACCCAATTTCATAGACTCTCTAGGTGAATCTCAAGGAAAAAATGAAACTTAAAGTAAGACATAAAGCTTGATTTGTGTCAAGAAATGTCTTGAACAAATTCAAATGGTTGACTATAATGTGTAGCAATCCTGAAGTCGGACAAATGGAATCTCGTAGCTAGAATTCTCAATTTGTTGAATGATCAGAGGATTTTTGGATTGTGCCCAGAATATTGAGAAGACATGCATTTACAATAAAGTGAGCGGGAGCTATGAGAGTTCCATACTCTTATATGTAACTAACATATTTTGAGTGGGAGCTTGATGAAACATATGATTGACATATTATGAATGCTATTGTTGGTATTAGTAATTATTAGAGAATGTTAAGTAGATGAAGTTGAACGAAAATTGAATATTGAAATCTATCAAGATAGATTGATATGTTTAATAGCATTAATTCAGAATGTTTTCCTAGATTGGATTCTGAAGTTCATAATGGAACAGGTTAAGAAGGAAGTTCTTACTTGTCTAACTAGGTGAAGCATTGAGATTATCTTGATACGATGATCATTAAAACAAGGAAAATATGTGCAACATCTACTATGCCTTAGTCATAGGTTCCATCTTATAAAACCATGTCAAATACTTGACATAATATGACCCAAGTTGTTAATCAGAACAGGTTTCGAAGTGATATCCGAGTGAATCACTGAACGAGAAGTTAAGTAGTCTTCAGTGTCTGGAGAGAACTAAAGGTATACATCTGATATGCAAAGGATGGTGAACTTGATGGTAAAAGGGTTATGCTATGAAGTTCCACCCAACCTAGATGATTGGAATTCTCACAACATTGAGTGCCTTAGAATAAGAGAAGCATGGTTAGACATCGAAGTGGCATTTATTGCACTGTAGATAAAATTTACATTGACATAAGAAGTATATGGTTACTTCAAAGGTAAAATATGCAATGTTATGGCTGGGGAAGTCCATCTTTCCACAGAGTGTGTTCCTAATTCTCATGGAAATGAAAACGTCATCTTTTGATTGATTAATCGGATGTCATGACAGAAGGAACAAAAACAACACTCTGTCGCCAAAGCATAAATATTTATACCACAAGATTATCATGTGATGATAAAGGTAAATGTCAAATTAGGTGACATTAACAATTCACAAAGACATACAGTCCATAGACAAAAACTCTTCCATGAAAAAGCATGATCAAAACACCAAAAGTATTATGGTGTGATGATTCGTATCAAATGCAACTAGTTTATTTGTACTCTAGTATAAATGGGAGACTGTTGGAAATATGCCCTAGAGGCAAATAATAATATTGATTATTGACGTATTTCATTAAGTTCATAATAGGTTTTATATCATGCTATAATTATATTGATAGGAATGTCAATACATATGTGATATGTAAACCACCAAAGTCCCTAGTGATCCTCTAGACACTAGTTCATTGGTTAATCGATGATCGACGTTCCCCGATCATGGACATTTATGTCAATTGACAATGGGGTCATTTCATTAGGTGAATGAAAATGATGGACATACCCAACGCATGAATTGTAACATGATCAAGTCACTAAGTTCACCGTTATAATCACTAGGAAATGTAGTAACCAATTCCTTAGACTGTGAGACCATATTTAATCACTGTCACTTGAGAATGCCTTGTTTGCATCAAACGTCACTCGGTAAAATAGTGATCATAAAGATGTCTTCAGGTATTCAGAGGGGCGTATGTGTCAAGAGCGGGATTTGTTCTTCCACGTGAAGGAGAGATACTTTGGGCCCACTCGGAGACATGACATCCATAAAGTTGCAGCGTGTGACTAGGTCATAGGGATGGAATAGCTCGGAATGAGTAAATTTGTACTTGTAGGTAACGATATTGATCCAGGCATGGCAATTTCTTTGATCAAGTCTCAGAAAATTCAAGTATCAAAGTAACAAAGGGAATATGACTCTATGTTTCATGGTTCAATGACAAAGATTCTCGTCAAATGCATAGGGGTCATTATGGGCATCTAGGTCCTGCTGATAATCATTGGTCTGAGAGGGGTCTCGACCATGTTTGGAGTGTTCCTGAACCATTATGGTAGCACACTTAAGGGTTTGACAATGCTCGGAGATTGTTTTGGTATCATAGGAATCACCGAAGAAAAGAGAAGGGGAAACCGGAAGGGTTTCGGGAAAGTCCGACAGATGTCCGGAGTTGTCCAGAAGGAGTTCAGGTGGAACAAGAATTGAATAATATGTAAATATATGTTAATTATTAAATTATACATTAATATATTTTTATTTAATGATTTAAATATGATTTAGTGGACAACCCATGCCTAGTGGGCCAAATCCCTAGGGAAAAGGGCCCATGAGGGAAAATCCCCCAAAGGGAAAAGGCGGGAGTGGCCGGGTGGGCCACTAGTGGCACACCAGGCCCATGTGGGTTGGTCGGCAAGCCCCCCTCGTCTCCTCCCCTTGGTTTAGTCCCATATTTCTAAGGCAAGGGACTTGGGGGCTCCCCTTCCCCTATATAAAGGAGGGCATAGGAGGGATTTAAATACACCAATTAATCCCAAGATTTTAGGATTCTCCCTCCAAGTGCCCTCTCTCTCTCTCTTGTGACCATGGCCCCACTATAAGGTCTGTGCAAACAAGAGAGTTCTTCACCACATAGCATCATCGCGCTGCGAGGATTACAGATCCAGGAGATCTACTTCCGCAACCTCTTCTTGATCAGGGTCTTGGAGTCATCGTCAAACATCATATGTGTGTGACCCCTACGAGGCGCTGCACTTGCGGCTCTCGAGTCGTTCGAGCCATCAGAGTCATTGGAGTCGGTGGAGCTGGAGCTGGTGGAGCCATCCGAGTTCATAATGACCTTGAGGTCGGCGTCAGTACGACTACATCAACCACATTACTAATAGATAGATCCTGGCATTAGGGTTGTTTGCGTAGGAAAAATTATTGTTTTCAGGAGCTAAACCCCAACAATCTCTACCTTCTCCAACATCTTCATCATCATCACCATGATTAAGAGGGAGTAGTCCACCTCTAGACTATGGGTTTGTGGCAGTATCTTGATCTCTCTCTCTTGTTCTTCATAGATCTAGTACCATATGAGCTACATATTTGTAATTCCTATGTGGTGGATCTTTATTCTGTGATTTGATATATGAGATTGGAATCTATTATGTGTAAGATGTATTGATAGGTGCATATCATGTACCCCGTTCTTAAGTACTTGTACTGACCCAACTTGTATGCAAGAGCATGTGTGGGGTGAAGTGTGTATTATATAGAGTAGCATGGTGGTAGTGATTGAATAGTGACAACAAGTTCAATATCTAGTATGATATTTACCTTTCTTTTGCTGCCTCACTAGGGATAAAGTGAATCTGTGTGCTATAATTATCTTGCGATAGTTAGATAATATAATTTGGTCAAGGTAGCATATTTGTGATTCAAACATCATGTCAAATTACCTAAGGCTATACTCTGTTGATTCTTAATTCAATATTGCTCAGAGTTTTCCATTTCTTGAGGAGTATAAGAGAGATGTGTTGCATCATCTCGATGTTATGATGTGATGCCCATATGAATGCTTATCAAACACATGTAAAAGCTCCACCAATATTATGTCTCTAATGAATTGTTTGTGCCCATTGTAGCCCAAAAAGAGAGTAGACAAGTGAACCCATGAACCCCGGTTCATTTTAAACCATTAGAAACACCTTTCTAACACCACTATCACACTTTATATCCGTGTAAGAAAACTATACACCTTATATTAAGGAGCGGAGGGAGTATATTTTATTGCTATTCTCTTGTGATGACTACAAGTGCACAAACCAATTGTAGCTAGTTTCGAAGTAAAGATATCAAACCCACAGAGAGCTATTGGTAGAGGTCTTTATGCCCCTTGTTACTCTCTACCAAAATATACTTATAAGCTGTCTTTGATCTCAAGTAAAGGGTGTTTGAAAGGTTTATGGTTGATTGCATAAAATTAATTAAAACAAATAAAAGAAAACAAGTAACAAGTTTATGTGAAAGCATGGTTGAACTTAATAGGGCTAAAACATTCTCGGGGATGTAGGATACACCACTAGTATTATTGTTATATGTAATCAAGATAACATACTCCTTGTGTCATGATATGTGTGGAGAGAGCCCCATAATAAGATGTTCACTACAAGGCTCGTAGAAAGCCACTTTGTTGAGCTAAGAGTGAGGTCACCTCTAAATAACTACTCCGATGTCTGAGAGCAGTCACCCACACAAACCACCGCAATTAAGGGTTTCCCAGTGGATATCGTAATTATCTTAGGGAGTCACTCTTTAATCCTCCTTTGACTGTATAGGTTACGAGCCGACACCAATATGTCACTGGGCATTCCGGCTACGCTTCCAAGACATGTCCAAAGGATTTCTCCCTCCCTTTAGTCCCGAAGGAAAATGATATGCGGTCGACTACGCATACCATCTAAAAGGAGAGATCAAACACAAATCATAATTATATCATGGACAAGCAAGTCATATGGACACAAGAATATATCATCTTTATTACAAGTTCATAATGATGCTAGGGTTTCTCCATATACCCAAGAACAAAGGAACTACTCACTCATGGAAGCAATAAACAACATCATCATAATTAAATGAATGGATAAAAGTACGGTGGTAGATCTAATGCAAACCACAATTGGATCTGGAATTACAAAGAGATATAATAGATGAAAGATGGGAGTAATGGTGGTAGTGGAGATGCAGAGGTTGATGATGAAGGGGATGATGTGTTGTCCTCCAATGATCCGTGAAGCAGCTGGGATTTTTCCCTAGCCAAGTTCCTCCTTCAGATCCCTCTTGGATGTGTTTTTTTGTGGTTTCTGGTGGCTGTAAATGTCGGATCTCCCTCTCGTATTCACCAGGGAGAAGTATTTGACAAGGCGGTCGTGATGGCGCCGGTACGGGCGGGCTCCGCCCGTACCAGTGGTCGTTATCGGTACTGGTGCCTCCTCCTGCTTTGGTATTCTCCTAGGTGCGAAGGTAAATTCATAAAATGACTTTTATCACTTAGAAATATCATATAACTACACAATATGACATCTCTAATTGATATGTCATATATGACTCCATGATTTGGGTTCCTGTTGAAACAAGAACAAAATAGCGTGCGAGGACGCAGTTAAATACAAAAATCCCTACTCTATTTATGCAAACAAAAGGTAAATATGCTTCAATTTTGGACTCATCATCTTGCTTTCCTAGTTTTTATTTGTTTTACTTTACTTTATTTATTTGGTTATTTCATATTACTAATACAAAATATTATGCTTGATAACCACACGGTGGAGTTGGGGACACAAGCAAAACTTTCTTTTGTAGGTTGCTTGTAGAGGAGAGGAAGAATAAATCTCTAACCCAATTCTTAGAGATTTTGATATAAACCCTCGAGTCACCCTTGTGGGAAAAAGACACTTGCTACAACACTCTGCACTTGGAGTCCCAACGAGTTGGTACACACATAGTTGTTGCGATCACTTATGACCGCAGCTCCTCCGAACCACAGCTCTTCCTGAGGCGGAGGGGGGGAGGGAACATCCATCCACTCGTGAAGCTCATGGCTGCCTCCTGGAGGAACATCTGAGGAGGAGACGCACTAGATGACAACGATGTTAGACGACTTTGAATTTGGCATGCCACCTCCCCTGTGCACAACAATACAAGCAGCCATCCATACGGACTTTGACATCAACCTAGATGTCAAGCTTTATGCACTAACCAACTATTTCAAAAGATCGATCCAGTGAAAAGTGGTAGGCAATCCAGTTATACACTTCAGCACCCCTTCTGTTGCGGGTTCCTTTGGGATTGACCCTTAGGGTGGAACGGTCTTCATGGATTTGGGGTAGAGGTGAGGGGAACACGTGGAACGCGATGAATTCAACCTGAATGCAAGGTAAAGATACAAACACACGAAAAACACACACTATCCGATTTGCTCTCGATGGTTGGAACAACCAATCCAATAGAATCCTTGGGAGAGAGTGGTGGGGAACGTGCTACGCAAAACAAAATTTTATAGTGCATAACCAGGATCATATGCGAGGGGAGAGGCAAACAATCATACCCTCAAAGATCGATCTAGCGAAAGTTGTCGATGACAAGGTTGAACGAGCATCAATCCTCGCAACAAGCCTTAGCGAGTCGTGAGGAGATGTATTATCCCATGGATGGATCCCATGAACATGCACCAAAGAAGATGCCATTGTCAAAGTAGTCAGTGCGTCGATTCACGCAGCTAGTCGATTAGCCACGACAAGATTTCTCCTTGTGAAGATCCCCATGATCAAGTGCTCCAAGTGTCTCACCTACATAGGTATCCACACATACAATATCAGTGGCACCACATCAAGGTGTGATCAAGAACACCCGGTCTAAATATAAACATGTCAACAAATATCCGGCAGCACTTCCTCAGTCCCGTCTAGATTAGATCCAAACGGAGATAGAACTCGGGGAACACTCCGACGTCATAGTAGAAGAAGAACCTAGGGCACAACCTCCCTAGGGTTTGATTCCATGCCATGTAGGAGGGAGGACAAGAGGGAGGTGACGATGGAACGTGAGGCGGCGGTGCACGGGCGGCACACGGCACACGGCGACGGGGGGCACATGGCGGTGGTCGGCGCGCGCGGCATCTAGGGTTTGGAGGCGGCGGTGGTGCTGCGGCTTGGGGAGGCTAAGGCCACAACTTGGACTATGCTTGGTTACCTTTTATAGGTGGCAAGGACCCTTGGGTTGTCCTAAATCCAGCCCAAGTTTGAGCGAGTTTCAGTGGGTGTAGATCAAACCAATCCCATTCCAAAATTGCTTCCTTTTGCAAGTCTGAATTTGACTTGTGTACCTTTCCGTGCCTCTTAAGGCAACGTGGTTGTACCTATTATGGAATCTTCCAGACATCCTAAGATTACCCGGGTTACCCCGGTACCTTCCGGAAACTTTCATAACCTTCTGGAACCTGCTCCTTCTAAACCTTCCATATATGCCCGGAACCATTCTAGACACTCCTGAGACCATTCTGGACACTTCCAGGATCATCCGAGACCTCTCAGAACCACTCTGAGACAATCTGAGCACTCTAGTAACCCTTCTCTCATCTCATTAATGCTCAAAACTTATTTCGAACACTCTCGGCACAATTTCATACACCTCTGATATATTCCGAGACACTCTAAACACCTTTCGAATTACTTCTCTACTAAATCTTCATTCGCACTCACATTCTAAATGCCATTGAATTCTTAAGTGTGTGACCCTATAGGTTCGGATATTTGCGGACATGTCCGGAACTCATTCTGTGACACTGATTACTATTGGCGTCTTGATACAAATAGTAACCCCCACAAATAACACGAAGATTTTTATCGTGTGAACCGTAGTATTAAGTTCGATACCTATCACGTTGCTTCATCGATACTTTACATTGCCCGATATGAAACACTAGGTTATTCTCGTTCCCTGGCATGTACTCTTTTTTCATTCCGTACTATCGATGTTCATGTGACCAACAACTTGATCATGTGTCTGGCCAGACGATGATGAACATCATAGTACATGAGTGGGTCCAAAGTGTATCTCTTCATCATCAGGAGTAGAAATTCCCTCAAGCACCCCATGTGAATAATTGGCGTACCATCTGCTAAGAGAAAGTATAAATTTTATGATTACTCCATTAAGAGCAACGTTTGAAGAATCTTGCCACGTCCATATTGTACCAAAGTTCACATGTGTCTCGCAGTCAAACGATCTTTAGTAAAGGCAATATATTGTTTATGTGAAACTACCGATAACAATATTGATGATGTGTTTCACGGTATATCATGTTGGGCCTATCCATCGTTGTTATTCTCCCAACAACTCTAATCTCATATATCACCAGCAACTCCACAACACATTGTCTTTTTGCCCATAGTCAGGAAACCAGGACTATCAATGATACATGAACTAGTCTTAGAGGTGAGATAGGGGCTAAATGGTGTTTATGATTCCACATATGTATTAGGGGTTTTCTCTAGATACTCATTATCCGTAACTAATAAAATTATAGCCCGTAATAATAAACTTAATCATGAATAGGAAATATAGAATAACACATTTTATTATTGCCTCTAGGGCATATTTACATCAGTCTCCCACTTACACAAGAGTAAATAATCTTGTCAGTATTTCAGCACTTAACACCTATGGCATACCGATGTCTTTCATGCTTTACATGTGGTAAACTTTCTCAACGTTCTTAGAAGTTCAGGTCTGTGTGTATTTGAATATATTTGCGTCTTCACGCATCACTTATTTTCAATGAGATGGCATTGTATATGTTTGGTCAACTAGTGAGACCTTAGTTCCTCGGTCGAAACTATGTGTCATCTATTGTATCACAATAGATCTTCATAGTACTAGCATGCTCAGAACTACACTAAGTTCAAAAATGAACCTTTTGACTCATAACGCCCTCCTTTGCTTTTGTCATGACAACGATATACTCAGCCTTTCGTAGTAGTATGTGTCACAGTATTTAACTTTGGAACTCAACCAGATCCAATATGGAATTTACTCCCATCCCACTACGCCACCTTCTATAAATCACGCAACCTAACTGAGATAAAAATTATTTGTACATGTAACAAGCCGAGTATCTATTGAACACCTTACAACAAACCGTTTGTCACGTATTCATACAAAACATATTATTTGTCCTTCTAAAGTACATAAGAATATACTTACTATTGTCATGTGATCATCATATGTATCACTATGGTATATGCTCATAACATTTTAGAGCATAAGACATATCTAGTTATGTACATATCATGGTGTACATGATTGATATAATTGTTCATGCGGTTTTTAATCATCAAGTGGCAAAACACTTGATTCTTGCTCCAACCTTTTCCATGCGGCAAGAAATCTTTGTTATCATCTCCATATTGAACCAATTCAATATTTAATCTATGTACTTTGGCATAACTATATTAGGTGCCTCAGTCTATGTTTATAGATATAGATGCCCAATATTCCCATTTGTCCTAAGATTTTCATACAAATCTAATTTTAGTGAAATCTTTTAAGAAAAGATACATCATTTCCAATCAACGATATGTCGTCCACATAAAGTATTATAAATATGTCTTAGCGCTCCCACTTAATTTCTTGTAAACATACAAGTATCTTCACCTTCCCTGATGAAACTAAATCTTTCAATTTCATCAAAGTGAAGACTCCAACTTTGTGATGACAACTTCTACCAATGAAGTTTGCACCCATTTATAGCATTTGAACTAACAAAACCCTTGGGTCATGTCAATACACGTCCTAGGTTAACACTCCTTGAAAGGAACTTTGTTTTGTTATTCAAATACCATATCTTGTGAATATGTAGTGGTTACTAGAATAATGCCAATATACTTAAGCATCACCATGGAACATCCAATCTTATCGTAGTCAACCTTTTGAACTTTGTCATAAACTTATTTTTGACAAGTTGAGCTTGTATGGATGTGAACATCTACGTCTATCTCTTTATAGATCCATTTATGTTCGATAGGCTTAATGCCTTCCGGAGGGTCTACCAAGTATCAAAACATGATTTTCGTACATAGATACTATCCTGGACTTTATGGCATCTAGCCATTTAATGTTGTCAGAGCCCATCATGCTTCTTTGTAGTTGGTTCATCATTTTCCAACAATAATGTTTCGTCCTCAAATCTTACTATTTGAGTACAAACTTTACCCAACCTATTTGGTTCAATAGGATCTTTGATTTCCAGGACTACAACATTTTGCAGGAGCGGGAGCCTTACGCGCCATAGCCATCACTAGAACACTCTTTGGTGATGCCCTACTTTGCTCATCTTGCTCAGATTCAATAACCTCTTCAAGTTCTATTGTCCTCCCACTCAAAAACTTTTGTGAGGAACTTCTTCTCGAGAAATATGCCATACTTGGTGACAAACACTTTTGTATTTGCTTTTAAGGTAGAAGGGATCCCCATATGTAACCTAGGGATATCCTACAAAGACACATTCATCCTATTTTGGTTTGTAAACAATTTACATATGCATAGCATACCAAAATTTTAAGAAAATACATTTTGGATTTGATCCCATGCCATAACTCATATGGTGTCATTTCAACGGATTATGATGGTGCATTATTCAGAGTAAAGCGGAAGTCTCTAAAGAATAATCCACAAAATATAACAACCGTTTTATTAGTTTTGTCGTAGATCCAACCATGTCAAACAATGTTTGATTACATCTCAAGAACTGATGTATCCCAACATACGGGAATCACTATTGGTCCACATCAAACTACACCAACCATTCCTATAAAGGTGAATTCCTTCCATATCTTGTCTCCGTTTGGTCATCACGTGAACAGGATCCTACTTGAGCCAAGTTCCTATTATATGACTAGGACCTTGACCATGATGCCAATAGGAGGAGACAAGGAGGCCCGAGGACTCAAGGCCGACATCATAGAGGCATGGAAGAGAAGACGCAAGAAGCATATGTCTAATGGGTCCGGTACTACCGCTCGTCCACTCCGGTACTACCGGACCCACCAGACAAGATGGACCACTTGCCAGGCCTCCCTCGTACCAGAAGTCGACACTACCATGTGACAAGCGGTACTACCACATGCAATAGTGGTACTACCGCACCTGGAGCTCGCTCGGCCAGCACCAGGACTACAGCTCCTGGCACCACTGCTACCACCGACCGGTACTACCGGCCCCCAACACCAGTACTACCGGACCCACCAGAGCCAGCGTGCATAAGAGCTGGGCCTCAGCCCATGTAATGCCCCAAACACCCATTTATTCCTAAACTGCCCCTGTCTTAGTGGTTGGCCTATATATATACCCCACCCCCTTATGTAAACCCTAGAGTAGAATGATGATGAATTTAGGCATTTTCCAAACCCTGGATGGGACCCCCTCTCTATAGTTTATCTATGAGCTGTATCAAGGCCTTCTTAATTGAAGTCATCAAGGAACTCTTATAGTTCTTGGTCTCTCCCATGTATGGATTCTAGTAGTGCTAGGTCTCTCCCCTTTGGGATTCTACTTGGTTGCTACTATGTGTGATTCTACTTGGTTGCTACTCTCTCCCTATGTGTGATTCTATCAAGAGCTAGCCAATCTATCTCATGGGATTCTACCTTTTGGTCTGTCCCTTGAGATTCTATTGGGTTGGTGGTTTGGGCCAATGAGAGCAAACTGGATTGTATCGGGTGTGGTGTGCGTTTGTATCGATTTCCCCTTGTGTGTTCATCGTGTTCTTCGCTCCCTCCCCCAAACCCCCCTCGAATCTATGAAGATCAGGCCACCCCAAGGGTAAATCCACAAGGAGACCCATACGTATCAAGAGCTTTTGGTTGCCATGGATTCAAGTTTGTGTTGAGTTTCTAGCCACCAATTTCTTTTTTCTTGCCTAAATTCGAAATTTTCGACCAAAAAGAGACAAATTCGTGATTTGGATCGATCTGGATTTTGAGAGCGTTTTGGTAGGTTTTGAGCCATACATCCGTTGCTATAATTATTGATCTACCTCCCTTTGTGTTCCCATGGCCTAATTCCTTGCTTTCCCCCTTTGATTTGGTGTTTTCCTTGAAAATTTTCCTCCCAAATCACGAAAAACACGTCAAATCTAGGTGTTTCAGCGACAACCGGTACTACCGGGCTTAAAAAGTTATACTATCGGACTTTCCCGATACCTAAGCAGTACTACCGGACTCCAGAAAACCCAGTACTACCAGAATTTTTTCCGGTACTACCGCCCAATACTGACAAAAGATCAGCAAATCCAGATTTTACCTTCCACACCATTTTGCGTATAACTTTTGCATTCGAATTCGAATTTTGTTGTTCTTTAGCTCGTTTCGAAGATGAGAAGGATCTCTACATCATTCACTTTGTTCATGATATATACTCCAAAAAAATGCGTGAGAAAGGACGGATCCAACAAATAAAGCGTGAAGATCGACGATGAAAGGTATAAAAATTCCGCGACTTCTCCCCACTTGCATTTTTTGAAAGCCACACTTTGGGATACAAGAAATACCTATTGAGACTAGTTCCTCCAATGATTTCTTGGGATTTGCACATTTGATACCTTGTAGAATTCCGAGCAAAAGTTGTAAGCGCTATCTCATATAATTATCTTGTATAGTTGTTGGCACAAGAAAAAGCAAGTGAAAAAAGTATCAAAAAATAAAAATACAAAGAAAAATAAAGAAAGATACAAGTGCCATATAGAATAGGAAGCACAAGCTTGATGACACATTGGTAGGTGGTACTGATTGTGCAAATCGTGTAGCCCTCCAATTTTTGTGCAATCGAACTAGCGTCTCTCCTTATACTTGTGCGGCATGAGCTTATAGTCTTCGCTAGGGCTTCATTTGGTTCTTAGGTCACTTTTGCATCGCACAAGTCCCATTTATCCCACCATGTGTGTTTCCTTGATCTTAATTCCTAATCTTGTGGATCAACTTGTTTGCTTTGTGATCATCATGGTTCTCTACTTGCCTTTACATATCTTGGTTTCCGGTTGTTCCAAGTTGCATGCCAATTGCCATCCCTAAGATTCTCATAAGCCGTGTGTGTTTGGTGTTTCTTCTGTTTTTGGATATGACGCCACTTCTCCTTTGCATTTTGGTAGATCTTGGTCCTTACCATTGATCCAATACTATCTACAAGGTAAGCTAAGGCATAGCATCTTTGAATCCAATTCCCACTATATGACACTTGGCCTTGTGAGTCTAGGGACTCCAAAAACGATGATGAAGAATCCATGATGAGCCACGACAACGAACACTATGCAAGCATAGATGACATGATGGAGCACTACACCGACATTGGCTCCGCATGCTTGGAGGACTTGGAGTACTACACCGACAATGACTCCCCAAGCATGGAGCATATGGAGCACTATCAGGACTTCAACTTCTCATTGAGGGAGGAAATGGAACACTTCATCGACTATGATGGCAACTCCCTCATGAGCTATGACGACTTCTTCCATAACATGGAGACCGAGAAATTCTACGCCATACAAGCGGAGGCACGTCTCCAAGAGGCCAACAACAACAAGCTCTTCAAGTCGCATCCATCAATAGGAACTACATACCCCGAGGGTTGTCCATCAATATATCCATCAAGTTCAAGAAGGCGGGACAACTCAACAAGCGGCAATACACATGTGCCAAGTCAAGGGCGTCGCCACCATAAGAGATCAAGAGCATCCATGATATGTGATGGGGTTCCGCGTATGAAAACAATAAATTTTACTCTACGCCCCTGAACCCCTGAAGCTGCTAGGACCTATCTATTAGTAATACAGTAACAGGAGGGGCTTTTCGTGAACTTACCCTTGAATATCGAAAAGCGTTGTCAACGCTCAGGAGAGCGTGGTTGATGTAGACGAGCCGAAGCCGACCTCAAGCTCGTGATGAAGTCCTTGCGCTCCTTGGCTCCAACGACTTGAGTGCCTCAAGTGTGACACCTCGCGGGGAGTTACACATGTCCGGTGCTTGACGATGACTCCCGCTTCCCCGATCCAGCAGCAGTTGCGGAAGTAGAGCTCCCGGATTCGAATCCCGCAGCATGATGGCGCTCCGTGGTGAAGATGTCTCTCGCTCGTGCAGTCCAGACTTGGGACCATGGTCACGAGAGAGAGAGAGAGGGAGAGAGAAAATATCAATTAGTGGTCCTCCCAAAAGTGGGGAGACCTTTATTGATTATTGGTGTATTTAAATTGGCCAAATACCCCCACTATATATAGGGGGAGGGGAGGTACTACCTCCCTCAAAGTCCCGGGGTGGGACTAAAGGAGAGGAGGGGTGAGGGGTGGCCGCCGGCCACCCTAGTGGGTCCCGCGCGGGGGGATAGGCCTAGCCGGCCTCCCCCTTGGCCCCTCTCCCTCTCTCCTTTCCCCTAATGGGCCCTCTCCCTCCGGAATTGGCCCATTAAGCCTTTAACCATTAAAATTGATTTTCTCTTTATTTAAATAATTATGAATAAATGATTAAATCAACATTTAACATTCATTCACACATTATTCAATCTCTGTGGCTATGGAACACCTTCCACCTCCACTCCGGACATCCTTCAGACTTACCGAAACCCTTCCGGTTTTCTCCCTATAACTCTTCTTCAGTGATTCCACCGATCCTATAAACACTCTCTAAGCATCATCAAGCCCTTAAGCGTGATACCCCACGGTTTGGGAACACTCTAGACATGGTCGGGACACTCCCGCACCAATGATCGACAGAGGGACCTGGATGGCCATGTGACCCCTGTGCGTTCCACGAAGATCTTTCGTCGTTTGAACCGGGACAGTCGTGTCTTATTCCCTTTGTCACTCCATACTTGCTTTGCCCGAGATCTGATCAATGACATCATCATGTCGTGTTCAATCTCGTTACTGAATAATGCTACTTGAATTGTTCCGACAAGTGATATCCCTATGATCGAATCACACGCCGTGTAGCTATTGGATATAACTTGTCCGAGTGGGCCCTTTGAGTATCTTCCCTTCAGATGGACGGACAAATCCCGCTCTTGACATATATTGCCTCTAGGGTTTCCTCTGAGTACCTGAACACACCTTTATAACCACCGTATTACCAGATGGCGTTTGATGCTATCTAAGCTCTCTCGGGAGACAGTGATTGATATAGCCTCACGGTCTAAGGAATAGTCTACGAGGATCCATTTCTAATAATAGTAACTTGAACTTCATGACATGATCGGGTCACGATGTTTAGGTTGGGTATTTGTTCATCATCTCATTCTCAGAATGAGATGACCTCATTTCCAACTAGCATAAATGCTACATGATCAGGAAACATGATCATCTGTTGACCAATGAACCAGTGACTAGAGTTTCACTAGGAACCCCTGGTTGTTTGTATATCACACGTGTATTGATGTTTCCACTCAATACAGTTATAGCATGATATAAAACTTAATTATAAACTATATGAAATATGATAATAGTCCTTACTACTATTTGTCTCTAGGGCATATTTCCAACAGTCTCCCACTTGCACTAGAGTACAAATACACTAGCTGCATTTGTTCTCAATCATTGGCACCATATACCCGGTACCCTGAACATGCTTGCTCATGGAAGAGGTTGAGTCTTGGGTCTGTGCTTTATAGTCCCAAATCCTTTGCAACTTACTAATGTCACCTTGATTGACATTAATACTCTATCATCACATGATAGCATATGTGTGTATGCATCGTCGCTATGGCAGCAGAATGAGGCCTGATTCCAGGAGCCTACAGTGATGTTAGATCAACCTCATTGGCTTTCTCATGGGAACTATGCCCTAGGACACATCATTCTATGTTAAAAGTGAACTAGCCCCGCCATAACATTATACAAAACTTTAGATGGTACCCTTATCTATTATTATAAATGTATTCATCGAAACACTAGTGCACTCTGTGCAATTTTCGATGTTTTTGTTCACCTCGCTTCCTAATTGACTTCAATCTGTATTTACAGGAGTTTCCAACATATTCCCTTATACCATAACCCTTTATGCTTTAAGATATGTCATCCTTTATGGATTTGGAAAACATGTCTGTAGTTCTCTACTAGACACTGCAGACAAACTTAGCTCAACGTTCTGTGATTTGAACTTAATTACTTTTAAACGTTCCTTATTTGGATCACATATTATGCTAAGTTATCATCATGGTTTACTAAGACAGAACCTATGTCTCAACATAGTGGATGATGATCATCCTTTTTCTTTCTTTCAACCATTGACGTTAAACTTAATACTATTCCTAATTTGAGTTATTAAGGACCAGTTCCTTAATTAACTTATATTCTAAAACCCCTTTCAGAATCCCTTAAGGAATACTACATAATATCATAATACACTTATTGTCAACTTCTACATCTTATAAATCATTATTTATAAGTATTTGCGGTTTCATTCTTAACATACTTAAGAATTACTCCTACAAACTCCCACTCAGAATATGTTCCTACATATTTGAATTTGAGACTTATATTGCTCCCACTTAAAAATAGGTCAATCACATATTGTTTCATGGAAGGCATTCATAGCTCCCACTCAATTTTATGCAAATTGCATAGCCACTCACTATTTTGAATAACTTCAAAATCCTTTGATCAAATATCAAAGTTGGAGATTTACTATGAGATACTAGTACTATTACTAGTTTTAAATCCTCAGACATTCAGCACACATGAATCAAATTCATTTGAATTTATCCAATACTTGACAAATTGTGCTTTTGTCATTTACCCGCTTTTTCCATTATGGCTTTGCAGTCATTTGGGAAAATTCCAAGTAACAACTTTTACTTGTGAGATTCAGCAACGAATTGCTTTCTAATCTCAAGGGAAGTTTGCTTCTACGATTTCTCATAATTTAGTTTACCATTATTTCCTTAGTAGTTCGTAGGTATGTCATATTCCAAGAATCATGACAAATGATTCACAAATGTCTCCGTACTAGATATGGATTACATTTTGAATCCTACTTCATGTAGTGAAAACACTAGTGGGGAAAACACAATGATCAATATCATTGATTCTTTCCTTCTGTGAAGAGAGTCGTTCAGGAACGTTGTCCGTCGCGCTTCTCAACACTCTGATGCAGGGTTTTGAATCCTCATCGTCTTTTACACTATTTTCCATTTGCCCCATAATTGAGAGATATCACAAAAAGTGAACTTTCTCAAGAATGTACCAAAATCCAAGCAATACAAGTTTTGCTTCTCTTTTGGTTTAGCTGTGGATTTCGTATTCAAAGTTTTCCAATGAATACTCTACAAGGACTTACTCGCTATTGTTTTGGTTATATCGAATAACCCCAAAACTTTCACAAATTCAAATGGTTCACTATATTCTAATTGAGTGTTAACTATTTCTAAACTAATGGTCTCTACATCTACACTACAACGATTTATTTGGTGCCTTCTATTCAACCCATTTTTGATATCTAATATCACATTGTGATGCTTTGTATTTTGACGTTTCAAAACACTTTGCATTTCACAATTACTTTTATGCCATTTTTATAAAGTTGAATTTCATTACTATTGATCAAATCATAGTAATTGGATTCTCTTTTATATTTATACCCTTTGTTGATGAAACACTTTGATCAAATCAAATAGTTTCATATTCATGTTTCCTTTGGTAAACTACTTTACACATTTAAACAATCATTTAATGATAATTACGATTTTTGTTAAAACACAATACATCGAATATGTATTTACTTTTAACAATTCTTTAAACACTTCGTATTCAAGTAATACACGGTGTTCAAGTTATTTTGCCAAACTTAGGCATGATTTATATGTGATAAGAATCGAATGACTTTCACATATTATCACATAACTTTGAATTTAAACAATGGTTTTCATTCATTAATGAACATATCATTAAGTTGGGTATTTTAAACAAGGCATTTTTTAATGTTTTATAAATG
The DNA here is from genome assembly GCA_916181665.1 of Avena sativa. NCBI lineage: Eukaryota > Viridiplantae > Streptophyta > Magnoliopsida > Poales > Poaceae > Avena > Avena sativa. The sequence goes on from OV702286.1 coordinate 313,538,933, forward strand.
TTCATGCATTATCAATTAGTTTCAAACAATAAGGATAATTCACACGTAATCAAACAAGATATGAACACGAATAGAAATCATTCATAAAAGTGGAACAACTGTTTGTTACAAACTCATATGAATAACCGTCTCACAAAATGTGAGACACACTAAAGAAGTTTACAATCTCTTGATTGCAATAATCATCCTAAACAAAGCGTTTTGGCAAAATCTTCAACTGAATCGGAATACATAGCTGCTTCGGAGGCTGCACAAGAAGCCATATGGATGAAGGAGTTCATTACTGAACTTGGCGTGGTTCCTAGTGCGTTGGACCCGATGGCCATCTACTGTGACAACACAGGTGCCATAGCTAATGCACAGGAGCCAAGGTCACATAGCAAGCTGAAGCACATCAAGCTACGTTTCCATGCTATTCGCGAGTATGTCCGAGATGGTGACATAAAGATTTGCAAAGTACACACTGATCTGAATGTGGCAGATCCGTTGACTAAACCTCTCCCTAGAGCAAAGCTTGACCAACACCAGAACGCCATGGGTGTTAGGTATATTACCATGTAATCTAGATTATTGACTCTAGTGCAAGTGGGAGACTGTTGGAGATATGCCCAGGAGGCAATAATAAAAGTGGTTATTATTATATCTTTGTGTTTATGATGAATGTTTGCATCCCATGCTATAATTGTATTATAAGGAAACACTAATACATGTGTGTTTTGTAAACATAAAAGAGTCCCTAGTAAGCCTCTTGTTGAACTAGATTGTTGGTTAATTGATGATCATGGTTTCCTGATCATGGACATTAGATGTCATTAATAACAAGGTTATATCATTAGGAGAATGATGTGATGGACACACACACCCATAGTAAGCATAGCATAAGATCAAGTCATTAAGTTCGTATTGCTACAATCTTTCAAATGCATAGTAACCTAATCCTTCGACCATGAGGTTATGTTAATCACCATCACCGGATGGGTACTTTGATGACATCAAACACCGCTTTGTAACTGGGTGGTTATAAAGGTGTCATTGGGTATTTTGAAAGTATGTGTTGAAGCGCATGGACCAAGATTGGGACTTGTCCATCCATATGACGGATAGATATGCTCTGGGCCCTCTCGGTGGAATGTCATCTAGTTAGCTTGCAAGCATGTGACTAGGTCACAGGGGATGACATAACATGGAACGAGTAAAGAGTACTTATCACTAACAAGGTGGAACTAGGTATGGAGATACCGACGATCAAACCTCGGATAAGTAGAGTATCGCGTGACAAAGGGAATTGGTTTCGTATGTTAATGGTTCTATCGATCACAAAGTCATCGTTGAGTATGTGGGAGCCTTTATGGATCTCCAGATCCCGCTGATGGTTATTGATCGGAGAGGTGTCTCCATCATGTCTACATATTCACGAACCATAGGGTGACACACTTAAGGTTCGAAGTTGTTTTAAGTAGATATTGAATGTGCGTTGGAGACCGAATGTTGTTCGGAGTCTCGGATTGGATCCGGGACATCACGAGGAGATCCGGAATTGTCCGGGGAATAAGATTCATATAATAGGGATCATTTTCTAAGTTAGGAAATGTTCTAGAGTGTTTGCATGGGGATTCTAGAAGGTTTCGGAATGTTCTGGAAGGTTCTAGAAGATATTTTGGAGTTTACTTGAAAACCAAGATAGGATAAGGGAAACTTAAGGGGTAAGTAAAGGAAACTTGGGGGGGAGGCCTCTCCCCCCAAGCCTCCTTGCTACGTCGGCCCTAAGGGGTGGGCCTAGGGGTGGGAACCCTAGGCCGCACCCCTCCCTCTATATATAGAGGGGTGGAGGCGCCACCCCCCTTGCCCCTTCCCACTCCAAACCCTAGCCGCCTCTCTCCTCCTCCTTCTATCTGCTCTGGCTTAGGCGAAGCCCTGCAGAATTCTCTACTCCACCACCACCACCACGTCATCGTGCTGCTGGGATTCTGTGGAGAGATCTACTACCTCCGCTGCTCACTGGAACATGGAGAGGAAGGTCTGCTTCGACTCCGCACGTGTGACCGACTGCGGAAGCGCTGCCAGAACGCGGCGCCGGAAGGATCGTCTACTCAATCTTGAGATCGGCAAGTGATCGACTACATCAACCACGAGATCCGATCTCGAACAAGGCTTTCAAAACTACAATGGTTAGTACAGATCTATCTCGTTGCACATATCTAATAGATTAGATCTTGGCTTTTATCTAGATTAGATCTGGGTTTTGTTCGTTCTTGCGGTAGAATTTTTTTGTTTTCCATGCTACGAACCCATCATTTTCAGCAAAACAGAACAAGTATCAGATATACTTAACACTACAAATGTGTTTGTAAGATTATAATATTTATAAAAATGTATATCATATATATACCTTTGTCATTGATGACTCCAGCGATGTTGGGTTCATCTACCACATTTCTGAAATGTGATATGACTCAAGGAAATCCAGTGTTTCCGTGTCGCCTCTCATAATGCAGATCCTGACCTGTGCTTGGAAGCTTGGTGGAAGCGACCATAGCACAACTCCCATCGCAAATGAGCTTGAGTACTAGTTGTCCAGGTAGTATGCCAGACTCATGTACGCATCGTAGATGCTCAATAAGTGCTCGTCCAGTGAGGAGCCCTCCTCCATCTTTATGGAGAGGAAGTCCCCCATTAGCTCATACTCCCACATGCGCACTTGTTCCACGAATTGCGATCTCAAATGTGCCATGACCACTCGAGGTTTAAGACTTCCCACCATTGGCCATAACCCATCCTCCATTCCGAGGCGCATCGTCACTGCTATGAATGTGGCCATCACACGACGACGACAGTGCAGATCCCGCTGCTCCTGGGTCTCATGAGAATAGGGTGGCTCCAAATACATCTCGTAGGTCATGTAGTTAGCTACATTGTTCTCACCAAGGAGATCAAATAGGCGTATGCCCCATGTAGAAAAGTTGGATCCATCTAACTTGAGCTTTTCTCCTTTCAACCAATCGTTGATAGGAAAGGTAATCTCGGGCAGAACCATTTTCTACATTTATAATTGCAAAAGGAATTTAGACTAAGTTTATAATTAAATGAGTTAATAATAACTCCACTCAGAAACACCTATCCCCCAAAGGGTTCCTAGTGATAACACGACCCCTATCAGCCACATCTCCCCCGATCATCACGGCCATCAATGTGGGTTCAAGGGTGGACGCTAAACATCGGTCACATCATTCATGCGACTCATTCTTGATCTTTCGACCATCCGTGTTTCGAGGCCATGTATGTACATGCTAGGCTCGCCAACTCAACCTTAGTGTATTTGCTGTGCAACATGGATTACACCTACTGTATGCGAACATAGATATGTCTGACACCCGATCATCATGGCCTGCCTCATACCGAAGAACTTTATTGGTGGTGCACACTAAGGGGGAACACAATCATTGGTAATTTTAACAGGGATCATCTTATTTGGCTACCATGGAGTATCTAATACTAGCACATAATAATACATACAAACAATAACATTGAATGTAAATGCTATGTGATATGGTCCTTCACGTCGTGATCTCCATCCATCGTCACCGGGTTCCGACGCTATGGTTCTGGCGCCGTAGACACCAGGGTACTGGTGTCTTCCCGGCGTGGTAGTTCGTCACCTTCGTGACTATCTACTACTATGTAACAAAAGGTAATCACTTTACCTTTGCCACAACCATATCACAAAGCAACGCCCCCCCCTGGAAAACAAAGTTAGACGCCTCTACTTTATCCTTGCATGTTTTACGTGGCTGAATGGACTTTCGCACAAGAACCATTCTTACCTACGAACTTTCAGCACAACGCTGATCAAGTAGTTGTCTCTACTACACCCCTTTTGGGGCCCTCCGTTGCAAATGGTATACCAACTAATGCGAGAGAGACAGACACCACCCTAAGCCACTTTATACGGTACAAGCAGTATGTCAAGCATGGACCAGTCTCATGAATGAACGCGTAAAGTCGGTTGGGGCCTGCTTCATCAAGCATTACTGCGGTATACACAAGTACACGTGGGAGGGTAACAACTAAAAGATCAACACCCACACGCTACATCTCGTGTGTTCTACCAGTACTAGCATTACTACACATAGATCTAGCTCTGATACCACTGATGGGGTTCCGCGTATGAAACCAATAAATTTTACTCTACGCCCCTGAACCCCTGAAGCTGCCAGGACCTATCTATTAGTAATACAGTAACAGGAGGGGCTTTTCGCGAACTTACCCTTGAAGACCGAAAAGCATTGTCAATGCTCAGGAGAGCGTGGTTGATGTAGACGAGCCGAAGCCGACCTCAAGGTCGTGATGAAGTCCTTGCACTCCTTGGCTCCAACGACTTGAGTGCCTCAAGTGCGACACCTCGCGGGGAGTTACACATGTCCGGTGCCTGACGATGACTCCCGCTTCCCCGACACCTCGCGGGGAGTTACACATGTCCCGGATCCGAATCCCGCAGCGCGGCGGCGCTCCTCGGTGAAGATGTCTCTCGCTCGCGCAATCCAGACTTGGGACCACGGTCACGAGAGAGAGGGGGAGAGAGAAAATATCAATTAGAGGTCCTCCCAAAAGTGGGGAGACCTTTATTGATTATTGGTGTATTTAAATTGGCCAAATACCCCCACTATATATAGGGGGAGGGGAGGTACTACCTCCCTCAAAGTCCCGGGGTGGGACTAAAGGAAAGGAGGGGGGAGGGGTGGCCGCCGGCCACCCTAGTGGGCCCCGCACAGGGGGGCTAGGCCCAGCCAGCCTCCCCCTTGGCCCCTCTCCCTCTCTCCTTTCCCCTAATGGACCCTCTCCCTCCGGAATTGGCCCATTAAGCCTTTAACCATTAAAATTGATTTTCTCTTTATTTAAATAGTTATGAATAAATGATTAAATCAACATTTAACATTCATTCATACATTATTCAATCTCCGTGGCTATGGAACACCTTCCACCTCCACTCCGGACATCCTCCGGACTTACCGAAACCCTTCCGGTTTTCTCCCTATAACTCTTCTTCGGTGATTCCACCGATCCTATAAACACTCTCTAAGCATCATCAAGACCTTAAGCGTGATACCTCATGGTTCAGGAACACTCCAGACATGGTCGGGACACTCCCGCACCAATGATCGACAGAGGGACCTGGATGGCCATGTGACCCCTGTGCGTTCCACGAAGATCTTTTGTCGTTTGAACCGAGTCAGTCGTGTCTTATTCCCTTTGTCACTCCATACTTGCATTGCCCGAGATCTGATCAATGACATCACCATGTCGTGTTCAATCTCGTTACTGAACAATGCTACTTGACTCATTCTGACAAGTGATATCCCTATGATTGAATCACACGCTACGCAGCTATTGGATATTACTTCTCCGAGTGGGCCCTTTAAGTATCTTCCCGTCACATGGACGGACAAATCCCGCTCTTGACATATATTACCTCTACGGTTTCCTCTGAGTACCTGAACACACCTTTATAACCACCATATTACCAGATGGCGTTTGATGCTATCTAAGCACTCTCGAGAGACAGTGATTGATATAGCCTCACGGTCTAAGGAATATTCTACGAGGATCCATTTCTAATCATCGTAACTTGAACTTCATGACATGATCGGGTCATGATGTTTAGGTTGGGTATTGGTTCATCTCAGAATGAGATGACCTCATTTCCAACTGGCATAAATGCCACATGATCAGGAAACATGATCATCTATTGACCAATGAACCAGTGACTAGAGTTTCACTGGGAACCCCTGGTTGTTTGTATATCACACGTGTATTGAGGTTTCCACTCAATACAGTTATAGCATGATATAAAACTTAATTATAAACTATATGAAATATGATAATAGTCCTTACTACTATTTGTCTCTAGGGCATATTTCCAACACTTTGTGCTACACAAGCTCAAGATGGCGTACAAGTCCTCTCCGCCATGAGAAAAAGGAAGCAAGCTACTGTCCATGCCATCAAGGTACATCGACACAACAAGTTCAACATGAGGTGCCCAAATACAAGAACATCAACGAGAGCACTTCTCCTTCGAGGAAGACCACTACACAAGCTTAAAGAACCTCAAGAGAGAAGACCTCGTATGATGTTGGTGCTACCTCACGGACAAAGAAGGCAAACACGAAAACACTTCATCACCAACACCATGAAGCTTCCAACACCAACAACTTCCACGACAAACCTTCTTCAAGGAAGCCTCCTACACAAGCTATGAGATCGTCAACAAATGAGAAGGACGCTAGGGATCTCTACTTCTCCAAGTTGAATGAACCTGTCAAGATGACCTCTCATGAAGTCGATGCTTTCAAGACATGGTGCAAAACCTTGGATGATGACAAGCTTTGAGGTACAACCAAAGAGGTGAGATATGATACCTCGGATGGCAATGAGAGTGATGATGCCCAACTTAAGGCATTCATCTTTGGAGGCGATAAGGTTGAGGATGGTGAGCATGGGATTTCCCCTTCACCAAAGGAGGCACATGGAGCTGAGGAAACCAAGCCTATTCTCATATGCTTGAGGGATGATGTGGTACCAATACCATGCAAGTTTGAGAGCCACTTAGACCACTTGAGTGAAAGTAAAAGTCAGTTGAGTGCCTCCACCATATGTGAGATTGTGTGCTTCCACTTTGAGGACATGATTGATACACCGAGTGAGTTTAGAGTGGTAGTTGATAGGGCAAGTGAGGCCATTTCAATTTCTAACAACTTACCCTCTACCTCTAGTGTGTTTCCTCGTGATGTGCTAGGTACCTTGGAGCAAGATCCGCCGAGCTTGGAGATGATGGTGCCTACTATCGAGAACATGTACACGGTGGATGAACGCCCCAAACACCCCTTTATGCCTAAAATACCCCTATCTTAGTGGATGGCCTATATATATGCCCCCACCCCCTTATGTAAACCCTAGAGTAGAATGGGTGATGAATTGAGGCATGTGCCAAACCCTGGATGGGATCCCCCTCTCTATAGTTTATCTATGAGTTGTATCAAGGCCTTCTTAATTGAAGTTGTCAAGGCGCTCTTATAGTTACTGGTCTCTCCCATGTATGGATTCTAGTAGTGCTAGGTGTCTCCCCTTTGGGATTCTACTTGGTTGCTACTCTCTCCCTATGTGTGATTCTACCAAGATCTAGCCAATCTTTCTCATGGGATTCTACCTTTAGTCTCTCTCTTGAGATTCTATTTGGTTGATGGTTTGGTCCAATGAGAGCAAACCAGATTTTATCAGGTGTGGTGTGAGTTTGTATTGATTCCCCATAGCGTTTTCATTGTGTTCTTCGCTCCCTCCCCCAAATCCCCCTCGAATCTATGAAGATTGGGCCACCCCAAGGGTAAATCCACAAGGAGACACATAACAAGAACACTCCACACTCTTGCGGTGTTTTGAGAGGTGCAAGTTGTGGAACAACTCTGCAACTCTTATATGCTTGCTAAACTCGTAACTCAAATATTTTTCCTCTAGGATCCAATCATAGATTCTTGATTTTTTTGTTAAGGTGATTTTCCACTTCATCCAAAATACTTTGAACACTTTTCAAATGTCTCATACTTCTTTATCATCAAATACGTATACCCATATATATCCACTCAAATCATCAGTGGAAGTATATGAAGTAGAAGAATCCACCACGCGCGGCTACACATAATGTACTACACACATCAACATGTATGATCTCCAACAAGTAAGCCGTTCGTTCAATATTAGCTTGTGAACGGAGTTTTGGTATTTTAGGTAAGTCTCACAAGCATCAATTGATTCAAAGTCAAATGACTCCAAAAGTCCATCTGCATGGATTTTCTTCATGTGTTTCTTTCCATTATGACCTAAACGGTGGCTTCACAATTAAGTGAAATTCAATCTTTGCCAAACGATGTTTAGCGTAGTGTTATGATGTGTGTATCGCCTTCGAGATTTATAATAACTAATCCATCCACTATGGATCACAAATTTAAGTTGAACAACTATTCTTCTCATAAAGCCGGAGCTATCTAACAATTAGTAAGCTCTCATGCATAAAAAATCTCAAGGGCTAGGTAAGATGCCAATGATGAACACAATAACACTTTATTTTTTCCCGGTGTGCATCAACATCTCCTTTTCCTAGTTATTTAGACCATTGTAGTTCTTGCATTGCGTCGCTCTATATGACACTTCATACCAACCAATTCGCTATCCAATACTCAAGAATTACATAGTCAACTAGTAAATTATACATCCATAACTTTGTATATCAGCCATATACTCCTAAGCTGGATCTCTCCAGACTTCCTTTTCTGCCATACAATTTTTGCAATTTTCCTTACGGTTTTTCCTATATTTGTAGAAGAAGCTCTCAACATCAATAGTGGCACCAATTTCACTAGCAAATGATCGTAGGCATGTTAGTCATGTACCAGCAACCTTGGATTGACACTTTCGAAGTTGATGTTTTATTCACTATCATCACATGACTAGTGATCTTTAAGATTCTATCTTAGGATCTTTAAGTATACCAAACAATTTACCCATACTTCTATGCATCTCATCATGACTACTTCATGATGAAGCGACTATAGCTTAAAGGAGGGATGCGAGAATAATATTAGTGCCTAGCATTATGGGAGTTTGAGGCACCTAGCGTCTTTGATCTTTGCATATCCTCATAAAATATCAGAGAACATTGTCACACCAAACAATTCTCAATATTCTTGCAATCAAACAAGGTTTTAGATATCGAATATCTTTCACTCCTTGCTTATTTCTGAAACAATCCTTTTAGATCCCAGAACACTTTATTTTCAAAACATCTTTTGAAGTTCAAGTTTCATGGATGCAAGTATGACACTAGATACTAAATCAGAATCATTTCTCTTTGCTCAAATAGCATGGAGCTTGGGAGGGTTTACCAAAAGTTTGCAATAGGACTCAAACTTTAGTTGTCACTTCAACACTTACGGTACCAGTCCATAAAGTAAAGTTACCAGATATCTATAGTTATTTTATCTTAATTAATAAACTAAGCATAAGGTGGATAATAATACCAATGACTACCACGAACTATGCAAATTCACTTGATTAATAGTTCATGATTAATGAGCTACTCAAAATTAACAACTTAATTATTTTGTAGGTCCTACTAAAATCAATATATCTCATAATTGATACCTAGTGATTCAAGATCCACATCTTACTTTCCCGACACCAATGTCACATCGCATGCTGGGGAGGAAACCCGGTAGGTAATCATACCAATCACATCTCCATATGATTCGTGTTAATCTTTCGATTCTTGTGTTCCATACTCTAGACATTCTAGGTAGTATGTTAAGTGAACCTTAGTACACCGGATGTGCGACGGTCTCGCACCCACATTATGAAGATCGCTAGGTGCACCCATGTTACATGACCCACACTAGTTCGAAGCTCATGTTATGTGGCACCTAACTTGGGAGAACACTTTTTACTTGATAATTTCAAGTGAGGGATCACCCTATTTATTACGACTACCACACAACAAATAAAGTGCATAGAAGGATTAACATCACATGCAATTCATATAGTGATATTCTATAGCACTTCACGCCAACGATCTATATCATCAACTTCTTCTAGCGCCATGTACTCCTCCACGCGCCATGGGCATAGCATCGAGGTACATTGTTGCTTGATTATCATTGCCATGTTTTGCTTTTACAACTATTGCTACTCTAGCTAATGAAGTAAAAACAACTATGGGTTTTACAATAATATTATGACAATTACCACGACACCGACCACTCATGCCCAACGAGATTACAACATAACACATATCATTGCTATACCACATCACTTCCCTACAAAAATAAGTTAGACGCTTCTAACACGCTTCGCTAGATTACAGGGCTCTATGGTTGCAAAGAGAACCGTTCTTTACCTACGTGGTAAGTAAGCACCATGATTGAATTGTTTTCTATTTAATTTATCCAGGGTGTGTCCCCATAGTGCTATAAATAGCAACTATAGCTTCACCAGAATTTGTCTTTATGCGTGAACCCCGTGCAGATTTCAACCAACTCTGCAGAAGCCCAATGTGCAAAATATATTTCTCATTCTATTGCGGAAAAACAGGAATCTGACAATGTTTTTTTGTGCACCCGAAGTATGCTTCACAAACTAGTCTTGATCCAAAGATCATAAAGTTGGCTCAGGCCGCTAATCACACAATACCACCAAGATCAAAATTGCAACAACTAGGAAGAAAAGCAAGATCAATAATGACGAAATTCAATGATTCCTCTATCCATACATGTGCCGACACATAGACCGCTCTAACACCATTGTTGGGGAACGCGCTATGCAAAAAAATTATAGTGCATAACCAGGATCATGTGCGAGGGGAGAGGCAACGGATCATACCCTTGAAGATCGATCTAATGGAAGTTGTCGATGACGAGGTTGAACAAGCGTCGATCCCCACAACAAGCGGAGTGAGTCGCGACGAGATGTATTATCCCATGGATGGATACCAAGAACATGCACCGAAGAAGACGTCATTGTCGAAGTAGTCGGTGCGTCGATTCTCGCAGCTAGTCGATTAGCCGCGAGAAGATTTCTCCTTGTGAAGATCTCCATGGTCAAGTGCTCCAAGTGTCGCACATCCACCGGTATCCACACGTACAAGATCAGAGACATCACATTGAGGTGTGATCAAGAACACACGGTCGAAGCGGGAATATGCCGACGAAGATCCGATAGCGCTTCCACAGTCCCGTGTATATTAGATCCAAATGGAGGTAGAACACGGGCAACACCCTGACGTCATAGTAGAAGAATAACCTAGGGCACTCCCGCCATAGGGTTTGAGTCCATGCCATGGAGGAGGGCGGACGAGAGGGAGGCGACGATGACACATGAGGCGACGACGCACGAGCGGCGCGCAGCACACGACGACTAGGGTTTGGAGGCGGCGGTGGTGCGGCTTGGGGAGGCAAAGGCCACAACTTGGACTATCTTTGGGGTTCCCCTTTGTACCCTTTTATAGGCAGCAAGGCCCCTTGGGTCATCCTAAATCCACCCCCAAGTTTGAGCGAGTTCCGGTAGGTGTAGGTCAAACCAATCCTATTCCAAAACTACTTTCTTTCGCAAGTCCGAATTTGACTTGTGTATCCTTCCTTGCCTCTTAAGGCAACGTGGCTGCACCTATTATGGAACCTTCCGGACATCCTAAGATGACCCAGGTTACCCCGGAACCTTCCATAACCTTCTACTTCTTCCTAAACCATCCATATATGTCCAGAACTATTCCGGACACTCCTAAGATCATTCTGGACACTTCCGGGATCATCTGGGACCTCTTGGAACCATTCCGAGACCATTCGAGACACTCCCAGAACCCTACTCTCATCTCATTAATGCTCAAAACTTATTTCGAACACTCTCGGCAATATTTTAGACACCTTCGATATATTCCGAGACACTCCGAACACCTTCGGAATTACTTATCTACTAAATATTCATTCACACTTACATTCTAAATGCCATTGAACTCTCAACTGTGTGACCCTATAGGTTCGGATATTTTCAGACATGTCCGGAACTCATTCCGCGACAATGATTACTATTGGCCTCTTGATACACGTAGTAACCCCACAAATAACATGAAGATCTTTATCGTGTGAACTGTACTATTAAGTCTGATATACTCCCTCCATTTAGAAATATAAGATGTTTAAGCTTTGTGAATCGAATGTATCTAGACATCTTTTAGTGTATAGGCTCGTAGAGGTTTGGAGTGAACCTATACACTAAAAAGTGTCTAGATACATTCATTTCACAAAGTTAAAATGTCTTATATTTCTAAACGGAGGGAGTATATCACATTGCTTCATCGATACTTTACATTGCCCGAGGTGAAACACTAGGTTATTCATGTTCCCTGACATGTACTCTTTTCTCATTCCGTACTATCGATGTTCATGTCATCAACAACTTGATCACGTGTCCGACCAGACAATGATGACCATCATAGTACATGAGTGGGCACAGGGTGTATCTCTCCATCATTAGGAGTAGCAATTCCCGCAAGAACCCCATGTAAATAATTGCCGTACCATCAGGTAAGAGTAAATATCAACTTCATGATTACTTCGTTAAGAGCAACGTTTGAAGAATCTTGCTATGTTCATATTGTACCCAATTTCACATGTGTCTCGCGGTACATTGTTTATGAGAAACTACCTGACATGGGGTTAACACGTCAATGCCCATAGTTTATGGACTTGGGTTTTGAGGAAGAGGGGAGCATTGGAAACCTTGTTTCGCTAACACGCAAGCAACATAGGGACACGATATTTACCTAGATTCAGGCCCTCGGAGGGAAAACCCTACTCCTGCTCTTGATTGAAGAGGATCCGAAGGTTACATGGGTGCCTTTATGGCGGTGGTGCACAAATGTAATCTAGCGGGTGTGTATGCTAGGGTTTATGGTAGTTCTCCTCGTGGTTCCCTCCCAGCCTTTATATGAGGCCGGGTCTCAGGATACCACTGAGTCAGTTATAGATTAAGGTTTCTTTTAAACTTTCTATCTCTACCTTGTTGTATCCTCCAAGGAGTCGCGTTCTCCATGGGCCTGGGCCACCCGAATATTCTTGGGTTTCATTATTGGATACAGTTCGTCCTGTGGGCCTTCGCTGGGCCGAACTGGGTAGGCTAATCTTAGGCACCCATAGGGCATATCCATGTAAATAGCCCCCAAGTGTCCATGTGAATCGTAGATTCAGATGGATACTTTGAAATCTCCTGGCTTATGAAGCAAGCACTTGTCACCCGAAAGATTATTGGGTCGCTTTGTTCGAGTCATAGGGATAGTTGATGTATGTGCCTGGTTCATCAGAAGTATTATGACTAGTTAATTGCTCTTGGAAAAAACAACTTCATCTACTCAAACTCGAATCCCTGGACTCGAATTTGGAAAATGCTGGTGTAATTCGACTCATGCCGCGGAATCCTTACTGAGTCAAATTCCAGTCATAATGATTATGTACCCAACACGTTTGCCGAGATTTTTTGTCATACTTGTTGGTACGGTATTTATCTGATATAATGCACTGATGTGGGTGCCAGGCCAGCAGATGATATCTAGAGGTCTTATCTTTAGATCGTAGATGTAGCATCCAAATGTTTGCCCCTATGAAGGTGATTTGGGTGGCCCAGGAGACGTTTTCTCTGAGCTCAATGTCCTAATCGGGCGGAGCTGCCAAGGGTTTTCAATTATAGATGTGTGAACCCACACCACGGACCCGGTTGACGTAGAGGTTCGAGTGAATGAATATCCTCATTTTCCTTGTTTTCATAGGGTGCACGACCAACTCTCCCTATGGGAGCAATCCCGAGTGCTTGTTCGAGTCATAGACTCGAACATGGACTTTATAGTCGTAAATCCATGTGAATGCCGTCAGTTGCTGTACTTTGTCAAATGCGCGACCAACACTCCCTATGGGAGTAGCCCCCCAGTCCATAGTCAAATTGTTTATTTGAAAGAGGAGTCGAAGCATGACATCTTGAGGCCTAAAATGTGAAATTGTACAATGAACCCGGAAGTATATCGGGTGCACGACCAGCGCTCCTGTTAGGAGTATCCCCCAGTGTTTGATCGATTCGTAGACTCAAACAAAAACTGAGTATTTGCATGTAGCTGAAGAAAGAGCCGTTGTCGTTTCCATCCCTCTTCTAAGGATAGTTCGCGATGATGACATCATTGATAACAAACGGTGAGCTCAACCGCCAGTGTGAATAGTGTGACGGTACTTGACGATGTGGGCGCAAAAGCTGACCAAGATTTGACTAGTCACTATGTAAATTGGGGTATTAACCGCGTCTCCTCGATTTCCACGCCTAGTGGGGATCATGCGGCGATGGTTAATTTTTCATACCTCCACGCGTTTGCACCAATGCTCACCACATGCTAGAAGGTTGGATTTTAACCATTGGGATTGCGTCTCATCCCTCTTAAGTAACAAGTTATGGTAGTAAAAATTTCACATCTTCATCTTCTTCTTCCTTACTCCCTAGCCACTGCTTATCTGCACACCGGGCCATTGTTCTGAGGCTACTACTTGCGCTGGACGTACTTCGAGTATTTCCAAGTTTGTTTTTGTGGTCCCGACATAGGAGGTGTACCGCGAAGATGGGGAAGGGTAATAATACCACCGGTGGTGGATCGAGCACCACCGCCGTCCTCAAGAAGAAAGTTGTTGGGAGTCGCGTCACCAATGGCGCGTGGCGGCACTCTACGGTGAGGGCCTCTAAACTGCGGCCACTCTGCCAGGCTGGCCTCATTCCCACGGATGAGGCTGAGTGCAAGATTCCTGGTGCCAAGGTAATCCTCGATCCCCCTGCCAGATATCGGGTGATGTTTATTGCCTTTCTCCATCGAGGGCTTTCTCTTCCCCTCCATGCTTTTGTTCATGGCTTGATTTTTCTGTACGAGATTCAGCTACACCAGCTGACTCCCAATTTGGTTCTCCACATTTCCTGCTTTATCAGGCTCTATGAGTGCTGGCTCGGGATTAAGCCACACTTTGGCCTCTTCAAGAAGCTGTATAGATTGAAGAGGCAGTCAGGTTTTGGGTCCATGATGTATGATATCGGCGGGTGTTGTATATCTGTTAGCCCAGGTGACATGGGTATACCCTACAGGTACTCGAGCTTGGTATATATGGCCTGAATACATGGAGGCCCACGGTGTCGCCAAGGCCCAAATGAAGAACTCGAGTAACTTACGGACTCTCAATTGCTTGAAGAACAAGAAGATGCTAAAGATAGAAAGTTCAAAGGGGAAAACCATAACCTGTAACCGACTCGACCTGCTACCCGAGACCTAGCCTATCTATATAAAGGCTAGGAGGGGGCCGCGAGGAGGACACACAAAACCCTAGTTTCCACAACCCTCGCCAGATTGCATCTGCGCACCATTGTAATCTTCGATTCCTTTGATAATTCCACGAGCAGACAAGCAGGAGTAGGGACCTCTATGAGGCCTGAACCTGGGTAAATCTTCGAGTCCCCTGTGTGCTTGTTTGCTAGCCGATAGATGTCTCTACTGCTCCCTCCTTCTCCAAAACCCAAGTCCATAACAATGGGCATTGATGAGTTAAACCCTCGTCAATTGGCGCCGTCTGTGGAATTGGGAGTGCTGATGTTGCGGCTTCTTAGGCCCCATCAACCGCGATCTACAACTCCGCAACAGCGGAGATTCGTCAGCTCTTGGGCGCGTTCGACTTCACCGTCCACACGCCGGCCACTCGCCCGGCTTTCGAGTCCGTAAGTGACGGAAGCAGCTTGGCGATCGGGAGCTTCCGCTTCCAAGTTGGTCAGATGGGCACGCTTCGCATGCCTGACCAGCCGACGGTACCATCGATTGCTCTAGCATCATGGTTCCCTCCATCTATCGGCACCCTCAGCAAGCTCAACGCCCCGACAACAGTCAAGAACACGGTCAGCGACAGCAGTTGCGACTCCGATCTGAGCGATCTAGCAACTGAAGATGGAGCCTACGGCTCCGGATCTGAAAGTTGTGGGAGCAGCAGCTTCCCCAACCACTTCATGTGCACCGTCATCAACGCGGGTGACACCTCCGCCAATCGCGACAACACGGGCAACCGTGGCAACGAAACCAACCCGCCTAACGGCAGCATACCCAATGGCGGACCACCGCCCAACGGCGGCAACGGCGGTAACGGCGGCAACGGTGCCCCCATCAACAACGGAGGAGAAATCGAACCTCCAACCATGATAAATGAGCAAACTGGCGAACGCGTCGTAATCACGCTCAACGATCTCAAGTGGGCCTGTTGCCGTGAAGCCCTACGAGGCCATCCTTTACCTTTCGGTTCCCCGCAAGAACTGCTGATGGGATACCACTGGCTCTTGAAGGAGGAATACAAGCGCCAGCTGCAGACAATCGTGCAACTCGAGGCGCGAAAAAAGGCAGCTGATGAATCAAGCCTTCGACGAGCCGGGCTCTCCTCCCACGGAGGATCCTCCTCAAAGGGCAACGAGTACATTGCAAACAAGAGGCGATCTCGGATGGCCCATCTCACCGAGCAAGAGCGCATAGAAGATGCAAAGGTCCTCGACTTCAGCTCTATGACAGTTGATACACGGGGCAATGTGGTCCCTAAGACGCCACAAGCTGCGGTGACGGCAGCCACCATGTACCTCCTCAACAACCAGCCGCCAGCTGGAGATCCTCGAGCCGCCATGCACCGATCCACGATCACGGGCTTGGGAATAATCGAGGCCGCCCTCGACAAGGAGCCAACATCGGTGCTGAAAAAAGGCAAAGCGCTAGCAAAGCGCTACTCCTCGCCCTCATCCAGCGATGACAATCATGACCTGTCTCAATGCCGCCGCTCACGACGACACGACCACGACTATGATGCGCGCGATGACCTCACGCAGCGCAAGATCGATAAATCAAGGGCACGACGTGCTTGGTCGACTGACTCGGAAGAAGAAGATGTGGAGCTCTGTGGCGCCAGATGCTTCAGCAGGGCCATCAGGCAAAAGCAAATGCCCAAAGGGTTTAAACTCCCGTTGGAGAACCCGAAGTTTGACGGCCTACAGGACCAAAGATCTGGCTGGAGGACCACATCTCCTCGGTCAGGATCCACGGCAGCAGTCGAAGCACGACCATGTAATGCTTACAGCTACAGCTGCAAGGCGCCGCCCAAGCATGGCTCAACAACCTCCCACGCGGATCCATTTGCAGTTGGGATGAGTTGGTTTACAACTTCGTGCGCAACTTCAATGGCACCTACAAGCGGCCTGCATCGATCGAAGAGCTGAGATGCTGCCAGCAAAGATCGGGCAAATCGCTACGCTCCTACATCCAAAGGTGGTCCATCATCAAGAACTCCGCAGAGAACATCTCGGAGGATCGCGCAATTGACGCATTCAATGGCGGCGTCTGCCACATAGAGCTCAAGGAGGAGCTGGGTCGTTCGAAGCCCAAGACCATCGACCACCTGATGGAAATCACAAATCGGTGGGCCGATGGAGAAGATTCGGTGAAGAATCACGTTCACTCTGACGAGGAGGCAGAACTCGAGAGTAGACGCGACCGCCGAGGCAAATGCCGCATGCGCATCTACGATGACCGCGACAACGTCAACATGGTCGCAGCTGGCTACGCCGACAGACGCAACGATAACCGGAACAGCGGATACCACAGTGGTGGATACCGCGACTCCGGGAAAACCACGCAAGTGTGGCAACGCCACAATCATGATGAGGGACCCGCGACATCCATTGAAGACAAACTGTCCGGGCCATGTACGGTGCACTTCTACATCGACAAGCATGAAGAAGTCCAGCCACCTCCTCAAGGACTGCCACGAGTTCCTCAAACTACATGAGGGATTGGTTCAGATGAATCGCAACACAGTCGAAAGAGGCTACAAAGCCGCTCCAGGCGCTATGGCACATGGCGCTCCGCCACCACCACCCAGACTACCCCCAAACGCAGCTGCGCCGGACCAGCACCAGGGAGGCGAACCATATCCACGAGCCATGGGCACCATGATGATCCAAAAAGGGCACCCCTCTAACAGGGTGCAGAAGGCCATCACTCGCCAAGTCAACTTGGCCACAAACTCGCCACCCTCTACCACTGAGTACCTCAGCGGAAGCGAGTCCTGCATCACCTTCGACAAACGCGATCATCCGCCTCAAGTACCTCGTCCAGGCCATTGTCCCCTCGTACTCGAGGCGCAAATCGGAGGTTTCAACATGAGCCGCGTCTTCATGGATGGCGGAAGCGGCATCAACCTTATATTCGCGAGTACCTTGCGAGCAATGAGGATCCCACTGACTTGCTTAGAAGCCTCGGACACAACATTCCACGGCATCGTCCTAGGAAAAGGCGTGTATCCCCTGGGAAAAATCAACCTCGACGTCATCTTCGGCATGCCAAAAAATTTCGGCGTGAGCGCATCGACTTTGAGGTCGTCGACTGGCCCTCATAGTACCACTGCATCCTCGGACGTGTCGCGTTCGCTAGGTTCATGGCAGTGCCACACTATGCCTACCTGCAGATGAAAACGCCAGGTCCCAATGGCGTCATCATAGTCACCGGGAGCTTCGAGAGATCCGACAGTTGCGATAGGGAATTCAATAGAATTTCCCAGCCCTTCGGCATGCAGGAAGAACTCGCGAGACTAAAGGAGGCGACAGACAACAGTCTGCCTCCCCTAAGCCGGCCAAGCTTGCCCGATCTATCTTTCGACTCATCGGTGCACACAAAGAAAGTGCAGGTCCAGCCATTGGATCCCGCCAAGACGGCCCTCATCGCCAACAACTTGAGTCCCGCATAGGAACTCGCGCTCGTCGAATTCCTCCGTGAGCACTGGGAAATCTTCGCCTGGTGTCCAGCGGACATGCCAGGAGTTCCCAGGGAATTCGTCGAGCACACACTCAACGTCAACCCAGGCGCAAGGCCAGTCAAGCAAACAATCCGGCGATTATCTGAGCCATGAGCAAAGGCAGTCGGAATGGAGATCAACAGACTCCTCGACGCCAAATTCATACGCGAGATCAAGGAAAGCACTTGGCTCGCCAACACGGTGCTAGTACCAAAAAAGGACACGGATATCCTGCGGATGTGCGTAGACTTCACCTCTCTGAATAAGCACTGTCCAAAGGATCACTTCCCGTTACCACAAATCAACCAGATCATCGACTCCACCGCGGGATGCGAGCGCCTCTGCTTCCTCGACGCCTACTCAGGCTATAATCAGATTCGAATGAAGGAGGAAGATCAAGAAAAACAGCGTTTACAACGCTCTTCGGTGTGTTCTGCTACAACACAATGCCCTTCGGCCTAAAAAAACGTAGGAGCCACCTACCAGCGGTGCATGTAGGCTTGCCTCAAGGACCAACTTGGTCGCAACATTCAAGTCTATGTCGACGACATAGTAATCAAGACCAAGGAGGAAGCCTCCCTAATCGACGATTTACGCGAAACCTTCGCCAACCTCGATCGGTACCGGATCAAGCTCAATCCGGACAAATGCGCCTTCGACGTACCATCTGGGCAACTACTCGGGTATCTCATCTCTGCGAGAGGAATCGAGGCAAACCCGAAGAAAATAAAAGCCATACTGGCCATGGAGAAGCCGAAAAACATAAGGGGCGTCCAGCAGCTGGCTGGGCGAATCACGGCCCTCAGTCGATTCATTAGTCGGATGGGTGAAAATGCACTGCCCTTCTACCAACTCCTCCGCAAAGCTGAAAAGTTCGAGTGGACCAACGAAGCGCAGGAAGCATTCGAAGACCTCAAGCGCCTGCTATCAACTTCACCAGTACTGGTGACTCCACGAGAAAGGGCACCGATGTTGCTATATATCTCCGCCACCAACCAGGTAGTCAGCACAGTGCTCATGGTCGAACGAGCCGAGGAAAACAAGGTCCACGGGGTACAGTGCCCAGTCTACTACCTCAGCGAGGTCCTCACACCAACAAAACAACGGTACCCGCACTACCAGAAGCTGGCGTATGGCGTCTTCATGACTGCCCGGCGACTGCGCCACTACTTCTAGGAACACCCAATCGTGGTGGTCAACGACGCCCCGCTGGGACATATCCTTAATAACCCCGACGCCATGGGGCGAGTCGCGCTTTGGGGAATCAAATTGTCTCCACGAGACATCACAGACGAAAAGCACGACGCAATCAAATCACAAGTTCTCCCTGACTTCCTCGTGCGCTGGATGGAGAACCAGCTCCCCGAAAAACCAGATATGTCCTACCTCTGGACAATGCACTTCGATGGATCCAAGCAGAAGGATGGAGCAGGTGCAGGTATCATACTAACATCGCCCCAAGGGGACAAGCTGAAATATCATGCGAATGCAGTTCATCGCCTCCAACAACGAAGCTGAATACGGGGCTCTGCTACACGGGATGAGGATGGCAAAAGCCTGCGGCGCCAAGAGGCTCATCATATATGGCGACTCCAAGTTGGTCGTCAACCAAACAATGCATGAGTGCGATGCACTGAACGACAACATGATCGCGTACCGTGACCTCTACGACACACTCGAAGGGGACTTCGACGGCTGCGAGCTGTGACACGTAGGTCGCGAAAGCAATGAAGAGGCAGACGCACTCACCAACATAGGCTCTACCTACGCCCCCATACCACCTGGGGTATTTCTCGAGCGCATATACTAACGCTCCATCAAGCCAAAGGCAACAGAGAAGAAAACAAGCGCAACAATGGACTCGGGAGCTACGCCACCCAATGAGCCAATGGCACTCGATGACCTGGAGCTAGATACAGGACTTGAAAGACCAATGGGCGTCATGATGATCGAGTCATCCTGGACTCAGCCGTACATCATGTACCTCCTCAGCAAAAGGCTACCTCGATGATCCGAGTGATGCACGACACATCGCGCGGCAATCCAAGGCATTTGCTGTTATCAACGGCGAACTATACAAGCGCAACATCACATGAGTGCTCTAGCGATGCGTCTCCACGGCCGATGGAAGAGCTGTTCTCCTCGACATCCATGAGGGAACCTGCGGACACCACGCTGGCAGTCGCGCCCTCGTGGCCTAACCTCTACGAGCTAGATTCTACTGGCCTACGGCCATGCGCAATGCCAAGGACATCGTCTAGAAATGCAACACGTGCCAGCGATTCGCGGATAAGCCGCACGCACCTGGCGCAGAGCTTCGGCCAATCCCATTGGCCCGGCCCTTCGCGCAATGGGGACTCGACATGGTCGACAAGCTCCCCAAGTCCTCACGAGGAGGCTACGTCTACCTCCTAGTCACAGTCGACAAGTTCACCAAGTGGATAGAGGCCATGCCAGTGACCAATCAATCAGGGCACAGCACAGTCAAGTTCTTCGAATCCATCGTCTTCCGCTTCGGAGTGCCACATAGCATCATCACAGACAATGGGACGAACTTCACATCCAAGGAGTTCCAAGAATTCTGCGAGAATCTGGGAATCAACATCAGCTACGCCTCGATAGCGCATCCACAGACCAACGGTCAGGTCGAAAAGGCAAACGGGCTCGTCTGCGGCGACATCAAGAAGCGACTCCTCCGGCCACTCGAACAAGCCGCGGGTTGCTGGCCAGACGAACTACAATCAGTACTCTGGAGCCTACGCACAACTCCAAACAGTGCTACAAGCTACACCCCATTCTTTATGGTGCATGGGGCTGAAGCGGTGTTACCCGCCAAGGTACGATACAAAGCGCCGGGCGTGGTCGCTTAGAGCGAGCAGGAGTCATCCCTTGCACTCAAAGACTCCGTCGACCTCCCTGACGAAGCAGGGGAAATCGCTGCGGAAAGATCAACGATCTACCAGCAGAACCTGCGTAACTACCACAGTAGGAGGCTGTGCCCCAGATCCTTCGTCGAAGGCGACCTGGTCCTGCGACTGAAGCAGCAAGGACATCTCAAGCTCGAGTCCCCCTGGGAGGGACCATACGTGATTACAGAAGTAATCGCAGATGGTGCTTATCGCCTTCAAGATTTAGAGACAGGAGTCGCATACTCCAACCCTTGGAATGTCGCGCAGCTGCGACGCTTCTACCCTTAGTCGTTTTTACTTTTACATTGCAAATAAGGCCACTCAGCCACACATTGTACTTCGTACTGTCCCACGAATAAATAAAGCTAAGTGCCCCAAAACTCTGTGTTCTCCTTTATCTTTTCGCAACTTATGCACTCGGGGGCTGCGCCACCCTTTACACATCTGTTCTACGAACTAAAACGCGATATCCTGAGTAGCTGGCACATCAATCGAAACCCTTGACACACATCAACCCAGTTGCAACGCACCTGACAGGTTGACAAGGGACTGAAATAAGCGCATGGCCAGGCTAATGAAAAGGAGTCGCATAGTGCAATGCACTCACAAAACATACACGCTAACAAGCTCTTTATACATCATCGACAATCAATTATGCACATCATTACATACGAACTTTACAACATTGGTACGCTTACATGCAGGATACAAACTAAACTACTATTGCAACAAGAGAACATTGGTTTACTCCTCGAAGAAGTCGACAATCTCCTCCGCTGGGCGGTCCACCTCCTGATAGTGCGGCACCATATTCCAAGTAGAACCCGCTGGTCGCGCAGGTGGACCAGCCGCAATTGCCGCAACGTCTACATCAGGCCTATGCAGTCGCACCAGTGACAGAGCGGCCTTGGCACAAGCCACCAACTGCTGTCTTACACACTCGCGAACCGCAGACAGGTCTTGGAACTTGGCAAGGAGGGCCAGCAAGCTCGATGACGCAATATCCAGCAGAAACATCGTCCGATAAATGCTCTTCAAGCAAGACTACGACTTCTTTAGGAAGTGCAGCACTCGCGATGCACGATCCTGCAGGGTCGCCAGTGCGATTGCACGATCATGATCTACCCAGAAGTATCCACTCTCCTGAAGTTGCTCTTGGGTCAGATCATGCATGCGAATGGCAACCCTATCCTTCTCATCCTGCGGATGGCGTGCGCTGACAACTACACAAAGTAATAACGGAAGTGTGAGGATAGCACACCATTGCGAGTGACTACAAGGAAAAGATAAGAGTAAGCAATCTAACATTTAAATTGGTCGCCCAGCTACGTCACCTCCCCCAACAGATATTGTTCTCGGGCGGTGGCCTTCTCTGCCTTCGATTTCCATACATACGCATTACCGCGGAGTACGGGCAATTCACGGTCCAACTGCTTCACGCGATCACGAAGTCGCGAGAGCAGAGACAACTCATCCACCATTGAGCGGAACGGTGCCAAAGTATCATCAAGGGTGGCAAATCCTGAGGTTCCCTCAAAGGATCACTTGATGTGCCCTATCACAAGCCAAGCAAGAAGCAATAAGAAGACCAAATCGATGCACAGACAAAAGATTCGAGTGCATTCAAGATTAGCAAAAAAAGTATCAGCAGAGACACTCGCCAAAGGCATGTTTTCGACAAAAGACATAGGCTATTCAACTATTACAAAGCTACTGAGGAGCAACTGGTTTCTTCGACTTGGACTTTGGCTTTGGGGGCCTCATCGATTCCGTGGCGGTATCAGATGCCACTGACTTTCCGCCTGCCCTCGACGCCGCAACCTTTGCCGCCTTCTTGGCCCACTGTAGCTCCTCAGAGTACTTTGCAACTGTGTTGACCAGTTGCGGCCCATACTTGCCACAGGCAGTCGCGAAAGGAGCAAAGACTACCTGCTGGCCGTCCGCACTAACGGGCATCGCCCTTGAGACCGCCGCATGATCAACTTCGACTCCGTGGGCTTGCACCCATAGCGAGTGACATCGACGCACCAGCCGCACGGAGCGAGTTCTTGAAGCTCGCAGGGACGCCCTCGGCAAAAGACTCCACCAGCTCGTCCATGTTCTCGATCAACTCAGCCTTGGGCACCAGCTCTTCCCGGAGGCGACTGAGCACACCCTTGGCCTTGGAGAGCATATCTTGAATGGTGGCACTATGGTCCTCAACTGCTGACAGAGCACCCGCCACGGCATCGTCACAACGGAGGGCCTGAGGGTCGAAGCTCAAACCGCCAGCATCTGTACAGAACCCACACATGGGCACGAAAGTCAGCGCTAACGACAAATTCGAAAAGAGAACAATAATGATATCCAAGCAAGGTACCTGAGAGAGCCTTGGCAATCGAGAAAAGCTGTTCTTCGAACAACTTCTCCCTAGCTGTGATGGAAGCACGCAGATCCTCTTCGCGCTTTTGTGCCTCGTCACGCACCGCGATTGCCTCATCATGGCTCTTCACAGCCGCGGCTTAGTATCTTTTCCATGGTTGCGGCATTGCGCAGAAGGGCATTATGTTCAGCTATAAAACAAAATAAAAGGGATGGACTGTCAGTCGACTACATAACAACGATGCAGAAGAAGAAGTCAAGAGCACTTACTTTCTACCACGCGATGGCGCGTATCGAGCATTGCATGCTGGCAACCCATCGCAAGCACCTACTCCGCCAGGAGAACAACTTCCTTCACAAGGAGCTATCGCAAAAGGAAAAACAACAAAGGATCAGCATAAGCCATAAATAAAATCGACTGCAACATCAGAAGAAGAGATACTGCACTTACATGATCTCCAATGACTCCGAAGTCGATTGGTGTGCAGTCATCCGGGCAACCATCCGATGCTCCCCATCGTGTGGAGAGCTGGATGAGTTATGCCCGGAGTGGGCCGCCAATAGAGGAGAAGGAGCACGCTCAACTTCTTTATTGGCCCTGGAGGTCGCGACTCCAGATTCTTTCAAAAATTGGATGTCGCCAGAAGATGACGACGCCTGCTGACTACAAGACCAAACCAACATCAAGAAAGGGAAACTCCAAAAGAAGAACCAAAAAGGAAGACTCGAATACTTACCAATCAAACTTATCAAAGTCGAAGGTTGGATCCCCCGACTCTGACGACGACTCCTTCGGCAGCCGCATCTTCTTGCGAGAAGATGGTGCCATGGCACTCACATGAATAGTAGGGATTGGCGACTCCGCACCAACGCCTGCACCTACCGGAGTCGAAGGAGACGACGCATCAGAATCCTCGCTGCGCGAACGCTTGCGAGTATCCGGACTATCCGACTCGGGGGCTTCCTCCTCCACATCAGATGGGATGGTCGACTCTGACTCGTCCTCTTCCAAGGCTTCACGAGGAATAACCCCCTCAGGAAGAGGGGGCATACATGGTGACACCGCCCAATCCTGCATACAGATAATAATTTAGCACAAAGCCAAGACACAACAAAAGAAGCAACCGACAAAAGAGCTACTATGTAGCACAACTGTACCTCAGGAGGAGGGTTAGCAGCATCGAACGAAGGAACAACTGGTTCACTAGGGAGCACATCCTTGACGGTGTACTTGGTGACCAATTGCACCCTCTTGTCTACCTCACTCGTGGACATGCCATCTGTAGACACGCGAGTGACATCGTCAGCGCTAGCCCACTGAAACATGGGGTGGACTCTGGCCTGCAGGGGCTGGACGCGATGGCACATCCATGTGCGAATGAGGGTGCAACCTCCTTCCTCTTTACCCATGTGACTCTCGAGGTCGCAGACGCGCTCGTACAACACATCTGTCTCCGTGGACTCGCCGGGCATGATCACATTCTTCCAGGAGCGCCTCCTCTTGCACGACATCGTGGGGTCGAAGGGCGCGAGTCCGAAGTGGTCTCCACCGGCCTTCTGGTCGCGAACGTAGAACCACTTGTCTCTCCACCCTTGGACGGACATCATCAGCTTGATGTTGAAGTAAGTGGCGGATGGATCGATGTGGATACCACAGCCGCCTACATCATAGACTACGGAGCCAGACGCCGATTGGCGCTTCAATTTGTAGAGGTAGAAATGCGGCTCGATTCCGAGCCAGCACTCGTAGAGGGTAATGTAGCAAGCTACGTGGAGGATGGAATTGGGGGACAGCTGATGGAGCTGGAGCCCGTAAAAACAAAGAAGGCCCCTGAAGAAAGGATGTAGGGGCAACGAGAGGCCGCGAATGATGAACGCTAGGAACATCACCCAAAAACCGGCAGGAGGTGCGGGGATTACCTCGCCGCCGGGGACGCGCGCGTCGGCGACTGCGGAGGATAAAACTCCGTCTTGGCAAAGAAGACGAAGCTCTGAGGACTTGATCACCTAGGGAAGCCACGCGCCATTCGTGACGCGAGTGCCCGCGCCCTTCTTCTTTCCACCGGCGGCGGTGCTGGTGCCCGCAGCGGCGGAGCCACCCTTCTTCTTCATCGCAGCAGCGGTAGCAGCGGAATCGGCCGCAGCACCTCCCTTTTTCTTCCCCATTCCGCGGCGGCGATGTGACCGGAGGAAGTAGTTGGGAAATACGCGGAGCTGGTCCAGCGCCACAGAGGGAAAAAGAGCGCAGAGAAGCAGAGGAGCAGCGGCAATGATGATGAAGGCAAAGGATGAATGGAAGTAGATGTGAATTTTATCGTCGCCGCATTGCTACTTAACCCCCTGGAAGATGAAATCCAACGGCTCAGAAAAACCCTACCAGATGCGTGGCGTTCATCGCACTCGACACGTGGAGGAGCTGAAGCGCGAACCGTCCCCCACTACTCCCATTACGCGCAGAAATCGAGGAGGCGCAGTTAAAATAAAGATTACGCACACCCGGTCAAATCAGAGTCAGGGAGTGGGACCCACCGCTCGTCATGTCCCGTCAAACTCGCTCACGCGGGCAACTGAGGTCATGAAATTGTCAGCACTGACGTCATCAAAACTATGCAGCAGAAGACTTTGACTCCAGCAAGCACTCGGGGGCTACTCCCATAGGGAGCGCTGGTCGAGCACCCTACGATTTTTCTTCTTCTTTTGCAGGAACATGGACAATCAAAGCAAACCCAACCACTCGAAACACTTCGACTATGGACATGGGTTACTCCCATAGGGAGCGCCGGAAGCAACTTCGACTGAAACAAGCAAGCAAAAGACGACAGGAATCGCAAAGTTTCTTTAGTCCCTGCCTGAGTCTTCGACTCAACCAGGCACTCGGGGGCTACTCCCATAGGGAGTGCTGGTCGCGCACCCTATGATTATTGGTACAAAGTACTGTGTGTTGATAACATCCACACTCGAAGCTTATGGCGACACCGCCTCATAATTTTTCCCTACAAAGAGACTGCGTCTCCTGGGTCACCCGAATCGTCTCCGCGATGATAAAATTCGGATGCCGTGCTTACAACGTGAAGATAAGACCTGACAACGCATTTGCTGCGCACTACCAGAAATATATCTGTGCCTATAGGTACGATGAACACGCCTTGACGGACGCGTCGAGTGCTCACACCCATACCCTGGAATTCGACTCCTGTAAGACCTTCGCGGCTTGAGTCAATTATACCAGCATTTTTCTGGATTCGAGTCCGGGGACTCGAGTTCGAGTAGATGGCGTTGTTTTACCCTAAGGTAGTAAACTGATACCGATACATCGGTTAAATCAGGCACGCACATCAACAATCCCTATGACACAAATAGAGCAGTCAAAAAACATACTCAGTCATGCACTCGAAAGGCTTCATAAAGTATCCAGTCGAATCTGCGATTCCACTGGACACTCGGGGGCTACTGACATGGGTATACCCTACAGGTACTCGAGCTTGGTATATACGGCCTGAATACATGGAGGCCCATGGTGTCGCCAAGGCCCAAATGAAGAACTCGAGTAACCTACGGACTCTCAATTTCTTGAAGAACAAGAAGAAGCTAAAGATAGAAAGTTCAAAGGGGAAAACCCTAACCTGTAACCGACTCGACCTGCTACCCGAGACCTAGCCTATCTATATAAAGGCTAGGAGGGGGTGGCGAGGAGGACACACGCAACCCTAGTTTCCACAACCCTCGCCAGATTGCATATGCGCACCATTGTAATCTTCGATTCCTTTGATAATTCCACAAGCAGATAAGCAGGAGTAGGGACCTCTACGAGGCCTGAACCTGGGTAAATCTTCGAGTCCCCTATGTGCTTGTTTGCTAGCCGATAGAGGTCTCCAGCGCTCCCTCCTTCTCCAAAACCCAAGTCCATAACAATGGGCATTGATGAGTTAAACCCTCGTCACTAGGCATTCAACACTTGAGTTTCAAGTTTGTCGATTCTACTCAAGGATGGAGGGATAGGTGGTTCTACATCCATGATCAGAAGCTGGCAGGTCAGAAGTATGGCCTAGCCATGTTCGACATGAATGCCGAGACGAAGAAGAAACAATCCTGGAAGAACAATGTTCTGCTAGATGAAACTGAAGAAGTCGAGGCTTTGTACCAGTGGGTGCTAGATCTACAGCTTATCCACGATAAAGAGGTCACTGGTGTTGATATCATCCGAACCTTCCTGCGACGCCGAGTTCAGCCCATGTAGTTCAGAGGATATCCAATGTTCCTTTGGGCATGCGCTTCCAATCCGACTCACACCTATTTAGAAGATCTATCCTCCATGGAGCTTAAGAAGAAAATTAGGTCTTTGACCAAACTGACTGCTGAAGAGCCTCTCCCCGCAGATATGGCGACTGTGGTGTTCGGCGCCACCAACCTTGTGCCAGAGGTAATGTCTTTGCTTATATTTTCCTTATTCTTGTGATTATTTGGTGTAAACCTGATGATGCTATTGCCTCCTATGTAGGCTTGGAAAGTTAAAGGCATGATGCCTCCTGACATGGGTATGACTAATCGGGTTCCTACGATTAGTTACCCTGGCTAAATAAAGGTTTACGGCCCATGAAGCCCATAAAGAGTAAATGAAGGTCCAAGAAGCATCTGAAAGATAGAAAGCGCGTCTTGGTGATCAAGGAAACAAATAGGAATCGACATTGTATTAGTGTTGTAATTGTAACTTGTAACCTATTCGTATATGGCCTCAGGACCCAACCTATTATATAAAGGCTGGGGGAGCCAACAGAGAGGTATGGAAAGGCTTGAGCGATCTATAACCATATTGTCCATAAGAAATCATACGACTTCGACTTCCTTGTTGTTCGACCAGCCGACGAAATCGCAGTGTTTTGTTTTCCGCAAAACCCTAAGTCCATAATCATGGGCATGGACGAGGTTACCCCTCGTCAATTGGCGGCATCTGTGGGATATCTAAACACTGGAGTCATGGATTCGGTGGCCCCTCTTCACCAAGCAAAAGCTCGACAGTAGTGGATCCACGTCTACCCACCCCTATTTCAGTTCCCGTCGGCTTCAACGGTGGATCCGATCTCATAATCGGAAGTTTCCACTTATGCATGGAAGAGCCAACAAACTTTGCCTATTGGCCCCGATTTATTCAGATCAGTTGGTCGTAATAGTAGCGCCTGCGGCAATTCCTGCATCTTCTGTTGGCTCATATCAAAAGCCACACCCCAGCCGATAAACGACAAAGAAAATTCTGAAAACTCCGTATATCTAGGGGATCTCAGCGATCTATACGACGGTATCTCCTTCGAGTAAGACTCCTAGCTTACACCACCACGTGGCTCAAGTCTAGCAAACGGTGAACCCGACGAAAGCAACAAAAGCATCGACTTCGGAATCAAGATGGCTGAAATCTACCTAGAACAGAACCTGTGGGACTTCACTGGCTTTCCGGACAATGTCTCTTGCGGATCCAACGACGACATCAACAGCTCATACATGACACATCTTCAAGTGTGCGTGATAATCAGCAAACCATCAATACTGCCCGAGTCCAACGGTAACCCGATCCTTGATCCCAATGATATTCTATTAGGTGATGATGCAGAAAATCATGGAAATGAAGGAGATCCTCCCAACAATTGCATCATACAAGGAAGAGAAGGAACGCGTGATGGCGAACGACTAACTCTTCGGCTATCAGCCAAAACATGGCAAAAAGCGAGGGACGCAGTCTTGGGCGTAGTCCCCATGACAGTGGAAGCCACCCACGAGGATCTGATGGCATACCAATACTTGCTCCACCACAAGCAGAGGGATTTGTTCAGGATTAAGAGGAAACTCTATGAAAGAAAAAGGTTAGTCAACAAATCTAGTATGTGGCGGGCACAAGTAAGCTCCACCTGCAGATCCGGCAGCGTAACCAGAGAAGCACCATGGAGAGGAACCTCACGACTGCAGAATATTCTAGAAGCCGAGAGAAACGACCTGACTCAAGATCTGGACCTATCCTTCATGTCAGTAGATCTGACAGGGCACATCAAAGCAAAAAAGTGCAAGCCACGATTGTCGCCGCCTAGACTTACCTACTTACAACTCAACCCGCACCTGATGATCCCCGGGAGGCTCTCCATCGCTCCGCTCTCATGAACCTCGGTATGGTCGGAGCATCCCTCGCACAGGGAGAAAAAGGAAATTCAAGGCAACTCGATAAATCACCATGTTGTCGCAACAGCCCTCGGCATGTGGGACACACCCGACGATCACGGTTGCCACATCGGGTACACTTTCTGAACTCCGAACCACGATACGACTCAAGAAACGACATTACACAATGTAGAGTCGATAGATCATGGGAAGAACGTAGCGGCCGAAGATACTACGATAGCGAAAGCAAGGATGAGTACAAATTATGCGGGGCTAGTTGCTTTACCCAGCAGGTTCGCAAGACCCCAGTACCCAAGGACTTCAAACTTCCTCGTGATCGCCAAAAGTACAACGGCCTTCAGGAACTTGAAGCTTGGTTGGTAGATTACCCGGCAACCGTTAAACTTCAGGGTGGCTCCAAAGCTACCACAATGTAGAGCTTGTAGTTACACCTAAGCGGTGCTGCCCGCTCATGGCTCAGGAAGCTACCCGAAGAATCCATGAGCAGATGGAACTACCACGAAGATAAGTTCATCTAAAACTTTACATCCACATTCAAGCGACCCGCACCCTTGGAGCAGTTACGGATGTGCAAAAAAATCTAGAGAACGAATACGAGCATTTATCCAACGGTGGAACATCATCAAGAACTCAGCCGAATCTATATCTAATGAAAGGGCAATTGATGCATTCAACGACGGCCTCCACCAAAGAATATTCATTGAGGAGATGGGGCAGTTCAAACCCAAAACAATTTCATAGCTGGCGGACATGGAAAATTGTTGGGCCGACGACAAAGAAGCAGTTAACAAAAAGCGAGGGCGCTCACCCTAAGAAGACCGAGACAAGTGCTACAATGACAGGAGAAGGTGCAACAATGATGGATACGATGGGCCAAGGTACGTTGTGGCTGTCTTTTCAGGAGAGGACTATGGAAGAAACGATGATCATAATGGCAGATATTGCAGCAACAAAGATGGCGCTAATGGACGCCAATCAGCACATCGGTACCAGCCAGGAGATCGAGAACCCCCAATGTCTCCAATGCATATGCTGGAAGCACCCTGCAATATGCACTTCTATGTCGACTCCGCAAGAAGGAGGCGATCAAACCATCTAATGAAGGATTGCCACACTTTCCTAAAAATGCAGGAAGTATGTAATGCAAAGGTAACCAAAGCAGCAAGCCGAGGGTACACCACTGCACCTGGAACCCTTGAAGTTGGTGTGGCACCAGCACCACCAGTACAACTGCCAGCAGGGCAGCCTCAACCCGCAATAAAGAGAAATCAGGAGGATCAGTATCCAAGATCCAAGGGTGCAATGTCAATGATCCAAAAAGGGCGCCCGTCCAACAGGATGCAAAAGCTGATTACGCGGCAAGTCAACATGGCGGTAACAGCGCCACCACCTAGACCCAAATATCTCCATTGGTCAGAACAAGAAATCACATTCAGTAGGGTCGATCACCCACTTCGAGTCCCATGACCGGGTCACTCGGCTCTAATAGTGGAAGCCCAAATTGGCGGGTTCGACATGAGCAAGGGTTTATGGATGCAGGAAGCAGTATCAACCTAATCTACGCCAAAACCCTGTGGGCAATGAACTACTCCTTAACAAACTTGGCACCAACGGGCACATCCTTCCATGGTATAGTCCTAGGTAAAGATTAAATTCCCTTACAACATGTTTGGCAACCCCTAGGAAAGGGAATGGGATTTTAACGCCAATTCCCTCTCAATTACCTGCCCTCCCCCAGGTAAGAGATTAGTGGGAATTAAACCATGAATTCCCTTTCCCATTCCCTGCTTAACCCCAATTCCTTCCAAACAATTAGGGGATCATAAGTCTCCTACCATCAAACTCCCAATCCCTCCTCCCAACTCCCCCAACCAAACGAGCTGTTAGGCAAAAATTATGTTGACGTTGTCTTCTGGTCAAAAGAAAATTTTAGACGTGAAAAGTTCGAGTTCGAAGTCATGGACTGGCCCTCACAGTATCACGTGATCCTGGGGCGTCCAGCCTCTGCATGGTTCATGGCAGAGCCACATTATATGTATCTGGTAAGGAAAATGCCGTGGAAAGGAGTCATAACCGTAAAGGGCTGCTTCACCTGATCTGACAACTGTGATCGAGAATTCAATAAAATCTCTAAATCTTTTAGGATGGAAGCATAATTCGAGAAACTGAAAATATCAATGGACACTAAACCTCTGGCAACAGAACGGGTCAACCCCGGTCAAGCTTTCGACACAACAAAGGATACAAGGGAAGTCCAGGTCCACCCTATGGACCCAAAGAAGATGACCTTTGTGGCTTCCAATCTTGGTCCTGCATAGGAAAGCACGCTCATCGAGTTCCTCTGGTAGCGTGGGAGATTTTTGCATGGTTACCAACTGACATGCCCAGAATCCCCAGGGAACTTGACGAGAACACACTCAATCTAAATCCTGACACCAAGCCGGTAAATAAGTCACTTCGCTGTTTTGCGGAGCCCAAATGCAAGGCCGTTGGAAAAGAACTCCTTCGCCTAATGGACGCCAAATTCATCAAAGAAATCAAGAAAGCAAAGTGGTTCGCCAATCCAGTATGTGTTCGGAAGAAAAATACAAAAGAACTATGAATGTGCATTGACTTCACCGTGTTGAATAAACACTGTCCAAAGGATCACTTCTCGTTACCGCGAATCAATCAAATAATCGATGCAACCATGTGGTGCAAACGTCTTTCCTTTTTAGACATACTTAGGTTATCACTAGATTCGGATGAAGGAGGAAGATCAGGATAAAACAACATTTATCACGCCCTATGGCGTATTATGCTGCACCACAATGCCCTTTGGACTAAAAAATGCAAGTGCTATGTATCAATGGATGATCAAAATTTCCTTGGAAGTCAAATTGGAACAAATGTATAGGTGTATATCGATGACGTCATAGTCACGACAAAGCAAGGGTCGATGTAACATCTCAAAAATATTAAACAAGACTATAAAATTCTAATCACCCAAGATTAGGGTTAACAAAAACTTTCAACCTTAAACCCTTATGAATGCATGTGTGTGATTGTTATTAATGCATGGATGCTTGCTATGCCATGTTTGATTGCTATAAATGATAAGGATTAGTTTAAAGATGAAAACCATATCATCTAGTTCAAAACCAAACAAAAACAAATCAAAAGAAAATCAATATATGAAGCATATGACCTAATGGTCATTTTTGCCAAAGTTAACACCTAGCCCACTTTGGGCATCTCTAGTAAATGTTTTCCAACAAAAACAATTCTACTTCTTTTCCCCCCTTGCTAGACCAAGTGAAAATGAACACAAGTAAACTTTACAAACTTACAGAAACCAATTTCAAATCCATTTGAGAGACATTTCAAAATTGAATCAAGTGTAGGTATCTAGATCACCATTTTGCAAAAACCACTCAAACCATCTCCACTTGACCAATCCTAGCAACCAGAGACACTCAAGCATGTGACCAACACACCCACCAAATATAATTTGAAAATTCAAATATTTCTTTCATGCGGCCATTTAATCAAACACTTAGCAGGCAGAGTACAGATATACCAACTATTTACTGTTGTGATCAATCTAGTTATCATCTCTGTACTCCACATAACTCCACTACTAGCCGACAATCATCCCTAGTACTAGCCTGTGCGAGTTAGCCTCTCTCACTCGCCAATTGCACCAGTGCTAGCCGTACCACGACCACGAGGAGACAGGCGTGACCTCACCGCATCCCTAGTCCATGCCTTGACCAACGACCGCCTGTGTAAAAGCCAGCAGCACCGCGCCCATTTAACTCTCTGCCATGCCGAGCGCACGCCAGAGTGCCAAGCCATTCCCGCGCTGCCACGCCGCGCCTTGCTCTCTCCTTGCGTAACCGCGTTCGCCGCGTCACCAGCAACCTCCTAGAAACGACCGTTCGCTGCCGCGCACCCCGTGAC
The DNA here is from genome assembly GCA_916181665.1 of Avena sativa. Classification (NCBI taxonomy): domain Eukaryota; kingdom Viridiplantae; phylum Streptophyta; class Magnoliopsida; order Poales; family Poaceae; genus Avena; species Avena sativa. The sequence continues at coordinate 313,572,735 of OV702286.1, forward strand.
CACCATACGCCATGACGAACATCGCGGTACCCGCACAGAGCACGGATGTCTCCCGACCGATTAAGACCGCCCCTCGCCGTGCCACTATGTGCATGACGACCGCCATAGACCACCACATCGACTTATGCCCTCCGCCATGCCAATAGCACCCTGTAGCGACGTCGCCGACAAGCTTGAGCCATGCCGTGCTGCTCCTCTTGCTGGTTTATAAATAGGACCTCCCCAGCCTCCATAGGCACACCATTCGACTCCCCTCTCACCCAGAACCCCCCTGACCATTCCCCGGAGCAAAGAGAGCACCACATTTCCGGAATTTCACCGGAGCCTGCCGCTATAGTGAAGGAAAGGAGTCGTTGATTGGAGCCACCCCAGGAGCCGCCGCGACCACCATTCGACTTGCCGTCGTCTACCAGATTGTTCGCCCCCATCGCCGAACCTAGCTGGAGCACTGGTAAGCCCCCATCGACCCCTACAGTAGCGCTAGGTTTAGAATCTCGCGTGCTCACAGCGACGGAGACGATGAACCAGAGTTGTTGATCATTTTCTAATCGCGCGGCTAAGATTAGCTAATACCGTTTCGCTTAGATACTGCCGCTGACATTTGGGACCAGCCTGAGAGCAGCCCGCTGTGCTTGCGCCGCGTAGCTAGGCCAACCCATTAGCATTCCCGCGCATAGCCCAGAGATTCAAACTTAGATTTTTCATTTAAATCAAAACCCTATTTTGTAAGTAGTCTAAAAATTGAATTCAAAGAGATCTACTTAACCAAATTGCATGATTCCAATTTTGTTTGAGGTATTGAAAATATCTACACACTCCCATTGAAATCAAACCATTTGAAATTATAGATCACCTATAGTGAAAATAACAAGACACAGACTTTTCCAACTTCCAACATTTTTATAAAATCAACCATAAATGCTTTTGAGTTGACTCCAAGTCTCAAAATCACAATTGCCATGCTCTATATGAATATGTAAAAACATGTAGCTTTACATGCAGTAATCATCGACTAGTAATAAAAGAATGCTATATAGGCATTTCTAGTCATATTAATTCTATTAAAAAATATGAATATTCAACTTTGTAATTATGCCAACCTCTTTAAATCACATTCCCAAGTATTGGAATATGTGGTGATGATATGTGTCAACATGATCCCATATTCTAATTGGAGGATATTAAATCTTAGGTATTTTTCAATGAGTAGAAATTACTTTTCCCAAAATAAGATAAATAAGAATATGTCAATATTTCATGTGATGATTGAGATGATGCTAGATCATCTAGTGTGAGCCATTGTGTGCTAAATAGAAGTACTTAAGTATTGTTTGTTGGTTGTGTACCTCTTATTTATTTATAGACGCTAGTACCGACCGGGGTACGAAGAGGAGGAGTACTATGAAGAAGAAGAGAATTTCAACAACTGCACCAACCAAGGCAAGCTTAACTATGCAAGCCATCCATGCAAGCTAACCTATGCAAGATGCACTAGGAATGCTTGGTTATGCAATCTTGATTATACTAATCCCAAGTTTTACTTGCAAGCTTTATTCCTTTACCTTTATCAAAGTTTCTTATCTAGTTAATTAATTGTGATTAGTGGAAAATAGGATGGATACCCTCAAGAGCATAGAACTAGTCTTGGGTAGTTACACTTGATTAACACCCCTCAATAGTGATACTCTCATTAATAGTGGCTAGTGATATAAACTTGATCACTTTAGATGAGAACACTTGGATAAAATGATTATGAAAACCTTGGAATGAGGAGTCATTCTATTGAAATGTTTTGTCATGTGTTGTGAAACACAATGACTTAGAGATGATACTAAATGAGGCAGGTGCCTTGACTTTGATAAAAACTTATGGCTGGGTTCAGATGCGATACCATTCCAATTTTACCGTACAACCACAATACTTGAGTTGGGTAGAGCTTAACTAGAAGTTTATATGTCTTAGTATGGGTTCCCTTCCAGAAAGAGGTGAAGCTGAGGCTGCCTCGCGAATATGAATGTCCACCTATGCAGTTCTCGGGATGGCAGTTGGCTATGGCTGGGAGGCCAAGCTCATAGGGGAGGTGCCTATACTAGGGTGTGTAATTGAAAGGTTAGGATTGATTATCTGCATACCAAGTATGATGATTCAGGGTTATCCCTGACAGATGTATCAAATTTTGTGGTGAAAGTGTACCACCTCTGTAGAGTGTCAAACTATTTGAATAGCCACGTCTGTGGTTATGGATAGTTGGAGTGGCCATACTGTTCCGTTGTCAGATGTTTTCAAAATGACTTGTGACTTGAACTATGACTTTGACTTGACCACAATAAGGTTGTGGATAGGAAAACTAGGTTCCCACTTGAGTAATCTAGAGAACTAAAATAGGCTTTACCATTAAGTACTTATGAAATAAAATTGGCTTGTTGCAAACAAGACTAGACCTTAGGACTCCTACTAGTATTACCTTACTTGTGTTAGTGATAGTTTGCGAGTACTTAAAGAGTACTCATGGCTTTGTCCTTGGCTATTCCCATGACCAGACTATGAGGAGGACTACCCGGAGGATGGACAACAGGAGGTCTTCGATAACTAGGATCATCTCCCATCGTTAGCATTGCCTGTGACAATGAAGATGGAGTCTACTATGTTTATTTATGCTGCTTTGATATGTATTAAGACTTGATCGTGAGATCAACTATTTGTAAGACTATTATGGTTTGTAATGGATGCTGTACCGTGGTACCAATTCTGTTATGTCTCGCAAAAATGGTAATCTTGGGATTGTGATGTACGGCATAATAGGCATCTAGACTTAAAAATCCGGGTGTTTACAGTCGACCCTTATCGATGATCTTCAGGAAACATTCGATAACCTCGACAAATATTGCATTAAACTCAACCCGACAAAGTGCTCCTTTGGAGTCCCTGCGGGGCAACTCCTCGGATACCTTGTATCGGCAAGAGGAATAGAGGAAAATCCCGAGAAAATATAGGCAATCCTCATGATGAAGAAGCCATCAAATCTTCATGGCGTACAACAATTATCCAGACGATTTGCTGCGCTCGGTCGATTTATCGCTCGCTTCAGCAAGAAAGCACTAACCGTTCTACACCCTCATGAAGAAATCAGATAAATTCGAGTGGATGGACAAAGCTCAATGAGCCTTCAAAAGCCTCAGGAAAACACTTTTGACATCCCTTGTCGTCGTGTCGCCAAGAGAAAAAGAACCACTGCTGCTCTACATAGCGGCTTAATCAAGTGGTAAGCATAGTTTTGGACATCGAGCGACTAGAAGAAGGAAAAACCTTGGAGTCTAGAGACCAGTTTATTTCCTAAGTGAGGTCCTCTCCCCATCCAAGCAAAGGTATCCGCACTACCATAAGCTAGCATACGATGTGTTCATAACAGCATGAAAGCTACGTCACTATTTTTCAGAGCACTCGATCATAGTTAACAATCCAGAAGCAACGTGACGCGTCTCTCTATGGGGAATCAATTTATCCCCTTGAGATATCATGTATGAGAAGCATAAAACAATTAAGTCTTAGGTTGTGCCCGACTTTATTACTGAGTGGAAAGAACTGCAATGTGCGGGTCCGCCAGACCTCTCTAGCGCGTAGACAATGTACTTCGATGGATCCAAGAGAACAAAAGGAGCACGAGCCGGGGTTATACTGGTGTCACCACAAGGCAATAAAATTTGCTACATACTTTCGATGAGCTTTGCAAACGTGTCAAACAACAAAGCCGAATATGAGGCCTTGTTGCACGGCATGCGTATGGCCAAAGCCCGCAGTGCAATTTGCCTAAAAATATTTGGTGATTCAAATCTTGTCACACAACAAACAATGAACCAGTGTGACACCGTCAGCTATAACATGATTGCTTACTGGGACATGTACAATTTCATGGAAGCCCAATTTGACGGATGCGAAGTATCACACATAGGAAGGGCAAGCAACAAGGAAGCCGACAATTTGGCGAACATCGAATCCCTCTGCTTACCGGTACCACCTCGAGTTTTTGGGAAGAGATAACAGAGTGTTCCATCAAAGCAAAAAGGGTCTCTGAGGTCATAGCACCGAACACACGCAAGAAGGTCATATCAAAAGGCGACTCAGGGGATGCGCCTGCATCCGAAAATGAAGTAGATGCCCTTGACAAAGAACTGGAACCCGAAGAAGTCATGATAATAGAACCCACATGGATGCAACCATATGTGGCATACATGATGAGAGGAGAATTCCCCAAGGATGTAATTGAAGCACGACTGATCACCCGTTGATCTGAAGCTTTTAGGATCATTAAGGGAGAGTTATATAAAAGGAGTATCTCAAGCATACTACATCGTTTCATCATACCCAAAGAAGGAAGGTCAATCCTCAAAGATATACACAAAGGGGTATGTGGCCATCATGCCAGTAGTCGAGAAATTGTGGCCAAAGCTTTATGGGTAGGATTTTATTTTCTTACAGCAGTACATGATGTGAAGGATATTGTACGGACATGTGAAGCATGGCAATTTTCACAATGAAACCCAATGCACCCGCTGCAGAACTAAACCCCGTACCTCTTGCCTAGCCATTTGCTCAATGGGGACTTGACATGGTGGGTAAACTCCACAAATCTTAGCCGGGAGGATATTTCTTTCTATTAGTAGCAATAGACAAATTTACAAAGTCGATTGAAGCAATGCCCGTCACAAGCCAAGACGGAACTTCAGCCGTAAACTTCATCAAGTTAATAGTGTTCAGATTTAGGGTGCCAAACAACATCATCACCAACAACGAAACTAATTTTACTTCCAATGAGTTCAAAGAATATTGCAAGGAGATGGGTATAAAAGTAAGCTATGCTTTAGTTGCCCACCCGCAAACCAATGGTCAGGTGGAAAAAGTCAACGGTTTCGTAGCTAATGGTATCAAGAAACTAGTACTGGTGCCACTTGATAGACCTAAAGGAGATTGGGTAGAGGAGTAACCCTCCATGCTATGGAGCCTATGTACCACCCCAAATAATGCAAGGCAAGAAACACCTTTCTTTTTGGTCCATGTCGTGTAAGCCATCCTTCTAGTCGAAGTAGCTCATGAGTCTCCCAGGGTCACTGAGTATGATTAAGAAGCATCTAGATAAGCATTTTAGATGATGTTGATGCACTCGACGAAGATCGAGATGTTGCTCTACAAAGAGTGACAATATATCAGTAGAATCTACGCAACTACCACAGTCGTCGACTGCACCCCAGGTCCTTCGTCGTAGGGGATCTGATCCTTCACCTCAAGCACGATGGCCATCGAAAGCTGGAATCGCGATGGGAAGGGCCTTATGTCGTCACAGAAGTAATCCCTGGCAGAGCATATCAACTTCAAGATAAGAAAACATGAGTCAAGTACCCAACCCATGGAACGTTGCGCATCTGCGATGTTTCTATGCTTAGAATTTTAATCCCTGGCCATCGATGAAGCGGCTCCGGCAGGCGTGGAATTGCCACCGGGCGGTGTGCACGGTGGTCGTGGAGGTGAGGGCGTGGGAGAGAATCCTTGGATTTCGGGAGGGCCAGCTGGAAAAACTGCGCGAATCGGGACTATGGAGGTGAATAGAAAAATAATTACGATGGTTCCCCCAAGCTACCGACTTTAGCATGCCCATAGGGCGTCTGAATAATGGGTAGAATAGGAATTTTAAAGCAATTTTTTTTGAAACAGAGGAGCGTGAAATGCTTCAAAGTCAGTGTGTTATTTTGCCGCTCGACAGAGATTTTGAATTTGGCTACCGGCCAAATAATAATAATATAAATGTGGTACTCCCCGGTGGGAGATTTTGGCTCAAATTTTTTGAAACAGTGGGGCGGGAAATGCTTCAAAGTCGGTGTTTGATTTTGCCGCTCGACAGAGATTTTGAATTTGGCTATCGGCCAAATAATAATTAATAGTAAAGTGGTACTCCCTGGTGGGAGATTTGGCCTCAAAGTTTTTGAAATAGTGGGGCGGGAAATGCTTCAAAGTCGGTTTTTGATTTTGCTGCTCGACAGAGATTTTGAATTTGGTTACCGGCCAAATAATAATTAACAGAAAAGTGGTACTCCCCGGTGGGAGATTTTGGCTCAAAGTTTTCGAAACGGTGGGGCGAGAAATGCTTCAAAGTCGGTATTTGATTTTTCCGCTCGACAGATATTTTGAATTTGGCTACAGGCCAAATAATAATTAATAGTAAAGTGTTACTCCCCGGTGGGAGATTTGGCCTCAAAGTTTTTGAAATAGTGGGGCGGGAAATGCTTCAAAGTCAGTGTTTGATTTTGCCGCTCGACAGAGATTTTGAATTTGGCTACCGGCCAAATAATAATTAATAGAAAAGTGGTACTCCCCGGTGGAAGATTTGGCCTCAAAGTTTTTGAAACAGTAGGGCGGGAAATTCTTCAAGGTTGGTGTGTGATTTTGCCGCTCGATAGGGATTTTGAATTTGACTATCGGCCAAATAATAATTAATAGAAAAATGGCACTCCTCTGTGGGAGATTTGGCCTCAAAGTTTTTGAAATAGTGGGGCAGGAAATGCTTCAAAGTTAGTGTTTGATTTTGCCGCTCGGCAGTGATTTTGAATTTGGCTACTGGACAAATAATAATAATAGAAAAATTGTACTCCTCGGTGGGAGATTTGCCCTCAATTTTTTTGAAATGGTGGGGCGGGAAATGCTTCAAAGTCGGTTTTTGACTTTGCTGCTCCACAAAGATTTTGAATTTGACTACCAGCCAAATAATAATTAATAGAAAAGTGGTTCTCCCCGGTGGGAGATTTGGCCTCAAAGTTTTTGAAACGATGGGGCGGGAAATGCTTCAAAGTCAATGTTTGATTTTTCCGCTCGACAGAGATTTTGAATTTGGCTACCAGCCAAATAATAATAACAGAAAAATGGTACTCCCCGGTGGGAGATTTTGCCACAAAAGTTTTTGAAACGGTGGGGCGGGAAATGCTTCAAGGTTAGTGTGTGATTTTCCCGCTCGATTGAGATTTTGAATTTGGCTACCGGCCAAATAATAATAGAAAAAAGCTAGTAGACCATACGCTATCTGTCCAGGAATTCAAGTCCTAGAGTCACATCAACTAATCATCCATGAGCATAATAATTGCGCAGACTGATATTTTGAATTTGGCTAGCGTCCAGGCAACATTTGGATAAAAGGTGTACTCCCTATTCAGGAATTGAAGGCCGAGAGTGACATTAACTTATCACCCATAATGAAAATTGTATAACTCTGATTCAAACAGGGTTGGCTGAAGGTTTTGCCGCTCAACTGAGATTTTTTAATTTTGTTAATGGTACTCACTCAGTATGAATTTAAGGCTGATTCACATCAACTGATCATCAAAATACTTACCATATTGGCAAAGAAATTGAATACATAATCTCCGATTCAAACGGGGTAGGCGGTAGGGTTTGTTGATGGACCGAGATTTTGAATTTGGCGGTTGTCCAAAGAAGAAAAAACCTTTGTGAGGTTCATGAATCCAAGGCTGAGAGAGTGAGGTTGGGGCATAGGATTTTTGGGCATCAAGCAAACAGTAAACAGATAAAAGCATGATGCGAAACAAATAATCACTCCGTTTTTGTTACATGGCCCCAAACACAACCCGGGCTCTGTAGTAGGAACCATTTCACACGACCATTGTACTCACCTTTCATTGTCAGGGTTCATCTTCAATTTAGACAAGTCTCTTCATCTATGGGCTCTTGAGAATTCTGCTGATCTCGTAACATCTTCAACTCCGCATCACATGCTAATGCTTTCTGTCTCATATCACCGATTTCTCGTCTATGCACTTCCTGTTCAGCCCGTAGTGCTACAATTTCTTCCTGACTAGAAGAATACGGCGACTTGGACTTGGACTTGGACTTGGACTTGCACTGCCACAACCCAGCATTATGCAGGAACGTGCATTTACGATGACCTTCACCTTTTAGTACAATTTTAATTGTTTCTAGACATTCTTCCTGGGTTTGTTCCAGACCATCTTTCCCAGGTTTTGCCATATCCTCATTCAATTTAATCTGTAAGGTTATCAGTTCATAGACATGGGTGAGACAAGAAAAGCTAATACAGAGAAACATGCAGACAACACATTTAACCTGTCTATGAACAAATCTTACAAGTTGGCATGGCTGATTACGCATCATATATATTGTAGTAAAAGTATAGCTATTTGATCCTACTGATAAGAATTTTATCACTAGCACACAATAATAGGAATATGCCAACATGGCATCTTTCTGTTTCTTCATCGCCGGGTGCATGATATACACAAGACAACTCTTTGTACAGCTAAAAACTGAAACTCACAGTAGTTGGAAATCATCTAGTACTTAAATTAAAAAGAAAACTGGGCAGAAGTTCAGGCAGTGTTGCACATCTAACTATACATATAAATCACTGCAGGTGTGTCATCACAAAATATCAATCGAACAGAAGACTTACAATAACACTCTCAGCGGAGGGATTGAGCCCTTCTTTTTTGCTCGTCTGGCATGCCTGGAATTTTTGCTGTAGACTTACCGCACCTTTCTGCAAAGTGGGCGGAACACATTATCAAAATATAAGAAGCACAAAGTCTATAGAAGATTAAAAACTAATTATTCTTACTATTGCCCTTAGGCGGCCAACCAATGCACGAGATCCAGTTCGGTTTGCTAAGCGTTGTGCGACACAGTTTCTCTTATTTTTCTTAGCGTTCATCTGCAAAAGGAGACTAGTGATACAGATGTGCAAATAGGAATTTTGAATGTGATATGGTATCATTTTTCACAAACCATACTGTAATCTTTGGATCAAACCAGTGGTCGAGAAGATCTATCCACTGTTGGTCAGTCATAGTGTGTTCCATAGGATTCGTTCTTTGAATATCCTTGCTTGCCTTACCATCAAAGTATTTACTCTTTAGCCTATGACGCTGCTGGCGCAAAGAACAGGAGAACATGTCCATGAGAACATACTCTACATCCTCATTATCCTGATCGAAGTTGAATTTTTTCTATCGGCAAGAATGGAACATTTGATGTGTTATGTGACTTAGAATAGAACCAAGAGTAAGCTTGAATGCATGGGACAGAGCACCATGACTTACATGTAACTTCTGTAGTAATGAATTGTAATGGTCAGAGGTCTGTTGGTGGAGCTTGAACAATGCAAAGATGGGAACATCATTCTTAACAAAAACGCGTATTTCGGATGCTAGAAAAGCAGATTCTTCTAGATCTTCTAGCGTTCGCTTGCTAGGCACAATAGAATTTATGCAATATCTAGATTGCGTTCCGGAAATTTTAGCTTCAAGATTTTTTCCTACCGTTGGCCCCCTTTTCTTAAATCTTCGTGTAGCTGCCAATTCAACCATTACATCAAGCTTGCACGGTATATATAAGGAAGCATGCATCGATAATCCTTGGAACACATACCTTGTTTGGTGACGGGCTGATCAATAGGTTGGTGATCATCGCTAGCTTGTTGGTGTTGTGCCAGCAGTGTTAGGCAAGTAGAGATCAAAACTGGTTCAGCTGTCAATTATTGTTGGGTATCTTGATTGGCAATTGGTGATTGTGGAATGTGTGGGATGGTATTTGATGTGTCTACTACTGCTGGAACCCGTGGTGTGCCGCCAAGACGATACTTTTTAGCCGTATGTGAGTTTCCTGATTTTCGTTTATTGTATTTCACAGCGTGTGTTTGTGTTCCACCGGTAGCATTAGCAGGACGACTTATCGATGATTCGCGTTTGGTACCTGAACGTGTCTTACATGAACTAGCTGATTCCTGACACACATAAACAATACTTCAATCTGTTATAGTTCTATTTGTAATGAGATGCACATGGAACAAAATAATAGTAAGGCAAAATGTGCTCTATATATATGATGCATGAACTAGGCAGAGGGCATTGCAAAATATTTGGTGGGATTGAAATACAAAACATGGAAAATGCAACATATATCACAATTAAAAAATAGAGTAAGCACCTTGGGGGGTGGACAAGCTGGCAGACTAGTAGGGAGGTCCTCGACGGGTCCAACTTCCTGAGTCAGGTCTCCCTCGAAATACTGTTCATCAACAGAAACTAATGCCGAATCAGACACTTGCCGATCATAGTTTTTCTCCCTACTGGTACCTACAAGGGTCTTAGGTGAACCAGCTGATTCCTGACACACATAAGAGATACATTAATCTATCAAAGTCCTATGTAAAATGAGAAGCGGATAGAACAGAAGAACAGTAAGGCAAGATATGCTGAACATATATGATGCATGAACTAAGCAGATGGCATTGCACAACATTTGGTGGGAATTGAGGTACGAAACATGGAAGATGAAACAAATACCGTGATGACAAGATAGAGCAGGCACCTTGGGCAGTGGACAAGCAGGCCGATTAGGGAGCGCGTTCTCGACTGGTCCATCTTCCTGAGTCAAGTCTCCCTCTTGGTTTTGTTGATCTTGAGGATAAAATTCTGCATCAGAGTTCTAGACTTCATGATTGGTGGTGGTAGCTACGAAAGATCTAACTCTCTGTGGGCCGAGCGACCTTGCATATTTGGAATTCTTTAATAATCTATCTTCCCTAATCTTCCGTTCTTTCTCATTAGGCGGCTGCAAATCACCTTACATGCATCAGCAAAAAATATATCTTATGAGATTTAAGAGTGAGGTGTGTGTAGAAGAGCAAGTTAGTACAGTTCTAGCAAGCAGTTGAAAGCTCTAAAGGAACAATGACAGACATATGCTTATACGATGCCTCGACAAGAAATGTCGGAGTACAAGATAAAAAACTCAGTGCGAGAATGCAGTGAAACAAGCGATGAACTACTTTCAGACATCAAATGCGTAACGAGCATATGAAGTGTATGGCGGCAACCTTTGTGACCACAATTACCAATTTCCTTCCCGTGCCTTTGCCGGACTTATGGTGAGCTACGACCTTGTCGTTCACCCTTGAGTGGGTTTGCCTCCCCATCTCTCCGGCGCCATGGACAAGGTCGAGGAAGCAGATCCGGTGCCGTGGAGTCGGGGAAGTGGATCCAACGAAGCTGCAACGGGCATTGCTGAGCTGGCTCCGGCGCCGTGGACCTTGTGTATAGAGGAGATGATCTGGTGCAGGCCAGCGTCGGGAGCTGGTAAAACATCTTCGCGGTCGCTATGGTGGCATGCCGGTGGAGAGGCTATGAAGGGGAGATGGGACGGAAGGAGCACGGCCATGGTCGTGCAAGGTGATCTCGAGGGATTCGACCCAAAGGGTGCGGGTGGTACTAGTTTGTTTCAAACTTTGAATTGTGTGGCGCGTGGAAATTTACAAGAGAAACCATTTTGAGGAATGGCCTTTGGCGCGTTGTTTCTGGATCAAATGGCGAGATGAAAATTTAGTACCGTTTGAATTTTGGACGCATGATCCCATTGCGGCGTGTGTTTCTGGTGCACTGCTTGGTGGAAGAGGTGATTTCGGCTTGTGGTTTGTCGCTCAGTTAACTTTTTTGTACTCGATCTACTACTGCAGTCTAAAAGTTTGATGGGCACGAATTTAGTGCAAGAATTTATTCACGGTAATTTGCACGAACTACCTTTCATGGTAATGTGTTAATTTTTGGCAAAACATGTTTCTACAGATCTAAACGAAAGTGCAAAATAAGGCTTTTCCATTTTTTGAATGGCTAGAATGAGACTGGGATACATTGTCCAGATGAAGCAATTAGGTACAATACAGTTTCATACAGCGTGCCAAAGAAAATATCAGGCTGACAACACAACGAAAGTCATCCTCATTATTCAAAATAACAATCTATTTGCATGGTGGCTATTTCATCACCCTTCAAAAATCATCTGCTTGCAAAGATGGGCGGAGAATCTCTTCTCGTGCTTTGACCTGTTCAAAACCGTCACGTTGATCTCATTGACATCTGCATCAGCCAAATTGGGAACACGATTTTTAGGGACTAATCTGAAGATCAGCGGCAGCATCAAGACCATCTTCAATAGTAGAAATCCATCCTCAGTTCAATTCTCTGATCTGCCGAGTGGCTGTGTCCAAATCCTTTTGGAGAAGCCCAATCTTCGCTTTGGCCATGCACCATACTTCAGTTTGGTTCATAGAAATGGCTGTATCACTGGCACGCTGAATATCTGTGCTGCGAACCTCCTTGGCAGGTACATGATCATGCACGTGCTTCTACAAATTGCAATGCAGCAAATCAATCAGTAAATAACACGCAAGATGCAACTAGTATCCATGTTTAGGGTACTCGACCAGGCCATGTTTCTGTACCAGTTGTGTTGTGCCGAGCGGGGCTAGATCCGCATGTCCAAAACTCTTCAGGATTCCTAGACAAAGACAGGACATGTTTCGGCAGTAAATCATCTTCCATGCCTTACAAAAAATATATACTAGTATGACAAGACAGGGCAAGCAAAGGCTGAACTACTCTCAAAAATAAAATGCATAATGACAGCGCGCGTATATGCAAAATGGAGGCAAACCATTGTCTGGAGAGGATTGTTGGGGGTTATCATTGGGCTGATGAGGCTTCGTACTAGTGCGAGATATCCAATTTGGCTTGACGACTAGCAGTTGCCTTCTTTTCTCTTTGAACCGATCCCGCAGTACTACAACTAGCATGCATTAGAAATAATTGGTAACGAGAAGGCACAACAAGGAATCGATGAACTACATTCGGAAGTAGTAGTAAAGTGCAAGGAAAGCGGGCATAGTAAGTGTGCAGCAACCTTCGTATCGGTTGTACGGAGTTCTAACCATCGCGCTGGTAAGGGGTCCGCATGGCGTACGCATCTCTCGGTTGGGGTGGTGGGGAAGCTGACACTCTAAGTGGGGGAAGCAGATGCGACGAAGCAACAATGGTAGGGTGGATGACGGCGTCGCTGAGTAGACTCCGGTGACCTGGAAGTCGTCTAAGGAGGGATGGGATAGAGGATGATGTGAGTATGGATTGTGGAGTCGGCGGGCGAGCGAGCGAGAGGCCCCGTCAGTATGGAGGTATCTAGCGTTTAACGAGAACTGAGAAGTGAAGGAAGGGTTAAATTTTGGGAAAGGGAGAAGGGAGGGTCACGCCAATAGTCCTCTAAAATTTTGAACTAGAAGATACCGCCAATATCACGTGAAAATTTAGTGCTAAATCGCGCTTGGATCACCTCCCGAGTAGTTTTCAAAGGAAGGCTCGAAAAGCAGCATGCATCGAATGCGATGGGACGGTGGCGTGTGTAGTTTGTGAAGAAAAGTCGGAGTTTAGTACAGTGGCGGATAGATGAAAAAGAAAATTGGGGTGGTGCTGGCTGCCAACCGTGGCCCTCATAAAAAATAAATAAATATTTCAAATTTGTGTAAATACATCAAATAATTGATCCAACGGCCAGCATTCAAAGTTATTTGTATGAATGGGCCTATATACTGTAGTAAGCGAAACGGCTGAGTGAACTTGGGTTTCTTAGCTAAACGGTGTGCATATGCATATGCCAACTCATTTGAACTAATTTAGGCAGATAGACCTAGGAATCACGAGGAAAACATGCATGTTCCGCAATGTCCGGAAACATGGCATGCTTGTCGCATTCCGAGCCAAATTCTTCTGATTTTCTTTACTAGTATGAAACATCCTGGTAATCACTTGGAAAAGTGAAAAATGTTCTTTCATAATTATCCAAAAATCTCACAGTCAATATTGTTTACTACGCCAAGACGCACCCATTACCCGATGTGAGAACCGTATCATAAAGTGTAGCTAGGGTATCGATATATATGGCCATGACCTTATTGGTCCTTCGAACTGAAACCCAAGAATGTTCATACGTTGTAGGCTACTAGTAAATTGCACGTGCCATGCACGCGAGACTCGGATAATAGACATATGATATATCATCATTATATAAAATTATAATAGTAAAGCACAAAAATTTATAAATTTGATCAACATATATAAAGTATGGGTGTATATTTGGTTCTTGTACTTTGTATCATCATGTACAAGTCAAAGATTATTAGCTATCTAACACTTGAAATTTTTGGTGACATGGTCTAGATAAACGAGGGAGAGGATTCTAGGAGTATGATGGAGAAGTGTGTTTTGAGGTTTGTGCATAGCATTCATTCTGCTGAAGACTATCTATAGAATCTTCTAAATGCTCGAATGGAAAAGAAGATCTAATGGTTGGAAATATTGGGATTCATGAGTATTGATCCAACAGTCATCATTCAAAGTTATTCGTATCTTACCACTATTAGTAAATTTCACATGCCCTGCACGTGAGACTCAGATAATAGACGCTTGATATATCGTCACTATATAAAATTATCTCTACTATTATAATTGAGCAGTTTTGAATTGGATCCATAGCACCAATCCTGACAGTTGGGCTGTTAGATCCAATGGTTCAAAGCAGCTAGATTCGTGTTAAATAGTATCTAGAGATAACCCTGCACGTGAGACTTAGATAATAGACGCTTGACATATCTTACCACTATATAGTGTACGAATAACTTTGAATATTGACCGTTGATGAAGACTCATGAATCCTAACATTTCCAGCTGTTGGATCTTATTTTCCATTCTAGCATCTAGAAGATTCTATTGATAGTCTTCAGCATAATGAATGTTATGCACAAACCTCAAAACACACTTCTCCATCATACTAGAATCTTCTCTCTCGTAGCTAATAATTGTTGACTTCTACATGATCTTATCTTATCTCATCTTAGCTCTATATAGTGTACAAATAACTTTGAATGTTGACCGTTGAATCAAGATTCGCGAATCCCAGCATTTCTTGCTATTGGATATCATGTAGAGGTCAACGATTATTAGCTATATAAAACTTTAAAATTTTGGTAACATGGTCTAGAGAAACGGGGGAGAATATTCTAGAATGATAAGTGTTATTTGAGTTTTGTGCATAGCATTCATTGTGATGTAGACTATTAATAGAATCTTCTAGATGCTTGAATGGAAAAGAAGATCCAACGACTCGGAATGATGGGATTCACGAGTCTTGATCCAACGGTCAATATTCAAAGTTGTTCGTACACTATATAGTGGTAAGATAAGAACATGTAGAAGTTAATGATTATTAGCTATCTAAAACATGATTTTTTTGGTAACATGGTCTAGAGAAACGAGGGAGAAGATTCTAGAATGATGAGGAAAGTGTGTTTTGAGTTTTGTGCATCACATTCATTGTGATGAAGACTATCAATAGAATCTTCTAGACTGTTAAAAAATAGAATCTTCTAGATGCTAGAATGGAAAAGAAGATCCAACGGCTGGAAATGTTGGGATTCACGAGTCTTGATCCAACGGTCAATATTCAAAGTTATTTGTACACTATATAGTGCTGAGATTATAACAGGTAAAGCAGAAAAAATATAAATTTGATCAACATCTATAAAATATGGGTGTATATATATTTGGTTCTTGTACTTTGTATATCATGTAGAAGTACGTCAACGAGTATTATCTATCTAAAACTTTAAAATTTTGGAACATGGTCTAGAGAAACGAGGGAGAAGATTATAGAATGATGGAGAAGTGAGTTTTGTGCATAGCATTCATTTTAATGAAGATTATCAATAGAATCTTCAAGATGCTAGAATGGAAAAGAAGATCCAACGGCTGGAAATGTTGGGATTTGCGAGTCTTGATCCAACGGTCAATATTCAAAGTTGTTCATACACTATATAGTGACAAGATCATGTAGAAGTTAACGATTATTAGCTACTAGTAAGTTGCACGTGCCTTGCACGTGAGACTCGGAGAGTAGACGTATAACATATATATACAATTATAATTGGTAAAGCACAAAAAAAATATAAATTTGATCAACATCTATAAAGTATGGGTGTGTATATTTGGCCCTTGTACTTTGGATCATCATGTAGAAGTGAAAGATTATTAGCTACCTAACACATGAAATTTTTGATAACATGGTCTAGAGAAACAAGGGGGAATATTCTAGTATGATGGAGAAGTGTGTTTTGAGGTTGTGAATAGCATTCATTATGCCAAAGACTATCAATAGAATCTTCTAGATGATCGGATAGAAAAGAAGATCCAACGGCTCAAAAAGTTGGGATTTGCGAGTCTTGATCCAACAGTCAACATTCAAAGTTATTCGTACACTGTATAGTGGTTTGCAATGAAGGCTATCAATAGAATCTTCAAGATGCTAGAATGCAAAAGAAGATCCAACGGCCGGAAATGTTGGGCCGCGAGTCTTGATCCAACGATCAATATTCAAAGTTGTGTGTACACTATATAGTGGTAAGATCATGTAGAAGTCAACGATTATTAGCTACTAGTAAGTTGCACATGAGACTCGGATAGTAGACGTATGACATATTATCATCACTATATACAATTATCTTACCACTATATAGTGTACAAATAACTTTGAATGTTGACCATTGGATCAAGATTCGTGAATCCCAACATTTCTAGCCATTGGATCTTATTTTCCATACTAGCATCTAGAAGATTCTATTTGTAGTCTTCGGCATAACGAATGCTATGCAAAAGCCTCAAAACACACTTCTCCATCATACTAGAATCTTCTCCTTTTTTTCTCTAGACCATGTTATGAAAAATTTCATGTGTTTGGTAGCTAATAATCTTTGACTTCTACATGGCATACAAAGTACAAGGATACACCCATACTTTATAGATCTTTATCAAATTTATAATTTATTATGCTTTAACAATTATAATTTTATATAGTGATTATATGCCATACGTCTACTATCCGAGTCTCACGTGCAAGGCACGTGCAACTTACTAGTAATTGGTAAAGCACAAAAAATATAAATTTGATCAACATCTATAAAGTATGGGTGTATATTTGGTCCTTATACTTTGTATCATCATGTAGAAGTCAAAGATTATTTAGCTACCTAACACATGAAATTGTTGATAACATGGTCTAGAGAAACCAGGGAGAAGCTTCTAGTATGATGGACAAGTGTGTTTTGAGGTTTGTGCATAGCATTCATTATGTCGAAGACTATCAATAGATTCTTCTAGAAGCTAGAATGGAAAAGAAGATCCAACTGCTAGAAACACTGGGATTCACGAGTCTTGATCCAACGGTCAACATTCAAAGTTATTCATACACTATATAGTGGTAAGATAAGATAAGATAAGATAAGATAAGATACGATAAGATCATATAGAAGTCAACAATTATTAGCTACTCCGTACTAGGGAGAAGATTCTAGTATGATGGAGAAGTGTGTTTTGAGGTTTGTGCATAGCATTCACTATGTTGAAGACTATGTATAGAATCTTCTAGATGCTAGAATGGAAAAGAAGATCCAATGGTTGGAAATATTAGGATTCACGAGTCTTTATCAAACGGTCAACATTCAAAGTTATTCATACACTATATAGTGGTTAAATCGCTACTACTATAATGGAGCAGTTTTGAATTGGATCCATAGCACCAATCCAACCATTGTTCTGTTAGATCCAATGGTTCAGAGAAGCTAGATTCATGTTGAATAGCACCTAGAGCAAACTCCACCATGCATGTTGTAGAACCATCATGTCACCACCCCAAAATTTCATAGCACAGTAGGATGTATTCTCTCTACTACTATAATGGAGCATTTTTGAATTGGATCCATAACACCAATCCTGACCGTTGGGCTCTTAGATCCAATAGTTCAGAGCAACTAGATTCGTGTTGAGTAGTACGTACCTAGAGCAAACTCCACCATGTTCTAGAACCATCATGTCACCATCCCCAAAATTTCATAGCACAGTATTAGGCTGTATTCTCAATATGTGTAGATATAGTTATTATTAATAGACTTAATGTATATGCATTTTTCTCTAACAAGACTATTGGTTAATAACAACTCAACTTTTGTTAAATCACATTTCATACATTAGAGAAAAAATGCATAAATTAAGTCTATTAATAATAATTATATACACATATTTAGAATACAGCCTAATATTGTGCTATGAAATTTTGGGGGTGGTGACATGGTGGTTCTAGAACATGGTGGAGTTTGCTCTAGGTACTATTCCACACAAATCCAACAGCTTTGGACCATTGGATCTAACAGCCCAATGGTCAAGATTTGTGCTATGGATCCAATTCAAAACTGCTCCATTATAGTAGTGGAGATGTAAAACATGAAATTTTTGGTAACATGATCTAGAGAAATGAGGGAGAAAATTCTAAAATGATGGAGAAGTGTGTTCTGATCCAACGGTCAATATTCAAAGTTATTCATACAGTATATAGTGGTAAGATAAGATTATAATAGGAAAAGCAAAAAACAATATAAATTTGATCAACATCTATAAAGTATGGCTGTATATATTTGGTACTTGTACTTTGTATATCATGTAGAAGTCAGCGATTATTAGCTATCTAAAACTTTAAAATTTTGGTAACATGGTCTACAGAAACGAGGCAGAAGATTCTAGAATGATGGAGAAGTGTGTTTTGAGTTTTGTGCATAGCATTCATTGTGATGAAGACTATCAATAAAATCTTCTAGATGCTAGAATAATGGAAAAGAATATCCAACGGCTGGAAATATTGGGATTCGCGAGTCTTGATCCAACGGTTAATATTCAAAGTTATTCATATATTGTTTACCAATTGCAAGATATGCACATCTACTTGCTTGTAGTACTACAAAATGTGGGAAATTTACCATAAACTATGATGTGGATATGTCCACGACCTTGCGAGGTTGCTCGGCCTGAAACTCGTTCATAAAAAAACAAGATGATTATTAATCCAGTAGATGGCTTGAATTTTGCGGGGGGGGGGAGGGTTGCTGGAAGTAGATCGATGTGGATGAGGAAGAGACAAGCCGGACTGTGCACCCGCGGCTGCAGAGAAGAGATCGATGGAGGATGGATGGTGAGAGCCAGCAAAGGAGAGAGAAAACACAACTTGTTTTGTATGCATATTACTAGTAGTAGGTCCTTATATTTACTACTAGTAGAGTGTACCTCGTGTCAGCAACCCATCATAGCTTTGCTCTGACATCGCACCGCCTTCTGACTCCTCCTCCCACTACTCTCGCGCTGCCTCCTTTTTTTGGAAGGACCATCCTTCCTTTTCGAGTAGTACTAGTATGGAAGTGGAGTACGTTGCTTTACATAGAAAAATATTTCCATCGCTTAGAAAATTGGAGTTGTTACTTTTCCTAGTATTTGGGAACTCCCATTGGCAAAGCTGTTTACCAACGCCAAGATGCGCACATCTACTTTCTTGTAGTACTACTACAAAATTCCCATAAACATGGATATGTCCGTGACCTTGCTTGGTCGCTCGTCCTGAAACCTATTCATACGTATACATGGTAGGCTATTTTTGTGAAGCGGGTTTTTTCAAAAGTTGTGAAAAACTCATGTTTATTATTTTCCATGGCAGGTAGTACAAGCAACAGGATGTCGTGCATGAGTCCCCCTGTTTTTTTGGCCTATATATCTCTCTTTTTTCAAAGTAGGGTCAACTTTGCCGGCATGCAAAGTCTAGAAAGAAGTTGAATCTTTGAAAACTCTCGGTCGTGTTCTCCATATATTGGCTGTCTGGTGGGCAACTTAAAAAGATTTTTGTGGAATTTAAAGACCAATTGGCAACTCAAATGTGGTTCGAAATAATTTGACATAATTTCGACAGACTAGCTCCGATCCATATTAATGTTCATAGATTCATCTAGATTCAAATGTATCTAGTCATGTTTCTGTGCTAGATGCATATACCCGAATCTAGACAAATCTGAGAACATTAAGTTGAATCGGAGACAAATCAGATAAGAGACATCTGACATATCATCACTATATAAAATTATAATAGGTAAAGCAGAACAATATAAATTTGATCAACATATATAAAGTATGGGTGTCTTCTACTTTGTATCATCATGTGTAGAAGTCAAGGATTATTAGCTACCTAACACTTGAAATTTTTGATAGTAACATTGGTCTAGAGAAACGAGTGATAAGATTCTAGTATGATGGAGAAGTGTGTTTTGAGGTTTGTGCATAGCATTAATTATGCTGAAGACTATCAATAGAATCTTCTAGATGCTAGAATGGGAAAGAAGATCCAACGGCTGAAAATGTCGTTCAGATTCGTGAGTCTTGATCCAACGGTCAATATTCAAAGTTATTTTTATTCGTACACTATATAGTACTTGGTAAGATAAGATTGTACAAATTACTTTGAATGCCGACCGTTGGATCTGAATACTCGTGAATCCCAATATTTCCAACCGTTGGATCTTCTTTTCCATTATAGCATCTAGAAGATTGTATAGATAGTCTTCAGCATAATGAATGCTATGCATAAACCTCAAAACACACTTCTCCATCATACTAGAATCTTCTCCCTCGTCTCTTTAGACCATATTACCAAAAAAAATCAAGTGTTTTGGGTAGCTAATAATCTTTGACTTCTACATGATGATACAAAGTACAAGAACCAAATATACACCCATACTTTATGTATGTTGATCAAATTTATAAGTTTTTGTGCTTTACCTATTAGAATTTTATATAATGATGATATGTCATACGTCTATTATCCGAGTCTCACATGCAGGGCACTCCTCTCGCTGCTCTCGCGTTGCCTACCTTTTGGAGTAGCAGTACAGAATGAGGTGGAGTACTTTGCTTTACAAAAAAAATATTTCCATCGCTTAGTAGAGTTGTTACTTTTCCTAGTATTTGGAAACTCGCATTGGCAAAGTTGTTTACCAATGACAAGATCCACACATCTACTTTCTTGTAGTACTACCAAATCACCATAAACTATGATGTGGATATGTCCATGACCTTGCTTGGTCGCTCATCCTGAAACCTGTTCATACTTATACATGGTAGGCCATTTTTGTGATGCGGGTTTCTTCAAAAGTTGTGAAAACTCATGTTTATTATTTTTCATGGAAGGCAATACAAGAAAAAGGACGCCATGCATGAGTCCCCCTGTTTTTGTTGCCTATTTCTCTCTCTTTTTTTCCAAAGCAAGGTCAACTTTGCCGGCATGCAAAGTCTAGAAAGAAGTGGAATCTTTGAAAACTCCCGGTCGTGTTCTCGATATATTGGCTATCTAGTGGGAAACTTCAAAAGATTTTTGTGAAATTTAAAGATTAATTGGCAGCTCACATGTGGTTCGATATAATTTGACCTAATTTCGATAGACTCCCTCCGATCCATATTAATGTTCATAAATTCATCTAGATTCAAATGTATCTAGTCATGTTTCTGTGCTAGATACATATATCCGAATCTAAACAAATCTGAGAATATTAATTTGAATCGGATACAGTAGTGTAATTTAATTGGGTTAATTTATCTACGAACCTTGAAAACTCTAAGAACCTAGGAATCGCAAGTAAAACATGGATGGTTCGCTATGTCCGGAAACATGGTGCGCTTCTCGCATTCAGTGTCACATTCTTCTGATTTTCTTTACTACTAGTACAAAACATCTCCATAATCAGTTGGAAAAGTAAAAAATATTTTTTCCTAATTGTTCGAAACTCCCACGGGCAACATTGTTTACTAGGCCAAGACGCACCCATCTACCCGATGTCAGAACCCTATGTAAAAGTATAGCTAGGGTATACATCGATATAGAAGGCCATGACCTTATTGCTCGTTCGTGCTGAAAACCAAGAATTAATAATGTTACATCATGGTGGGCTATAATGTGAATCCGTTTTTCCTAAGGTTGTCGATCTCATGTTTATCATTTTTCTTGGAAATTAATTATACTACTAGCCAAAGTAGCCCAATCGTAATGACGTCTCATGTTTTTGTTTTACGCTTTAGTTTGTTTGAATGCTTTTCATACGCAGTCAAATTTGTCGGCATGCAAAAACTAATCAGTAATGGCATTTTTCAAAAGTATTGTTGGCCCATGATATATTGGCTTCCTGGGTACCTTCAAAAGAATTTTGGATATTTTTAAGAGTAATAGTCTATCACGCTCACATGTATTCAAGTATGACCTAATTTTGTTTAATCGACTTAGAGTCATGCATTTAAGTGCACGTGGAGCTTTAGCTTAGAAGTTTGAAAAATACTTAAACTTGGGAACTATAAGAAAGAATTGTCCACTTTGTACGAAAATTTGGTGGGGCCATTCTTTCTTATTTTTCTACTAGTAAAAGTACTTGAAAAACTCACACTTCTGGTATTGCCTACTATATCATGTACTACTATGTATGAACTTTCTTGGGTTTCAAGACAAATGACCAAGGTCATGGACATACCCTGTCTTCATCAAGATAATGACCGTGTGCCCATATTTTGGTATAGCTAGGTCAGTGCATGTTAGCATGCATGGTAAAGAAGTAAAAGTATTTTTTGGAAGGAAGTGCGATCAATATGTCTTAGAGTTCATAGCATGTGCCACTTATTTACTATAGTACATAAAGTGGTTGGATAAATTACATGTTATATTTTTCAAGCTTAATATTCTAGCTAATTTCACCCACTCAGGCAACTTTCCGTTGATTTGTCGAATTAGGTCTAAATTAATATTTTACAAGTGCGTGAGAGCTAGTTCAATAGTATAACCGAGTGTTAGGTATAACAAAGTGACACGTCATCTATTGCCGGCTTTATACCATCATGTACAATACCTAACATTTGAACTATAGAACAACTAGCATTACATGCAGCAACCTCATCAAAAAGCAAGAAGATTAAACAGGAATAAAATGAAAAATATTTCTATGCCCGCTTGAAAAATCCTAAAACTTGGGAATTGTAAGAAAGCATGGTACACTTAGTCTGAAAATTGGGGGAGTGGCATTGTTTATTTATTTTTTGGAACCTGGGTACCGTAGGTCCTGAAGGAGCGAGACACTCCAATTAGTGCACTAGGGTTTGTAGTCGCCGCAATGTGGTCTGAGGACCTTTTTGTAATTATTATTATTACTTTTGAGAGTTTTTGTATTGGTGTAGATGATTATTAATCCAGTAGATTGCTTGAATTTCGGGAAAAAAACGATTGTTGAAAGTAGATCGGTGTGCCGTACCAAGTCACGCGTGCACAGCGCTACGCTGTGGACGAGGAAGAGACAAGCCAGACTGTGCACCCGCGGCTGCAGAGAAGAGATCGATGGAGGATGGATGGTGAGAGCCAGCGAAGGAGAGAGAAAACACAACTTGTTTGGCGTACATATTACTACTAGTAGTTCCATATATTTACTACTAGTGGAGTGTACCTCGTGTCAGCAGCCCATCATAGCTTTGCTTTGACATCGCACCGCCTTCCGACTCATCCTCCCGCTGCTCTTGTGTTGCCTCCTTTTTTTTGGAGAAGGAGCCGCCTCCCTTTTCGAGTAGTACTAGTACGGAAGTGGAGTACTTTGGTTTACAGAGAAAAATATTTCCATCGCTTAGAAAATTGGAGTTGTTACTTTTCCTAGTATTTGGGAACTCCCAGTGGCAAAGCTATTTACCAACACCAAGATGCGCACATCTACTTTCTTGTAGTACTACTACAAAATTACCATAAACATGGATATGTCCGTGACCATGCTTGGTCGCTCGTCCTGAAACCTATTCATACTTATACATGGTAGGCTATTTTTGTGAAGCGGCTTTTTTCAAAAGTTGTGAAAAACTCATGTTTATTATTTTTCATGGCAGGTAGTATAAGAAAAAGGACGCCATGCATGAGTCCCCCTGTTTTTTTCCTATCTCTCTTTTTTCAAAGTAGGGTCAACTTTGCCGACATGCAAAGTCTAGAAAGAAATTGAATCTTTGAAAACTCTTGGTCGTGTTCTCCATATATTGGTTGTCTGGTGGGCAACTTCAAAAGATTTTTGTGGAATTTGAAGAGCAATTTGCAGCTCACATGTGGTTTAAAATAATTTGACATAATTTCGACAGACTCCCTCCGATCTATATTCTTGTTCATAGATTCATCTAGATTCAAATGTATCTAGTCATGTTTCTGTGCTAGATGCATATACCCAAATCTAGACAAATCTGATAATATTAATTTGAATCGGAGACAGTAGTGTAATTTAAGTGGGTTAATTTATCTACGAACCTTGATAACCCAAAGAACCTAGGAATCACAAGTAAAATATGGGTGGTTCACTATTTCCGGAAACATGGGAACCTCAAAACACTTCTCCATCATTCTAGAATCTTCTCCCTCGTTTCTCTAGACCATGTTATCAAATTTTGAAGTTTTAGATTAGCTAATAATCATTAACTCTACATGATATACAAAGTACGAGAACCAAATATACACCCATATATTATAGATGTTGATCAAATTTATATTTCTTCTGCTTTACCTATTATAATTTTATATAGTGATGATATGTGAGACATCTATTATCTGAGTCTCACGTGCAGGGCACGTGCAACTTACTAATTTACTACTAGCACTGAATTTGTTGGATAAATTACATGTTGACTTAGTTTTATCTAGACTGAGATATATCTAACACTAAAACAAGTCTACATACATGAATCTATACAAATCTAAGTCAACAAATCTATACATAAAGTGCATCATGCTTCAATCAACACGTTCGGTGGAATTAAAAGGTTACATCAAAAAATAAAAAATTACATCCAATTCCATACAATTGGCACTAAGGCCCCTAAATATTAGCTTGGAAAGGCAGTCGGGTCCGGCTCAATTTAAATCGAGCAGCTGAGCCATACTCTTGCTACTACTATTTGCTTCACACACGAAACACAGCGTGCACCTGCGTCTTGATCATGGTCGAAGGGACGAGATTGCTCGGAATGAGTAGAGGAGCACACTGTCCCCCTACCGAGTCTATTCCCCCAGCCGCACCTTCGTCGGCCGCAGGTTCCTCGTGCTCGAGCTCGAACTTGAGCATGTCCTAATGGTGAGCAAGGGCCAGCATAGGATTGATAGGCTCGAGGGGACCTAGGACGGCGTCGTCTGCCCTAGCCACGGCGACCTAGCACCCTCCCGAGTTGTCTGCCCCTGTCGCATGCTCGCTTGCTGCAGGTTCCTCACGCGCGAGCTCGAACTCGAGCATGTCCTGATCGTAAGCAAGGGCCAACATATGATCAATAGGCTCGAGGGGACCCAGAACAGCGTCGTCCATGGCCACGACAACCTGGCTCCCACCCGAGTTGTCTGCCCCGGTCGCATTATCGCTAGCTGTAGGTTCCCGGCGGAAGGATTGGCTGCTATCGTGCACGGGCTTAACTTGGCCATGGTTGATGTCCAGCCAGAGCGCCTGCCCGGACACAGCTCTGTCATAGTCAAAAGGGAGGCCCACCGGGACTGGTGTTTTGTTGTAGAGGTCCAATTTTGTTTGCCTGCCGTGTTGACACCTCCGTGACGCGGCCAACGCAGGATCGGTAGCCTCGAGGGGGCCCAAAATTGCGTCGTCGGTCGGCAGGGCCAATGCACGTCTACCGCGGGCAACCAGGCGCTCTATAGAGGTAGCTCCACTGGCGGCTCCAACGGCGTCATGTTCCCGCCGGATGAACTGTTTCGGGGCCTGGCCTCAAGCCGAAGCAGACCTCCGAGGACGACGCAGCCAATCCACCGGGATTCCTTCAAGTATTTGTGAGGGTAACATGCCTTTGGTGGAAGGAAGAAATTTCACCGGAGAGTAGAATGAAGGAGAAAGTATAGTACTAGTAGTACTACTAGCGGTGCTACTCAGTTTTGACCTAGCATTTCTCCAAGGAGTACTTTTTTTAGATGCTCCAAGATAAATGTCCAAGAGCGACCGCTTAGCGGCACGTGAGTTTTTTTGCATTCGGTGGTTGTCCGGGGCATTAACTCACAAGATAAATGTCATATCGGTACTTGTAGCGGCCGTACTTTTAGCTGGCCGCAGTGGAACCAGATAGAAGGAGTAGTAGTACTATACACTCTCAAAACAGAGGTGGCGAGCAGCTGGCAGCTCGAGCAACGAGTCTGGTAAATTCTTGGAGTATGTACTCCAGTATACAGTAGTAATAAGTTGCACATGTCTGACCGTACAGAAAGTCATATTATCTCTACTACTATAATGGGGCAGTTTGAATTGGATCCATATCACCAATCCTGACCGTTGGGCTGTTAGATCCAATGGTTCAGAGTAGCTGGATTAGTGTTGAATAGTACCTAGATCAAACTCCACCATGCATGTTCTAGAACCATCATGTCACCATCCCAAAAATTTCATAGCCTAGTAGGCTGTATTCTCTCTACCACTATAATGGAGCAGTTTTGAATATGAATGATCCATAGCACCAATCCTTATCGTGAGGATGTTAGATCAAATAGTTTACAACAGCTGGATTCATGTTGAATAGTACCTAGAGCAAACTTCACCATGTTCTGGAACCACCATGTTGAATAGTACCCATGATATGTCATACGTCTATTATCTGAGTCTGACATGCACGACACGTGCAACTTACTAGTCACTATATAGAAGTACTCCGGCACGTGAGACTCACATATTCATATTTTTTTGAGCTTTACCTATATTATATAATCTTACCATACTATATTGTGTACGCAGTACTTTGAACTTTGAAAAAACCGATCAAGCCTGGCAAATCCCAACATTGCAAACCACTGGATCTTCTATCCATGCAAGCATATAGAATATTCCATTGATAGTCTTTAGCACCGTAAAGGCTATGCACAAACCTCAGAACGCACTTCTCAATAATTCTAGAATCTTCTTCGTCATTTCTCTCGACAATAACGAGTAATAGGTAGCTAGTAGTAGTTGGTTGATTTCTACATGACACAAGGTACAAGAACCAATTATACACCCTATACTTTATGGACGTGGCTTAAAATTATAATTATTTTTCAATGATACCAACACAATCTCTTTCATCATTATAGTAGGTTGATTTCTACATGACACAAGGTACAAGAACTAATTATACACCCTATATTTTATGGACGTGGCTCAAAATTATAATTATTTTTCAGTGATACCAACACAATCTCTTTCATCATTAATTGCCATGACACATAAACATTTTCCATGCATGTAATAAGGTCTTTGACAATGGGGGAGTCTCTTAGCACGACATACTAGGCAAAATGCTTTTGTGGCATGTCAATTAGTAGCTAAGATACACCCCTTGCACGTAATCATAGGCAAAAAGAGTTGATTGCCCAATAAAATACATGCATGAGAGAAAAACATTAAATTAAGATACAACCTCTAAAATACAATGCATTGGAGAGGTTGTCTATTAGGTATTTATAACTCCTATAGTAACATGCTAAGCTACACCCCATTGTGAAAGGCCTAATGCATGATACAGTACGTACCACCTGATACCCCCATTGGGACTAGTCTCATACTCTCATCCCAAACAGAGGTAGAGTAGTAGTACTAGTACCTACATCCCGTAGTAGTACTGGAGTACAGTATTTAGTCTTCCACGTAGCCCTAGGTCGTCAAAGCAACATGTACACAGGGTCAGAGGGAGATAATTAATCGGGGAACACAGCGCTTCCCTAGTTTTCTCTGTGCAGGTCCCTTGCCAAAGAGATAAGGTATCGGTTCATGGCCGTTTAATTTGGATGGACGGACGATATTGCTTAGAGTGAGATGAGGAGTCTAGTACTCCTAGTATTTAACTATTGTACCAGTCTCTCTCGCTCGCTCTCATCAACCCTCTCAGATCTACGCTCCTCCCTCTGCTCTCTCGCTCGGTCTCAAAATCCCTCTCAGGTCTGCCGCAGTTGAAGAAGATGGCTCTATGGAGGACGAGTGGTTTGAAGCTATGATTGGCATGAGTGCAATGAGGCAGGTCTTTAGCTGCAAGCTGTGTCCTCAAATTGTTCATCATCCCACGTACATGGTTATTACTACTTCTTTCTTCATGATGTTTTCCACACTAGTTCGATACAACTCTTGTTTTTGGGCTAAATCTCTTTTCCTTACATGAGCAGTGCTTTGGCAAGGCCGCGACGCACATTGCATGCGCACAATGTGTTGGAAAATTGTCCGATGGCCAGTGCCCGGGGTATGAATACAGAGGCGTCTTCGAACCAACCACTACCGTGGATCAGATGTCCTCAGGAATGAAGCTCAAGTGCAGCAAAAAAGGTTGTGACATGGCTGGCAGCTTCCTCGAGTACATCGAATACCAGACGGCGTGCCCGCACGGGTAGAGGGCAACATAGGTTCTTGACAAAAAAGAACCGTATGATATTCGGGTGTCTATGTGTGTGCTGATTCTATCTACAGTATGGTTTAGTTTCTGTCGTGGTTTTGTTGTACCTATACTAGTTATGTGATGTACAAATGGAATCATCATCGCATCCACATAGTTTCTCTCTTTTACCGATAGCAAGGGGAAGTACCACCAGCCTGTGCATCTATATAGTTGCTCTCTTTTAGCTTAATAGCTTGGAAATCCATAGAACTTGGGTGGCCCTCCACAGTGTATGCAAATATCAGTGCCCAAACCACTTCTCATCCATCCGGCACCGGTGCCTACGCTGCACAGACGATGGCACAAAAAAATCAAGGATATGTTAAAATATTTGTCTTCCCTGTCCAGCTCAACAACCCTTCCTCTATTTAACGTAGAGACAACAGCCATCCCTCTCGTCACATGGGAGTAGTAACTTGCGTGTATTGGTGACATGACATGATATTTAATGATGAAAAACAGGGAGGTATTACTATAACAACACACATTTATATGAGTCTAGAACCTAATTAATTAGGTCCTGCATGACACCACACACATGTTATCACCCACTATGAAGACAATAACACATGCAAGTTACTAGTATATTTAGGCTGGTCATGGTGGGGAGTAACCTAACATGCATATGTTACTAGTCTAAGTTACTACCTCCATTTTTGGAAAATAAAATAAAATAAGTTACTACCTCCATAGTGGAAAGTAACATAGGTGTGGTATCATGCAAAGTGTCATTTATTGCAATGTAGACTCATTTTGTCTTGAAATTCTACCGCAAGCGCACTGTGTAGTGAGGAGAGAGAAACAATGATTTTCTAGTTCTTATGGCCGGGTCATACTGGTATGGTCGACCGCAAGGTTTCTTAGCTTAAGACCGAATGCTACAATGTTTAAATTCCACTAAGGTCGACCACATGTGTCTTATATCCGACCTTATTTTCACATTGGAGACGCCCTTATGGTAACATAGCTAGTTACTCCAAGGCTCTCTCTCATCATTTAATTACATGCCATGTCATCTAAATGCTTAATTGGCAATACATGTAGGACTATGTACTACCCAAATTACTCCCACTAGCACTATGACGAACCTAAATAGAACCATGAAGAGAGGACGAGCCAGGGATGACGTTGGGTAGTGACGAGGTAGCGCGGCCCCACCATTTGTTCAAGTAGTCCCCTATCAGGGTCCATTTGATTCCAAGGATTTGCCTAGGAATTTTGTAGGATTAAATCCTATAGGAAATTTTCCTATGACGATTGTTTGATTTGTAGGATTGATTCCCGTAGGATTTTTTCCTAAGGATTCCTTTGTACAATACTAGTTTTTGTAGGAAATCAAGCATTCACCCGTACCTCTTTTTTAGATTCCTACTATGGTGGAATCAAACACACTTTGGTGCATATGAATTCCTATAGGATTGGAGTGAACATGACAATGCAATCCTACATTTTTCCTATTCCTACGATTTTCCTATCCTACATGCCCTCACCCATTTCCCCTAGCCTCTTCCCCCTCATCCAGGCCAGCACCATGGACTAGCCCCTGCCCCCCTCCCGTCCCCCCACCCCTCCCCCACCCCCCAAAAAAAATCCTCCAAATGGCGGCGCCGCCGGAACTGGAGCACTCCTCACAGGAGCGCATCATCGAGTCTGGCCCCCATGTCTTCCATACCTGCCGCGTCTCCGCAGCCACAACCGACTTCTCCATCTTCGAGCCGTAGTTAGTTAACACGGCGATGCTGTACACAATGACACTAAAGATCTTATTCTCGAGGATGTACGAGCTCAGGAGGATGCCTGGCTCCATCCCATCCCCTCGGGAGTAGGACGATGTCGCGACCACACCCTGCAAAGAGGAAGTGTTGAATCTCAGCCTGCCTCCCAGCAAGCTGCGAAGAGCGAGCAAGGTCATGAGAACTATGCGCAAGGTTCTTGGTCGTGTATGGATGCTGAAGAACCTGCAACTCACGGCGGAGGAGTGGGACATCATCATGCCGTACGAAATTCTGCACCGGCTCTGGCTTGAGGCGTGTATGTGGGTCGACAGGTTCCACTTCAACCTAACCCTTAGCCTGAATCTCCGGATAATCGTCAACTTGTCGACACTTCAAGATAGTTGGTAACTGGTTGAGCAGGAGGATGGCCACTACAGCATATGCATGCAGGCGCTATCAAAGCGCACAATGGTGCATCTCCGGGGATGCAACCATCTGTACCACCACAAGTGCATCTTCACTTGGTTTGAGACCAACGCCAGCTGCCCTATCTGCCGAGACAATGTGCTCGCCCATCTCTACTGACACGAGGTGCATATGCCCCTTCTGTATGAAACTGGTCCTGTGGTTGATAATTAATTAATGTACTAAACCAATGTTTCTGCTGCACGCCAAGTGAACCTATTCTATATATGTTTGCACTTGTCGAATTAAGCTTAATCCAATTTAGATAGGGAAAACAATTAGTCTAGGATTACAATCCAACAGGAAATTGTCATCATGTCTCATACATTTTACAAAGAGAAAACCAATATGAATCACTGTTCATCATATCACTGCATGATATGAAACAACAGTCTAATCATCCTCACCATCATCGCTTTCAGCACCGCCGCGTTCTAGATCCACATATTCCCATTGGGTTGGATCTTCTTCCCCTTGCCATTCATCATACATGTCCTGAGATTCATCAGGTAGAACCAGTTTATTCCTGTCTTTGTCAACTACACTAACCTCGACAGTGAAATATACTTGTCCATCATGCGCAGAGCTGCCTCTGGCAATCAAATTTTCATCGACGTCAGCCAGTTCAGTTACCATACAACCACTTGGATCATCTTGGTGGGCAACATCTGTGGTGATTGGCTCGTCATACTCATTCACATCATAGGTGCTCCTTGCCTCAAACTTTTGCACATATTGCCAGTCCTTATTATCTCTGTCATCCAAGAAAATTACCTTGGAAGCTTGAGTTACCAAAATATAAGCTTCCTCCTTGTACCACTTAGCAGTAGTATTAATCGATATGAAATTCCCATCATTTCTGGAGCCTCTTTTCTTGTTCAGATCTTGGTCATACCAATAACACTTGAATAGAACCACAGATCGACCACCAGTCTTGTCATTATAATTCAACTCAATAACCTCTTTTATGCGACCATAATGGTCATAGTCATCTGACTTCTTCATTTTGGCTATCAAGTGCTCTCCACTGGTCGTGATGCCACAGTTTTGTGTCTTCAGATGTTTCTCACGCTCATAAGTGTTGTAGTGGATACCATCGTCATTGCAAGCTGAAGCTGTCTGCACCCTCTTTGCCGGACCATGTGATAGGGCATAGAGACCATCACTAAAATCGCCCAGATTCTCTTCACGCAGCTTCGTGATCTGCGGTTATACAAAATAATCAAGATGTCATCTCATGTGCACAATTTGTATGCAATTCAAAGTTCAATTGACCATCTTACATGATTCCTAAACCATTCCTGAAACCCACCCCCACATACTGGTGCAGCATACACTTTTCCTTTGGTTGCTTTAAATAACCTACAAAAACGATACTCAAGTAAGACATCTAAACATATCTTGCTACAAGTTTCATTTCATATATGTGAGGATATGTATGAATAGTGCTTACGCAATAAAGTTTTCAGCCTCATCAGCGTTATTCAACACATACCAAGTAAGTTGGTCATATTCGTGCTGCATTAATGTTCTATGTTCCTTCTTTCCTACTAGGCAAACACTATGGTTAAACACAGATTCTTCAACTTCTTCAATTCTTCCACCCATACTAGATCTCGTTTTACGATCAGGAATGTATCTCGAGCAAAATGCAAATGCTTTAGCAGCAATGTATTCCTCCGCAATGCAAGCCTCTGCTCTAGCCTTGTTCCTGACAGTACCCTTGAAAGTGCAAAGTCGATGTTCTATAGGGTACATCCATCCGTACTGTATGGGACCTCTATAAAGTGCATCTTCAGTCAGATGAACAGCAAAATGCACCATCACATCAAAGAAGGCTGGTGGATATATCGGCTCAAGCTTGCACAGGATTTCTGCTATGTCCGTCTGAAGACGTGCTACAACTCTTCTGTCTAGAGTTTTGCCACAGATTTCCCAAAAGAACTTTCCCAACTCTACAAGCACATTGTACAAATCCTTGTTCACTAAACCTTTAACGCCAAGAGCTAAAAGCCTTTGTAGTAGGATGTGGCAATTGTGAGTTTACAACCCTTGGAGCTTGTTCCCTCTACATTGATACAATTTGCAATGTTGGAAGCAAATCTAGATGGGAACTTCACACCTCGGAGGAAGTCACAAAATAGTACCCTTTTATTCATCGTCAAGGTAAATTCTGCACCTCGAAATTTGTAATGTTTTTCACTGCACTTATCAAGCGTATCTTCAGGATGCAGCTTCAAGTTGTTGTTAACACTGAGTTTTTCGTAGTCAAGACTAGCATTATAGCTATCTTTTGTCTTAGATGGAATGTTGAGTAATGTGCCTATAATGCTATCACATATATTTTTCTCCATGTGCATGACATCAATATTATGTCGAAGTGTCTTTACAGCCCAATACGGTAAGTCCCATAGAGTGGATCTGCACTTATAAAATATTCTCGGTTCCTTTTCCTTCCCTTGGGAATATGCTGCTACTTCTTTCGCTCTCTTCCTTTTGGATGTTGCTCCTACTATCAGTGCATCTTCTGTATTCTTTCTTTTACATCATCTGGCAGCTGGTTGTTTTCCTGGTTTGACATTTCTGACCTTTTGTAAATGCGCCTGCAACTCAGCTGGAGTGAACTTTTGTGGTGTAGTGCCATATTCAGTCCTCTTTCCATAGAACTGCAATTTTTTCAAGTTGTTTTGGAATTTGTGGCCTTGAGGAAGAAAAACCCGGTGGCCAAGGAAACCAGTCTTATTTTGTAGCCTCACTGTGACCTATTTTGTCTCACAACGAACACATGTGTTATAACCTGCTGTCACTCTCCCTGACATAGTGCCAAGAGCTGGAAAATCATGGGTGCAGAATAACACAGCAGCACGCATAGGGAACTTGGCATCTTCATGGTTGCTGGCAAGGATATCAGGAGTCATGACACCCTTTCATAGTTCCTGCAAGTCTCGTATAAGAGGCTACATGAACAGATCAAAATCCTTCCCAGGTAATTTGGGACCGAGGATGAGTAAAGCCAGCAAGCAGTTCGGCTGATCAGTGCATGCTCAAGGAGGCAGGTTGTAAATTGTAACAACTACTGGCCACAAGCTGTACGAGTTACTCATGTTGCCAAATGGTTAAATCCATCTGTAGCTAGGCCAAGTCTCAGGTTCTTTGGATCCGCTACAAATCCTAGATGGGCCTTGTCAAAGTTCTTCTATTCATCGCCATCAGCTGGATGTCTAAGTAAGTAATCGTCTGTCTTGAGAATCTCTTTGTGCCATCTTGTTTCCTTAGATATTTGTTCTGACTGAAACAACCTCTTCAATCTATCTATAATTGAAAAATATCTCAGAACCTTACAAGGATCTTTCTTCTTTTTATCACCATTTTTCCATCTTGATTCGTTA
This sequence comes from Avena sativa, assembly GCA_916181665.1. Lineage (NCBI taxonomy): Eukaryota > Viridiplantae > Streptophyta > Magnoliopsida > Poales > Poaceae > Avena > Avena sativa. Next base: position 313,606,503 of record OV702286.1, read on the forward strand.
CATACTAGGCATTCATCGAGGTTTTCATAATCCTCCCAGAATAGTACATAGTTATTTGGACAAAAATGGATCTTCTCATATGATAGTCCAAGTATCTTGATGTAATGTTTCATCTCATAAAAGGATTTTGGTAGTCCTTCCCTAGGGATTGACTCATTGTACACCTTAATCACTGAATTGAAAGCTTTGTTGGTAATGTTGTTGAACGACTTCTCCTTTAGTAATTTCATTACCAGTTCAAATCTTGAGATACCAGAATCAGGGTCCATTGAACACTTGGCATCTTCTACCAGGTCAGAGAAAAGTGATCTTTTAAGAGAAGGAGCGACTTTTTTGCATGCAGTGGGGTACATGTCCCTTAACAAACCAGAAAGGTCCTCATCCTCGATCTGATGAGCTTTAGGTGGATCAACATCAACTAGAGGATCAAGAACATGCTGATCATATGGTTCACCATGTTTAGTACACCTAATATATGTGCGTTGCATCCCATTAATGAAAGTATGGCCTGCGACTCTGCTCTGACTCATCTTTTTATAATTAAGGCATTGTCGGCTTGGGCAAAACACATCCGAGTCACCATTATGCTGTCTAAAAAACTTCATGAATTCATTAACACCTTCCCAATATGAAGGTGTTTCTTTTTTTCAATTAAGTATCCAATACCTATCCATCTGTTTAGGATAGAGATGGTCAGAAGCTTTCAAGATATTTCACCGAACAGGTTGATTATAGATCTAATTAAGCCAAGATATATGAGCAACCTGATTGAATATAGAACTATAAATGCCACGTAATTTTAGCTTATTTAAATAGAAATTGAGTGCAAAACTATGTTAAATATTTGAGAGAATAGATCGACCGAGCACAAAATGACAACCAATTCGAACAAACAGATCAAGTGCAGAACAATGTCAAACGAGCAGATCGAGTACGAAACTACTTCTAGGGAATGATTGAGCGAACTAAGGATATTATAAGCGTACCGTGGGGATCGACCATCTGACCACTGGCCTGTGTGTGTCTCGAAAAGAACGGCGCCGCCAGCAATGGTGTTCGGCCGCCCCAACTGATAGACGGAGTGTGAATGTTTTGGTGCGCGGCTTGTGGTTTTGACCGCCTGCGCGTCTCCAGAAGAATGGCGCAAAGAGACAGTAGCTGGCTGCTGGAGTGAAGGCACGAGTTGGAAGGCATGAGTGAGAAAGTTTTGGCACGTGCAGGGTATGTGTCCTGGTTGTTAACAATTTTCACGTGAAAATATCGGCAAAAATTTTCTCCCTCGTTTTTTTGTTCCTTGTTAAGGTCTAGAATTTTTATTACTGAGCCCATGAAATTAGGCTATCAGGCCCAATCATGACTCAAAACCTTCAGTTCGGCCTTTTCATTGTCTTGTGGCCGCCGACCATAGCGCATTCAGTTTCTGAGTGAGCCCATGAAGAATAGGGCATCCACCCCCATTTATCCCAAAATCTTTTTAATTCGGCCTTTATGGTCATCCCCTTCCCCAGTCCCCCAGAAAAAGCTCCGCCTACCTATGTTGTTTTGTTGAAACTACTGTATTACTAGTAAGTTCCACGTATCCTGCATGTGAGAATCAGATAATAGATATATGACATATCATCACTATATAAAATTATAATAGATAATTTTCAAAAAAATATATAATTTGATCGACATCTATATAGTATGTGTGTATATTTGGTCCTTTACATTGTACCATATATATTTAGACCTAGCAACGGACCGATGTCAAAACAGCGGACGGGGCTGAAAAAAGTCCATCATGCGCACGTTTCATTTACAGGAAGGCTGACACATGGGACCCAACAACGTGGCCTTATAGAGATGCTACATCGAGCCACATTGTCAAGTTCGAAATAAGGAGGTGCGAGCGAGAAAAAATTCCATCATGGTGAGAGGCTAACATGGAGGACCCAACAATGTTATCAAGTTTGACCCAAAAAAAACAGTCCAACATACACACACGCCTTTTCGAGGTCACGGAACTATTTTTTTAGCGCAGGGCCAGGGAATTGCTGAGCACAGGCCAGTAAAATTTGAGAAAGGATCCCATAGAGCATAGGTAAGAACATTTTAATTCGGCCTTTTCAGGGTCAAGGGACTACTTAGCACAACCTAGTGAAATTTAAGAAAGGAGCCCGTGGAGTATAGCGCATGCAGATGGACTATGTAGAATAGCCCAAATATTTTTAATTCGGCCTTTTGAGCATTTTCCCCCACCTCTTAAAAAACTCCGCCTCCACCTCTTAAAAAAAACTCCGCTATATTTTTAAGAAATTAGTCCATTATATATGTGGCATTTTATAAACTGAAATGCCAAGAGGCTGCCCTTTTATTTTTTAAAATATAAACACGGACACATGATATTTTTAAAAAATATTAAAACATAACTTGAAGGTACTAAGAAATGTTTAATAATATATTTTCTATAAATATCTTTGGCATAGTGGCAACACACACAGTTTAAAACTATTGGAAGTCCAAAACAGCAGACGCGGCCACAAAAAAAGGTCTATCATTCATACACAGATTTCATTTAAAGATAGACTGACATGTGGGTCCCACCAGCGCATCCTTATACAAGTGCTGTATCGAGCAAAGTTGCCAAGTTCGAAACAGGGAGGCGCGAGCGAGAAAAAAGTCCATCATGCACACATTTGTTCTAATGAGAGGCTGACATGGGGGTACCTAGTAGCCTGAAAACATGGCTAATGCAGCGAGCAACGTTATCAAGTTCGAAACACGGAGCGCGAGCAGAGAAAAAAGTCAATAATACAACCGATCCTTCTTATGAGAGGATGTCATGTGGGACCTAGCTGCGTGACCAAACGGCAGATTCATCAAGCAATGCTATCTAGTTTGAAACAGGGTGGCGCTAGAGTAGAAAAAAAGTCCGTCAGACCCACGATTCTTCTAATGTGAGACTAACATAAGGAACCCACTAGCACAGCTGATGCAGCGAGCAACGCTATCAAGTTCAGAACACGGAGGCGCGACCGAGGGAAAAAATTCTATCATACACACGTTTCTTCTAATGAGAGGATGACTTGTGGGGTCCAGGAGTTTGATTAAACGGCTGATGCAGCGAGCAACACTATCAAGTTCGGAACACGAAGGCACGACAGAGGGTAAAAAATCCATCATACACATGTTTCTTCTAATGAGAGGATGACATGTGGGGCCCAACATCGTGATTAAACGGTAGATGCATCGAACAAAGCTATCAAGTTCAGAACAGGGTATCGCGAGTCAAGCGAAAAAATCCATCATACACATGTTTCTTCTAATGAGAGGATGACATGTGGGCTCAGGAGGTTGGTTAAACGGTAGATGCGTCGAGCAGCGCTATCAACTCGGAACGGGGTAGCGCTAGCGAAGGAAAAAATTCTATCATACACACGTTTCTTCTAATGAGAGGATGACATGTGGGTCCCAGGAGGTTGATTAGACGATAGATGCATCGAGCAGCGCTATCAACTTCGGAACAGGGTAGCGCGAGCAAAGGAAAAACATTCCATCATACACACGATCCTTCTAATGAGAGGCTCACATGTGGGACCTAGCAGCCTGACTAAATGGCAGATGCCTCGAGCTATGTTATCGAGTTCAAATACGGGAGGCACGACCGAAAAGTATGGTTTTCTAGAGACACTGACGTCCGGGACCCACATGCCTCAAAAGACTTCGGCGAGTCAACACCGCACGAGGAAACAAAAATCTTGCTTCTGCCACGCGCCAGCCGAGCTTCCTCCATATGTTTAGCAGATCCGTCGTAGTAGAGGGCCGCGAAACTGAAAAAGAAGTTTTCCATTGGCCACGGTCGAGCCGAGAATTTCGTCGCGGAAGACGCACCTTCTACGACGACCGTCGGGCCAATTCGTTGCGGAAGGAAACTTTTCTTGTAGTGTGTTTTCTGCCTTCTCAAAGGAGGAAGACTGTTGTTCGTCGACTCCTTGAGCCTTGCCAGCTCCTCTTGCATGCCGAAAGTTTGGGAGATTCTGTTGAACTCCATGTCACAGTTATCGAATCAGATGAAGCTTCCTTGGAAGGTGATGACACCATTCGGGCCTAGCATCTTTAGCATGAGATACACGTAGTGCGGTACCGCCAGGAATCTTGTGAATGCCACACGAACAAGTATGACGTGGTATTGAGATGGCAATTTGACCACCTCGAACTCTATGCACTTGCGTCCGAAGTTTTTGGGCATGCCAAAGATAACGTCGAGGTGGATTTTTACCAAGGGGTAGATCCCCTTGCCTTGTACAATGCCATGGAAGGTGGTGTGGGATGTCTCTAGGCTGGAGAATGGGATTCACATGGCACGCAAGGTGCTAGCAAACATGAGGTTGATGCGGCTTCCTCTGTCCTTGAAGACCCTGCTCATCTGATACCCGCCGATCTGAGCCTCAAGCACCAAGGCCATGTGATCTAGGTGTGGTATTTGACATGGGTGATCGGATCTATCGAAGGTGATGCAGGATTCTGATCTGCTGAGCTACTCAAGGATTGTGGGTGGTGGTTATACCGCCATGTTGACTTGTCGACTCCTTGTCTTCTGTGTCCTATTGGAAGGACGCCCTTTATGGATCATCATGCTCCCATGTGGTGGGGGATAATGTTCACCCCCATTGTGTTGTGCCACTAGAGCTACTGGTGGTGGTGCGTTGGTCAGAAGGGGCGGTAGTGGTGCTCCATACGCTATGGGTCATGTGGCTGCCGCGTATCCTTGGCTTGTTGCTTCGTGCTGGAGTTGCACGTAGGCATCTTGGAGTTTCTGGAACTCGCGGAAGTTATTGAGGAGATGGCTCGACTTCTTTTTGAAATCGTGCTTGTCGATGTAGTAATGGACGTTGCTGGGGCTTGGTAGTCATGCCATTATGGTTGAAGCGCCATTAGTGGTGCTGAGCTGCCACACTTGGGTCATCTTTCTGTTGTCACGGTAGCTTCCACTATGGTACCCAATATTGTGGTTGTTGTCATAACGCTTGTCGGTGTAGCGCTTGCGACCATGTCGACTTATTTTGCGGTCCTCGTAGCCACGCATCTTGCATTTTCCTCGGTGGTCGTGCCCGCGGCCTTGGTCATCCTCGTCATCAAAGCATGTCTGGTTGTTGTGGACGGTGTCCTCACCATCTGCCCAGCGATTCTCTATGTCCATCAGGTGTTTGATGGTCTCGGGCTTGGTGCGGCCTAGCTCCTCCTTGATATCTCGATGGCATACGTTGGCTTTGAATGCATTGATTGCTCGCTCCTCGGAAATATCTTCCGCGGAGTTCTTGATGATGGACCACCGTTGGATGTATGAGCGAAGGGATTTTCTAGACCTCTAGTAGCAGGCTCGAAGCTCTTTGATTGAGGCTGGTTGCTTGTAGGTGCCTTTGAAGTTTTGGACGAAGCTGTACACCTTATCCTCCCAGTTGTGGATCGAGCTGGAGGGGAAGCTATTTAGCCAGGCCCGTGCAATGTCTTGTAGCTACAGCTACAGACATTGCATGGTTGTATCATTGGTTCCACCGTGGAATTTCATGGACTCTACGTGATCGTCCATCCAGATCTTCGGCTCTTGGAAGCCATCGAATTTCGGGTTGTCTGAGGGCAGCTTGAACCCCATAGGAGTCCGAGTTTGTTGTATGGCACGGCTGAAGCATCTGGCACCACAGAGTTCCATGCTCGAGTCTTTGTACTCAAAGGAGTAGGCACACTTGGCGCATAGCTTGTCGACTTTGTGCCGCGTGATCTCATCACGGGCATTGTAGTCGTGGTCTCTCCATCGTGGGCTGCGACATCATCGTGGCTGGTAATCCTCATCGTATGACGACGAGTGATTTCTTGCAGGTTTTGTGGGTGCCTTCTTTAGCGCTGTATTTGGGGTCGGGGCGGGTTCTCCCGTGAGTGCAGCCTCCACCATTCCAAGTTCGGAGAGAGCAGACATGTAGATGGCAGTGCATGGATCCCCCCGCCCATGGGGGGTTGGACAATAGATAGGTGGTGTTTGCCATGACGGCAGCTTGTGGCATCTTAGCTGTCATATTGCCATGTGCATCCACGAACATGAACAAGAAGTCCATTTGTTTGGTGGCTTCTTGTCTAGCCTCCTCATCCATCAGGTCTGTTTAGGAGTGTCTTTTGTATGCCCCAGCATGGTGGTTCCCCTTCGAGGAGGACCCGCCAATCGAAGAGAGTTTCTCCCATCGGGCGCTCGATTCATCAGCGAGTCATCGCTGTTCTTCAATTTGGATCTAGAGCGCCCGTTGGGGTTAGAACTCCTTATTTAGGTACCAGTGGTATGCCATCAGTACTTCTTACGATGAGCCGGGAGGTAGAGGCGCTCCCCCGGACAGGGCCTGCCAGACCATCTCCCACTCTGCTTCATTGAGATGAACCTCCGACCTATCGCCGTTGCTGTTGTTATTGTTGTTGCAGGTGGCTTCGTTCCTAGCCTCAGGATTGGCACCAGTGTCGGTGTTGTTGCCGGTGGTGCCCCTGGTGTTGGAATTGACGATAGTGCAGTAGTAGAGGTTGGTGTGGGTATTTCTTCCAGAGCTCTCCAGATCAGATCTGACATTATGGTCGTTCTCGAGCGGATCGCTCAAATCAGAGTTGTAACTATCATTGTTGTTTGGGTCATAGGCCGACGAGGTGGTGTTCAGCTTGCCGAGGGTCCCGATCGGTAGTAAGACCCACGAGGCTGGTGCAATCGACAATACAGTAGACTACTCCAGGACGCACAGGGTGCAGGTCTTGCCAACCTAGAAGCTGAAGCCGCCAATCATCATGTCGGCCTTAGTGTTGAGGAAGTCGAAGGCCGGGCAAGTGGTTGGCGAATGGATGGTGAAATTGAAGGATCTGATGCTGAGGTGTCCCTTTGATGCGAATGAGTCAAAGATGGCAGGTGATAGGGCCGTCGAGGTAGCAACATCAGCACGCTTATTTCCCACAGACGACACCAATTGATGTGGGGTTAACACGTCAATGCCCATAGTTTATGAACTTGGGTTTTGAGGAAGTGGGGAGCGCTAGAAACCTCATTCGGCTAATAGGCAAGTAACACGGGGACACAGTGTTTAGCCAGGTTTAGGCCCCTAGAGGGAAAACCCTACTCCTTCTTGTCTGCTCTTGATTGAAGAGGAACCAAAGGTTACAGGGGTGCCATGAAGGCGATGGTGCACAGATAACAATATTTATGACGTGTTTCATGGTATATCATGTTGGGTCTATCCATCGTCGTTGTTCTCCCAACAACTCCAATCTCATATATCACCACAACTGCACAACACATTATCGTTTTGCCCATAGTCAGGAAACCGGGACTATCAATGACACATGGACTAGTCTTAGTGGCGAGAGTAGGGATATCTAAAAGGTGTTTATGATTCCACACATGTATTAGGGTTTTACTCCAAATACTCATTATCTAAACTAATACAATTATAGCACGGAATAATAAACTTAATCATGAACAGGAAATATAGAATAATACAATTTATTATTGCCTCTAGGGAATATTTCCATCAGAGAGACCTTGCGGTAGAATCACCCGAGGAGAGATTGGCAAGCAAGTGGTAGAATCCAAATCAAGGAGAGAATAGCAACTAAGCAGAATCCCAAAGGGGATAGACCAAGCAACTACTAGAATCCTTGAATTGGAGAGACCAAATACTTGATGAGGGTATTGATAAAACTCATAGATTCAATCTAGTAAAGGGAGTTCCCATCTAGGGTTTGGCACATGCCAAGAGTTTCAAGTAAATTCATCATATCTAGGGGGTCTAGGAAGAGGTGGGACATATATATAGACTGTCCACTTAAACAGGGGCATTCTATAAACAGGAAGTTTTGGGTGAGATGGGGTGTTACACGGGCTAGGCCCAACATCAAGGCTTACAAGACTGATCAATTAGGCCAGATACTCCAGGGTTTGGGTGCTGGAGACTCCGGGGTAGTCTCTAGGGTAGCCTCAGGGGTCACGTCTAGAGCTCCTAGAATTTCCTCCAGAGTCATGGGGTGGAGACTCTAGGGGTCGGAGGCCAGAGACTCCAGTGCAACTTCAACTGCTTCTTCCTTCACCTATTCCAAGCCTTTTGCTTGGGGATCTTGGCTCCGGTTGCATCCCTGTCTCCTTCTCTTGGCATCATGGTCATGGTCCTAGTCATACAATAGGAATTTGTCTCAAGTAGTATCCCGTTCACATGATAACCAAAGGAATCCAAGAGATGGAAGGAATTCACCTTGTAGGAATGGTTGTGTGACATGATGTGCACCGATGGAGATTTCCATGTGTTGGGATACATCACCCCCCGCTTGAAAACAAGTCGTCCTCAACAAAGTTCCCTCATCATCATGCAAGAAAAAAGATGTGCCAAACAGGAACAAAAGTCATATGTAACTCAACCATGACATCATTTACTTTTCCTAAAGAATGTTTAGTTGAATCATCAGCAAGTGAAAGGTCTATTGAGCATTTTTTCCATAGTTTTAAGTTCAAGCAGTTCATATAAATATTTTTACAAAACCGAGACACTATATCCTAGATCTAATATATCATGACGGGTCTCTTTGCTAGTTCTGATTAATATCTTGGGAGCCAAGCATCCCCAAGATTTGGTGGTATCATAGCTTCATTGTTGTATCTTTCTATCTTTTCTTTTATCACATAGTTTCCAATATATGAGCAACATCCTGATTGATGACCATCAATGGAAAGATCATTAGAAGACTTCTGCAATAAATTAATGAGTTCATGCAAGCTATATTATCAAGATCATGTAGATGTTATTTTGTTTCACTAAACATTTTAACTTCCTCTACTTTATTTTCATTTATAGTAATAAGTGACTCATTTTATCTTTCTTCCATCATATTAAGGGCCTCCCAAGACCTATCTATTATTTCTTGCACATACTTAATAGTTTCTTCATGATGCTTTTGAGTTTGGAGGAAGTTTTTAAAGGATATTACTTCTTGAGTTAAGTGATCCACCTTTTCATTTAGAGCATCTTTCCTTTCAATCTTAGCTATAAATTATTTGTTTAATTCCTTTTGTGTTGATATGAAGGATCTAATAGTATTCTCTAAATCATTGGAAGCATTATTACGACTAGTATATTTATGGTGGCCTCCCATAGGAATTACTATAGTTGTTCCCATACCCATTGATGTCTACGCACTTCTATTCTTGTAGACAGTTGTTGGGCCTCCAAGTGCAGAGGTTTGTAGAACAGCAGCAAGTTTCCCTTAAGTGGATTACCCAAGGTTTATCGAAATCAGGGAGGAAGTGGTCAAAGGTATCCCTCTCAAGCAACCCTGCAATCAAGATACAAGAAGTCTCTTGTGTCCCCAATACACTTGTCAGGTGTATAGGTGCACTAGTTCAGCGAAGAGACAGTGAAATACAAGTGGTATGGATATAAGATAACGGTGCTAGAAAAAACTTTGATGGCGTGGAAGAGACTAAAGGCAAACTGAAATAAAGATAGAAGAAAGCAAACAAGTAATATATCTAATAGCAAACGGTGTTTCAATGCTTAGAAACAAGGCCTATGGATCATACTTTCACTAGTGAACACTCTCATATAAATATCTTCTCTTTATTATACTACTCTGAACTACTCTCCGGTTGGACACTCTAATCCATGGTAGGGCTATAACAGCACACCTCAAAGTTCGCTTTCCGCATCTAGATAACCCCACACTGTCACCTTGAGCACTAGATGGTTCCAACAAACACCACAATTTCGTAAAGACATCCAACTCCAAATATAACTCATAACAAGTATTTGAAATCTCTAGCCTAAGTGCCACCATGGTGTGCACATTGTCAACTTCACACACATGGGGAGAGCAGAGATCTATTAAAGCACTTGACTAGCAAGGTAGATCTATAGATTACAAGCTCATGATCTCAATAAGGTCATGCATAGAGAGAGAGATGAACACATAGCTACCGGTAGAACCCTTAGCCTCGAGAGAGAACTACTCCCTCCTCATCATGGGAATCAACAACGACGATGGAGATGGTGGTGGAGATCGATGGAGATGGCTCCAGGGGCACTTCCCTATCCCGACAGGGTGCCAGAACAGAGACTTTCTGCCCCCCAAATCTCCCCTTCGGTGGCGATGGCGCTGCGGAACTTTTTATGGCTAGAGGCTGGACGATTTAGGTTTTTTTGCATCGGGAGGCATCTTATAGGCGGAGAGGCAAGGTCGGTGGGTAGCCACGGGGCCCACACCATGCCCTGGCACGACCTGGGGGGACCCGCGCCCAGGGGTGGTTTGGCCACCCTGTGGCCCCCCTTCGTCTCTCCTTCTGGCTCCGTAAATCTTCCAGGAAAATAACGACTTTGTCTTTTGTCCGGTCAAATTCCGAGAATATTCATTTTCTGACTTTCTGGAACCAAAAACAGCAGAAACAAGCTCTAGCACTGTGGCTCTTGTTAATAGGTTAGTCCAAGATATCATATGAAAAGTACTCCAAAGTGTGGACAAAACATAAGAAAGTAGATAAAACCAAGCATGGAACATCAAAAATTATAGATACGTTAGCAACATATCAACATCCCCAAGCTTAACTCCTGCCCGTCCTCGAGTAGGTAAGTGATAAAAAGAAAGAATAATTTTTGAGGTGACATGCACCATCATAAACTTGATCAAAGTATTTGTAAAACATTCAAAGCTAGGATCATAGTACTTCAATCATAACATGAAAGACAAAGTTCTAGCAATAAGACAAAGAAACTATGTTGCAACATGAAAATGCACAAACAAAAGATTAATGAATAACAATGCTTTGCAAGACGTTTGTTTATTTCACATAAAGAAAACATAGCATAGTGGCATTCAGCTTGTCCCTCATAGAGTAGCAAACATAAATGCATAGGACACCTTCAAAGATCATAAGAGTGACTAGATAAAAATAGTTTAGAACAAGCAATATCAAAGCTATGCATCAATCAACAAGTCTTGGGACAATGCACATAGAACTATGAATGGCCACTATGCTCTCAAAGTAGGTGCATAAAGATAGAAGGTGGATACTCAACATAAAAGTGGAAGAAAAGGCCTTCATAGAAGGAACCAGGGATTCAAGTCTCATAAAGAGCTTCCAAAAATTATGGTACTTATTAGCTTTCAGCTCTCATTGCCCCTATCATAAGCATCTTGAAGTGATTAAGGTTAAAGTGACACAACTAAGAGGATAAGCTTGACAAGTTATAAGTTGAAATCTCATGCCCCTCACTTACGAGTACCGAACCTCATGCTACTCAACTTCAGTCACAAGTAAGCTCTTGTCATTGTAAGTACATATGTATCATAGAGAACTGTCAACGGGGTACCCCTTTCACATGATACAGGAGCTATCCCATAATCAAAATGACAAGGCAAGCAGAGAATGAGCATCTCAGCGATCTTTTTATTTGCTATTTGCATAGGTTTTTATTGAGGATGCTTCATAGAGTGCTCATTATGGTTATGCTGCAAGTTTCCACCATGATTGGGCATGGCTTAGGCTAGCGGCCCAGGCGTTTCTCTAACACACATACCAACTCCATGATCTTACAAGTTCCCCTTTTATTTCACACCGCCGGGATCCATAAGCAAAAGAATCATGATATCAACGGAATATAAGTGCAATGTTGAAAGCGTTCCCCATGATACATGGTTCTGCTAAGTTCAACTTATAAAGTGCAAGCATATACGCAACAAAGATGGACACAATGGTTCAAGTTTATGAAGTGCAAGAAAATAAAGTGTGCCATCAAGCTCATGAGAGCTTTAATCACTAATTTTCACATAACAAGTTTAATTTGGAAGGTAGATAAAAGCAGGAATATACTTGGAATAGCAAATGCTAATAGGTAGGTATGGTGGACTCTTTGGTATAACTTGGTTTTATTTGGAGTTGGATGCATGAGTGGAAGTCATACTTGGTTATGGAGGCTAGCAAAAGACTGGGAGCGACCAACTAAAAGAGCAATAATAGCCATAATCATGCAAAGAGACAAAACATCATTAATTAAAGCATAAATTGAAATTACAAGTCGAAAACTAAAGTATCATAAAGGCTATGCTGACTTGGGGTAGTCATAACATGGTGTGAGCATGCACCAAGTCAACCCAAATAAAGCATCAAAGGAGAATACCACAATACTATGCTTTAATATGCTAAAACAACGCATCATTCTTTCAAGGCACATTAAGCAATCTCAGTTGTTTATAACATGTCATGCTACAGCAAAAATCACTAAGCATAAAGACAAAACAATATCAAGCATGACATGACAAAGCATAGGCCACCGTAAAAAACAAGCTCCTTTTACCACTTAAGCATGAACTTTTCCTACTTTTTTCCAATCCCAACCGCACTTATTTGAAAACTAATGTATGAAAGAGGGGGTCCAACCAACTTATTGCAGCAAAAAAAGCAAACTAAGCAAACAAAAACTAAGAACGAAAACAAAGACGAAGACGCTCCAAGAACAACACAACTGTGCATGAAACAATAAAAATGAGGTGTTTGGAAGAAACCTAGGATTTTTATTGATGAAGAAGGGGATGCCTTGGGCATCCCCAAGCTTTAACACTTGTACTTATTGGATATTTCTTGGGGTGACATGCGTGGAATCCCCAAGCTTGAGCTTTAGTCCATTATTCATCTCATTACATCATTCTCTCCATACACCTGAATTTTTTCCTTCATACAAAACTTCACACAATCTTTATTAGCAACATTAGTGCAATCAAGATAATAAGTGTTTTGGTTCAGTTTCAACACCAATAAAACTTCCATTAAAACACAAGATACTGAATCACTTCCCATAAAAAGCCCAATTCCCCAAAGAGAACTCAAAAAGGAATCAACAAGAAGCAAATACAAATAATGGCAGAAATCTGTTAAGACAGACCAGCAGGTAAAAACCAATTTTTTCGAAGACCTTCTGTTGCTCAAATAAAAAAGTTTTGAACTAACGAAAGTTAGATAACAACCTGGGGCAGAATCACAAAAATTCACGCCTCAAAAAGACGTACATATATTTTACACGAATTTTTATAGTGAAGCATAAAAATCTGTTTCAGGACAGCAACTTTCCCAAGCATTACTTCTCTCTCATTAGAGGTTACTCTTGGCACAAAAAGAAAACAAAAGGCATAAGGAGCGGTTATTACTGAGGTAATAACTTTCAAGACTCATCTAAAACTTTTGGGTTATCTCCCAATAAGTACTTTTCTTTAATGCCTTTAAGTTAGGCATGATAGTTCGAGAAGATGCTCACATAAGAAATATGAATTGAAGTAAAAGAGAGCATCAAGAAGAAAATTCAAAGAACATTTAAGTCTAACCCTCTTCCTATGCATAGAAATCTTGTAAAGAAACAAGTCATGAAAGCACAAAGCAACAAGCATAGTAAAGCAAAACAAGTTCAACTTCAAAACTTTCAACATAAAGAGGGGAAACTTAATATTGTTGAGATACATAAAACTATGTTTCCCTCTCTCATAATAACTTTCAGTAGAATCATGAATAAAATTAACAATATAACTATCACAAGAAACATTCTTATCATGAGCGACATGCATAAAAGAATTAATACTCCCCACATAAACATAGTCATTATTTTTAATTGTAGTGGGAGCAAATTCAACAAAATAGCTATCATTATTATTTTCATCACCATAATCATCAAATATAGGAGGCATATTGTAATCATAATTAATTTTCTCCTCAATAGTAGGTGGACTGAAAATATCATATTCATCATTGTAATCGTCATATATTGGAGGTATAGTATCATCATAAACAATAGAATAGCTATCTTCCAAAGCTGGGGAACTAAAAAGATCATTTTCATAAAAACTAGCTTCCCCAAGCTTAGACTTTTCCATAGCATTAGCAATAATGGTGTCCAAAGAATTCATACTAACAAAATTGCTATTAGCATGCAAATAAAGTTCCATAGGTTTTTTAATTTTCTCTTCAAACACTTCATGTCCTAACTCAAGATAAATACTATAAAGCTCTCTAATTTTGTTGTTGTTTTCCATTAAGCCTAACTAGTGAAAATAAAAACAAGAAACAAAAAGATATAATTGCAGAATCTAAAGGAAATAACTTAGAGCACTCACACCGGAGGATGTGAGTACCTTTTACCTTACCTCCCCGGCAACGGCGCTAGAAAAATAGCTTGATGTCTACGCACTTCTATTCTTGTAGACAGTTGTTGGGCCTCCAAGTGCAGAGGTTTGTAGAATAGCAGCAAGTTTCCCTTAAGTGGATTACCCAAGGTTTATCGAACTCAGGGAGGAAGTGGTCAAAGGTATCCCTCTCAAGCAACCCTGCAATCAAGATACAAGAAGTCTCTTGTGTCCCCAACACACCCGATACACTTGTCAGGTGTATAGGTGCACTAGTTCGGTGAAGAGATAGTGAAATACAAGTGGTATGGATATAAGATAACGGTGCTAGAAAATACTTTGATGGCGTGGAAGAGACTAAAGACAAACTGAAATAAAGATAGAAGAGGGCAAACATGTAATAGATCTAATAGCAAATGGTGTTTCAATGCTTAGAAACAAGGCCTAGGGATCATACTTTCACTAGTGAACACTCTCATATAAATATCTTCTCTTTATGATACTACTCTGAACTACTCTCCAGTTGGACACTCTAATCCATGGTAGGGCTATAACAGCACACCTCAAAGTTCGCTTTCCGCATCTAGATAACCCCGCACTGTCACCTTGAGCACTAGATGGTTCCAACAAACACCACAATTTCATAAAGACATCCAACTCCAATATAACTCATAACAAGTATTTGAAATCTCTAGCCTAAGTGCCACCATGGTGTGCACACTGTCAACTTCACACACATGGGGAGAGCAGAGATCTATTAAACCACTTGAGTAGTAAGGTAGATCTATAGATTACAAGCTCATGATCTCAATAAGATCATGCATAGAGAGAGAGATGAACACATAGCTACCGGTAGAACCCTTAGCCTCGAGAGAGAACTACTCCATCCTCATCATGGGAATCAGCAATGGCGATGGATATGGTGGTGGAGATCGATGGATATGGCTCCAGGGGAACTTCCCCATCCCGGCAGGGTGCCGGAACAGAGACTTTCTGTCCCCCGAATCTCCGCTTCGGTGGCGGCGGCGCTGCGGAACTTTTCGTGGATGGAGGCTGGACGATTTAGGGTTTTTGCATCGGGAGGCATCTTATAGGCGGAGAGGCAAGGTTGTTTGGCAGCAAGGGGTCCCACACCATGCCCTGGCACGGCCTGGGGGGACCCTCTCCTAGGGGTGGTTTGGCCACCCTGTGGCCCCCCTTCGTTTCTCCTTCTGGCTCCGTAAATCTTCCGGGAAAATAACGACTTTGGATTTTGTCCGGTCCAATTCCGAGAATATTCATTTTTTGTCTTTCTGGAACCAAAAACAGCAGAAAACATGCAACTGGCACGATGGCTCTTGTTAATAGGTTAGGCAATCAAGATAGGGGAACATTGTCAACATTTTATTTAGATATGTGGGCAAGTATGGCATCTATTTTACTAGACAATGAATCTACTTATTCAATATAATTAACTTTCCAAGATGATGGGTTAGGTGCTCTTTTAGTGTACTCATGAAAACACCTCTACAGCATAATCTAACATGCTTCTTGAAGGGAATATGCCCGAGAGGCAATAATAAAGTGGTTATTATCTTATTCCTTGTTTATGGTAAATGTTTATTTTGCATGCTATAATTGTATTAATTGGAAACGTTAATACACGTGTGTTTAATAAACAAATAAAGGGTTTCTAGTTATGCCTCTCTTATAAACTAGCTCGTTGATTAACAAGATGATCAAGGTTTCCTGATCATGGACATTGGATGTTGTTAATAATGAGGTCACAACATTGATTGAATGGTGTGATGAACATTCATCCGAAGTATAGAAATACGATCAAAGTCATTGTGTTTAAACTGCTATGACATCATACAAAGTAATTCTAGTCCTTAGACCATGAGATCATGTCAATCACTAACACTAGAAGAGTAACTTGATAACATCAAACGTCACACCGTAACAGGGTGACTATAAAGGTGGATTCAGATACTCCGAAGGTGTTATGTAGAGGCTCATGGATAAAGAGTGGGATTTGTCCGTCCCGGTGATGGATAGGTATACTCTAGGCCCTCTCGGTGATATCACACTGAGATAGCTTGCAAGCAAGTGATGTGATCACTAGAATGTTATATCACGGGAACGAGAAAAGAGTGCATGTCAGTAGCGAGATCAAACTAGGTATGTAGATACCACTGATCGAATCTCGGACATGTAATATATCACGAGACAAAGGGATTTAGTTACTAGCGTTAAAGGTTCTCATGATCACAAAAGGCATCGTTGAATGTGTGGGAGTCAGTATGGATCTCTAGGTCCCACTGCTTATTATTGATTGAAGAGGGGTCTCGATCATGTCTATATTATTCATGAACCGTAGGGTGACACACTTCAGGGATATCAATACCATTTGGAGCAAATATGTGTCAGATAAAGATTTAAGAAAGCGCTGGAATCATTTTGATGGAAACCGGAATTGTTTCGGGTGAAATTGCAGAAACTGGTTCTACATATGATATAGAAATGTTGTAGGGGGTTTATTTGAATGTTTGTTAATTAAAATAATTAAAAAAATTCAGAACAAAATAAATAAAAGAGTTTTATTAAATGAGAGTTGCATTAAATTTGGTGGAAATTTAATGCATGTGAGTGGAGGTGAGTTTATGTGAGTGGGAGCTCCACTCACATGAATGAGGGAGAGGTGGGGGCACTGATAACTGCAAGTGCACAAACCAATTATAGCTAGTTTCTAAGTAAAGATATCGAACCCACAGATAGCTATTGGTAAAGGTCTTTATGCCCCTCCTTACTCTCTACCAAAGAATACTTATAAGTTGTCTTTGATCTCAAGTAAAGGGTGTTTGAATGGTTTATGGTTGTTTGCAAAAAAGTAATTAAAACAAGTAAAATAAAACAAGTAACAAGATTGTATGAAAGCGTGGTTGAACTCAATAGGGCTAAAACATTCTCGGGGATGTAGGATACACCGCTAGCATAGTATTATTGTTATATGTAATCTATATAACATACTTCCTGTGTCATGATATGTATGGAGAGATCCCCATAATAAGATGTTCACGACAAGGCTCGTAGGAAGCCACTTTGTTGAGTCAAGTGTGAGGTCACCTCTAAATAACCACTGCGATGTCTAAGAGCAATCACCCATACAAACCACCGCAATTAAGGGTTTCCCCATGGATATCGTAATTAGCTTAGGGAGTCCCTCTTTAATCCCCCTTTGACCGTGTAGGTTACGAGTTGGTGCTAATCTATCACGGGGCATTCTAGGTACGATTCTAAGACACGTCCAACGGGTTTCTTCCTCCCTTTAGTCCCGAAGGAAAATGATATGTGGTCGACTTCACATATCATCTAAAGAGAGAAATCAAACACAAATCATAAATATATCATAGACAAGCAAGTCATC
This sequence comes from Avena sativa, assembly GCA_916181665.1. Taxonomy (NCBI): domain Eukaryota; kingdom Viridiplantae; phylum Streptophyta; class Magnoliopsida; order Poales; family Poaceae; genus Avena; species Avena sativa. The sequence goes on from OV702286.1 coordinate 313,624,063, forward strand.
TATACACAAGAATAGATTATCTTTATTACAAGTTCATAATGGTGCTAGGGTTTCTCCATCGCCCCAAGAACAAAGGAACTACTCACTTATGGAAACAATCAACAACATCATCATAATCATATGGATGGATAAAAGTACGATGGTAGATCTACTGCAAACCACAATTGGATCTAGAATTACAAAGAGATCTAATAGATGAAAGATGGGAGTGATAGACACATCAACAAAAGGTAAATATGCTTCAATTTTGGATGCATCAACTCCCCCCAAGCTATAGGCTCTTGCTCGTCCCCGAGCAAAATGGTGGCTTATGGACAAGATCATCATGTTCATGAGACACGAGACATTACAATAAATGAGGCAAAAATTGAAGCAGGAGTACAACATCGGATATAGAGACATGTTGAGGGTATTACCATACCCTTACACTTTACATAACTTAGAGGCTTCCACACCTTTTCCAGTATCAATGAAATTATAAGAAGCTACTAGTGATTCAACATATCATATAATCACGGAGTTTAGAGATATGTAGCACTAAGTTCAGTAGTGAAGATTCATGATCATTTTCTTTTTCTCTCTATCTCTTTCCCTTTTTTCTATGTTTGATTCTTTTGATAGCTGCTTTATTCTTTTTCTTTCGATACTTGAATGTCTATATTTTCACTTCTTCCATTTTTCTATTTTTCTTTTCAGCAAGCTATTTGATCATGCTCACTACTTCAATGGCTTTCAAAAACTCTTAATTATAATATGCTACCAGAATTCTTCTTCTCATAACTTAATCAATACTTCTATTGGTGTGGAAGTCCCTAAATTTATGACATCTGTACAAGTATCATAACACTCAACCTAGTTCAATCATCCAATATAATAATCATGAATCAAACACAACTTCGATTATCATAAAGTCTCATAACTCAACGGATATAATTCTTCTGTTGAACAAGGGAACTCGAAGTTGATGCAATTAATGCAAATTTGGAAACTTAAACCTAACCATGTGTGCAGAAAAAGTAAATATGCAAAAACTATAAGATATATTACAAGGTTCTCACAAAACCCCCAAGCTTGGAGTCAAGCCAGGTGGATCAAATAAGCCATTGCGATTACTTACTCCTTTTTGGGAGTAAGGAAGTCATCATCTTCCTCTTCTTCATCCGCTTTGAGGCTGCAAGCTTAGGCAATACACGCAAATCGAGTGGACATCTCTATGATGCCAACACGTAATTCTTTGATTACCTTATTTATATCTTTCCTATCATCGACCATCTCCATAATGATCTTGGTCAGGAGATGTACTGTACCGTCGATGTCATCGACCTTCTTTTCAAGATCTTTGGCCATCATCCAGTAGGAGTCAACTCCCTCCCAAGTGGTCTCAACACTCCTTTTCAAGGTTCTTGATCTTTTCTCGAATCTCATATCGGTCTCCCTTTTTCATGGAAGCGGTTTTTGGAGGTGATTTAAGAGAAGATCCATGAAGGTTATGCCTGTAGGGGTTGAGTGGAGATTCTCCTTTGTTCCTTCCTTGTTCCACATGCCTGAGCATCTCCAATTTTGCAGGAACATGTCTTCCCAATTGCGGAGTGGAACAACTCGTGTGGACTCGTGGTAGGAGGAGGACGAAGTATCTCCTTCAGATCCCTCCTTCTTGGCTTGTCCTTCAGTGACGTGCTCCTTCTTGGCCCATATCTGCTTAATATGAAAAGGCTGCATAGACCTTGATCAATCAAGTGATATCTGAGGTTTCATTGTAAAGGGCCGGAAGAAATTCTAGATCTAAAAGAAGATGGAAGGGAGTAAGAAGGAAGAAAAATTGCAAATTAAAAAGAAAAATATGTTGGTTAAGGGGCCAGAGTCGGTCACGGGCTTCAGTACGGGCGGGTTCCCCCCGTACCGTGCCCCATACGGACTCCTTACCGCCTTTATCCTAATTTTCTATACGAGAATAAACGCGGGGGAAAAATAGAGCCAGTAACAGCCACCGGTACGGGCGCGCTAGCCCATACTATATGGTCATACCGTATCGATGAAAATTAGCATTGGTCCTCCGAATGGTTAACGACCAGCGGTACGGGCATGTCCGCCCGTACGGTCCGCCCGTACCAGGTCAAAAACCATCTCAGATCAACCAAAAAATCAGATGAGTTCAAAGAAAAAGATAGAATTGACCAAAGAGTTACCAAGGCAGTAGAACCAAGTAATTGAAACTTCATTACCTCACTTTCGGTTTTTGTATTCTGCGGCCGGGATCAAAGAAATCAATTCCATAGTGTTTACTCCACCAACTCTATAATGCTTCAATCACTGCCCATTAACAATCCAAGATGAAGAAGAGGGTGTAGTATTTTCCAGTCTTACTGCTCCCGATGGATATGCTTCTTCAGTGTCATAATGTCCTTCGCATCTGGATTTCAATTTCCCTGCAAAAATATTGAGCCTAGAGTTGTAAAGTAAAACTTTATCTCCAGTTTTAATTACCTTGCCTTCTAATTTTTTGTCATGCCATTTTTTAACCTTTTCTTTAAATATTCTAGTGTTTTCATAAGCCTCATTCCTTACTTCATCTAAAGCATGAATGTCTAAGAGTCGTTTTCTGCCTGCAGTTTTAAAGTCGAAATTCATAGTTTTGATAACCCACCGAGCCTTATGCTCATGCTCTAATGGAAGGTGGTAATTTTTACTGTAAACCATTTTGTATGGTGTCATTCCCATAGGATTCTTGAATGCTTTGCGATAGGACCATAATGCATCATTAAGCTTCAGAGCCTAGTTTTTCCTTCACCTGTTCACCGTTTTCTAAAGTAGGACCTTAATTTCTCTGCTAGATAATTCCACTTGTCCGCTGGTTTGAGGATGGTAAGGCGAGGCTACCCGGTGGTCTACTCCATATTTTTAAAGTATCTTGTCAAAAGTCCTTTTCATAAAATGAGTTCTACCGCCAGTAATAAAAAATCGAGGTACTCCAAACCTAGGGAAGATTATGTTCTTGACCATCTTAATGGACGTGGCTGCATCTCCATGAGCTGTGGGTATAGCTTAAACCCATTTAGTAACATAATCAATAGCAACACGAATATGAGTATAATCGTTAGAGGGAACAAATGGTCCATAAAATCCATTCCCCAAACATCGAATGGCTCGATTACTAAGTTATATTTCATATTGATTTCTTGTATTTTTCCTATATTACTCATACGTTGACAGGCATCACAATTTTTAACATATTCATGAGAGTCTTTGACTAGTGTAGGCAAATAGAAACCTGACGGTTAGACTTTGGCTGCAGTGCGATTATCAGCGTGGTGCCCACCGTAGGGACTATCGTGACAAGCTTTAAGGATGTCTTTTACCTCATGCTCGGGTGCGCATTTCCGGATTATCCCGTCTATGCCATGCCTATATAGGTAAGGGTCATCCCAAAAGTAATGTTTTAGATCATTGAAGAATTTCTTTCTTTGATTGTAATCCATTCCTTTTGGTAAAAACTTGCCTACTAGGAAATTAGCATAATCTGCAAACCAAGGATCACGAGATTCTACAACTGGAAGGTATTCACCCGGCATAGACTCATTAATAGGGATATGATCCTCCATGATTCCTTCCATTCGTGACAAATGGTCGGCCACAGGGTTATCCTTTCCCCTCCTATCTACTATTTGCAATTCATATTCCTAAAGTAATAAGACCCATTTGATTTGACGGGGTTTAGCATCCTTCTTAGCTAGAAGATTTCTTAAAGCTTGATGATCAATATGAACTATTACTTTTGAGTTGATGATATAGTGTCTAAACTTATCACACGCAAAAACAATATCAAGGAATTCTTTCTTAGTTGTTGCAAAGTTCCTTTGATCATCATTAAAGATTCGACTAGCATATTGAATAACATTAAGGTTAGGACCATCTCTTTGTCCTAAAACAGCCCCAATAGCATAATCACTAGCATCGCACATAATTTCGAATGGTTCATCCCAATTGGGTGCTTGAATAACATGTGCAGAAATTAGAGCTTTCTTTAACTGTTCAAAAGAATCATGGCAATATCTATCAAAAGTAAAAAGAGTATCTTTATCTAGGAGACGAGTTAAAGGGGTGGCTATTTTAGCAAAATCTTTGATAAAGCGTCTATAGAAACCGGCATGCCCAAGGAAATTCTTTACTCCTTTTATATCTTGTGAAATTGGAAGTGTTTCTAAAGTAACCAAATTCTAACTATCAATTTTAATATTCTTTTTAGAAACCTTATGCCCAAAAACTATACCTTCCCTTACCATGAAGCGTCAACACTCCCAATTTAGAACCATCTTGGTTTGTTTACACCGCTACAAAACTCTATTAAGATTATATAGACACTATTCAAAAGTAGTTCCATAGACAACAAAGTTATACAAAAGAACATCCATGGAAATTTCCACAAAACTATCAAAGATCTTTAAAACACACTCTTGAAAAGTAGCAGTTGCGTTACAGAATCCAAAAGGCATTAATCGATAAGCATAGGTTCCATAGGGGCATGTGAAAGTAGTTTTTTATTGATCTTCATGTTGGATAGCTATTTGAGAATAGCCAGAATATCCGTCAAGAAAACAAAAGTAAGAATTAGCGAACATACTATCCATAATATCATTAACGAGGGGAAGTTGCTTATGCATTTTTATGGTTTCTCTATTCAACTTCCTAAAGTCAGTACACATTTTATATCCTGCTATTGTTCTAGCTGGGATTAGTTCATCTTTATCATTATTAATTATTGTTATGCATCCTTCCCTAGGTATGAAATGAGTTGGACTCACCCATTTACTGTCTGAAATTGGGTAGATAATACCACTATCCAACATACGAATTACTTACTTTCTCACTACCTCTTTCATTTTGGGATTTAACCTTTTTTGATTATCAACAAATGGTTTAGCATCTTCAACCATATGTATCTTGTGAATTACTATGGTGGGGTCTATACATTTTATGTCATTAAGAATGTACCCAAAGGTTTATCGTTGTTTGACAATTATTTCTAACAATTTCGTGCATTCATCTGGAGAGAGCTTATCATCTAAAATTACTGGGCATTGACCTTCCTTATCGAAGAATTCATACCCGAGTCTTGGAGAGAGAGGTTTTACAACAATTGGTGGAGGATCCTCGTCCCCTTTTCTTTCAAGTTCTTCATATTCATCCCTGAGACCCTGCTCAGCCTCCGGTGTGATGTTGAGGATTTCATCCAAATCTTCTATTATAGAGTCATTGGCAAGGGAATCATCACTTGTCAAACTTCTCTCCAATTCAGATTTCGGTGTGCAAAAGTAGATTTCGGCCAATTCTTCAATAGTCTTCTCCTCCTTAATCTCAACTTTCTTCTCATAAGGTAGTCTCATGAACTAGATGTAAAGATAAAGCCTGCTTTTTGTTGTTAATATCAATGTTCATAGAGTTGTAAAAACGATTACCAAAAATAACTAGGCAACTAGAGTTCAAGGATATTTCAATAATATGAAAATCAACTGGATACACAAACACCCCAATAGAAATTCAAACATTGCGAAGTATTCCATGAGTAGGATGCACAATTTGATTAGAAAACATAAAGGTGGCTTCTGATGGCTCAAGGTAAGATTCATCAAGGTGATCACACAATTCTTCATAAATAGTATAAGGCATTATGTTTGGAGAAGAACTTAAGTCACAGAACCCTAGATAAGTAATTCCTCCTAAACAAAAAGGAATTTTTTGTTGACTTTTATTCTTACGATCAAAATTTCCTCCTATCATTTCGGAGGATTCCTTGCTTACTATTATCACATGTTCCTTGAACAATTCAAGTTCCAAAAGTTCTTTTACTATCCTAATATTTTCTTTAATGGCTCCCAAGTCCCTAGTTAACCTTCCTATTCTTTTATTCCCTTCACCCCTACTATCCATTACTTTGGTTAGAATACTTTTCTCTTAGGCTAACATTTTCTATTGCATTTTTGAATATTTATCATTGTGGCAAGTTTTAGATGGTTTTTCTTCCACAGGTGGTGTATAGCATTCCCAATCTTTTGGAATCTACTGGTAATCAGCATAAGATCTAATAATTTGAATGACCATGCGATGGTCAAGATTAAAATTCTCAAGCAATTTTTCTACCTTTCCCGAAGCTAGAAACCTTTTTAAACAATTAAACTCTATGGGGTTCTCCTTGTTAAACTCTGCCTCGCACTAGGATTTCTCTATCCTATTCACCGTATCTAGCAAATTCCATGCCCTCCCAACACTGAATTCGGTGAACGACCCATTGGTAAGGGAATCGAGTTTGTTTCTATTATTATCATTCAAACCTACATAGAAGGTGTGTATCACTAGCCAGGGTGGGAAATTATGATGGGGTAGTGATCAAGCAAACCCCGAAATCTTGTATACCCTTCATGCAAGCTTTCTTCAGGTTTTCCTTTAAAATTCGTTATTATGCGCCTTGCGCCAAGAGTTTTTGTCCTGGGAAAGAAATCAACTAAGAATAGAGAGGCCAGCCTCTCCCAGGAGTTAGTAATTTTTGTAGAACTTTGCATGTAGCAAGAACGGGCCTCATCAATGAGAGTTTTATCAAAGAGAGCAAACTTAACCTTGTCCTCAGTTTGTAAATTGAGGTGGAAAGTCCCACAAATATCTTCAAAGAACCCTACATGCTCATACGGATCTTCCGTACCATCTCCTGCAAATTTCTTGGCATGCAATAGATCCAAAAGCATGGGGTTAATGTCATACCGTCTTGGGTTATTGGATTTTAAATAAGCATCCATGGGCGGACCGGAATTTCTTACATCCTCAAGCTGAATTATATGCTGGTACTTGCCCATAATGTATCACCTGAAACTTAATAAAAAAAATAGTAAAAAAATGAGTAAAATAAGTAACTAAGACAAAGATCAAAAGCGCTTAGCTTCCCGACAATGGCGCTAGAAAATAGCTTGATGACTGCAAGTGCATAGACCAATTGTAGCTAGTTTCGAAGTAAAGATATCAAACCCACAGAGAGCTATTGGTAAAGGTCTTTATGCCCCTTGTTACTCTCTACCAAAAATACTTATAAGTTGTCTTTGATCTTAAGTAAAGGGTTTTTGAATGGTTTATGGTTGTTTGAAGAAAAGTAATTAAAACAAGTAAAAGAAAATAAGTAACAAGATTGTATGAAAGCGTGGTTGAACTCAATAGGGCTAAAACGTTCTCGGGGATGTAGGATACACCACTACCATAGTATTATTGTTATATTTAATCAACATACTTCTTGTGTCATGATATGTGTGGAGAGAGCCCCATAATAAGATGTTCACGACAAGGTTCGTAGGAAGCCACTTTGTTGAGCCAAGTGTGAGGTCACCTCTAAATAACCATTGCGATGTCTGAGAGCAATCACCCATACAACCACCACAATTAAGGGTTTCCCCATGGATATCGTAATTATCTTAGGGAGTCCCTCTTTAATCCCCCTTTGACCATGTAGGTTATAAGCTGGCGCCAATCTGTCACAGGGCATTCTGGGTACGCTTCCAAGACACATCCAAAGGGTTTGTTCCTCCCCTTAGTCTCGAAGGCAAATGATATGTGGTCGACTTCACATATCATCTAAAGAGAGAAATCAAACACAAATCATAAATATATAATAGACAAGCAAGTCATATGGACTAAAGAATAGATTATCTTTATTACAAGTTCATAATGGTGCTAGGGTTTCTCCATGTCCCCAAGAACAAAGGAACTACTCACACATAGAAACAATCAACAACATCATCATAATCATATGGATGGATAAAAGTACGATGGTACATCTAATGCAAACCACAATTGGATCTAGAATTATAAAGTGATCTAATATATGAAAGATGGGAGTGATGGTGGTGATGGAGATGCAGCGGTTGATTATGAAGGGGATGATGTGTTGTCCTCCAATGATCCGTGAAGTAGTCGGGATTTTACTCAGCCAAGTTCCTCCTTCAGATCCCTCTCAGATGTGGTGTTTCGTGGTTTCTGGTGGCTGTGAATGTCGGATCTCCCTCTCGTCTTTGCCAGGAAAAACAATTTGATGAGGTGATCGTCATGGCGCCTGGTACGGGCGGACGGTACGGGCGAGCTCTGCCCGTACCAGTGCTTGTTATCGGTACTGATGCCTCCCTCACTTAGAAATATCATATAATTACACAATATGGCAGCTCTAATTGATATGTTCATATATGATTCCATGATTTGGATCCTGTTGAAACAAGAGCGAAATAGCGCACATAGGCACAGTGAAATAAAAAAATCCGTACTCTATTTATGCAAAAACAAAAGGCAAATATGCTTCAATTTTGGACGCATCAGGCACCCACCTTGGTCGCCGTCCATGGCATGGGGGCTACCCCTCCCCTATAAAAGGATCACATCCTCCTCCTCCAGTCTTACACCTCCTCGTGAAGGATCTCTCTCCCCCTCTAGAAATTATTCTCCATGGTCTCAGATTAGCTAGATACATGTTCCCGGTGGCTTTATCTAGAAAGGAGTTGCTGCTTCCGCTGCATCGCTGGAGCGATGACACGGAGGTTGTCGGGGTACCGGATGTGTGTGCGATCACGGATGCACCGCTGCTTTGCGGTGCTGGACTTGCTGGTGTTGGACCTGCTGGACTCGCTGGACTTCATCACGATCTTGAGATCAACAAGTTTACGACTAAATCATCCACGAGTACAACCTCGTAATGCTTTGTCGCTCTTCAAGGGAATGTTCTCTATGGATGTATATCCACCCGTTGATTGTATCTAGGTAGATAGATCTTGGTGCTTAGTTGTTTACATCATAGGAATTTTTTTGTTTTCTATGCTGCGAACCCAACACTTCTTGACATATAGTTTAACCCATTAAAAAAAGAGTGTAAAATAGTCCATTCATTTACTCCATGTGATGGGTAGGTTCTTAACATGTTTTTAATTCTTTCCCAAGTTGTTGCTACATGTTCATTATCATTTTGTTTAAAGGATAGGATGTTGTTCCTATTTTGCAAGATTTTAACAGGTGGGTAATATTACTTTATGAAAGCTTCTTCAAGATCATTCCAATAGTTTATGCTAGCAATTGATAATGATAATAGCCATTATTTAGCTTTGCCTCTAAGTAAAAATGGGAATAGTTTGAGTTTAACAATATCATTCTCCACATTTTTATATTTTTGCATGTCACATATTTCACAAAAGTCATGTAGGTGCATAGAGGCATCTTCACTAGTACTTCCCCCAAATTGTTCTTTGGCAATAAGATTAAGTAACCCAAGACTAACTTCAAAACTTTCAGCTGTTATTTCAGGAGTTGTAATGGGCCTAGCAATGGATTGATCATTAGGGGTGTTGGTATAGTCACAAAGTTTTATATTTCTTTCTCCCATGTTTGCAAGCAAAAGTTATACTGATTTTTATGGTTTATATGTTTTAATGAAAACTAAAAAACAAATAAAATACTAAAACAAGACAAAAGAAAATTACTTTAAAAAACTAAAAGAGGACGAGAAGCTCACTATTGAGGGCTAACCTTGTGGGTAACCCGGTCTTCACAGATCTCGTGGTTAAATCGATGGGAAAGCGACTGGAAGGGAGAATGTAGAGGAAGCGGGCGCACACCTCACGAAGAACATGATGAACACACGCAAAACCCACACGATACAAGGCCTATTTCTCTTGTCAGTGGCCACCGGTCCGATAGAATCCTCGCAAGGAAAGATCGGTCAACGTGCTCAAGCGGAGAGGGAACAACACCTTGGAGAGGGTCTTGACAACTACGCTCATGCACTTGCAACGTAAGCCTTGTACAACGAGGGAGGCACGATACAAACTCTAACGAGGTGGTAAAGATAGTCAATCCTCTTTGGTAAGGGGATGAGGCAAAACTAGAGATTCCACAAAGGGGGTGTCTTTAGTCTATCATCTATGCCTTACGTTACATGAGGGGGTGGGGCTCTATTTATAGGCCAGTCACTAGTTCAGGGGTACTTTAGGCAAAAGAGGGGAAAATCTGGACGAAATTGGGGTTACATGGGCCAAAGGCCCAAAGGCCTTAACATGCCTGGCGTCGAGGATATCAGAGATTCTATTGTCAAGGAATGGAGACTCCGGTGTGGTCCGGAGACTCCGGTCTGTCTCTAGTCTATCTCCGGAGTACCAATCAGATTTTCCCAGGCCTCGGTCCGGAGGCTGGTTCAGAGTCCGACCGGAGATTTCGGTCTTCAGGGCCGGAGACTCCGGTGTGTCAGCTACTACTTATTCCATCTTCTCTTCCAATCCTCCGTCTTGTCGGGCTTGGTGCTCCAGTCTTCCTCCCTTGCCTCCGTACTTGTCGGTGTGATCCTATCATGATAATGGGACAGAGTATGAAGTAGTATACCATTCAAAAGGGTAGGAAGTGGACTCGCATAGAGGAACGGAGTCACCTTTGGAGTCCATGATGACTTGGCATAAGTTGGAGACCTTGATGTGGTAATGATCATAGGTCGGGCTACATCATCTCGTCCCTCCAAAAAGAGTCGTCCTCGACACTACACGCTCATCACAAAGTAGAAGATGTCGAGAGACCTTCTTGATCCTAGGTTCACTATATAGTCGTCCTCGGGAAGATTGAATTGACAACACTTCAATGTTCCTTCACATTTCATGAAGCCTACAAAGCTCACAAGAAAAGCGAAGCAACACTCAAAGAGTAGCCAATTCATGAAGATTATAGCATGAGTCCTCAAGTAGAAGGAAGTCACCTTAAGATGTAGAGATAGCTCGTTGAAGGGCAGCCATAGGTAACTCTCTTCGGTTGTCTTGTCAACTCTTGGTTGGTATAGGTTAACGTGTATGCAATTGTACCTTCACACAACAAAGACCAAGCAACATATGTTCGTGCGTGATAGAGGAGCATGTCATTTTTGGCATGTCCATTCTTGTTCACAACACTATTAGCACAACTCAAGTATAGCAAATTGGATGCATATGCAAGGTCAAGGTGCATGGAAATCGTTTGAACATCATCCAAATGTGGGAACTCAAAAACTCCATAAAACGTATTAGTGTGGCACTCAAAGCAACGGAATGAAATTTTGACCAATATCTTTGATGCAAGAATAGAGAATTCGGCAAAAACACATGAGGAAGAATATCCAAAACAACATCATTATGTGTGCAAACCAACCATTGGAAAGAGAAATTGTTCAATATGTTGGATGCCACATACAAATCATGAAAAGCAAAGATCATAGGCATTATCACAAGTGAAAGCAAAAGCAACGTGTTTGCAAACAAACCAAATGAAAGAGCAAGTGGTCTTTATGTTTGTTACAACAACTATACGAGATACTTGGAAGCTCTCATGACAATACATGCTGATAATTGCATTATGGTTGCACACAAAACATCAAAAAGATAAATTGTTCAACATTTTTGTTGCAACACATAAAACATCAAAATCCAATAGCAAAGAAACATGATTGTCACAAGGTGAAAGAATACCATCAACATGCTTGTAATCAAACCATAGGAAAGAGCAATTTGTCAACATGCAAGATGCAAAGAATGCAAAAGGTATCAGAGATGGGTTCGATCTTGAACTCACTTGGGGGATGCTCTCTAGAGCTCTTTTGTCAACTCGTGCTCAACTGAGGTTGACATGATCGTGTGGGTACCTACATGCATCATAGATAAAAGAAAGAATGTATGTGCATGGTAGAAAAACACATCATCCATCATGACATATCTCGTCTTGTGCACACCACCGTTAGTGTCAATTAAATGTAATTTTTTTTGAAATGCAGGTAGAGCCCGGCCTCTGCATCCTAGGATGCACACAACCTTTATTAATGAAAACAAATATCCAAAGTATTACAATTCATGGAGAAGATAGGGTTGATACATAAACCAACCATCTAAAAAAAATCTAAAAGTCTCACAAGACAGCAAAGATAATAGCTAGACATCAGTCAATCTCCTAGAGTGACGCCATGAAGCCTAGCTGAATAAATCCGAAGTAACCGCCACAAGACGGATGAACCTAGAAACCATGGGTGGCCGTTGATGTTCTAGGAGCAAAGATCCTAGAGCTGAATCTAATATGCCGCCATATGAATAACCTGCAAAAAGGAGAGAACTTGGGTCTTGTTAAAAATAAAGTTATTTTGACATTTCCAAATGGACCAACAAATGGCCAAAATGCCATTTCGAATTCTACCCTTATTCACTTTATCTACTCCATTTAACTAATTCCCAAGCATATTAGTGGTATTGGTTGGAGGAGGGAGATTATAAGTGCAATAAAACATATGCCAAATAATTTTTGCAAAAGGACATGAGAGGAATAAATGTCCAATTGTTTCGTCTTTGTCACAAAAGCAACATTTTTTACACCCATTCCAGTTTCGCTTAGCTAAGTTATCTTTTGTTAATAACATTTTTTATTAAGAAACCACATGAATATTTTAACTCTTACATGTATTTTTATGTTCCACAAGTACTTTGTGGGGAAACAAGGATGATCATTCATAAGATCTTCATACATTGACTTAACTAAGAAAACCCCGTTCTTAGCTAAATACCATGAAAACATGTCCCGTTCATTTGTCAAGTTTATCTCCATTAACCTCTCACATAGGTGCGGCCATGCATCCCATTTATTACCATTTAAACTTCGTCTAAAGCCAATATTTAAAGGATTGTGAGACAAAACATCATGAATGAGGACATGCTTTTTATGAACAATATTATATAGGGATGGATATTGTTCGGCGAGAGACATCTCTCCTAGCCAAGTATCCTCCCAGAATCTAACGTCTTTCCCGTTCACTATTTTGAAAGTACCGCAAGCAAAGAACTCATCTTTCACTCCCATTAGTCCCTTCCAAAACAGTGAATCAGTTGGTTTGGCTTCGACATGTGCTAAAATTTTATTAGCCAGATATTTTATTGTGAAGCAACTCTTGCCAAACCCCTTCTTCTATCAATAACTTATACAACCATTTAATTAGTACACATTTGTTTTTAAGATCTAGCACTTCAATTCCCAAACCCCTATGATCTTTGGGTCGACAAATAATGCTCCAATGAGTAAGCCTATATTTTTTCTTATGTTCATCACTTTGCCAAAGGAATCACGAATGATAGAAGTCAAGTCTGTTCCTTACACACTTTGGTATTAAGACAAGTCTATCCCCATAAGATAAAAGTTTTCCTTGCCAACAACCCAACTTTCCTTCAAACCTGTTCTCTACAGGGTTCCATTCAGAATTACGAAGCCTCTTATGATGTACCCCGAGGTATCTAAACGGAAGAGACCCCCATTCGCACCCAAAAATATCCATAAAAGTTTGTTCTTGTTCAACAGCTTTGCCAAAACAAAAAATTCACTCTTATGGAAATTAATTTTGAGGCTCGATAATTGTTCAAAGATACAAAGAATGAGTTTCATGTTAACTACTTTCTGAAAATCATGTTCCATGAACAAGATTGTATCATCACCATATTGCAAAACAGACACGCCCACTCAACCAGATGGGGTATTAGTCGAACAACCTAACCATTTTTTGCTCTAGCAATAAGGATAGTGAGCATATCTACAATAACATTAAATAACATAGGTGACAGGGGATCACCTTGACGAAGTCCTTTTCTAGTTTGGAAGTAATGACCAATGCCATCATTGACACGAGTGGCTACACTTCCATGTTGTACAAAGGTATCAATCTGATTGCACCATAGAGGATCAAAACCTTTCATATGAAGGACTTGCTGAAGGAAAGGGCACTTTACTTTATCATATGCCTTTTCAAAATCAATTTTGAATAAGACCCCATCAGATTTCTTTCTGTGAATCTCATGAATGGTCTCATGTAAGACTACCACCCCTTCAAGAATATGCCGTCCAGGCATAGAAGCTGTTTGCGTGGGTCTGATAATTTTGTGAGCAATCATAGTTATACGGTTGGTCGCAACCTTAGTGAAAATTTTAAAACTTACATTAAGTAGTCAAATGGGTCTATATTGTTGTATTTGAACCACGTTTTCTTTTTTGGGTAACAAAGTGGCCACACCAAAATTAAGTTTAATAAGGGGTAGATTGTCTTCATGCAACTGTGCAAAGAGAGCCATTAGATCCTGTTTAATCAGCGCCCAAAAAGTTTGATAGAATTCCATAGGGAATCCATCAGGACCAGGTGCCTTGTTATGCTCCATTGATGATATAGCATCATAAACTTCCTGCTCACCAAACATATTGGTTAAATCTCATTTTCTTCATTTGAGACATGCGGTATATCATTAGTCATGTTCTCTATAAGGCTAAAACTATTGGGAGCCGGCTCCCTAAAGAGACACTTATAGCATTCAGAGATAAAAGTTTTCAAGTTCTCTTCTCCAAAAATTGTACCTTCTTCTTGTTCCAATTGGAATATTTTCTTCTTTCTATGTTTTCCATTGGCAATGAGATGAAAGTATTTAGTATTGTTCCCTCCTTCTTGCATATGTTTTACTTTGGCACGTTGTGCCCACTTAGACTCTTCATCAAGAAGTAGTTTACTTACTTGTTCATTTGCATTTTTTAGAAGCTTCTTTTCATCTTTGGACAGAGGTATCGTTTCAGCCTTTATATCTAGGTCATTAATGATGTATAAAAGTCTCTCCTTTTCTTTTTTATACTTTCCACTTTGATTTTTTGCCCACCCCCGCAGAAATCTACGTAAAAGTCTTATTTTTTTGCTGCCATCGATCAATAGGCATGTCACCCTGTGACACATAAGCCCATTTGGTAGCCACTAAATTATAAAAACCATCATGTCGTAACCATGAGAGCTCAAAGGAGAATCTCGGACAATTGCCCAATGAGCCTGAACCCCTGAATCAATCAGAAGTGGTGTATGGTCTGAACCTGCCCGCGTAAGAGCTCTCACCGTCACAAGAGGAAACTTATATTCCCACTCAATAGTAGAAAGAATCCGATCAAGTTTTTCATATGTAGGTGTGTCCCTGCGGTTTGCCCAAGTAAATTGTCTACCAGAGAGAGCAATCTCTCGTAAGTTTAGACTCTCAATGATTGCATTAAACATAAAAGCTAGCATGTATTGAAATTATCATTGTTTTATCCTCTCTTCTATGAAGAATGTTGAAATCGCCCCCAACAAGCAAAGGTAGAGTTTCATTTTCACAAATGCACACCAATTCAGCAAGAAAATCATGTTTCATATTGTCTTGTGCTGCACCATAGATAGGTACCAAAATCCATTGGAAACCATCATGACAACATTTCAGATGAATTTTTACACAAAAATCACCCGAGTCTACCTTGTTAACTTGAGCGTTTTAGTGTTAATACCAACAAGAATTCCACTAGAGCGGCCATGGGGGTAGGCACAACCATGCAAAATCCCTCCCCGGTGTCAGATGTTTTAGGAAAGGGACGGTGAAATTAGATCGCCATGTCTCTAACAAAGCAACAAAATCTATTTTTTGTTCCCTGATAGTCTTAGAAATAAAAAGATGTTTTGTTGTGTCTCGAAAACCCTCACTATTTCATATCATTCCACGTAACCCTTGCATTCTCAGAAAGTTTTCTTTACCCTAAATCTTGTACCTCTACGACCAGTGGTGGGATCATACATTTTTTTCTTATGCCCACGCGCTTGGTGAGGTTCTTTGACTAGATTTTCGACAAGATCATCTAGACCTGTTACCTCCTCTTTGACCAAATCATCACAAAGATTTGAAATCTTGGAAACAATCAAACTGGATTCCCCCAAGTTATTTGTATCCTTTGTAGCATCCTTATTATCTAGGAGAGTTAATGTTCTATGTATTTCATTATCTTTTATTAGTTTTGCCGCAACATTCTTTTGCAAAGATGTTTCCCCCAAAGAAAACCCCATTGAATTTGCCCTTTCAATAATATCAATATTAGAAAAAGACATAATGGAAAAAGTTGGGTTTAATTTTTTACCTTTACAATCATCTCGATGTTGCACCATATCCACCGCACGCTCCAGCTGTCTTGCGTCTGCATTGGGTTGAGCCCAAACTCAATCGCTTGATCGTAGCTCCGTCGCCGCTGTCTTTAGTATGCCTCCAAAGGCAATAGCATCGGCCAAAGATGGTTTCTTCCTAGCAACAATACCCCATGTGGATACCGTGCCAACACCCATATTCACCTTTTTTCTAGATGGAGTAAAAGGTGTTCCAAGCTTCATTTTTGGTACTTCCCCTTCAACAGGCGCTGCCACGGCAGAAAAATCATCCGCGTCAGCCTGCCTCAGCGCTTCGGCAGGCAGAATAGGTGCCACGGCAGGACCCCCAAGGTCCCCAACATTGAGCGCTGTCGCGGCAGCGGAATTGCCCATGGTAGCCTGCCGCACCTCCTCGACAGAAAAATGGTGCCGTGACAGGCAGAATCTCTACCATGGCAGGGACCTCCAGTCGAACCTCAGCGTCATGCTCGAAGATACCATAAGAGCCATCCATGGATTTTACCACAGGTGCAACAACGCAAGATGGTGCTCTCATGAAAGGTAGAACCAAGTCCTAGTTAACAACAGTAGAAACCTCACAATCAAAATTAAGAATGGAAGACTTACGAGAATTTCATTTAGTAAAAAATCATCATTTATCTGTATTACCTCCTTCATCTATAACTGAAACAAACCAACATTAATGCTAGGAGAGGATTGCAACATTGCCATTTTGACCTCTCCTGGTGGTGCATGTCCTCCATCATCTTTGTGTGAATCATCTGTCTTCTTATTTGATTGATGTGCAGTCCTATCTTCATCCATATTATTCTTACCATTTTTATTTCCTCCATTTGTACCATCATCTCCATCCTCACTGATATGTGGCAAAGTCTGATCCTCATTGACTGAATTGTTAGAAGAACCCTCCACCAAAAAATTCAGCCTATAGAACCCTCTCTTTATCCATATATCAAGGTAAGTTGGGATGAATTCAAGGTTAACACAGTAAACTACAACCCTGCCAATCATCTTCTGCCTAGTAAAAGGCATGTCCACACTCTTGGTTTTGCCTAATAGAGACCCAAGCCCCCATAGAGACAGAAAATCTCCTTTGATTTCCTTTGGTACCCCTGCAATTTGTACAGACACCTCAAGTAGTAGGAACATTGGTTCATCAACTATTCCCCAATCATCAAACTTCAGATACATAGGAGTGTCAGGTATTTGATATTGCTTGAGTAACTTCATTCTATGTACCTCATCCTTAGTAGGAAATTTCACTTTAAAAACTTTTGGCTGAAACTCAATAACCTCCCAAACATAATTAGGTGATAACACAAGCCTCTTGAGAATTTCAATTACCTGAGCCACAGTCAAAGGACCACCTTCCACAAGCACCCTACCAACCCGCGAATTCTCAACTCTGGGTCTATAGGATTCCGTTGTAGGTAATTCCAAAAAAGTAAGCTTGTCATTCCCCGGCCCATGCACCACAATAGAAGGTTTAGGAGCAAGAAGTAGTGGGCACGAGGAGGTAATGTGATGTGGGGATTCGCAGTTGGCACATACAATTACCATACAATCCTTGTGAAAGTGACCCACCTGATTGCAACAAAAAAAATGCAGCTTCTCATTCGTATTAGGATTTTTCGCAGGTTCATTCCCATCCACTTCCATATCAGTGGAAGATGGCTTAACCGTAGCCGTACCATCGCTTTCTACTACGACAACCAAAGGACCTACAACAGCCTGGCTTGGCTCCACGGTAGCCTGCCTAGTTACCACGGCAGGCTGATCCTGTGCCACGGCAGAGCCGCTCTGCCCCAGTCACCAGCCCCACAACACCTACAGCTACCGTACCATCACCTACGACTCCACCCTGCGTTAGAATTGAAGCAGATTGAGGTAGGTTTATGGCTCCACTCTAAGCGACAGCAGCAACAACGTCAACCACTTTCTTGAGCATGTTCTGATCCAAAGCCTCTTGAGGATTGATCTGTTGAGTCAAATTATTACCACTGCCATGATTCCTATTAGCATATGTCCCAGTGTTCATGCGGTCGCCATTCCTTCCACCATTCCAACCTCTCCCTCCACGGGAAGCCCTGAATTCATACCTACGCCTATTCTGATATCCCATATCACCATTGTCATGGGAATTAAAACCTGATCCTCTATGGAAACCACCTCCACCCTCCCATGAAAGTTGTTCTGCCCAGAAAAACCTCCAGATTGATTTCCATCGAACCTCTGGGTCTCTCTGCCGCCCGTGCCGCTACCTTCACCATGGAAAAAATTTCCACCGCCATTGTAGTCGTGGCCTCTACCAACATTGGAGTAGTTGTGATTGTTGTTGAAGGAGACACGACCTCCTATAGGACCATTCCCACGGCCAGAACCACTGTTGCCGCCATGGTTCATCTTGCCCAGCAGCCGCCTTCTAGATAGGGTTTCAGCTTTCACGTGAGAAAAGAACTACGGACCGATTATGCGTACCCCAAATATGACGTCCTTAGGTATTTGTACCGTAGGCTGTCTAGTTAGTTGAGGCCAAACAAAAGTCATGATCCGACATGTCTGATATGATCACAAATTGCTAACATGAGCCTGCACAGGTAACGGGCCCGCAAATTGCTATCCCACCCATGTCCGACTAGGGCCCAAATCCATGTTTTTCAAAAAACACGGAATTGGCGGATTGTAAGATCTAGCAGAATATGACGATGTAGACGGCAAGCCAACCGTCTTTGTCTGTCATCATCGGCTAACCATAGTCCAACTCACATCGTCTTTTTCAGATAAACTTCCATGAAACACAGAAGGAACCAACGATGGTATTCTGAGAGAATGCAAAGAACGTGAAAAAAGCTCAGCAGAAGCACTTCTGCTACCATCGTTAGAAGAAGAACATACCTGCACCGGCGGAGAGACCCACAACTCCATTGCCGCGAGCCTCAGCAATCGCCTGTGCTCCATGCGTTTAGCCACCCGAGAGGATGACTGCACCAGCCCAGATCCCTCCTCTTCCTCCGCCGTCTAACAAAGATAAACAGCTACTGATTCCCCCTTCTACCCCGAGCATTAAGACACCGCCTCCTCTTCCTCTCCGTCGGACAACAACGCCCAGAAACGACCCTTGTCCGATGAAATTCCGAAACGAGAGAATAGATCATCACCGAAAACCTCAATCGAATCGCCTCTGGAAATTCCGGAACCGCCGCTCCTCATACGTTCCCCAATAGATGCATGGTAAGTATGAAAGTGGGAAACATGCTTATCATGGCAATCATCAAAATCTCCAAAATTTGAGAAAGCTATGGGGGCCATCACAATAGGAACCATATGTGAATTATTATTGCAAGAAAAACAAGTGAAAGAGCAATCATTCAACTTATTGCAAGCAATGGGAGAAAATGTAAAATAGCCATAACAAAGCATGGTCTGAGGAATACCATTTTGATCATCATTGCAAGCAAAACACTGGAAATAGCAATTGTTCAACAAAGTGCAAGCAATGATATCATCAATTTAACATTTAGAGCATATCATGTCTATGGCAATATCATGACAATAGAAGGATTCTACATGGGAATAAGAGTGGAACATATGTCATGTCACAAGTATCATCCATAGCATGCAAATCATCACAAATCATCATGTCCACTAGTGGGATCATGGCATCATCAACACCCGTATTTTTAACTTGTTCATACCTCTCATATGAAGTCGGTGTTATTGTAGTATTGGCCTCCATGTGGGTGAATTATTCATCCAATATGGGTATTGCATCATCTTCATCCACCATGTACATGTTCTTGATCGGAGGCATCATCATCTCCAAGCTTGGCGCTTCTTGATCAATGGAACCTAGCACATCATGAGGAACCACACTATAGGTAGAGGGTAAGTTGTTATAAATCAAAGTGGCCTCACATGACCTATCAACTACCACTCTCAACTCACTCGGTGTATGACTCATGCCCTCCAAGTGGAAGCACTCAATCTCACATATGGTGGAGTCGCTCATCTCACTCTTGTTTTCACTCAAGTGGGCTAAGTGGTTCTCATACTCACATGGGATTGGTACCACATCATCACTCAAGCATGTATGGATAGGCTCAGTTCTCTCAACTCCATGCCCCTCCTTTTGTGAAGGGAAAGTATCATGCTCATAATTCTTGACATTGTCGTTGCCATCTTGTAGGGTGGGCTCTTGGCTTGGAGCTTGCTCATCCTTCACCGTGACCAGCTTGTCTTATGTAGCGGTACACTCCCAAAACGTATGACCTTGGTGTTGGCACTTGCCGCATATGATGGTTGAACATGCCCATGGGTAGTGACCTTGGTTGTTGCACTTGTAACATAGGGGTGTGACCTTTTGTACTTGGGGTGCCATTGTGGTGGTGGCCCTAGAAGGAGATACCACATGTTGGGGAGTGTGGTTGTAGCTTGAGCTTGCTCTTGGGGTCATTTTGGTTGTAGCACAAGTCGTCGAAGGTGCCTTATGATGATTGAAGCGAATATGCCTTGAGAGGCAATAATAAAGCTGTTATTATTGTATTCCAAAGATATGATAGATGTTTATTTTGCATGCTATAATTGTATTGATTGGAAAGGTTAATACATGTGTGTTTAATAAACAAATGAAGGGTTCCTAGTTATGCCTCTCTTATAAACTAGCTCGTTGATTAACAAGATGATCAAGGTTTTCTAACCATGGACATTGGATGTTGTTAATAATGAGGTCACAACATTGGTGAATGATGTGATGAACATTCATCCGAAGTATAGCATTACGATCAAAGTCATTGTGTTTAAATTGCTATAACATCATACAGAGTAATCTTAGTCCTTAGACCATGAGATCATGTCAATTATTAACACTAGAAGATTAACTTGATAACATCAAACGTTACACCATAACACGGTGACTATAAAGGTGGGATCAGATACTCTGAAGGTGTTATGTTGAGTCTCATGGATCAAGAGTGGGATTTTTCCATCCCGATGATGGATATATACTCTGGGCCCTCTCGGTGATATCACATTGAGATAGCTTGCAAGCAAGTGATGTGATCACTAGAATGTTATATCACGGGAACGAGAAAAGAGTGCATGTCGGTAACGATATCAAACTAGGTATTGAGATACCGATGATCGAATGTTGGACATGTAATATATCTCGAGATAAAGGGATTTAGTTACTAGCATTAAAGGTTCTCACGATCATAGAAGTCATTCTTGAATGTGTGGGAGTCGGTATGGATCTCTAGGTCCCGCTACTGATTATTGATCGGAGAAGGGTATCGATCATGTCTGCATTATTCGTGAACCGTAGGGTGACACACTTAAGGTATACTAACACCATTTGGAGCTAATGTGTTCCAGACAAAAGAATTACAAAGCGCTAGAATTATTTCAATGGACATCGAAATTATTTCGGGTGAAATTGCTGAAATTGGTTCTGCATGTGATATTGAAATGTTGCAGGGGGTTTTATGTGAATGTTTGTTAATTAAAGTAATTAACAAAATTCTGAATAAAATAAATAAAATAGTTTTATTAAATGAGAGTTGCATTAAATTTGGTGGAAATTTAATGCATGTGAGTGGATTTTTGAGTGGAGGCATGTTTATGTGAGTGGGAGGTCCACTCACATGAATGATGGAAGAGGTGGGGGCACCTCCATGGCCACCGGCCATGATATAGGGATGCCTCCTCTCCTCCCTCACAAATCACACCTCCTCGCGAAGGATCTCTCTCCCCCTCTAGAATTATTCCCCCATGGTCTCGAATTAGTGAGATACTTGTTCCCGGTGGCTTTTCGTCTGGAAGGAGTGGCTGCTTCCGTGGCATTGCTGGAGCGAGGAGGCGGAGGTTGTTCGTTGGACCGGACGTGTGTGCAAGCACGGATGCGCTGTTGATTTGTGGTGCTAGGACTTCCTCTCGATCTTGAGATCGGCAGGCAATCGACTACGTCATCCACGAGTCCAATCTCGTTACTCTTTGTCGGTCTTCAAGGGTATGATCTCTATGGATCTATATCCACCCGTTGCTTGTATCTAGTAGATAGATTTTGGTGCTTAGTAGTTCTCATCATAGGAATTTTTTGTTTTCTATGCTGCGAACCCAATAATGATGTTGTCGACAGAGGTCATTGGCGTGCCTTGACGAAGGTTGATGTAGGTGGCGCACTTTGTCATCCACTGTGGCGCCCCGCTAAAACCACTACTAGAAAACCGCGGTGTTTTTGTGCATTGCATCATCATGACTGCATGCTCATATCATCATGCCACATTGCATTTGAGCATCGTCATCATCATGCATGATTTTTGTTTAAACTATTATCAAAACGCCTAGTTTTGTTTTCTAAATACTCCCGTCTTTATTCAAATTAAAACACCGGTCTTCCGGATTATTTTGTTTCGTCTAAAAATGGTTTACAAAAACCCCGTTTTAAATAAATAAAATATTTTAAAATTGTTTTTAGGAGGCAGCCCGCCAAGCCCGAAAGCCCGACTGGCCACCTCCAGATAAAAATCTAGTCCTAACCCTACCTACCCATAATCCTACCCCGCTCCCTCTCCCCATCCACCATGCGGCCAACCCCACCCCGCCCTGCCTGTGCCAGCAACTCCCTCCCAGCCGCCACCTCACCCGAGCCAATCCCGTCTCGCCACCTCACCCCCCCCCCCCCCCCCCCCCCCCCCACCCACACATGCACCTACACACTAACGCACATACCACGCACGCGGTACACGCACATGACCACCGCCAGGCACCCTACTCCCGCTCGCATCTCTCCCTCTCTCCTCCCTTGGCCCCACCACGTTGCTACCTGACGCGAACTATCCTCACGCAACCCGCTCTCTCGATCCCCTCGCCCACCACCCCGTGTGACCGCGTCGTCCCCAACTCCGTGCCCCTCTCGAGTCAACCCACGACCTCCCACCCACGCGATCCCCTCACCTCGCTGCATGCCGCCGCCTGGATTGCCTCGCAGCCCGTCACCCTCGACGGACGCCGGACCTGCCTGCCGTCCCGCCTCTACTCCGCGAGAAGCACCACTGCGCCCTCTCCTCTCCCTGGCGAGGTTTCCGCCACCGAGACGCCCCGCGCCCGGCCATACGGCGACCCTGCCATGCTCGACCCGGCCGCCACCGCAGCTTCCTCCTTCCGAGCGCCACCGCTCAAGCCCCCGCTGACGCCGGTTCCTCTCCACCATCCGTCAACCGCCTTTGCGCGACCCTGCCGCCGCCATCCACCTCTGTGCGACCCTGTCGCCGGCGCCGCCTCGCTGGGCCTTGACTTCATCGCCAGCCGCCGCTTCCGTGTCGCCTCTGCTCCGAGAGCCGTGGTGCCACGGGCCCCCCTCCTTGCCGCAGAGAACCCCACCGTCGAGCCCGTCCTGGACCTCCTCTCCCCGCGCCCCAAGCCACTCTGCATTGCTACGGGCCGCCGCCAGGGCTCCCTTCACTCTATTGTCCTCCTCTGCAGGCTCGCCTGGCCCCGCCACCGCGTCTGCCTTCTGCCGCCCCAGGTCATTCGCCACCGTCTTTCCCTACTTGTAGAGCCACGCCCTCTCCTCCATGGCCTCGTGTTCGCATCCGCGGCTGTCAAGGTGCCAGCCGCCGTCTCACCTCGGTTCGCCGCCAAGGGCGCCCTCCGTCTTGCCCTCGTCCTGCACAGCACCGACCTCGGCCTCTGTACAAACGCTAGGCCGCATCAAGTTGGCCTCGACGACCTTGTGTGCTCGGGCGCTTGTGCACAAGCAGTAACCACAGGGGCCTGTGTCTATGTTTGTTTTGGAGAGCTGATGTTGCCTTGATCCTTAGTGGGAAATATGTTGATTCGTTGCAAATGCTTGATGTCCAAGACCGGAACAAGGAACCATATCCTGTGCGAGGTTAAGATGCCAAGACCGTCTCATTGACAAGATCTTCACCGATTCGATGTCGTGCCATGGACGTTCTCCGTCGACCGATGTCGTGACCGATGGTTGAGGTGGAGTTCGGAAACCCTGGGCCCTTCTCTGACGTGAACCCTCAAGATCTTCTTCCCGGGTCCGAAGACCGTTCCCGTCGAACACGAACCCTCAGCACGCCAAGATCTCCTTCACAGATCTGATGACCAAGACCCTGAAGACCGATCCCGTCGAACCCCTTGGTGAACCCCAAGATCTTCGATTTGACATGTGTGACCTCTTTTCCGAGCCCTATTTTATAAATTGACATCTATATAAATTGTTGCATATCAATTATACATGCTTGCATACATATTTCGCAGGTCTGGGTTGTATAGTCGAATCACATCATAATTAAATATGGAGACCATATGCGGGCTATTCTTTGTCTTATAATGACTCCATTTATATTTGTGTAGCGAATTGATGCCATGTTGGCCTTGTTAATACAACATTTAAATTGCGAGGTACCTAAATAACTTGAACCTTCTAATTAATTGTCGGGATCCCGGTTCCGCTTAATACTGCCTAATTGCACCGCATCTGCATCATATCATAATCATGCCGGATCTTCTGCCGTAGTATTAAATATTGCATCTGGTGTTTCTTCTATTGTTTGCTTCTTCGCGGATTAGGCCGATGAGTTGATGCAAGTACCGACAAGTTCTTCGGATAATGTCTCTTCGGCTATGTTGTCCCAAGCGAGCATTCTCCCCCTTTCTACCTATTTTGCATTTATACTCTTTATTTCCTCTTGTTGATCTATTGCTATCCGTGATGCGATGCTTTAGTGTTCCGTACCAGATATATGCCTTGCAGCCTTTATATTTTCTTGGACACATCCTATTGCCTGTTGTTTGATAAATAATTGGCCTTGCGAGTCGTAGTTGCTTGCTCATGTGCTGCTTCGCGTCGTTGTTGTTCCATCGTTATTGGAAGGTTGGCACATGCTTAATGGTGGATATGCTTTATGGTGGAGATGATCATGACTTTAAATACAACTATTAAATTGCTGGGATAACTAATGAAAGAGGCACCGGTGGGCAATATATGCTATTTGGTTTTCATGTCCACTTGTGTCCCGTAGGCCCCGAGTACTTGATACCTGTTTCTTGATTATTCGCACTATCCACATCCGGAGACCCTATGGATACCCCTTAGCCAGAGCTTGATTCTTTCTTATTTCTTGGGGCCACAAACTAGTTTGGGGCTTTATTACTATCCTGTACTTATGCCATGCTTTACTGCTTTATTTACGATTGTGCGTGGAGCACCTGTACTGTTTTGGAACGTGGAATGTTTTTGCGGTATCGACAAGCCCAGTCACACTTTCGGGTTCCCAGTCGTTTACAACCATTGACACAAACCCTGGGTCCGTCTCGGAGCCGGCCAACTTTGTTGCGGGTAGCTTAGTGGGGTGCCCCCCTGAAATGATTTATGAATCCTGTGATTGCTTTGTCGTGAAAGCCTCATTGGGTTTTGATTTGGTTTTTTCGAGGTTGATCATGTGTGTGTTGCTATTTGTGCACCCCTGCAGGGTAAATCTTTCTGAAAGCCGTGTCCGCGGTTATGGACGACTTGGATCACAGTATCTCGATCATAGACAAGCATAACTAAAGTAGTGCTATAAATTTGACTTAATATGTGACTAGTAATCAGCTTCACTACAATGGAATGGATAATAAAAGTGCCAACAACTGGTGGAACTGGTGTGTATCGTGTCATGTTATACCTGCCTAGTAAGTATCGCAACTTCAATGGAATGAACTAAAAGTGCCAACAACTGCTGGGTTTGGGATGTCACATACTAATTGTATCTGACTAGTAAGGACTGTAACTACAACTGAATGGTTAACTAAAACTGCCCACTACTTATGCTATCAGGATGACTCATGCTATCTATATCTGACTAGTAAGTGCTTCAACTATAATGGAAGAAATAAAACTGCCAACTATGTGAGTTCCTCGGTTTGACTTTCTCGTTTGGTCTCGAGGGGGAATACCGGGATGGGTATGATTGGTGTTAGTATCAGGTTGGTCCCGAATAGGTCTCTCTTATCCCTCTCTAATAGCCGACAGTTTATCGAGTCTCTATAGGTTTTTTAGTGCATGCTGCGCTGCCACTTCAGTCCACCATACCTATGTAGGCGAGAGCCGCCGAATTCTCGCCTCGCCGTGTACTGGCCTCAGTACTGGCGCTCCTCTTTTCCCTTTGCCCTTTGTCGGCACCCCTTTTGTTTTAGCAGGTTCGAGATTGACGTCGTTAGTAGGGTTACCCTACCGTCTTGGCCTAGGCAGGGTTATGGACGCCATTGGTTATTCTTTAGGGCTCTTAGCCCCATTTGCATCTTGTTCGTAGTCGGACGCTCTATCGTTTTCAAGGTGATTTGAATCATTGTATACTATATATGTATTCTTGACTCATGGAGTCGTTGTTGTATATATATGTTTTGTGGGTTCCATCGTGGACTATTGTGTAATGATATTACTTCGTTTTCCACCCGCACGCAAGTGCCTGGTGGGCATCTTTGAATCGTTTCTATGCGGGTTTGGCGGGAATCGCTAAAACTTGCATAGGGCCGATTCGAGGGTGTTACAGAGTAGTATCAGAGCTCAACAGTTACGATACCCCACTGGTCCAGCCTGTAGGATAACCTAGCTAACGGCCGAAGTAGAGTGTCAAAACTATTTTGCAAAATCGGTTGGATAGATCTGATTAGGTCTGCTTTTACTCCTTATCCTCTGCTGTTGTCCTCTTACCTCTGCGTGTTTTGGATCTGTTCTCGTATCTTTTCTTCGAGTCCAGGAGTTCTCGTGGTTGGGTTCCCGTCGTACCTTCAGGGTTTCGCTTCCTTCTTTGGTAACGGTGCTTCTACATCCAGTCTTCGTGCTATCTGAGGAATCCTTCATCTGTTGGACTTCTCTCTGTTCCTTCTTGTGCCTTCCGGTGTTTTCTGACGCGACAACATCATCTATGCCAGATCCGATGCAGAGTCTGCATCCCTCCTTGTTTCCGAACCTCGCTTGTCGAGATCTTCAGTCTGATTCCGAGAGTTGGTTGCATAATTCTCCTATTCGTGTCCAGAGTAATGGTTTGGGTGCGCGATGGACTGATCACCATCCGACTACTCTTATCATTCGCTCTTGTACATCGAATCGGTGGATCCAGAAATTTTACTCCATCCACGGAAGCTAGAGGTGGCTTTATTTGTCGATACCTTTACCTTCTTCCTTTGTTTATCCGGAGTGTTCTCTCGACGGATGTGAGAAGCAACCTTGTTAGTGGTGTCGTGAGGATCTACATGAAGCGAGAAGATTCAGATCGTCGACCTTCTTCCCGGTACCATGAGGCGGATCTCGAGGGCGAGATCCCTTGTTAGTGGTGTCGAATTGTGGCGCCCCGCTAAAACCACTACTAGAAAATCGCGGTGTTTTGGTGCATTGCATCATCATGACTGCATGCTCATGTCATCATGCCACATTGCATTTGAGCATCGTCATCATCATGCATGCTTTTTGTCTAAACTATTTTCGAAACGCCTAGTTTTGTTTTCTAAATACCCCTGTCTTTATTCAAATTAAAACACCGTTCTTCCGGATTATTTTGTTTCATCTAAAAATGGTTTACAAAAGCCCATTTTAAATAAATAAAATATTTTAAAATTGTTTTTAGGAGGCAGCCCGCCAGGCCCAAAAGCCCGGCCAGCCACCTCCAGATAAAAATCTAGTCCTATTCCTAGCTACCCAATTCTACCTACCCCTAATCCTACCCCGACCCCACCCCGCCCTGCCGTTTCCCGCCTGCGCCAGCAACTCCCTCCCAGCCGCCACCTCACCCGATCCAATCCCGTCTCGCCACCTCACACACCCCCCCCCCCACCACACACACACATGCACCTACACACTAACACACATACCACGCGCGCGGTACACGCACATGACCACCGCCAGGCGCCCTAGTCCCGCTTGCATCTCTCCCTCTCTCCTTCCTTGGCCCCACCACGTCGCTACCTGACACGGACCATCCTCACGCAACCCGCTCTCTCGATCCCCTCGCCCACCACCCCGTGCGACCGCGTCGTCCCCAACTCCGCGCCCCTCTCGAGCCAACCCACGACCTCCCACCCATGTGATCCCCTCGCCTCGCTGCATGTCGCCGCCTGGCTTGCCTCGTAGCCCGTCGCCCTCGACGGACGCTCGGACCTGCCTGCCGTCCCGCCTCTGCTCCGCGAGAAGCGCCACCGCGCCCTCTCCTCTCCCTGGCGAGGTTTCCGCCACCGAGCCGCCCTGCGCCCGGCCACACGGCGACCCTGCCGTGCTCAACCCGGCCGCCACCGCAGCTTCCTCCTTCCGAGCGCCACCGCTCAAGCCCCCGCCGACGCCCGTTCCTCTCCATCGTCTGTCAACCGCCTCTGCGCGACCCTGCCGCCGCCATCGACCTCTGTGCGACCCTGCCGCCGGTGCCGCCTCGCTGGGCCTTGACTTCATCGCCGGCCACCGCTTCCGTGTCGCCTCTGCTCCGAGAGCCGTGGCACCATGGGCCCCCCTCCTTGCCATAGAGAATCCCACCGTCGAGCCCGTCCTGGATCTCCTCTCCCCGCGCCCCAAGCCACTTCGCTGTGCTACGGGCCGCCGCCAGGGCTCCCTTCACTCTGTTGTCCTCCTCTGCAGGCTCTCCTGGCCCCGCCACCGCGTCTGCCTTCTGCCGCCCCAGGTCATTCGCCACCACCTTTCCCTACCTGCAGAGCCGCGCCCTCTCCTCTGTGGCCTCGCGTTCGCGTCCGCAGCTATCCAGGTGCCAGCCGCCGTCTCACCTCGGTTTGCCGCCGAGGGCGCCCTCCGCCTTGTCCTCGTCCCGTGCAGCACCGACCTCGGCCTCTGTACAAACGCTAGGCCGCATCAAGTTGGCCTCGACGACCTTGTGTGCTCGAGCGCTTGTGCACAACCAGTAACCACAGGGGCCTGTGTCTATGTTTGTTTTGGAGAGCTGATGTTGCCTTGATCCTTAGTGGGAAATATGTTGATCCGGTGCGAATGCTTGATGTCCAAGACCAGAACAAGGAACCATATCATGTGCGAGGTTAAGATGCCAAGACCGTCTCATTGACAAAACCTTCACCGATTCGATGTCGTGCCATGGACGTTCTCCGTCGACCGATGTCGTGACCGATGGTTGAGGTGGAGTTCGGAAACCCCGGGCCCTTCTCCGACGTGGACCCTCAAGATCTTCTTCCCGGGTCTGAAGACCGTTCCCGTCGAACACGAACCCTTGACACGCCAAGATCGCCTTCATAGATCTGATGACCGAGACCCTGAAGACCGATCCCGTCGGACCCCTTGGTGAACCCCAAGATCTTCGATTTGACATGTGTGACCTCTTTTTCGAGCCCTATTTTATAAATTGACATCTATATCGCATATCAATTATACATGCTTGCATACATATTTCGCGGGTCTAGGGTGTATAGTCGAATCACATCATAATTAAATATGGAGACCATATGCGGGCTATTCTTTGTCTTATAATGACTCCATTTAAATTTGTGTAGTGAACTGATGCCATGTTGGCCTTGTTAATACAACATTTAAATTGCAGGGTAGCTAAATAACTTGAACCTTCTAATTAATTGTCAGACCCCGGTTCCGCTTAATACTGCCTAATTGCACCGCATCTCCATCATATCATAATCATGCCGGATCTTCTGCCATAATATTAAATATTGCATCCGGTGTTTCTTCTAGTGTTTGCTTCTTCGCGGATTAGGCTGATGAGTTGATGCGAGTACCGACAAGTTCTTCGGATAATGTCTCTTCGGCTATGTTCTCACAGGCGAGCATTCTCTCCCTTTCTACCTATTTTGCATTTATAGTCTTTATTTTCTCCTGTTGATCTATTGCTATCTGTGACGCGATGCTTTAGTGTTCCATACTAGATATATGCCTTGCAGCCTTTATATTGCCTTGGACACATCCTATTGCCTGTTGTTTGATAAATAGTCGGCCTTGCGAGTCATAGTTGCTTGCTCATGTGCTGCTTCGCGTCGTTGTTGTTCCATCGTTATTGGAAGGTTGGCACATGCTTAATGGTGCAGATGCTTTATGGTTGAGATGATCATGACTTTAAATACAACTATTAAATTGCTGGGATAACTAATGAAAGAGGCACCGGTGGGCAATATATGCTATTTGGTTTTCATGTCCACTTGTGTCCTGTAGGCCCTGAGTACTTGATACCTGTTCCTTGATTATTCGCACTATCCACATCCGGGAGACCCTATGGATACCCCTTAGCCAGAGTTTGATTCATTCTTATTTCTTGGGGCCACAAACTAGTTTGGGGCTTTATTACTATCCTGTACTTATGCCATGCTTTACTGCTTTATTTACGATTGTGCGTGGAGCACCTGTACTGTTTTTCAACGTGGAATGTTTTCGCGGTATCGACAATCCCAGTCACACTTTCGGGTTCCCAGTCGTTTACAATCATTGACACAAACCCTGGGTCCGTCTCGGAGCTGGCCAACTTCGTTGCGGGTAGCTTAGTGGGGTGCCCCCCT
This sequence comes from Avena sativa, assembly GCA_916181665.1. Taxonomy (NCBI): domain Eukaryota; kingdom Viridiplantae; phylum Streptophyta; class Magnoliopsida; order Poales; family Poaceae; genus Avena; species Avena sativa. The sequence continues at coordinate 313,654,553 of OV702286.1, forward strand.
GAAATGATTTATGAATCCTGTGATTGCTTTGTCGTGAAAGCCTCGTTGGGTTTTGATTTGGTTTTTTTTAGGTTGATCGTGTGTGTTGCTATTTGTGCACCCCTGCAGGGTAAATCTTTCTGAAAGCCGTGTTCGTGGTTATGGACGACTTGGAGCACAGTATCAGGTTGGTCCCGAATAGGTCTCTCTTATCCCTCTCTAATAGCCGACAGTTTATCGAGTCTCTATAGGTTGTTTAGTGCATGGTGCGTTGCCGCTTCAGTCCACCATACCTATGTAGGCGAGAGCCGCCGAATTCTCGCCTCACCGTGTACTGGCCTCAGTACTGACGCTCCTCTTTTTCCTTTGCCCTTTGTCGGCACCCCTTTTGTTTTAGCAGGTTTGAGATCGACGTCATTAGCAGGGTTACCCTTCCGGCTTGGTCTGGGCAGGGTTATGGACACCATTGGTTATTCTTTAGGGCTCTTAGCCCCATTTGCATCTTGTCCGTAGTCGGACGCTCTGTCGTTTTCAAGGTGATTTGAATATTTGTATAGTATATCTATATTCTTGACTCATGGAGTCGTTGTATATATATATGTTCTGTGGGTCCCATTATGGACTATTGTGTAATGATATTACTTCGTTTTCCACCCGCACGCATGTGCCTGGTGGGCATCTTTGAATCGTTTCTATGTGGGTTTGGCGGGAATCGCTAAAACTTGCATAGGGCCGATTTGAGGGTATTACATCCACATGATGATCACAACGATGCTCCTTGTCCTTGGCACTCTTCTTGTTCTTGTGGCGCCTTCTTGAGGTAGACTCGTGAAGTTGGGCGAGCATGCTCATGTTCTTGGCGAAGTTGTCGTCCATGTCGCGCTTGAAGTTGTCCATTTGATGGTGGACCTTGGTGCTCTCGAGGTTGTTGTCATTCTTGAAGTCGCTCATGCTTGGGGAGTTATTGTTGTAGAACTCCATATCACCCAAGCATGTAGATCCATTGTCGGTGTAGTGCTCCATCATGTCATCTAGGCTTGTGGAGGCGTAGGCATGGTGGCTCATAGTGGATTCTTCATAGAAATCATCCTCGGTTCTGGAGTCCCTAGACATGATTCACAAGACCAAGTGGTGTATATGGAAGTGGTAGTGGGTGTTAGGGAAACAACGTCAAACCTTACTTTACCTTGGAAGATAGTATCGTGCAAGTGGCCACACTTGAGAGAAATCAAAACCAAGTAAAGTGAAGTTCACGCGGAACACCAAACCCAACTAACCACTAAAAATACACACACACAAAGCTTATGGTGGATGGGTATGGAAGGTGGCATGTCCAATAACAATCCGAAATCAAGATATTGTAATGGCAAGTAAAGAACCATGATGATCACAAAGCAAAACAAGTTAATCCACAAGATAGGAATTATGTGCAAGGACACACACACGGTGGGATAAATGGGACTTGTGCGATGGAGAAAGTGAGCTAAGAACCAAATAATTACCTAGCAAAGACTATAAGCTCATGTCGCACAAGTGCAAGAAGAGACGCTAGTTCGATTGCAAGAAAAATTGGTGGGCTACAAGATATGCACAATAAGTACCACCTATTTGATGTTCATCGAGCTTGCACTTCCTAATCTATGAGGCACTTGTTTCTTTCTTTTTCTTTTTCGTTTACTTACTTTTCTTTTTCTATTTTTTTCTATATTTCTTTCTTTTTCACTATTTTTCTATTTTTCTTTGTTTTTCACTTGCCTCTTCCTCGTGCCAACAACTATATAAGATAACTATATGAGATAGCATGCTCACAACTTTTGTCGAAATTCTACAAGGTATCAAATGTGCATAGCCCAAGCAATCATAGGAGGAACTAGTCTGAATAGGTGTTTGTTGGTCACAAAGATAGTGTAGTTGAAAGGATATTGTTTTCTCCTTATGTTTTTGGTGCTGATGACAACTTCACTTGTGGTTTAACTATATGTCCAATTGCAGGGCTTATCTACAGACGTGCTTGTTGGTGGACTTTTCTATAGAAGAAGCTTGAAGACGGTGGCACTTATTTACACTTTCTCTTGCTTTTGTGTTTTAGGCTACCGTACTATCAAGAGGGGGTCCACCTTGGAAGGTTGTGGGAAATCACCATTTCATGCACAGACCACATATGCACTTCCACAGCCACCCCAGTTTTCCTGTGAGAGAGAGTTCCCTGCAGTGTTTGAGGGTTTTCTGCCCTGACCGGTAGTACCGGCTAGGCGACGGTAGTACCGCCCAAGGGGTTTTCAGGGCTGTTTGAGCGGAACTTCTGACAGAAGTTCTGGCCCTAATTCCAGCAAACCAAACTTCGGCTCAGTAATACTTCTGTTTTGATTTGGCTATTTGTCGGAATTAGTGCCGGATCTTGCATCGGTTGTACCGGCCAGCTACTGCGTCCATCCCTGTTCCCTTGAGCGGTAGTACCGCCCCCACCTGACTGGTAGTACCGGCCACCTTCTGGCGCTCGGTAGTTCCAGCCCCAATTCCGGACCAAGATCCGGCAACTGGCTGTGAGGGTCAGATAAGTTTCTGCCTCGCATTGCCTATTTGCCGATAGTCGGACCGGAACTAGGACCGGTACTTCTGGCCAGCTCATGAGGGCCCGTTGACTGGTCAACGTGACCGTTACATGGCCTTCGTTGAGCCATTGCTGGTACGCTCACCGGTACTACCGGCCCGCCACTAGTAGTACCGATGGTGTCGGGACGGGGCAGAAAATGCCTATTTGGAGGTGGCCTATTTAAGGCCCCCTTCTTCCTCCTCTTGCCTTATCTCTTCGTTTTATCTCTCCTCCATTAATACAAGAGCTTGTCTTTCCTAGATCTCTCTCCCTACCCACTAAAATATCTTGTTCTTTTGAGGATTGGGAGAGGTGACCTAGATCTACACTTCCACCAAAGAAATCGTGATTTCCCCCACTCATCCTTCGTGGATCTTGTTACTCTTGGGTTCTTGGAACCCTAGACGGTGTAGGGCATCCTCGGAGCTGGGGCTTTTGTTGTGAAGATTCGTGGTGTTGTTGAGGGTCTCTAATTGAGTTCTGGAGTCTCCCCACAACCTCATTGTAAAGGTTTCGGTTGGCGCCTTCAAGGTCACCGGTTAGTGGATTGTGAGGCCGCCTTTGTGGTGGTGCTCACCGAAGAAGAAGGTGAGGCCTTTGTGGCGTTCGGGTGACCTTGTGTGGCCCCAAAACCTCTCCAACATAGACGTAGCTTCCTTGGAAGTGAACTACGGGAATTACATCTCCGTGTCCCCTCGCCGGTTCCTTCTTTCCACTCCTTTACTTCTTGCAATTACCGTCTTGTTTACTTGTTTCTTTGTTTACCATATAGGATTTCATCTAGTTGCATCTCTAGTGAACTTTACTTTGTGCAAAGCCTAAAATTGCAAAAAAAGATTAAATATTGGTAGTCTCCTATTCAGCCCCCCTAGTCGACCAAAGTTGGGCCTTTCAATTGGTATCAAAGCGTCGGATCTTACTTCGGGCTTAACCGCCTAAGAGACAATGGCCGAAGAAGATGGGAGTGTGGGTGCAACCACCAAGAACTTGGCCTCCATGGATGACCTCAATCGATTGGAGACATGATGACCAAGTTTGAGGAAATGATGACCCTCTTGCAATCCCTTAAGCCTAGACCCATGCTAGAAACTCCTCATGATGCACCTCTTGCTGTGAAGCCCCTTCCGCTCCCGTGCAAGTGATCGACCCTAGGGTGAATCCCACGGCTGCCCCAAAACACTTGGGCTTAGGCTTTGTGGCTCAAACCACCAAGCTCCCAAGCGAGAGCACCGAGGGGCTAGGTGACTCCTCCTCCAAAGAGGGAGACGGGGGAAAGGATTACTCGATGGTACCACCACCTTTCAAGTACACTCCGGACTCACCTATTCCCATGCCGCACATCATACCTCAAGGAGCACCTCCCATGCTAGATACTTCTAACTTCGCCAATTGGCAATATCTAATGCAATCTCACATATCCAGCTCTTCTATTGAATTGATGAGGATTATAGAAGAAGGATTTTCCCCATATGATGCAAAGAAGTTGACTCATGCTGAGGTCATGGACAAGCAACTCAATGCCACCGCTTTGGGCATGATCCAAAAGGCATTGACCCCCAAGGACTTTGCTCACATTCGCTAATTCTCCATAGCCAAAGAAGCTTGGGATCAACTGACCAAGTTGTATATTGGGAATTCTAGCATTCAAAGCTCCAAGTTTGATGAAGTCAACAATGAGTCCGATGGCTTTGCAATGCAAGATGATGAGACACCCGAAGACATGTATCGTCGTCTCAAGGCTCTTTTTTGCACTTTGAGGGACCTTGGAGCTACCTATGTTGATGACAAGTTCATGAAGAGGAAGTTTGTTCAAGCCATTCTTCCCTTTGAGGAGCAAAAATTCAACTCCATCAAGTGGAGAAGTAACTACCACATCATGTCCTCTCAAGATGTATTGAGTGAAGTCATTGCCATGACCATTGCCAAGAAGAATGTGGAGTCCGCTCGTGCTCGCGCTTATGGGTCTCAAAAGTTGAACCTTGCCTTGAAGGCTCAAGTGGTGGAAGTTGATGAAGATGATAACTCTAGCGAGTGGTCTCAAGAGGACATCAAATATGCTTTCAATGAGCACTTGGCTCTTGCATCAAGAGCTTTTTCGAACAAACCGGGCATGAAGACAAGGTCAAGGGACAACCCAAGATTCAACTCAACCACGAAGGCTCCAAAGGAAATATCTTGCTACAATTGCAATGACAAGAGTCACTTTGTAGCTCAATGCCCCTTCGAGAATAGGGAAGACAATGGGGGCCGTCTCATTTGCAAGAGCAAGCCAAGACCTCCTGACCCCTTGAACAAGAACTTCCACAACAAGAACCTTCCTAACAAGGAAAGGGCGATGGTGGTCCATGAAGAGTACTTCTCGGGCGCGGATGATGATGATGAAAGTGAAGGTCAAGGTGGAGAGATCGTGGGAGTTGTTGCTATTGCTACTTCTTCTACCCCACGAGTGTCTCTCTTCGACTCTCCAAATGAGAACATCACCAACCGCAACCAAAAGTGTCTCATGGCTAAGGCCACTGAGGTAACTCCCTCTTCCAAGTCTCCCGCAAATGAACTTCCTTTGCATGATCTAGATGGTCTAGAGGTTAAGAAAGAGATGTTGAGCATGTGTGAATCCATGAAGCATCTAGATGATGATACTAGAATGTTCTTTGAGACTCTTGTAAACCAACTTGACCATGCTAGGGAAATGCTAGATGAGAAAGAAGAAGTTATTGACATGTTACGTAAAAATGAGAGAGAGGCCGCCGATGAGATTGCCTCTCTATCTCAATCCCTTGAAGATGAACATAACATGAGAATAACTCTTGAGGAAAGGGTGGCTAAAATTGTTGGTGACCATAATGCCTTCATAACACAACTTGTTAAAGAATGAGATCATGCTATTGCTTCATTGAATGTCCTTAAAAATGAAAAGGTTGAGTTTGGTGTTGGTCATGAATGCCTTAAGGACTTAGAGAAACTCAAGGAGGAGCATCATGCCTTGGAGACTAAATTATAAAGTCTCTTTTAGGCTCATAAGCGACTTTAAACTCAATCGAACAATGAACATCCAAAGTCTTCCGCTATGCCTATTGTACATTTGCCTTGTTCTTCTAACCCTTGTTGCAAGCATGTGAATCTTGTTGAGTAGAACAAGATGTTGAAAGATCAACTTGCAAAAGGGCAAGTTGCCAACAAAAGGAACAACAAGAGGAGGAACAAGAAAAATAAGAAGAGCAAGAGCCTTGCTCAAGTATCCTCACTTGCTTCTACCTTTGTGCAAAGTGATAACTTTGCCAGGAAGAACAATCCTTCTTACATTCTTTGCAAATCTTATGATGGTCATGTTTATGCTAAGTGCATTGGCACATCTTACACTCATGATTATCATTGGACCATTTGGGTACCTAAGACCCTTGTGACAAACAAAAGGGGACCCATTGCAAAATGGGTACCTAAAACCAAAGCCTGATTTTCTTGTAGGACTTTGCTTCCGGAGGTGCAAAATGGGTGCTTGATAGTGGAGCTACAAGCCATATGACAAGAAGAAAGTCTATCGTGTCGGAGATTAGGCCTAATTTTGCCAATACTATGGTCTCCTGCGGTGATAAAACAAGCTCACAGGTATTGGGTTTTGGTAAGGTGGTAGTAACCCCAGATGTATCCTTGGTTAATGTCATGCTTGTCAAAACCCTTGGTTACAATCTCCTTTCCGTTCGTGCTCTTGCTATCATGGGTCTATCGTCCTTCTTTAATGAGCACCCTGTGGTCCTCATGTGGAGCAAGTCTCTCATGGTGGCTTTCGTTGGATACGTAGAGCATGACTTGTATGTAGTGGATTTCTCCGGAAAGCCCTCTACACATGCTATATGTCTGTATGCGAAAGCCGATGTGGGCTGGTTGTGGCATCGCTGCCTAGCCCATGTAAACATGAAGGCTTTGCAAAGTCTCTACACGGGGGGCCACATCCTTGGACTAAAAGACATTTTCTTTGCCAAAGATGATGTGTGCAGGGCTTGTATTGAAGGGAAGATGCATGAGAAGCCTCACAAGATCCTTAATCAAATCACTACTGAACGGTGCTTGGAGCTTCTCCACATGGATCTCTTTGGGCCTCCCTCTCATGATAGCCCTGGCGGGAAGAAGTATTGTTTGGTAATTGTTGACGACTTCTCGAGATACACTTGGGTCTACTTCTTCAAGTTCAAGAGCGAGACTCAACAAACCGTCATCGACTTTTCCAATCAAGTGCAACGGAAACACAATGCTACCATCCTCACCATTAGAAGTGACAATGGCACTGAATTCAAGAACTACACATTGGATGAGTTTCTTAGTGATGAGGGGATCAAACATCAATATTCAACTCTATACACCCCTCAACAAAATGGTGTTGCCGAAAGGAAGAACCGTACTTTGATGGACGCAGCTTGGACCATGTTGGCGGAATTCAAGTCACCATATAACTTTTGGGCCGAAGCCATTTCAACCGCTTGCCATGCAACAAATCGCCTCTACCTACGCAAGAAGTGTAAGGTTTGCAACATAGAAAACAAAAAAATTCCTACGATGGGAACTATACGCCAAGATCTATCTACTAGATACAAGAAACGGGTGGATATACATCCATAGAGAACTTACCCTCGAAGACAAGAAAGCTTTGTTAATGAGATGGAACTCGTGGGTGATGTAGTCGTACACTTGCCAATCTCAGGATCGTGATGAAGTCCTTCAGGTCCAGTAGTTCCAGCACCATCAGGTCCAGCACCATCAGGTCCAGCACCATCAAGTCTAGCACCACAAAGTAGGGGTGCATCCGTGATCGCACACACGCTCGGTCCACCGAACAACCTCCGCCTCCTCGCTCTAGCGATGCAGCAGAAGCAGCAACTCCTTTCAAGATAAAGCCAACGGGAACATGTATCTCGCTAATCTGAGACCATTGGGAATAACTAGAGGGAGAAGAGAACCTTCACGAGGAGGTGGTGCAAGAGGAGAGGGGGAGGAGGAGGTGCTCCTTATATAGGGGAGGGGGCAGCCCAAGGGGGCATGGCGCCGGCCATGGTGGGTGCCCCCACCTCTCCCTCATTCATGTGGGTGGAGCTCCCACTCACATAAACACACACCTCCACTCATGTCCACTCACATGCATTAAATTTCCACCAAATTTAATGCAAGCTCTCATTAAATAAAACACTTTTATTTATTTTCTTCAGAATTTTGTTAATTACTTTAATTAACAAACATTCACATAAAACTCCCTGCAACATTTCAATATCACATGCAGAACCAGTTTCAGCAATTTCACCCGAAACAATTCCGGTTTCCATCGAAATGATTCTAGCGCTTTCTTAAACCTTTATCTTAAACATATTTTCTCCAAATGGTGTCGGTATCCCTTAAGTGTGTCACCCTACGGTTCGCGAATAATGCAGACATGATCGAGACCCCTCTCCGATCAGTAATCAGCAGCGGGACCTGGAGATCCGTACTAACTCCCACATATTCAACGATGACTCTTGTGATCGTGTGAACCTTTAACGTCGTAACTAAATCCCTTTGTATCATGATATATTACATGTCCGAGATTCGATCATCGGTATCCAAATACCTAGTTTGATCTCGTTATCGACATGCACTCTTTTCTTGTTCCCGTGATATAACATTCTAGTGATCAGATCACTTGCTTGCAAGCTATCTTAATGTGATATCACCAAGAGGGCCTAGAGTATATCTATCCGTCATCGGGATTGACAAATTTCATTCTTGATCCATGAGCCTCAACATAACACCTTCGGAGTATCTGAACCCACCTATATAGTCACCTTTTTACGGTGTGACGTTTGATGTTATCAAGTCACTCTTCCGATGTTAGCAATTAACATGATCTCGTGGTCTAAGGACTAAGATTACTTCGTATGATGTTATAGCAATATAAACATAATGACTTTGATCGTAATTCTATACTTCGGATGAATGTTCATCACATCATTTCATAAATGCTGCGACCTCGTTATTAACAACATCCAATGTCCATGATCAGGAAACCTTGATCATCTTGTTAATCAACGAGCTAGTCTATAAGAGAGGCATAACTAGGAACCTTTTATTTGTTTATTAAACACACATGTATTAACGTTTCCAAATTAATACAATTATAGCATGCAAAATAAACATTTATCATAAACAAGGAATAAGATAATAAGCACTTTACACTAGAGTCAATAATCTAGTTTGAAAAACTTTGCGTATTGAACACCTATGGCTTTCTGGTGTTGCATATACGCGATTGCTAGTGGTTAACATAATCTCCGAATCTGACAGTTCCAGGTTTGTGTGTATTTGCATGTCTTTGCGTCTCTACGCATCACTCATTCTCAAATGAGATGGCATTGTATAAATTTGGTCCTTTGGTGAGACCTTTAGTTCGTTCTGGTTAAAATATGTTGATATATTGTCATACAATATATCTTCATAGTATTAGCCCACTTTGAACCACACCTAGTTTGATAACAAACTACTTAACACAAATGCCCTCCTTTGCTGCTACTATAGTGTAGCATCCCAATTGTCTAACAATTGCAATGCTACTAGCCTAGTCTATATAATGCTACTTCCTACATATATTAGTTGCATCATCATTATATCATGCTCATGTCATCATGCCACCTTGCATTTGAGCATCATATAAAACCCCTTTTCTTTTTGGTTCTTCTCTCATATGCATTAATGTATCACTTGTATTTGCCTCTTGATATATTGTATTTGGTTCTTGATAAATGCTTGATGCCCAAGTTGAGTTGGGGGCATATCTTTTATTAACTCCACCACCTTGTTTTGTCACCACCCCATAATTCTACCATCCAACTATATGTGAGATTTGCATTTTAATTGGGTTACCTCTAGCTCATGTGGGTTGGGATGGATCCTATTACAATTCCACATGCTCCAATATATGCATCATGATGTTTTCACATTATTGATATGTGGAGATCCACATGGCCACCTTATATTCATGCATGATCTTTTATTTAGCCCATGGGGTAAACAAGCTTCCTTTTTCCTTGTTGGGCCATGTTCAAATTCTTGGAATCTTATATAAATGCCCTGAGAAAGTCTAGTGGTTTTCACTACTAGAGGGGCATTTATTTAATTATGCATGGGCCATGCAAGGACATCATTCCTTTTCCTTTTGGCTTTTTCTTTGGTTTTTAAGTGGAACATGGGTTCTTTGAAATCCATTCAAGTTTGAAACCAACCCATCTAGGGGCATCTCCATCTCCTTGTTTTGCTAGCCTTAGTGCATGCATATGGCCTATGGAGTTCATGCCACATCTCCTTTTTAGCCAAAGCCTCTCTCTAGCTATTTATTCACCTAAACCTATCTATCTCTCCCTCTCCCTCTTAAACCCTAGCTAACTAGGACAATACCTAGACTAATCCCTGTGATTGCTTTGTCGTGAAAGCCTTGTTGGGTTTTGATTTGGTTTTTTAGAGGTTGATCATGTGTGTGTTGCTATTTGTGCACCCCTGCTTGTAAATCTTTCTGAAAGCCGTGTCCGCGGTTATGGACGACTTGGATCACAGTATCTCGATCATAGACAAGCATAACTAAAGTAGTGCTATAAATTTGACTAAATATCTGACTAGTAAATAGTGCAATATTCATGGAATGATTAATAAAACTGCCAACGGATGGGTTGTTCGTCCGGTTTCTCGTTGTTAAGCGAGAAGGAGGATGGATCTGTTACTTTATACTGTTATAACTGTTGGTCCTAATTAACGGACATCTGCCTATCATTAGTTAGGCGGATGGTTAGCGAGTATCTATAGCCTTGTTAGTTATTATCTTTCGCTGCAATTGCGTCACCCCAGGTATATGTCCCCTTTAGAGGCATAAAGACTTCCTGAGTACCCCTAGGGTCTCACACGATAAATTGTTTGATTCAGATGAACAGGTGTATTCGCAAGATGGATACTGGGTGGAGGAGACAGATGATGTTGGCAACGATCACTCGGTGTAGAGATTCCGGGGATGGGGATCCGTGAGATCTGTGGGCGGGATGTGTTTATTTATGTGGCATCTTATGCCGATTTGCTTCTTATCCGTACTCGGATCTTGTTTCCCGCTTCCGCTTGATACTCTGTTGAATGATGTATGAGGAGCTATCCTACACTATTATCTCTATCTAGGATATTTGGATCTTGCCGTATGGCATTGCAATATTTCTATTTCTTTTAGATGGTATGGCTCTGAGAACTGTTGTAAGGTAGCTTGCATACATACTCACTTGTGTATGTATTTGATCTCTTCGCCTGTTGCCTACGCCGCTCGCTCTTGTCCCGATGTTCTCGGAAGTGGTTAGGACGGCCGACGGGCCTACACGTGGGTGGCCCTAGGCCTCCGCTGTAAAACCCTTAACCACTTTTGGTTCATCCAGGCTTGAACTTAGAGCGTAGGGTCCGAGGTTGTTACAATTGGTATCAGAGCCATCCCGCCCTTCAGGGTCTCAGCCAAATGGTCGTTGTCAGTCTAGCAAATATTTTGGTAGCTATGTATACTAGGGAAAAACAAAACGTGAGAGTAGGACTGCTTCCATTTTTCTTCTTACCCACCCACCCACCCTTTTCTGGTAAGCAAGTGTAACGTTTTCAATCCTCTTCTAAAAATTCAAACTAGGATTCACGTGTTCTCGGTTCCGTAGTACCATAGGTTGTGTGTGTGCGTGTGTGTGTAATTCCTTGTCTACCTGTTGCATCCAACCTTGTTGTCACAATCTGCCTTTGGTTATCAACTGTTGGTACATTCCATACCGACAGGCTTTTGTAAACCGACATGATCTATCCGACTCCTTGTTAACCGACGCAATCTTGTTAAGGGTGTTCTTCCTTCCAGCATGCTTTCACAAAATGTGGAGTTGCTAATCCCTATCTGATAAGTGGTTTTGCGCACTTATTGGTATTTTAATGCCGAAAAATGCGGAAATTTTTTCTTTGATACATCTGTGTTTCCACAGTCCTCTTTAGTCGTGTGTGAAACATTATCTATCTTCCTTTTATCGGCATGTCCATGCTAACTCATTCTTTTGTCACCGACGCTTAATCCTAGAGTTTTACTTCATCATCAATTCTTTTGGGCTAAATACATAACATGTGTCGATCCGATGCTTGTGATCGTAATTTGGTTCTCGGCAAAGCTATATGACACTTATCATGAGTGGAGTATGGTCAATGCTATCGACACAATCCTCCAAATCGTGGCGGTTATCTCCTGTGATTTGAGTTACACCGTGATCATATCTATGCATATTCAAGTATCTTTGGCAATCCGGAGTTTTCTCAAGGCACTACGGTGGTCTATCATCTATTTATCATGCTTCACATCTTTTTGGAACTCCATATCTGCAAAATTCTCTTTGATACGAGGGAATTGCATCTTTTCGCCTCTGATAACTTTTCTTAAGGTATGAGCTATCATCATTCCTTTATCCAAGCTCTTTATCTTTGTAACCGGCGATCCAATCGACAATGTGAACCAAGTGGCATTTCTTGTTCTCTTCCGAAGGACCAGATAATCTATTCTGCTAATGCATCTCTTTCAACACGAATCCTTGCTCTTAATGTTGATCTTTCAAAGAGCATTGAGCTCAGAAATTGTTTCGAGCATTTATTCGTTTCTTCCACCACGTGAACTTGATATTCTTGGAATATCTTGTTAATCCATGGTGGTATATCGTCATGATATGCTTTCTTATTCTATATCAATGGAAGAACATGGAAGATCATCTGTGTCTTTTCTCTCAAGCTTCGTGAGCACTGCCTGTGTGCAAAGTCTCAAAGTGTGAATTCTGACTTCTTGAAGTCACCTATCTCGATCACGTCTTTCTGCTAAATACATTGCTTCAATTCTGGAATCAGCAAGTCCATTGTTAATTCCATCCTCCACCTTCAATCAAACCCTGAGTCTTTCCTTGTTGGCGAGTTATCATCGTCGTTCCGCTGAAGATTTCCTCAAGACTGCTAAATCTCTCTCAATCATTTCAAGAAGAACATGGAGTTCTTTTCACCTCTGTCTCATCAAGTAATCTTTTGAAATACTCTCGTTCCATCTTCTATCCTCAATCCACCAGATGCCATGAAGAATTTCTAGATCTTTTGTAATCCGTCTGTTCAAGTTGTTGCTATCGTTTCCTTATCTACCGAATCTTGCAGCTGTTCTCCATAATCTTTCTTCATATCCTTGCCGGTGTTTTGGGATCTTCCGACATGATGACAACATCATCATCTTTATCTACTCTAGATCCAACGAATCATTTGCATCATATCTTTGTTTTCCTACGGAGTTCCATGAGTCTTTTTGCCATAATCTTCAGTCGTTTTCGGAAGTTGGGTTGCATGGTTTTCCTCTTCATGTGCGGAGTAATGCTTTGAGTGCGGGATGGAGTAGCTACCATACCACTACTCTTATCATTCGCTCTTGTACATTGGATTGGCGGATTAATGTAATTTAACTCATTCCACGGAAGTTAGAAGTGGCCTTTATCCCTCGATACTTTTACTTCCATCCTTGTCTATCCGGAGTGCTCTCTCGAAGAAAGTAATCAATAATCTCTTGTTGGTGATCTCGCCCTTTCTACATGGAGCAAAATCTTCAATTATCTAGTGGAAGCACATGCATTTATCTTTTCGGGTACTCTTCATTCCACCGGTGCTCGACATCCTCAAACAAGATGGAAGGAAACTATATCGGTCTTCAATTTGACAAATCCCTTTCTCTTGGTAAAGCCAATTATGGTTGATGCCATCAGTCGCAAATCTATTGCATTAGCCTCAAGGTTAAAGAAAGCAATAAGTATCTCTACAATAAACTCCAGATCCTCCATATTCTTTTCTTCTCAGGATTCTATCATAAACTAGCATCCCCTTCTCTTGAAGTGATATCCGCGCACCTCAATTGCATGATCCTTTGGTTCTTACCGGCGCAAGAAAGATCTAATCCGAGAACTCCTAACCCAAATCTTTCCATTGATATCAAGGACCTCTAGTATTTGAAGGCAATATTGTTTCCGAACTTCATTTCTCAAATCCGAGAGAAGATACAATGCTATTTTCATAGTGGTTGATAACTTCCCCAAAGTCATTCTTTTCTTCCGGCAAGACAAAGATCCACCTTCTCGTGCATCGGTTGATCTCTAATTCTAATGGTGTGTCTTTTCGTTCTCCATGATACATCGTTCTTTCTAATTCTTTCAACAAGTGTTTCTTTTCTGTTATCATGTTTCTCGAGAAAACCGGAGCTATGTGCATCCTATCTTTCTCGTCTCACGACAATTCTCCAGTTCCTTTTTCCTCTTGTTTCTATAGCAAAACGCAAGACTCGCAACAAGTCTAGCAAGTTTTTGAAAGGTGTAGTGGTCGCACCATTCCGTGCTCATCATTTTGGGAACGTGAAGGTCACCTTCGTTCTGAACACCCGCCTCTTCTTGTGTTTTTTCTTTCATTTTCCTAGGAATCTCGGGGCGAGATTCTTGTTTAGTGGGGGAGAGTTGTAGCATCCCAATTGTCTAACAATTGCAATGCTACTAGCCTAGTCTATATAATGCTACTTCCTACATATATTAGTTGCATCATCATTATATCATGCTCATGTCATCATGCCACCTTGCATTTGAGCATCATATAAAACCCCTTTTCTTTTTGGTTCTTCTCTCATATGCATTAATGTATCACTTGTATTTTCCTCTTGATATATTGTATTTGGTTCTTGATAAATGCATGATGCCCAAGTTGAGTTGGGGGCATATCTTTTATTAATTCCACCACCTTTCTTTGTCACCACCCCATAATTCTACCATCCAACTATATGTGAGCTTTGCATTTTAATTGGGTTACCTCTAGCTCATGTGGGTTGGGATGGATCCTATTACAATTCCACATGCTCCCATATATGCATCATGATGTTTTCACATTATTGATATGTGGAGATCCACATGGCCACCTTATATTCATGCATGATCTTTTATTTAGCCCATGGGGTAAACAAGCTTCCTTTTTCCTTGTTGGGCCATGTTCAAATTCTTGGAATCTTACTTATATAAATGACATGAGAAAGTCTAGTGGTTTTCACTACTAGAGGGGCATTTATTTAATTATGCATGGGCCATGCAAGGACATCATTCCTTTTCCTTTTGGCTTTTTCTTTGGTTTTTAAGTGGAACATGGGTTCTTTGAAATCCATTCAGGTTTGAAACCAACCCATCTAGGGGCATCTCCATCTCCTTGTTTTGCTAGCCTTAGTGCATGCATATGGCCTATGGAGTTCATACCACATCTCCTTTTTAGCCAAAGCCTCTCTCTAGCTATCTATTCACCTAAACCTATCTATCTCCCCCTCTCCCTCTTAAACCCTATATAACTAGGAGAATACCTAGACTAATCCCTTGGTTCAACCTAGCCTAAACCCTAGCCTAACACCCTAACCTAGGGTCCCTGGCTGTCCAAACCGAGCCCTCCCTCTCTTTTTCCTTGTGCCGAACCGAAAGCAGCGCGCCCCTCCCTGCCGAGTGAGATTTGGCGCAGCAGAGCCAGCCGCCGCACGCCTCTGCCCGGCCTGGTCCGTTGGCACCAGCAGGCGCAGCAGCTCCAGCCGCAGCCAGCCCGGCGCCCCCTCACAAAACCTAGTGCAGCCGCACCCTCTCCGCAGCAGCTACGCGCACGTCTCCCCCCTCCTATTTCTCTTCCTCGGAAGCACGTGCACCACGTCGAGCCCGTGACCATCCTTCCTTCTCTCTGGCCACAAAAGCAAGCCCTGCCAGCCCAGCTATTCCTATCCTATCCCTCCCCCGGAGAGCACCAGATCGAGATCTAGGGAACGCTCTAGCCACCTCTTCTTCCCTCCTTCAAGCTGTGGCCATAGAGCCCAAAACCCTAGCCAGCCCATACCTCCCTCGAGTTCGTCGAGCTCTGGTGGACGTCAAGGCCGCACGAAGTGAACCAGACGCCCATCTGCTTCCTCTTCGACGCCCTGTAGACGGAGCAGCGACCGGAGATCGCCGGAGTAACGCCCGCGCCACCGTGCCCGAGGCTAGACCGAGTCGACTGCCACCGAGCTCCGTGGCTGGTCCGGTCCACCTCGAGCCATCTTTCTGCACCTATCGGTCGCTGGTGAGGTCCTCAACCCTCTTGAGAAGGTCCCCCGCTCCCTAAACCCCTAGCGTCGCCAATCCTTTCGTCGAGCACACTGCGGGCGCCGCCGACAACGCTCTGTCGCTAGATCCGTTCAGCACCGCCGTTCGTTTGTCTCCTGTTCTTCGAGTCCTAGCCGTCGCTATGATGCTCGCCTTTGAGTGAGCCCTAAAGCAAAGTTGTAGGCCTCGGAACCCTCTTTCAAACAAGCCAGCGCGCGGTAAAAAGATCCACCTCAGCCCTGGGAATCTTGATCACAAGATCGATGTCCAAGCAGACCCACTTGTTCTTGGTTAGTGTGTTCTTCGCAAAACTGCACGCAGCTCAGTCCACCCTAGCTCTAACCGATCCCACCAGTGCGTAGATATTTTTCTCCCGGTCATTTCAAGTACTCCTACGCCCAAAACCGTGTATCACACGAGGAGAAACCTGGCCCGGAATCGTAGAGCTGACAGAAGAACTCGTCGCTGTTAACATGTTGATGTTCGTCAGTCCCTCCTCTGCTGTCGAGTTTGGTTATCAAGATTTTGCATCGAGTTTAGACACCAAATCGACTGCACCCAGGTGGTCAGCCGGTGTGACCTAGCCAACAACCCTGAGGATCCAGGTTCGATCCCCCCGGTGGCCCCTTTTTCTTTTGTTTCCGTTAGCTGACAGTCAGGCCCCACACGTCATGCTCTCGTAAGACACCGTTCAGCGCAGCGGGTCCAACCCTCTCGTTGGCCCACACGTCTCTGAGAGTGGGTCGGGTTGGTCGCTGTGACAAAAGGTTCCAGAAATCCTTGCCAAAATACCAAATTCCAGAAATGTTTCTAATAGATTTTAAATCCAGAAATTAATAACTTTAATTCTATAACTCTAAATTTGACAAATAATATGTCTAAATCGATCAGCACGACGAGCCCGTTCTGTTTATGCATTCCATGATATGAATTGAAGCATGCACCATCTAAATATTAAGTATACAGCAATGTGTATGGGAGCAAAACATGCCTAAAAACTTAATAAAATGCTTTACTCTTGTACCCCACACCTCACCCATACCATGCTAGGTTATGCCATGTAAATTGTGCATCATTCATCATGGCATGCTTGTTTGCTTGTCGTATTTTATTCATATGCTTGTGCACTATATTTATGTTGGCCCTTGTTTGTTTGGTTCTTCTTTCGAATAGACGCCGAGCAGGGGAAATATCAGGAATCCTAGGAGTACTACCCAGATCCATCTCTCGCTTCAACTGAGCTGCCAGGCAAGCACTACCACATGCTTGCATACATACAGTACCTATTGCCTCTATCTTATTCTTGCATCATTGAGTCGCGATTGCATTAAATTGAATCCCAAGTACTGCATAGCCTTTACTTTTAAACTCCACCGAGCTTGTCCCTCCATCCCATGAGCCATTACTACAGGAGTTGTTTGAGCCATGCGGGTCGTAGAACAGCATGTGTAGGGTATGTGAGTGTCTGATGGATAACGAGGTACCTAAACAACTTAACCTGAGTAGTAATGGGATAATGAAAGAGGCACCGGTGAGCAATATCTGTTATTTGGTTTTTCGTGCTCACTTGTGTCCCGTAGGACCCCGAGTACTTGATACCTGTTCCTTGACTATTCGCACTATCCACATACGGGAGACGCTATGAATCCCCATTTGCAAGAGCTTGATTTGTACTTTATTTCTTGGGGCCACAAAGTATTGGGGATGTATTACTATCCTGTACCTATGCCATGCTTTACTGCTTTATTTAATATTGTGCGTGGAGCACCTATACTGTTTTGGATCGTGGAATGTTTTCACGGTATCGACAAGCCCAGTCACACTTTCGGGTTCCCAGTCGTTTACAGCCATTGACACAAACCTTGGGTCCGTCTCGGAGCCGGCCAGCTTCGTTGCGGGTAGCTTAATGGGGTGGCCCCCTGAAATATTTTATGAATCCTGTGAATACTTTGTCGTGAAAGCCTCGTTGGGTTTTGATTTGGTTTTTCCGAGGTCGATCGTGTGTGTGTTGCTATTTGTGCACCCCTGCAGGGTAAATCTTTCTGAAAGTCGTGTCCGCAGTTATGGACGACTTGGACCACAGTTTCTCGATCATAGACAAGTATAACTAAAGTACCCTCTTTAATTTGACTAAATATCTGACTAGTAAATAGTGCAATATTCATGGAATGATTAATAAAACTGCCAACGGATGGGTTGTTCGTCCGCTTTCTCGTTGTTAAGCAAGAAGGAGGATGGATCTGTTACTTTATACTGTTATAACTGTTGGTCCTAATTAACGGACATCCGCCTATCATTAGTTAGGCGGATGGTTAGCGAGTATCTATAGCCTTGTTAGTTATTATCTTTCGCTGCAATTGCGTCACCCCAGGTATATGTCCCCTTTAGAGGCATAAAGACTTCCTGAGTACCCCTAGGGTCTCACACGATAAATTGTTTGATTCAGATGAACAGGTGTATTCGCAAGATGGATACTGGGTGGAGGAGACAGATGATGTTGGCAACGATCACTCGGTGTAGAGATTCCGGGGATGGGGATCCGTGAGATCTGTGGGCGGGATGTGTTTATTTATGTGGCATCTTATGCCGATTTGCTTCTTATCCGTACTCGGATCTTGTTTCCCGCTTCCGCTTGATACTCTGTTGAATGATGTATGAGGAGCTATCCTACACTATTATCTCTATCTAGGATATTTGGATCTTGCCGTATGGCATTGCAATATTTCTATTTCTTTTAGATGGTATGGCCCTGAGAACTATTGTAAGGTAGCTTGCATACATACTCACTTGTGTATGTATTTGATCTCTTCGCCTGTTGCCTACGCCGCTCGCTCTTGTCCCGATGTTCTCGGAAGTGGTTAGGACGGCCGATGGGCCTACACGTGGGTGGCCCTGGGCCTCCGCTGTAAAACCCTTAACCACTTTTGGTTCATCCAGGCTTGAACTTAGAGCGTAGGGTCCGAGGTTGTTACATATAGCAGTCATATACTTAGCATTTTGTTGTAGTATCCGTCACAATGTCTCAACTTTGGAACTCATCCAAATTCATAATGGAACATCCTTTCCATTACATTGTGCCACCCATATTCTAAAATTGAGATAAATTTAATTTGTATCTTGTGACAAAACTAGTATCAATCTAACACTTTACAATGAACTACCTTTAACTATTTGTCACTTATACATGATATATTCTTAGTTCTTCCAAAGCTCATAAGAATATCTTTACTATCGTCCAATGATCATCTTATGAATCATTCTGGTACGTGCTCATAACATTTAGAGCATAGGACATATCTGGATATATACATATCATGGTATAATCGATCAAAATCTTCATGTGATTTTACTCACCAAGTGTTGAAACACTTGAATCTTGATACAATCCTTTCCATGCAGCAAGAACCTTTCTTGTTGTTTCCATATTGAACCCTTTCAATATCTCATATATGTATGTCTGGCATAACCATATTAGCGCCTCAATCTATCCATATAGACATTGATGCCAAATATTCCGTTTTTGCCCAAGTCTTTCATCGAAATCCTATTTTAATGAAATTCTTAAATTGTGTCAATAAAAGATACATCATTTCCAATCAACAATATGTACTCTGCATAATGTATTGCAAATTTGTCTCAGCGCTCCCACTTAATTTCTTGCAAATGCAAGCATCTTCATCATCTCCAATGAAATTAAACTCCCTTAACATTTTCATCATGGTGAAGATTCCAACTCCGCTATGCTCACTTCAACTATTGAAGTTTGCCTGTCCTTTTAGCACCCTTTGAATTAACAAAACCCTTTGGACCGTGTCATGTACACGTCCTAGGTAACCATTCTATTAGAAGAACCTTGTTTTGTTTATTAAACTACCATATACCAAATGATATGTAGTGGTTGCTACATTAATCTGCCAAGACTAAATATCGCGATGAAAGATCAAATCTTGTCATAGTCAACTCCCTGAACATTGCCGTAAACTTCTTTCCGACATGTCGACTATTTCATAGATGTTAAACATCCATGTCTATTTCTTTATAGATCCAAACATGACAGATAGGCTTCACGCCTTTCTAGAGGGTCTTCCATGTTCAGAAACTTGATTTCTCGTGTATGGATACTATCACGAATTCTATGACTTCTAGTCATTTTATGGAGTCGGGACCCATCACCACTTCTTTGCATGCAGTCGGTTCATCATTGTCAAAACAATAACGACCTCTGTTTCAAATCTTACTATTTGATTCTTTACCGACCCACATGGTTCAATAGGAACTCTAATCTCCAAGACCACACCCTTTGTAATCACGGGAGCCATGAGCATTGTGGCTGCACCGGGACACTTTCCGGCACTGCGCTACTTAGCACATATAGATAAGGTTCAACAACCTTATCAAAGTTCTATTGTTCTCCCACTTAACTTTTCACGAAAAATTCCTTCTCAAGAAACTTGACGTTCCAAGCTACAAACTCTTTTGTCCTCGGTGTTATGGAGGAATTCCCAACAAATTCTTTGGGATAACCTACAAAGACGTGCTTATTCGACTTTGGTTGTAAACATTTTACTTATGCATAGCATACCAAAATTTAAGAAAAGACAATTCGGGTTTTATCCCAAACCATAACTCATATGGTGTCATTTCAACGGATCACGATGGTGCTCTTTTCAGTGTAAAAGTGGTAGTCTCTAAAGCTTTAATCCTTAAAACATAATGGAAGTTTTATAAATGACACATTTGATCTTACCATGTCAAACAAGGTTTGATTTGATCTCTCGAACATACCATACTCCTGTGGTCTATCGGGAAATGCAAATTCATGGAACAATTCCTGAAATCTTAGGTGTTTCGCTAAACCTGTAACTCAAATATCTTTATGATCAAATCATAAACTCTTTTATTTTCTTGTTACAATGATTTTTCACTTTATCTTGAAAGTCTTTGAACAATTTTCAAATGTTTCATAATTCTTCCTTATTAAGTAAATATATTGATATATTCACTCAAATTTCTGGAGAAAGCATATGAAGCAAAAAGATCCATCACATATGGCTACACATAATGGACTATGCACATCAGCATGCACAATTTCCAATAAGCTAGTCATCCGTTCCTCTTTGGCCTATGAACGGAGTTTTAATTATCTCGAGGAAAGTTTCACAAGCGTCAATTGATCAAAATCAAAAGACTCCAAAAATTCATCAACATGGAGTTTCTTCATGTTTACTTTCCAATATAATTCAAATAGCGATGTCACTTCATAAGTGATCTTCCAATTATTTGTCTTACGACATTTTAGCAATAATATTTATGGATGTGATTTCTCCAACTAGACTTGTAAAAGTTCATCCATCCTTTATGGAATACGATAATTATTTGAACAACCATTGTTCTCATAATACCAAAACAAAATAACAATTATTAAAACAAATCTTGAAGGCTAGATTTGATGACAACGAAAAACACAATAACACTTTATTTGTTTTCGATGAACGTCATCACTTATTCTCTTACCAGTTGCTTAGTCCATTGCAGTTCATGAATTTTGTTGTTCTGTATGACACTTCACACCAACCAATTCGGTATCCAATACCGGTATCCAATACCTCAGAACCACATTGTTTAACAAGCAAGGAATACAACCATAACATGTATATCTTCTATATACCTAAGTTGGACATCTCCAACCTTTTCTTTTCTGCCAAATATTTTATAGATTCTCTTTCAACAATTCCTTTTCTTTTAAAAGAATCTATCAACATCAATAGTGGTGTCGTTCACATCACACATAGTACAAAGTTTATATAGTCAAATACTAATACCTTTGGACTTGCACTTTGAAGTGGATCATCATCATCAAATGTTTGGTGTTCTTTCAAAAAAATCCATTCTTTAGTAATCTATTAGTGTAGTAAACATTTTACTTACATCTTCTATTCATCCTTATCATGACAACTTTCATGATCAAGCTACTATAGCCTATAAGGAAGAATCGCTAGTATAATGTTAGTTCCCAAAACTTTTTTGGGAGATCCAGATGCCTAGCATCTCCATCCTTCACAAATTCTCATACAATATGAGAATATGTATTTTGCTAAATTATACTGTATCATAATGCAACCAAAAACATTGTTTCAGATATCACAATATCTTCCACACATGATGGTTTCTGAAACAATTTTTCAGCTCCTAGATAATCTTGATATTAAAACAACTTTTGAATACCAATAATCATGGAGGTAAACATGATACTTTAGATACTAACATTGGAATTCTTACTCTTAATTTAATACTAATTATTAAACTTTATGGAGTAAATGGAGTTTGCTGAAATTTTGCAATAGGACTTCTAAACTTTAAATTGACATTCAAAACAATACGATACCAGTTCGTAAAGTAAATATCCAGAATTCTATAGTTCTATTATCTCAATTAAAACTAAGCATAAGGTAGTGAACAGATGCCAATGACTACAACAAATTATGCAAACTCACTTCGATTTAGTTTATGACAAATTGAGTTCGACTAATCCAAATTAGAAATGAACTCCCACTAAAAAATGACATCCATTGTGCCTTTTTGGTGATTACATGAACCAAATCTACTACACCAAGTCCGATCATCACGTGAGTCAGTGTAGCTTCAAAGGAGAGCATCAATATGGGCATCACGTCAACTATATGACTCATGCTTAACCTTTCGGTCCGTGTTCTGAGGCCATGTCTATACATGCTAGGCTCGCCAAGTAAGAACCTTAGTATTCGCATGTGTAAAACTATCTTACACCCGTTGTATGAAAGCGTAGAGTTGAGTACACCCGAGCATCATGTGATGTCTCGAAACACGTTCCATAGAACGGTGCATACTTAAGGAAGAACACATTTTATCTTGATATTTAAATGAGGGATCATCTTATAATGCTACTAAAATGCCAAACTAGAAATATAAGATGCAAACATCATATGTGTAAAGTGGAATGATATGGTCCATGCATTTGATCACCATCATATGCATCGTGGTATGATCTCTATCATTCCTTTGTGTGTAAGGCCAAGGTCTATGGAACTTACACGTTAAGTGTGTTGTAAGGGTATCTACCATACATCAACTTACAACATTACCATACCATGACACTAGCCCAGCAACAATCTAAACTAGACGCCTCTAATTTATCCATTGCAAGTTTTACGTGGCTTAGGGCTTTCGGAGATAGAATCGGTCTTACCTACGAACATGGAACCACAACGATGATAACTAAGTGATTAGCAACTCGTTGTAAATAAGATATTGACTATAGTAGGAGAGACAGACACCCGCCAGCCACTTATGCAAAACTAGTTGCATGTCAGTCGTGGAACTGGTCTCATGTGCGATGACATGTAAGGTTGGTCCGGGCCACTTCATCCCACTATGCCACCAATATCCAAAATACATGAAAGAAGCAATAACATGATCATCATCGCCCACATATAAACATATGTGTACTACCCGTGCAAAGCACCTACGCATAGATCAGGCTCTGATACCACTGTAGGGTTCGCAACATAGAAAACAAAAAAATCCTACGATGGGAACTATACGCCAAGATCTATCTCCTAGATACAAGCAGCAGGTGGATATACATCCATAGAGAACCTACCCTCGAAGACAACAAAGCTTTGTTAATGAGATGGAACTCGTGGATGATGTAGTCGTACACTTGCCGATCTCAAGATCGTGATGAAGTCCTTCAGGTCCAGCAGTTCCAGCACCATCAGGTCTAGCACCATCAAGTCCAGCACCGCAAAGTAGTGGTGTATCCGTGATCGCACACACGTTCAGTCCACCAAACAACCTCCGCCTCCTTGCTCTAGTGATGCGGCAGAAGCAGCAACTCCTTTCCAGATAAAGCCACCGGAAACATGTATCTCACTAATCCGAGACCATGGGGAATAACTAGAGGGAGAAGAGAACCTTCACGAGGAGCTGGTGCAAGAGGAGAGGAGGAGGAGGTGCTCCTTATATAGGGGAGGGGGCAGCCCAAGGGGGCATGGCGCCGGCCATGGTGGGTGCCCCACCTCTCCCTCATTCATGTGGGTGGAGCTCCCACTCACATAAAAACACACCTCCACTCATGTCCACTCACATGCATTAAATATCCACCAAATTTAATGTAAGGTCTCATTAAAAAACACTTTTATTTATTTTATTCAGAATTTTGTTAATTACTTTAATTAACAAATATTCACATAAAACTCCCTGCAACATTTCAATATCACATGCAGAACCAGTTTTAGCAATTTCACCCGAAACAATTCCGGTTTCCATCGAAATGATTCCAGCGCTTTCTTAAATCTTTATCTGAAACATATTTTCTCCAAATGGTGTCGGTATCCCTTAAGTGTGTCACCCTACGGTTCGCGAATAATGCAGACATGATCGAGACCCCTCCTCGATCAATAATCAGCAGCGGGACCTGGAGATCTGTACTGACTCCCACATATTCAAAGATGACTCTTGTGATCGTGTGAACCTTTAACGTCGTAACTAAATCCCTTTGTCTCACGATATATTACATGTCCAAGATTCGATCATCGGCATCCAAATACCTAGTTTGATCTCGCTACCGACATGCACTCTTTTCTCGTTCCCGTGATATAACATTCTAGTGATCACATCACTTGCTTGCAAGCTATCTTAATGTGATATCATCGAGAGGCCTAGAGTATATCTATACGTCAGCGGGATTGACAAATTCCATTCTTGATCCATGAGCCTCAACATAACACCTTCGGAGTACCTGAACCTACCTTTATAGTCACCCTTTTACGGTGTGACGTTTGATGTTATCAAGTCACTCTTTCGATGTTAGCAATTAACATGATATCATGGTTTAAGGACTAAGATTACTTGGTATGATGTTATAGAAATATAAACATAATGACTTTGATCGTAATGCTATACTTCGGATGAATGTTCATCACATCATTTCATAAAAGTTGCGACCTCGTTATTAACAACATCCAATGTCCATGATCAGGAAACCTTGATCATCTTGTTAATCAACGAGCTAGTCTATAAGAGATGCATAACTAGGAACCTTTTATTTGTTTATTAAACAGACATGTATTAACGTTTCCAAATTAATACAATTATAGAATGCAAAATAAACATTTATCATAAACAAGGAATAAGATAATAACCACTTTATTATTGCCTCTCGGGCATATTCCCTTCAAGAAGAAGAACATGACTCCATATGAACTTCTCACCGGACGCAAGCCAAATGTCAAGTACTTGTGGGTGTTTGGTTGTCGATGTTTCCTTCTCAAGAAAGGTGTCCGCTTGTCAAAGTTTGAGTCTAGGGCTCAAGAAGGGATCTTTGTTGGGTACTCAAATCAATCTCATGCCTATAGAGTCTACAACAAAGCAACAGGAAGGGTTGAAGAATCTCGCAATGTCGAGTTTGATGAAGATCATGAGTCTCTTGTGAGGCAAGACGGTGTTCGTGATCCAAGTGATGAAATTCCTCCCCAAGCCATAAGAATAATGGGTGTGGTTTCTTCCACCCATTGAGGATCCGCTTATGGCCGAAGGAGAAGGACCAAGCTCCACTCAAGTGGAGCCTTCACTCTCAAAAGACCATCTTGCACCTCAAGGTTAACTTATTGCTTCTCAAGGTTCTCCAAGCTCTTTTCAAGATCTTCATGTCCATGACTCTCCAAGATCAAGTCTACCTCAAGTTGATCAAGCTCTACCTCACCAAGATAGTGAAGCTCCTCATGTCAATGATGCACAAGGTCAAGTTGAAGAAGGTCAAGCTAACAATGACCAAGTCCAAGCTAATGTCTCTCCACCAAATGATGATGTCTCTCCTACGGTTGATGTGGATGAAGATTATGATCAAGTTCGTGCATATAGTCAAGGCGGGGACTCGAACCGTGGTGATGACCAAGTGGTTTCTCAAGAATCTCGTCTTGAGACCCAAGCTCTCCGTCAAGCACACTATCTTGCCAAGGTCATCAAAGATGTCCATATCTTTGATAATGTTTATGGAGATTTCAATAGGAGCTCCACTACTAGCAGACAACTAACCCCTTTTAGTTCTCATCATGCGTTTATTTCTCATGTTGAGCCCCAAAAGGTCTTCGTAGCTCTTGAAGATGATGATTGGCTTGATTCTATGAATGAAGAATTCCACAACTTCAAGAGGAACAAGGTGTGGTCACTTGTGAAGAGACCCAAAGATTGTCAAAATGTGATTGGGACCAAGTGGATCTTCAAGAACAAGAGGGATGACAATGGTATAGTCGCTCGCAACAAAGCAAGGTTAGTTTCCCAAGGATACTCTCAAGTTGAGGGCATAAACTATGGTGAAACTTGTGCTCCCGTTGCTCGACTAGAATCTATTCGCATGCTTCTTGCTTAGGATACCCATCATAACTTTAAATTGCAACAAATGGATGTAAAGAGTGCTTTTCTTAATGGTACCTTAAAAGAATTGGTGTATGTCAAGCAACCTCCGATCTTTGAGGATCCCCTCTTTCCGGACCATGTCTACAAACTTGACAAGGCACTATATGGTCTCAAACAAGCCCCACGTGCGTGGTATGAGTGCCTTAGAGAGATTTTGCTAGACCGTGGTTTCGAAGTAGCCCTCATTGATCCCACTCTTTTTACTAAGAAAGTTGGAGGAAACTTGTGCATTTGCCAAATCTATGTTTATTATATTATCTTTGGGTCTACTAACAAAGCTTTTAATAAGGATTTTGCTAAGCTCATGACCGACCGCTTTGAGATGTCTATGATGGGGGAGTTGGAATTCTTTCTTGTCTTCGAAGTCAAACAATTGAGGAAAGGAACCTTCATCAACCAAGCTAAATATGTCCAAGATATGCTCAAGAAGTTCAACCTTGATCAAGTAAATGGAGTCAAAACTCCCATGCCCACAAAGGTTAATCTTGATCTTGATCCCAAGGGTAAGGATGTGGATCAAAAGCTTTATCGCAAAGGTTCTTTGCTCTATGTTTGTGCATCTCGACCAGATATTATGTTGAGTGTGGGTATGTGTTCAAGATTCCAAGCCGCACCAAAGGAAAGCCACATGGTGGCGGTCAAGAGAATCTTTCGTTATTTGGTTCATACCCTAACTTCGGGCTGTGGTACCCAAAGGGAGCCAGCTTTGACCTCATTGGATACACGGATTCGGATTAGGCAGGAGACAAAGTGGAAAGGAAGTCAACCTCCGGTGCTTGTCAATTTCTTGGAAGATCATTGGTGTGTTGGTCCTCGAAGAAGCAAAACTGTGTGTCTATGTCCACCGCCGAAGTTGAGTACATCTCCGCTGCAAGTTGTTGTGCTCAATTACTATGGATGAAGTAAACCTTGAAGGATCTTGGACTCTCTTTCAACAAGGTGCCACTTCTTTGTGACAATGAGAGTGCCATTGCTATTGCTCACAACCTGGTGCAACACAACAAGACCAATCACATTGAGATTCGTCATCATTTCATTCAGGATCATGTTGCAAGAGGAGACATTTCTTTGGAGTATGTTCCTACCAAGGCCAATCTTGCGGATCTTTTCATGAAGCCACTTGATGAAGCAAGGTTCTGAGAGTTGAGGCATGAACTAAATATCATTGATTCAAGCAACGTGGTTTGAGTATCTTGCACACCTACCCGGGTCTCAAAGAATATCATGTTTGGATGTACGCATGGTTTTAGGGGGAGTGTAGTTCCTCATATGAACCAACACTCTCTCTATTATGCACATATTAATGTATTCATTATCTATGGTCTCTCAAGGAGACAAAATGAGCTTAAATGATGAGTTTTGGTAATGAACCCAAGATACATCTTCGTAGTGTCAAGCCAAATATACTCATATATGGTGGCCTAGGCCACCGACATTGTTTTTTTTGATTCCCCTTCGTATTCTATGTTTTTGGGTGTTGATTTTCGTTGTTGGATCTTATTTTGTCTTTCTTCTCAGCTTGTGCTTTCTAACCCAAGCCTTTTTTCCTCCCCTTAACTCTCTTTTTCCTGCACAAGGTTACTCTCTTGCCAGTCAAAATCCGGAGAGTTTTTCCTAGGTATCACCGGTAGTTCTGGCCACAGCCGGTACTACCGGTCCGGGCCTAATTTCCCAGAAGTTATGCTCGGACCGGTAATACCGCTCCGTCCTGAACTACCCGTGTCATCAGTAGTTCCAGTCCCTGGACGGTACTATCGGTCGGGCGAGGGCCCTTTAAGTTACGCGCCAGGGGGGCACGGGGTCTTCTTCCCCACTTGCCCCCTGACCCCAACTTAATATCTCGTGTCTCCAGGAGGCTCCCCGCGGTGTCGCCACCGGCTACACCAATTCCGGCCGTCCCTCTTCAGATCTGCTCCATGGGATCCTTCCCCACCTCGATCTCCCTCCATGGACCCTGGTATTTGCTCCTCTCATACTCCATTCATGGAGATCTGGCACCTTTTGAGCTTGAGTAGGACATGCCATGTCTAGGGCCCTTCTTTGGCTAGAACTGCTTTGGGAGATCTTGGTAGGGCTAGGATTGGGTTTTAGACCAGATTGCCCTAGTACATTGTCTAGATTTCAACCTTTGGTGCACCTAGATCCTTAGATCTGTGAATTCCAGTCGAACTGCCCTGCTCGTGCCCTGACCGATACTACCAGTGAGGTTTGGTCGGTATTTTTGGCTGGGTCCTCTCCACCGGTACTACCGCTGGGGGCACGACCGGTACTTCCGGTGCGCTTCGTGCCACCGGTAGTTTCGGCCGCCAGGCGGAACTTCCAGTGCACCAACGTTTGGTTTCTGCCTATGTAATCTATTAATCTAGTCTAACCTGGTTGTTTTTCCCTTGACCTTGTGGACTTATCCTCTATTCCCTCTCTTCTATTTTCTTTCTTCTCAAGGCAAGGTGGTTCCCGTGGAAAATCCAAGCGGTCTCGTGCTCCTTCTCGTGGGTCTTCTGAGATTGATGAAGATGATCTTGAGGTCTTGCGCCCTCCTAGTCAGACTGCTCATCAGAGGGCTGCCGCTGAGCACCGTGTTCCTGCTGCTAAAGGTAAAAGACATGTTCTGGCCAGTCAAAAGAAGACCACCTCTGGGCCTGATTCGAGCAAGAAGAATATCTCATCCAGGCCTCAGCTTGTGTATGAGGAGTTTCACAAGATTGATCCCTACATTGTTCCTCGTGACCGTCTGGCTCAGGATCCTTTCTTCCACACCAAGCGTCAAGAAGAGATCTATTATGAGGTTTATGCTTCCAAGAAGAAGAATGTTGTTGCCCCCAGAAGCACATCAACATTGCCAAGATGGAGAGCAACCCCGAGTACTTTGGTGAAGCTCTCGATATGTGCAGGCGGTTTGGGCTCATCAAGATTATGCAACATCGTGAGAACTATGATGAGAGGGCCATTGCTTAGTTCTACTCCACCCTCTACTTTGATACAAATGCTAATGATAGAACTATGAAGTGGATGACTCAAAACAAGTATCTGACTGCTAAATGGTCTGAGTTTGCTACTCTCCTTGGCTACCCTATTCTGGAAGGACGCCGCTCAAATGGGTGGTGCGCTCATAAGGGGAAGGCCTCCGAGCCTGAAGTTCTGGAGCCCTTGTACATTGAGGGCTGGGGCGTCAATGGGAATGTTGCTGATCTCCTTCCCACCTATGATATCATGCGCAAGGTCTTTCAGAACACCATTTCTCCCAAGGCAGGTAACTTCGACCAGCTTCATGCCTTCCAGATAGATCTCATGTATCAGACTTACCGCCACAGAGACTCTCAGGAGCACATCAATGTTATAGATAAGCTGCTGCTGCAAGGGCTGCTAGGGATGCTGCTGACACGTCAGTCCATGGTAGTGATGGGGACCGTGCTGAGGCTTCTCCTCCAACCAAATTTGTGAGACAACCCTCTTGGGCCAAGAATCTGCTGAAGAAGGTTAAGAAGACTTTCTGCTTCATTCAGGACCGCGAGTATCAGTCTTATGTTGCTCAGAGGCATAGTGTTCGAAGGGACAAGGCCATCATGAGGAAGCTTGATATTGAGGTATCTCCTGAGTCCAGCTCCGTCACCGCGCCCAAGGATCAGTGGGTCAATGCTCATTGCAGGTGGAATGATAGTGATGATGAGCCAGAGTTCTCCGGTCCGTTTCCGCCTGCTTGGAACAATGCCTCTTGGTACCCCGAGACTCCTCCTCCATTCGTTGGTGGGTGGGGCGCGTAGCTTGTCTACTTTGTCCCTTTTTGGCGTCTTGATGCCAAAGTGGGAGAAAGTGTTCCGTTAGGACTTCGGGATTTTCATGGGTTGTGTCACGAGCTCGCTCTTTCGTTGATCTTTTTATGCTCATGCACACTTTATTCCATTGTGTATGCTTGTGGACCTCCATTATTGTCTTTGAAACCTCTTGTATGGTTTCTACTATGTTGGTAAGACTATGTGTTAAGGTATCATTGTGGTGTTCGTATGAGTGGTTGGGGTGGGCTAAGTTGTCTCTCGAAGGTACATTCACTATATTCACTGATCCAAACTTTGTCTCACCACAATGTTATTGGTGCAAGGTATTTGTCCCCCTCTCTTTCTCATTTACTTCCTTCCACCCTTGATTGGTTCATCTAGTGAGGGGGAGCTCCCTTCCTTGTTTGCTTGTTGTTTCTAGAAACTCTTGTTCCTAAGCCTTGCATACATCCAGGGGGAGCTTCTCTCCTCTTTTATTTCCTTCAGTTGTTCCTGTTTGTTATCCTCTATGCAAATCTTGTAGGGTTGTCATCAAGCACCAAAAAGGGGGAGATTGAAAGGATATTGTTTTCTCCTTATGTTTTTGGTGCTGATGACAACTTCACTTGTGGTTTAACTATATGTCCAAGTTGCAGGGCTTATCTACGAACGTGCTTGTTGGTGGACTTTTCTCTAGAAGAAGCTTGAAGACGGTGGCGCTTATTTACACTTTCTCTTGCTTTTGTGTTTTAGGCTACCGTACTATCAAGAGGGGTCCACCTTGAAAGGTTGTGGGAAATCACCATTTCATGCACAAACCACATATGCACTTCCACAGCCACCCTAGTTTTCCTGTGAGAGAGAGTTCCCTGCAGTGTTTGAGGGTTTTCTGCCCTGATCGGTAGTACCGGCCAGGTGGCGGTAGTACCGCCCAAGGGGTTTTCAGGGCTGTTTGAGCGGAACTTCCAACAAAAGTTCCGGCCCTAATTCTAGCAAACCAAACTTCGACTCAGTAATACTTATATTTTGTTTTGGCTATTTGTCGGATTTAGCGTCGGATCTTGCATCGGTTGTACCGGCCAGCTACTGCGTCCAACCCTGTTCCCTTGAGCGGTAATACCGCCCCCACCTGACCGGTAGTACCGGCCACCTTCTGGCGCTCGATAGTTCTGGCCCTAGTTCCAGACCAAGTTCCGGCAACTGGGTGTGAGGGTCAGATAAGTTTCTACCTTGCATTGCCTATTTGCCCGTAGTTGGACCAGAACTAGGATCGGTACTTCCGGCCAGCTCATGAGGGCCCGTTGACTGGTCAACCTGACCGTTACATGGCCTTCGTTGAGCCGTTGGTGGTCCGCTCACCGGTACTACCGGCCTGCCACCGGTAGTACCGATGGTGTCGGGACGGGGCAGAAAATGTCGTTTTGGAGGTGGCCTATTTAAGGCCCCTTCTTCCTCCTCTTGCCTTATCTCTTCGTTTTCTCTCTCCTCCATTAATACAAGAGCTTGTCTTGCCTAGATCTCTCTCCATACCCACTCAAATCTCTTGATCTTTTGAGGATTGGGAGAGGTGACCTAGATCTACACTTCCACCAAAGGAATCATGATTTCCCCCACTCATCCTTCATGGATCTTGTTACTCTTGGGTTCTTGGAACCCTAGATGGTCTAGGGCATCCTTGGAGCTGGGGCTTTTGTTGTGAAGATTCGTGGTGTCGTTGAGGGTCTCCAATGGAGTTGTGGAGTCTCCCATCAACATTGTTGTAAAGGTTTCGGTTGGCGCCTTCAAGGTCACCGGTTAGTGGATTGTGAGTCCGCCTTTGTGGTGGTGCTCACCGGAGAAGAAGTGAGTCCTTTGTGGCATTCAGGTGACCTTGTGTGGCCCCGACGCCTCTCCAACGTAGATGTAGCTTCCTTGGAAGTGAACTACGGGAATTACATCTCCGTGTCCCCTCACTGATTCCTTCGTTCCACTCCTTTACTTCTTGCAATTACCGTCTTGTTTACTTGTTGCTTTGTTTACCATATAGGATTTCATCTAGTTGCATCTCTAGTGAACTTTACTTTGTGCAAAGCCTAAAATTGCAAGAAAATATTAAAAATTGGTAGTCTTCTATTCACCCCCTCTAGTCGACCAAAGTTGGGCCTTTCAGTAGCTTGCAAAGGAAAGCAAGTGGGGAGAAGTTGCGGAATTTTTATACCTTTCGTCCCTGATCTTCACCCTTTATTGGTGGATTCCACCTTGCTCACGGAATTTGTATGGAGTATATAGCATGAACCACTTGGATGATGATGTATAACTCATTCTCTTCTTTGAAACGAGCTAAAGAACACCAAAATCCGAGTTCGGATGCAAAGGTTATGCTCAAAACCGTGAAACAGATTTCTATTCTAGAGGAGGGGCGGAAACTCTGGTCTAGGGGAGTCCAGAGACTCCGGTCTGGAGTCACTAACAACGGAAACTCAGGTCCTGGGCCCGAAACTCCGGTCGGGTAGATTCCATGACGTCAAGAACTCGAACAGGACGAGTTTTAGGCGAAAAAACTCAAACCAAAACCTCAAATTGACGGGGGAAATCAAGAAATTAGGCTATGGGAACGCAGGTGAAGGTAGACCAACAAGTTTAGCAAGTAATCCACGGATCAAAAACTACAAAAACTCACTCAAATCATAGATCCATCCAAAACATGAATTGGGGCTATTTTGGTAGAATTTTCAAATTTATGGGGAAAAGACCAAATCAATGAGAAATCCGTGGCAACCAAAAGCTACTGATTCAAGCTGTTGAGGGCTAACCTCGTGGGTGGCCCGATCTTCACAGATCTATGGTCAAATCGATGGGAAAGCGAGGGGAAAGGGAGAAGGTAGCGGAAGCAGACACACACCTCGCGAAAAACACGATGAACACACACAAAACTCACACGATACAAGGCCGATTGCTCCCGCAGGTGGCCACCATCCCGATAGAATCCTCACAAGGAAAGATTGGTCAACATGCTCCCTCGATCCCAAGAAGATAGGGAAGAACATCTTGGAGAGGGTCATGACAACTACGCTCATGCACTCACAAAAGTAGGCCTTGTACAATGAGGGAGGCGCGATCCAATTTCCAACAAGGTGGTGACGATAGTCAGTCCCTTTTTGGTAAGGGGATGAGGCAAAACTAGAGATTCCACAAAGGGGGGTGTCTTTAGTCTATCATCTATGACTTCCGTTACATGAGGGGGTGGGGTCTCTATCTATAGGCTAACCACTAGTTCAGGGGTACTTTAGGCATAAGATGGGAAAGTCTAGACGAAATTGAGGTTACATGGGCGAAAGGCCCAAAGGCCTTAACATTCCTGGTGTCGTGGACACTGGAGATTCCGGTGTCAAGGGACAGAGACTCTGGTGTGGTTTGGAGACTCTGGTCTGTCTCCGTAGTAGCGATCAGATTGTCCTAGGCCTCGGTACAGAGGCTGCTCCGGAGTCCGGCTAGAGATTTTGGTCTTCAGGGCTGGAGACTCTAGTGTGTCAGCTGCTTCTTTTTCCATATTCTCTTCCAATCCTCCGTCTTGTCGGGCTTGGTGCTCCAGTCTTCCTCCTGTGCCTCCGTACTTTTCGGTGTGATCCTATTATGATAACGGGACAGAGTATGAAGTAGTATACCATTCAAAAGGGTAGGAAGTGGGCTCGCATAGAGGAACGGATTCACCTTTGGAGTCCATGACGACTTGGCATAAGTTGGAGACCTTGATGCGGTAACGACCGTAGGTCGGGCCACATCACTCATAGTGGTGTAACCTCCCCAAGCTTAGGTGTTTTCACAAAGTTGATGATGATGGTGCCACAAAATGTTCTAGCAGTTGTTTTAGAGGTGGAATGTGCTCCTAGCTTGATTATGACGGTGTCATAAAATGTGTTCTAGCTGTTGCGATGGGAATTATCTAGGCAACACCCACTGTGAAATCTCTTAGCAACTCCCAGAAATGGCGCCATAAAAATGTTCTTGATGGTAACAACTCTGTGTGCACCAACTCATTGGGACTCCAAGTGCAGAGTGTTGTAACAAGTGTGGTTTCCCCACTAGGGTCACTCAAGGGTTTGTATCGAACTCTCGGTGAATTGTTAAAGAGTATCCTTTTCTTCTCTTCTCAAGTAACCTGCTAAGCAAAGTTTTTGCCTTGTGTCCCCAACTCCACTGTGTGGTTGTCAAGCATAAGGTTTCATATTAGTAATATGATATAATAGCAATTAATAGTAAAGTAAAAATAGTAATTAAATATGCAAGTAAGATAATCTGTAACTAGGCAAGCAAAGTAAATGCAATAATGAAAGGTATTTTTGTTGCTTTGTTTGTGTTTGCAAGAAAGAAAGTATTTTTGTATTTTTATGATAATAAATTGCAGCAAAGGTAAATGATAACAGTAATGTTTGAAGGTTGTTTCTTATGATAACAGTTGGACCGGGGTTCATGGGTTCACTTATCTACTCTCTTTTAAGTTGTAGTGGAGATACAACAATTCATCATCAATATTATATTGGTGGAACATCACTATGTGTTTTATAAGCATTCATATGGGAATCACGTCCTAATATAGATATGATGCAACACATCTCTCTTATACTCCTCTAGAAATGGAAAACTCCAAGCAATCCAGAATTAAGAATTAATAGAGTATAGCCTTAAGTATTTTGACATGATGTTTGAATCACAAATATGTTACCTTGACTAAACAAGATATCAAGTTGTCACAAGATAACTATAGAACATGAATTCACTTAATCCCTAGTGAGGTAACAAAAGGAAGACCATAGTAGATCTTGTATTTGTTATCACTATTCAATCACCACCACCATGTTACTCCATCTGATACACACTTCCCCCCACACGTTCTTGCATACAAGTTGGATCAAAACAAGCAATTAAGAACGGGGTACATCATATGCATCTATTCATAAATCTTACACATAGATAAATTCCAATCTCAAATATCAAATCATAGAATAAAGATCCACCACATAGAAATTACATATATGACCATAATCATGTAGGACAGGTCATATGGTACTAGATCTATGAAGAACACGAGATAGATAGATCAAGATACTACCACAAACCCATAGTCTAGAGGTGGACTACTCCCTCTTCATCATGGTGATGAAGTTGGAGATGTTGGAGAAGGTAGAGATCCCTCCAGTGGCGGTTCTGGAAGAGTTTTCCCGTCCAATCTTCGCTGGTTCAGATTCCTTTTTGGTGTTTCTGTGTTGTCGTGGCGCTCTCCTCGAGGATGCCCCAGGGCCCCCTTTTTATATCATTTTTAGGTCAAACAAAGTCGGTGGGTCCAAGATTGAAGAGAATTATACGACCGAAGAGAGAAAGAGGTGTGGTGGCGCGTGTACCAGGGCAGGCCGCGTCATCCGCCCTCTTTCGGGACTCCGGGCCTCCCTCGTGAGGTCCAAGCACTCAGATCCTTGTCTTCCCGAAATATTGGCTTTCCCAGAATCTCAGCTCCATTGGATTTCGTTTAGGTCCCTGAGATCAAAATACACAAAACATGATTTTCCTGTCATCCAGAGTTATAACCAAAATAAAGGGGATCATTGATAAATCCCCAAAAATTAATATAAAACATGGTTATTACATTATAAATGTTGTAGATATGTGGAATATATGTTAATAAACTACAAAGTTCATGTATGCATTTTACATGCATCGGCATCAACGCGAGCTCGACGATTAGACTTGTGCCTCGGCGTTTACAAGCGTCAGGGTCTGCCCTCCGTGTTGTAGTGTTTGATGATTTGAGAGGTCATGTTTAGGTGTTAGGGTAGCAAAACCGAACCAACCGAGCCCAGCCTCCTGGGTTGCCTCATACGACTCCGAGGCTTAGTTGCTGCCTTCTTAGGGGCCCTCCCCGACCGATCCCGTTCACCTCGTCGTCGCTGAAGGAGGTCATCCAATGACGGACGGTGGCTGCACGGAACCTCTGCTGATTTTTTCTTCCCTGCCTAAGCCTTTTTTCCCGTTCCATACCACCAAATCATCTTCGATCTTGCCTAATGTCATCCCCCTTGTGGATGATGGGCGTTGCCTCAGATCTTGTCGGGTACGCGATGCTCCAAATGACAGTTCCTTAGTTTCGTTGGCTGAAGCGTGACCCGATCGAATTGCTGGCCATCGCCTGGGATCTGGCCTACAACCATACACGAGACGACCTAGGACCATGGGATCCTTGCCATGGAGAACATATCGTATGTGGTTGCTCCACTTGTTCAAACAAGCGGGCACCTAGGACGAGGGTATGTGTCCTGCTGGCTTGTTGCAGCCTCTAGTCCTGCATGCGCTGGAGAGCACGTCCAAGATGGCCTCGGATATAGTGCAGGAGGCGAGGTACATGACGCCAACCGCATATCCGTTGTGTGCATGGAGTGCCCGCCTCGTCAATCAGAGATTTTACCATGG
Source organism: Avena sativa (assembly GCA_916181665.1). Taxonomy (NCBI): domain Eukaryota; kingdom Viridiplantae; phylum Streptophyta; class Magnoliopsida; order Poales; family Poaceae; genus Avena; species Avena sativa. Next base: position 313,690,942 of record OV702286.1, read on the forward strand.
AGGCAAGAGAATCTCCACACTCATATTGAGTGAGACCTCTAGCTTCTACTTAATGGCGATGATGTAACAAAGAAGATTGGATTGGCCAGAGTAGGAGAAGAATGTTTGTCGAGAGATTGGCGTTTTGCAGCAGTGATCTCAGCGAGTGGGGGTTGTTACACCGGCGAACTTCGTTCTTGGCAGTCTCAATTTCCGGGGTAAAAATCTTAGGTCTGATTTTCGGTGATTGTACCTAGCAATGACACCTTGTTGAAGGCACTATTTTGAGATTGGACCTTCTCGAGAGTGAAAACTAAGATCTAACTATGATGGTTGGAGAAGACGACGATGGTTTGTGTGCACTACTACTATCTCGAAAGCGCCGCTTTTAGAAAAAACCTTTTTCGGAGTCTATGTGTTGTCACCACTAATGGTGTTCTTGTTGTTGTGACCTCTAGTTGTTTCGACGAGACATTCTTTGTACGAGCATCATTATGTCTAGACTGGCTTTGGATATTATATTGTTGCAGAGCTTGGGTGTAATTGATATCGTCCTGATAATAATATATTTATCTAATAGAAAAAAAATGTTTAGGTGTCGCCGGTGTGGGAAGGCCCGAATTACAGCCAGTTTGAGATGTCGTCAGAAACGACTTGCCGGCGCAGTTGCCGGACACATGGTTTCCGGTGGAGATGCTCCGAACGAAGGCCCACGCAAAAAATAATGGCACGCGAACGACGTGGCCCAGCGATAGCGAGTGGTACGAAGCTGGTACGGCCGGAAATTGAATGGGCTACAGTCGCACGCATCGCTGGGTGCATTGCACTGCAGAAGTGGATACGAGCCCGCGTAGGTCGTACCCTCGGTCCCCTGCGTAGCCTTTGGTGCCTGTACTACTATCTGTTATCTGTACGACCCTCGCGCGGCCCCAAATCCGTTGATCGAGTCGAGCACAACATCGCAAAGTGAAGCAGCAGCAAGGGCTCCAGATTGGCAGACTCTGATGGATTATTGGTGCAGCAACGCTCGTCGCTAAACCTCCCTAGGAAAAAAGAAAAGCAAGTTCAAATGGGAGGATGGTAGAACTCGACTCTACTTTGGCTTGATTCCGGGGGCGGAGAGCGATGCCCCGCGCTAGCTAGCCCGGCCGGCGGCAGGGTGGCTAGCCGGATGCGTGCGCATCGCCAAGTTTACTACGCAACAAGTTGTAGAAGGCATCCGCTTGTTGCTCAAGAATATTGCTGGAGCACTAGGGCCAAAGACGCTGAGGATTTACTATGTAAGAAAATGTCTTCTCTCGCCCTGTGTCTGAAAAGGGGGACAGGCACAATGGGGGGAGGTGTGGCTGATCGGTCATTGTGATATTTACTGTAGCTTGGGCAAATCTCAAGCTAATTAGTTAGCTACCCGATGTCTTGGAGATAATTGCACAGATGAACTGCCGATGGTTGTCGATCTATGATTGGAGAAAGCCAGATAAAAGCTCTCTCCTGATTCAGGTGTTCAAGACTGATAATGAGGCGCTCAACTGCGTGAAGTGGCCACATGGAGCAAGGCTGTCAGCTCACGCATCTGCAAAAAAATAAAATTGACAGCACTATTTCTAGCTTTGTGATTGAAACAGAGTAGGAGTACTAGTCTTGTCATGGTTTTTAATATACGCACCAGCTGTGCTAACTCTAAGAACAAGGAAGTGGAGAGCTGAAGAATGGGAGGTGGATTAACAATGCAAGTCGCCCTTTGTTTAAGCCCGAGATTCGCAATCTAGTCCAGATAACGTTTTATTTGCACGGCCAGGAAAGCAAAGCGAGGCAAGTGTCACCCTGATCGATCTTATCCTGGATTGGTCTTTGAGCACTCTGTTTTATTGTCGTTGCATGTGTATTCGGTTCACCCGCCGGCCGAAGTTGCACTACCTTGGTACACTGTATACCGGTTTATTTCAGAAAATAAACTGTTGAGTGGAGTAAAAAACCGAAAGATAGCACGGCGTTAGGCTGCTGTATCGACTCTTTAGAGCCAGCGGCCAGCCTTTTTGGGACCGAGGGTGTATTTAAATACTCCCTCCGATCCATATTAGTTGACTCGAATTTGTCTACATACAATGTATCTAGACATATTTTAGTACTAGATACAATCCAAATTTAGATAAATCGAAGTCAACTAATATGGATCGGAGGGAGTAGCAGATCCGTCATTGTAATCATGCAGTATTTTCCATTGCATTATCGGCAACTCGGTATGCAGACAGAGATATTGAACAAATTAACAGTGCGTGGGTTGCAACATACCCCTTTGGAGGAATATAAGTAGTAAGAGCAACTCCAACGGTAAGCAAAAAGAGTTTAGGTAAGAGGAGAGAGAGGGTATAGGTAAGACAAATGTTGTTTGCTTCAATAGCTTACCTATTTTTCGTCTAGACAAAACACAACTGGATCCTCAAAAATAAATAAATTACAGGAGAGTACATCTTTTTACACTAAGCACCTTGGATAGAAAAGAGAAAACGCAATCGGTTCCTCGCCAATTCGGTTACTGTAAGGAGGAGCTCCGGTGAGCAACCGCCCCGGCACGGCAGACCATCCACGCACGACGGCCAGGGGCGGGGAGGCGGGGCGCGACCTCCACGCGCCTTCCACGCGCAGCCATGGCCCGTCCTTCCACGCGCAGCCATGGGCGCGGCCTCCATGCGCGGACAGTCGACGCGGCCAGCCGGCCAGGCGCGCCTCGCATCTTGGTTTCTTCACAGGGGCGGTTAGGGAGAGCACATGAGGTGGAGGCGGGTGGTCGGCCGACGCTTGGGGAGCTTGGCCATGCCGACAAGGCCCCCACCACCGCGAATCGGCACCGACAGCGCACGGATAGGGGCGGCTGTTGAGGCTTATTCCTGGATGAATTGACGGCCGCTCGGACATGGTAGTGGCAGGAGGATGGCGTGGAAGAGGAGTGGAGGCACGGAGGGAGGTCGCCGGCGAGCAGGCAGACGGCGGTGACCGGCGACGGAGTCGGGCATGTCGGGGCGATTTTTCCACCGGGGCGGTTGGAGTCCTCCGGCCCTCGTTTCTGCTGACGTGGCATAATATGGTAAGAGTTGCCTCTTACCTAAAATTTGTGTCCATCTACCCATAGATGGAAGGAGGTGACAAAAAGTATGTGATCACCTAAAATTTTATGGTAGGGGACTACTTATGGATAAGCTCTTAGAGCAAGTTTTTTATCCTTCTTACCCAAAAAAGTTGTTATTACCTTTTTTATCTATATATGAGTAAGCTGTTGGAGTTGCTGTAGATGATATTCAACTGATGTGCACTTGTCTCGAGTCCCGCAGCAGGCTCTCTTTTCTTGCGTACAATCAAACCTAACCTTGTCAGATCTTATTTCGGTGTTTGGTTTCCTCATAGAAATACGAAATGATGCTCTGTAGAACAAAACAAGAGAAGACCCTTGGTTTAGAAGATGGGCTTCTCGCATACATATGGCTCTGGACCAACACTTTCGAAAGCCCAAATAGGTTGCTGATCCATTTGCTTCAGTTTCCTTTGTGGATGGCACAGTCTGAAACTTTCAAGCCTACTAAGGCTGATACTTTTGACTTCTCTCTGACAGAGGGGATATGGGTCCATTGGTATAGCCAAATAAGGCTCCTATACGACACTTGAGGCCGTCCACATCTAAAAGGCCCCGCGTGGGGCTCATTCCTACCGGTCCAGTTAGCATCTCTTCTTGTAGTTCTTCCTCTTTTTGTTTACTTTTTATTTATTTTGAAAATGATCAGATCTAAAAAAGTTCAGATTTGAAAATGTTAAAATTTAAAAACGTTCAAATTCAAAATATCTTTCCAAAATAGAATTTTTTGAAAATGTTCAGATTTTGAAAATTCTAAGATTTGAAAAATATTCAAGTTTAAAAATGTTTAGATTCCAAAATTGTTCAACTTGAAAATATTCAAATTTTAAATTGTTCATATTATTAAGAATCCAAGGAAACAACAAAAATTGAAAAATTAAACGAAAAAGGAAAAAAGACCGAAAAGAATCAGCCAAACCGACCAGAAAACAAAAAAACTGAAAAAACTATCTGAGAACTTTCTAGAACCTTCCTAAAACTGAAAATTAACAAAATTTGATATAAGCGTTGGTGTCGGGCCAGTGATTACTAGGGTACCATGACCCATCTGCTACTAGGCCTAGCTCAAAGGGTCAGCTGCTTCACAGGGGATGACGCCCTGAGCACCTTGGCGGGAATCCTCCGCGAGGCTCCCTCTCGAGGGGCCTCCTTCTAGAGAGCCTCACGAGGAAGGTACTCCCCCGACAAGGGACCGCGCGAAGCACACTCGGGCGACAGTGCCCCGGTGCTGAAGGACTGAAAGAACCACTGACCTACCCTTTCCACAAGGAAGGCATCTTCCTCTTCACCAAGCTAGGAGTGGCCGGCAACGCCTGCGCTAGTAGGGACCATCTCTCCCTATCTGGCGGAGGAAGAACGTGCATGAGGAGGAAGAGAAAATGCCCATGGCACTCCACCATGGACCAGGTCCATGGGCTAGGACCAATGTAACCTACCTGCCCACTTCCTTATCGCCATATGGTAAACCTTCCTGTCATGATCACGGGAAGAGGACCGGGGCACCTATAAAGAAGGTAGGGTAGCACCGTAGGAAGGGATCCAACCTTATCCTACCTATGGAAACCCTAGCTTTCTCCTAGCTAGGAACCCTAGATCTGATCGCCTGATAAGCACCTTGTACTATAACCCTCGCTAAGCAGTGCAAGCAATCTACACAAATAGGAGTAGGATTTTACACCGCATGGTGGCCTGAACCTGGGTAAACTCTATGTGTCCCCTATTGTGTTTTCTGTTGTTTTCTTGCCAAGGTCACCAAGGGTTTGTGGAGATAGAGTTCATCCTCCTATGTTTGATTTTATCCTAATTTGAGAGGTACCCTGCAGGGACAGTCTCCGACATTTGGCGCGCCAGGTAAGGGGTTGAGGCGCATCTCCCACCCCTTCATCGACATGGCCGACATAACCCGGATAGAGCGCTGAAGGGGTTCGGGGCAGAAAACACAAAAATTCCCATGCAAACACACCTAACTGCTAGGATCTATCTAGGACTAATAAAGTAACGACCGAGGTTTCGGATACATACCCTTGTAGTCTGAAAGCGGTTAACGTTTTGAGGGGAACATGGATGATGAAGTCCTACTCGTAGCTAACCTCAAGGTCGCGAAGCTCCTCTCAAGTCACCTCTTTCAACATTGTGCAGCAGTCTGGCTCATGACACCCAAGGTGCCACTAATGGTAGCACCCTCGTGGTTTCGCACACATACGGTGTACGATGACCTCCGGTTCACTGATCCCTACCAAGACTGTGGAAGTAGATCCTATAACTGGAATCCCTGTAGTGCAATGGCGTGTTGTAGGTGTCATCTCTTGCGTGTACAGTTCCAATGGGACGCAACAACGACGAGAGAGAGAGAGAGAGAGAGAGAGAGAGAGAGAGAGAGAGAGATCAATCCCCATGTGTAGTTCCAAAGTTTGTAAACCATACGTGAGGGAGAGAGAATTCCCTGAGGAGATTCCTCAGAGAATTATTGAATTATTGTTTTGTTTATTCCTCCCATGGACACCCCTTTATATAGATGGAGGGATTTGTACTCTCCCCAAAGTGTTTCCTATGTGGGACTAAACAAGGTAGAGGGGGAGGCGCCATGGGTCTCTATAGCACCATGGGCCAGCCGGCCGGGGGAAGCCCCACCCCGCGCGCAGCCCTAGGCTGGTCGGGTGGGCCCCAGGCAGCAACTAGGCCTTGGCCCCTTTTTCCCTTGGCCCTTCCCTATGGTAGTTTCCCTCTTGGGCCCATTTCCCAAGGGAATTTGGCCCATTAGTGGAAATGCCCTTTCAAAATTAAATTTTAATATTATATTTAATATTAATTAATATTTAAATACATATTACAAAATCCTTTTGACCTGAAACACCTTTCGGTTTCCTCCGAACGACTCTAGAATCTCTTGGAGCGATTCCGGTTCTCTCATGAAACTCTTCTGGTTTTCTCTTCTCTTTCATCTGGTGATTCCTATACATCCAGAATGATCTCCTAGCATCATCGTACCCTTAGGTTTATTTCCCTAGTGGCTCGGGAATGACACAGACATGATCTCCATCAATGATCAATAGCGGGATTGGGATTCCCATAATGAACCATGTGCATTCCACGATGTAATGTCGTTCCAACCGTAAAACACCGAGTCCAATTTCCCTTTGTTACTTGGATACGAATTTTCGAGATCTAATCATCGGTATCATATACCTTATTCAATCTCGTTACCGACAAGTTCTGTTTTACTTGTTCCCGTGATATTCCATCCCCGTGACCTAGTCACATATTGTAACATTTATGGATGTAATCTCACCAAGTAGGCCGTGTGTATCTTCCCGTCACGCGGGTGAACAAATCCCAATCTTGATACATAGGACTCAACTATTCCTCTGGAATACCTGAAAACACACCTTTATGGTCACCTAGTTACGGACATGACGGTTGATGCGATCAAAGCAGCCTCAGGAGATAGTGATTAATATGATCTCACGGTCTAAGGAGAAGGATACTATGCTTCTAACTATTGCAATGATGAACATGTGACTTGATCGTGCCGCAGTACCTATCTTCGGGTAATGTCCATCATATCATTATATGACTCTGTTGTCAATTGACATAAATGCTCCATGATCAGGAAACCTTGATCATCGGTTGCCCAAGGAACTAGTATAAATAGAGGCTACTATGGACTTGGTTTGTTTCCTACCATACCTGTATCAATGTTTTCGCTGGATACAGTTATAACACAATATGAAACTATCACGAACTAATTGAGATATGATAATAAAATCCATTTATTATTTGCCCTAGGGCATATCTTCTTCAGTCTCTCACTTGCACTAGAGTACAAATAATATAGTTTGTGTTTGCTGCTAGTCATAACATCATATGATGATACCAATAAGCATGCTTGCTCATGGAAAACATGTTGTCCTTGATCTGGTTTACCAGATCCATATGTCTTTTGCAAATCTTTAATGTCTTCCTAGTTTTGACATTCATCACATAATGTGTTGAAGTATTCGTTTGGCGACAGAGTGAGACTTTGTTTCTACTGTTTGCGATGACGGTCGATCAGTCAATTGGACTTTAACTATTGTCATGTAAACTCTAGAAACACACTTAGCAAAATTCAAACTTCTATAGCCAAATCAACTATATTATCCACTTCAGAAGTAGTCACATATATACTTTTATATCTATGTGGATCCTAATCATTAGTGCATAGAATGCAACTATGATGCCTAATCTCTTGCTTCTTACAATTTAAGGATAAACTTAACTCTGGTTAGTGATTAACTCAGGAATCACCTCAAGACATGTTCTTACAACTAAGAACCTATTATTTTAACCAAAAACTAGGTCACATTACATTGAGTATATAATATGGTTACATGGAAGAACCTATGACTAAGGCATAGGAGATGCAACACATCTCTTTTATTTCCTTTTAACCACATGTGCAATACTGAGATTAACTCAATGATTCATCTAGATATACAAGTAATAACTTCTTTCTTGCCTTGTTCCATTCTAAACTTCTTCACAACCTTATCTAGGACATTCTGAACATCTTTAGAATCAAATACAGAAAGCATTCGACAATAACATTTATTAAACTTATCAATCTATCTCAATAGATTTCAATGTTTAATACTTTGTTCGACTTCGTCCATAGGATATTTACTAACTAAATATCATTAATACCAATTACATCATTCATCATATGTCATCCACATATTTCAGAATGGTGTCATGCTCCCACTCAAATATGGCATCCACATACGAGATCCATGGATTTCACTTAGCTCCCACTCAAAATATGTTGCTTACCTATTAAGATTTAGCCAAGCTATTTACCTCCCACTCAAATGCAGATCCTCTCAATAATCTTGGACATTCCAAAATTCTTTGATCATCCATCAAATTGAGAATTCCATCTACGAGACACTAGCATTCATATGGCTTGACAAAACTTGCTTGTTGTACAAATTACAACCCTTTTTCAATCTAATTATTGAAGAACATACAGTTTTCACAAACTTCTACCAATTACCAAATTGGAGTAATTGCTGGTGTAAATCCAACAAACTCAAGCATCGCTACATATTGTAGTCAATCCTTTAAATTTGTCAAAACTTACTTTGTGATAAATCGAGCTTTATATCTTTTTTTAAGTTTCATTCCTTCCTAATGACTTTACAGTCATTTGGAAAGGTTAAGTAAACAACTTTACTTAATAAGATCAAGTAACATATTACTTTGTGATCTTAAATGTAACTTAATATAGGATTTTATGATTCCTAGTCATTTCTTGCACTTAGGTCCATCATGCTTCTTCATAGTCCGTAGGTATGTCTTGTTCTAATTAACATGACAAGTGAATCAAAAATATAATTTCGCAAACTTGCAGAATATATTCTTGAATCCTACTTTCTTTAGTAAAAGTATTTTTTGAAACTTTATGATTATTATAATTAATTTATCCTCTGTTTTGAGAGTTTGGTTTCCAAAACTAATTCCGTTGCACCACTCGAAAAACTGGAGGTAAGGTCAAATACCTTGTTTTGAACTTTTATTTTTTTCCACCCGCATCTTCATCAAGAACCTATTCTTGAGAAAGCACAATATCTCGGACAACAACAAGTTTACCCTTTGTGAAAGATGTATTCATAGTTTCCTAGGAATACACTACAAAGATTTGTTTATTCGCCACGACTTCAAATTATCGAAATCTCCAGAAATTCCAAAATTCCATAAATCTTATGGTGTTGTTTCCACAAATCTTTAAGATGTTCCTTATATTTCAAATTGAGTGTTTTCTATTTATTTCTAACTCTAAACGATAACTATAACTTAGTAAGAGATAATATTCAGACCATATGTATCTAGTACAATATGATTATGATATTCACACAAGTCAATACACTTTGAATTTGTCCAATTATCATAATTTGTGAAACTACATTCATAAGTCCTTTTATGACAAAACTTAACTTTGAATACTTAGTCATACCGATCAAATCATAGAGACTTTTGTATTCTTGTTAATTCAATATCCTACTTCATTCTGAAATCATTTGAACAATTCAAATAGTTTCAAACTTTGTGTTTCATTAATAAAATACTCATATTCATTTAAATCCACAATGAAGTTATGAAATAATGATGTCCACTATTTGTCGAAAATACAATAAATCACTATGTATAAGATTCAACAATCCTTCGCATATAATCGTTTTATCAAAATGCAGAGTTTTAGTAATTTTGCCTAATGAGGCATGGTTTTGCAAAGTCAAAAGATCGAATATAAGACCCCAATTTTCATTAGAATTAAAAATATGCAATAACCAGCATGACTTAAACAATAGTGTTATTCAATATTTAAACTTGGATATCTTTTAGAATTTTAATCCTTCATAAATGCTTAAACTATTATCATTAACATAGTGATGAGAATACCTTTTTTAAAATCATAATGTGACCATAAAAAGTATCATTCATAATAATAATACAACTGTCTTGTAACTTATTCATATGAATAATCGTCTCAGCAAAAAGCAAGATACACAAACAATGATTACAAAATTTTATTCAAGTCCACTAATCTAAATGATAAACTTTGAGGGAAGGAGTGATGTCAGCATCAATTATCTTAACTGTCGTTATCATGCCTCATTGCCCATATCTTTAGGCAATTCTCAGGTAGATAATCTTGTTTTCACAAAACAGGACAAGTATCAAATACTTGTAAACTGCAATGAGTTTTGCAAGAATAACATTTATAATTTGTATATATCAAATATATACATGTTTCATCCATGACCTCCACTGCAATCAAGCCCTTCTGCGAGTTCTTTAACTCTGTCATGAACTCATGAAAGGTGAACTATTCATCTTTGACGATATAGCCCATGACAACATCTTTGTGACTGAGAAGAAGTGAGTGCAATGCCCCATTTGCCACAAGGTTGTTCGTAGTCCACATCATATGTGTGGCGTTCCACTAATGGCATCACCCTTGTGGTTTTGCACACATATTGTATACGGCACCGCCATCCAGTTCTCTGATCCCTGCCGAGAGTCCAGAGTAGATCCTCTAGCTGGAATCCCTGTTGTGCAACATCGTGCTACATGTGTCATATCTTGTGTGTACAGTTCCAATGGAAACCGCACCAGCACAACAACAACGAGAGAGAGAGATCTCAATCACCATGTGCAGTTCCAAACTTTGGGAACCATACGCGAGGGAGAGACATAATTCCCTGAGGAGATGCCTCAGAGAATTATTGACTTATTGTTGTGTTTATTCCACCCATGTGCACCCTTTTATATAGATGGATGGATGTGTAACCTTCCCAAAGGGTTTCCCATGTGGGACTAAACAAGAGAGAGGGAGGGGAGGCGCCATGGGCCTCTAGGGCACCATGGTCCAGCCGTCCAGGGGCCATCCCCACCCTACGCACAACCCTAGGCTGGCAGGGTGGGCCCAGGTGGTGGCTAGGCCTTGGCCCCTTTGGCCCTTCCCTTTGGTAGTTTCCCTCATGGGCCCTTTTCCTAAGGGAATTTGGCCCATTAGTGGAAATACTCTTTCAAATTAGATTTTAATATTATATTTAATATTAATTACATTAATTAATATGTAAATACATATTACAAAATCCTTTTGAATAGAAACACTTTTTGGTTCCCTTTCGATTTCCTTTGAATGACTTCGGAATCTCCCGGAACGATTCTGGTTATCTCACAGAACTCTTTTGGTTTTCTCTTCTCTTTCATCTAGTGATTCCTATACTTCTAGAATGATCTCCTAGCATCATCGCACCCTTAAGTATGTTTCCCTAACGGCTCTGGAATGCCACAGACATGATCTCCATCAATGATCAATAGCGGGATCGTGATGCACATAATGATCTTATGCCTTCTACAATGTAATGTCATTTGAACTGTAAAACATCGAGTCCACTTTCCCTTTGTTACTTTGATATGACTTGTCCGAGATCTGATCATTGGTATCATATACCATGTTCAACCTCATTACCGACAAGTTCTGTTTTACTTGTTCCCGTGACATTCCATCCGCGTGACCTAGTCACATGTTGCAACATTTATGTATGTAATCTCACCAAGTCAGTCGTGTGTATCTCCCTGTCACGTGGGTGAAAAAATCCCGAACTTGATACATAGGCCTCAACTATTCCTCTAGAATACCTGAAACACACCTTTATGGCCACCTAGTTACGGACATGACGGTTGATGTGATCAAAGCAGCCTCGGGAGATAGTGATTAATATGATCTCACGATCTAAGGAGAAGTATACTACGCTTAACTATTGCAACGATGAACATGTGACTTGATCGTGTCGCAATACCTATCTTTGTGTAATGTCCATCATATCATTATATGACTCCGTTGTCAACTAGCATAAATGCTCCATCATCAGGAAACCTTGATCACTGATTGCCCAACGAACTAGTATAAATAGAGACTACTAGGGACTTGATTTGTCTCATAGCACATCTGTATCAATGTTTCCGCTTGATATAGTTATAGCATAATATGAAACTACCACGAACTAATTGAGATATGATAATAAAATCCATTTATTATTTTCCTCTAGGGCATATGTCCTTCAAGCGCGCTCGTCGCCGAGCCGCTGCCCAAGCGGAACCTGTCGTCAATGACAAACCACGCCGTGCCAACGGTGACCGTCCTCACCGGGAGCGTAGGGTGGGGCATGACGAGGCACACTCCTCTATCCCCGCCGGACAGTAGAAACAACACACCGATACACATACCATGTCCGTCTCTAGGGGCGGGCAACAACAACCCCTTTCCTGAGGCTGCATTGCTCATGGCGCAAGAGCTGCTATGCTACTGGCTAGATCCAGTCACGTAGGACGCGTGGCTCCAATGCATCATTGAGCTCATCAACATTGCTAGCATCACCCCGGTACACTCTTGCTCCTCGATGCCGCCACCAATGTAGACCCCGCAGGTGGGGAAGGTGGAAAACCACTCTCCACCACCACCACCACCACCTCCTCTAGCAGGAGGAAGCATGTGAGCCCCTCCACCTCGCTCCCACAACGCTTCCTTTCCACATGTCATCCACACCCAACAACGTCATCGAGAGATCTCTGGAGGATGCCCATGTCTCCATCAAGAAGCACCACAAGCACCAAGAGCGTACCATCGTGGAGGCCGCGGTGAAGGGAATGAACAACCACGCCACCATCGTTGGAGGCACACCCTCATACAACAGCAACTGTCTCTCCTTCACCAAGGATCTACACACCATGGTGTGGCCCCTCAAGTTCAAGCCAGATCTTCCCCCGTGCTACGATGACAAGGAGAACCCCGTTGAGTTCCTACAGCTCTACACCGTAGGTTTCTAGGTAGCGGGAGAAGATGACAAGGTCATGGCAAATTGGTTCCCGATGGCCCTCAAGGATGCAGCTCGCTCCTAGCTGATAAAAATCTCCTCCAGGAATCGGCCACCTCGTGGAAGGATTTGTTTGAAAAGTTTGTTGCTAACTTCAAGGGCACATATGACCATCCACTCACTCTCAACGACCTCCCGTGGTGCGCTAGTAGCCTGGCGAGACACTCCGGAAATACATCTAGCACTACAGCCATGTAAGAAACAAGGTATCGCAGGTCACCGAAGCGTCCACCATCTCCATCTTTTCCACATGCGTCACCGACATCAGGATGCTCGAGAATATCTCCATGAAAAATGACCTCAGTTCGGCAGTCGAGCTATTCAAGATGGCGAAAAAGTGCACAAAGGCTAAGGAGGGGTGCTTGTTGAAGCACAACAACCCTGACGCGACTACCGCTTCCGTGCCTGCCAAGAAGAAGAAGGAGGACAAGGAGCCCAAGCGCAAGACTCCGACGGTACTCATGGACGAACCTGAGCACAAGCACCGGCAATGACAAGGAGAGGGACGACTGTCTCTACTGCATCTTTGACAAGATGCACTCTCACATGACGGAAGATTGCATCTTCGGCCACCACCGTGACCGTAGCCACTTCTTTTGCCCCGGTTTTTCCATGGAGACATTCGAGAAGTTCCAAGTGCCTTACGAGCACCTGATGCCTACCCGAACCTTCTTGGGAGGGACTGATGGAACAACCATGCCCCTAGGGCGGGTAAGACTCCCTGTCACATTCAGGACCCACAAGAACTATCACACCGAGCATATCGACTTTGATGTGGCGCATGTAGGCCTGCCCTACAATGCCATACTCGGCTACCATGTGCTGACGAAGTTCATGGCATTGACCCACCACGCCTACAACCACATCAACCTTCCGAGGAGTAGTGGCACCATCACCATCCACGATGATCAGAAGGATGTAGTCTACTCCATCCAGCACGTCTACAAGGCTATGGCTACCACCCACCCCTCTGACAAGGACGCCATTGAGCTCCCTGCCAAGAAGAAGTAGTTGTGGTCTCAAGAGCGGCCGCGACCAATAAGGTGCCACTGGACGCTAGTGGCTTGGGGCTACCGTCACCATCGGCACCCACCTACCTAACAAATAGGAAAGCGCGCTCGTCGCCTTCCTACGGGAAAATTCTTACATGTTCGCATGGACACCGCTGGACATGCCTGGTGTACCTAGGGAGGTGATCGAGCACCACTTGGGAGTGTGCCCCACTGTGCGTCCCATGAAGTAGAAGGTGCATCATACGACACCAGAGAAGCAGGAATTCATTGTCAAGGAAGTGGAAAAACTCTTGAAGGCCGAAATCATCTGCAAGGTTGACTACACGGACTGGCTGGCCAATATAGTGGTGGTCCCCAAGGTTACCAGTGGAGGGTGCCTATGTAGTGACTTCACGTACCTCAACAAGGCCTGACCTAAGGACCCGTATCCACTGCCGCACATCGACCAGATCATGGACTCCACAACAGATTGTGACCTCCTTTGCTTCTTGGATGCTTTCTCAGGCTACCACCAAATCAAGATGGCAAAGGAAGATGAGGAGAAGACATCGTTCATCACCCCTTGCGGTTCGTTATGCTACAAGTTCATGCCCTTCGGCCTCAAGAATGTCGGAGCAACCTCATAGAGGCATATGTGCATTTCCCTCGGCGAGCTGATGGGAAGAAATGCTGAAGAATACGTTGATGACATCATTGTCAAGACTCATGAAGAGCGCTTGCTCATCATAGACCATGAGGAGACCTTTGCCAATCTGTGCAAGGTAAACATCAAGCTCAACCCTGCCAAGTGCATCTTCAGGGTATCATCGGGCAAGCTTCTTGGTTTCCTCGTCTCGCACCGTAGCATTGAAGCAAATCCTGACAAGGTCCGTGCCATCAAAGAAATGCGGCCTCCGAGGTGGCTGAAGGATATGCAGCGCCTGGACGGATGCATGGTGGCTCTTGACCGTTTCATCTCAAGGCTCAGCGAGAAGGCATTGCCATTCCTCAAGATCATGAAGCGCTCAGGAACATTTAAGTGGACTCCAGAAGCTGATGCCACCTTCGAACAACTCAAGTGGTATCTCACCAGCCCGCCAATCATGGTCGCCCCACAGACTCGCGAGCCTCTACTACTTTACATGCAACCACATCGCAAACAACAAAGTGTGGTCATCATTATAGAGAGGGAGGAGCCACCCAACTCCAAGAAAGGTACTATCTCAGCAAGCCTTGGCCCTTCTGATGCTGGAACCACACATGTGGTACTAGCCAAGGTCACTGACCTCACCGAGGGGGAGAGCCTCGCTGAGCCACCTGAGAAGAAATCCTTAGCGCCTAAAGAGCCAAGCCTCTTGCAACACCCTGTCTACTTTGCCAGTACAGTGCTGCGAGACACACGTGAACGATACACAATGTAGCGGAAGCTACTCTGCATGCTTCTCATAACCTCTAGGAAGCTGTGACACTACTTCTAAGGACATCCCATCAAGGTCGTAACCAAGTAACCTTTGGAGACAATGTTGCGCAACCCCAATGCCACCGGCCATGTGGTGGAGTGGGCCATCGAGCTGGCATTCCACACTACCACAACTATAAGAGCGCGACCCTAGAGGACTTCACCATAGAATGTACGAACCCTCCACAGTGGACCTCCCTGAGGAATCACAACTGCCAGCGAATCTAGCTCCGGGGAGCTGGTCCATGAACTTTGACGGCATGTTCGCACATCACGCGATGGCTGGTGTAGTACTGACCTCACCAACTGGAGACAAGGTCTACTAATAAATATAGATCCTCTTCAAGGAAGGAGACAAGTGCTCTAACAACATCGCCGAGTATGAGGGCCTCCTCGCTGGGATCAGGGCTACAATCACACTCGGGATCAAACACATCACCATAGAAGGATACTCTCATCTTCTTGTCAATTTATCTAATAAGAGATACAAGGCCAAGGACAACCACATGGAGACATAGCTTGAGGAGGTTCGTAGACTCGAGAAGCATTTCCTCGGCATGGAGATCAAGCACATACCTCACAAACAAAATGCAGAGGCTGACGAGATTGCCAGTCGTGCTTCGTGTCGCGAGCCCTAGCGACCGGGAGTCTTTTGAGAAGAGGGTGCTAACACCATCCACAAGACTAGCGACACCAGCCTCGCCGAGGAATTCCTCCCACCACCACCAACAGGGGCACCCGATTGCGGTCCTCATATGATGGCAATCACTCATCAAGTTGTAACTTGGATTAATGAGATCCAGGGTTACCTGAAGGCGGGAACCCTCCCCGAGGATAAGGCTACAGCCGAGCGCATCGCACTCCACTCCAAGAGCTACTGCATGGTGGATGGAGACCTCTACCACAGGCGCCCCAACGACGTAGCACTACGCTCTGTCTCCACGGAAGAAGGCTGCACACTACTCGTGTACATACATGCTGGAGAATGTGGACACCACTCCTTGTCATGCACCCTCATCGGTAAGGCCTTCCGCAATGGTTCCTACTGGCCAATAGCACTCCCCGACGCAACTAAGCTCGTCAAAATGTGTGAAGCATGTCAATTCGACGCTAAGAAAGTCCTCCAAACGGTGCAAGAACTACAAACCATCCCGCTCTCATGGCCATTGATGTTTACACACTTATATTCTTGTAGATAGTTGTTGGGCCTCCAAGTGCAGAGGTTTGTAGAACAGCAGCAAGTTTTCCCTTAAGTGGATCACCCAATGACGAGGGTTTAACTCATCAATGCCCATTGTTATGGACTTGGGTTTTGGATAAGGAGGGAGCACTGGAGACATCTATCGGCTAGCAAACAAGCACACAGGGTACTCAAAGATTTACCCAGGTTCAGGCCTCGTAGAGGTCCCTACTCCTGCTTGTCTGCTCGTGGAATTATCAAAGCAATAGAAGATTACAATGGTACGCAGATGCAATCTGGCGAGGGTTGTGGAAACTAGGGTTGCGTGTGTCCTCCTGGCCGCCCCCTCATAGCCTTTATATAGGTAGGCTAGGTCTCGGGTAGCAGGTCGAGTCGGTTACAAGTTAGGGTTTTCCCCTTCAAACTTTCTATCTTTAGCTTCTTCTTGTTCTTCAAGCAATCGAGAGTCCGTAGGTTACTCGAGTCCTTCATTTGGGCCTTGGCGACATCGTGGGCCTTTACGTATTTAGTCTGTACATACCAAGCTCAAGTACCTGTAGGATATACCCATGTCAGTAGCCCCCGAGTGTCCAGTGGAATCGTAGATTTGACTGGGGACTTTTTTGAAGTCTTTTGAGTGCATGAATGAGTATATTTCGATTGCTTTGTTTGTGTCATAGGGATTGTTGATGTGCGTGCCTGATTTAACCAAAGTATCGGTATCAGTTAACCACCTTAGGGTGAAACAACGCAATCTACTCAAACTCGAGTCCCTGGACTTGAATCCAGAAAAGTGCTGGCGTAATTTGACTCAAGCCATGGAGGTCTTATAGGAGTCGAATTCCAGTTATATGGGTGTGAGCACTCGACGCGTCCGTCAAGGCATGTTCATCGTACCTGTAGGTATGGATATATTTCTGGTAGTGCGCAGCTAATGCATTGTTAGGCCTTATTCAGGTCTTACCTTCATGCTGTAAGCGCGGCATCCGAATTTTATCATCGCGGAGACGATTCGGGTGACCCAGGAGACACAGTATCTTTGTAGGGAAAAATTTATGAGGCGGTGTCGCCATGAGTTTCGAGTGTGGATGTTATCAACACACAGTTTTTTGTATAAATATTCATAGGGTGCGCGACCAGCGCTCCCTATGGGAGTAGCCCCCGAGTGCCTGGTTGAGTCGAAGACTCAGGGAGGGACTGAAGAATCTTTTTGCGACTGTTGTCGTCTTTTGTTTGCTTGTTTCAGTCGAATTTGTTTCCGGCGCTCCCTATGGGAGTAACCCATGTCCATAGTCAAGCCATGCTTCGAGTGGTTGGGGTTGCTTTGATTATCCATGTTCCTGAAAAAGAAGAAAAATCGTAGGGTGTGCGACCAGCGCTCCCTATGGGAGTAGCCCCCGAGTGCTTGGTGGAGTCGAAGACTCGAGCAAGGACTAAAGTAGTCGAATTCTTCTGCTGTGTAGCTTTGATGACGTTAGTGCTGACGATTTCATGACCTCAGGAGCCCGCGTGAGCGAGTTTGACGGGACGTGACGAGCAGTTGGTCCCACTCTCTGACTTTGATTTGACTGGGCGTGCGTAATCTTTATTTTAACTGCGCCTCCTCGATTTCCACGCGTAATGGGAGCAGTGGAGGGACGGTTTGCGCTTCCACTCCTCCACGTGTCTAGCATGATGTTTGCCACGCGTCCAGTAGGGTTTCTATGAGCCGTTGGATTGCATCTTCCAGGGGTTAAGTAGCAGTGCTGCGACGGTAATTTCTCATCTGCTCGCATTCATCCTTTGCTTCCATCGCCATTGCCGCTACTCCTCTGCTTTTTCTGCGCTCGTCTTGTCCTTGACGCTGGACCAGCTCCGCTCGTTTCCAAGCTACTTCCTTCAGTCGCATCGCTGCCGCGCAATGGGGAAGAAGAAGGGAGGTGCTGCGGCAAAAAAGAAAGGCGACTCCGCCGCTGCAGGCACCAGCGCTGCCGCCGGAGAAAAGAAGAAGGGCACGGGCACCCGCGTCACGAATGGCACGTGGCATCCCTCCATCATCAAGTCATCAAATCTCTGTGTTCTTCGCCAAGACGGAGTGCTGTCTGACACAGTCGCCGACACGCGTGTCCCCGATGGTGAGACAATTCCTTCTCCTCCCGCTGGTTTTCAAGTGATGTTTTTGGCATTCATCATTCGCGGTCTCTCCTTGCCTCTTCACCCCTTTTTTAGGGGCCTCCTGTTTCTATGGGCTTCAGCTCCATCAGCTGACCCTGAACTCGATCCTCCACATCTCTTGCTTCATTACCCTCTGCGAGTGCTGGCTCAGAATCGAGCCGCACTTCGGCCTCTTCAAGCGCCTCTTCAAGTTGAAGCGCCAATCTGCATCTGGCTCTTTAGTCTATGATGTAGGTGGTTGTGGAATTCACGTCGACCCATCCGCCACTTATTTTGACATCAAGCTCACAGCGTCCGTCCAAGGGTGGAGGGACAAGTGGTTCTACATCCGCGATGAGAAGGTTGGCGATGATCACTTTGGACTCGCACCGTTCGATCCCGCGACGCCGTGCAATAGGAGGCGCTCCTGGAAAAATGTAGTCATGCCTGGCAAATCTGTGGAGACGGATGTGCTGTACGAGCGTGTCTGCAACCTCGAGAGTCGCCTCGGCACAGAGGAGGGAGGCTGCGCCCTCATTCGCATGTGGTTGCACCGTCGTGTCCAGCCCCTGCAGGCCAGAGTCCACCCCATGTTTCAGTGGACTGGCGCTGACGATCCCACTCGCGTGTCTGCCGATGGCATGTCTGCGAGTGAGGTGGACAAAAGGGTTCGACTGGTCACCAAGTACAGTGTCAAAGATGTGCTCCCCAGTGAGCCAGTTGTTCCTCCATTTGATGCTGCTAACCCTTGTCCTGAGGTATAGTTGTGCTACGCAGTAGCTTAGTTTGTCGATTGCTTTTCTGCTGTTTATTTACTTTTTGCTGAACTTGTTGTCTGTATGTAGGATTGGGCGATGTCGCCTTGTATGCCTCCTCTTCCTGAGGGAATTATCCCTCGTGAAGCCTTGGAAGAGGACGAGTCGGAGTCGACCGTCCCATCTGATGCGGAGGAGGAAGCCCCCGAGTCCGGTAGTCCGGATACTCGCAAGCGTTCGCGCAGCACGGATTCCGATGCGTCGTCTCCTTTGACTCCGGAAGGTGCGGGTGTAGGTGCGGAGTCGCCAATTCCTGCCATTCCTGTGAGCGTCGTGGCACCATCCTCTCGCAAGAAGATGTGATTGCCCAAGGAGTCCTCGTCAGAGTCGGGGGAGCCCACTTTTGATTTTGACAAGTTTGATTGGTAAGTTCTCTAGTTTACTTGCTCTTCTCTGTTTTGCCTTTGTTGGCTCGTCTCTGGGTTTGCCCTTTATTGATGTGGATTTTGTCTTGTAGTCAAGAGGCGTTGTCCAATTTTTGAAAGAATCAGGAGTCGCGACCTCAAAGGCCAAGAAAGAGGTTGAGCGTGCTCCTTCCCCTCCATTGGCGTCCCACTCTGGGCACAACTCTTCCAGTTCTCCTCATGCAGGGGAGCATCGAATGGTTGCCTGGATGACTGCGCACCAAACGACTTCGGAGTCTTTGGAGGATCATGTAAGTGTAGGCTTTTTCTTCTTTTTAATGTTGCAGTCGGTGGCTTCTTCTGATCCTTTGTTATGTGATAGCTCCTTGTGAAGGAGGCCGCGCACTTGGCAGACCAAGTTCTTGCGATGGGCCACCAGCATGCGATGCTGGAGACGCGTCATCGCGTGGTTGAGAGTGAGTGTCCTGCACTTCTTCTTCTTCTTCTTCTTCTTCTTCTTGTAATTTGATATAGTCGACTGATAGTCAAACCTTTTTTGTTGTGTAGCTGAACATAATGCCCTCCTGCGCGACGCTGCCACCATGGAGAAAACTCTCACCGCGGCTGTGAAGGGTCGCGATGAGGCAATCGCGGCACGCGACGAGGCGCAAAGGCGCAAAGGGGATCTTCGTGCTTCCATTGCATCTAGGGAGAAGTTGTTCGAAGAATAGCTTTTCTCAATTGCAAAAGCCCTCTCAGGTACCTTGTTTGGACATCATTGTTGTTCTCTGTTTTTTATTTTGCCATTGGCGTTGATGTTTGATATTCATGTGTTGGTTTGTGTGCAGATGCCAGTGGTTTGAGCTTCGATCCTCAGGCCCTCCACCGCGATGACGCTTTGGAGGGCGCGCTTTCGGCAGTCGAGGACCGCAGCATCACCGTTCAAGATATGCTCTCCAAGGCCAAGGGCGTTCTCAGTCGCCTCCGGGAGGAGCTGATGCCCAAGGCTGAGATAATAGAGAATATGGGCGAGCTGGTGGAGTCTTTCGCCGGGGGTGTTCCCTCCAGCTTCAAGAACTCACTCCGCGCGGTTGGCGCGTCCATGTCACTTGCCATGGTGCAGGCCCACGGAGTCGCGATTGATCCTGCCGCTGTGTCGAAGGCGATGCCTGTTAGCGCAGACAGCCAGCAGGTAGTCTTTGATCCTTTCACGACTGCCTGTGGTAAATATGGGCCGCAGCTGATAAACACGGTCGTGAAGTATTCTGAGGAGCTACAGCGTGTTAAGGCGGTGAAGGCTGCGGCATCAGGGGCTGGCGGAAAGTCAGTGGCATCTGACACTGTCACGGACTCGATGAAGCCCCTGAAGCCGTCGAAGTTGAAGAAGCCAATCGCTCCTTAGTAGCTTTGTAATAGTGAACTAGTTTATGTCCTTTGTTAAGAACATGCCTGCTGGCGAGTGTATCTAGTCTTGAATGCACTTGAATCTTTTGTCTTTGTGTTGATTTGGTCATCTTATTTGTTTCTATCTTGGCTTGTGGTAGGGTACATCGAGTGATCCTTTGAGGGAAAATCAGGACTCGCCGCCTCTTAATGATACTTTGGCACCGCTGCAGTCCAGGGTAGATGAGCTGTCGCTGCTTTTGTGACCGCGTGAAGCAGCTGGAGCGTGAGTTGCCCGTGCTCCGCGGTAACGCAGATGTATGGAAGTCGAAGGCGGAGAAGGCCGCTGCCCGCGAGAAGTATGTGCTTGGCGAGGTGATGCAGTTGGGCGACCAATTCAAGTGTTAGTTTGCTTGCCCTTATCTTTTCCTTGTAGTCACTCGCAATGGTGCGCTGTACTTATGCTGCTATTGCTGCTTCGTGTAGTTGTCAACACGCATCTTCTGCAGGATGAGAAGGATAGAATTGCCATTCGTATGCATGATCTCACCTAGGAGCAACTTCAAGAGAGTTGATACTTCTGGGTAGATCATGATCGTGCGATTGCGCTGGCGACCCTGCAGGATCATGCGTCGCGAGTGCTGCATTTCCTGAAGAAGTCACGGTCATGCTTGAAGAACATTTATCGGACGATGTTTCCGCTGGATGTTACTCCGTCGAGCTTGCTGGCCCTTCTTGCCAAGTTTCAAGATCTGACCGCGGTTCGCGAGTGCGTGAGGCAATAGTTGGTGGCTGGTGCCAAGGCCGCTCTATCGCTGGTGCAACTGCATAGGCCTGACATAGATGTTGCGAAAATTGCGGCTAGGCCGCCTACGCCACCAGCAGGTTCTGCCTGGAATATGGTGCCGCACTACCAGGCCGTGGATCGCCCAGCAGAAGAGATCGTCGACTTCTTTGAGGAACAAACCAACGTCCTCTTGTTGCAGTAGTAGCTTAGTTGTATCCTGCACATAAGTGTACCCGTGTTGTAAAGTTCGTATAAATGTTGTATATAACTTATTGTCGAATATGTATAAAGAGCTTTGTGAGCATGAAGTGCGTTGCACTATGCGAGTCCTTTTCGTTAGCCTAGCCATGATTTTATCTCAGTCCCTTGTCAACCTGTCAGGTGCGTTGCAGCTAGGTTGATGTTGTGTCAAGGGTTTCGATTGATGTGCCAGCTACTCAGGATATCGTGTTTTGGTTCGTAGAACAGATGTATATAGGGTAGCGTAGCCCTCGAGTCGATAAGTTGCGGAAAAATAAAGGAAGATACAGAGTTTTGGGGCACTTAGCTTTATTTATTTGTGAGACAGTACGAGGTACAATGTGTGGCTAAGTAGCCTTGGCTGAGTGCCTTATTTGCGATGCAAAAGTAAAACGACTAAGGGTAGAAGCATCGCAGCTGTGCGACGTTCCAAGGGTTGGAGTATGCGACTCCTGTCTCTAAATCTTGAAGGCGATAGGCGCCACCTGTGATTACTTCTATAATCACGTATGGTCCTTCCCAGGGGGATTCGAGCTTGAGATGTCCTTGCTGCTTCAGTCGCAGGACCAGGTCGCCTTCGACGAAGGATCTGGGGCGTAGCCTCCTACTGTGGTAGTTGCGCAGGTTCTGCTGGTAGATCGTTGATCTTTCCGCAGCGATTTCTCTTGCTTCGTCAAGGAGGTCGACGGAGTCTTCGAGTGCGAGGGATGACTCTTGTTTGCTGTAAGCGACCATGCGTGGTGCCTTGTACCGTACCTCGGCGGGTAGCACTGCCTCGGCTCCGTGCACCATAAAGAATGGCGTGTAGCCCGTGGCACTGTTTGGAGTTGTGCGTAGGCTCCAGAGTACAGATTGCAGTTCGTCTGGCCAGCAACCCGTGGCTTGTTCGAGTGGCCGGAGGAGTCGCTTCTTGATGCCGCCGTAGACGAGCCCGTTTGCTTTTTCCACCTGACCTTTGGTCTGTGGATGTGCTACAGAGGCGTAGCTGATGTTGATCCCCAGGTTCTCGCAGAATTCTTGGAACTCCATGGATGTGAAGTTCGTCCCATTGTCGGTGATGATGCTGTGTGGTACTCCGAAGCGGTAGACAATGGATTCGAAGAACTTAACTGTGCTGTGTCCTAATTGGTTGGCCACTGGCATGGCCTCAATCCACTTGGTAAACTTGTCGACTGCGACCAAGAGGTAGACGTAGCCTCCTCGTGAGGACCTTGGGAGTTTGCCGACCATGTCGAGTCCCCATTGCGCGAAGGCCCAGGCCAATGGGATTGGCCGGAGCTCTGCGCCCGGTGCGTGCGGCTTATCTGCGAATCGTTGGGAAGCGTTGCATTTTTGGACGATGTCCTTGGCATCGCGCATGGCCGTAGGCCAATAGAACCCAGCTCGTAGAGCTTTGGCGATGAGGGCGCGACTGCCGGCGTGTTGTCTGTAGCTCCCCTCATGGATGTCGAGGAGAACAACTCTTCCGTCGGCCGTGGAGACGCATCGCTGCAGTACTCCTGTGATGCTGCGTTTATACAGTTCGCCGTTGATAACAACGAATGCCTTGGATCGCCGCGCGATGTGTCGTGCATCAGTCGGATCGTCCGGTAGCCTTTTGCCGAGGAGGTACGTGATGCACGTTTGCGTCCAGGATTGCGTGCTACCCGCGCGATGTTCCGTGCATCAGTCTGAAAGCGTGCCCGCCAAAGCGTCATCGCGGCGGAGGGCCTGAGGATCGAAGCTCAAACCGCTGGCATCTGCACACAAACCAACACATGAATATCAAACATCAACACCAACGGCAAAATAAGAAACAGAGAACAACAATGATGTCCAAACAAGGTACCTAAGAGGGTTTTGCAATTGAGAAAAGCTGTTCTTCGAACAACTTCTCCCTAGATGCAATGGAAGCACGAAGATCCCCTTCGCGCCTTTGCGCCTCGTCGCGTGCCGCGATTGCCTCATCGCGACCCTTCACAGCCGCGGCGAGAGTTTTCTCCATGGTGACAGCGTCACGCAGGAGGGCATTATGTTCAGCTACACAACAAAAAAGGTTTGACTATCAGTCGACTATATCAAAGGAGAAGAAGAAGAAGAAGTGCAGGACACTCACTCTCAACCACGCGATGACGCGTCTCCAACATCGCATGCTAGCGGCCCATCGCAAGCACTTGCTCCGCCAAGTGCGCGGCCTCCTTCACAAGGAGCTATCACATAACAAAGGATCAGAAGAAGCCATCGACTACAACATCAAAAAGAAGAAAAATCTTACACTTACGTGATCCTCCAAAGACTCCAAAGTCGTTTGGTGCGTAGTCATCCGGGCAACCATTCGATGCTCCCCTGCATGAGGAGAACTGGAAGAGTTGTGCCCGGAGTGGGCTGCCAATGGAGGGGAAGGGGCACGCTCAACCTCTTTCTTGGCCTTTGAGGTCGCGACTCCTGATTCTTTCAAAAATTGGACATCGCTAGAAGATGACGATGCCTCTTGACTGCAAGACAAAATCCACATCAAGAAAGGGCAAACCCAGAGACGAGCCAACAAAGGCAGAACAGAGAAGAGCAAGTAAACTAGAAAACTTACCAATCAAACTTGTCAAAATCAAAAGTGGGCTCCCCCGACTCTGACGAGGACTCCTTGGGCAATCACATCTTCTTGCGAGAGGATGGTGCCACGTCGCTCACAGGAATGGCAGGAATTGGCGACTCGGCACCTACACCCGCACCTTCTGGAGTCGAAGGAGACGACGCATCGGAATCCTTGCTGCGCGAACGCTTGCGAGTATCCGGACTACCGGACTCGGGGGCTTCCTCCTCCGCATCAGATGGGACGGTCGACTCTGACTCGTCCTCTTCCAAGGCTTCACAAGGGATAATTCCCTCAGGAAGAGGAGGCATACAAGGCGACACCGCCCAATCCTGCATACAGACAACAAGTTTAGCAAAAAGTAAATAAACAGCAGAAAAGCAATCGAGAAACTAAGCTACTGTGTAGCACAACTATACCTCAGGAGGAGGGTTAGCAGCATCAAACGGAGGAACAACTAGCTCACTGGGGAGCACATCTTTGACAGTATACTTGGTGACCAGTCGAACCCTTTTGTCCACCTCACTCGCGGACATGCCATCGGTAGACACGCGAGTGGGATTGTCAGCGCCAGTCCACTGAAACATGGGGTGGACTCTGGCCTGCAGGGGCTGGACGCGATGACGCAACCATGTGCAAATGAGGGCGCAACCTCCCTCCTCTGTGCCGAGGCGACTCTCGAGGTCCCAGACACGCTCGTACAGCACATCCATCTCCGCGGATTCGCCAGGCATGACTACATTTTTCCAGGAGCGCCTCCTATTGCACGGCGTCGCGGGATCGAACAGTGTGAGTCCAAAGTGCTCATCGCCAACCTTCTCATCGTGGATGTAGAACCACTTGTCCCTCCACCCTTGGACGGACGCTATGAGCTTGATGTCGAAATAAGTGGCGGATGGTTCGACGTGAATTCCACAACCACCTACATCGTAGACTAAAGAGCTAGATGCAGATTGGCGCTTCAACTTGAAGAGGCGCTTGCAGAGGCCGAAGTGCGGCTCGATTCCGAGCCAGCACTCGTAGAGGGTAATGAAGCAAGAGATGTGGAGGATCGAGTTCGGGGTCAGCTAATGGAGCTGAAGCCCGTAGAAACAAAGGAGGCCCTAAAAAGGGGTGAAGGGGCAAGGAGAGACCGCGAATGATGAATGCCAAAAACATCACTCGAAAACCAGCGGGAGAAGGAATTGTCTCACCGCCGGGGACGCGCGCGTCGGCGACTGTGTCAGACAGCACTCCGTCTTGGCGAAGAATATGGAGATCCGATGACTTGATGATGGAGGGACGCCACGCGCCATTCATGATGCGGGTGCCCGTGCCCTTCTACTTTCCGTCGGCGGCAGTGCTCGTGCCCACAACGGCGGAGCCGCCTTTCTTCTTTGCCGCAGCAGCGGTAGCCGTGGAATCGGCCACAACACCTCCCTTATTCTTCCCCATTGCGCGGCGGCGATGCGACCGAAGGAAGTAGCTTGGAAACGAGCGGAGCTCGTCCAACGTCAAGGATGAGACGAGCGCAGAAAAAGCACAGGAGTAGAAGCAATGGCGATGGAAGCAAAGGATGAATGCGAGCAGATGAGAAATTGTCCATCCACTGCTCAGAAAACCCTACTAAACGCGTGGCAAACATCGTGCTGGACACGTGGAGGAGTGGAAGCGCGAACTGTCCCTCCACTTCTCCCATTACGCGTGGAAATCGAGGAGGCGCAGTTAAAATAAAGATTACACACGCCCAGTCAAATCAAAGTCAGAGAGTGGGACCAAGTGCTCGTCACGTCCTGTCAAACTCGCTCACGCGGGCAACTGAGGTCATGAAATCGTGAGCACTAACATCATCAAAGCTATGCAGCAGAAGAATTCGACTACTTTAGTCCTTGCTCGAGTCTTCGACTCCACCAAGCACTCGGGGGCTACTCCCATAGGGAGCGCTGGTCGCGCACCCTACGATTTTTCTTCTTTTTCAGGAACATGGATAATCAAAGCAACCCTAACCACTCAAAGCATGGCTGGACTATGGACATGGCTTACTCCCATAGGGAGTGCCGGAAACAAATTCGACCGGAACAAGCAAACAAAAGACGACAGCAGTCGCAAAAAGATTCTTCAGTCCCTGCCTGAGTCTTCGACTAAACCAGGCACTCGGGGGATACTCCTATAGGGAGCGCTGGTCGCGCACCCTATGATTATTTATACAAAAAACTGTGTGTTGATAACATCCACACTTGAAACTCATGGCGACACCGCCTCATAAATTTTTCCCTACAAAGAGACTACGTCTCCTGGGTCACCCGGATCATCTTTGCGATGATAAAATTCGGATGTCGCGCTTACAGCGTGAAGGTAAGACCTGAATAAGGCCTGACAATGCATTAGCTGCGCACTAGCATAAATATATCCATACCTACAGGTATGATGAACATGCCTTGACGGACGCGTCGAGTGTCACACCCATATAACCAGAATTCGACTCTTGTAAGACCTTCGTGGCTTGAGTCGAATTATGCCAGCACTTTTCCGGATTCGAGTACGGGGACTCGAGTTCGAGTAGATTGCGTTGTTTCACCCTAAGGTGGTTAACTAATACCGATACTTCGGTTAAATTAGGCACGCACATCAACAATCCCTATGACACAAACAAAGCAGTCGAAATATACTCATTCATGCACTCAAAAGACTTCAAAAAAGTCCCCAGTCGAATCTGCGATTCCACTGGACACTCGGGGGCTACTGACATGGGTATATCCTACAGGTACTCGAGCTTGGTATATACGGACTAAATACATAAAGGCCCATGGTGTCGCCAAGGCCCAAATGAAGGACTCGAGTAACCTACAGACTCTCGATTTCTTGAAGAACAAGAAGAAGCTAAAGATAGAAAGTTTGAAGGGGAAAACCCTAACTTTTAACTGACTCGACCTGCTACCTGAGACCTAGCCTACCTATATAAAGGCTAGGAGGGGGGCGAGGAGGACACACGCAACCCTAGTTTCCACAACCCTCGCTAGATTGCATCTGTGTACCATTGTAATCTTCGATTCCTTCGATAATTCCACGAGCAGACAAGCAGGAGTAGGGACCTCTACGAGGCCTAAACCTGGGTAAATCTTTGAGTCCCCTGTGTGCTTGTTTGCTAGCCGATAGATGTCTCCAGCACTCCCTCCTTCTCCAAAACCCAAGTCCATAACAATGGGCATTGATGAGTTAAACCCTCGTCACTGCCTTTTTTTGGAACCAAAAACAGAAGAAAATAGGCAACTGGCACTGTGGCATCTTGTTAATAGGTTAGTCCCAGAAAACATATAAAAATACCTCAAAGTGTTGACAAAGCAAAGCAAAGTAGATACTAAACAAGCATGGAACATCAAAAATTATAGATACGTTTGCAACATATCAACATCCCCAAGCTTAACTCCTGCTCGTCCTCGAGTAGGTAAGTGATAAAAAGAAAGAATAATTTTTGAGGTGACATGGACCATCATAAACTTGATCAAAGTATTTGTAAAACATTGATAGTTGGGATCATAGTACTTCAACATAGCATGAAAGACAAAGTTCTAGCAATAAGACAAAGCAACTATGTTGCAACATGAAAAGGCACAAACAAAAAGATTCATGAATACTTTGCAAGACATTTGTTTGTTTCACATAAAGAAAACATAGCATGGTGGCATTCAGCTTGTCCCTCATAGAGTAGCAAACATAAATGCATAGGACACCTTCAAAGTTCATAAGAGTGACTAGATACAAATAGTTTAAGAACAAGCAATATCAAGGTTATGCATCAATCAACAAGTCTTGGGACAATGCACATAGAACTAAGAATGGCCACTATGCTCTCAAAGTAGGTGCATAAAGATAGAAGGTGGAGACTCAACATAAAAGTAAAAGAAAGGCCTTCCTAGAAGGAAGCAGGGATTCAAGTTTCATAAAGAGCTTCCAAAAATTATGGTACTTATTAGTTTGAGCTCTCATTGCCCCTATTATAAGCATCTTGAAGTGATTAAGGTTAAAGTGAACAAACTATGGAGTATATGCTTGACAAAGTATAAGTTGGAAATCTCATGTCCCTTGAATACGAGGGCCGCTCCTCATGCTACTCAAGTTTAGTTACCGGTAAGTTCTTGTCATAGTAAGTACATGTGTATCATAGAGAACCGCCAACGGGGTACCCCTTGCCCGATGATACGGAAGAATCCCCATATCAAAATTACAAGGCAAGGAGACAAAGAGCATCTCAGCAATCTTCTTATTTACCATGGGAAAATGGTTCTTTTTTCCTCTCTTTCCTCTTTCCTCTTTTCTCAAATCTCTTTTTTTCTCAATATCTGACTCTTTTTTTATAAGAAGAATGCTTCATAGACAACTCATTATGGTTATGCTGCAGGTTTCCACCATGACAACATGGATTAGACCGGTGGCCCAGGCGTTTCTCTAACACAGATACATAACTCGATGGACTTACAAGCTCCCCTTTCATTTCACACCGACGACATCCATAGACAAAAGAGCATGATATCAACTAGGTACAAAGTATAAGTGCAATGTTGAAAGCGTTCCCCATGACAGCATGGTTCTGCTAATCCCCAACATATAAGTGCAAGCATATACAACATAGAC
This sequence comes from Avena sativa, assembly GCA_916181665.1. Lineage (NCBI taxonomy): Eukaryota > Viridiplantae > Streptophyta > Magnoliopsida > Poales > Poaceae > Avena > Avena sativa. Next base: position 313,719,983 of record OV702286.1, read on the forward strand.
GACACAATGGTTCAAGTTTATTAAGGGCAAGAAAAGTAAAGTGTGCCATCAAGTTCATGAGAGCTTTAATCACTAGTTTTCTCATAACAAGTTTAATTCGGAAGGTAGATAAAAACATGAATATACTTGGAGTAGCAAATGCTAATAGGTAGGTATGGTGGAATCTTTGGAATAACTTGGTTTTAGGAGTTGGATCCAGGAGTGGAACTCATACTTGGTTATGGAGGCTAGCAAAAGACTGGGAGCGACCAACTAAGAGAGAAATAATGGCCATAATCATGCAAAGCGACAAAACATCATTAATTAAAGCATAAAGTGATATTAGAAGTGGAAAACTAAAGGATCATAAAGTCTATGGTGACTTGGGATAGTTATAACATGGTGTGAGCATGTGCCAAGTCAACCCAAATAAAGCATTAAAGGACAATACCACAATACTATGCTTTAATATGCTAAAACAATGCATGATTCTTCCAAGGCACATTAAGAAATCTCAGTTGTTTATAACATGTCATGCTACAACAAATATCACTAAGCATAAGGTCAAAGCAACATCAAGCATGGCATGACAAAGCATAGGCCACAGTCAAAAACAAGCTCTCTTTACCACTTAAGCATGAACTTTACCTACCCTTTTCCAATCCAAACCAAACTATTTTAAAACCAATGCATGCAAGAGGGGTCCAACCAATTTATTCAGCAAACTAATAAAACCAAGCAAACGAAAACCAAAAACAAAAACGAAGACGCTCCAAGAACAACACAACTTTGCATGAAACAATAAAAATGAAGTGTTTGGAAGAAACCTGGGATTTTTATTGATGAAGAAGGGGATGCCTTGGGCATCCCCAAGCTTTGAAGCTTGTACCTCTTGAATATTTCTGGGGGTGATATGGGGTGGCATCCCCAAGCTTGAGATTTTGTCCATTCTTCATCTCATTATATCATTCTTTCCCTACACCTGAAAATTTCCTTCATACAAAACTTCACACAATCTTCATTAGCAACATTAGTGTACTCAAGATAATAAGTTTTTGGGTTCAGTTTCAACACCAATAAAACTTACATTAAAACACAAGATACTGTAGAACTTCCCTCAAAAAGCTCAATTCCCCACAAAGAACTCAAAAAGGAATCAATAATAAGCAAATGCAAATAATGGCAGAAATCTGTCAAAATAGACCAGCAGATAGAAACCGATTTTTTCGAAGACCTTATGTTGCTCTAATCGAAAAGTGTTAAACTAAAGAAAGGTTGATAACAACCTGGGGCAGAAGCACAAAAAATTACAGCTCAAACCGACAAACAGAGATTTTACAAGAATTTTTACAGAGAAGCACAAAAATCTGTTTCGGGACAGCAACTTTCCCAAGCATTACTTCTCTCTCATTAGAGGTTACTCTTGGCACAAAAAGCAAATAAAAAGGATAAGGAGAGGTTATTACTGAAGAAATAACTTCCAAGACTCAACTAAAACTTTTGGGTTATCTCCCAATAAGTACTTTTCTTTAACGCCTTTAAGTTAGGCATGATAGTTTGAGAAGATGCTCACATAAGAAATATGAATTGAAGTAAAAGAGAGCATCAAGAAGAAAATTCAAAGCACATTTAAGTCTAACCCACTTCCTATGCATAGGAATCTTGTAAAGAAACAAGTCATGAAAGCACAAAGCAACAAGCACAGTAAAGCAAAACAAGTGCAACTTCAAGACTTTCAACATAAAGAGGGGAAACTTAATATTATTGAGATGCATAAAACCATGTTTCCCTCTCTCATAATAACTTTCAGTAGCATCATGAATAAAATTAACAATATAACTATCACATAAAACATTCTTATCATGAGCCACATGCATATAATAATTATTATTCTCCACATAAGCATAGTCATTCTTATTAATTGTAGTGGGAGAAAATTCAACAAAATAGCTATCATTATTATTCTCATCACCATAATCATCAAATATAGGAGGCATATTGTAGTCATAATTAATTTCCTCCTCAATAGTAGGTGGACTGAAAATATCATATTCATCATTGTAATCATCATATATTGGAGGTTTGGTATCATCATAAGCAATAGAATAGCTATCTTCCAAAGTGGGGAACTAAAAAGATCATTTTCATAAAAACTAGCTTCCCTAGGCTTAGACTTTTCCATAGCATTAGCAATAATGGTGTCCAAATAATTCATACTAACAATGTTGCTATTAGCATGCAAATAAAGTTCCATAGGTTTTTTAATGTTCTCTTCAAACACTTCATGTCCTAACTCAAGATAAATACTATAAAGCTCTCTAATTTTTTTTTGTTTTCCATTAAGCCTAACTAGTGAAAACAAGAAACAAAAAGACAAAATTGCAGAATCTAAAGGAAATAACTTCGAGCACTCACACCAGAGAACGTGAGTACCTTTTAACTTACCTCACCGGCAACGACGCCAGAAAATACTTGCTGGCGCGTGGTTGACGTGGGAGCTTCTTCTTGTTCTTCAGTCCCCGACAATGGCGACAGAAAAGAGCTTGATGTCTACACACTTCTATTCTTGTAGACAGTTGTTTGGCCTCCAAGTGTAGAGGTTTGTAGAACAACAACAAGTTTTCCCTTAAGTGGATTACCCAAGGTTTATCGAACTCAGGGAGGAAGTGGTCAAAGGTATCCCCTCCCACGCAACCCTGCAATCAAGATACAAGAAGTCTCTTGTGTCCCCAACACACCCAATACACTTGTGAGGTGTATATATGCACTCGTTCGGCGAAGGGATAGTGAAATACAAGTGGTATGGATAATTATAAGTGGTAACGGTGCAAGAAAATAGCTTGATGGCGTGGAAGAGACTAAAGGCAAACTGAAATAAAGATGGCAGCAAGCAAACATGTAACAGATGTAGTTGCAAACGGTGTTTCAATGTTTAGAAACAAGGCCTAGGGATCATACTTTCACTAGTGAACACTTCTCATATAAATATCTTCTCCTTATGACACTACTCTTAACTACTCTTTGGTTGGACACTCTAATCCATGGTAGGGCTATAACAACACTCCTCAAAGTTCGCTTTCCCCATCTAGATAACCCCACACTGTCACCTTGAGCTCTAGATGGTTCCAACAAACACCAAACATCCAACTCCAAATATAACTCATAACAAGTAATTGTAATCTCTAGCCTAAGTGCCACCATGGTGTGCACGCTGTCACTTTCACACACATGGGGAGAGCAGAGATCTATTAAAGCACTTGAATAGAAAAGTAGATCTACTTGATTACAAAGCTCATGATCACAATATGATCATGCATAGAGAGAGAGATGAACACATAGCTACCGGCAGAACCCTTAGCCTCGAGTAAGTACTACTCCCTCATCATCATGGGAATCAGTAACGACGATGGAGATGGTGGTGGAGATCGATGGAGATGGCTCCGGGGGCACTTCCCCGTCCCAGCAGGGTGCCGGAACAGAGACTTTCTGTCCCCCGAATCTCCCCTTCAGTGGCGGCAGCGCTGCGGAACTTTTCGTGGCTAGAGGCTTGACGATTTAGGGTTTTTGCATCAGGAGGCATCTTATAGGCGAAGAGGCAAGGTCGGTGGGAGGCCCAGGGGCCCACACCACCTGGTGGCGCAGCCAGGGATAGACCACGCCACCACATGGTGTGCCCACCCTGGTTCCCTACTCCGTCTCTGCTTCGTGTTTCCGTGTTGCTCCCGGAAAAATAGGCATATTGGCTTTTGTCCCGTCCAATTCTGAGAATATTGATTTTCTACCTTTTCTGGAACCAAAAACAGAAGAAAAATAGCAACTGGAACTGTGGCATCTTGTTAATAGCTTAGTCCCAGAAAACATATAAAAATACCTCAAAGTGTTGACAAAGAAAAGCAAAGTAGATACTAAACAAGCATGGAACATCAAAAATTATAGATACGTTTGCAACGTATCAGCCATTCATGGTCTGAGGGCTGGACATCTTGGGACCCTTCCCTTGCGCGCTCGGAGGATACCGCAACCTCTACATCGCTATTGACAAATTCACAAAATGGTAGGAGGTGGAAGCCATCAGGAACATCCTGTTAAAATCTGCTATGAACTTTATCAAGGGTTTGGTGTGTCTCTTTGGCATGCCCAACCCATCATCACCGACAACATCACCCAATTTACCAATGGCTTGTTCAAGTCCTACTGTGCCAACCTTGACATCAAGATTTTTACGCCTCTATCACACACCCATGGAGAAACGGCCAGGCCGAGCGCGCTAATGCCAAGGTACTCAAGGGCCTCAAAACCAAGAGCTTCAACAAGATTAAAGGCCACAATAAGGGCTGGATTGATACGCTCCCCATAGTGCTTTGGTCAGTCCACAACACGGTAACCAAGCCTACTAGAGAGACACCCTTCTCCATCATCTACGGGGACGAAGCGGTCCTTCCCACAGATCTCAAGCATGGGTTTCTACAAATCCTTGCCTTCAAAGAGTCTCCCAAGAAGGCCTACAGGAGGAAGAGATGCTACTCATACAGGAGAGTCGCTGCTAGGCCGTTGTTCGTATCACACGGTACCAACAAGGCTTGCATTGCTACCACAGCCGGAAAATTCAACCCCGCACCCTTGATGTTGGTGACCTTGTCCTCAGCAGGATACTCTCCCGAGAAGGCCTACACAAGATATCGGTAGTATGGGAGGGCTTTTCCGGGTCATACAAGTTTCTCGGCCTGGCGTGGCGAGGCTTGAGATAGAAGAGGGAGTCCTGGTGGAAAATCCGTGGAACATCCAGAACCTCTACAAGTTCTACCCGTGAAACATATCCTAAGCATTGCCACCGGTCCGTGAGAGTTTCTACCCACCTTGTAAAGCACTTGTAATGAACAGACTCATGCAAGCAATAAAATAAATCTACTCATATTTGTATGCGCTCATGGTATCTCTGTTGTGTCTCACACAAGCGGGGACCGGACACGGTGCACATGCTCGGGCCCACCCCACCGCTAGAGCCCAAGTGACTCAAGCTCTGACTCGTGGGACTAATCACCCTGCGCACGTCACCTTGCCAAGGTACTTGGCTCTTGAGGTCCTCGTTGTTGGGGATATACTTTCCAGGAATCCTCACAGTTCCTCACTGACCAGGGTGGCCCACTTCGGGTTAGAGATTTGCTTCACGGGCAGCCCAGTCAGGGAGAGATGACGGAGTCTAGTCCGGCTACGGGAAGACCCAGAAGACTTACCGACTTAGGCACGTATTGTTACTTGTAGTTCAAGATGTACTCTGTAACCGACTCTTAGTCGTAGCCGGATAGATCTCTCTTGTAAACCCTAGGCCAGATATCTATATAAGCCATCATAGGAGAGCCTTTAGGGCACCCCTCAATAGTCTACAATCTCAACTCGCATAGGCGAAACCCTTGTAACCCATATTCCGGTTCTGCCGTATTACTGGATTGCTAGCAAGAGTAGGATCCGTCCAAAGCTGGCGGATTCGAACCTGGGTAAACTTGTGTGCTCACCGTCTCGGAATACCATACGTCTCACACCACACTTTCTCGCACGCCTCGAGGACCCCCTCATGGAATACTTGTCATCAATCCGACGACAGTTGGCGCCCACCATGGGGCAAGTGAGCTTCAGATCTGCATTCCGAGCAGAATCTACAAGAATCGGAATCGGCGAGACTATCGCCGTCGGACGCATCCTCTATGCCAGCGACTTCCCTCTCATCGTTCTCGATGAGACTTGGATTCCGGCTAGGGAGGCTATGACTGCCTACACAATCATGTCTTTTGGCGAGATCTATGTTTACATCGGTTTCGCTGAACCTGCCCCACGCACCCCAGCGGTGATGATAGAGGCAGAAGAATCTTCTGGGTCCCCTTTGTCCACGGAGGCGGCAGAGTTCCGGATCTCAAAAAAACGTAAACCCACCCAGCCCGCACCAGTTGCGGAGATAGTGGAGAAATCCGAGCCTGAAGAAGACCTAGCGGTCCAAGTCGAATCTGGAGTGGATCTCCCTGGAGGAGCCGGATCCCAGATCGACCCACCTGCGGAAGTCGAAATCCAGGAGGAGCATATCAATGACACAGATTCCAGCTCTGATGATCCCGGGACAGACAGACCTTTCCTAAGGTACACACTACGACATATGATAATGCAAGATGCAAGCGCATATGCAATTCTCGAGACCATCAAAAGTTTCGACATGGCTGATCGCGAAAGCCGCAGGTACCTCAGGAAGCATGCGTCGCACTTCATCGGTTACGTAGGATCCGGATCCGGCTCTGCCGATGCTGGAGAAAACACCGACTCGGTGCTGGAGGCAATTGGAACAAACACCGATGTACCCGCATCCTCAGATGAATCGATGACGTCAGCAGATTTCCGAAAGTTCTCCGCGGAATATGAAGAGGAGTACAACTCCAAGGCTGCAGAAGAAGGAGAAGCCATGGATGAAGGATCCGGGGAACACTCTCCCAAAGCGCAGGATGACATGGACGTTGGAGATAATCCCGAGGTCCAGATGTCCGAAAGTACCGATCAGAGCTTGACTTCGGGAAATGGACCCAAAGCCGTCTTTGCTACCTGTGCTGCCAAGAAGGCAAAGAAGAAGAACAAGAAAAACAAGACCCTGGCAAAAGACCCTCTGGCAGAGGAGGTGATTGCCGAGGAATACGAAGAAGATTTGGATGGAGCACTTATCCCAGAAGAGTCGAAAAAAGAAGAATCGGTGGATGGACACGTGATCACCGAAGGTGCGCGTAAACTCATCGATGCTGCATTAACCACACCTATCCCTACAACTGTAGAACTTATTGCTGAAGAGCTGGACGAAAGGGCCCAAGCCCTAGAAGCGTGTCGTCAACAACTCCTGGATGAAGCCAAAAACATCGAGGAGGAGAAGAAACGCATGGCAACTAAAGATTACATGTCTCGGTTCCATCAGAAGACACGGAAGTGTCACACCAATGACGACCAATTCCCACATATTCGTGCCGTCCTTTTCGGAGATGAGATGGGGAAGCCACGGAAAGATAGCAAAGGAGATTGGGTATACCCAACCCCAATACAGAATACCGTGGTGGCCCGAGAAATTCTATCGGCTAATCCAGGACCAGAGGAGATCCATTTGGGTATCAAACTACTCAACAAGGGACTGGAACAGCAAAAGGTCGCCCTGTCTGGAAGTCAAAAACTGGTCTCAGATTCCGACCAATGTCACATAGATCCGACATGGGCTGACGTAAGACCCCACCGCGTTCCGGAGCAGCATTATCGCCCCGAACGACGGGAGGAAAATTATTCGAGAACCGGATCGTCAGGACAGCATCGCAGGACCATGCGCGACTGGAGCAACATCGCACCAGCGGCCGAGAAAGAGGCCATCGCTGCTCTGAATCCGAGGAATCCTCCCTGACAAGAATCTAATGATCGAAAGGGAGAAGCTAAAGAGAAACGTTGGGAGGAGGATCGTCAAAAAATGCCACCTCCTAGACATGCAAGCCGTCTGGCTGAGCCCCACCATGGTGGGAACGACGGACGAAGAAACGATGGAAACCATGCCGGGACAAGCCGGCAGGGGGCTCGTCATAGTCAAGACCCTCCCGGAATCGGAATAATGACGTTCCGGACGGAGGCCGGCGATCAGTCGGAAACTATCCAGCTGCCCCACCCTCTCCACCACACACTCATCACAACGGCTCCCAAGGAGGGCAAGGAGGATGACATGGCGGAGGAGGTGGTGGCAGAAGCCGAAGTCCGGCTCCAAGGCACCACAGCCACAGCCGACATTCGGGACGATCTCTATCCCCGAACGACGCAAGGCACAGGATCAACTCCAACATAGAGTCTTGGCGCTATGAAAACGATGATATCTACGTGGGCCCAAAGTGCTTCGGACCATGCATCAGAGCTACAAAATTCCCATAAGGATTTGCTATCTCAAGACATATCCAAGCCTATGACGGCATTGCTAGGCCAGATACCTAGCTACAGGATTTCTTCCAAGCTTGCTGCATCACTAAAGGCGGAAACAGCCTGGTCGCAACCCGATATCTCCCACTTATGTTGCAGAAGACGGCACGATCATGGCTCAATGAACTTTCGGAGAACACCATCCATAACTGGTATGACATGCAAAGTGCGTTCTTTCGGAATTTCGAAGGCACATATCGGAGGCCCTGTACGGTCGGAGACCTACAGTGTTGCACCCAGAAAGCCGGAGAAACTTGCCGGGATTACCTCGGACGATGGATCGACACCAAGAACTCCTATGAAGGAGTAAATGATCAAACTGCGATTAAAGCTTTCATTGCAGGTCTCCCAATTGGTCTACTACGCCATCGCTTGAAGTGTGACAAGGTCACTAATTTGGGAGAGATGATAGAAACAGCGAGCAAGTATGCAGATGCTGATGACGATGCAGAAGGATTGCTCAATGCCCTAGCTGTGCCTTAGTCGGCAAAACAACCAAAGCAACAAGCTCAGAAGCGCAAAAATGCATCCGAGGAAAAACCCAACACGGAAACGGCAGTGGTCACTACTACTTTCGAGTCTGGAGGACGAGGAGGACGCGGCAGAGGCCGCGGGCGTGGGAATGGAACTTCAAGAGTCCAGGGTAGAGGAGACCAGCAACCAGGCAAAACCTACTCTTGGGCCGACATTGCCAATAACCCATGTGTGCATCACCTGGACGCCAATGGGAGCTCGTCCCACACCAACGCCGAATGTCGTTTCAATGACGACATCAAAAGAGATGACACCGTGGGCTGCAAAGCTAAGAGGAAGAAGGGAAAAAAGAATCCCGAAAAAGATAAAGAGACCAAGGAAGATTCCGACATGGAGGAAGCTGATGCTTCAAATCCCAAGCCGGAAGGGAAGAAAACTTTTCCCACCAAGAAGGACACTTATGTCACTTTCCTCGGATCTCAACCAACAGAGGTCAAGAAAGCAGTTCTACATGAGCTCAATGCAACAGTTCCGGCCGTCCCCTAGTATCTGGACTGGTCGGAAGTGGCAATCACATTTGACCGTGATGATCATCCGCCTAAGTTACACAGGCGAGGAAAATATGCTTTAATCGTCAATCCACTGATTGATAGTTATGGTTTCTCCAAGACTCTCATGGACGGTGGTAGCAGCATCAATATTCTCTATGTCGAAACGCTACGTCGGATAAAGATCTCGGAAACACAGCTGAACAATAGCTCTATGATCTTTCACGGAGTTATCCCAAGAAGACAAGCTAATTCCCTGGGAGAGATCACTTTGGATGTTACCTTTGGAACTCCAAAGAATTATCAGACGGAAGCACTTTCCTTCGAGGTGGTCCCGTTCAAGAGCGCGTACCACGCTATATTCGGACGTCCGGCTTACTGGGCTCTTATGGCTCGTCCGTGTTACATTTACAAAATCATAAAAATTCCAGGTCCCAACGGCGTGATCACCATCAAGGGAGACCTGAAGAAAGCGCGAGAGTGCGAGGATGGAAATGCCACTTTGCTGAAGCCGTGCTGCACGCCTAGGAGTACCAGGAGATCAAGAAGAGCATAGATCCGTCCGAGATGCCCGCAACGAAGAAGGAGGTGACAAAGCCAAATCCGGAGTTCAAGGCATCAGAAGAGACGAAGAAGACGCCATTGAAGGATGATGACCCCTCCAAGGTGACCCAGATAGGCGTAGGCCTAGGTAGCGCATAGGAAAGCGCGCTCGTCAAGTTCCTCCAAGAAAATCAAGATATCTTCGCATGGCAGCCATCTGACATGACCGAAGTACCTAGGGAACTTGCCGAGCACTCTCTAAATGTAAACCCGAATGCTAAACCCGTCAAAGAATGTCCCTACGACGATTTGGCGATGAAAAGCGTAAGGCAATAGCTAAGGAACTAGCACGGCTCGAGTTAGCCGGATTCATAGAAGAGGTCATCCATACTGAGTGGTCGGCCAATCCTGTAATGGTCCCTAAAAAGGACACCACTGATTTAAGGATGTGTGTTGATTATACTGCCTTGAACAAGGCTTGTCCAAAAGATCCGTTCGCTCTGCCTAGAATTGATCAAGTTATCGATTCAACGGCAGGCTCGGAGCTCCTCTGTTTTCTCGATGCATATTCCGGTTATCACCAAATCCGGATGAGGGAATCTGACAAAGTCAAAACTTCATTCATAACCCCCTTCGGAACCTTCTGTTTTGTTACAATGCCCTTTGGGCTGAAGAATGCAGGAGCTACGTACTAGCGCACGATGCAGCGTTGCCTCCATGACCAACTCGGACGCAATGTACATGCATACGTGGATGATATTGCAGTAATGTCCAAAAAGAAGGAAACGTTGATTTCCGACTTGGAGGAAACATTTGCCAACCTACGAAAATACAACATCATGCTTAACCCAAAGAAGTGCTTCTTTGGAATACCAGCCGGAAAATTGTTAGGTTTCATCGTGTCTCAGAGAGGCATAGAGGTGAACCGAGACAAAATCAAGGGTATACTCAATATTTCCAGGCCAACTCGCCTGAAGGATGTACAAAGACTAACTGGTTGCATTGCTGCAGTCAGTCGGTTTGTAAGCCGGCTTGGTGAAAGAGCCGCACCATTATACAAACTCCTGTAAAGACCAAAGATTTTGTTTGGACTGATGAAGCTGAAGCTGCACTACAAGACCTGAAGAAAGTACTGTCATCCGCTCCTATCCTTGCAGCGCCGGAACCTCAAGAACTGATGTTGCTTTATCTTGCTGCGACTAATAAGGTCATTAGTATCGTCATGGTAGTGGAGACCGGAGGAAAATCAGGAGCACCTGGTGCAGCGTCCGACTTACTTTGTCAGTGAAGTCCTAATAGAGTCAAAACAGCGGTATCCGCATTATCAAAAGTTGGCTTACGGTGTTTTTCTAGCATCTCGTAAGTTGCGACATTACTTTCAAGAGCATCCAATTACTGTGATGAGCACAACTCCCATGAGAGATATAATCAACAAAAGTGACGCCACAGGACGCGTCGCCAAATGGGGCATAGAGCTTTCAGCTTTTGACATTAAGTATAAACCTCAGACAGCAATCAAATCCCAGATCCTTGCTGACTTTGTTGCTGATTGGACAGAGATGAAGGAGAACATGATCCTCCCTGAGTCGGAATATTGGACCCTCTTCTTCGATGGGTCTAAGGCTCACGGGGGCTTGGGGGCTGGCATGGTGATCAAGTCACCCCAAGGAGATAAACTTTTATACGTGTTGCAGATCCACTTCACAACGACAAACAATATTGCCGAGTATGAAGCACTGCTGCATGGAATCCGGATTGCTAAGGATATTGGCATCCGACGTTTGATGTGTTACGGAGATTCGAATCTTGTTGCTCAACAAGTGTCGGATATTTATAATGCAAATAAGCACATGGCAGCATATAAAGCTATCATGGATGATCTATCTAAATTGTTCGAAGGATTTGAAGCACTATCTCGGATAGGTTCTGCATGGAAAGAGGTCCCGGATGGCGCTTTTTTAGAGCACCTCAAGGTTCCCTCAATAAAGGGAGTATATGAGGAATATCCGACCAAATCCGACTCACCTTTGATAGCAGTTCTGGCTGTGATTCCCAGCTGGACTCAACCCTACCTCGATTATTTGGTAGATGGCAAATTACCTGAAGACGAGGTGCTGAGCCGGCAGATTATCCGATGAGCAAAAGCCTCTACTATTGTTAAAGGTGGGCTCTATAAGCGGAGTGTTTTTGGGGTTTTTCAGCACTGTGTATCTCCGGAAGAAGGAGTGGAAATCTTAAGGGAAATCCAGGAAGGCGAGTATGGTCACCATGCCGCAGCCAAATCTTTAGTGGCAAAAGCTTTTAGACACGGATTTTTATGGCTTACAGCTCAGGCAGATGTCAAACGATTAGTCAAGACGTGCAAAGGCTGCCAAAAGTACGCCAAACAAGCTCATGTTCCGGCTGATCAGTTGCGAACAATACCTATAACATGGCCCTTTGCGGTCTGGGGGCTTGATATGGTAGGACCTTTTAAACGAGCTCCAAGTGGATTTACTCACCTCTTAGTGGTGGTGGATAAATTCACCAAATGGATTGAGGCTAAACCTGTCACTAGTTGTGATGGAGCAATAGCCAAAAGATTTGTCGAGGATGTTATAATCCGGTATGGTTATCCACATAGCATTATCACGGACAACGGGAGTAACTTCTCTATGGGATAATTGGCCGAATTCTGCAACGAGCAAAATATCCGGCTTGACATTGCATCAGTCGCACATCCACAGGCTAACGGACAAGTTGAAAGAGCAAATAGTTTAATCCTACAAGGCCTAAAACCGAGACTTGAAGCACCACTACGGCGTGCTGCGGGGGCTTGGGCAGAGGAATTACCCTCTGTAATATGGAGTTTACGAACGACTCCAAACAGGTCAACCGGATACACACCTTTCTTCTTGGTCTATGGTGAAGAAGCAGTTCTTCCTAGTGATTTGATTCACACGTCTCCTAGAGTGGCCGCGTATATTGAAGAGGATGCCGAGATTTCTCGACAAAATGATCTTGACTTAGTCGAAGAAATTCGCATCGTTGCTGAAATGAGATCTACATCCTACCGGCAGAAGTTACGCAAGTATCATAGCCAGAGAGTTAGAAATAGATCCTTCAACAAAGGTGATTTGGTTCTTCGGCTTGTGCAACAAAGAAAGCACAAACTTTCCCTAGTATGGGAAGGGCCCTTTTTAGTTAGTCGAGTATTGCACAATGGATTGTACTACTTAACTGACATGAGGCCAATCAAAGAAAGACCTGCAACTAAGAAGATAAAGAGAGCTGGAGGCAGTACAAATCCGGATGAGTTAGACAGACCGTGGAATATTGCTCAGCTACGTCCCTTTTATTCTTAGTTTATCCTTCTTTGTAAACATATATATGTACATGTTCTGTGAGAAATAAAAGTTTTGGTTGCCTCAATTTTTTCTGAGAAGTTTTTACCATCTTATTTCCGAATGATCATGTCATAGTCGAAAATCCCAGAATGCTTGAAAGTACTTTATGCTCATGTTCGTTCTGGTTTAGATTTCCGATTCTAAAACTACTACCCTCGGGTATAACTCTAAAGTTTCTAGTCTTTACTTTGGTTATTTGTCTGATTGCTGGATGTGGGCATTTTCCGAGTAGTGAATTGTTGGTACTGGAAGCCGGCTTTGTTTCCGAGTTTAAACTGGTTTAGCAATTGAGCTCCGTTGCTCGGCAAAGTTTCGGGCAGAAGGTTTAGCCGGCTCACGAAAGGGACAAGGCGGAAAGCCAGATAAGCGATAAGTAGGGACGAAAAAATACAAATGCTTATGTAAACATTTCAGGCACACAAAAATTAAAGCCAAAAATGCTGAATAGATCAAAAGCTTAGCACTAGCAAAATCATAGTACTTTACATTTACAGATGCATCATGTTTTTTCAAGATAATACAAATATTACTGGCAATTTATGATGCAGGAGGAGATGAAGGAGCTGCCGGCTCGCTAGAAATACTGCCTTGATATCGTTCTGAGATGTCCGCATCCGAGGTGGTGCGTTCATCGTCGGAAACTTCTTCTGATTCTTCCGGAGGAGGAGGCAGAGTATCTACACGGGTGAAGAAGGGGATCTCGTAGCTGGTCAGGTCAGCCACGTGACACCCATATCCGGCGCAGGAGTGCATGATGGCTTGAAGGTCTTGCTCCTGGCCGTCTTCATCAACTTTGCAGTACCCTCTGGTCACTTGCCATATTTCCATGTTTCCATGGTGGCTCATGACCATGGTGAGAGCGTTCTGCGCAGCAGTCCGCGCGTAGGACATGTTCCAATCCTGAACAAGTTGCGGCATCTCCTTTGCCTTGTCCCGCACCTGAAAATCTGACATGCTAGGTATGTCCAGAATCTTGAGAGCTTCGCCGATGTCCTCAAGGGATCGGCAGAAGTCATGAAGCAGGTCACCGACTTGGGTAAGCCGGTGGGTACGGGGCTCGGTGGAGGAAGAGTCCGTCAAGTTCAGAGGACCTATACACAAAACAAGTTAAGAAAAATCCGACATTGATAGAAGTCGAAGAAAGTGGAAAAGTCAGACAGATGGAACGTACTGAAAATGACGTCGTCGATTTTGGTCTTCTCTTCCCGAAGACTCTGGAGTTCAGCCCGGAGCGCATCGGAAAGATCCTTCTCTCTGGTAAGATCACTTTTGAGGTCCGAGATTGTTTTATCTTGAGTAGCGATGTTGCGATGACGCTCATCAGTAGCCATGGAGGAGGACTAAAGGACTTGAACAATGCTCTTTTCATGATCCGCCTTGAGCTTATCCAGCTCTTGACGAAGCTCCTTGTTCTCCACCACCAAGGTCTTGAGGTTCTCGGCCTCTTCAATCATGGCGCAGGATTGTTTCACCAACACTGTAAGTCAAAAAGAACAACAGTTCAGAACAAATTCGACATTGAAAATACAAAGACAAGGTTTGAGTCTCGGAATGTTCACCTTCGGCCTCATCCTTGGCAACTTTAAGTTCAGCATTTTTAAGTCGGAGAGCCTTGATCTCTCTCCGCTTATCACAGACATTCTTCAATAAATCCTGATTATAGGAACATACTTTCTGTAAGTCAGAATACCCAAAGTCAGAAAGCTACTTAAGACTCGGGCTAATATTTTTTGCTAAATATCAGCACGAGCCTTGGGGGCTACACTAGTTCATTCTTTGGCATCCTAATGAAGCATAAACCCGAATTGTATATCCTACTTCATGCTTGGGGGCTAGAGGATATGATATGAAATAAAGGAAAAACAGGAGTTGGAATTCCGACTTACATATTGTTCACGAGTGAGTTTATCCAAACTCGCGTTCACTTCAACGGCCACCTTCTCGGCAAGAGTCAGAGGAATCACTGGGGCTATTGGAAGCTCACCAGTCCTAATCCTCTCATAGCGAAGGCGCACCTGGGCGAGAAGGTCAGAGAACTTGACGTCCTCTGCTTCTTGCGCTTCTTCTTCGGTAGATAAGGTTCTTTTCTCCAGGCATTGCCTGGCGAGCCGCTGGATCTCTTCAGCAGATTTCCGGGACAGGCCAAACTTGGCAAGTCCCGGATTGCTGATAAGATTTTCGGTGAAGGTTTCTGCCAAGGGATCATTACCCAAAGAGGGTTCACCCTTATCTAAATCTGACTCACCCATGGTGACGTCAGTTTGCGACTCAAGGTTCGCAGGCTCTGTTGAAGGAGTCAGATCTTCTGCGGCATCCGGGGAGATCACCGGCGTTGCGGAAGGTTGAGGGGCAGGAGTCGGAGGAGCCACGGCAGGAGAAGCTATGGTAAGCTTCGTCTGTCGCAGGGGCTTCGAAGAAATTCCCTTCCCCTTGCCCTTGATGAGCGGTTTTGCTCTGAGAATGTAGTAAAGTCGGAAACATTACGTCTCGGAAAGAAATTACAGTAAAGTACAAAGGCAGAAGTTGTGATTGAAAGTTACCTCTTCACGACAGGCACCTCCTTTGTGCCAACGGCCACTGTTGGAGCTTTGCGCTTCTTGAGCGCAAGGTCCGGCAATGGGACCACCTCTGTCTCCTGAGAAAACTCAAGAGGATATCCTTCGAGCGGAGCAAGTTCCGACTCGAGGAGGTCAGCAAGCTGAAAATAAGAAAACATATCAGTATTGGAATGTAACTCAAAGATTGAAACACATAAAAAGGTGTACTGATAGAAGCTTACCGGCACTACAGGGTTATCCGCGGTGTGCATATCCAGAGAAACCTCCGGGATTCTCCTCTCGATCCGCTCCCTAATCAGCCACTTGACCTAGCTTATGTAGCCTTGAGTGGTGTAGGCTTTGGGGCTGATGCGGAGGGAGTCTTTCTGAGACGACGTGATGGAGTGCATCAGTCGGGTTCCATGGTACTGAAGGGGCTGGATCCGACATGAGACCCAGCATTGGACCAGGTCGGATCCCTTCAGACCCTTGTGTTTGATCAAGTATTCGATCCACCTCTTAGTGAGGATCATATCGTGGGTGAGAGCCGGAGCAGCCTCGTCCTAGGAAGGTTGGGCCATGGCAGCTCCGTCGATGAAAGCCGACAAAGCAGTGGCTTTGCCGGGAGCCGGTTAGTGGTAGTTTGCGAGTACTTAAAGAGTACTCATGGATTTTGTCCCTGGCTATTCCTATGGCCAGACTATGAAGGAGACTACCAAGATGAAGGACAACATGACGGCTATGATAACTAGGACTATCTTCCATCGTCAGCATTGCCTGTGCCTCTCAAGATGGACCCCACCGCTACACTTATTATTTATTCTGATGTTTGTTGTATTAAGACTGGATCATGAGATCCTTATTCGTGTAAGACCTTATTATGGTCTGTAATGGATGATGTACTGTGATATCCAATCTGTTATGTCTCGCAAAAATGGTAATCCTAGGATTGCGATGTATGACATAACAGGCATCTGGGATTAAAAATCCGGGTGTTGACACCCATCAAGCTTTCTAATGGGTTTATCTTCAATCCATTTTGTGAAATTATCCACTTCTACTAGCAAGTGTGTAAATCCACAGGGTGTTGTCTGCAAAGGTCCCACCATGTCTAGCCCCTCGACTGCAAACGGCCAAGTTATTGGTATTGTTCGTAGTTCTTCAGCTGGAACACTTGGTTGTCTTGCATACAACTGACACCCATGGCATGTTTGTACCAACTTGTCAGCGTCCGCCTTGGCAGTTAGCCAGTACAATCCTTGTCGGAAGGCCTTAGCCACCAACGATCAGGGAGCGGCATGATGCCCGCAATCTCCGAGATGTATCTCTCTAAGGATTTAAATACCTTGCTGCTGGGAGACGCACCGAAGGAAAACTTCTGTGGTACTTCTTTTGTATAGCTGGCCGTCAATAATGACGTAGCCTTTTTCTCTGCGTACTATTTGCCAGCTTTCGACTTCATCGGCGGGCAAAGTTCCGTCTCGTAGATAGTACATGAACGGTTTCGTCCAAGACGGTGAGGTCACTATTATTGTATTAACAAATGAGTCCACTCTATCCAGGTGTCGGGGTCTGCTCCCTTCACGGATGGGGTCCATAAATGCTCCAGGAAAATGCCTGGCGGAATTGGTTGGCGAGCTTATCCAAGCTTTGACATCAGATCTGCCGCCTCATTCTCCTCCCTTTTGATGTACTTGACTTCGTAGCCGTCGAAGCACTTGGCTATTTTGTACTTCGTCTCGATATGCCACCGTCATAGGGTTCCGCACATTCTAGGTGCCAGCTACTTGCTGGGCAACCAAGTCGGAATCTCCACAGCAAACTATGCGCTTTATGCCAATATCCTTGGCCACACGAAGTCCATGAATGATAGCCTCATACTCCGCCATGTTGCTGGTAGCGTTGAAGTGGATCTGCAGGACATATTGCAACTTCTCCCCTATTGGTGATTGTAGTAATACACCAGCCCCCGAGCCGTTGAGTAGCTTTGATCTATCAAAGTGCATGACCCAATATTCTGGCTCTAGCATAGGAGTGTCTTCTGGCAATATTGTCCAGTCTGCAATAAAATCCACCAATGCTTGTGACTTGATAGCGTCACATCTCTTGTAAGTGATTTCAAAGGCAGCAAGTTCAATGCCCCACTTTTCCACTCTTCTTGTAGCGTCACTGTTCTTGATGATGTCGGACAGTGGAGCTTTGCTCACCACTGTGATGGGGTGCTCTTGGAAGTAATGCCTTAGCTTCCTTGAAGCAAGGAAAACTTCACAAGCTATGTTTTGGTAGTGCGGGTAACGCTGCTTGGATTACGTCAAGACTTCACTTACATAGTAAACTGGCCACTGAACTCCATATTCATTCATTGGCTCCTTGCGCTCCACCATGATGACGATGTTGATTACTCAGTTGGTTGCCGCCATGTAAACTAACATGGGCTCCCTTAACACCAATGCTGCAAGTATTGGTAGGGGGAGAGTATTCTCTTCAACTCCTAAAGTGTTGCGTCGGTCTCATCTGTCCATATGAATTTGTCCGCCTTCTTGAGCAACTTGTAGAGCGGCGTAGCCTTCTCCCCAAGTCGGCTGATGAATCGGCTTACTGCTGCTACGTAGCCTATGAGCCTTTGTATGTCCTTCAGGCATGTCGGACGCTTGATGTCAAGGATGGCCTTGATTATCTCCAGGTTCACCTCGATTCTGCGGTGCAAAATGATGAAGCCCAACAGCTTGCCGGATGGTACCCCGAAGACACACTTCTTGGGGTTCAGCATCATGTTGTATTTCTAGAGATTGTCGAAGGTTTCTTGCAAGTCAGCGATAAGATTGTTTGATTTCTTTGACATTACCGTGATATCGTCCACGTAAGTGTGTACGTTGCGACCTATTTGGTCATGTAGGCAATGTTGCTTTGTCCGCCGGTAGGTAGCACCAGCGTTTTTCAGCCCAAAGGGCATCGTGACATAACAATACATGTCATAGGATGTGCTGAACGAAGTGGCCAACTGGTCTGACTTTCGCATCCGGATTTGGTGGTAACCTGAGTAGGCATCGAGAAAACACAGAAGTTCCGAGCCAACCGTCGAGTCAATGACTTGGTCAATGTGAGGCAAAGCAAATGGATCCTTCGGACATGCTTAGTTCAAGCCGGTGTAATCAACGCACATTCTTAATTCATTGATTCCCTTTTTGGGGACAAGTACAGGGTTTTCCACCCATCGGGTGTGAATGACTTCTTGGATAAAGCCAGCCTTAAGTAACCTAGCTATTTCTTTGCATATATCCCTTCGCCTTTCATCACCAAAGCATCGTAGAGGTTGTTTCACCGATTTGGCATTGGAGTCAATATTCAAGCTGTGATCGACAAGTTCCCTAGGTACACCTTTCATGTCGGCAGGTTGCTAGGCGAATATGTCCCTATTCTCAAGGAGGAACTTGACGAGCGTGCTTTCCTATTTGGGATCTAGGTCCGTGCCAATGGCGGTGGTCTTTGAGGAATCTCCTTCAACAAGCTCCACCTTCTTGGTCTTGATGGCGGCCTTGAATGCGGGTTCAGCGGTAGTGATTTGCTTCTTCGAAGCCGGCACCTCCGAGGCATAAACCTGGTTCTGGATCTCCTTGAACTCGTCACCGTAGAGAACTGCTTCAGCAAAGGCGGCTTCACTGAGATCGCACTCTCGTGCCTTGGTGAAGCTTCCGTCAACGGTGATGATGTCGTTTGGTCTGGGTATCTTGAGCTTGTTGTAGACAAAGCATGGCCTTGCAAGGAAGGAGTAGAAGATGTCGCATCCAAAGATGACGTGGTACACGCTCTTTAAAGGCACCACTTCAAAGGTCATGTGTTCTTGGCGGTAATTGTTAACATCGCCAAAAGCGACCGAAAGGGTGATGCAGCGCAGGGAATTTTCTTGTCGGCCGAGGACAACCCCATGGAACACGGTGTTGCTCTTCCTTAGCTGGGGCTCCGTCAAGTTCATCTTGTGTAGTGTATCCAGGTACATGATGTTGATGCTGCTTCCACTATCCACGAGGCACTTGGTGAACTCTGTGCCGTCAATCAAAGTGTTAATGACCATGGCATACTAGTTCTCTGTTGGGATAAGGTCTGGGTGATCCTTCCTATCCCAAGTAATTGGAATCTCCAACCACCTGACATACTGGGGAACCGGAGGGAGTGTATCCGTCAGTATCCTCAGTGGTTTTCTGAGCCAGACGGTAGGGGTTCCAAGGAAGGTATGGTAGCATGGAGCCTTCTTTTCGAAGGGATTTTTCCCTTTACCCTCTCCCTTGTCGGAAGATTTGGGTTCCACGTCCTCATCCATATCGCTTGATTCCTTGGATTCTTCCTCCTCCTTCTTCCCTTTGCCCTTTCCACGGTGTCTGTTCTTCTGACTTCGCTTGTAGCCGGGCTAAGAGTCTTCCTTGAGATCATTGACAAACTTGCATTGGTGGTTGGTGTGTGTGGCTTTACCATTTGCGTCGAGGTGGACGAACCACGACATATCGCGGTACTATTCGTACGTTTGGGGAACGCGGGGCGCCGAGGGTGTAGAATTGAAGGGAATATGCCCGAGAGGCAATAATAAAGTGGTTATTATCTTATTGCTTGTTTATGGTAAATGTTTATTTTGCATGTTATAATTGTATTAATTTGGAAATGTTAATACATGTGTGTTCAATAAACAAAAGGAAAGTTCCTAGTTATGCCTCTCTTATAAACTAGCTCGTTGATTAACAAGATGATCAAGGTTTCCTGATCATGGACATTGGATGTTGTTAATAACAAGGTCACAACATTAGTGGAATGATGTGATGAACATTCATCCGAAGTATAGCATTACGATCAAAGTCATTGTGTTTATATTGCTATAACATCATACGAAGTAATCCTAGTCCTTAGACCTTGAGATCATGTCAATCACTAACACTGGAAGAGTATCTTGATAACATCAAATGTCACACCGTGAAAGGGTGATTATAAAGATGGGTTCAGTGCTATGGAAGTGTTATGTCGAGGCTCATGGATCAAGAGTGGGATTTGTCCATCCTGATGACGGATAGATATACCCTGGGCCCTCTCGGTGATATCACATTGAGAATAGCTTGCAAGCAAGTGATGTGATCACTAGAATGTTATATCACGGGAACAAGAAAAGAGTACATGTCGGTAACAAGATCAAACTAGGTATGGAGATACCAATGATCGAATCTCGGACATGTAATATATCGCGAGACAAAGGGATTTAGTTACGACATTAAAGGTCCACACGATCACAAGAGTCATCGTTGAATATGTGGGAGTCAGTACGGATCTCCAAGTCCTTCTGTTGATTATTGATCGGAGAGGGGTCTCGATCATGTCTACATTATTCGCGAACCGTAGGGTGACACACTTAAGGGATACCGACACCATTTGGAGCAAATATGTTTCAGATAAATATTTAATAAAGCGCTGGAATTATTTCGATGGAAACCGGAATTGTTTTGGATGAAATTGCAGAAACTGGTTCTACATGTGATATTGAAATATTGCAGGGGGTTTTATGTGAATGTTTGTTAATTAAAGTAATTAATAAAATTCTAAATAAAATTAATAAAATAGTTTTATTAAATGAGAGAGCATTAAATTTGGAGAAATGTAATGCATTTAAAGTGGAGACTATAATAGAGAATGTGAAGGGGCATATTTATGTGGAGGGGGTTACCACCACATGAATGAGGGAGGTGAAGGGACACCCTCCATGGGCGCCGTACATTGGAGGGGTACCCTACCCTCCTCCTATAAAAGTCCCCCTATCACACCTTCACACTCACACCTCCTCATGAAGGATCTCTCTCCCCCTCTAGTATTTTTCCCCCATGGTCTCGGATTAGCGAGATACATGTTCTCGGTGGCTTTATCTGGAAAGGAGTTGCTGCTTCCGCTGCTTTGCTGGAGCGAGGGACGGAGGTTGTCGGGGTACCGGACGTGTGTGCGATCACGGATGCACCGCTGCTTTGCGGTGCTGGACTTGGTGGTGCTGGACTTGCTGGAGCTGGACTTGCTAGAGCTAGATCTGATGGACGTGCTGGAGCTGGACCTACTAGACCTGCTGGACTTCATCACGATCTTGAGATCAGCAAGTGTACGACTACATCATCCACGAGTTCCATCTCGTTAACAAAGCTTTGTTGTCTTTGAGGATATGTTCTCTATGGATGTATATCCACCTGTTGTTTGTATCTAATAGATATATCTTTGCGTATAATAGTTCCCATCGTAGGAAATTTTTTGTTTTCTATGCTGCGAACCCTTCAGTGGTATCAGAGCCTAATCTATGCGTAGGTGCTTTGCACGGGTAGTACACATATGTTTATATGTGGGCGATGATGATCATGTTATTGCTTCTTTCATGTATTTTGGATATTGGTGGCATAGTGGGATGAAGCGGCCCGGACCAACTTTACATGTCATCACACATGAGACCAGTTCCACGACTGACATGCAACTAGTTTTGCATAAGTGGCTAGCGGGTGTCTGTCTCTCCTACTATAGTCAATATCTAATTTACAACGAGTTGCTAATAACTTAGTTATCATCATTGTGGTTCTATGTTCGTAGGTAAGATCGGTTCTATTTTCGAAAGCCTGATACGTCATAAACGTATCTATAATTTTTGATGTTCCATGCTTGTTTTATATCTACTTTCTTATGTTTTGTTCACACTTTGAGGTATTTTTATACATTTTCTTGAACTAACCTATTAACAAGATGCCGCAGTGCCAGTTGCCTGTTTTATGCTATTTTTGGTTTCAGAAAACCCAGAAAATAAATATTCTCGTAATTGGATGAAACAAACCTGAAGTTCCTATTTTAACCGACACGAGACGGAGTCCAAAGCAGAGACGGAGGAGGGCCAGGGGCTGGACACACCATAGGGTGGCGCGGGTCCCCCTGGCCGTGCCACCAGGTGGTGTGGGCCCCTCAGGCCTCCACCGACCTTGCCCTTTCGCCTATAAAAGCCCCCTGGGACGAAAACCCTAAGAACAAGATCAGAATTCCACGAAAAGTTCCGCATCACCGCCGCCACCAAAGAGGAGATTCGGGGGACAGAAGTCTCTGTTCCGGCACCCTGCCGGGACGGGGAAGTGCCCTCGAAGCCATCTCCATCGACTCCACCGCCATCTCCATCGCCGTTGCTGACTCCCATGATGAGGAGGGAGTAGTTCTCTCTCGAGGCTAAGGGCTCTACCGGTAGCTATGTGTTCATTTCTCTCTATGCGTGATCTTATGACATCATGAGCTTTGTAATATATAGATCTATTCTGCTACTCAAGTGCTTTAATGAATCTTTGCTTATCCCCACATGTGTGAAGTTGATAGTGTGCACACCGTGTGGCACTTTGGCTAAGGTTACATAAATACTTGTCATGAGTATAATTTGAGTTGGATATCTCTATTAGATTGTGGTGTTTGTATGAAATATCTAGCACTCAAGGTGATAGTGAGGGGTTATCTAGATGGGGAATGTGAACTTTAAGGTGTGTTGTTATAGCCCTACATCGTCCAACCGGAGAGTAGTTCAGGGTAGTATCCTGAAGAGAAGATATTTATATGAGAGTGTCCACTAGTGAAAGTATGATCCCGAGGCCTTGTTTCTAAGCATTGAAACATCGTTTACAATCAGCCTTGTTACATGTTTGCTTGCTGCCACTCTTATTTCAGATTGCAATTACCACTTATAATCATCCATATTACTTGTATTTCACTATCTCTTCGCCGAACTAGTGCACCTATACACCTGACAAGTGTATTGGGTGTGTTGGGGACACAAGAGACTTCTTGTATCTTGATTACAGAGTTGCTTGAGTGGGATACCTTTGACCACTTCCTCCCTGAGTTCGATAAACCTTGGGTGATAGAAGCATGCATAGACATCAAAACCCTAAGCCACGTAAAAAACTTGCAATTGATAAATTAGAGGCATCTAGTTTAGATCGTTGCTGGGCTTGTGTCATGATATGGAAATATTGTAAGTTTATGTATAGTTGATACCCTTACAAGACACCTAACATGTAAGTTCCATAGACCTTGGCCTTACACACAAAGGAATGATAGAGATCATACCACGATGCACATGATAGTGATCAAATGCATGGACCATATCATTCTACTTTACACATATGATGTTTGCATCTTATATTGCTAATTTGGCATTTTAGTAGCATTATAAGATGATCCCTCATTTAAATATCAAGATAAAATGTGTTCTTACTTAAGTATGCACCATTCTATGGATCGTATTTTGAGACATCACGTGATGATCGGGTGTACTCGACTCTGCACTTTCATACAACGGGTGTAAGATAGTTTTACACACGCGGGTACTAAGGTTCTTACTTAGCGAGCCTAGCATGTACAGACATGGCCTTGGAACATGGGCCGAAAGGTTAAGCATGAGTCATATAGTTGATGTGATGCCCATATTGATTCTCGCCTTTGAAGCTACACCGACTGACGTGATGATCGGACTTGGTGTAGTGGATTTGGTTCATGTAATCACCAAAAAGGCACGAGGGATGTCGTTTTTGAGTGGGAGTTCATTTCTAATTTGGATTAGTCGAACCAAATTTGTCATAAACTAAATCAAAGTGACTTTGCATAATTTGTTGTAGTCATTGGCATCTATTTACTACCTTATGCTTAGTTGTAATTGAGATAATGGAACTATAGAATTCTGGATTACTTTACGAACTTGTATCGTATTGTTTTTATTGTCAATCTAAAGTTTAGAAGTCCTATTGCAAACTTTCAGCAAAACCTCACTTACTCCGTGAAGTTTAATAAGTAGTATTAAATCAAGAGGAAGAATTCCAATGTTAGTATCTAAAGTAGCATGTTTGCCTCCATGATTCTTGATATTCAAAAGTTGTTTTAATATCTAGGTCATCTAGGAGCTGAAATAATTGTTTCAGAAACCATCATGTGTGAAAGATATTGTGATATCTGAAACAAAGTTTATGGTTGCAATATGATAGAGTATAATTTAACAAAATAGACGTTCTCATATTGTATGAGAATTTGTGACGGATGGAGACGCTAGGCGTCCTAATCTACCAAATAGGTTTTGGGAACTGATATTATACTCACGATTCATCCTTATAGGCTATAGTAGCTTGATCATGAAAGTTGTCATGATAAGGATGAATAGAAGATGTAAGTAAAATGTTTACTACAATAAAAGATTACGAAAGAATGGATTTTTGAAAGAATGTCAAACATTTGATGATGGTGATCCACTTCAAAGTGCAAGTCCAAAGGTATTAGTATTTGACTATACATGCTTTGTACTATGTGTCATGTGAATGACACCACTATTGATGTTGATGGATTCTTTTAAAAGGAAAAGGAATTGCTGAAAGAGAATCTATAAAATATTTGGTAGAAAAGAAAAAGTTGGAGATGTCCAACTTAGCTATATAGAAGATATACATGTTATGGCTGTATTCCTTGCTTGTTAAACAATGTGGTTCTTAGGTATTGGATACCGAATTGATTGGTGTGAAGTGTCATACAGAACAACACAATTCATGCACTACAATAGCCTAAGTAACTAGAAAGAGAATAAGTGATGATGTTCATCAAAAACAAATACGGTGTTATTGTGTTTTTCGTTGTCGTCAAACCTAGCTTTCAAGATTTGTTTTAATAATTGTTATTTTGTTCTAGTATTACGAGAACAATGGTTCTTCAAATAATTACCGTATTCCATAAAGGATGGATGAACTTTTACAAGTCTAGTTGGAGAAATCACATCCATAAACATTATTGCTAAAATGTCATAAGACAAATGATTGGAAGATCACTTATGAAGTGACATCACTATTTGAATTATATTATAAAGTAAACATGAAGAAACTCCATGTTGATGGATTTTTGGAGTCTTTTGATTTTGATCAATTGACACTTGTAAAACTTTCCTCAAGATAATTGAAACTCTGTTCATAGGCCAAAGAGGAACGGATGACTAGCTTATTGGAAATTGTGCATGCTGATGTGCATAGTCCATTATGTGTAACCATATGCGATGGATATTTTTGCTTCATATGCTTTCTCCAGAAATTTGAGTGAATATATCTATATATTTACTTAATAAGGAAGAAGTATGAAACATTTGAAAGTTGTTCAAAGACTTTCAAGATGAAGTGAAAAACCATTGTAACAAGAAAATAAAAGTGTTTATGATTTGATCATAAAGGGAGATATTTGAGTTATAGGTTTAGCAAAACACCTAAGATTTCAGGAATTGTTCCATGAATTTGCACTTCCCGATAAACCACAGGAGTATGGTATGTTCGAGAGATCAAATCAAACCTTGTATGACATGGTAAGATCAAAGGTTTCATTTATAAAACTGCCATTATGTTTTAAGGATTAAAGCTTTAGATACTACCGCTTTTACACTGAAAAGAGCACCATCGTGATCTATTGAAATGACACCATATGAGTTATGGTTTGGGATAAAACCCGAATTGTGTTTTCTTAAATTTTGGTATGCTATGCATAAGTAAAATGTGTACAACCAAAGTCGGATAAGCACGTCTTTGTAGGTTCTCCCAAAGAATTTGTTGGGCATTCCTCCATAACACCGAGGACAAAAGAGTTTGTCGCTTGGAACGTCAAGTTTCTTGAGAAGGAATTTTTCACGAAAAGTTAAGTGGGAGGACAATAGAACTTTGATAAGGTTGTTGAACCTTAGCTATATGTGCTAAGTAGCGTAGCGCCGGAAAATTTCCCGGTGGCGGCCACAATGCTCATAGCTCCCGTGATTACAAAAGGTGTGATCTTGGAGATTAGAGTTCCTATTTGAACCGTATGCATCGGGTAAGAATCAAATAGTAAGATTTGATAAACAAGTCGTTATTGTTTTGACAATGATGAACCGACTGCATGCAAAGAAGCGATGATGGGCCCTAACTCCATAAAATGACTAGAAGTCATAGAATCCGTGATAGTATCCATACACGAGAAATCAAGTTTCTGAACTTGGAAGACCCTCCGGGAAGGCGTGAAGCCTCTCGGTCGTGTTTGGATCTATAAAGAAATAGACATCGATGTTTAACATCTATGAAATAGTCGACATATCGGAAAGAAGTTTACGACAATGTTCAAGGAATTGACTATTACAAGATTTGATCTTTCATAGCGATATTTAGTCTTGACGGATTAATGTAGCAACCACTACATATAATTTGGTGTATGGTAGTTGAACAAACAAAACAATGTTCTTCTAATAGGATGGTTACCTAGGACGTTTACAAGACACGGTCCGAAGGGTTTTGTTAATTCAAAGGGTGCTAAAAGGGCATGCAAACTTCAATAGTTGAAGTGAGCATAGCGGAGTTGGAATCTTCACCATGATGAAAATGTTAAAGGAGTTTAAATTCATCGCAGACGATGAAGATGCTTGCATTTTCAAGAAATTAAGTGGGAGCGCTGAGTCAAATTTCCAATACATTATGCGGAGTACATAATGTTGATTGGAAATGATGTATCTTTTACTGACACAAGTTAAGAATTTCATTAAAATAGGATTTCGATGAAAGACTTGGGTAAAATCGGAATATTTGGCATCAATATCTATATGGATAGATTGAGACGCTAATATGGTTGTGCCAGACGTACATATATGAGATATTGAAAGGGTTCAATATGGAAACAACAAGAAAGGTTCTTGCTGCATGGAAAGGATTGTATCAAGATTCAAGTGTTTCAACACTTGGTGAGTAAAATCACATGAAGATTTTGATCGATTATACCGTGATATGTATATATCCAGATATGTCTTATGCTCTAAATGTTAGGAGAACATACCAGAATGATTCATAAGATGATGATTGGATGATAGTAAAGATATTCTTATGAGCTTTGGAAGAACTAAGAATATATCATGTATAAGTGACAAATAGTTAAAGGTAGTTCACTGTAAAGTGTTACATTGGTACTAGTTTTGTCACAAGATACAAATTAAATTTATCTCAATTTAGACTATGGGTGGCACAATGTAATGGAAAGGATGTTCCATGATGGATTTGGATGAGTTTCAAAGTTGAGACATTGTGACGGATACTACAACAAAAGGCTAAGTCTATGACTGCTATAGTAGCGGCAAAGGAGGGCATTTGTGTTAAGTAGTTTGTTATCAAACTAGGTGTGGTTCAAAGTGGGCTAATACTATGAAGATATATTGTATGAAAATAATATCAACATATTTTAACCCGAACGAACTAAAGGTCTCACCAAAGGACCAAATTTATACAATGCCATCTCATTTGAGAATGAGTGATGCGTAGAGACGCAAAGACATGCAAATACACATGGACCTAAAATTGTCAGATCCGGAGATTATGTTAACCACTAGCAATCACATATATGTAACACCAGAAAGCCATAGGTGTTCAATATGCAAAGTTTTTCAAACTAGATTATTGACTCTAGTGAGAGTGGGAGACTGAAGGGAATGTGCCTGAGAGGCAATAATAAAGTGGTTATTATCTTATTCCTAGTTTATGATAAATGTTTATTTTGCATGCTATAATTGTATTAATTTGGAAATGTTAATACATGCGTGTTTAATAAACAAAAGGAAAGTTCCTAGTTATGTCTCTCTTATAAAGTAGCTCGTTGATTAACAAGATGATCAAGGTTTCCTGATCATGGACATTGGATGTTGT
This sequence comes from Avena sativa, assembly GCA_916181665.1. NCBI lineage: Eukaryota > Viridiplantae > Streptophyta > Magnoliopsida > Poales > Poaceae > Avena > Avena sativa. Next base: position 313,748,131 of record OV702286.1, read on the forward strand.
TAATAACGAGGTCACAACATTAGTGGAATGATGTGATGAACATTCATCCGAAGTATAGCATTACGATCAAAGTCATTGTGTTTATATTGCTATAACATCATACAAAGTAATCCTAGTCCTTAGACCATGAGATCATGTCAATCACTAACACTGGAAGAGTATCTTGATAACATCAAACTTCACACCGTGAAAGGGTGATTCTAAAGATGGGTTCAGTGCTACGGAAGGTTTATGTAGAGGCTCATGGATCAAGAGTGGGATTTGTCCATCCCGATGACGGATAGATATACTCTGGGCCCTCTCGATATATCACATTGAGAATAGCTTGCAAGCAAGTGATGTGATCACTAGAATGTTATATCACGGGAACAAGAAAAGAGTACATGTCGGTAACGAGATCAAACTAGGTATGGAGATACCAATGATCAAATCTTGGACATATAATATATCGCGATACAAAGGGATTTAGTTACAACGTTAAAGGTTCACACGATCACAAGAGTCGTCGTTGAATATGTGGGAGTCAGTACGGATCTCCAGGTCCCAATGCTGATTAATGATCGGAGAGGGGTATCGATCATGTCTGCATTATTCACAAATCGTAGGGTGACACACTTAAGGGATACCGACACCATTTGGAGAAAATATGTTTCAGATAAAGATTTAAGAAAGCGTTGGAATTATATCGATGGAAACCGGAATTGTTTCGGGTGAAATTGCAGAAACTGGTTCTGCATGTGATATTGAAATATTGCAGGGGGTTTTATGTGAATGTTTGTTAATTAAAGTAATTAACAAAATTCTGAATAAAATTAATAAAAGAGATTTATTAAATGTGAGAGCATTAAATTTGGAGAAATGTGAAGGGGAATATTTATGTGGAGGGGGTTACCACCACATGAATGAGGGAGGTGAAGGGACACCCTACATGGGCACCGGCCATGGGAGGGGTACCCTCCCCTCCTCCTATAAAAGGCCCGTCACACACCTTCACACTCACACATCCTCGTGAAGGATCTCGCTCCCCCTCTAGTATTTTCCCCCATGGTCTCGGATTAGCGAGATAATGTTCCCGGTGGCTTTATATGGAAAGGAGTTGCTGCTTCCGCTGCTTTGCTGAAGCGAGGGATGGAGGTTGTCGGGGTACCGGACGTGTGTGCGATCATGGATGCATTGCTGCTTTGTGGTGCTGGACTTGGTGGTGCTGGACTTGTTGGAGCTGGATCTGATGCACGTGCTGGAGCTAGACCTACTGGACCTACTGGACTTCATCACGATCTTGAGATCGGCAAGTGTACGACTACATAATCCACGAGTTCCCTCTTGTTAACAAAGCTTTGTTGTCTTCGAGGGTAAGTTCTCTATGGATGTATATCCACCCGTTGCTTGTATCTAATAGATAGATCTTAGCGTATAATAGTTCCCATCATAGGAATTTTTTTGTTTTCTATGCTGCGAAACCTTCAAGAATCACTCCTCTGCTGGCCATGGCTAGCCTCCAGCCACGTCCATGCTATCTGCCTCTGCCTCTGCCTGTGAATGTTGCGGCGACCATGTCGGCTGTTTGATTTTCTTTAGGAGGATTCTTCCGCTTATTATTGTTGTTTTTTCTGGCCTGGATAGGGATTGCTATTACCGGCAACAATCCGCGTGCATCATCATCAGCAGCGGCTAACTCGCTGGCCATGGCGATCATTGCGTTGAGGTTGCGCTCGATGTTGTCTTGCTTACGCTTCAATGTATGCTGGAGCAAAGTTCCCTTTTCTAGACCATCGATGAAGGCGGCCATAGCGGTTTGCTCATGTACCCCTGTGCAGGAGTTTTTCATATCCAGCCAGTGAGAGAGGTAATCACGAGAGTGTCAACACCCGGATTTTTAATCCCAGATGCCTATTATGCCATACCTCGCAATCCCAGGATTACCATTTTTGCGAGACATAACAGATTGGATATCACAGTACATCATCCATTATAAACCATAATAAGGTCTTACACAAATAAAAGAATCTCATGACCCAGTCTTAGTAAAAACAAGTAGCGGAATAAATAGCATAGCGGTGGGCTCCATCTTTAGTGTCACGGGCAATGCTGACGATGGGAGATGATCCTAGTCGTCATAGTTGTCCTGCTATCCTCCTTCAGGGTAGTCCTCCTCATAGTCTGGCCATAGGAATAGCCAGGGACAAAAGCCATGAGTACTCTTTAAGTACTCGCAAACTATCACTAACAAGTAAGGTAGTTCTAGTAGGAAAGCTAAGTTCTAGGTTTATTTGTAAAGTTAAGTTGGAAACCTAAGCTGAGTTCAGAAACAAAGAAAGATAAAATAAAGTTCTAAATCACCTAAGTGGGAACTTAGTTATCATAGTCACAACCATGTTGTGGTCAAGTCATGTCACAATTCATTTCCTAAGTCATTTTGAAAACATCTGACAACGGAATAGTATGGCCACTCCAACTGGCCATAACCGCGATTGCGGCTATTCGAATAGTTTGACACTCCGTAGAGGTGGTACACTTTCACCACAAATTTCGATACATCTATCAGGGATAACCCTGAATCATCATACTTAGTATGCAGATAATAAAACATAACCATTCCTTTACACACCCTAGTATAAGCACCGCTCCTATGAGCTAGGCCTCCCAGCCATGGCCATCTGCCATCCTGGGCACTGCATAGGTGGACAACATTGAGAGGAAGTCTCAGCTCAAACCTCTCCCGCGAGGGAACTAATACTAATGCATATAAACTTCTGGCTAAGCCTTACCCAGTTCAGGTATTGTGGTTGTACGATAAAATTGGAATGGTATCGCATCCAAACCCAACCATCCTTTTTATAAAAGGGCTAAGGCTCATGCCTTAACATTTTCATCATCATAAACCATTTGTGTTTGTCAACATATGTCAAAATATCTCAATAGAATGACTCATCATTCCAAGGTTTTCACAAGTCATTTTCACCAAGTATTCCTATCTAAAGTGATCAAGTTTTAGTTTAGCTCTAAACTACTAAGTTAAGAGTGTTCACTAAGGTGGGATGCTAATATCAATCTCATGCCATATAATGACATCTAAGTCTAACTAGATAGGTCAAGTTTTATACTCTTTATGCTATTTATAAACAAGTAAGAAACTTTGGTAAAGTAAAAGAAAGTAAAGCTTGTAAATAAAACTTGGAGTAGGTATAAGTCAAATGGTAAAACCAAAGCATGCCTAATGCATTTTCTTAGGTTATCTAGCTTGCAAGGTTTAGCTTGCATTGTTAATGATGGCTTGCAAGTAATCACTTGCATGGTTAACTTGTATAATGTTAGCTTGCTAACAATAGCTTGCATTGTTAAGGATGGCTTGCATTTCACTTGCATGGTTAACTTGTATAATGCTAGCTTGCTAACAATAGCTTGCCTTGGTTGGTGTAGTGGTTGAAATTATCCTCTTCTTCTTCGGGGTAGAACTCCTCCTCGTAGACTTGGTCGATACTATCATCTATAAATACATACGGAATACACAATCACCAAACAATACTTAACTAGTCTACTTAGCACACTAAGGCACACATTTGATGATCTAGTATCATCACAAACATCACAAGGTTTAATGAACTAGTTTCATTTATTTTATTTGAGAAAAGTAATTTCTACTCATTGAAATTAACTAAGATTTAATATTCTCCAATTAAAATATGGGATCATGTGGACACATGTCATCACCACATATTCTAATATATGGGAATGTGATTTAAAGGTTGGATCACATTTTAATAAGTTTAAGTTTAATATTTAATGATTTAAAGTGACTAGAAATGCCTATATAGCATTATTTTGGTACTAGTCCAAAGTCACTTCATGCAAACCTTACTATTATTAAATATTCAGATAGGTATGGTTAAATGTGATTTTTGAGAGTTGGAATCAACTCCAAATCCATTATGGTTGATTTTATAAAAATGTTTGAATGTGAAAAAGCTCCTGTCTTGTTATTTTTGCTAGGAGATATCTCTAATTCTAAATGATTTAAATCCAACGGGCTTGGATAGAGATTTTTATTACCTTTCCAACAAAATTGGAATCGCTCAATTTGGATTTGTAAAACTTCCTGAATTGATTTTCAAACTAAAGGACAGAACTAAGTTTAAGTCTAAAAAGAAAATTCTAAATTTGAATCACAGGGCCAGCGCGGGAACACTAACGGGTGATACATTGCAAATGTATCTATAATTTTTGATGTTCCATGCTTGGTTTTATCCACTTTCTTGTGTTTTGTTCCAACTTTGGAGTACTTTTCATATGATTTCTTGGACTAACCTATTAACAAAAGGCACAACGCCGGCTGCCTGTTTTCTGCTGTTTTTGGTTCCAGGAAAGTCAGAAAATGAACATTCTCGGAATTGGACTAGACAAAAGCCAAAGTGCCTATTTTTCTAGAAGGGATCAAGTGCCAGAATACGAGACGGAGAAGGGCCAGGGAGCCACCACACCACCTGGCCGCGTGGCCAGGCCTGGCCCACGCCAGGGGGTGGTGTGGACGCTCCCGGCACCCCCTCGGCCTCTCCTTCCGCCTATATTGCCCTCGGGACGAAAACACTAAGTGCCCGATCAAAAATCTACGAAAGATTCTATAGCCGCCGTCATCTCCATCCCTAGATCGGGAGGGATCTGAAGCTCTTCCTGGCACCCTGCCGGAGAGGGGAATTCACCCTGGAGGCCTTCTTCATCACCATGCAAGCCTCCGGTGTGATGCGTGAGTAGTTCATCCTTGGACTACGGATCCATGTAGTAGCTAGATGGCTGGTTCTCCTCCTTTGTGCTTTCATGTTTAGATCTTGTGAGCTCCGTTCATGATCAAGATCATCTATTTGTAATCATACATGTTGTGTTTGCGGGGATCCGATGGATATTGAGATGCTATTTCATATTGATTATTGATTCTATCATGTCTTTGTTATTTGTGATCTTGCATGCTTTCCGTTGTTAGTAGCTATCTTGGCCAAGTAGATGCTAGCAACTCCTAGAGTTATTATTTATGCTCGATAGTGGGTTCATGCCTCTGGTAATCTAGGGAAGTGACAAAGATCTCTAAGGTACTAGATGTGATGTTGCTACTAGGGAGAAAACAACAATCCTTTGTTCATAGAACAATCGTATTGTTTACTTTACACGCAGTTCGTAAAGCAATAATCTATTGCTTGCAACTTAATACTGGAGGGGGTTCGGATGATAACTTGAAGGTGGATTATTAGTCATAGATGCAGTTGGATGGCGTTCTATGTATTATGTTGTAATGCCCAATAAAGTCTCAAAGGAGTCAAGATGATTAGTATATGCATGTATTGCTTTCTCGGTGTTTGTCAATTGCCCCGCTGTAATTTGTTCACCCAACATGCTATCTAGCTTAAGGAGAGCCACCTCTAGTGAACTATGGATCCCGATCCTTTTCTTTACATACAATCTATAAACTATTTCTGCTTTGTGTTTACTTTCTGCAAACTTTTACTTCTTTCCATTCGATACGTTTAATCCTTTGTTTTCCGCAAAACACGGTGAGATTGACAACCTCATCGCAAGTTGGGGACAAAGTTCTGTGGTTGTGTTGTGCAGGTCTCCACGTTGCTACTAGCACCGGTAGTGCGCCCTGCCAAAGCTCAGCTAGTAACACCTTTGGGGTGTTTCCTTGCTCCTACTAGTTCGATTAAACCGTGGTTTTATAACTGAGGGAAACTTGCTGCTGTGCTCATCATACCTTCCTCTTGGGGTTCCCAACGATCTCTACGTCGAACGTCGAGCACATCAAAGATTTTCTGGCGCCGTTGCCAGAGAGTCGAGGACATCTTCACAAGGGGAGTCCCTCATAACCAATCTCTTTACTTTGTTGTTTTCGTTTTTCTTAGTTTTCTTTTTTGCTTTGTTTGCTTGTTTTGTTATTCAAAAACACACAAAAATTAGTTTTACTAGTTTGCTTTCTTATTTCAAAAACACAAAAAAAATTAGTTCCTATCTTAAGTTTCCTTCATGTCTAGCCTTGCTCCAATCACTATGTCACCCGAGGAAATGATTTTCACTTTTAAACAAGGAATCGAGGAAAGTTTTAAGGAAGCTTGGTCTAGAATCTCTGATCTACATGAAAAAACTGAGCCTAAAATGACTCAAAGCTTATTCCTTAGAAGTTTTTACCTTGGGATTTCTCTTTGCTATAGATATGATTTAGATGCTGTTGTGGGAGGAGATTTCCTCCAATGTAATGAGGATGATGCTATTAATGCAATAAAGAAATTGATGCACACTTACAACATGCCTAGCCAAACTGATATTTCTTTCGCAAAAATATTTGATAGGTTGAACACTCTTGAGACTAGCACTACTAGCTTAAAAGATTGCTATAATACGCTTAGGGAGCATCACAATTATGTTCCAATAAATTCTGAACCATCAAAGTGGCTCCCTACAGTAAACATTGAGATAAACACTGAAACTTTTCAAGCCCACTGCGATATCATGTCTGAATTTTGTCTGATGCCAAAGATATTTATGAATCTTTGAATCTTTGGGGGCTTACTGAAGGAGGAAAAGAAATATCTCTTGCTAATAACGCTACCGTATTACCTATTGGAATAGCTGAAGGAGTGTTTACAAAGATCCTTGGGAAAATGATTTCTACTGATTATCTTGTTATTGAATGTGCAGGAAAAGGACAAATTACACTTGGAAGGTCCCTATTAGAACTCCTTGGAGAAATAATAGATGTGGGAAAGGGGACCATGCACCTTTCTTCTCCACCAAATAATCACATTTTCCCAAAGGTTAAGAATAAAAATAAGAGAGGTAAGGGCAAAAAAGTTGGTTTTAATGCTTCTTCATTTGAGAACACTTGATTCTTTCTTTGCTTCTTATGCCTAACTTAAAGGCGTTAAAGAAAAGTACTTATTGGGAGATAACCCAAAAGTTTTGGATGAGTCTTGGAAGTTATTACTTCAGTAATAACCACTCCTTATCCTTTTTATTTGCCTTTTGTGCCAAGAGTAACCTCTAATGAGAGTGAAGTAATGATTGGGAAAGTTGCTGTCCCGAAACAGATTCTTGTGCTTCACCGTAAAAATTCGTGAGAGAGCTCTGTATGTCGGATTGAGCTGTAATGTTTTGTGCTTCTGCCCCAGGTTGTTATCTAACTTTCGTTAGTTCAACACTTTTTGATTTTAGCAACAGAAGGTCTTCGAAAAAATTCGTCTTTACCTGCTGGTCTGTTTTGACAGATTTCTGCCATTTTCTGCATTTGCTTCTTGTGGGTTCCTTCTTGAGTTCTTTTGGGGAATTGAGCTTTTTGAGGGAAGTGCTACAGTAGCTTAGTGTTCTAATGGAATTTTATTTGGTGTTAGAACTGAACCTTAAGACTTATTTATCTTAAGTGCACTAATGTTGCTAATGAGATTGTGTGAAGTTTTGTATGAAGGAAAAATTTCAGGTGTATGGAAGGAATGAGTAATGAGATGAAGGATGGACTAAATCTCAAGCTTGGGGATGCCACGCGTGTCACCCCAAGAAATATCCAAGAAGTACAAGCGTCAAAGCTTGGGGATGCCCAAGGCATCCCCTTCTTCATCAATAAAAATTCCAGGTTCCTTCCAAACGCTTCATTTTTATTGTTTCATGCACAGTTGTGTTTTTCTTGGAGCGTCTTCTTTTTTTTCATTTTCATTTTGGTTTTTAGTTTGCTTGGTTTGCTTAGTTTTCTGAATAAATTGGTTGGACCCCCTCTTTCATACTTTGATTTGCAAATAGTTTGGTTTGGTTTGGAAAAGAGTAGGAAAGTTCATACTTATGTGGTAAAAAGAGCTCGTTTTTGACTGTGGCCTATGCTTTGTCATGCCATGCTTGATATTGTTTTGGCTTTATGCTTAGTATTATTTGCTGTAGCATGACTTGTTATAAACAATTGAGATTGCTTAATGTGCCTTGGATGAATCATGTGTTGTTTTAGCATATTAAAGCATAGTATAGTGGTATTCTCCTTTTATGCTTTATTTGGGTTGACTTGGCGCATGCTCACACCATGTTATGACTATCCAAAGTCACCATAGCCTTTATGATCCTTTAGTTTTCAACTTGTAGTATCACTTTATGCTTTGATCAATGATGTTTTGTCGCTCTTCATGATTATGGCCATTATTGCTCTCTTAGTTTGTCGCTCCAGTCTTTTGCTAGCCTCCACAACAAAGTATGAGTTCCACTCATGCATCCAACTCCCTAAACCAAGTTATTCCAAAGAGTCCACCATACCTACCTACTAGCTTATGCTATTCCAAGTATATTCATGCTTTTGTTTACTTTCCACTTGTTATGAGAAAACTAGTGATTAAAGCTCTCACGAACTTGATGGCACACTTTACTTTTTTGCCTCTAATAAACTTGAACCATTGGGTCCTCCTTTGTTGCGTATATGCTTGCGCTTTATAAGTTGAAATTAGCAGAACCATGTACCATGGGGAACGCTTTCAATATTGCACTTGTACTTTGTACCCCGTTGATATCATGTTCTTTTGCTTACGGATCCCGGCGGTGTGAAATAAAAGTGGAACTTGTAAGATCATGGAGTTTGTATGTGTGTTAGGGAAACGCCTGGGCCGCTAGCCGCCATGCCTAATCATGGTGGAAACTTGCAGCATCACCATAATGAGAACTCTATGAAGCATCCTCAATAAAAACTTATGCAAATAGCAAATAAAAAGATCGCTGAGATGCTCATTGTCTGCTTGCCTTGTCATTTTGATTATGGAAAAGCTCCCGTATCATTTGCAAGGGGTACCCCGTTGGTGGTTCTTAATGATACACATATACTTACAATGACAAGAGCTTACTCGTGACTGAAGTTGAGTAGCATGAGGATCGGTCTTCGTATGTAAGGGGCATGAGATTTCGGTTTATGACTTGTCAAGCATATCCTCTTAGTTGTGTCACTTTAACCTTAATCACCTTCAAGATGCTTATGATAGGGGCAATGAGAGATGAAAGCTACAAGTACCATAAGTTTTGGAAGCTCTTTATGAGACTTGAATCCCTACTTCCTTTTACAAAAGGCCTTTCTTCCACCATTATATTGAGTCTCCACCTTCTATCTTTATGCACCTACTTTGAGAGCATAGTGGCCATTCTTAGTTCTATGTGCATTGTCCCAAGCCTAGTTGATTGATGCATAACTTGTTATTGCTTGTTTTAAACTATTGTATCTAGTCACTCTTATGAACCTTGAAGGTGTCCTATGCATTTATATTTGCTAATCTATTGAGGGACAAGCTGAATACTATTATGCTATGTTTTCTTTATGTGAAACAAACAAACGTCTTGCAAAGCATTGTTATTCATGAATCTTTTGTGTGTGCCTTTTCATGTTGCATCATAGTTTCTTTGTCTTATCGCTAGAACTTTGTCTTTCATGCTATGATTGAAGTACTATGATCCCAGCTTTGAATGTTTTGCAAATACTTTGATCAAGTTTTTGATGGTGCATGTCATCTCAAAAATTATTCTTTCTTTTTATCACATACCTACTCGAGGACGAGCAGGAGTTAAGCTTGGGGATGTTGATACATTGCAAATGTATCTATAATTTTTGATGTTCCATGCTTGGTTTTATCCACTTTCTTGTGTTTTGTTCCAACTTTGGAGTACTTTTCATATGATTTCTTGGACTAACCTATTAACAAGAGGCACAGTGCCAGCTGCCTGGTTTCTGCTGTTTTTGGTTCTAGGAAAGTCAGAAAATGAATATTCTCAGAATTGGACGGGACAAAAGCCAAAGTGTCTATTTTTCCGGAAGGGATCAAGTGCCAGACTACGAGACGGAGAAGGGCCAGGGAGCCACCACACCACCGGGCCACGCGGCTAGGCCTGGCCCGCGCCAGGGGGTGGTGTGGCCGCTCTCGGCACCCCCTCGGCCTCTCCTTCCGCCTATATATTGCCCTCGGGACGAAAACCCTAAGTGCCTGATCAAAAATCCACGAAAGAGTCTGTAGCCGCCGTCATCTACATCCCTAGATCGGGAGGGATCTAAAGCTCTTTCCGGCACCCTGTCAGAGAGGGGAATTCACCCTGGAGGCCTTCTTCATCACCATGCAAGCCTCCGGTGTGATGCGTGAGTAGTTCATCCTTGGACTACGGATCCATGTAGTAGCTAGATGGCTGGTTCTCCTCCTTTGTGTTTCATGTTTAGATCTTGTGAGCTCCGTTCATGATCAAGATCATCTATTTGTAATCATACATGTTGTTTTTGCGGGGATCCGATGGATATTGAGATGCTATTTCAGATTTATTATTGATTCTATCATGTCTTTGTTATTTGTGATCTTGCATGCTTTCCGTTGTTAGTAGCTATCTTGGCCAAGTAGATGCTAGCAACTCCAAGAGTTAGTATTTATGCTCGATAGTGGGTTCATGCCTCTGGTAATCTGGGGAAGTGACAGAAATCTCTAAGGTACTAGATGTGCTGTTGCTACTAGGGAGAAAACAACAATCCTTTGTTCATAGAATAATCGTATTGTTTACTTTACACGTAGTTCATAAAGCAATAATCTGTTGCTTGCAACTTAGTACTGGAGGGGGTTCGGATGATAACCTGAAGGTGGATTATTAGTCATAGATGCAGTTGGATGGCGGTCTCTTTATTATGTTGTAATGCCCAATCAAGTCTCAAAGGAGTCAAGATGATTAGTATATGCATGTATTGCTTTCTCGGTGTTTGTCAATTGCCCCGCTGTAATTTGTTCACCCAGCATGTTATCTATCTTAGGGAGAGCCACCTCTAGTGAACTATGGATCATGGTCATTTTCTTTACATACAATCTATAAACTGTTTCTGCTTTGTGTTTACTTTCTGCAAACTTTTACTTATTTCCATTCGATACGTTTAATCCTTTGTTTTACGCAAAACATGGTGAGATTGACAACCTCATCGCAAGTTGGGGACAATGTTCTGTGGTCGTGTTGTGCAGGTCTCCACGTTGCTACTAGCACCGGTAGTGCGCCCTGCCAAAGCTCAGCTAGTAACACCTTTGGGGTGTTTCCTTGCTCCTACTGGTTCGATTAAACCTTGGTTTCATAACTGAGGGAAACTTGCTGCTGTGCTCATCATACCTTCCTCTTGGGGTTCCCAACGAGCTCTACGTCGAACGTCGAGCACATCAACGGGCCGACCCAGTTTCACTTCGTGGCACTAAGGACTACTGATAGGGGGGTCATGCCTGTCTTTGGATCATTAAACGTGAAGCGGTACGGGGCAGTGTGGACCGTAGGATTAGAGCTAGCATCTACGGCTCATAAGCATCGTCGACGTCGGACTTGTCGCCGGCGAGGTGGAACCCTAACGGCTTAGTGGGGGTGCGGTGAGGGTGTACCAGGGCTCCAGCGAGTGCGGTGAGGCGGGCAAACGAACGAGGAGACGACGGCGAGCTCAGGCGAAGTCGCGGCAGCTCCGGGGGTGGACAAAATCGATGGCAGCGTCTCCTCCTCTGTTGCGGCTATCTCCGGCAAAATTTCGGTGGCTGGCTGCTCGAGCTGCTCCGACGAGAGGTGGGGAAGGATCAGTGGAGAGAGGGGAGTGTGGGAGTGTGAAGAATTGGTGCTGGGGAGGCTCCCTTATATAGGCCCGGTGAGGCGGCAGAGAGGTGTGGGCGGAGCTTGTCGGTGACGACGGCACAGGAGGCTATCGGTGTGGGCAAGGTAGGCGGACGGTGGGCAGTTCCCTGGTGGTCAGCTAGGGCTTAATGGCGGTACTAGGGGCGGTGGATTGCGGTCGGGGGTGTCGCTCGCTCTGAGAGACAGAGGCGGTGCTCGACGTGGTTCCCGGCGACTATGGGTCGAGCAGCGGGGTAAGGGCGTGTCTGGCGGGTTGATATGGTCAAGGCAGAGCGGCGCGCGGTCTGTGGTTGAGGCGGCGCGTGTGGCGCTCTGTCGGCAACGGTGCTCTGGCGTGCGCTGGCGCGGCGCAGAGACTTAGTGTGGGGCTTGTCCTCGGTGGTCCAGGGGTTAGCTGTGGTCGTGGGGTGGACCGTGGATGGCGGTGAGGTCACGCCTTCCTTCCTGGAGCGACGGAGAGAGGATGGTGGTCTCCTGCAGTGTTGGCACGGTTGGTTGGCGAGCATGGCCTCGGGGTGGCGCGGCACTATGGTGCTAGGCCCTTTGGTAGGTCCTTGATGGCCTGGTTGGGGTTAGGGGAGACAAGGGAATTAAATTGGGTTCAAATGGCTTGACAAATTTTGATCAAAAACAGTGATAGTTTGGCCAGTTTGATTCTGCTCACCAAGTGTTTGACACAATGGCTGCAAGAATTCAAATTTTGAATTTTGAAATGAAATTTGGTGGAGTTGTTAGTCACATGCTTGAGCATCTCTGATAGCTGGGATTTGTCAAATGGAGTTCATTTGGATGGTTTTGAAAAAGGGTGATCTAGACATATGAGATAGATTCCATTTTCAAATGTCATTTCAAATTTGAGTTTGAATGTTTTTGGAAGATCACAAAGTGGGCCTTGGTACATCTTAACTTGTACTAGCAAGGGGTGCAAAGATCCACAGTTATTTCTGTTTGAAATTGAGTTCTAGGAATACCCAAAGTGGGCTAATTGATTAAAATGGCCAAAATGACCATTCCCATTTATTACTTCTATTTGAATTCTTTTTTCTTTGGATTTTGTTTGGGAATGATCTAGATGATGTGGAATTCATATTAGAATCATTTTACAACCATTAGAACAAACAATCATGTCAATTCAAAACAACTCCTATTTAATGCAACACACACATGCATGCTTAAATATTTTTAATGGAAAAAGTTTTTGTTAACTCTAAATTAGGTGATTTGGATCTTAATATATTGGATTAAAGTTTTGGGATGTTACAAACCTTCCCCCTTAAACAAAATCTCGTCCCGAGATTTAAGAAAGAAAACTAGGAACTAAAGAGATCTGGGAACTCAGTCCTAATGTAATCTTCTCGCTCCCAAGTGGCTTCTTCTTCGGTATGGTTGCTCCATTGAATCTTGAGAAACTTGATACTCTGGGTCCTGGTGGTTCTGTACGCTTCCTCCAAGATACGGATGGGAACATCATGATACGTCAGATCCTTGTTGATATCAACGGCTCGGTGATCGATGTTCTTGAAGACTTCGGTCTTCTCCGGCACTTCTAGGCATTTGCGAAGTAACGAGATATGGAACACATTGTGGATGGCTGACATCTCTTCTGGCAGTTCCAGTTGATAAGATACTACTCCTCGGCGATTCAGAATCTTGAAGGGTCCAATATATCTAGGGGTTAACTTTCCTTTCAGACTAAAACGTTGCGTTCCCTTTAATGGCGAAACTTTGAGATACACAAAATCTCCGACATTGAAAGTCAGGTCTCTCCTTCTCTTGTCAGCATACCTCTTTTGTCTGGATTGGGCAGTCTTGAGGTGCTCACGGACTTTGTGAACCTTCTCTTCAGCTTCTCGTAGGATGTCGGGTCCAAATATCTAACTATCTCCTACTTGCGACCAATTCAAAGGGGTACGACACTTTCTCCCATATAGGAACTCAAATGGGGCCATTTGCAAACTAGCTTGCTAACTGTTGTTGTATGAGAATTCTGCGAAAGGCAGGCAATCTTCCCATTTTGATCCATATTCTAACACACAAGCTCTCAACATATCCTCTAGGATTTGGTTGACTCTTTCAGTCTGTCCATCGGTTTGCGGGTGATAAGCTGTGCTGAAATTCAACTTGGTTCCTAATCCTTCTTGGACTTTCTGCCAAAATCTTGAGGTAAATTGGGTTCCTCGATCTGACACTATGGTCTTGGGGGTTCCATGCAAACTGACGATTCTAGCAATGTACAACTCTACTAGCTTCGAACTCTGGTAGGTTGTCTTGATAGGTATAAAATGAGCTACCTTGGACAGTCTATCAACGATGACCCAGATTGAGTCATTTCCCCTACTAGAAGTAGGCAAACCGGTGATAAAGTCCATTCCGACGGAATCCCATTTCCATTCTGGAATCTGCAATGATTGCAACAGCCCTGCGGGTCTCTAATGTTCCACTTTGACTCTTTGACAGATATCACACTTGGCGATGTAGCTTCTGATTTCTCTCTTCATCTTGTGCCACCAAAATTGCTCCTTCAAATCCTGATACATCTTCATTCCTCCGAGGTGGATAGAATAAAGAGTATCATGAGCTTCTTGCATGATAACTTGCTTCAGTTCCGAATCTGCTGGCACACAGATACGTCCTTTGTACCACAGAACTCCTTCTTCGTCTTCGGTGAATCCAGGTACCTTTCCTGTACCAATACGACGTTTGATTCTGTCGATACTTTCATTTCCCTTCTAGGCTTCCTTGATTTGGCTAATCAAAGTGGGTTGAAGTTCAATGCTAGCTAAAAATCCTTTGCTAACTAGCTCAGTTGTAAACTGCTCCAACTCATCATACAAACTTGGTTGCTTCTCCTTGATCATAGTGTTTAGCCTACACGGCAATCTGCTAAGAGCATCCGCTACCACATTGGCTTTGCCGGGGTGATAGTGAATGTCAAGGTCATAATCCTTGATTAACCCTATCCATCTGATTTGCCTCATATTCAGCTCTTTTTGAGTGAAAATATACTTCAAGCTCTTGTGATCTGAGTAAATCTCACAGCGATTACCCATAAGATAATGATGCCATGTCTTCAATGCCAAAACTACGGCTGCTAATTCAAGATCATAGGTAGGGTAGTTCTGCTCATGCTGCTTCAGTTGTCGAGACAGATACGCGGTGACTTTGCCTTCTTGCATCAATACACATCCAAGACCAATCTTGGATGCATCACAATACACATCAAACGACTTCTTGATATCTGGCATGATCAATATTGGGGCTGAAATCAATCTCTTCTTCAGCTCTTGGAAACTGGCTTCACATTTGTCGGTCCATTCAAACTTCTTATCCTTCTTCAGCAATTGCGTCATGGGTCTTGCGATGCTCAAAAATCCTTCTACGAACTTGCGGTAATATCCCGCTAATTTGACAAATGCACGGACTTGGGTTTGAGTGGTTGGGGCTTCCCATTCTTCTACATCTTTGATCTTGGCGGGATCAACAGCGACTCCTCCTGCAGACACAATATGTCCGAGGAATCCTACTTCTTTCAGCCAAAACTCACATTTGCTGAACTTGGCATACAACTAATGCTCTCTAAGGGTTTCAAGAATGATTCTCAGATGCTGCTCATGCTCTTCTTCTGACTTGGAGTAGATAAGGATTTCGTTGATAAACACAACGACAAACTTATCTAGAAAATTCATAAAGATCTTATGAGATTCATGAAATAAGCAGGGGCATTGGTTAATCCAAAAGACATAACCGTATACTCATATAATCCATATCGGGTAGTAAAGGCGGTCTTTGGAATATCCATTGCACGAATCTTAAGTTGGTGATAACCAGTCCTAAGATCAATCTTAGAGAACACACTGGCACCAGTCAACTGATCAAATAGATCCTCAATCTTTGGCAATGAGTACTTGTTTTTGATTGTGATGTCATTCAGCTTCCTGTAATCTGTGCACAAAAGGTTGTCACCATCTTTCTTGTCGACGAACAAAATAGGCAATCTCCATGGCGATGCACTTGGTTGAATCAAGCCTTTCTCCAGCATAGCATCCAACTGCTTCTTCAGTTCCACTAACTCCGAGGGGTTCATACTATAGGGTCTCTGGGCTATGGGTCTGGTTCCGGGGATTAGTTCAATAATGAACTCAATATCCCTATCCGGGGGCATACTGGGCAATTCATCTGGGAATACGTCAGGGTATTCACAGACTACTCTGACTTGGTCTATGGTGGGTAGGGCTAGACTCTTGTTGCACTTGAATTGACGGGGCAAGGTTTTAGATATATGCTATACTGATACTCCAGAGCTACTAGTCATTGTGATGGCTTTCTTGGCACAGTCAATCAATCCTTTATGCTTTGACATCCAATCCATTCCTACTACTACTTCCAAACCTTTGGTTCCAAGTACTATTAGATTTGCATAAAAATCTATCCCATGTATTCTGATAGGCATAGCTTTGCAAATTTTTCTAGCTTTTGTAGTTGAACTAGGTATTTGAACTATCATGACATGCTTCAAGTTGGATGGGTGAATCTTACTAGTGCATGCAAATTCTTCGATGACAAATGAGTGCGAGGCTCTAGAATCAAACAACACTCTTACTAATACGGAGTTGACAGAAAACATACCTAGCACTACATCTGGAGCTTCTTGGGCTTCCTCGGCGTTCATGTGGAAGAGACGGCTGTTGCGGTTGTGAGGGTTCCCTAGGGCGAATCTTCTTCCCGGTTGAACACGTCGTTGCTGTTGAGCTGGGGCATTCACATTGGCAGTGGCGGCAATCTTCTTGGAACACTCATTGGAGTAGTGACCCTTCACTCCACACTCGAAACAAGTAATCTGAGACTTGTCTTTTGCTACCACGGGCACATCATTGCTTCCAGTTCTGGGTGTAGTGTTGTTGTTATTGCTGTTGTTGTGCTTGGGAGGTGCATGGTTGAAATTGCTGGAGTTGCCGTGGTGTTTGTTGTTTCCTCGGGACTTCACATTTCCTCCGCTGCGGTTGGGGTAGTGATGTCTACGCACTTCTATTCTTGTAGACAGTTGTTGGGCCCTGCAATCAAGATACAAGAAGTCTCTTGTGTCCCCAACACACCCAATACACTTGTCAGGTGTATAGGTGCACTAGTTCAGCGAAGAGATAGTGAAATACAAGTGGTATAGATAATTATAAGTGGTAATGGTGATAGAAAATAAAGATGGAAGGAAGCAAACATGTAACAGATCTAGTTACAAACGGTGTTTCAATGCTTAGAAACAAGGCCTAGGGATCATACTTTCACTAGTGAACACTCTCATATAAATATCTTCTCTTTATTATACTACTCTTAACTACTCTCCGATTGGACACTTTAATCATTGGTAGGGCTATAACAGCACTTCTCAAATTTCGCTTTTCCCATCTAGATAACCCCACACTGTCACCTTGAGCACTAGATGGTTCAAACAAACACCACAATTTCATAAATACATCCAACTCCAAATATAACTCATAACAAGTATTTGAAATCTCTAGCCTAAGTGCCACCATGGTGTGCACACTGTCAACTTCACACACATGGGGAGAGCAGAGATCTATTAAAGCACTTGAGTAGCAAAGTAGATCTATAGATTACAAGCTCATGATCTCAATAAGATCATGCATAGAGAGAGAGATGAACACATAGCTATCATTAGAACCCTTAGCCTCGAGAGAGAACTACTCCCTCCTCATCATGGGAATCATCAATGGTGATGGAGATGGTGGTGGAGATCGATGGAGATGGCTCCGGGGGCACTTCCCCATCCAGGCGGGGTGCCGGAACAGAGACTTTCTGTGCGCCGAATCTCCTCTTCGGTGGCGGCGGTGCTGCGGAACTTTTCGTGGCTGGAGGCTTGACGATTTAGGGTTTTTGCATCGGGAGGCATCTTATAGGCGAAGAGGCAAGGTCGGTGGGCGGCCAGGGGGCCACACCACCTGGTGGCGCGGCCAAGGCTAGCCCGCGCCACCACATGGTGTGGCCGCCCTATGGCCCCTCTCCGTCTCATATTCTAGCTCCATGAGTCTTCCGGTAAAATGACGACTTTGGCTTTTGTCTGGTCCAATTACGAGAATATTCATTTTCTAACTTTCCTGGAACCAAAAACAGCAGAAAACAGGCAACTGGCACTGTGGCATCTTGTTAATAGATTAGTCCAAGAAATCATATGAAAAGTACTCCAAAGTGTGGACAATACATAAGAAAGTAGATAAAACCAAGCATGGAACATCAAAAATTAAGGATACGTTAGCAACGTATCAACATCCCCAAGCTTAACTCCTGCTCGTCCTCGAGTAGGTAAGTGATAAAAAGAAAGAATAATTTTTGAGGGGACATGCACCATCATAAACTTGATCAAAGTATTTGTAAAACATTGATAGCTGGGATCATAGTACTTCAACATAGCATGAAAGACAAAGTTCTAACAATAAGACATAGCAACTATGTTGCAACATGAAAAGACACAAACAGAAGATTCATGAATAACAATGCTTTGCAAGACGTTTGTTTGTTTCACATAAAGAAAACATAGCATAGTGGCATTCAGCTTGTCCCTCATAGAGTAGCAAACATAAATGCATAGGACACCTTCAAAGTTCATAAGAGTGACTAGATACAAGTAGTTTAAGAACAAGAAATATCAAGTTATGCATCAATCAACAAGTCTTTGGACAATGCACATAGAACTAAGAATGGCCACTATGCTCTCAAAGTATGTGCATAAACATAGAAGGTGGAGACTCAACATAAAAGTAAAAGAAAGGCCTTCATAGAAGGAAGTAGGGATTCAAGTCTCATAAAGAGCTTCCAAAAATTATGGTACTTTTTATCTTTCAGCTCTCATTGCCCCTATCATAAGCATCTTGAAGTGATTAAGGTTAAAGTGAACGAACTATGGTGTATATGCTTGACGAAGTATAAGTTGGAAATCTCATGTCCCTTGAATATGAGGGCCACTCCTCATGCTACTCAAGTTTAGTTACCGGTAAGTTCTTGTCATCATAAGTACATGTGTATCATAGAGAACCGCCAACGGGGTATCCCTTGCCCGATGATACGGAAGAATCCCCATATCAAAATGACAAGGCAAGTAGACAACGAGCATCTCAACAATCTTCTTATTTACCATGGGAATATGGTGTTTTTTTCTCTCTTTCCTCTTTTCTCATATCTATTTTTCTCTTTTTTTCAATATCTGACTCTTTTTTTATAAGAAGAATGCTTCATAGACAGCTCATTATGGTTACGTTGCAGGTTTCCACCATGACAGCATGGATTAGACCAGCGGCCTAGGCGTTTCTCTAACACACATACATAACTCCATGGACTTACAAGCTCCCCTTTCATTTCACGCCGATGACATCCATAGACAAAAGAGCATGATATCAACTAGGTACAAAGTACAAGTGCAATGTTGAAAGCGTTCCCCATGACAGCATGGTTCTGCTAATCCCCAACATATAAGTGCAAGCATATACAACATAGACAACACAATGGTTCAAGTTTATTAAGGGCAAGAAAAGTAAAGTGTGCCATCAAGTTTGTGAGACCATTAATCACTAGTTTTCTCATAACAAGTTTAATTCGGAAGGTAGATAAAAACATGAATATACTTGGAATAGCAAATGCTAATAGGTAGGTACGGTGGACTCTTTGGGATAACTTGGTTTTATTTGGAGTTGGATGCATGAGTAGAACTCATACTTGGTTATGGAGGCTAGCAAAAGACTGGGAGTGACCAACTAAGAGAGCAATAATGGCCATAATCATGCAGAGCGACAAAACATCATTAATCAAAGCATAAAGTGATACTACAAGTTGAAAACTAAAAGGATCATAAAGGCTATGGTGACTTGGGATAGTCATAACATGGTGTGAGCATGCGCCAAGTCAACCCAAATAAAGCATCAAAGGAGAATACCACAATACTATGCTTTAATATGCTAAAACAACGCATGATCCTTCCAAGGCACATTAAGCAATCTCAATTGTTTATAACATGTCATGCTACAGCAAAGAATACTAAGCATAAAGCCAAAACAATATCGAGCATGGCATGACAAAGCATAGGCCACAGTCAAAAACAAGCTCTCTTTACCACTTAAGCATGGACTTTCCTACGATTTTTCCAAACCAAACCAAACTATTTGAAAACCAATGTATGAAAGAGGGGGTCCAACCAATTTATTCAGCAAAATAAGAAAACCAAGCAAACGAAAACCAAAAACAAAAATGAAGCCGCTCCAAGAACAACACAACTGTGCATGAAACAATAAAAATGAAGTGTTTGGAAGAAACCTGGGATGTTTATTGATGAAGAAGGGGATGCCTTGGGCATCCCCAAGATTTGACGCTTGTACTTCTTGGATATTTCTTGGGGTGACTCGTGTGGCATCCCCAAGCTTGAGCTTTAGTCCATCCTTCATCTCGTTACTCATTCCTTCCATACACCTGAAATTTTTCCTCCATACAAAACTTCACACAATCTTTATTAGCAACATTAGTGCACTCAAGATAATAAGTCTTTAGGTTAAGTTCCAACACCAATAAAACTTCCATTAAAACACAAGCTACTGTAGCACTTCCCTCAAAAAGCTCAATTCCCCAAAAGAACTCAAAAAGTAACCAACAAGAAGCAAATGCAAATAGTGGCAGAAATCTCTCAAAATAGACCAGCAGGTAAAGACGATTTTTTTCGAAGACCTTCTGTTGCTCAAATCAAAAAGTGTTGAACTAACGAAAGTTAGATAACAACCTGGGGCAGAAGCACAAAACTTCACGCCTCAAAAGAACGTACAGAGATTTTACACGAATTGTTACGGTGAAGCACAGAAATCTGTTTTAGGACAACAACTTTCCCAAGCATTACTTCTCTCTCATTAGAGGTTACTCTTGGCACAAAAAGCAAATAAAAAGGATAAGGAGAGGTTATTACTGAAGCAATAACTTCCAAGACTCAACTAAAACTTTTGGGTTATCTCCCAATAAGTACTTTTCTTTAACGCCTTTAAGTTAGGCTTGATAGTTTGAGAAGATGCTCACATAAGAAACATGAATTGAAGTAAAAGAGAGCATCAAGAAGCAAATTCAAAACACATTTAAGTCTAACCCACTTCCTATGCATAGGAGTCCTGTAAAGAAACAAGTCATGAAAGCACAAAGCAACAAGCATAGGAAAGCAAAACAAGTGCAACTTCAAAAATTTCAACATAAAGAGGGGAAACTTAATATTGTTGAGATGCATAAAACCATGTTTCCCTCTCTCATAATAACTTTCAGTAGCATCATGAATAAAATTAACAATATAACTATCACATAAAACATTCTTATCATGAGCCACATGCATTAAAGAATTAATACTCTCCACATAAACATAGTCGTTCTTATTAATTGTAGTGAGAGAAAATTCAACAAAATAGCTTTCTTTATTATTCTTATCACCATAATCATCAAATATAGGAGACATATTGTATAATTAATTTCCTCCTTAATAGTAGGTGGACTAAAAATATCATATTCATCATTGTAATCATCATATATTGGAGGTTTGGTATCATCATTAGCAATAGAATAGCTATCTTCCGAAGCTGGGGAACTAAAAAGATCATTTTCATAAAAACTAGCTTCCCCAAGCTTAGACTTTTTCATAGCATTAGCAATAATGGTGTCCAAAGAATTCATACTAACAACATTGCTATTAGCATGCAAGTAAAGTTCCATAGGTTTTTTAATTTTCTCTTCAAACACTTCATGTCCTAACTCAAGATAAATACTATAAAGCTCTCTAAGTTTTTTGTTGTTTTCCATTAAGCCTAACTAGTGAAAACAAGAAACAAAAAGACAAAATTGCAGAATCTAAAGGAAATAACTTCGAGCACTCACACCAGAGGATGTGAGTACCTTTTACCAACCTCCCCGGCAATGGCGCCAGAAAATAGCTTGATGTCTATGCACTTCTATTCTTGTAGACAGTTGTTGGGCCTCCAAGTGTAGAGGTTTGTAGAACAGCAGCAAGTTTTCCCTTAGTGGATTACCCAAGGTTTATCGAACTCAGGGAGGAAGTCATCAAAGGTATCCCCTATCAAGCAACCCTGCAATCAAGATACAAGAAGTCTCTTGTGTCCCCAACACACCCAATACACTTGTCAGGTGTATAGGTGCACTAGTTCAGCGAAGAGATAGTGAAATACAAGTGGTATAGATAATTATAAGTGGTAATGGTGATAGAAAATAAAGATGGAAGGAAGCAAACATGTAACAGATCTAGTTACAAACGGTGTTTCAATGCTTAGAAACAAGGCCTAGGGATCATACTTTCACTAGTGAACACTCTCATATAAATATCTTCTCTTTATTATACTACTCTTAACTACTCTCCGGTTGGACACTTTAATCATTGGTAGGGCTATAACAGCACTTCTCAAAGTTCGCTTTTCCCATCTAGATAACCCCACACTGTCACCTTGAGCACTAGATGGTTCAAACAAACACCACAATTTCATAAAGACATCCAACTCCAAATATAAATCATAACAAGTATTTGAAATCTCTAGCCTAAGTGCCACCATGGTGTGCACACTGTCAACTTCACACACATGGGGAGAGCAGAGATCTATTAAAGCACTTGAGTAGAAAAGTAGATCTATAGATTACAAGCTCATGATCTCAATAAGATCATGCATAGAGAGAGATGAACACATAGCTACCGATAGAACCCTTAGCCTCGAGAGAGAACTACTCCCTCCTCATCATGGGAATCAGCAATGGTGATGGAGATGGTGGTGGAGACCGATGGAGATGGCTCCAGGGGCACTTCCCTGTCCCGGCAGGGTACCGGAACAGAGACTTTCTGTCCCTCGAATCTCCTCTTCGGTGGTGGCGGTGCTGTGGAACTTTTCGTGGCTGGAGGCTTGACGATTTAGGGTTTTTGCATCGGGAGGCATCTTATAGGCGAAGAGGCAAGGTCGATGGGCGACCAGGGGGCGCACACCACCTGGTGGCGCGGCCAGGGCTAGCCCGCGCCACCACATGGTGTGGACGCCATGTGGCCCCTCTTCGTCTCGTCTTCTGGCTCCGTGAGTCTTCCGGTAAAATATCGACTTTGGCTTTTGTCTGGTCCAATTCCGAGAATATTCATTTTCTGACTTTCCTGGAACCAAAAACAGCAGAAAAGGCAATTGACACTGTGGCATCTTGTTAATAGGTTAGTCCAAGAAATCATATGAAAAGTACTCCAAAGTGTGGACAAAACATAAGAAAGTAGATAAAACCAAGCATGGAACATCAAAAATTATGGATACGTTAGCAACGTATCAGGTAGCTTGGGCGAGACATTGGGGGTCAGTTGTTCCGTGATGCATATCCGTCAGACGGGTTGGGACGGTACTTCTGGTGACTGCTGGCTCTAGCTTGGTGCATCATCTGACATTTCCGGTTGTCGTTTGCTTGATTAATCTTCCCTTCCATCTAAATGGCAGAGTCGACTAGCTCTTCGAGATCCTCGAAACGGATGTTGACGAGGATCGTCTGCATCTCATCATGCAGTCCATTTAGGAATCTCTCTTTCTTCTTGGCCTCCGTGTTGATCTCATCCGGTGCATACCTAGCGAGGGACAAGAATCTGTCATGGTACTCCACTACAGTCATTTTGCCTTGCTTTAACTCTCTGAATTCATCCCTCATTCTGGTGACTAGACCCTGCAGCACGTGGGTGTGGCTGAACTTGACTTTGAAGGCTTGCCATGTCATCACTTGACCATGGTTCATCGTGCGGGTGCTGTTCCACCAAGCTCTTGCATCTCTGGCCAAATAGTGGGTGGCAAACAGAACTTTCTCGTTTGCATCCACTCCGGCGACTTCTAAGTTGTTCTCCATTGTCTGCAACCAATCACCAGCATCCAGTGGGTCTTCAGACTTGCTAAAGATTGGGGGATTGGTATTTTGTAAGTTTTTGAGTTTGGATCCATGATGATCCTGATTTCCATGGTTCTGGTTGTTGTGAGCCATCTGGGCGATCTGCTGCAGGGTGGCTAGATTTGCTTGGCGCTCTGCCCTACTAGCTTCAGGTCTGCAATGAGCGTCTGCAGAATCTGCAGCATTGGGTCTTGTGATGAGCTGCTCCCTCCTTGGTTTCCACGAGTCATCTGAAGATTGAGATAGATAACGGGGTAACAGGGAAAGTTCTAAGGTTCATGGTTTTAGTTTCAATCTAAAACTTTGAGTTTGACTCAGGTTTTGAAACTAACTTATTTTCATTCATTCAAGGAAAGCACACGATACAAACACACACACCACAACAAAAGGAAAACAGATGGTTTTAAGAACCATTCTGTAAGCTACGATACAATGGGACCGATACTCCTCACTCCTACGATAGTGCTCTAGTGCATCTACTCATCATCGATGAAGTCGGAGTCATCATCGTCGGTGTAGAAGTCCATGGCATCATCCTCCAGATAGTCATCATCATTTCTGAGGTATGAGTCAATATCCCCATGAATGTCTTCACCTTCCTCTTCTTATTCTTTTGCTGCAAGCTGAGCTTCTTGCTCCTTGATGGTCTTCTCGAGGTCGGCCACCTTCTTGCAAAGATGATCGATGGTGCGATCCTTCTTTGCCCGTTGATGACGCAGGGATTGACGATCCTTGACGAGCAATGGAAAGGTTGTGGTTGGCGAACTCTCTAGCATTGTCCAACTCCTTCTGTCTGTCGTACAGCAGGAAGTCGAGGTTCTCCACTTGACGCTTCAACTCCAGATGACTTGGTATCTCTAGCGGCATTTCCATCGAATCACGCCTTTCATAGTGAGCAAAGCGGGTTCCTTGGATTAGGTTGACATTCTGTGCGCAAAGACGAGCGAGAGCTTCATGCATTTCCCTGGCTAATCCATCTAGACAGTTATTCTCCCTCACGGAGAACTGAATCTTCTCGGACATTGGTGCTTCTAACTTGCCTCGAAGATCAGCAACTACTAGCCATTGTAAATCTCCTCCTGGTGGACCAGGTAGTTGAGCTCCAAAGAATTCCGGATGTGGGCGCTCTAAGTACTCAGACAGTGAATCAAGATCCCTCTCGAAGATTAGTTGGCCTCCGTTTCCCAACTGGTAGAACTTGTTGTACTGAACTTCCATCTATAAGAATTTAGGATGAGAAAGTTAGTGAAGTGGTCAAGTGTGTCAAAATTTTATATAGTAATGTAAGAATTTTTGAGGAACATGTATTTTTTTAGAGAAAGAATCCCAAGGGTAAGAGAGGAAATAGATTTTCACAAATACTCAGTTTGGTTTTGAAACTAAGTTTTTGTTCGGACGTCCATTCTAACTAGGGTCTCCTATGGTCAGGATGGCTCTAATACCAACTTGTCAAGACTCGTATTTTTAATCCCAGATGCCTATTATGCCATACCTCGCAATCCCAGGATTACCATTTTAGCGAGACGTAACAGATTGGATATCACAGTACATCATCCATTAGAAACCATAATAAGGTCTTGCACAAATAAAAGGATCTCATGATCTAGTCTTAATACAAACAAGTAGCAGAATAAATAGCGTAGCGGTGGGCTCCATCTTCAGTGTCACAGGCAATTCTGACGATGGGAGATGATCCTAGTTGTCATAGCCGTCCTGCTGTCCTCCTTCAGGGTAGTCCTCCTCATAGTCTGGCCATACGAATACCCAGGGACAAAATCCATGAGTACTCTTTAAGTACTCGCAAACTATCACTAACAAGTAAGGTAGTTCTAGTAGGAAAGCTAAGTTCTAGGTTTATTTCCAAAGTTAAGTTGGAAACCTCAGCTGAGTTTAGAAACAAAGAAAGATAAAATAAACTTCTAAATCACCTAAGTGGGAACTTAGTTATCATAGTCACAACCATGTTGTGGTCAAGTCATGTCACAATTCATTTCATGTCATTTTGAAAACATCTGACAACGGAACAGTATGGCCACTCCAACTGTCCATAACCGTGGACGCGGCTATTCGAATAGTTTGACACTCCGTAGAGGTGGTACACTTTCACCACAAAAGTCGATACATCTGTCAGGGATAACCCTGAATCATCATACTTAGTGTGCATATAATCAAACATAACCTTTCCTTTACACACCCTAGTATAAGCACCTCTCCTATGAGCTTGGCCTCCCAGCCATGGCCATCTGCCATCCTGGGCACTGCATAGGTGGACAACATTCAGAGGTAGCCTTAGCTCAAACCTCTCCCGTGAGGGAACTAATACTAATGTATATAAACTTCCGGCTAAGCCTTACCCAATTCAGGTATTGTGGTTGTACAGTAAAATTGGAATGGTATCGCATCCGAACCCAACCATCCATTTTTATAAAAGGGCTAAGGCTCATGCCTTAACATTTTGATCATCATAAACCATTTGTGTTTATCAACACATGTCAAAACATCTCAATAGAATGACTCATCATTCCAAGGTTTTCACAAGTCATTTTCACCAAGTATTCCCATCTAAAGTGATCAAGTTTTAGTTTAGCTCTAAACTACTAAGTTAAGAGTGTTCACTAAGGTGGGATGCTAATATCAATCTCATGCCATAGAATGACATCTAAGTCTAACTAGATAGGTCAAGTTTTATACTCTTTATGCTATCTATAAACAAGTAAGAAACTTTGGTAAAGTAAAGCTTGTAAATAAAACTTGGAGTAGGTATAAGTCAAATGGTATAACAAAAGCATGCCTAATGCATTTGCTTAGGTTATCTAGCTTGCAAGGTTTAGCTTGCATTGTTAATGATGGCTTGCAAGTAATCACTTGCATGGTTAACTTGTATAATGCTAGCTTGCTAACAATAGCTTGCATTGTTAAGGATGGCTTGCAAGTTTTCACTTGCATGGTTAACTTGTATAATGCTAGCTTGCTAACAATAGCTTGCCTTGGTTGGTGAAGTGGTTGAAATTCTCCTATTCTTCTTTGGGGTAGAACTCCTCCTCCTCGTAGACTTGGTCGGTACTATCGTCTATAAATACATACGGAATACACAATCACCAAACAATACTTAACTAGTCTACTTAGCACAGTAAGGCACACATTTGATGATCTAGTATCATCACAAACATCACAAGGTTTAATGAACTAGTTTCATTTATTTTATTTGAGAAAAGTAATTTCTACTCATTGAAATTAACTAAGATTTAATATTGTAACTACCTCGGTGAATTACGCTCTTAGTTACATGCCTGGATGAGCGAAAGTGGTTAAAATAGTACGGCGGGGGCCCAGGGGCCACTCACAGGTAGACCTTTCGGCCGTCCTAACCACTTTCAGAACATCGGGACAAGAACGAGCGGCATAATCGGCAGGCAAAGGGATCAACTACATACACAAGTGAGTATGTATGCAAGCCACATACAACAGTCCTCAGAGCCATTCATCTAAAAGAAATAGAAATATTGCAACGCCATACGGCAAGATCCAAATATCCTAGATAAATATAATAGTTTAGGATATCTCCTCATACATCAAACATCAGAGTATCAGGCGGAAGCAGAAATCAAGATCCAAGTACGGATAAGAAGCAAATCGGCATAAGATGCCACATAAATAAACACATCCCGCCCACAGATCTCACGGATCCCCGTTTCCGGAATCTCTACACCGAGTGATCATTGCCAACATCATCCGTCTCCTCCACCCAGTATCCATCTTGCGAGTATACCTGTTCATCTGAATCAAACAATTTATCGTGTGAGACCCTACTGGTACTCAGCAAGTCTTTATGCCTCTAAAGGTGACATATACCTGGGGTGACGCAATTGCAGCAAAAGATAATAACTAACAAGTCTATAGATACTCGATAACCATCCGCCTAACCAATGATAGACGGATGTCCGTTAATTAGTAACAACAGTTATAATAGTATAATTAATAGATCCATCCTCCTTCTCGCTTACCAACGAGAAAGCGGACGAACAACCTCCCCATCTGTTGGCAGTTTTATTAGCCATTCCATGAGTGTTGCACTATTTACTAGTCGGGTACTTAGTCAAATTAAAAGCGGTACTTTAGTTATACTTGTTTATGATTGAGAAACTGTGCTCCAAGTCGTCCATAACCGCGGACACGGCTTTCAGAAATATTTACCCTGCAGGGGTGCACAAATAGCAACACACACTCTATCAACCTCGGAAAAACCAAATCAAAACCCAACGAGGCATTCACGACAAAGCGATCACAGGATTCAGAAATGTTTCAGGGGGCCACCCCATTAAGCTACCCGCAACGAAATTGGCTGACTCCGAGACGGACCCAAGGTTTGCGCCAATGGCTGTAAACGACTGGGAACCCGAAAGTGTGATTGGGCTTGTCGATACCGCGAAAACACTCCGCAATCCTAAACAGTACATGTGCTCCTCGCACAATCTTAAATAAAGCAGTAAAGCATGGTATAAGTACAGGATAGTAATAAAGCCCCAAACTACTTTGTGGCCCCTAGAAATAAGAATGAATCAAGCTCTGGCTCAGAGGGGTTCATAAGGCCTCCCAGATGTGGATAGTGCGAATAGTCAAGGAACAGGAATCAAGTACTCGGGGTCCTATGGGACACAAGTGAGCATGAAAAACCAAAAAGCAGATATTGCTCACCGGTGCCACTTTCATTAGTTATCCCATTACTACTCAGGTTAAGTTGTATAGGTACCTCGTTATCCATCAGACACTCACATACCCTACACATGCTGTTCTACGACCCGCATGGCTCAAGTAACTCCTGTAGTAAAGGCTCATGGGATGGAGGAACAAGCTTCGGTGGGGTTTAAAAGTAAAGGCTGTGCAGTACTTGGGATTCAATTTAATGCAATCGCGACTCAATGATGCAAGAATAAGATAGAGGCAATAGGTACTATATGTATGCAAGCATGTGGTAGTGCTTGCCTGGCAGCTCAGTTGAAGCGAGAGAAGGATCTGGGTAGTGCTTCTGGGATTCCTGATATATCCCCTGCTCAGCGTCCATTCGAAGAAGAACCAAACAAACAAGGGCCAACATAAATAAAGTGCACAAGCATATGTATTGAAATGCGACAAGCAAAGAAGCATGCCGTGATGGATGATGCACAATTTACATGGTAATAAAGTAGCATGGCATGGGTGAGGTGTGGGGTGCAAGAGTAAAGCATTTCATTAAGTTTTAGTCATGTTTTGCTCTCATAACACTTGTTGTGCACTTGATATTTATATGATGCATGCCGCAATTCAGAACATGGAATGCATAGTTAGAACGGCCTCGATGCGCTGATCGATTTAGACATATTATTTATCAAATTTGGAGTTATAAAACTAAAGTTATTAATTAATTAAGAAAAAGGCCATTTTATTGTAATTTTAATTATCTCGAAAATTAAAGTGCTCAAATAATATTTTGAATAACATTTTTGAATCCCTCACATTTTTCTGATTCAAAACATATATTATATGTATTATTTGGATTTATAAATTAAAAGTTATTTAAAACAGAAATTAAATCATTTATAAAACATTTTCTGAAATTGTTTATTTAAAACAGAAACATACAGGCTTTTTGTACTCGGAGGAACTTAGCCCGTGTCACTAACGCGCGGGTCCAGCGCTGAGTCAGCACCAGGTGGGGCGCAGCGGGTTTGGGTCAGCTTTTCGCACCCATGGGGAGTTTACCCGCAGCGATCGACAGACGGGCCCGACCAGGTGCGGTGCCACTCGCGTGTGCGGCCAACCGGTGGGCGACACGTGGGTGATCCCCGGCAGGCGCGACCAAAAGCGGAAAAGCCCGGGTCCCTAACTGTAAAACGGCAAGGGAGTATGACAGGTGGGCCTCTTGGGACTGTGTTTTGAGGCGGGAAAAAAGGCAGGGGTCTTTCTGCGAAAACGACGATGATGCGGAATGTCGGCTGCGCGCCGTCAGCAGAGATCAGGGGATCGGCCGGAGTTCTGACGATGATGGCGACTAAATGGCGGCGAATCTCGCCAAGCCGCAAAAAGGAAAAATGCAGAGGGTTGTGCGGGCTACCATTTTCGTTTAGCAAGCTCGCACGGAGGCGGCCTACAGCACGCGGGGCACGACGAAGAACTGAGGCGGGACGGAAGCTGTTGCAGCTGCTGCTGTCTGCCAGAGCGCGACACGCGGCAGTGCACGGAGGCTGCTCGACGGAGCGCGACTGCGTTGCGGCGAGCTAGAAGGGAAAGGGAGATGTCCGGGAGGTAGAGGTGCTCACCAGCGACCATCCGGTGCAAACAAGCATGCTCGAGGCGGACCAGATCGTCGGCATGGTTCGCGGCCGGCTTCGTCGGCTCCCTCACGGCGTGGTGGCGATGAGGTAGCGGGGAAAGGTACTGGTACTCCTGGATCAGCATGACGTCCACCGGAACAGCGAAGGACAGAGGGGTCATGGCTAGGGTTTAGGAGGAGGAGATGGCCATGGCGGCTTGGGAGGAAGAAGGAGAACGGGTGAGGGGCTTGGGCGCCTCCTGGATGGGATCTAGGTGGGGTGAGGCGGTAGAGAGGAAAAAGGGAAGCACATGGGGGTGGTGGTAGCTTTGCAAAAAGTGAGGAGGAGGTGATCGGGTAGGTATTCTCTCCCTCCTTCTTCTCTTTGTCTTGAAGCCAAAGAAAGGAGTGGGGAGGGCAGATGAGGGGTGAGACGTGGTGGGGCCTGCCTGGTAGGGAGAGAGGGGGGAAGCCGAGAGAGAGGGAGAGGGGGAGGGGTAGCTCGGCAAGGTAAGGGGGTGGTCAAATAGGGTTTGGTGGTGTAGAAAAGAGGAGTAAGGTGTGTAGGGTTTTGTGATGAACCAACTAGCTCATGCAAAAGATGGAGGAGGTGGTGGTGAGGTGAGGCTTGTGATGCACATGGCAAGGAGAGAAGGAACAAAGTGAGGATTGAGAGAGAAAGGTTGGAGCTAAACAAAAGGAGAAACAATCAAAAACCAAAGAAAACCAAAGGAGATCCAGGGGTGGTGATGGTTGCATGGCCCATGCAAAAATATTGAATGCCATGTTTTAATCTTGTAAAAACAAGGTAAATAATCATGGCATTTATACATATGCATTCCAAAATATGGAGCAAAGCCAAGCTAAAGAATTTAAAAAGAAGGTTCCATGTGGAGTGGATGATGATGATCATATTTGATTATATTTTGGACATTCTAGTGTGTGTATTCCACTAGGTGTTTATTATCCTCAACAATATTCCAACATGAGCAGCTATTCCAAAACAATTCCATATGGAAGCTAGAATAAGGGTTTCCTTCACCAAACATGCAAGGTGGTCCCACATATCAAGAGTGTGAAAACAACCTGATGCTAGTATGGAAGCATGTAGGAATGGAAATGGATCCATCCCAACCTACATGAGCTAGAGGTAAACCCAAATAAAATGCTAAGCTCACATATATTGGAATGGTAGAATTATGGGGTGGTGACAAGAAAGGTGGTGGAGTTAATAAAAGATATGCCCCCAACTCAACTTGGGCATCAAGCATTTATCAAGAACTAAATACAATATATCAAGAGGTAAAAATAATAAATAATGCATATGAGGTAAGAACCAAATGAAAAGGGTTTTATATGATGCTCAAATGCAAGGTGGCATGATGACATGAGCATGATATAATTATGATGCAACAATTATATGTAGGAAGTAGCATATATATAGACTAGGCTAGTAGCATTGCAATTGTTAGTCAATTGGGATGCTACAACTCTCCCCCACTAAACAAGAATCTCGCCCCGAGATTCCTATGAAAAAGAGAACAACACAAGGAGAGACGGGTGTTCAGAACGGAGGTGACCCTCACGTTCCCCAAGGATGAACAACGGAATGGTGCGACCATTACACCTTGCAAAAACTTGCTAGACTTGTTGTGAGTCTTGCATTTTGCTTGAGAAGCAACGAGTTAGAAGAGTTGAAGGATTGTCGTGAGACAAGAAGGATAGGATGAACATAGCTTTGGGTTTTCGAGAACAAGATAAACGACTAGAAGCCCTTGAAAGAATAAGAACGGCCGATGTATCCGGAAGAAAAGAATGACTTTGGAGAAGTTATCAACCACTATGACAATAGCATTGTCTCTTCTCTCGGATTTGGGAAAAGAAGTTCGGAAACCATATTGCCTTCAAACAATAGAGTTCCTTGATATCAACGGAAAGATTTAGTTAGACATAGTCGGATTAGATTCTTGTTGCGCCGGTAAGAACCAAAGGATCACGCAATTGAGGTGCGCGGATATAACTTCAAGACAAAGAGGTGATGCTAGATTATGGTGGAATCCCGAGAAGAAAGAATATAGAGGATCTGGAGTTTGTTGTAGAGATACGTATTGCTTTCTTTAACCTTGAGGCTAATGCAATAGATTTGCGATTGATGGCATCAACATAATTGGCTTTACCACAGAAAAAAGAATTGATGAAACAAAGAGATATATAGTTTCCTTCCATCTAGTTTGGGAATATCAAGCACCGGTAGAAAGACAAGGACAGAAAAGAGTTTGCGTTTGCTCCCACCGGATAATTGATGATTTGCTCCCTCTAGAATAGATAAGACCACCAACAAGAGATTATTGCTTATGTTCTTCGAGAGAGCACTCCGTAAAAAAAGGACGGAAGTAGAAGTATAGAGGAATAAAGGCCACTTCTACTTCCGTGGACTAAGTTAAATCGCATTAATTCACCAATTCAATGTACAAGAGGGAATGATAAGAGTAGTGGTATGGTAGCTACTCCATCCCGCACTCAAAGCATTACTCCGCACATGAAGAGGAAAACCATGCAACCCAACTACTAAACAGACTGAAGGTTTTAACAGGAAGAGCTCATGGAACTCCGTAAGAAACAAAGATTGATGCAAACGATTCGCTGGATCCAAGATAGATAAGGATGATGATGTTGTCGTCATATCAGAAGTAACAAGCGACAGGAAAGATATGAAGGAAGATCACAGAGACAACTGCAAGATTCCACAGATACCGAAAAAGATAGCACCAACTTGAACAGAAGGATTACAAAAGATCTGAAAAGTCTTCATGGCCTTCGGTGGATTGAGCGTAGACGATAGAACGAGAGGTTTTAAAGGTTGCTTACTGGGCAGAAGATCAAAAGAATTACTGATTCTTCTGAAGAATAACCAAGAGAGATTTAGCTGTCTTGGGGAAACTTCGGCGGAAAGACGATGACAACTTGCCAACAAGGAACAAATCTAGATTTGATTGAAGGTGGAGGATGGAATTAACAATGGACTTGCTGATTCCAGCATTGAAGCGATCTATTTAGCAGAATGACGTGGTCGAGATCGGTGACTTCAAGAAGCCAGAATTCACACTTTGAGAACTTTGCACACAAGCGGTGTTCTCGAAGCTTGAGAGAAAGAGACATAGATGATCTTCCATGTTCTTCCATTGATATAGAATAAGAAAGCATATCATCAACATATACCGCCATGGATTAACAAGATATTCCTAGAATACCAAGTTCAAGAGGCGAGAGAAACGAACAAATGCTCGAAACACTTCCTGAGCTCAACGCTCTTTGAAAGAAGATGCACTGGTAGAATAGATTATTAAGAGCACGGGTTCGTGTTGAAGAAGATGCACTGGTAGAATAGATTATCTGGTCCTTCAGAAGAGAACAAGAAATGCCACCTGGTTCATATTGTCGATCGGATCGCCGGTTACAAAGATAAAGAGATCTTGGATAACGGAACGATGATAGCTCATACCTTAAGAAAAGCTATCAGAGGCGAAAAAATGCAATTCCCTTGTATCAAAGAGAATTTTGCGGATATGGAGTTCAAAAAGATGTGAAGCCTGATAAACAGATGATAGACCATCGTAGTGCCTTGCGAAAACTCCGGATTACCAAAGATACTTAAATATGATGAAGATATGATCACTGTATAACTCAAAATCACAGGAGATAACCGCCATCATTTGGAGGATGAAATTGATAACATTAACCATACTCCACTCATGATAAGTGTCATATAGCTATGCCGAGAACCAATTACAATCACCAGCATCGGATCGACACATGTTATGTAATTAGCCCAAGAGAATTGGAGATGAAATAAAACTCCCGGATTAAGCGCCGGTGACAAAAGAATGTGTTAGCATGAACATGCCGATAAAAGGAAGAAAGATAATGTTTCACACACGACTGAAAAGGAGTGTGGAAACACAGGTGTATCAAAGAAAAAATTTCCGCATTTTTTGGCATTAAAATACCAATAGATGCGCAAAACCACTTAGCAGATAGAGATTAGCAACTCCACATTCTGTGAAAACATGCTGGAAGGAAGAACATCCTTAATAAGATTGCGCCGGTTAACAAAGAGTCAGATAGATCGCGTCGGTTTACAAAAGCCTGTCGGTATGGAGTGTACCAACAGTTGATAACCAAAGGCAGATAGTGATAACATGTTGGATGCAACAGATAGACAAGGAATTACACACATACACACATACACAACCTATGGTACTACAGAACCCAGAACACGTGAATCCTAGTTTGAATTTTAGAAGAGGATTGAAAATGTTACACTTCCTTACCAGAAAAGGGTGGGTGGGTGGGTAAGAAGAAAAATGGAAGCAGTCCTACTCTCACGTTTGTTTTTCCCTAGTATACATAGCTACCAAAAATATTTACTAGACTGACAACAACCATTTGGCTGAGACCCTGAAGGGCGGGATGGCTCTGATACCAATTATAACTACCTCGGTGAATTACGCTCTTAGTTACATGCCTGGATGAGCGAAAGTGGTTAAAATAGTACGGTGGGGCCCAGGGGCCACTCACAGGTAGACCTTTCGGCCGTCCTAACCACTTTCAGAACATCGGGACAAGAACGAGCGGCATAATCGGCAGGCGAAGGGATCAACTACATACACAAGTGAGTATGTATGCAAGCCACATACAACAGTCCTCAGAGCCATTCCATCTAAAAGAAATAGAAATATTGCAACGCCATACGGCAAGATCCAAATATCTTAGATAAATATAATAGTTTAGGATATCTCCTCATACATCAAACATCAGAGTATCAGGCGGAAGCGGAAATCAAGATCCGAGTACGGATAAGAAGCAAATCGGCATAAGATGCCACATAAATAAACACATCCTGCCCACAGATCTCACGAATCCCTGTTCCCGGAATCTCTACACCGAGTGATCGTTGCCAACATCATCCATCTCCTCCACCCAGTATCCATCTTGCGAGTATACCTGTTCATCTGAATCAAACAATTTATCGTGTGAGACCCTAGGGGTACTCAGCAAGTCTTTATGCCTCTAAAGGGGACATATACCTGGGGTGACGCAATTGCAGCAAAAGATAATAACTAACAAGTCTATAGATACTCGCTAACCATCCGCCTAACCAATGATAGACGGATGTCCGTTAATTAGTAACAACAGTTATAATAGTATAATTAACAGATCCATCCTCCTTCTCGCTTACCAACGAGAAAGCGGACGAACAACCTCCCCATCTATTGGCAGTTTTATTAGCCATTCCATGAGTGTTGCACTATTTACTAGTCGGGTACTTAGTCAAATTAAAAGCGGTACTTTAGTTATACTTGTCTATGATCGAGAAAGTGTGCTCCAAGTCGTCCATAACCGCGGACACGGCTTTCAGAAAGATTTACCCTGCAGGGGTGCACAAATAGCAACACACACTCGATCAACCTCGGAAAAACCAAATCAAAACCCAATGAGGCATTCACGACAAAGCGATCACAGGATTCAGAAATGTTTCAGGGGGCCACCCCATTAAGCTACCCGCAACGAAGTTGGCCGGCTCCGAGACGGACCCAAGGTTTGCGCCAATGGCTGTAAACGACTGGGAACCCGAAAGTGTGACTGGGCTTGTCGATACCGCGAAAACATTCCGCAATCCTAAACAGTACAGGTGCTCCTCACACAATCTTAAATAAAGCAGTAAAGCATGGTATAAGTACAGGATAGTAATAAAGCCCCAAACTACTTTGTGGCCCCAAGAAATAAGAACGAATCAAGCTCTGGCTCAGGGGGGTCCATAAGGCCTCCCGGATGTGGATAGTGCAAATAGTCAAGGAACAGGAATCAAGTACTCGGGGTCCTACGGGACACAAGTGAGCATGAAGAACCAAAAAGCAGATATTGCTCACCGGTGCCACTTTCATTAGTTATCCCATTACTACTCAGGTTAAGTTGTATAGGTACCTCGTTATCCATCAGACACTCACATACCCTACACATGCTGTTCTACGACCCGCATGGCTCAAGCAACTCCTATAGTAAAGGCTCATGGGATGGAGGAACAAGCTTCGGTGGGGTCTAAAAGTAAAGGTTGTGCAGTACTTGGGATTCAATTTAATGCAATCGCGACTCAATGATGCAAGAATAAGATAGAGGCAATAGGTACTATATGTATGCAAGCATGTGGTAGTGCTTGCCTGGCAGCTCAGTTGAAGCGAGAGAAGGATCTGGGTAGTGCTCCTAGGATTCCTGATATATCCCCTGCTCAGCGTCCATTCGAAGAAGAACCAAACAAAGGGCCAACATAAATAAAGTGCATAAGCATATGTATTGAAATACGACAAGCAAACAAGCATGCCATGATGGATGATGCACAATTTACATGGTAATAAAGTAGCATGGCATGGGTGAGGTGTGGGGTGCAAGAGTAAAACATTTCATTAAGTTTTAGTCATGTTTTGCTCTCATAACACTTGCTGTGCACTTAATATTTATATGATGCATGCTGCAATTCAGAACATGGAATGCATAGTTAGAACGGGCTCGACGCGCTGATCGATTTAGACATATTATTTGTCAAATTTGGAGTTATAAAACTAAAGTTATTAATTAATTAAGAAAAAGGCCATTTTATTGTAATTTTAATCATCTCGAAAATTAAAGTGCTCAAATAATATTTTGAATAGCATTTTTGAATTCCTCACATTTTTCTGATTCAAAACATATATTATATGTATTATTTGGATTTATAAATTAAAAGTTATTTAAAACAGAAATTAAATCATTTATAAAACATTTTGTGAAATTGTTTATTTAAAATAGAAACCATACAGGCTTTTTGTACTCGGAGGAACTTAGCCCGTGTCACTGACGCGTGCGTCCAGCGCTGAGTCAGCACCAGGTGGGGCGCAGCGGGTTTGGGTCAGCTTTTCGCACCCACGGGGAGTTTACCCGCAGCGACCGACAGACGGGCCCGGCCAGGTGCAGGGCCACTCGCGCGCGCGGCCAGCCGGTGGGCGACACGTGGGCGATCCCCGGCAGGCGCGACCAAAAGCGGAAAAGCCCGGGTCCCTAACTGTAAAACGGCAAGGGAGTATGACAGGTGGGCCTCTTGGGACTGCGGGTTGAGGCGGGAAAAAGGACAGGGGTCTTTCTGCGAAAACAACGACGATACGGACTGTCGGCTGCGCGCCGTCAGCAGAGATCAGGGAATCGGCCAGAGTTCTAACGATGATGGCGACTAAACGGCGGCGAATCTCGCCAAGCCACAAAAAGGAAAAACGCAGAGGGTTGTGCGGGCTACCATTTTCGTTTAGCAAGATCGCACGGAGGCGGCCTACAGTGCACGGGGCACGACGAAGAACAGAGGCGGGACGGAAGCTGCTGCAGCTGCTGCTGTCTGCCAGAGCGCGACGCGCGGCGGTGCACAGAGGCTGCTCGACGGAGCGCGACGGCGTTGCGGCGAGCTAGAAGGGAAAGGGAGATGTCCGGGAGGTAGAGGTGCTCACCAGCGACCATCCGGTGCAGACAAGCGTGCTCGAGGCGGACCACATCGTCGGCGTGGCTCGTGGCCGGCTTCGTCGGCTCCCTCGCGGCATGGTGGCGACGACGACGCTCCGGCGAGGTCCAGGCACAGCTGCAGGTCTAGGGCGACGGTGAGGTAGCAGGGAAAGGTACTGGTACTCCTGGATCGGCTTGACGTCCACCAGAACGGCGAAGGACAGAGGGGGTCGTGGCTAGGGTTTAGGAGGAGGAGATGGCCATGGCGGCTTGGGAGGAACAGGGAGAAGGGGTGAGGGGCTTGGGCGCCTCCTGGATGGGATCTGGGTGGGGTGAGGCAGTAGAGAGGAAAAAGGGAAGCACATGGGGTGGTGTTAGCTTTGCAAAAAGTGAGGAGGGGGTGATCGGGTAGGTATTCTCTCCCTCCTTCTTCTCTTTGTCTTGAAGCCAAAGAAAGGAGTGGGGAGGGCAGATGAGGGGTGAGACGTGGTGGGGCCTGCCTGGTAGGGAGAGAGGGGGGAAGCCGAGAGAGAGGGAGAGGGGGAGGGGTAGCTCGGCAAGGTAAGGGGGTGGTCAAATAGGGTTTGGTGGTGTAGAAAAGAGGAGTAAGGTGTGTAGGGTTTTGTGATGAACCAACTAGCTCATGCAAAAGATGGAGGAGGTGGTGGTGAGGTGAGGCTTGTGATGCACATGGCAAGGAGAGAAGGAACAAGGTGAGGATTGAGAGAGAAAGGTTGGAGCTCAACAAAAGGAGAAACAATCAAAAACCAAAGAAAACCAAAGGAGATCCAGGGGTGGTGATGGTTGCATGGCCTATGCAAAAATATTGAATGCCATGTTTTAATCTTGTAAAAACAAGGTAAATAATCATGGCATTTATACATATGCATTCCAAAATATGGAGTAAAGCCAAGCTAAAGAATTTAAAAAGAAGGTTCCATGTGGAGTGGATGATGATGATCATATTTGATTATATTTTGGACATTCTAGTGTGTGTATTCCACTAGGTGTTTATTATCCTCAACAATATTCCAACATGAGCAGCTATTCCAAAACAATTCCATATGGAAGCTAGAATAAGGGTTTCCTTCACCAAACATGCAAGGTGGTCCCACATATCAAGAGTGTGAAAACAACCTGATGCTAGTGTGGAAGCATGTAGAAATAGAAATGGATCTATCCCAACCTACATGAGATAGAGGTAAACCCAAATAAAATGCTAAGCTCACATATATTGAATGGTAGAATTATGGGGTGGTGACAAGAAAGGTGGTGGAGTTAATAAAAGATATGCCCCCAACTCAACTTGGGCATCAAGCATTTATCAAGAACCAAATACAATATATCAAGAGGCAAAAATAATCAATAATGCATATGAGGTAAGAACCAAATGAAAAGGGTTTTATATGATGCTCAAATGCAAGGTGGCATGATGACATGATCATGATATAATTATGATGCAACAATTATATGTAGAAAGTAGCATATATATAGACTAGGCTAGTAGCATTGCAATTGTTAGACAATTGGGATGCTACAAATATTCTCCAATTAAAATATGGGATCATGTGGACATATGTCATCACCACATATTCTAATATATGGGAATGTGATTTAAAGGTTGGATCACATTTTAATAAGTTTAAGTGTAATATTTAATGATTTAAAGTGACTAGAAATGCCTATATAGCATTATTTTGGTACTAGTCCAAATTCACTTCATGCAAACCTTAATATTATTACATATTCAGATAGGTATGGTTAAATGTGATTTTTGAGAGTTGGAATCAACTCAAAAGCCATTATGGTTGATTTTATAAAAATGTTTGAATGTGAAAAAGCTCTTGTGTGGTTATTTTTTCTAGGCGATATCTCTAACTCTAAATTATTTAAATCCAAAATGCTTGGATAGAGATTTTTATTACCTTTCCAACAAAATTGGAATCACTCAATTTGGATTTGTAAAACTTCCTGAATTGATTTTCAAACTTAAGGACAAAACTAAGTTTAAGTCTAAAAAGAAAAATCTAAATTTGAATCACAGGGCCAGCGCGGGAACACTAACGGGCTGGGCCAATTTCACTCCATGGCGCTGAGGACTGCTGACAGGGGGGTCCCGCCTATCAGTGGCTCATTAAACGTGAAGCGGTACGGGGCAGTGTGGACCGTAGGATTAGAGCTAGCATCTACAGCTCACGTCCATCGTCGATGACGGACTTGTCGCTGGCGAGGTGGAAACCTAATGGCTCAGTAGGGGTGCGGTGAGGGCGTACCAGGGCTCCAGCGAGTGCGGTGAGGTGGGCAAACAAACAAGGAGACGACGCCGAGCTCAGGTGAAGTCACGGCAGCTCCGGGGGTGGACGAAATCGACGACAACGTCTCCTCCTCTGCTGCGGCTATCTCTGGCGAAATTCTAGTGGCTGGCTGCTCGAGCTGCTCCGACGAGAGGTGGGGAAGGATCAGTGGAGAGAGGGGAATGTGGGAGTGTGAAGAATTGGTGCTGGGGAGGCTCCCTTATATAGTCCCGGCGAAGCGGCAGAGAGGTGTAGGCGGAGCTCGTCGGTGACGACGGCATAGGGGGTGATCAGCGTGGGCGAGGTAGGCGAACAGCGGGCGGTTCCCTGGCGGTCATCTAGGGCTTAATGGCGGTGCTAGGGGTGGTGGATTGCGGTCGGGAGCGTCGCGCGCTCTGAGAGACAGAGGCGGTGCTCGACGTGGTTCCCGGTGACTGTGGGTCGAGCGGCAGGGTAAGGGCATGTCAGGCGGGTTGAGGTGGTCAAGGCGGAGCGGCGTGTGCGGTCTGTCGTCGAGGCGTGGCATGTGGCGCTATGTCGGTGACGGCGCTCTGGCATGTGCTGGCGCGGCGCAGATACTTAGTGTGGGGCTTGTCCTCGGTGGTCCAGGGGTTAGCTATGGTCGTGGGCTGGACCATGGACGGCGGTGAGGTCACGCCTTCCTTCCTAGAGCGGCGGAGAGGGGCTAGTGGTCTCCTGCGGCATTGGCACGGTTGGCCGGCGAGCATGGCCTCGGGGTGGCGCGGCACTATAGTGCTAGGCCCTTTGGTAGGTCCTTGATGGCCTGGTTGGGCTTAGGGGAGACAAGGGAATTAAATTGGGTTCAAATGGCTCGACAAATTTTGATCAAAAATTGTGATAGTTAGGCCAGTTTGATTCTGCTCACCAAGTGTTCGACACAATGGCCGCAAGAATTCAAATTTTGAATTTTGAAATGAAATTTGGTGGAGTTGTTAGTCACATGCTTGAGCATCTCTAGTTGCTGGGATTTGTCAAATGGAGTTCATTTGGATGGTTTTTGAAAAAGGGTGATCTAGAAATATGAGATAGATTCCATTTTCAAATGTCATTTGAAATTAGAGTTTGAATGTTTTTGGAAGATCACAAAGTGAGCCTTGGTACATCTTAACTTGTACTAGCAAGGGATGCAAAGATCCACAGTTGTTTCTGTTTGAAATTGAGTTCTAGGAATACCCAAAGTGGGCTAGTTGATTAAAATGGCCAAAATGACCGTTCCCATTTATTACTTCTATTTGAATTCTTTTTTCTTTGGATTTTATTTGGGAATGATCTAGATGATGTGGAATTTATCTTAGAATCATTTTACAACCATTAGAACAAACAATCATGGCAATTCAAAACAACTCCTATTTAATGCAACACACATATGCATGCTTAAATATTTTTAATGGAAAAAGTTTTTGTTAACCCTAAATTGGGTGATTTGGATCTTAATATATTGGATTAAAGTTTTGGGATGTTATAGAGAGGTTTCATCATTTTCTTGCACACATCGCTGTAGGTCTCCGATAATGTAGGGACGTTTGTACATACCCTCGAAGTTTTTGGTGAACGCTTCATGCATGTCCAACCAATTGCATACTGATTTCTCTGGCAAGTCATCAATCCATTGTCGGGCGATACCAGTGATCATAAGTTGGAGGTACTTGACGGCGACATTGGGGTTTCCCCCTGCGATGTGAATCGCTTTGCTGTAGTACTGCAACCATGTAACTGGTCTGGTGGTGCCATCATAGGGTTTGATAGTCTTGTCTATCCGGAGGCCCTGGGGGTAGGTTGTGGCCCGTATTACTGGTCCAAAACAACGTGGCCCAAGGTATGGGAGCTCCCGAGCTTCTTGGATCTTGTCCAGCCATGAACGTGCATCATACGGCTCTGGTTGCTTCCCTTTTCTGTCATGGCGAAGGCAATTGCGGCGTGATCTGTGAGATCCACCATGTCCTCCGCCATGATGGTTGCGGCGGCGATGGTGGCGATGGAGGCGGGGGGGTTAGCTTTTTGCTGTTTCCCTCCTACGACTCCTCACGCCTGTCGCGATTGCTTGTCAGACGTGGCGGTTCCTTGTAGGACCTGCTCCTATGTCCTTGAACTCTACTGGGCTCTCCGGCATGCCGGGGCTATTCGCCCTGGTCGCGTATAACGATGCCAACCTAGGGACGCCTAGGCGGTGGCATGCTTGTATAGTGGCACTGCTATGGTCCTTCGTGACGCCGGTATGGTGGTGGGGGCGGTGACCTATGAGGGCGAGCCTTTTCTCCGTGATCGGAGGATATGGGTATGGCATCAACCATGTTGTTTGCGTCCCTCCGTCTTTGCTCTATGGAGCCTGTATGGGATCCCTCATCACGGGGAGATTTTGGCCTTCTGTGGCTATTCAGGGTTGACTGGCAAAACTCTGTGTTGGACTCAAGCCTCTGCGAGGTAGCCTTTTCCTGTTGCTTGCAAGCCTTGGCGACGAGGTCATATACCTGAGCAACTGCTTCTGGTGACCTATCCTGCTCTAGGAGCGTCTTGGAGATGGCAATGTTGAGGGCGGGAGTTGGCATTACTTCCCTCCCCTCTGAATCAATGTACGGGGTGGCTTTTGCTGGCTTGGATC
Organism: Avena sativa; assembly: GCA_916181665.1. Lineage (NCBI taxonomy): Eukaryota > Viridiplantae > Streptophyta > Magnoliopsida > Poales > Poaceae > Avena > Avena sativa. The sequence continues at coordinate 313,790,408 of OV702286.1, forward strand.
CCTCATATCCCAACCTGCGCCAAACACCGGGATCTTCAACAACATGAGCTGGTGCTTTCTTTGCCCTGTGCTTCAGCAGCAACTGCTTGTACTCATCCTCCATAGCTCTTGCCGCCTTAATAAATTGTTGCACCTTGGCCATGTCTTCGTCTAGCTTAGCGCCCTGCTCCACGATGCACTTGGCCTCCGCTAGGATTGCTACATGCTTCTCATCAAGCTTCGTAACGCTCCGAATATGGGCGACGGTAATGGGCTCAATGAGGAGTGCACCATAGATTGCCTTGTCAACTGGAGTAACCAATGGGTTGCCAGGTGCAGACATTGATGATGGCATTGGCGGCTGGTTTGACTGTCTGGCAGTACTGGGGACCATGGTGAGTTCCTGTGCCGGTTGCGAGCGAATAGCCGGAGGGGGAATGTCCTTGGCCGGAGCCAGAGGCTCAGTGGCTTTCTTGCTTGCCACCGCTCTGGTAACTGCTGGCGTGGGCAGAGCTCTCCCACGCTCCGGTTCCTGTCCGTCTTCTTCCATCACACTCCCAATGGCGACTAGCACCTAGTGGGATGTCTTTTTCTTCTCGGCGCGCTCCTCCTTCTCGATCTCCCTCATAACAGCATCGTATTACTCCGAGTTAGCGTCTGAGCCGCCGCCATCCATATTGATGTCGGCATATAGCATGTCATGGACGGATTCGGAGTTGGCTTCGGTGTTGTTAATGGCGGATGTGGAGGGTGATGGAGGCAGGCTGTTGTTGGTGTTCCCCCTCTAGCTACGACGGTGATCGTGGCCTCAACCTCCTCATTGGCGTCCGCGTATTCGTTGATGCTTGTGACCATCTCACCAAGGGTGAGAGGACCCACGGCCTGCCGCCTTCGGCGGGTATGCCGGAGGAGTGTTCTGGGTGTGAGCTCTTCCACGAAGTGGTACATGAGCTTTTCGGCACGATCACGCTCTAGGGTTTCCCTCACTCTCATCCATCTGGCGAGGTATTCACGGGGAGGTTCTCCATCCCTTTGAACACATCTGGTCAGATCGAAGATGGTGACGATACCAACAAAGTGTGACATGCGCATCTCGAATGCTCGGGGAAGCCAAGCGGATTTGCGGGGTCCTTCCACCTTTATATCCTGCACAGGGGCGGTTTGGGTGGGCCTTGAAATTTTCCTGATCTGAGCCGTCATACTCCAAAGAGAGGTATGACCCCGATCCTTCTGCGAACGTGTCTTGCCCGTAGGCGGTCCGTGCGGGTCTTGACGAGTTTCCGACTTCCTGGGAGCTAGGACCCGAGTTAGTTTCACCGATGAAGATGTGGATGTCTCCGAAGGGGATGATGGAGCAACATGTAGGGTTCATATTCGCTGGCACCTAGAACTCATCTGGAGGGATGATAGGGATGTTGCCAGAGAATAGAATGCATCCGATGGATACGGTGTCGCTGATTCCCGTGAAGATATTGGACCTCGCCCAGTGTAGAGCTCGAAGCGCCTCTTGCCCCACTGTGGGCGCCAACTGTCGTGGTATTGCCGACGAGTACGCCATGGAGGGGTCCTCACGGTGCATGTTTAGAGACGTGGGGTAAGGTAGAGAGTTGGCAGGTATGAGTTAACACATCTTACCCACGTTCAAGTCCCACAACGGTGGTGGAACTCTACTCCTACTATAAATCACTATAATGGCAATATGCCGAGTTACAGAGATAGGTTCGATGTGCAAGGTGTTGCATGTTGTACGTAGCAATCTAGGTTGTTCCCTAAAGGCTCCCACAAGTCCGGTTTATAAAGGCACCAAAACCTACGGTTACAGGGAAAAGACCTTTTCGGACAAGGTAAAGAATCCTACACTAATACGAACTAGTCTTCCGTGTCTTGCACTCCAAGGCTCCGAGTATGTCGGTGACTCCTTCGTAGCCTTCCTTTATCTGGCATGGGCCTCCCTTTTGGATCCATCTAACTGGTCCTCCCAGCAGGCCATAGGCCTTGCTACCAACTATGGGCCACCCGGGTTAGCCGGAATAAGGATGTGCTATGGTGATACCCATTTAGCATATCCCCAACAATCCACATGGTGGAGTTAGCTGAGAGTTGACCCGAGGGAGAGATCGTCGTAAAGACCATCAAGATACCCTAGATCTACTATGTTTTCAGTGTTTTCTTCATCTTTCTTCGCTTGGAGTGTAGCTTCTACGGATGATCCGACAGATGATACAGGTATCGCCACGGGCGCAGATTTTTCGACTAACAATCCCGATGGAGTAGAGAGGTGCAATTCTTTGGGATCCTCCACTTGAAAGTGGAAACTTCCGATGATGAGGTCGGATCCGCCGTTGAAATCGGCGGGACCGAGACAGGGGTGGGTGGGCATGGTGCCGCTTCTGTCGGATTGCTGCTTGATGAAAAGAGGTTCGGCGAATCCATGACTCCAGCATTTAGGTTTCCCACAGACGGCGCCAATTGACGAGGGGTAACCTCGGCAATGCCCATAGTTATGGACTTAGGGTTTTGTGGAAAAGAGAACATTGGGGATTTCGTTGGATGTCAGGAAAACAAGGGAGTCGAAGTCACCTGATTATTGATGGATAATACTATTACAGAATGCTTGGGATTATTGATTTTTTGGTGAGGCTTGTGATGCACATGGCAAGGAGAGAAGGAACAAGGTGAGGATTGAGAGAGAAAGGTTGGAGCTCAACAAAAGGAGAAACAATCAAAAACCAAAGAAAACCAAAGGAGATCCAGGGGTGGTGATGGTTGCATGGCCCATGCAAAAATATTGAATGCCATGTTTTAATCTTGTAAAAACAAGGTAAATAATCATGGCATTTATACATATGCATTCCAAAATATGGAGTAAAGCCAAGCTAAAGAATTTAAAAAGAAGGTTCCATGTGGAGTGGATGATGATGATCATATTTGATTATATTTTGGACATTCTAGTGTGTGTATTCCACTAGGTGTTTATTATCCTCAACAATATTCCAACATGAGCAGCTATTCCAAAACAATTCCATATGGAAGCTAGAATAAGGGTTTCCTTCACCAAACATGCAAGGTGGTCCCACATATCAAGAGTGTGAAAACAACCTGATGCTAGTGTGGAAGCATGTAGAAATAGAAATGGATCCATCCCAACCTACATGAGCTAGAGGTAAACTCAAATAAAATGCTAAGCTCACATATATTGAATGGTAGAATTATGGGGTGGTGACAAGAAAGATGGTGGAGTTAATAAAAGATATGCCCCCAACTCAACTTGGGCATCAAGCATTTATCAAGAACCAAATACAATATATCAAGAGGCAAAAATAATCAATAATGCATATGAGGTAAGAACCAAATGAAAAGGGTTTTATATGATGCTCAAATGCAAGGTGGCATGATGACATGATCATGATATAATTATGATGCAACAATTATATGTAGAAAGTAGCATATATATAGACTAGGCTAGTAGCATTGCAATTGTTAGACAATTGGGATGCTACAAATATTGAGTAGATCATTAGTTATTGGGAGATGGAGAAACCCTAGTACGAGATTAAAATAAGATAAAGTCTATTATGATATTCATCACTGTGACCATGTGTTAGATTTTCTACATCTTGATGTTGAGAGAAGTCGACCTCTCAATATTTGCCTCTTGTGGGGACTTGATGGAGGAAACTACTTGTTGGTAGACGGAGGTGTGTGATGACCCATAAGTATAGGGGGTGTATCGTAATACTTTTGATAAATAAGAGTGTCGAACCCAACGAGGAGCAGAAGGTGTTGACAAGTGGCTTGGATCAGGAATTCTGTAAATACTTAGCAAATGGATTTTTAGGGTTTTTTTGATACTGCAGATAAATAAAGTGCGAGTAAATAAAAGACAATAATAATAATTGCATCAAGTGGCCCAATCCTTTCTTTAGCAAAGGACAAGACGATTGTATTACTTAAGATGACCAAACGTTCTCGAGGACACATGGGAATATTGTCAAGTGCTTTCGCTTCATATATTTGATTAATATTCTCTGGATGGATACGTGTTGTGTGGGTGAACCTATGCTAATGTACCGACCTACCTAGGACTAATACATACTTGTGATTATACCCATTGCAAGCATCCGCAACTACAAGAAAGTAATTAAGATAAAAACCTAACCACAGCCTTAAACTTTGAGATCCTAAACTCCCTTATGCAAAGGTTTTCTAACGGGGGTTCAGGTTTCTGTCACTCCGGCAACCCCGCGATTAGTAGGGAAATACACAATGCATTCTCCTAGGCCCATAAAGGTGAAGTATCATGTAGTCGATGTTCACATGACACCACTAGAAGAATAACACCACAACTTAATTATCAAACCATTAAATCTTTCTCAACACAATTCCACTACTAACAACATGACTTTTCCCATGTCCTCAAGAACTAAACGAACTACTCATAAGACATCATATGGATCAAGATCAGAGATGAAATAATGATAAGTAACAATCTGAAAATGAACAATAATTCAATGGTTCCACTCAATAGCATCAACTACAACAAGTAATCAACACTGGGTAAGTTTCCCCTAAGAACTATGCAAGATTCAACCCAATTGTTACAGCAGTACGGAGTGGTGATGTTGGTGCTGATGGAGATGATGATGGAGATGATGATGATGATGATCCCGATGAAGTCTAGCTTGATCACGGTGTTGATGGCAATGATCTCCCCTCCCAGGGAAGGAATTTCCCCGAAAGATTTTTGCCTACCGGAGAGCTCTTTCTCTCTCTACAGTTTTCTGCCCCGCAGAGGCGGTCGAATCTTTCTGTCATCACCCCCAGTCTTACGGTTTCGAGGGGATTATATACGCCAAAGGGTGATGCTGGAGGTGGGCCAGGGTGGCCAAACCACCTGGTGGCGCGGCTAGGGGAACCCGAACCAGGGGGTGTTGTGGGCCCCCTGTGGCCCATCTGCACTCCTCCTTCTGGCCTCCTTCGTCTTCTGGAAAAATAGGAATTTCTGTATATTTTCTGGGATTTTTTGATCTTCGCGAATTTTGCATTTGGAAGTACTTTTTCCATCAGAATCTTGACTTCGGTGGTTCATCATCCAAAAATCATCAATCATGCAAAAATAGATGAGCTAACATAAGTGTCATCTCTTAATATGAAATATATCAATGAATAACAGTAAATTATGATATAAAATAGTGATGCAAAATGGACGTATCAACGCCCCCAAGCTTAGACCTCGCTTGTCCCCAAGAAAAACTGAGCTCAATAAACATGACCACAGGTTTACGGAGTGAAGTGTCGATAAAAATAATACGGACAAGAAGCATCACATTCATCAATACACAAATCATAATAGAAAACAACTCACTATTATATAACTTAACTTGCAATGAGTAAGGGAAACACAATAAAGATACATAAAATAAATCATAATTGGTAATGGCAAACTTTGTTTTTGATCAGAGAATGGTTAACAAATTGCAGGAGTCAAACATAATGGGGTTTTCAATGATAGCTTTTAAAGTAATATTCACTCAGATAAGAGTAGTGTGCAAAACAAGGAACATAAGAAACATAATTGAATAAATCTTCATGTGGATGATTGAATCACAACAACTCAAATGCTTGCTTGATATAGAAAGGAATAGGTTTACTAACTCAACTAAAAAGTAAAAGATAGGCCCTTCGCAGAGGGAAGTAGGGATTTCAAGTTTCATAAAGAGACTCCAAAAATTATAGTACTTATTAGCTTTCAACTCTCATTGCCCCTATCATAAGCATCTTGAGGTGATTAAGGTTAAAGTGACACAAATATGAGGATATGCTTGACAAGTTATAAGTTGAAAATCTCATGCCCCTTACTTACGAGTACCTGACCTCATGCTACTCAACTTTGGTTTCCCCTAAGTTCTTGTCATTGTAAGTGTATGTGTATCATAGAGAACTGCCAACAGGGTACCCCTTGCCCCATGACACAGGAGCTATCCCATATCAAAATGACAAGGCAACAGATAGTGAGCATCTCAGCGAACTTTTTATTTGCTATTTGTGTAGGTTTTTATTGAAGATGCTTCATAGAATGTCACTATGGTTATGCTGCAAGTTTCCACCATGATTAGGCATGGCTTAGGCTTGCCGCCCAGGCATTTCTCTAACACATATACAAACTCCATGAGCTTACAAGCTCCCCTTTTATTTCACACCGCCAGCATCCATAAACAAAAGAACATGATATCAACTAAATTATAAGTGCAATGTTGAAAGCATTCCCCATGGTAACATGGTTCTACTAATTCACAACTTATAAAGTGCAAGCATATAAGCAACATAGATGGACACGATGGTTCAAGTTTATTAAGTGCAAGAAAAATAAAGTGTGCCATCAAGTTTGTGAGAGCTTTAATCACTAATTTTCACATAACAAGTTTAATTTGGAAGATAGATAAAACTCGAGAATTTACTTCAAATAGAAATAAAGCTAATAGGAAGATATGGTGGACACAAATGGCATAGGTTTTGGTTCAAGGATTGGATGCACGAGAAGCATTCCCTCTCAGTACAGGTTTTTGGCTAGCAAGGCTGGGTAGCAAGCATAATAGTTGAAGGAAACAAACAAACATATAAGTGATAGAAACAATCATGCAATCTTCCTTGGAAACACAAAAGATCTTAACCAAAGAATACTAAGCTTATGAGCCAATCAAGAAAGGAAGATGATGAAATTATATTTCTAAAAGTACTTTTCTCTTTTCCATTCAATCCTCAAATAGTGTTACTACTGACCCGAGCTAGGTTTTCCAAAACCAATTAAATCTACTTAATGATCCCAAAGTGATACCAATACTAACAACAAGATCAATCATATAACAGAAATTGCAAACTAAAATAAGATGTGCAAAAAGTAAATGATAGAACATCTCTTTAATATTCCATAACGGCAACTCACACCAAGGGATACATAGATAACTAACTAGAGGGGAGATACTTCCACAATGCAAACCATCCTATATGATAACTTCTCTATTCATGATATGACTCTACTAAAAAGGTAAAAAGATGAAAGATAATGATATGATACCGCGACACTCCCCCAAGCTTGGAACAAACCAAGGGGATGCCAAAACCTGATGATGAATTACTCATTCGGTGGTGGTGGTGTTGTGATCATGATCGGAGTGAGAAAATCTTCCAAGATCTTGTGAAGCCTATTATTCTCCTATTGCAGTATATCCACCTTTCTCCTCAAGACTCAGTACTTATCGCAGAACTCATCAGTGGCTCGTAGAACTTCCACTGCTGTAGGGCAGGAACTGATGTCTAGAATTGGAGGTATTAACCCGTGTCCCTTCATGTCTGCTGACATGCTCTTCACTTCCTCCTCGATGCTCCGATCCATGTCTTCGCTCCTAGCTATGATCCTTTCTTCTTCCACCCATCCCACGAAAGTCCTCTGCTCAAGATAGCGATGGAGCTCGTGTCGGTGTTGCAGCTCATAGTCCTCTGAAGATGAATCTTGGAACGACATCTAAACAGAACAAATCAAAACGAAAACACGACGAGAACATGATACACGAACCTCAGGGGATCCAGGGGATTATATATTACGAAGTTTAACAACAAAAGGAAGGTACTGGGAGAAAACGGGCCAGAGACGGGCTCCGGGGTGGCAACACCACCTGGCCCTGGCCGCGCCACGGGGTGGTGTGAGCCTCCCAGGCTCCGTTTCCGTCCCTTTTTCGACTCATTATTTTACATGTTAGATAAAAACTACAAAAATATAAATTGGAAAGTTTTTAGTGGACCTTTTCTTACAAAAACCGTTACCTATTCAAAAACGGACTCTGCAGGTTTCTGAATTTGGTCTTTAATAAATTCTTCCGGAGTCACAACTTGAATAATATCAATATCTTCTTTGTAAGAATCTTCAAAAATATAATGCTGGAGTCTTTTGACCATTCTTCATCTCATTACATCATTTTCTTCTACCACTTGAAAATTTCTTTCGTACAAAACTTCACACAATCTTCATTAGCAACATTAGTGCATGCAAGATAATAAACCTTTAGGTTCAATTTCAACCGAAATCCATCAAAACATAAGCTACTAAAGCAACTCCTTTCGAAATCCCAAAAAGAATTCAAAAAGGTAATCGATTTAAGAGGCAAATGCAAAAATGGCAGAAATTTGTCAAAACAGACCAGTAGGTAAAGATCAATTTTTTAGAAAATCTTCTGTTGCTCAAATCAAAAAGTGAAAAACTAACGAAAGTTAAATAATATTCTGGGGCATGCACACACAAAATTACAGATCAGTATGACATTCTGGGATTTTTCACAATTGTTTACAGTGAAGCACAAAAAATCTGTTTTGCGACAGAAACATCCCCAAATCTTACTTCTCTTTCATTAGAGGCCGATCTTGACACAAAACCAAACAAAAAGGATAAGGAGAGGTTATTACTGAAGCAATAACTTCCAAGACTCAAATAAACAAAAATAAACTGAAAGCAAAAATATAATGGGTTGTCTCCCAAAAAGCTCTTTCTTTATAGCCATTAGGATGGGCATAATAATTTCAATGATGCTCACATAAGAATATGAATTGAAGTAAAAGAGAGCATCAAGAAGCAAATATACACATATTTAAGTCTAACCCACTTCCTATGCAAGGGAATTTTGTAAGAAAATAAATTATTGAAACCAGAGGCTACTAGCATAGGAAAGCAAAACAAATGCAACATAAAGACTTTCAGCATAAAGCAAGGAAACTTAATATTATTGAGATGCATAGAAACACTTTTCCCTCTCTCATAACAACTTTCAGCAACATGAATAAATTTAACGATATAGCTATCACATGAACCATAGTAGCAATGATCACTTATTCTGACAAAAAACATATGGACACTAGCTTTCCTAGTTCTACTAGGATGTGAAACAATATTAGAAGTATCCTTACAAAGGATAATGTGCCCATCTTCTACACTTTTAGTGACAATGTCTCTGTCAATTGCTACTGCAGGTTCAACATCCATTTGTTCATCAGGTTCTACAGCTTTCTTTGTACTTTTGTTAACTATACTAGCTGTCATAGAATGTTCCTTTACCTTAATAGGGAAAGGTATTTTCCCGATGTAAGGTTCAGGTAAAATACAATCAGCAATATAAACTTCAGTATTTCTAGCAGGAGCACAATTAACAATATCTTTATATGGATCATGATACTTGTTCCATTTCTTTTTAGGAATTTCAATATAAGAGGCAAAGTCCTTAAAACAATTTGCAATACCTTGAGACTCAAGACCATAAGCATTACTAATATTATGAAAGTCATCAGTTTCCATAAAAGATTTAATGCATTCATAATCATAATTTATACCTAACTTGCTTCCTTTGTCATTCTCCCATGCTTCAGCATTGTCTTGAATATGGTCTAGAAGATCCCATTTAGCTTCTTCTTTCATACGTGTAAATGATCCAGCACAAGAAGCATCCAACATATCCTTATCATGAAGAGAAAGCCTTGCATAAAAGTTATTGATAATAATATTATTAGGGAGCTCATGAATAGGACATTTGAGCATTAGTGACTTCAATCTCCCCTAAGCTTGGGCGGTACTCTCTCCATCACGAGGCCAAAAGTTATATATTTGATTCCGATCTTTATGAATCTCACTAGGAGGATAAAATTTGGAATAAAAGATAGGTACAATTTCCTCCCATTCAAGAGATTGGCCATTCTTCAGCAGCTTATACCATTCCCCAGCTCTTCCTTTCAATGATATGGAGAATAACTTTTTCTTAACTTGATATGTGGTAATACCTGCACACTTGAGCAATCCGCATAATTCGTGTATAAAAAGCAAATGATCACCGAAATGGACAGTTCCATCTCCAAAATAGTAGTTATCCATAACACGATCAACAATTTTTGTAGGTATTTTGAAAGGATCAATTTCAGCAGGTGGTGGTTCATCTACTACCTTAGCAGTGGTAGTAGCATTCCAAAATAAGAAACTAAGTGAATTATCTATATTTAAAATAAAGTAACAAACAGAAATAAACAATACTCATAGTAGAAGTTTCCTTTACCAGTTCCACTCTTCAATAGTGCTCCACTCCCCGGCAACAACGCCACAAAATAGTCTTGATGACCCACAAGTATAGGGGGTGTATCGTAGTATTTTCGATAAGTAAGAGTGTCAAACCCAACGAGGAGCAGAAGGTGTTGGCAAGTGGCTTGGATTAGGAATTCTCTATAAATACTTAGCAAACGGATTTTTAGGGGTTTTTGATAATGCAGATAAATAAAGTGCGAGTAAATAAAAGACAACAAGAATAATTACAGCAAGTGGACCAATCCTTTCTTTAGGAAAGGACAAGCCGGTTGTATTACTTAAGAGGACACATGGGAATATTGTCAAGTGCTTTCGCTTCATATAGTTGATTAATCTTCTCTGGTTGGATAAGTGTTGTGTGGGTGAATCTGTGCTAATGTACTGACCTTCCTAGGACTAATACATACTTGTGATTATACCCCTTACAAGCATCCACAACTACAAGAAAGTAATTAAGATAAAAACCTAACCACAGCCTTAAACTTTGAGATCCTACACTCCCTTATGCAAAGATTTCCTAACGGGGGTTCAGGTTTCTGTCACTCCGGAAACCCCACGATTAGTAGCCAAATACACAATGCATTCTCCTAGGCCCATAAAGGTGAAGTATCATGTAGTCGACGTCACATGACACCACTAGAAGAATAACACCACAACTTAATTATCAAATCATTAAATATTTCTCAACACAATTCCACTACTAACAACATGGTTTCTCCCATGTCCTCAAGAACTAAACGAACTACTCAGAAGACATCATATGGATCAAGATCAAAGATAAAATAATGATAAGTAACAATATGAACATGAACAATAATTCAATGGTTCCACTTAATAGCATCAACAAGACTCTACCGGAAAATCTTAAATACAGGTTTTTAGATGATATCAATAAATTCCCTAATATTATTAGTGCTAAACTTACAGAGAAAAGAAGAAGAACTCATGAGGATACTTAAGGAGCATCGCCAAGCCTTTGGGTACTCAATGGATGACTTGAAGGGCATTAGTCCCATGATAGTCGTCCATCGAATATTCATGGAAGAAGGTGCTAAACCAGATGCAGAATTTAATAGAAGATTAAAGCCTAAAATTAAAGAAGTGGTAAGAAAAGAAATTATATGCCTACTGGACGCAGGTATAATTTATCCTATTAAAGAAAGTGATTGGGTAAGTCCTATTCATTATGTCCCTAAGAAGGGCGGTTTTACTATGTTCCTAATGAAAACAATGAATTGATACCTACTAGAACTATTGTTGGGCACAGGATGTGCATAGACTTCAGGAAATTAAATAAAGAGACTAGGAAATATCACTATCCATTACCATTCATAGATCAAACTTTAGAAAGATTAGCAAACCATACTCATTTTTGTTACGGCGGATACTCTGGTTTCTCTCAAATAGTTGTTCATCCGGATGACCAACTTAAAACAACTTTCATAAGTCCTTACGATTTACATGCTTACCGACATATGCGCTTTGGTCTATGTAATGCTCCAGCTACTTTTCAACGATGTATGACTACTATTTTGTGGATTTTATAGAACTTATAATTGAAGTATTCATGGATGACTTTTTTGTCCATGGAACTACATTTACTAGTTGCTTGGATAACCTCAGAAGAGTTTTGCAACATTGTGAAGAAACTAATCTTGTTCTAAACTGGGAGAAGTTCCACTTTATGGTCAAAGAAGGTATAGTCCTCGGACACAAGGTATCAGGTAAGGGAATTGAAGTTGATAGAGCTAATGTTGAAGCAATAGAGAGAATGCCATAACCTAGGGATATTAAATGTATAAGAAGTTTTCTCGGTCATGTGGGTTTTTATAGAAGGTTCATTAGAAATTTCTCTGGGATATCTAAACCTTTGACTAACCTCTTGCAAAAGGGAATGAGATTTAATTTTGATGATAAGTGTCTTGAAGCCTTTGATAAACTAAAAAATGCTTTAACTCGTGCTCCCACCAATTAAACCACCTATCCAGGATATAACCTTTGACTTAATATGTGAAGCTAGCGATGATGTTGTAGGAGTAACTCTTGGACAACATACTGGTCATAGATTTAATATTATACATCATGCTAGTAGAACTCTCAATGGTGCTCAAAAGAATTACCCTAAGTAAGAAAAGGAACTTTTGCTGTATTTTTATCTTGTGATAAATTTCGTTCTTATATAGTTGATGCAAAGGTGAGAGTTCACATGGATCATGATGGCTTAAAAGAACTCCTTGAAAGGAAAGACCATAAGCCAAGGCTGATCCATTGGATTCTTTCACTTCAAGAATTTGAGTTGCAGATTATGCAAAGGCAAGAAACAAAAATGTTAGATGAAGTGTCCATGTTTGCCAAGGAAGACACCAATCTTATTGAGATGAACTTTAGTCCTGGTGATTTTCGTTTACGGGAATTATTTAATGAACGAAAGTCAATTCCTCCAAAAAGAAATAAGGAGTCCTTGTTGTGGGAGGAACTTCTCATCCCCGAATAAGAAAATGGTAAGTGCAAGGTAAGTGTTCTTACCCAAATAAGTGATTTGTTTTCACAATTTTTACTTTTGAAAATTCTGCTTTCGAATTCCTTGTGTTTTTCTTGAAGTTTTAGAGGGGTTTTACCAACTATATGGGCGGAGCTATACGACCGAAGAGGAAGCTCCCGCCGTATAGTTGGTCGTTAAACTCTCTGTATCATCTTCATGAAATTGTTTTACCTATCTAAGACTATACGGTCACAACTATACGACCGGAACCAAAAATTCCAGCCGTATAGTTGGTCGTTAAACTCTTAGATGGTTTTGCTTTTGATGTATGTATCTATACGGTCACAACTAGACGACCGGAACCAAAAATTCTGGCCCTATAGTTGGTCGTTAAACTCTCAGACACTTTTGCCTTTGATGTCTATATCTATACGGTCACAACTATACGACTGGAACCAAAAATTCCGGCCGTATAGTTGGTCGTTAAACTCTCAGACACGTTTTCGTTTGATCTTTCGTTTATTATTCATCTAAAAAAACTTACTGTCGGTTCTGAGTTGTTATTTAATCGACCTGGACTTGAGATATTTGGAAGTATTTGCCCGGAACCAACTATACGGATAGAGCTATACGAGCTGCGCCTATATAGTTGGTCATTATGCGGCAGGACACATCCAAATCCATGATTTCTTTCCCTGTTTCGATTGAATTCTTTTCTTGGGCAACAATTTGGTGTTTCTCGCGAGTTTTACCGACCTCTGGCCGTCCTTATGTACTGCCATTCTCTCTCTCTCTCTCTAATCTTAATATCCAGAAACCAATCCACCTCTTATTCACACGCGAGGACTCTCAACCAAGGTATAGAGGTCAAGAAGAAAAGCTCCTATGGAGATCGGGAGAAATAGTGAGCAAGGCAAGGAGATCAAGACCATACCTATAGAGTTCCTTGATGCCGACCATGGGTGTCGGAAGAGGGATTTGAAGGCTCTGGAGCTGAAGATTGAAGAGTTGGACAAGGAGAAGCAAGGGATACCCAAACACCTTCGATTTCTGCGACTTTATCTTGATAAACTAGATGAATATATCAAGCAAACGACCGAAGTAGGTTTTTCTATGAGTCTTAAGACGCTACAAACACTTCGGGATAACAATGAGTTTATTAAGGAAAAAGTAAAGGTGTTGGAGAGGAACAATCTTTTCTACAAGCTACGTGTTAAAGAATTGGAAGCTGTAACTCAATCCCTCCACCTCAGGCTGGCTCGTGAGGAGAAGATACCACGTGTCATGGTGCCACGGTGATCTACAACAATCACGGTATCAAATAATCGCAAGGGATTATTTGATCTCACCTGGCTTGATTCCAAGCTTGGGGAGATCTTTAAGACCTTGTAATCTATCTTATAAGTTTTTATTACTATTTTTGCATTAGTTCAAACTAGAAATGAAGTTTGCAGCATTAGAATTCCCTTCAGGAATAGTCGACCACTTTTATGAAATTCCGAGTTTATTATTATATATGGAGCAATATTGAGTTTATGTTTGCTTTATTGATATATGAATGGATTGAGTACAATTTTACTTGCACTTGATGATAGAAATAGGAGTCTTCCACACCATTGGTATTAATAGACCACCTAAAGATAATTTAGTCAATATGATATAAGTCTACGATTTGATTTACAAAAAAATTATCTATACTATCGTCGGATTGATGATAAGTATGCCATGAGGGGGTCCTCGAGGCGTGCGGGAGAGTGGGGTGTGAGACGTACGGTATTCCGGGACGGTGAGCACACAAGTTTACCCAAGTTCGAATCCGCTGGCTTTGGACGGATCCTACTCCTGCTAGCAATCCAGTAATACGGCAGAGACGGAATATGGGTTACAAGGGTTTCGCCTGTGCGAGTAGAGATTGTAGACTATTGAGGGTTGCCCTAAAGGCTCTCCCTAGGACGGCTTATATAGATATCCGGCCTAGGTTTTACAAGAGAGATCTATCCGGCTACGACTAAGAGTCGGTTACAGAGTACATCTTGAACTACAAGTAACAATACGGGCCTAAGTCGGTAAGTCTTCTGGGACTTCCCGTAGCCGGACTGGACTCCCTCTTCTCTCCCTAATTGGGCCGCCCGTGAAGCAAAGATCTAACCCCAAGTGGGCCACCCTGGTCAGTGAGGAACTGTGAGGATACCCGGAAAGTATATCCCCAACAGCAGCCCCTAGAGGCCTCCAAGATCCAAAGTCGGATTTATCATCGTCTAGCTTAATCTTAGGCTTGCAGAATCTTGAAGGGTTCCTGAAACTTCAAAACAAGAAATATGATCCGGGTCTTAAAAAATAAGTCGGACCTATCAACAGGTTACTCGGGTTTTCCAGCTTGATTTCAAACTAAGCCGAAACTTGGTCTCTAACGCCACCTGACACAAGTCATGGCCAAGTCACGTCATCTGACAGGCATTTCGTCAGCACGACCGTTGGTGGGTCCGCGGTTCGCGGAACCGAGGCGTCGTTTCAATGCGTGCACAGAGATTGAGGCGACGTAATCATCGCGTGGGACTTTTCCTAGTTCCTTCCATGACGCGTGGCGGTTTATACTATAGCATTTGCACGAATCTTGGCGCAGTTAGGTGAATATAAGGGGTTAGGATTTTCTCCTTCTTCTTTCACCTGTCCTTTGCCTTTTCCTCTCCTTCCAATCTCTCTGCGCGCATAGAGCTCCCCTGTTCCTCCCCAAAGAACTCCTAGCGCCGCCCATTCCAGGTCAACTGCTCGCCGGAGAAATGGCCTCATCTTCCTCTTCTGGCTTGGCGGCAGCGGCGGCGGCGGCGACGGAAGCGGTGGCGGAGAAAGAGAGCTTTCACGGGCTCTGGATTCCCTGTGCGCTCAACGACGAGGGTCTCAAGAACGTGGAGAAAGAAGGGCTCCTCCGCACCAACGACTGGCGGAGCGGCTTCGGGGAAACCATCGCCAACCCACGCGACGGCGAGCGGGTCCACTTCAGCACCCACCTCAACAGAGTTTTGTCGTTTCCTCCCTCAGAGTTCTTCTCCGAGGTGATTGATCATTACGGAGTTCAACTCCATCATTTTCCTCCCAACTCTCTTTTAGAGATGAGCGCGTACGCTTTGTTGTGTGAGGGCTTTCTCGGCATTAGGCCGAGTTTGACTCTATTCCGGTACTATTTTCATGTCCAGAGAAACTCCATTACCGTCGGTGTTCCTTACATCACCGGTACTATTAGTTTTTATCTTAGACGCGAGCGCGCGTATCCCAAAATTTTAGCTAGTGACTCGGACAAACAATGGCCAGCCACGTTTTTCTATCATAGGGATATTCCGGCTCCCGGCAAAGGCACTGCTTTGCCAGCTTTCATCGACAGAGCTGCCACGGCCCAACCTTCCTGGGACGAGGCTGCTCCGGCTCTCACCGACGATCTGATCCTTGCTAAGAGGCGGATCGAATACTTGATCAAACACAAGGGTCTGAAGGGATCCGACTTAGTCCAACGCTGGGTCTCACGTCGGATCCAGCCCCTTCAGTTCCACGGAACCCGACTGATGCACTCCATCACGTCGTCTCAGAAAGACTCCCTCTGCATCAGCCCCAAAGCCTACACCACTCAAGGCTACGTAAGCAAGGTCAAGTGGCTGATTAGGGAGCGGATCGAGAGGAGAATCCTGGAGGTTTCTCTGGATATGCACACGGCGGATAACCCTGTAGTGTCGGTAAGCTTCTATCAGTACACCTTTTTATGTGTTTCAATCTTCGAGTTACATTGCAATACTGATACGTTTTCTTATTTTCAGCTTGCTGACCTCCTCGAGTTGGAACTTGCTCCGCTCGAAGGATATCCTCCTGAGTTTTCTCAGGAGACAGAGGTGGTCCCATTGCTGGACCTTGCGCTCAAGAAGCACAAAGCTCCGATAGTGGTCGTTGGCACAAAGGAGGTGCCTGTCGTGAAGAGGTAACTTTCAATCACAACTTCCGCCTTTGTACTTTACTGTAATTTCTTTCCGAGACGTAATGTTTCCGACTTTACTACATTCTCAGAGCAAAACCGCTCATCAAGGGCAAGAGGAAGGGAATTTCTTCGAAGCCCCTGCGACAGACGAAGCTTACCATAGCTTCTCTTGCCGTGGCTCCTCCGACTCCTGCCCCTCAACCTTCCACAACACCGGTGATCTCCCCGGATGCCGCAGAAGATCCGGCTCCTTCAATAGAGCCTGCGAACCTTGAGTCGCAAACTGACGTCACCATGGGTGAGTCAGATTTAGATAAGGGTGAACCCTCTTTGGGTAATGATCCCTCGGCAGAAACCTTCATCAAAAACCTTATCAGCAATCTGGGACTTGCCAACTTTGGCCTGTCCCAGAAATCTGCTGAAGAGATCCATCGGCTCGCCAGGCAATGCCTGGAGAAAAGAACCTTATCTGCCGAAGAAGAAGCGCAAGAAGCAGAGGACGTCAAGTTCTTCGACCTTCTCGCCCAGGTGCGCCTTCGCAACGAGAGGATTAGGACTGGTGAGCTTCCAACAGCCCCAGTGATTCCTCTGACTCTCGCCGAGAAGGTGGCTGTTGAAGTGAACGCGAGTTTGGATAAACTCACTCGTGAACAATATGTAAGTCGAAATTCCAACTCCTGTTTTTCCTTTATTTCATATCATATCCTCTAGCCCCCAAGCATGAAGTAGGATATACAATTCGGGTTTATGCTTCATTAGGATGCCAACGAATGAACTAGTGTAGCCCCCAAGGCTCGTGCTGATATTTAGCAAAAATATTAGCCCGAGTCTTAAGTAGCTTTCTGACTTTGGGTATTCTGACTTACAGAAAGTATGTTCCTATAATCAGGATTTATTGAAGAATGTCTGTGATAAGCGGAGAGAGATCAAGGCTCTCCGACTTAAAAATGCTGAACTTAAAGTTGCCAAGGATGAGGCCGAAGGTGAACATTCCGAGACTCAAACCTTGTCTTTGTATTTTCAATGTTGAATATGTTCTGAATTGTTGTTCTTTTTGACTTACAGCGCTGGTGAAACAATCCTGCGCCATGATTGAAGAGGCCGAGAACCTCAAGACCTTGGTGGTGGAGAACAAGGAACTTCGTCAAGAGCTGGATAAGCTCAAGGAAGATCATGAAAAGAGCATTGCTCAAGTCCTTGAGTCCTCCTCCATGGCTACTGATGAGCGTGATCGCAAGATCGCTGCTCAAGATAAAACAATCTCGGACCTCAAAAATGAGCTTAGCAGAGAGAAGGATCTTTCCGATGCGCTCCGGGCTAAACTCTAGAGTCTTCGGGAAGAGAAGACCAAAATCGACAACGTCATTTTCGGTACGTTCCATCTGTCTGACTTTTCCACTTTCTTCGACTTCTATCAATGTCGGATTTTTCTTAACTTGTTTTGTGTATAGGTCCTCTGAACTTGACGGACTCTTCCTCCACCGAGCCCGTACCCACCGGCTTACCCAAGTCGGTGACCTGCTTCATGACTTCTGCCAATCCCTTGAGGACATCGGCGAAGCTCTCAAGATTCCGAACATGCCTAGCATGTCGGATTTTCAGGTGCGGGACAAGGCAAAGGAGATGCCGCAACTTGTTCAGGATTGGAACATGTCCTACGCGCGGACTGCTGCGCAGAACGCTCTCACCATGGTCATGAGCCACCATGGAAACATGGAAATATGGCAAGTGACCAGAGGGTACTGCAAAGTTGATGAGGACGGCCAGGAGCAGGACCTTCAAGCCATCATGCACTCCTGCGCCGGATATGGGTGTCACGTGGCTGACCTGACCAGCTACGAGATCCCCTTCTTCACCCGTGTAGATACTCCGCCTCCTCCTCCGGAAGAATCAGCAGAAGTTTCCGACGATGAATGCACCACCTCGGATGAGGACATCTCGGAACGATATCAAGGCAGTATTTCTAGCGAGCCGGCAGCTCCTTCATCTCCTCCTGCATCATAAATTGCCAGTAATATTTGTATTATCCTGAAAAAACATGATGCGTCTGTAAATGAAAAGTACTATGATTTCAATAGTGCTAAGCTTTTGATATATTCAGCACTTTTGGCTTTAATTTTTGTGTGCCTGAAATGTTTACATAAGCACTTGTATTTTTTCGTCCCTACTTATCGCTTATCTGGCTTTCCGCCTCGTCCCTTTCGTGAGCCGGCTAAACCTTCTGCCGGAAACTTTGCCGAGCAACAGAGCTCAATTGCTAAACCAGTTTAAACTCGAAAACAAAGCCGGCTTCCAGTACCAACAATTCACTACTCGGAAAATGCCCGCATCTAGCAATCAGACAAATAACCAAAGTAAAGACTAGAAACTTTAGAGTTATACCCAAGGGTAGCAGTTTTAGAATCGGAAATCTAAACCAGAACGAACATGAGCATAAAGTACTTTCAAGCATTCTGGGATTTTCGACTATGACATGATCATTCGGAAATAAGATGGTAAAAACTTCTCAGAAAAAATTGAGGCAACCAAAACTTTTATTTCTCACAGAACATGTACATATATATGTTTACAAAGAAGAATAAACTAAGAATAAAAGGGACGTAGCTGACCAATATTCCACGATCTGTCTAACTCATCCGGATCTATACTGCCTCCAGCTCTCTTTCTCTTCTTAGTTGCAGGTCTTTCTTTGACTGGCCTCATGTCAGTTAAGTAGTATGATCCATTGTGCAATACTCGACTAACTAAAAAGGGCCCTTCCCATACTGGGGAAAGTTTGTGCTTTCTTTGTTGCACAAGCCGGAGAACCAAATCACCTTTGTTGAAGGATCTGTTTCTGACTCTCTCGCTATGATACTTGCGTAACTTCTGCTGATAGGATGTAGATCTCATTTTAGCAACGACGTGAATTTCTTCGACTAAGTCGAGATCATTTTGTCGAGAAATCTCGGCATCCTCTTCAATATACGTGGCCACTCTAGGAGAGTTGTGAATCAAATCACTAGGAAGAACTGCTTCTGTACCATAGACCAAGAAGAAAGGTGTGTATCCGATTGACCTGTTTGGAGTCGTTCGTAAACTCCATATTACAGAGGGTAATTTCTCTGCCCAAGCCCCCCGCAGCACGCCGTAGTGGTGCTTCAAGTCTTGGTTTTAGGCCTTGTAGGATTAAACCATTTGCTCTTTCAACTTGTCCGTTAGCCTATGGATGTGTGACTGACGCAATGTCAAGCCGAATATTTTGCTCGTTGCAGAATTCGGCCAATTCTCCCATAGAGAAGTTACTCCTGTTGTCCGTGATAATGCTATGTGGATAACCATACCGGATTATAACATCCTCGACAAATCTTTTGGCTATTGCTCCATCACAACTAGTGACAGGTTTAGCCTCAATCCATTTGGTGAATTTATCCACCATCACTAAGAGGTGAGTAAATCCACTTGGATCCCGTTTAAAAGGTCCTACCATATCAAGCCCCCAGACCGCAAAGGGCCATGTTATAGGTATTGTTTGCAACTGATCAGCCGGAACATGAGCTTGTTTGGCGTACTTTTGGCAGCCTTTGCACGTCTTGACTAATCGTTCGGCATCTGCCTGAGCTGTAAGCCAGAAAAATCCATGTCTAAAAGCTTTTGCCACTAAAGATTTGGCTGCGGCGTGGTGACCACACTCGCCTTCGTGGATTTTCTTTAAGATTTCCACTCCTTCTTTCGGAGATACACAGCGCTGAAAAACCCTAGAAACACTCCGCTTATAGAGCTCACCTTTAACAATAGTATAGGCTTTTGCTCGTCGGATAATCTGCCGGCTCAGCACCTCGTCTTCGGGTAATTTGCCATCTACCAAAAAATCGAGGTAGGGTTGAGTCCAGCTGGGAATCACAGCCAGAACTGCTATCAAAGGTGAGTCGGATTTGGTCGGATATTCCTCATCTACTCCCTTTATTGAGGGAACCTTGAGGTGCTCTAAAAAAGCGCCATCTGGGACCTCTTTCCGCGCAGAACCTATCCGAGATAGTGCGTCTGCTTCCTCATTTTCTGCTCGAGGAATATGTTGAACTTCAAATCGTTCGAACGATTTAGATAGATTATCCACGACAGCTTTATATGCTGCCATGTGCTTATTTGCATTACAAATATCCGACACTTGTTGAGCAACAAGATCCGAATCTCCGTAACACATCAAACGCCGGATGCCAATATCCTTAGTAATACGGATTCCATGCAGCAGTGCTTCATACGCGGCAATATTGTTTGTCCTTGTGAAGTGGATCTGCAACACGTATAAAAGTTTATCTCCTTGGGGTGACTTGAGCACCACGCCAGCCCCCGAGCCCCGGCGAGCCTTAGACCCATCGAAAAAGAGGGTCCAATATTCTGACTCAGGGAGGATCATGTTCTCCTTCATCTCTATCCAATCAGCGACAAAGTTAGCAAGGATCTGGGATTTGATTGTTGTCCGAGGTTTATACTCAATGTCAAAAGCTAAAAGCTCTGTGCCCCATTTGGCGACGCGTCTTGTGGCGTCATTGTTGTTGATTATATCTCTCATGGGAGTTGTGCTCACCACGGTAATTGGATGCTCCTGAAAGTAATGTTGCAACTTACGAGATGCTAGAAAAACACCGTAAGCCAACTTTTGATAATGCGGATACCACTGTTTTGACTCTGTTAGGACTTCACTGACAAAGTAAGTTGGACGGTACACCAGGTGCTCCTGATTTTCCTCCGGTCTCTCCACTACCATGACGATACTAACGACCTTATTAGTCGCAGCAAGATAAAGAAACATCGGTTCTTGAGGTTTCGACGCTGCAAGGATAGGAGCGGATGACAGTACTTTCTTCAGGTCTTGTAGTGTAGCTTTAGCTTCATCAGTCCAAACAAAATCTTTGGTCTTTTTCAGGAGTTTGTATAATGTGCGGCTCTTTCACCAAGCCGGCTTACAAACCGACTAACTGCAGCAATGCAACCAGTTAGTCTTTGTACGTCCTTCAGGCGAGTTGGCCTGGAAATATTGAGTATAGCCTTGATTTTGTCTCGGTTCACCTCTATGCCTCTCTGAGACACGATGAAACCTAACAATTTTCCGGCTGGTATTCCAAAGAAGCACTTCTTTGGGTTAAGCATGATGTTGTATTTTCGCAGGTTGGCAAATGTTTCCTCCAAGTCGGAAATCAACGTTTCCTTCTTTTTGGACATTACTGCAATATCATCCACGTATGCATGTACATTGCGTCCGAGTTGGTCATGGAGGCAACGTTGCATCGTGCGTTGGTACATAGCTCCTGCGTGCTTCAGCCCAAAGGGCATCGTAACAAAACAGAAGGTTCTGAAGGGGGTTATGAATGAAGTTTTGACTTTGTCAGATTCCCTCATCCGGATTTGGTGATAATCGGAATATGTGTCGAGAAAACAGAGGAGCTCCGAGCCTGCCGTAGAATCGATAACTTGATCAATTCTAGGTAGAGCGAACGGATCTTTTGGACAAGCCTTGTTCAAGGCAGTATAATCAACACACATTCTTAAATCAGTGGTGTCCTTTTTAGGGACCATTACAAGATTAGCCGACCACTCAGTGTGGATGACTTCTTCTATGAATCTGGCTAACTCGAGCTGTGCTAGTTCCTTAGCTATTGCCTTACGCTTTTCATTGCCAAATTGTTGTAGGGACTGTTTGACGGGTTTAGCGTTCAGGTTTACATTTAGAGAGTGCTCGGCAAGTTCCGTAGGTACTCCGGTCATGTCAGATGGCTGCCATGCGAAGATATCTTGATTTGCTTGGAGGAACTTGACGAGCGTGCTTTCCTATGCGCTACCTAGGCCTACGCCTATCTGGGTCACCTTGGAGGGGTCATCATCCTTCAATGGCGTCTTCTTCATCTCTTTCGAGCCTTGAAGTCCGGATTTGGCTTTGTCACCTCCTTCTTCATTGCGGGCATCTCGGACGGATCTATGCTCTTCTTGATCTCCTAGTACTCCTGGGCGTGCAGCACGGCTTCAGCAAAGCCGGCATTTCCATCCTCGCACTCTCGCGCTTTTTTCGGGTCTCCCCTGATGGTGATCACGCTGTTGGGACCTGGAATTTTCATCATATTGTAAATGTAACACGGATGAGCCATAAAAGCCTAGTAAGCCGGACGTCCAAATATATCATGGTATGCGCTCTTGAACGGGACCACCTCGAAGGAAAGTGCTTCCTGTTGGAATTATTCCCTAGAGGCAATAATAAAGATGTTATTATTATAATTCTTGTTCATGATAAAGTTTATATTCCATGCTAGAATTGTATTAAGCGGAAACATTAATACTTGTGTGGTTTGTGAACAACACCGTGTCCCTAGTACGCCTCTATGGACTAGCTCATTGATCAATGATGGTTAAGGTTTCCTAACTATAGACATGAGTTGTCAATTGATAATGAGATCATATCATTGGAGAATGATGTGGTGGATAGACCCAAACTAAGCAAAGCAATTAGATCGTGTCATTGTGTTCATCTTTGCGAAGCTTTTCCTATGTCAAATATTGTATTCCTTAGACCATGAGATAATACAACTCCCTGGTATCGGAAGAAAGCTTTGAGGTCATCAAACGTCATCCTATGAGAGGGTGATCATAAAGGTGTCTCTCAGGTGATCGGAAAGTATCTGTTGGGTTGTATGTATCGAGATGGGATTTGTCCCTCCCAAGTCGGAGAGATATACTTCGGGCCCACTCGGTAATCGATATCAACACCGCTTGCAAGCATGTGGTTAAGGAGTTAATCACAAAGTGATATCGGATTACGTAACGAGTAAAGTACTTGTTGTGAACGAGATTGAACTAGGTATGACGATACCGACGATCGAATCTCGGGCAAGTAAAATATCGCGAGACGAAGGGAATATATATATGGGATTGATTGAATCCTGGCATCGTGGTTCATCCGATATGATCATAGATGAATGTGTGGGAGTCAATATGGGTGCCCAGACCCCGCTGTTGATTATTGATAGAAGATCATGTCTGCATATTCTCGAACCCGCAGGGTCACACACTTAACGTGTCTCGACGCTAGGATAGATTGGATAATTGGTTTATGAATTTTTGTTCGGAGTCTCGGATGGGATCCGGGACATCACGAGAGGTTCCGGAATGGTCCGGAGAATAAGATTCATATAAGGCAGTGCAGTTTTTGGAGTTCGGAATTGTTCCAGGTTAATCGGTATTGTATCGGAAGCTTCTAGAACCTTCCGGAAGGGGGCCAACGTGGTCCCACCTTCCGGGAGGGGGCATGGGCCTATGAGGGAGTGTCCTGGCCGCATTGGGCCAGGGGAACAAGGCCCCATAGGGCCCAGCCGATCCTAGATAAGTTTAAACTCGTTTAAACTAGAGATAGGATTTCTAGATAAGGGAGAGTTTAAACTAGAGATAGGATTTCTAGATAAGGGAGAGTTTAAATTGTTTAAACTAGAGATAGGCTTGGAGGATGGGCAAGGGCTGGCCGCACCCACCCTCTATATATAGAGGGATGGTGCGCCCCCTCCCCCCACCACCACACCTCTCCCTCCAAGCCCTAGCCTCCCTGCTGGCCCTCCTCTCTCCCTCCCGACTGCTTGTAGGCGGAGCCCTGCTGCAGAAATTCTCCACCATATACACCACGCCGTCGTGTTGTAGATCCAATCTATCTCTCCACCATACTTGCTGGTCCGAGGAAGGAGGAGATGTCGAGGTGCTGCACGTGTGCATCTCACGGAGGCACCGCCACTTGTGGTGCTAGATCGGATCAGATCGCGAGGAGGAGAAGCGAGTACGACTACATCACCCACGTTCCGACGAACGTTCCGCTGTGCGAATCTTCAAGGGTATGAAGATCTAATCCAATCTCTCTTGTTGTTTGCATCTCCTAGATTAGATCTTGGCTTTCCCTCTGTTCGCTTCCGTAGAAAATTTTGATTTGCTATGCTGCGAAACCCTTCAGTGGTATCAGAGCTAGATCTATGCGTAGATGTGATTCACGAGTAGAACGCAACATGGTTGTTGCGGGCGTTGATGTTTTCTGTTGCAAGCCTCTTGTTTGTGTTCTTCTTATGACGCGGTATAGTGAGATTGAAGCGGTCCAGGCCAACCTTACGCGACGTCGTTCGCGAGACCGGCTCCGCACTTGACGTGTGGCTTGTTCCACACATGCGGCTGGTGGATGTCAGTTTCTCTCACTATAGTTGTCATGGGATTAACACCGGAGTTTGGCAACCATAATATCACCGTTGTGGCTTTCCGTAGGTAAGAATCGTTCTTAGCATCTACTCCCATAAGCCATGTAAAACATGCAACAACAAAGTAGAGGCGTCTAACTTGTTTTTGCAGGGAGTGTTTTCTGTGATATGGTATGGCCCAAGATGTGATGTGTATAATGTATGCGATGATCATGTTTTGTAATGTTTCACGACTTGCATGTCGATGAGTACACAACCGGCAGGAGCCATATGGTTGTCTTTATAATTGTGTATGACCTGCGAGTCAACTTCTTATACGCCATGTAATAGCTTTACTTTATCGCTAAGTAGTTAGCAATAGTTCTAGTTGCTATTCGTGGTGGAGGCAATCATGGTGGAGTGATGGAGATCATGCCGGAACGCACAATATGGAGATCATTGCGTGAAGATTGGCTATACCATGTCACATAAAGTTATATGCATGTGATGTTTATCCTTTTATGTATCTTATTATGCTTAGATCGCGACGGTAGCATTATAAGATGATTCCTCACTTAAAGATCAAGATAAAAACCGTGTTCTCCCCAAGTATGCACCGTTGCGAAAGTTCGTCGTGTCCAAGCATCACGTGATGATCGGGTGCTATAGACTCTACGCTCACATACAACGGGTGCAAGCCAGTTTTGCACACGCGGAAATACTTGGGTCTAGCTTGACGAGCCTAGCATGTACAGACATGGCCTCGGAACACAAGAACCGAAAGGTTAAGCATGAGTCATATGAATGATATGATCGACACTTTGTTGTCCACCATTGAAACCACATCTCTTCTCGTGAAGATCGGATTAGATGTGGTGAATTTGGATCGTGTTCACTAAACAACTTGAGGGATGTTGAATTTAGTGGGAGTTCATCTAGTAATTTGATTAAAAGTTGAACTAGTTATCATGAACATAGTCTAAATTGTACTTGCAAATACTGTAGATCACATGGCCAAGTCCAACTTCAACTTCAACGTTTTTGCTAAGAAAGAAAAGCTTAGAAACAATGGGTCTAACTTCACCAACTGGTTCCGCAATCTAAGAATCATTCTGTCTGGCGGACAAAAGGACTATGTGCTTGAGAAAGCGTTAGGTAACCCCCTGCTGCAACTACGCCGGCTGATGAGAAAGCTGTCTATCAGTCGCGCAAAGATGATTATGGTGTGATTAAGAGCACCATGTTGTTTGCTATGGAACCGGAACTTCAAAATCGTTTTGAAAACTATCCCGGGCCCTTTGAGATTCTCGAGGAGCTAAAAACCATGTTTCAGACTCAGGACCGTTCTGAGAGATATGAGATCTCTGAGAAGTTCTTTAACTGCAAGATGGAGGAAGGGAGTTCCGTTAGTGAGCACGCCATTAAGATGTCGGGCTACACTCAACGCCTTGAGCAACTGGACTGCAAGATTCCAGAGGAGCTCAAGATTGACAGGGTTCTGCAATCACTCCCTCCTAGCTACAAAAGTTTTGTAGTGACTCACAATCAGATTGGTTCCACTGATACGATCACCGAGCTCTTCGCAAAGCTGAAGGCTGCGGAGGTGGACATCAAAAAGGATAATCATGTGTTGATGGTCAACAAGCCCTCCTTTAAGAAAGGTAAAGGTGCAAAGAAGCCCTTCAAGAAAAGCGGCGGCAAGCGCGTTGCCCCTGCTGAGAAGAAGCTCAAGTCTAGTCCTAAGCCGGACACTGAGTGCTTCTATTGCAAGGACAAGGGTCACTGGAAGCGCAACTGTCCGAAGTACTTAGCGGACAAGAAGGCTGGCACCATCAAAGGTATATTTGATATACATGTTATTGATGTTTTCCTTACTAGCCCTCGTTGTAGTGCCTGGGTATTTGATACCGGTTCAGTTGCTAATATTTGTAACTTGAAACAGGAGCTGCGGAATAGACGGCGGCTTGTGAGGGATGAGGTGACGATGCGCGTTGGCAACGGATCAAGAGTTGATGTGATGGCCGTCGGCACGCTCTCCTTAGTTTTACCTTCGGGATTAGTTTTAAACCTTAATAAATGTTATTATGTGCCTACGTTGAGCATGAACATTATTTCTGGATCGTGTTTATTGCAAGACGGTTATTCATTTAAATCGGAGAATAATGGTTGTTCTATTTATATGAGTAACATCTTTTATGGTCATGCACCTCTTGTGAATGGTTTATTTCTTCTAAATCTCGAAAGGGATGAAACACACATCCATAACATTGAGGCTAAGAGATGCAAAGTAGATAGTGATAATACTACTTATTTGTGGCACTGTCGTCTAGGTCATATTGGTGTAAAGCGCATGAAGAAACTCCATTCTGATGGACTTTTGGAGTCTCTTGATTTTGAATCATTTGACACATGCGAACCATGCCTCATGGGCAAGATGATCAAAACCCTGTTCTCTGGTATGATGGAACGAGCAACGGACTTGTTGGAAATCATACATACCGATGTATGCGGACTGATGAGTGTTTCGACGCGTGGTGGATATCGCTATTTTCTCACTTTTACCGATGACTTAAGTAGATATGGGTATATCTATTTAATGAAACATAAATCTGAAACGTTTGAAAAGTTCAAAGAATTTCAGAATGAAGTGGAGAACCATCGTAACAGAAAGATTAAGTTTCTACGATCCGATCGTGGGGGCGAATATTTGAGTTATGATTTTCTCACGCATCTCAAAGCAAGTGGAATCGTTTCACAACTCACGCCACCCGGAACACCACAGCGCAATGGTGTGTCTGAACGCCGGAATCGAACCCTATTAGATATGGTCCGATCAATGATGTCTCTTACTGATTTGCCGTTATCATTTTGGGGTTATGCATTAGAAACCGCTGCATTCACTTTAAATAGGGCTCCATCTAAATCCGTTGAGACGACACCGTATGAACTGTGGTTTGGTGCTAAACCTAAGTTGTCGTTTCTTAAAGTTTGGGGATGCGAAGCTTACGTCAAGAAGTTGATGCCGGACAAGCTCGAACCCAAAGCGGAGAAATGCGTCTTCATAGGATACCCTAAGGAAACTATTGGGTATACCTTCTATCACAGAACCGAAGGCAAAGTGTTTGTCGCAAAGAACGGTTCCTTTCTTGAGAAGGAGTTTCTCTCGAAAGAAGTGAGTGGGAGGAAAGTAGAGCTAGACGAGGTTATTGAACCTTCTCTTGAATTGGAGAGTAGCGCAGCACCTGAAATTGTTCCAGTGCCGCCTGCACCAACAATAGAGGAAGCTAATGACAAGGATCATGAAGCTTCGGACGATGCTGCTACTGAACGTCGCAGGTCGACAAGGTCGCGTGCCCCTCCTGAGTGGTACGGCAACCCTGTCTTGACTGTCTTGTTAGTAGAAGACAGTGAACCTACGAACTATGAGGAAGCGATGATGAGCCTAGACTCTGAGAAATGGCTAGAAGCCATGAAATCCGAATTGGGATCCATGAGCGAAAACCAAGTATGGACTTTGGTGGACCCTCCTAGCGACCGAAAGGCCGTTGAGTGCAAATGGATCTTCAAGAAGAAAACGGACGCGGATGGTAATGTTACCGTCTATAAAGCACGGCTTGTTGCAAAAGGTTTTCGACAAGTTCAAGGTGTTGACTACGATGAGACTTTCTCTCCCGTAGTGATGTTTAAGTCCATTCGGATTTTATTAGCAATTGCTGCGTTTCATGATTATGAAATATGGCAAATGGATGTCAAGACTACTTTCCTCAATGGCAATATTGATGAAGAGTTGTATATGATGCAACCCGAAGGTTTTGTCGATCCTAAGGATGCTGATAAAGTATGCAAACTTCAGCGTTCTATTTATGGACTGAAGCAAGCATCTCGGAGTTGGAACCTTCGTTTTGATCAAGTGATCAAGAGCTTTGGATTTGTTCCAAATTGCTATGAAGCTTGCATCTACAAGAAAGTGAGTGGGAGCTCGGTGACGTTTCTGGTACTATATGTGGATGACATATTGATTATTGGAAATGACATCAACATGCTTAACGATGTGAAGAGTTATTTGAACAAGTGTTTTTCAATGAAAGACCTAGGTGAAGCTGCTTATATATTGGGCATCAAAATCTATAGAGATAGACAAAGACGCCTGATAGCTTTAAGCCAAAGTACATACCTAGACAAAGTTCTGAAAAGGTTCAGAATGGATAAGGCATTGAAAGGTTCAGTGCCTATGTTGTCAGGTAAGATATTAAGCAAGACTCAGTGTCCAGCTACGGTAAATGATAGGGAAGCTATGAGCAAAGTGCCTTATGCCTCGGCCATAGGTTCCATCATGTATGCCATGCTGTGTACTAGACCGGATGTGTCCAATGCTCTTAGTTTGACGAGCAGATATCAAAGTGATCCAGGAGTGGAACACTGGACAGCCGTGAAGAACATCCTAAGGTACCTAAATAGGACTAAAGAAATGTTCTTAGTCTATGGGGGTGATGAACAGCTCGTCGTAAAAGGTTACGTCGATGCTAGTTTCGACACCGACAAGGAAGATTGTAAATCTCAGACAGGATACGTGTATATTTTGAATGGAGGAGCTGTGAGCTGGAGAAGCTGCAAGCAAAGCGTGATCGCGGGATCTACAGTAGAAGCGGAATACATGGCTGCTGCAGAAGCGTCAAGTGAAGGAGTTTGGATAAGAAACTTCATCACTGAGCTTGGCGTGGTTCCCAGTGCATTGGACCCACTGGAGATATTGTGTGACAACACTGGCGCCATAGCACTTGCTAAGGAACCAAGATATCATCCAAAGACCAAGCGTATCAACCGCAAGTTTCATATGATCCGAGATTATATAGCAGATGGAGATCTGAAGATCAGCAAAGTACATACAGATCTGAATGTCGCAGATCCATTGGCTAAACCTCTTCCACGTGTAAAACATGATCAGCACCTCAGTGCCATGGGTGTGAGATTGTTGCCAAATGTAAACTAGATTATTGACTCTAGTGCAAGTGGGAGACTGTTGGAATTATGCCCTAGAGGCAATAATAAAGATGTTATTATTATAATTCTTGTTCATGATAAAGTTTATATTCCATGCTAGAATTGTATTAAGCGGAAACATTAATACTTGTGTGGTTTGTGAACAACACCGTGTCCCTAGTACGCCTCTATGGACTAGCTCATTGATCAATGATGGTTAAGGTTTCCTAACTATAGACATGAGTTGTCAATTGATAATGAGATCATATCATTGGAGAATGATGTGGTGGATAGACCCAAACTAAGCAAACCAATTAGATCGTGTCATTGTGTTCATCTTTGCGAAGCTTTTCCTATGTCAAATATTGTATTCCTTAGACCATGAGATAATACAACTCCCTGGTATCGGAAGAAAGCTTTGAGGTCATCAAACGTCATCCTATGAGAGGGTGATCATAAAGGTGTCTCTCAGGTGATCGGAAAGTATCTGTTGGGTTGTATGTATCGAGATGGGATTTGTCCCTCCCAAGTCGGAGAGATATACTTCGGGCCCACTCGGTAATCGATATCAACACCGCTTGCAAGCATGTGGTTAAGGAGTTAATCACAAAGTGATATCGGATTACGTAACGAGTAAAGTACTTGCTGTGAACGAGATTGAACTAGGTATGACGATACCGACGATCGAATCTCGCGCAAGTAAAATATCGCGAGACGAAGGGAATATATATATGGGATTGATTGAATCCTGGCATCGTGGTTCATCCGATATGATCATCGATGAATGTGTGGGAGTCAATATGGGTGCCCAGACCCCGCTGTTGATTATTGATAGAAGATCATGTCTGCATATTCTCGAACCCGCAGGGTCACACACTTAACGTGTCTCGACGCTAGGATAGATTGGATAATTGGTTTATGAATTTTTGTTCGGAGTCTCGGATGGGATCCGGGACATCACGAGAGGTTCCGGAATGGTCCGGAGAATAAGATTCATATAAGGCAGTGCAGTTTTTGGAGTTCGGAATTGTTCCAGGTTAATCGGTATTGTATCGGAAGCTTCTAGAACCTTCCGGAAGGGGGCCAACGTGGTCCCACCTTCCGGGAGGGGGCATGGGCCTATGAGGGAGTGTCCTGGCCGCATTGGGCCAGGGGCACAAGGCCCCATAGGGCCCAGCCGATCCTAGATAAGTTTAAACTCGTTTAAACTAGAGATAGGATTTCTAGATAAGGGAGAGTTTAAACTAGAGATAGGATTTCTAGATAAGGGAGAGTTTAAATTGTTTAAACTAGAGATAGGCTTGGAGGATGGGAAAGGGCTGGCCGCACCCCCCCTCTATATATAGAGGGCTGGTGCGCCCCCTCCCCCCACCACCACACCTCTCCCTCCAAGCCCTAGCCTCCCTGCTGGCCCTCCTCTCTCCCTCCCGACTGCTTGTAGGCGAAGCCCTGCTGCAGAAATTCTCCACCATATACACCACGCCGTCGTGTTGTAGATCCAATCTATCTCTCCACCATACTTGCTGGTCCGAGGAAGGAGGAGACGTCGAGGTGCTGCACGTGTGCATCTCACGGAGGCACCGCCACTTGTGGTGCTAGATCGGATCGGATCGCGAGGAGGAGAAGCGAGTACGACTACATCACCCACGTTCCGACGAACGTTCCGCTGTGCGAATCTTCAAGGGTATGAAGATCTAATCCAATCTCTCTCATTGTTTGCATCTCCTAGATTAGATCTTGGCTTTCCCTCTGTTCGCTTCCGTAGAAAATTTTGATTTGCTATGCTGCGAAACCCTTCACTTCCGTCCGATAATTCTTTGGAGTTCCAAAGGTAACATCCAAAGTGATCTCTCCTAGGGAATTAGCTTGTCTTCCTGGGACAACTCCGTGAAAGATCACAGAGCTATGGTTCAGCTGTGTTTCCGAGATCTTCATCTGGTGTAGCATTTTGACGTAGAGAATATTGATGTTGCTACCACCGTCCATGAGAGTCTTGGAGAAACCATAACCGTCAATCAGTGGATTGACGATTAAAGCCTATTTTCCTCGCCTGTGTAACTTAGGCGGATGATCATCGCGGTCAAATGTGATTGCCACTTCCGACTAGTCCAGATATTGGGGGACGGCCAGAACTGTTGCATTGATATCGTGTAGAACTGCTTTCTTAACCTTTGCTGGTTGAGATCAGAGGAAAGTGACATAAGTGTCCTTCTTGGTGGGAAAAGTTTTCTTCCCTTCCGGCTTAGGATTTGAAGCATCAGCTTCCTCCATGTCGGAATCTTCCTTGGTCTCTTTGTCTTTTTCGGGATTCTTTTTTCCCTTCTTCCGCTTAGCTTTGTAGCCCATGGTGTCATCTCTTTTGATGTCGTCATTGAAACGACATTCGGCGTTGGTGTGGGACGAGCCCCCATTGGCGTCCAGGTGATGCACACATGGGTTATTGGCAATGTCGGCCCAAGAGTAGGTTTTGCCTGGTTGCTGGTCTCCTCTACCCTGGACTCTTGAAGTTCCACGCCCACGCCCGCGGCCTCCGCCGCGTCCTCCTCGTCCTCCAGACCCGAAAGTAGCAGTGACCACTACCGTTTCCGCGTTGGGTTTTTCCTTCGAGGTATTTTTGCACTTCCGAGCTTGTTGCTTTGGTTTTTTTGCCGACTGAGGCATAGCTAGGGCATTGAGCAATCCCTCTGCGTCATCGTCAGCATCTGCATACTTTCTCGTTGTTTCTATCATCTCTCCCAAATTAGTGACCTTGTCACACTTCAAGCGATGGCGCAGTAGACCAATTGGGAGACCTGCAATGAAAGCTTCAATCGCAGTTTGATCATTTACTCCTTCACAGGAGTTCTTGGTGTCGATCCATCGTCCGAGGTAATCCCGGCAAGTTTCTCCGGCTTTCTGGGTGCAACGCTGTAGGTCTCCGACCGTACAGGCCTCCGATATGTGCCTTCAAAATTCCAAAAGAATGCACTTTGCATGTCATACCAGTTATGGATGGTGTTCTCCAGAAGTTCATTGAGCCATGATCGTGCCGTCTTCCGCAACATAAGTGGGAGATATCGGGTTGCGACCAGGTTATTTCCGCCTTTAGCGATGCAGCAAGCTTGGAAGAAATCCTGTAGCCAGGTATCTGGCCTAGCAATGTCGTCGTAGGCTTGGATATGTCTTGAGATAGCAAATCCTTTCGGGAATTTTGTAGCGCTGATGCGTGGTCCGAAGCACTTTGGGCCCACGTAGATATCATTGTTTTCGTAGCGCCGAGCCTCTATGTTGGAGTTGATCCTGTGCCTTGCGTCATTCGGGGATAGAGATCGTCCCGAATGTCGGTTGTGGCTGCTGTGCCTTTGAGCCGGACTTTGGCTTCTGCCACCACCTCCTCCGCCATGTCGTCCTCCTTGCCCTCCTTGGGAGCCGTTGTGATGACTATGTGGTGGAGAGGGTGGGGCAGCTGGATAGTTTCTGGCTGATCGCCGGCCTCCGTCCGGAACGTCATTATTCCGATTCCCGGGAGGGTCTTGACTATGACGAGCCCCCTGCCGGCTTGTCCCGGCATGGTTTCCGTCGTTTCTTCGTCCGTCGTTCCCACCATGGTGGGGCTCAGCCAGACGGCTTGCATTTCTAGGAGGTGGCATTTTTTGACAATCCTCCTCCCGACGTTTCTCTTTATCTTCTCCCTTTCGATCGTTAGATTCTCGTCAGGGAGGATTCCTCGGATTCAGAGCAGCGACGGCCTCTTTCTCGGCCGCTGGTGCGACATTGCTCCAGTCGCGTGTGGTCCTGCGATGCTGTCCTGACGATCCGATTCTTGAATAATTGTCCTCCCGTCGTTCGGGGCGATAATGCTGCTCCAGAACATGGTGGGGTCTTACGTCAGCCCATGCCGAATCTGTGCGACATTTGTCGGAATCCGAGACCAGTTTTTGACTTCAGGATAGGGCGACCTTTTGCTGTTCTAGTCCCTTGTTGAGTAGTTTGATAACCAAACAGATCTCCTCTGGTCCTGGATTAGCCAATAGAATTTCTCGGGCCGCCACGGTATTCTGTACTAGGGTTGGGTATACCCAATCTCCTTTGCTATCTTTCCGTGGCTTCCCCATCTCATCTCCAAAAATGACGGCATGGATATGTGGGAATTGGTCGTCATTGGTGTGACGCTTCCGTGTCTTCTGATGCAACCGAGACATGTAATCTTTAGTTGCCATGCGTTTCTTCTCCTCCTCGATGTTTTTGGCTTCATCCAGGAGTTGTTGACGACGCGCTTCTAGGGCTTGGGCCCTTTCGTCTAGCTCTTCAGCAGTAAGTTCTGCAGCTGTAGGGATAGGTGTGGTTAATGCAGCATCGATGAGTTTACACGCACCTTCGGTGATCACGTGTCCATTCACCGATTCTTCTTTTTTCGGCTCTTTTGGGATAAGTGCTCCCTTCGAGTCTTCTTCGTATTCCTCGGCAATCACCTCCTCTGACAGAGGGTCTTTTGCTAGGGTCTTTTTTTCTTGTTCTTCTTCTTTGCCTTCTTGGCAGTGTCGGTAGCAAAGATGGCTTTGGGTCCGTTTTCCGGAGTCAAGCTCTGATCGATACTTTCGGACATCTGGACCTCGGGATTATCTCCGACGTCCATGTCATCCTGCGCTTTGGGAGAGTGTTCCTCGGATCCTTCATCCATGGCTTCTCCTTCTTCTGCGGCCTTGGAGTTGTACTCCTCTTCATATTCCACGCAGAACTTTCGGAAATCTACTGACGTCATCGATTCATCTGAGGATGCAGGTACGTCGGCGTTTGTTCCAATTGCCTCCAGCACCGAGTCGGTGTTTTCTCCAGCATCGGCAGAGCCGGATCCGGATCCCACGTAACCGACGAAGTGTGACGCGTGCTTCCTAAGGTACCTGTGGCTTTCGCGATCAGCCATGTCGAAACTTTTGATGGTCTCGAGAATTGTATCTGCGCTTGCATCTTGCATTATCATACGTCGTAGTGTGTACCTTAGGAAAGGTATGTCTGTCCCGGGATCATCAGAGCCGGAATCAGTGTCATTGATATGCTCCTCCTAGATTTCGACTTGGACCGCTAGGTCTTCTTCAGGCTCGGATTTCTCCACTATCTCCGCAACTGGTGTGGGCTGGGTGGGTTTAGGTTTTTCTAAGATTCGGAACTCTGCTGCCTCCATGGACAAAGGGGACCCAGAAGATTCTTCTGCCTCTATCATCATCGCTGGGGTGGGTGGGGCAGGTTCAGCGAAACCGATGTAAACATCGATCTCGCCAAAAGACATGATTGTGTAGGCAGTCATAGCCTCCCTAGCCGGAATCCAAGTCTCGTCGAGAACGATGAGAGGGATGTCGCTGGCGTAGAGGATGCGTCTGATGGTGATAGTCTCGCCGATTCCGATTCTTGCAGATTCCGCTCGGAACGCAGATCCGAAGCTCACTTGCCCCACGGTGGGCGCCAACTGTCATCGGATTGATGACAAGTACGCCATGAGTGGGTCCTCGTGGCATGTGGGAGAGTGGGGTGTGAGACGTACGGTATTCCGGGACGGTGAGCACACAAGTTTACCCAGGTTCGAATCCGCCGGCTTTGGATGGATCCTACTCCTGCTAGCAATCCAGTAATACGGCAGAGCCAGAATATGGGTTACAAGGGTTTCACCTATGCGAGTTGAGATTGTAGACTATTGAGGGGTGCCCTAAAGGCTCTCCCTAGGACGGCTTATATAGATATCGGCCTAGGGTTTACAAGAGATATCTATCTAGCTACGACTAAGAGTCAGTTACAGAGTACATCTTGAACTACAACTAACAATACAGGCCTAAGTCGGTAAGTCTTCTGGGCCTTCCCGTAGCCGGACTGGACTCCGTCTTCTCTCCCTGACTGGGCTGTCCGTGAAGCAAAGCTCTAACCCGAAGTGGGCCACCCTAGTCAGTGAGGAACTGTGAGGATATCCGGAAAGTATATCCCCAAAATATACAGTTAAGTTGAAAAAGAAACCTTGAACAAAGGGAAATAAAAGTGCTATCAGAAAAGAGTGGGAACAAGTCGAGGTAGAATCTTCAAGTCATAAGAATGCTTCATATACAATTGGAATTTGGTAATTGAGATTGTTAAACTTTGAATTCCTACATAAAGTGGAATGTATGGCTAGCTCCTTTGCACA
Source organism: Avena sativa (assembly GCA_916181665.1). Classification (NCBI taxonomy): domain Eukaryota; kingdom Viridiplantae; phylum Streptophyta; class Magnoliopsida; order Poales; family Poaceae; genus Avena; species Avena sativa. The sequence goes on from OV702286.1 coordinate 313,826,249, forward strand.
GCGCTTAAACAAAACTGTGAGCATATATACAAAAGAAAAAAAAAGAAAAAAAGAGCGAGTGTGCAAAGAGCAAGTAGGCATATACCACTTTGTTGTAGTATGACAAAGATATACTTTTGAGATTCTAAATCCCAAGTGAATACGTTGATCCTAAAACACTTGAGACTACCTCGCTAACTCATTTGATTGAACTGGATTCTTTTACATTATGTTGAGATACATCTTTTATGAACTATTGATCACTAAGGTGTGGAAGCCTTCTAATAATATTCAGATGGTTCGAGTAAGGTACTATTCATGAACTTATCCTATGTATCGTACATGATAAACACATGCTGCAATTGCCTCATTTATTTTATCGACTCAACTTCATGAATATGAGGATCACATCCATTAAGCTAAAAAACTTGCTCGGGACGAGCAAGAGTCTAAGATTGGGGAAGTTGATGAGTGCATATTTGCATCATGTTTTACATTATTATTTTGCATTGTAGATGTAGGATCTTGGTATTTTGCGGTGTTCACGCACACATTTTATGTTTGTTTTCACCAGGGTTAGGACAGATGATGGATCCAATGGATACAATTCTTGGAGCAGTTGTATTGTGGAGAAAAGGAGTCAAAAACAACGTAAATCGCTTATTTGGGAAATATTAATAATACCAGAAGAAAGCCAGAAGTGAACAAGGGAGGCAGAGAGTCCAACGACCAACTATACAACCGGAGCAATTTTCCGGCCGTATAGTTGGCGCCGCCTTCGCCTCGTTAAATATTTTCACCCCGTGCAATTGGTTCGAGCAGACGACATACAGAACACCTAGAAATTGCAAAAACCTCACCTTCGGAAGGCATCTAGAGGGGGAACTCATCCATCGGGGATCCAATTTTGCCCTGTGCAGATCCGGGAGGCTAAGGCATCGATCTTCATCATCCACCACTTCATCACCACCATCTCCATCCATCCCATCTACATCTTGTCTAGATCTTGTTGTAATTCCTATACTCGTTGTGGATTTATACAAGTGTTATTCATCTATGATTTTTTCCATTACCATTTCCATGATGTTGATTACCTCCATGTATGAGTAGATCATTAGTTCTTGGGGAGATGGACAAACCCTAGTATGAGATTGAAATAAGATAAAGTCTATTATGATATTCATCGATGTGACCATGTGTTAGATTTTCTACATCTTTTTGTTGAGAGAAGTCGACCTCTCAATATTTGCCTCTTCTGGGGACTTGATGGAGGAAACTACTTGTTGGTAGACGAAGGCATGCTAGCACTTACAATGACTATAAAGCTATTGGCCCCCCTTACGTATCAACTTGGGAAACCGAGGAAACTCACGGAACACTATCCATGCCATGGGATACGTCCTACAGGATTACGTCTCTTAATAGCGCAATAATTAGATTGATGTCAATTTCTAACTACTGTGGTTATGAGGATGATGTGAGCAGCGGTTGCTGCCTATTCTTCCAAATACGGAGTTCCTCCCACACATACATAGTTGAGAATGTTCATGATGATAATGAAGGAGATATGCCCTAGAGGCAAATAATAAATAGGTTTTTATTGTCATATCTCAATTAGTTCAGAATAGTTTCATACTATGCTATAACTGTATTAATACGAAACGTTAATACACGTGTGGTATGTAAATAAACCGTGTCTCTAGTTACCTCTAGCGAACTAGTTCATTGGTCATGAGGATGATCTAGGGTTTCGAGATCATGGGCATTTATGCCAATTGACAATGAGGTCACATCATTAGTTGAATGATGTGATAGACAAACAACCCAACCAGCTGTATCTTAATGATATCTAGTTACAAAGTTCACCATTAATTATAAACTAAGGAAACCTCGCAACCTGATCCTTAGACTGTGAGGTAATGCAAATCACCGTTCTGGAGGGAGCTTAGATGGTTATCACGTATCACTCCATGACTAGGTGATCGAAAAGGTGCCACTCAGGTTTCCCAAAGGGGCGTGTAGAGGAGTACATATCAAGACCAAGATTTGCCCATCCATGTAACGGACAGATACATTAGTGGCCATCTTGGTGACGTTGCATTAACAAAGCTTGCAAGCGTGTGACTGGGTCACGGAATGCAACGACACGGAAACGAGAAAAACAAGTTCATCGGTAATGAGATCGAACAAAGGTATGGAGATACCGTATATCAGATCTCGGGTGAACTAGGTATCAAGTGGAAAAGGGAATGGGAAACGACTTTTTACGGTTCAAACGACATTATCATCGTGGAATGCACAGGGGTCATTATGGGCATCCCGGTCCCACTATTGATCATTGATGGAGATCATGTATGTGCCATTCTCGAGCCGTGGGGAAATACACTTAAGGTTACAATGAGCTAGAGATCCTCTGTAAGTTGGAATCACCATATGAAGGAGAAAAGGAAACCGGAAAAGTTCCATGAGAGAACAGGAATCGTTCCGGGAAAGATCCGAAGTTGTTCGGAGGAAATCGAAAGGGAACCAAAAAGTGTTTTGGGTCAAATCAGATTTTGTAATATGTATTTACATATCAATTAATGTAATTAATATTAAATATAATATTAAAATCTAATTTGAAGGGGTATTCCACTAATGGGCCAAACTTCCTAGGGAAAATGGGCCCATGAGGGAAAACCGAAGGAGGGAAGGGCCAAGGCCCATGCGCCTCAAGGGGGCCTACCCGGCTAGCCTAGGGTTGTTCGCGGGGTGGGGCCCACCCCTGGCCGGCTAGCCCATGAGGCCCATGCACCTCCCCCCTCTCTCCCTTGTTTAGTCCCACATGGGAAACCCAAAGGGGCACACCCCTCCCCTATATAAAGGGGTGCCCATGGGTGGGAATAGACACACCAATATTTGGAGAAGTCCTTTGGTTGACTTTCTCCTTCCCTCTCTCTCTCTCTCTCGTCTCTATGCATTGGCACGGTCCCAAGTAAGGACTGTTCGAGCAAGAGACACCGCACATGCAGCACGCCGTTGTGCGGCAGGGATTCCAAGCCAGAGATCTACTTTCGCACTCCCGGCAGGGATCAAGGAGACGGAGGTCGTCATCATACACCGTATGTGTATAAAACCATGAGGGGCCTCACTTGAGGCACCTTGGATGTCATGAGCCGGAGCTGCTGCACGGTGAAGAAGGAGCAAGGGGTGACCTGCGAGGAGCTTCACGACCTTGAGGTTGGCTACGACTTCGACTTATTCAACCATGTTCCCCTCAGAACATTAACCGTGTACGGTCTACAAGGGTATGTATTCTATACGCTCGTCCGTTACGACATTACTACATAGATAGATCTTGGCGGTTTTAGGCGGTTCCAACATAGGAAAATTTTGTTTTCTGCTGCGGAACCCTTCAGTGGTATCAGAGTCGATCTATGCGTAGGAGTGTTGTACGGCCAGTACGCACAAGTTTTGTGTGGGCATTGATCCCTTAGTTGTTACCCTCTAATGTGTACTTGTTTATATCGCGGTATTGTTTGATGAAGCGGCCCGGAGCGACCTTACGCGTATTCGTACGCGAGACTGGTTCCACGCTCAACATATGGCATGTACCGTATAAGTGGCTAGCAGGTGTCTGTCTCTCATTCAATAGGTGATATAGCATTTACAACGGAGGGCCCCGAAAGGGGTGTAGTAGAGACAACTGTTGGATCCATGTTGTGGTTGGAAAGTTCGTAGTTTAGAAACAGTTCTATTGCGAAAGCCCTAACAACCACGTAAAACTTTCAATAGATAAAGTAGAGGCGTCTAACTTTATTTTGCAGGAGGGCATGTGTTATGATATGGTATTGGTCATTACGAAGGTAAAGTAGTTTACTTTTATGTTACTAAGTTAAGTAGTAATAGTCATCGTTCCGATGGATGACTGGGTGGTGGCGTCGTGGACTTGGCGTCAAACCAGGGGCAAGATGGAGATCATGCCAGAGCACTCGATGGATATCAAGGCGCAAGAAACACCATATCATATCACAATGCACATGTGATGTTGATACCTGTTTTACATTTTATTGTGTGCTAGTATTAGATACTCAGAGGTAGCAAATAAGATAATCCCTATATAATTCCAATGATAGTGTTCCCCTTGTGTGTGCACCACCAAGAAAGTTTGCCGTTATGAAGCCGGCCATGACAATCGGGGGCTAGACATATCTACATTCGCATACAGTGGGTGTAAGCCATGTTGCACAGAAAATACACACAAGTTAGATTTGGCGAGCCTATCATGTGTAGAGATGGCCTCGGAACACAAGAGACCGAAAGGTCGAGAATGAGTCACATGGTTGATGTGATTGACATTAGGGAATGTCTACCTTTGATGCTGCACTGATGGCCGTGACGATCGAGGGAGGTGTAGAGGATTGGGATCATGTGATCACGAAAATCGTCCAGGGGATGACAATTTTAGTGGGAGATCAATTATAAATTGAACTCATGTTATGAACTTAGTCTAGATGTCTGTTTGCAAATATCTTAGTAGATCATTGCCTATCCCATTGAGGTCCTTTGCGACCATGGGAAATTTATTGCTTCATATGGAACTTAGCAAAAGGGTCCAACTTCATAGATTAATACCCACGCCTGAGGGATATCCTCGTAAAAGGTGATCTTCTCTTCTTGATACAATGACCATTAGGAGATAATCCAATGACTCCGCAATGTTTGTGTGTTCTCCGTAATCATCCAATAAGCCATTCTCCATTCGATGGAGAGTTGGATTACAATCTTGTATTCTGCAAGATCAGGCACATAAAGTATGAGCCGTTGGATGAGTTTTCTTCCATGATGGATGAATAAGGGAATATATGGAGAAACAATTAGCAATCTTGCATTAGAGTTATGAACTCTTAGAAGGTCTTGATTGCAATGGAGGTCATGAATGAAAAAGGGTATATGTTAGATATACAAATTATAAATTTGGTTCCCGCAAAACTCGTTGCAGTTTGTAAAGTATTTGATACTTGTCCCATTTTGTGAAAACATGATGGTCTGCTTGAGAATTGCTAGAATTGAGGCAATGTGGCATGATGACGGCAAGAAAAACAGTTCATGGCCAACATCACCCCTTTCCTCAAAGGTTTATCATTTGGATTAGTGGACTTGAATATAATTTGTAATCCTTGTTTGTGTGTCTTGCTTTTGGCGAGACGATTGTTCATATGAATGAGTTACAAGACAGTTGTACTATTCTGATGAACAATACCGTTATGGTCAGATTATAAATGAGTTACTCTCAACACTATGTTAATGATAATAGTTTAAACATTTATAAAGGATTAGAATGCTAAAAGATATCCAAATTCTTAGTAATATCATTACACTATAGTTTAAGTCATTTTGGTTATTGTATGTTCTTCATTATAAATGAAGATCGGGGTCCTAGATGCTTAATCTAGAGACTTTGCAAAACCATGCCTCGTTGGGCAGAATGACTAAAACTCCGCATTCTGGTAAAACAGTGATATGCGAAGAAATATTGAACTTTATACATAATGATGTATCGTATTTTCAACATGATAGTGGAAATCATTATTTATACTTAATGTTGAATCTTATACATAGTGATGTATCATATTTTCAACAAATAGTGGAAATCATTATGGATTGCTGACTCGTGTACTAACAAGCTCGTTGGGGAACCCCGAGAGGAAGGTATGATGAGCACATCAATAAGTTTCCCACAGTTATGAAACCAAGGTTATCAATCCAGTAGGAGCAAGGAAACACCTCAAAAGGTGTTGCTAGCTGGACTTTGGCAGGGCGCACTACCGGTGCCAGCAGCAACATGGAAACCTGCACAACACAACCACAGAACTCTGTCCCCAACTTACGATGAGGTTGTCAATCTCACCGGTTTTGCTGAAAACAAAGGATTAAACGTATCGAGTGGAAGAAAGTAATAGTTTGCAGAAAGTAAACACAAAGCAGTTTGATTGTAGATTGATGGTACAAGAAAGGACCGGGGTCCATAGTTCACTAGTGGTGGCTCTCCTTAAGATAGATGACATGTTGGGTGAACAAATTACAGCGGGGCAATTGACAAACATCGAGAAAGCATACAAGCAAATACTACTCATCTTGACTCCTTTGAGACTTGATTGGGCATTACAACATTATACATAGACCGTAATCCAACTACATCTATGACTAATAATCCACCTTCAGGTTATCATCTGAACCCCCTCCAGTATTAAGTTGCAAGCAACGGATAATTGCATTATGCATTATGTGTAAAGTAAACAATACGATTGTTCTATGAACAAAGGATTGTTGTTTTCTCCCTAGTAGCAATAGCACATCTAGTACCTTAGAGATTTCTGTCACTTCCCCAGATTACTAGAGGCATGAACCCACTATCGAGCATAAATAATAACTCTGGGAGTTGCTAGCATCTACTTGGCCAAGATAGCTACTAACAACGGAAAGCATGAAAGATCAAAAATAACAAAGACATGATAGAATCAATAATCAATCTGAAATAGCATCTCAATATCCATCGGATCCCCGCAAACACAACATGTATGAATTACAAATAGATGATCTTGATCATGAACGGAGCTCACAAGATCTAAACATGAAATCACAAAGGAGGAGAACTAGCCATCTAGCTACTATATGGACCCATAGTACAGAGATGAACTACTCACGCATCACACCGGAGGCTTGCATGATGATGAAGAAGGCCTCTAGGGTGAATTCTCCCCTCCGGCAGGGTACCCGGAAGAGCTTCAGATCCCTCCTGATCTAGGGATGGAGATGACGGCGGCTACAGACTCTTTCGTGGAATTTTGATTGAGTTCTTAGGGTTTCTATATCGGAGGCAATATATAGGCGAAAGGAGAGGCCGAGGGGGTGCCTAGGGCGGCCAGACCACCCCCTGGCATGTGCCAGGCCTGGCCGTGCGGCCAGGTTGTGTGGCCGGGCCCCAGACCCTCTCCGTCTCGTATTCTAGCATGATCTTACAAGTTCCCCTTTTATTTCACACCACCGGGATCCATAAGCAAAAGAACATGATATCAACGGGGTACAGAGTACATGTGCAATGTTGAAAGCGTTCCCCATGATACATGGTTCTTCTAACTTCAACTTATAAAGCGCAAGCATATAGCAACAAAGATGGACGCAATGGTTCAAGTTTATTAAGTGCAAGAAAGTAAAGTGTGCCATCAAGTCCGTGAGAGATTTAATCACTAGTTTTCTCATAACAAGTTTAATTCGGAAGGTAGACAAAAACATGAATATACTTGGAATAGCATATGATAATAGGTAGGTATGATGGACTCTTTGGAATAACTTGGTTTTAGGAGTTGGATGCATGAGAGGAACTCATACTTGGTTACAGAGGCTAGCAAAAGACTGGGAGCGACCAACTAAGAGAGCAATAATGGCCATAATCATGCAGAGCGACAAAACATCATTGATCAAACCATAAAGTGATACTACAAGTTGAAAACTAAAGGATCATAAAGGCTATGGTGACTTGGGATAGTCATAACATGGTGTGAGCATGTTCCAAGTCAACCCAAATAAAGCATCAAAGGAGAATAACACAATACTATGCTTTAATATGCTAAAACAACGCATGATTCTTTCAAGGCACATTAAGCAATCTCAATTGTTTATAACAATTCATGCTACAGCAAAGATCACTAAGCATAAAGCCAAAACAATATCAAGCATGGCATGAGAAAGCATAAGCCACAGTAAAAAACAAGCTCTTTTTACCACTTAAGCATGAACTTTCCTACTATTTTCCAATCCAAACCAAACTATTTGAAAACCAATGTATGAAAGAGGGGTTCCCACCAATTTATTTAGAAAACTAAGCAAACCAAGCAAACGAAAACCAAAACGAAAAACGAAAAAGAAGACACTCCAAGAACAACACAACTATGCATCAAACAATAAAAATGAAGTGTTTGGAAGAAACCTGGGATTTTTATTGATGAAGAAGGGGATGCCTTGGGCATCCCCAAGATTTGACGCTTGTACTTCTTGGATATTTCTTGGGGTGACACGCGTGGCATCCCCAAGCTTGAGCTTTAGTCCATCCTTCATCTCATTACTTATTCCTTCCATACACCTGAAATTTTTTCTTCATACAAAACTTCACATAATCTTTATTAGCAACATTGGTGCACTCAAGATAATAGGTCTTTAGGTTAAGTTCCAACACCAATAAAACTTCCATTAAAACACTAGCTACTGTAGCACTTCACTCAAAAAGCTCAATTCCCCAAAAGAACTCAAAAAGGAACCAACAAGAAGCAAATGCAAATAAAGGCAGAAATCTGTCAAAACAGACCAGCAGGTAAAGACGAATTATTTCGAAGACCTTCTATTGCTCAAATAGAAAGGTGTTGAACTAACGAAAGTTAGATAACAACCTGGGGAAGAAGCACAAAAATTCACGCATCAAAAGGACGTACAGAGATTTTACACGAATATTTACGGTGAAGCACAGAAATCTGTTTCGGGACAGCAACTTTCCCAATCATTACTTCTCTCTCATTAGAGGTTACTCTTGGCACAAAAAGCAAATAAAAAGGATAAGGAGTGGTTATTACTGAAGTAATAACTTCCAAGACTCATCTAAAACTTTTGGGTTATCTTCCAATAAGTACTTTTCTTTAACGCCTTTAAGTTAGGGATAAGAAGCAAGAAAAAGAATCAAGTGTTCTCAAATGAAGAAGCATTAAAACCAAATTTCTTGCCCTTACCTCTCTTACTTTTATTCTTAACCTTGGGGTACATATGGTTGCTTGGTGGAGAAGTAAAGTGCATGGTCCCCTTTTCCACGTCTATTATTGCTCCAAGGAGTTTCAATAGGGATCTTCCAAGTGTGATTTGTCCTTTTCCTACACATTCAATAACAAGATAATCAGTAGAAACCATTTTCCCTAGGATCTTTTTAAACACTCCTTCAACTATTCCAATGGGTAATATTGTGGCATTATTAGCAAGAAAATTTTCTTCTCCTCCTTCAGAAAGCCCCCAAAAATTCAAAGATTCATAGATATCTTTGGGCATAAGATAAAATTCATACATGATATCACAACGAGCATGAAAAGTTTCATTATTTATAGCAATCTTTACTGTGGGACGCCATTTTGAGGGTTCAGAATTTATTGGAACATAGTTATGATGCTCTCTAAGTGTATTATAGCAATCTTTCAAACTAGCAGTGCTGGTCTCAAGAGTATTCAATCTAGCAAATATGTTTATGAAGGAAGAACCAGATTTGCTAGGCAAGTTGTAAGTAAAGACCAACTTCTTTATGGCATTAACAGCATCATCCTCATTGCATTGGAGGAAATCTCCTCCCACTACAGCATCCAAAGCATATCTATAGCAAAGAGCGATTCCAAGGTAAAAACTGCTAAGGAACAAGCTTTGAGTCATTTTTGGTTTAGTTTTTTCATATAGATCAGAGATTCTAGACCAAGCTTCTTTGAAACTTTCTTCAATTCCTTGTTTGAAAGTGAAAATCATTTCCTTAGGTGACATAGTGATTGGAGCAATGCTAGACATAATGGCAACTTTAAGATAGGAACTAAATTTTTTTTGTGTGTTTTTGATAAAGTAAGCAAACTAGTAAAACTAATTTTTTTTGTGTTTTTGATAAAGAAACAAGCAAACAAAGCAAAAGGCAAACTAAGAAAAACAAAAATAACAAAGTAAATAGATTGGTTATGAGGGACTCCCCTCATGAAGATGTCCTTGACTCCCCGGCAACGGTGCCAGAAAATCACTTGCTGACTCGTGTACTAACGAGCTCGTTGGGGAACCCCAAGAGGAAGGTATGATGAGCACAGCGGTAAGTTTCCCTCAGTTATGAAACCAAGGTTATCAATCCAGTAGGAGCAAGGAAACACCTCAAAGGTGTTGCTAGCTAGACTTTGGCAGAACGCACTACCGGTGCCAGCAGCAACGTGGAAACTTGCACAACACAACCACAGAACTCTGTCCCCAACTTACGATGAGGTTGTCAATCTCACCGGTTTTGCTGAAAACAAAGGATTAAACGTATCGAGTGGAAGAAAGTAATAGTTTGCAGAAAGTAAACACAAATCAGTACAATTGATTGTAGATTGATGGTAAAAGAAAGGACCGAGGTCCATAGTTCACTAGTGGTGGCTCTCCTTAATATAGATGACATGTTGGGTGAACAAATTACAGCGGGGCAATTGACAAACATCGAGAAAGCATACAAACAAATACTACTCATCTTGACTCCTTTGAGACTTGATTGGGCATTACAACATTATACATAAACCGTAATCCAACTGCATCTATGACTAATAATCCACCTTTAGGTTATCATCCGACCCCCCTCCAGTATTAAGTTGCAAGCAACGGATAATTGCATTACACATTGCGTGTAAAGTAAACAATACGATTGTTCTATGAACAAAGGATTGTTGTTTTCTCCCTAGTAGCAACAACACATCTAGTACCTTAGAGATTTCTGTCACTTCCCCAGATTACTAGAGGCATGAACCCACTATCGAGCATAAATACTAACTCTTGGAGTTGCTAGCATCTACTTGGCCAAGATAGCTACTAACAACATAAAGCATGCAAGATCACAAATAACAAAGACATGATAGAATCAATAATCAATATGAAATAGCATCTCAATATCCATCGGATCCTCGCAAACACAACATGTATGAATTACAAATAGATGATCTTGATCATGAACGGAGCTCACAAGATCTAAACATGAAAGAACAAAGGAGGAGAACCAGCCATCTAGCTACTACATGGACCCATAGTCCAGAGATGAACTACTCACGCATCACACCAGAGGCTTGCATGATGATGAAGAAGGCCTCCAGGGTGAATGCTCCCCTCCGGCAGGGTGCCGGGAAGAGCTTCAGATCCCTCGGAATCTAGGGATGGAGATGACAGCAGCTACAGACTCTTTCATAAAATTTTGATCGTTCTTAGGGTTTCTGTATCGGAGGCAATATATAAGCGAAAGGAGAGGCCGAGGGGGTGCCTGGGGCGGCCAGACCACCCCCTGGCGCGGGCTAGGCCTAGCCGCGTGGCCAGGTGGTGTGACCGGGCCCCATCCCCTCTCTGTCTCGTATTCTGGCTCCTGGTGTCCCTCGGTGAAAAACTGACTTCGGCTTTTTTCCCGTCCAATTCCGAGAATATTCATTTTCTGACTTTCCTAGAACCAAAAATAGCAGAAAACAGGCAACTGGCACTATGTCTCTTGTTAATAGGTTAGTCCAAGAAATCATATGAAAAGTAATCCAAAGTGTGGACAAAACATAAGAAAGTAGATAAAACCAAGCATGGAACATCAAAAATTATGGATACGTTAGCAATATATCATGGATTTAAGTGAATATGAATATTTACTTAATGAAACATAAGTTTGAAATTGTTTTGAATTGTTTAAAAGATTTCAAAGTGAAGGAGGATATTGAATTAACAAGAATACAAAAGTCTCTTTGATTTGATCGACATGACTAAAGTATTTATTTTAATTTAAGCATAAAAGGACTCGTGAAAGATGTTTCACAAACTATAATAATTGGACAATTTCAAAGTGTTCAAATGTATAAATATCATAATCATTATGTATTAGATACATATGGTATAGTATTATATCCTATAGGGGTTGTAGTTATTGTTTAGAGTTAGAGATCGAAATGAGCAAACACTTGGTTGAAATACAAAGGAACATCTAAAGATTCGTGTAAACAACACCATAAGAGTTATGGCATGTTCGAGTTTCTAGAGGTTTCGACAATTCGAAAGCATGGCAAATAAACAAGTCTTTGTAGCGTATTCTTAGGCAACTATGAATACATCTTCTAAAAAGGGGCAAACATGCTGTTGTCCAAAGTTGACGTGTCTTGATGAAGATACAAGTGGAAGAAAGTAAAAGATCAAAACAAGGTATTTGACCTTGCCTCCGAATTGTTGAGTGGCGTAGCAGAATTTGTTTCATGAAACCGAACTCTACAAATAGAGGAGAAACTAATGATAATAATTATAAAGTTTCAGTGAATACTTTTACTAAAGAAAGTAGGATTCAATGATATATTCTGCAAGTTTGTGCAATTGTATTATTGATTCACTTGTCATGTTATTTGAACAAGACATACCTACGAACTACAAAGAAGCGTGATGGACCTAAGTACGAGAAATGACTAGGAGTCATAAAATCCTATATTAAGTTACATTGAAGATTGCAAAGTAATATGTTACTTGATCTTATTAAGTAAAGCAGTTTACTTGATATTTCTGAATGACTTCAAAGTCATAAGATGGAAATGAAACTTAATGGAGATGTAAAAGCTCGATTTGTCACAAAGTATGGACAAATTCAAGGAGTTGATTACAAATGTAGCGATACTTGAGTCTATTGGATTTACACTAGCAACATATGGATATTGAAGTCTTGTAGCTGGAATTCTCAATTTGATGATGATTAAAGAATTTTGGAATGTCCAAGATTATCGAGAGGACCTGCATTTGAGTGGGAGCTAATTAGCTTGGCCAAATCTTAATATGTAAGAGACATATTTTGAGTGGGAGCTAAGTAGCTTGGCTAAATCATAATATGCAGCTAACATATTATGAGTGGGAGCTAAGTGAAATCCCTGGATCTCAAATATGGATGCAATATTTGAGTGGGAGCGTGAAATCATTGGGATATGTGGACGCATTTGTGAATGATGTGATTGGTGTTAATAACATTTAAGTAGATGAATTGGGATGAAGTTGAAGTTATTAAACAATGAGATCTATCGAGATAGATTGGTGAGTTTAATAAACATTAAATTTCGAATGCTTCTTGGACTTGATTCTAAAGATGTTCAGAATGTCCTAAGATAGATTCTAAAGAAGTTCAGAATGGAATAAGGTAAGAGAGAAGTTCTTACTATATGAAGCATTGTCTTGGTATTACAATGATGGTTAAAAAAGGAAGAAAGAGATGTGTTGCATCTCCTATGCCTCAGTCATAGGTTCTTCCATACAACCATATTGTATACTCGACGTAATGTGACCCGAAGTTCTGGTTAGAAGGATAAGCTCTTAGCTGTAAGAACATGTCTTGAAGTGATTCTTGAGTTAATCACTGAATCAGAAATAAGTTTGTACTTAAATGGCAAGAAGCAAAGTAAGTGGCATAATTGCATTTGATGCACTGGGATCTACATAGATATAGAAGTATAAAAGGCTCCATCTGATGTGATGTATATTGTTATGGCGGGGCTAGTTCGCTTTTAACGTAGAATGATGTGTCCCAAGGCACGGTGCCCATGAGAAAGCCCTCGAGGTTGATCTAAAGTCGCTGTAGGCTCCTAGAAATCGGCCTCGTTCTGCTGCCATAACTGCCGTATATACACAAAGGATTGCAAAGTGTGTTTCGAAGTTTAGATGACAACAGTGAAAACGACCATCATTATAAATAGTAGAAACAAAGTCTCACTTTGTTGTCAAACGAATACTTCGACCCATTATGAGATAATGGTGTGAATGTCAAAGTTGCAAGACATTAATGATTTGCAAAGACATAATGATCTGGTAAAATAGAACATGGACAGGATGTTTTTCATAAGCATGCATGATCAATAAACGCATACGTGATATGGTAAAATGCAAGCTAGATTATTTGTACTCTAGTGCAAGTGGGAGACTGAAGGAGATATGCCCTAGAGGCAAATAATAAATAGGTTTTTATTGTCATATCTCAATTAGTTCATAATAGTTTCATACTATGCTATAACTGTATTAATATGAAACGTTAATACATGTGTGGTATGTAAACAAACCGTGTCTCTAGTTACCTCTAGCGAACTAGTTCATTAGTCATGAGGATGATCTAGGGTTCGAGATCATGGGAATTTATGCCAATTGACAATGAGGTCACATCATTAGTTGAATGATGTGATAGACAAACAACCCAACCAGTTGTATCTTAATGAGATCTAGTTACAAAGTTCACCATTAATGATAAACTAAGGAAACCTCGCAACCTGATCCTTAGACTATGAGGTAATGCAAATCACCGTTCTGGAGGGAGCTTAGATGGTTATCAAGTATCAATCCATGACTGGGTGATCGAAAAGGTGCCACTAAGGTTTCCCAAAGGGGCGTGTAGAGGAGTACATATCAAGACCAGGATTTTCCCATCCATGTAACAGACAGATACATTAGTGGCCATCTCGGTGACGTTGCATTAACAAAGCTTGCAAGCGTGTGACTGGGTCACGGAATGCAACGACACGGAAACGAGAAAAACAAGTTCATTGGTAATGAGATCGAACGAAGGTATGGAGATACCGTAGATCAAATCTCGGGTGAAATAGGTATCAAGTGGAAAAGGGAATGGGAAATGACTGTTTACGGTTCAAACGACATTATCATCGTGGAATGCACAGGGGTCATTATAGGCATCCCGATCCCGCTATTGATCATTGATGGAGATCATGTCTGTGCCATTCTCAAGCCATGGGGAAATACACTTAAGGGTACGATGAGATAGAGATCCTCTGTAAGTTGGAATCACCATATGAAGGAGAACAGGAGAAAAGGAAACTAGAAAAGTTCCATGAGAGAACCGGAATCGTTCCGGGAAAGATCCGAAGTCGTTCGGAGGAAATCGAAAGGGAACCGAAAAGTGTTTCGGGTCAAATCGGATTTTGTAATATGTATTTACATATCAATTAATGTAATTAATATTAAATATAATATTAAAATCTAATTTGAAGGGGTATTCCACTAATGGGCCAAACTTCCTAGGGAAAAAGGGCCCATGAGGCAAAACCGAAGGAGGGAAGGGCCAAGGGCCAAAGGGCCAAGGCCCAGGCGCCTCAAGGGGGCCCACCCGGCAAGCCTAGGGTTGTCCGCGGGGTGGGGCCCACCCCTGGATGGCTGGCCCATGAGGCCCATGCGCCTCCCCCCTCTCTCCCTTGTTTAGTCCCACATGGGAAACCCAAAGGGGAGGGCACACCCCCTCCCCCTATATAAAGGGGTGCCCATGGGTGGGAATAGACACACCAATATTTGGAGAAGTCCTTTGGTTGACTTTCTCCTTCCCTCTCCCTCTCCCGTCTCTATGCATTGGCACGGTCCCAAATAAGGACTGTCCAAGCAAGAGACACCGCACCTGCAGCACGCTGTTGCGCTGCAGGGATTCCAAGCCGGAGATCTCCTTCCACACTCCCGGCAGGGATCAAGGAGCCGGAGGTCGTCATCGTACACTGTATGTGTATGAAACCGTGAGGGGCCTCACTTGAGGCACCTTGGATGTCGTGAGCCAGAGCTGCTACACGGTGAAGAAGGAGCAAGGGGTGACCTGCAAGGATCTTCACGACCTTGATGTCGGTTATGACTTCGACTACTTCAACCACGTTCCCCTCGGAACGTTAACCGCGTACGGTCTACAAGGGTATGTATTCTATACGCTCGTTCGTTACCGCATTACTACATAGATAGATCTTGGCAGTTTTAGGCGGTTCCAATGTAGGAAATTTTTGTTTTCTGCTGCGGAACCCTTCAGATAATCTTTATCTTTAACCTTTACACTACTAGTGGTGTATCTGCTACTCCCTGAGAACGTCTTTTCCCTACTGTAGTTCCAATCTCTCTTACATATGTGATACTTACTTTTTGTACTCAGTTGTTTTACTTGACTTTATTGCTTCTATACCCAAAACCCCAAAACACCTTTTTACACAATACTCGCATTTTACCTTGTCACTTAGAACTTTATCTAGCATTTCTATCATAATACTTATTTCAAGAGTTATTAGACTTCAGACTCCTACTCCCTGTGGGATCGACATCTTATTTCGAAACTACCTACAAACGATCTGTGCACTTGCAGTCATCAGTTACATATTCATGATTACAACACCAAAACAACATCGGTTCCTTATCTAGTAAAACTATGACTTCTGTTGGATGCTTCTTGGGCCTTCATCTTGAGTCTTCATGGGCCGTGAGCCTTTTTATAGCTAAGGTAACAAAACATAAACATCCGAATAATCATACCCATGTCACCCGGCAAGACTCTGGTACTCAATCGGGTTGGCCACGGAAGGACCGGCGGAGGCGGAGATCTTCAGCGACATGTCGACCGGTGTCATGGCGGACTTACAGGCAATCATGTCGGCATTGTCCAGAATCTCCACCGCGTACTTGGCCTGCGAGAGGTGCATGCCGAAGGAGTCGTATGTGAACGCGATGATGAGGAAGTAGTGAAGGTTGCCCATGTCCGTCATGGCGGACTCGGAGCAGAGGGAGGCAGCGATCCGGTCAGAAGCAAAGTCAAGGATACGGTAAGGACGATGTCGTCGATGTATGATGAGTCCAAAATTGAAGCATATTTACCTTTTGTTTTTGCATAAATAGAGTATGGATGTTTGTATTTCACTATATTTGCACACACCATTTTGTTCTTGTTTTAACAGGATCCCAAATCATTGAGTCTTATATGAACATATCAATTGGAACTGTCATATTATGTAATTATATGATATTTCTAAGTGATATAAGTCATTTTATGGATTTATCTTTGCACCTGGGAGAATATCAAGTGAGGAGGAGCAATCAGTACCGATAACGACCGGTGGTACGGGCGGAGCCCGCCCATACCGTCCACCCATACCAAGTGCCAGCGTGATCGCCCCGTCAAATACTTTCTCCTAGCAAAGATGAGAGAGAGATCCAACATTCACCGCCACTAGAAACCACAAAAAACCACATTTGAAGGAGGAACTTGGCTGGGGCAAAATCCTAGCTGCTTCACGGATCATTGGAGGACAACACATCACCCCTTCATCACCAACCGTTCCATCTCCATTACCACCATTACCCCCATCCCTCATCTATTAGATCTTGTTGTAATTCCAGATTCAATTGTGGTTTGCATTAGATCTATCTTCGTACTTTTATCCATTCATTTGATTGTGATGATGTTGTTGATTGCTTCCATGTGTGAGTAGTTCCTTTGTTCTTGGGGATATGGAGAAACCCTAGAACCATTATGAATTCATAATAAAGATGATATAATCTTGTATCCATATGACTTGCTTGTTTATGATAGAATTATGATTTGTGTTGATCTCTCTCTCTTTAGATGGTATATGTAGTCGGCCACATATCATTTGCCCTTGGGACTAAAGGGAGGGAGAAATCCTTTGGACGTGTCTTGGGATCGTACCCAGAATGGCCCCGTGACAAATTGGTGCCGACTCATAACCTACACGGTCAAAGGAGGATAAAAGAGAGACTCCCTAATCTAATTATGATATCCATAGGGAAACCCTTAATTGTGGTGGTTTGTATGGGTGACTGCTCTCAGACATCGCAGCGGTTATTTAGAGGTTACCTTACTCTTGGCTCAACAAAGTTGCCTCATACGAGCCTTATAGTGAACATCTTATTATGAAGCTCTCTCCCCACATGTCATGACATAAGAACTATGTTATCTTGATTACAAATAATAATAATAATAATAATATGCTAGTGGTGTATCCTACATCCCCGAGAACGTTCTAGCCCTATTGAGTTCAACCACGCTTTCATACAAACTTATTACTTGTTTTAATTACTTTCCTGCAATCACCCATAAAATTTCAAAAACCCTTTACTTGAGCTCAAAGGCAGCTTATAAGTATCCTTTGGTAGATAGTAACGAGGGGCATAAAGACCTTTACCAATAGCTCTCTGTGGGTTCGATATCTTTACTTCGAAACTAGCTACAATTGATCTGTGCACTTGCAGTCATAAAGCTATTTTTTGGCACCGTTATCGGGGAGCTAAGCGCTTTTGGTCTTTATTCTTAGTTACTTATTTTACTCATTGTTTTACTAAAGTTGTTTACTAGTTTCAGGTAAGCACTATGACTGCACTCAGACTGATTAATCAGCTCGATGCTACTAAATACCTCGAGAAGTTCAATAGAGGACTCATCAAGGAATTCCCGAGTGGGAGCGAACCAGAATACAAGGTCCACCCTTGTTTTACCGCTATTATTAAAGAAAAAACTTTTGCAGGAGATGATCCAGATGAGGATCCTTACACTCATTTAATGCATTTTACCGAGCTATGTTGTACTCTTAAACTGAGAGGCTATTATGATGATGAATTGAAACTTAAACTATTTAGCCAATCTCTAACCAACACTGCTTTGGCTTGGTATAGAATTTGCCCTGCAGATAAAATAGATACTTGGGAAAAGCTTAAAGGAGAATTTGTATCTCGATTCTTTCCCAAGGTAAAAACTGCTAAAGTAAGAAGGGCAATTACAAACTTCAATAACCGCCCAGGTGAAGGCTTGGTAAGGGCCTACAAAAGGTATAACTCTCTACTTAATAAATGTCCCATCATGATTTACCTGAATGGTACGTTTTGCATATTTTCTATGGAGGACTTAATCAAGAAATTAAGCATGAGCTTGACATGAATTCCGGAGGCTCTTTCATGGAGTTAACTATAATTAAAGCTTGGGAAGTTTTAGAACGAATTCGCTGTAATAGATAAACATGGGGATTTGATTTAGGAGGTGAATGAGGTATATAAATTGAATACGATAGTCTCAATGCTTATAAAGACTCTGGTAAAGTAAAGTAAACAGCTAATCAACTACAAGTTAATGATAATATTATTTTGCAAATCCTTCAGTCTTTTACAGAACATATTGAAGCTCCTAAGAAGGACTGGCTGCATTACACTCTGCCACCCGAGCCAGTTGTGGAAGATGATCCAATAATCACAGCCCCTATCGAACCATTAAAGGAGGTATCCCCATATGTTGAGCCCTTTCCTTTTCCAAGGACAATGAGAAAACATATGAGGGCTCGGCAACTAGAGGATCAATGCAAAGAAGAACTATTTCTCAAGGAGCTGGAAGAGGAGACACAAAGAAGGAAAACTGAATAAGTAAGTGTACAAGAGGTAGAAGCATCAACGAAGGAATATATTTTAACCATGTTTGCACATTGCAACGTAATTGAGCTAGATACTGAAGCTTCGCAATTCGTCGAAGGAAAGGTAAAAGCTAAACAAGTTGGTAAACCTATTCTCCCTTGTACTTTTGGAGGAACTTCCTATTATGCCCTTCATGACATCGGGACAGCTATTAACGTTATCCCTTTTAATTTTTATTTAAAAATTCAAAATAAATTTACACCAGCCGAACTGGAGGATACAGACATGACTATAATGCTTGTAGATAAAACACTTAGAGTCCCCATCGGAATAATTAGAGATGTTCCAATTTGTGTTAGACCATACAAATACCCCATTGATTTTGTGCTTATTGATATGCCTATTGATGTTTATTGTCCCATCATTTTGGAAGAACTTTTCTAAATACCGCAGGAGCAAACATAGACTGCAAGAGACAAACTATGTCCCTCAAGTTTGGTGAAGAGAAAAAGGATTTTCATTTCTCCAAATTTGACCATAAGCCGGCTATTGAAGAATTGGACGATGATGAGTACGAACGTGAGGAAGAAGGTAATATCATTAATTTAGCCTCAATAGTCATTGAGACTCATGATGATAATTTAGCAAGGAGCTTAGTCGATAATAATATATCCTTCACGACATAGAAAAAGCTGAAATGGATGATTATCTTGACTCCACAACTGAGGTGGATGCCAAGAATAATTAAATATATGAAGAACCCATAATGAAAGGAGATGAGTCTCCTCCCCCTCTAATCCTTAAAACTTTACCAAAGGAACTAAAATATAGGTTTCTTGATGAGACCAATAAATTTTCTGTTATTATAAGTTCTAACCTTGTAGAGAAAGAGGAGGAAAATTTAATGAAGGTTCTCCGCATGCATCGAAATTCTCTTGGGTATTCGATGAGTGACTTGAAGGGGATTAGTCCTTCTATAGCCACCCATAGAATATTCATGGAAGAAGGAGCTCAGTCGGTCATAGACTTTCAGCGACGTCTTAAACCTCACATGAAAGAGGAGGTAAGAAAAGAAATAATACGTTTGTTAGATGCAGGCGTCATCTTTCATGTAGAAGAGAGTGGATGGGTAAGTCCTATTCATTGTGTTCCTAAGAAAGGTGGATTTATGGTTGTCAAAAATGAACATAATGAAATGGTACCTACTAGAACTATTGTTGGTCACAGGATGTGCATTGACTATAGAAAAATTAATAAGGAATCTTGGAAGGACCATTACCCTTTACCGTTTATAGATCAAACTTTAGAAAGGCTTGCTATGCATTCTCATTTTTGTTACTTAGACGAATATTATGGTTTTTCCCAAATTGTTGTTCACCCTGATGACCAACTTAATACTACTTTTATTTGTCCTTTTGGCCTTTATGCTTATCGCCGTATGCCTTTTGGTCTTTGCAATGCTCCTGCCACTTTTCAAAGATGCATGACTGCTATATTTGCTTATTATGTTGAAAGTATTATGGAAGTATTCATGGATGACTTCTCTGTTTATGGAACTTCCTTTAATCATTGTCTCAATAATCTTCATAAAGTTTTGCAGAGATGTGAAGACACTAACTTAGTCTTGAACTGGGAAAAATGTCATTTTATGGTTCAAGAAGGAATAGTGCTTGGCCACAAAGTCTCAGGTAAGGGTATAGAAGTTGATAAAGCAAAAATTGAAGCAATAGAAAGGTTACCCCCTCCTCGAGACATAAAAGGTATAATAAGTTTCCTAGGTCATGTTGGATGTTATAGAAGGTTCATTAAGGATTTTGCAAAAACTGCTAGACCTTTAACTAACCTTCTTCAAAAGGATGTTCATTTTAATTTTGATGAAAAGTGTCTTGCTTCTTTCAACATATTAAAACAAGCTCTCCTTGAGGCTCCCATTATAAAACCGCCTAACTGGAAGAAACCTTTTGAGCTATTTTGTGAGGCTAGTCATGAAGCTATAGGAGCAATTTTGTGTCAGTATGATGGTGATGATCTTAATATCATTCATCATGCTAGTCGCACCTTAAACAAGGCCCAGAAGAATTACCCTATGGTAGAAAAAGAATTTTTTGCAGTGATTTTCTCCTGTGACAAGTTTAGATCTTATATCATGGACTCTAAAGTTAGAGTACACATTGATCGTGTTAGTTTAAAGGAAATCCTAGAAATGACTGATGTTAAGCCAAGGATGATCCGTTGGACTTTACTTTTGCAAGAATTTGATTTAAAGATTCTACAAAGGAAGGAAGAGATGGAGGAAACATCCATGGACACTCAAGAAATTGCTCATCCTAAGGAGGTGTCATCCTTTTATGTACCCATGGAAATGACACTACCAAAAACAAAGTTCTGTATTTCTTCCTACAATGGTTTTGGTGATTTTCTACAACCAACTTTGTTCGAAGAAAAGAAGACAAAGGTACTCAAATGAACTCGTGTTCCCTCGATGATCAAAGCGTTTGAAATCCTAAACACATCTTTGTTCTGGATGATTTTCTGCTATTTTGTTTTGCATATATGTATTCCCTTTGTTTTATTGAGTTCATTGCCGGTCTTACGAAGTCGATACGGGCGGGTGGTATGGCTGGATCCATCGTACCGCTAGTCATTAAGCATGCGGGTTCCTCGTTTCATTTTTGTAAAACTGGTACAACCGCGCGGTACGGGCGTAGCCCCCCGTACGGCTGGTTGTTATCAGTCCCGTGCTTTTCTTCTGTTCTTTGTTCATTGTGTCAAAAAAAAGTCGTGGTGGTGGCACGGCAGATGCCATGGATAGGCTAAAGATGGGGCCAATGAGTGCTAGGGGAATCCAGGGAGGGAAAACATGGTGATTCCACGCACAGATGTTCTTGTATTTTCTCTATCAATGGTGGATATGAGTGCTCCTCGAGCTGTTCATGAGAAGGAGACTATGTCTTTTACTCCCCACAACCTAGCCCTAGAGTTCTAACTTAGACAGAGAAAATGATCGATCCCCCTCTATGGAGGCCCCGATGCTCCTTATATAGGGAAGCCCGGGTTACAAAGTTAGGGCACATGTGGTAGCATATTCTCCGAATATGCCCCTTGGTTAAAGCTAGATGCTTCTTTATTCCCTTTAACGGCTGATCTGGGCTTTGGGCGTAACCCGCAACATAATCCTTGCCTTTAAGCGTCACCAGACACGGGCTACGTCAGCCGACATTTCCCACGTCATCTTGGTCGCCCCTGACCTGCTGGTCCTCCTCTCTGCTTTGCTTTGCTCACGCTACAGCTAACAAAGCCACCTTTTGACCACCGGGAGATTCCTTCCTTCTCTTGGAAGCCATATGATATCCGGCTTGCATGTGGCTAACCCGTATATGAGGGTACCTTCATAATAGACAGACAAACATGGCTGGCATATATTTTATGCCGGCTAGGCTAAGGCTAGGGAGATGCTCCATGGTCCGGGTCACTCCGTGGTTCGGCCTGCCTTGAGGTGACCCGATCAGCACTTGCTTTGACCGTGTGATACGTTGCTAACGTATCCATAATTTTTGATGTTCCATGCTTGGTTTTATCTACTTTCTTATGTTTTGTCCACACTTTGGAGTACTTTTCATATGATTTCTTGGACTAACGTATTAACAAGAGCCACAGTGCCAGCTGCCTGTTTTCTGCTGTTTTTGGTTCCAGGAAAGTCAGAAAATGAATATTCTCGGAATTGGACGGGACAAAAGCCAAAGTCAGTTTTTCACCGAGAGACACCAGGAGCCAGAATACGAGACGGAGAGGGGCTGGGGCCCGGCCACACCACCTGGCCACGTGGCCAGGCTTGGCCCATGCCAGGGGGTGGTCTGGTCGCCCCAGGCACCCCTGATGTCTACGCACTTCTATTCTTGTAGACAGTTGTTGGGCCTCCAAGTGCAGAGGTTTGTAGAACAGCAGCAAGTTTTCCCTTAAGTGGATCACCCAAGTTTTATCGAACTCAGGGAGGAAGTGGTCAAAGGTAACCCCTCTCAATCAACCCTGCAATCAAGATACAAGAAGTCTCTTGTGTCCCGAACACACCCAATACACTTGTCAGGTGTATAGGTGCACTAGTTCGGCGAAGAGATAGTGAAATACAAGTGGTATAGATAATTATAAGTGGTAACGGTGATAGGAAATAGCTTGATGGCGTGGAAAAGACTAAAGTAAAACTGAAATAAAGATAGAAGCAAGCAACATGTAATAGATCTAATAGCAAATGGTGTTTCAGTGCTTAGAAACAAGGCCTAGGGATCATACTTTCACTAGTGAACACTCTCATATAAATATATTCTTCTTTATGATACTATGTTGAACTACTCTCCGGTTGGACACTCTAATCCATGGTAGGGCTATAACAGCACACCTCAAAGTAAGCCTTTCCCATCTAGATAACCCCACACTGTCACCTCGAGCACTAGATGGTTCAAACAAACACCACGATTTCATAAAGACATCCAACTCCAAATATAACTCATAACAAGTATTTGTAATCTCTAGCCTTAGTGCCACCATGGTGTGCACACTGTCAACTTCACACACATGGGGAGAGCAGAGATCTATTAAAGCACTTGAGTAGCAAGGTAGATCTATAGATTACAAGCTCATGATATCAATAAGATCATGCATAGAGAGAGATCAACACATAGCTACCGGTAGAACCCTTAGCCTTGAGAGAGAACTACTCCCTCCTCATCATGGGAATCAGCAATGGTGACGGAGATGGTGGTGGAGATTGATGGAGATGGCTCCGGGGGCACTTCCCCATCCCAGCAGGGTGCCGGAATAGAGACTTTTTGTCCCGCGAATCTCCCCTTCGGTGGCGGCGGCGCTGCGGAACTTTTCGTGGCAGGAGGCTTGATGATTTAGGGTTTTTGCATCGGGAGGCATCTTATAGGCGAAGAGGCGAGGTCGGTGGGCAGCCAGGGGGCCCACACCCACCTGGTGGCACGGCCAGGGCTAGCCCGCGCCACCACATGGTGTGGCCGCCTTATGGCCCCTCTCCGTCTCGTCTTCTGGCTCCGTGAGTCTTTCGGTAAAATATCGACTTTGGCTTTTGTCCGGTCCAATTCCGAGAATATTCATTTTCTGACTTTCTTGGAACCAAAAACAGCATAAAACAGGCAGCTGGCACTGTGGCTCTTGTTAATAGGTTAGTCCAAGAAATCATATGAAAAGCACTCCAAAGTGTGGACAAAACATAAGAAAGTAGATAAAACCAAGCATGGAACATCAAATATTATGGATACGTTTGCAACATATCAACATCCCCAAGCTTAACTCCTGCTCGTCCTCGAGTACGTAAGTGATAAAAAGAAAAAATAATTTTTGAGGTGACATGCACCATCATAAACTTGATCAAATTATTTGTAAAACATTCAAAGCTGGGATCATAGTACTTCAATCATAACATGACAAACAAAGTTCTAGAAATAAGACAAATAAATTATGTTGCAACATGAAAAGGCACAAACAAAATATTCATGAATAACAATGCTTTGCAAAACGTTTATTTGTTTCACATAAAGAAAACATAGCATAGTGGCGTTCAGCTTGTCCCTCATAGAGTAGCAAACATAAATGCATAGGACACCTTCAAATTTTATAAGAGTGACTAGATACAAATAGTTTAAAACAAGCAATATCAAGGTATGCATCAATCAACAAGTCTTGGGACAATGCACATAGAACTAAGAATGGCCACTATGCTCTCAAAGTAGGTGCATAAAGGTAGAAGGTGGAGACTCAACGTAAAAGTAAAAGAAAGGCCTTCATAGAAGGAAGTAGGGATTCAAGTCTCATAAAGATCTTCCAAAAATTATGGTACTTTTTAGCTTTTAGCTCTCATTGCCCCTATCATAAGCATCTTGAAGTGATTAAGGTTAAAGTGAACAAACTATGGTGTATATGCTTGACGAAGTATAAGTTGGAAATCTCATGTCCCTTGAATACGAGGGTCGCTCCTCATGCTACTCAAGTTTAATCACTGGTAAGTTCTTGTCATCGTAAGTACATGTGTATCATAGAGAACCGCCAACGGGGTACCCCTTGCCCGATGATACGGAAGAATCCCCATATCAAAATGACAAGGCAAGCAGACAACGATCATCTCAGCAATCTTCTTATTTACCATGGTAATATGGTGCTTTTTTCTCTCTTTCCTCTTTTCATAATCTCTCTTTTTTTCTTTTTCTCTTTTTTCTCAATATCGGACTCTTTTTTTGTAAGAAGAATGCTTCATAGACTGCTCATTATGGTTACGCTGCAGGTTTCCACCATGTCAGCATGGATTAGACCAGGGGCCCAGGTATTTCTCTAACACATATACATAACTCCATGGACTTAGAAGCTCCCCTTTCATTTCACATCGAGGACATCCATAGACAAAAGAGCATGATATCAACTAGGTACAAAGTACAAGTGCAATGTTGAAAGCGTTCCCCATGACAGCATGGTTCTACTAATCCCCAACAAATAAGTGCAAGCATATACCACATAGACGACACAATGGTTAAAGTTTATTAAGGGCAAGAAAAGTAAAGTGTGCCATCAAGTTCGTGAGAGCTTTAATCACTAGTTTTCTCATAACAAGTTTAATTCGGAAGGTAGATAAAAACATGAATATACTTGGAATAGCATATGCTAGTAGGTAGGTATGGTGGACTCTTTGGAATAACTTGGTTTTAGGAGTTGGATGCATCAGCGGAACTCATACTTGGTTACGGTGGCTAGCAAAATACTGGGAGCGACCAACTAAGAGAGCAATAGTGGCCATAATCATGCAGAGCAACAAAACATCATTAATCAAAGCATAAAGTGATACTACAAGTCGAAAACTAAAGGATCATAAAGGCTATGGTGACTTGGGATAGTCATAACATGGTGTGAGCATGCGCCAAGTCAACCCAAATAAAGCATCAAAGGAGAATACCACAATACTATGCTTTAATATGCTAAAACAATGCATGATCCTTCCAAGGCACATTAAGCAATCTCAATTGTTTATAACAAGTCATGCTACAGCAAAGAATACTAAGCATAAAGCCAAAACAATATCGAGGATGGCATGACAAAGCATAGGCCACAGTCAAAAACAAGCTCTATTTACCACTTAAGCCTGAACTTTCCTACTCTTTTTCAATCCAAACCAAACTATTTGAAAACCAATGTATGAAAGAGGGGGTCCAACCAATTTATTAAGCAAACTAAGCAAACCAAGAAAATGAAAACCAAAACAAAAATGAAAAAGAAGACGCTCCAAGAACAACACAACTGTGCATGAAACAATAAAAATGAAGTGTTTGCAAGAAACCTGGAATTTTTATTGATGAAGAAGGGGATGCCTTGGGCATCCCCAAGCTTTGACGCTTGTACTTCTTGGATATTTCTTGGGGTGACACGTGTGGCATCCCCAAGCTTGAGCTTTAGTCCATTCTTCATCTCATTACTCATTCCTTCCATACACCTGAAATTTTTCCTTCGTACAAAACTTCACACAATCCTTATTAGCAACATTAGTGCCTTCAAGATAATAGGTATTTAGGTTCAGTTCCAACACCAATAAAACTTCCATTAAAACACAAGCTACTGTAGCACTTCCCTCAAAAATCTCAATTCCCCAAAAGAACTCAAAAAGGAACCAACAAGAAGCAAATGCAAATAAAGGCAGAAATCTGTCAAAACAGACCAGCGGGTAAAGACGATTTTTTTTGAAGACCTTCTGTTGCTCAAATCGAAAAGTGTTGAACTAACGAAAGTTAGATAACAACCTAGGTCAGAAGCACAAAAATTCATGCCTCAAAAGGACGTACAGAGATTTTACACAGATTTTTATGGTGAAGCGCAGAAATCTGTTACGGGACAGCAACTTTCCCAATCATTATTTCTCTCTCATTAGAGGTTACTCTTGACACAGAAAGCAAATAAAAAAGGATAAGGAGCGGTTATTATAGAGGTAATAACTTCCAAGGCTCATCTAAAACTTTTGGGTTATCTCCCAATAAGTACTTTTCTTTAACGCCTTTAAGTTAGGCATGATAGTTTGAGAAGATGCTCACATAAGAAATATGAATTGAAGTAAAAGAGAGCATCAAGAAGAAAATTCAAAGCACATTTAAGTCTAACCCACTTCCTATGCATAGGGATCTTGTAAAGAAACAAGTCATGAAAGCACAAAGCAACAAGCATAGTAAAGAAAAACAAGTGCAACTTCAAGACTTTCAACATAAAGAGGGGAAACTTAATATTATTGAGATGCATAAAACCATGTTTACCTCTCTCATAATAACCTTCAGTAGCATCATGAATAAAATTAACAATATAACTATCACATGAAACATTCTTATCATGAGCCACATGCATAAAAGAATTAATACTCCCCACATAAACATAGTCATTCTTATTAATTATAGTGGGAGCAAATTCAACAAAATAGGTATCATTATTATTTTCCTCACCATAATCATCAAATATAGGAGGCATATTGTAATCATAATTAATTTCCTCCTCAATAGTAGGTAGACTGAAAATATCATATTCATCATTGCAATCATCATATATTGGAGGTTTGGTATCATCATAAGCAATAGAATAGCTATCTTCCAAAGCTGGGGAACTAAAAAGATCATTTTCATCAAAACTAGCTTCCCCAAGCTTAGACTTTTCCATAGAATTAGCAATAATGGTGTCCAAAGAATTCATACTAATAACATTACTATTAGCATGCAAATAAAGTTCCATAGGTTTTTTAATTTTCTCTTCAAACACTTCATGTCCTAACTCAAGATAAATACTATAAAGCTCTCTAATTTTTTTGTTGTTTTCCATTAAGCCTAACTAGTGAAAATAAAAACAAGAAACAAAAAGACAAAATTTCATAATCTAAAAGGAAATAACTTCGAGCACTCACACTAGCGGATGTGAGTACCTTTTACCTTACCTCCCCGGCAACGGCGCCCGAAAATAGCTTGATGTCTACGCACTTCTATTCTTGTAGACAGTTGTTGGGCCTCCAAGTGCAGAGGTTTGTAGAACAGCAACAAGTTTTCCCTTAAGTGGATCACCCAAGTTTTATCGAACTCAGGGAGGAAGTGGTCAAAGGTATCCCCTCTCAAGCAACCCTGCAATCAAGATGCAAGAAGTCTCTTGTGTCCCCAACACACCCAATACACTTGTCAGGTGTATATGTGCACTAGTTCGGTGAAGAGATAGTGAAATACAAGTGGTATGGATAATTATAAGTGGTAACGGTGCCAGAAAAGAGCTTGATGGCGTGGAAGAGACTAAAGGCAAACTGAAATAAAGATGGAAGCAAGCAAACATGTAATAGATCTAATAGCAAATGGTGTTTCACTGCTTAGAAACAAGGCCTAGGGATCATACTTTCACTAGTGAACACTCTCATATGAATATATTCTTCTTTATGATACTATGCTGAACTACTCTCCGGTTGGACATTCTAATCCATGGTAGGGCTATAACAGCACACCTCAAAGTAAGCCTTTCCCATCTAGATAACACCACACTGTCACCTTGAGCACTAGATGGTTCAAACAAACACCACAATTTCATAAAGACATCCAACTCCAAATATGACTCATAACAAGTATTTGTAATCTCTAGCCTAAGTGCCACCATGGTGTGCACACTATCAACTTCACACACATGGGGAGAGCATAGATCTATTAAAGCACTTAAGTAGCAAGGTAGATCTATAGATTACAAACTCATGATCTCAATAAGATCATGCATAGAGAGAGAGATGAACACATAGCTATCGGTAGAACCCTTAGCCTCGAGAGAGAACTACTCCCTCATCATGGGAATCAGCAATGGTGATGGAGATGGTGGTGGAGATCGATGGAGATGGCTCCGGGGGCACTTCCCCGTCCCGGCAGGGTGCCGGAATAGAGACTTTTTGTCCCCTGAATCTCCCCTTCGGTGGAGGCGGCGCTGCGGAACTTTTCGTGGCTAGAGGCTTGATGATTTAGGGTTTTTGCATCAGGAGGCATCTTATAGGAGAAGAGGCAAGGTCGGTGGGCTGCCAGGGGGCCCACACCAGCTGGTGGCGTGGCCAGGGCTAGCCCGCGCCACCACATGGTGTGGCCACCCTGTGGCCCCTCTCCGTCTCATCTTCTGGCTCCGTGAGTCTTCCGGTAAAATATCGACTTTGGCTTTTGTCCGGTCCAATTCCGAGAATATCCATTTTCTAACTTTTCTGGAACCAAAAACAGAAGAAAACAGGCAACTAGCACTATGGCATCTTATTAATAGGTTAGTCCAAGAAAGTGTATAGAAATACTCCAAAGTTGGAACAAAACACAAGAAAGTAGATAAAAACCAAGCATGGAACATCAAAAATTATAGATACGTTAGCAACGTATCAACCCCCTCGGCCTCTCCTTTCGCCTATATATTGCCTCCGATACAGAAACCCTAAGTACCCGATCAAAATTCCACGAAAGAGTCTGTAGACGTCGTCATCTCCATCCCTAGATCGGGAGGGATCTAAAGCTCTTCTCGGCACCCTGCCGGAGGGGAGAATTCACCCTGGAGGCCTTCTTCATCACCATGCAAGCCTCTAGTGTGATGCGTGAGTAGTTCACCTCTGTACTACGGGTCCATGTAGTAGCTAGATGGCTGGTTCTCCTCCTTTGTGCTATCATGTTTAGATCTTGTGAGCTCCGTTCATGATCAAGATCATCTATTTGTAATTCATACATGTTTTGTTTGCGGGGATCCGATGGATATTGAGATGCTATTTCAGATTGATTATTGATTCTATCATGTCTTTGTTATTTGTGATCTTGCATGCTTTCCGTTGTTAGTAGCTATCTTGGACAAGTAGATGCTAGCAACTCCAAGAGTTAGTATTTATGCTCGATAGTGGGTTCATGCCTCTAGTAATCTGGGGAAGTGACAGAAATCTCTAAGGTACTAGATGTGTTGTTGCTACTAGGGAGAAAACAACAATCCTTTGTTCATAGAACAATCGTATTGTTTACTTTACACGCAATGCATAATGCAATTATCTGTTGCTTGCAACTTAATACTAGAGGGGGTTCGGATGATAACCTGAAGGTGGATTATTAGTCATATATGTAGGTGGATTACGGTCTTTGTATAATGTTGTAATGCCCAATCAAGTCTCAAAGGAGTCAAGATGAGTAGTATATGCTTGTATGCTTTCTCGATGTTTGCCAATTGCCTTGTTGTAATTTGTTCACCCAACATGTCATCTATCTTAAGGAGGGCCACCACTAGTGAACTATGGACCCTGGTCCATTCTTTTACCATCAATCTACAATCAACTGTTTACTGCTTTGTGTTTACTTTCTGCAAACTATTACTTTCTTCCACTTGATACATTTAATCCTTTGTTTTCAGCAAAACCGGTGAGATTGACAACCTCATCGTAAGTTGGGGACAAAGTTCTGTGGTTGTGTTGTGCAGATTTCCACGTTGCTGCTGGCACCAGTAGTGCGCCCTGCCAAAGTCCAGCTAGCAACACCTTTGAGGTGTTTCCTTGCTCCTACTGGATTGATAACCTTGGTTTCATAACTTAGGGAAACTTACTGCTGTGTTCATCATACCTTCCTCTTGGGGTTCCCCAACAAGCTCATTAGTACACGAGTCAGCAAGTGATTTTCTGGCGCCGTTGCCGAGGAGTCAAGGACATCTTCACAAGGGGAGTCCCTCATAACCAATATCTTTACTTTGTTATTTTTGTTTGATTAGTTTACCTTTTGCTTTGTTTGCTTGTTTCTTTATCAAAAACACACAAAAATTAGTTTTACAAGTTTGCTTTCTTTATTAAAAAACACAAAAAATGACTACTCTAGAAAATACTAAGTTGTGTGACTTCACTAGCACCAACAACAATGATTTCATGAGCACACCTATTGCTCCACCTGTTCCTGAAGCTACTTTCTTTGAAATAAAACCTGCTTTACTGAATCTTGTTATGAGAGAACAATTTTCTGGTATTGGTAATGAAGATGTTGCAGCCCATCTAAATATCTTTGTTGAACTTTGTGAGATGCAAAAGCATAGGGATATAGATGGAGATATTATTAAGCTTAAATTGTTTCATTTCTCTTTGAGAGGAAAAGCTAAAGAATGGTTGAATTCCTTAACTAGGAATAGTATTGATTCTTGGACTAAATTCAAAGATGCTTTCATTGGAAAATACTATCCTCCTGCTAAGATTGTATCTATGAGAAGTGAAATAATGAAGTTTAAACAATCTGATAATGAACATGTTGCTCAAGCTTGGTAAAGAATGAAATCTTTGGTAAAGAATTGTCCCACTCATGGACTGAGTGCTTGGATGATTATCCAAACCTTTTATGCCGGAGTGAACTATTCTTCAAGAAATCTATTGGATTCTGCTGCTGGAGGTACCTTTATGACCATTACTTTGGGTGCTGCAACAAAGCTTCTAGATAATATGATGGTTAACTATTATGAATGTCATACTGAGAGAGCTCCACAAGGTAAGAAGGTAAATTCCGTTGAAGAAACCTCTTCCTTGAGTGATAAAACTGATGTTATTATGTCTATGCTTGTTAATGGGAAGGCTCATATTGATCCAAATCATGTTCCCTTAGCCTCTTTGGTTGCTCAAGAAGAGCAAGTTGATGTGAACTTTATAAGAAATAATAATTTTAGCAACAATGCCTACAGGAATAATTTTGGTAACAGCAATTATAAGCCATATCCTCCCAACAATGGTAATGCTTATGGAAATTCCTACAACAATAATAGGAGTGCACCCTCTGAACTTGAAGTTATGCTTAAAGATTTTATTAGTAAACAAACTGCTTTCAATAAAACTATTGAGGAAAAACTCTCTAACGCTGAAAGAAATATAGCATCTTTGGCTGAAGCTTAATCTTCTTTGAATAAAATGGCTGCTAAACCTGAAAATAATGATAATCCCTTTGCTGCCACTAATGTCATACAAGTTAGAATTGATGAAAATGTTAGACTATTAGCTGAATTGCATGCTAAGTGGGAAAGAGAAGATGAAATTGCTAGAAACATTAGTGTTTCTACTATCACTACCACTAGTGTTGAGGCTAGTAATAGCTCTACAACCTTAGATGATAATTGTGATTTTGATCTTGATGGTTGCAACATTTCTGAAGTGATTAAGTTTCTACAAAAGCTTTCTAAAAGTCCTAATGCTAGTGCTATGAATATGGCCTTTACAAAACACATTACCGATGCTCTCATAAAGATTAAAGAAGAAAAGATCAAACATAAAGCTTCTATTCCTATAAAACAAGTAGATGGTCGGGAACCCATCATCAATACAAAAGTGAATGATTTTGATTTTAAAGCTTTATGTGATCTTGATAGTAGTGTTTCCATTATGCCTAGAAAGATTTATGATATGCTTGTTTTGCCACCACTTGAAGATTGTTATTTGAATGTCCCACTTGATGATAATGCTAAAAAGAAACTCATTGGGAGTATTAATGATGTTCTTATTATGGTTAACAATGCCTATGTCCCTGTTGATTTCTATGTTTTGGATGTTGAATGCACTGCTTCTTGTCCTATTACTTTGGGAAGACCTTTTCTTAGAACTGTTGGTGTCATTATTGATATGAAAGAAGGAACCATTAAATATCAACTCCCACTCAAGAAAGGTACAGAACACTTACCTAAGAAGAGAGAGAAGATTTCTTTTGCCTCTCCTATGAAAACAAAATTTGCTCTTAATGCTTCTTCATTGGAGAACACTTGATTCTTTTTCTTGCTTCTTATGCCTAACTTAAAGGCATTAAATAAAAGTACTTATTGGGAGATAACCCAAAAGTTTTAGATGAGTCTTGAAAGTTATTACTTCAGTAATAACCGCTCCTTATCCTTTTTATTTGCTTTTTGTGCCAAGAGTAACCTCTAATGGGAGAGAAGTAATGATTGGGAAAGTTGTTGTCCCGAAACAGATTTCTGTGCTTCACCATAAAAATTCGTGTAAAATCTCTGTAGGTCCATTTGAGGCGTGAATTTTTTTTCTTCTGACCCAGGTTGTTATCTAACTTTCGTTAGTTCAACACTTTTCGATTTGAGCAATAGAAGGTCTTCGAAAAAATTCGTCTTTACCTGCTGGTCTGTTTTGACAGATTTCTGCCTTTATTTGCATTTGCTTCTTGTTGGTTCCTTTTTGAGTTCTTTTGGGGAATTGAGCTTTTTGAGGGAAGTGCTACAGTAGCTAGTGTTTTCATGGAAGTTTTATTGGTGTTGGAACTGAACCTAAAGACCTATTATCTTGAGTGCACTAATGTTGCTAATAAAGATTGTGTGAAGTTTTGTATGAAGAAAAAATTTTAGGTGTATGGAAGGAATAAGTAATGAGATGAAGGATGGACTAAAGCTCAAGCTTGGGGATGCCACGCGTGTCACCCCAAGAAATATATAAGAAGTACAAGCGTCAAAGCTTGGGGATGCCCAAGGCATCCCCTTCTTCATCAATAAAAATCCCAGGTTTCTTCCAAACACTTCATTTTTATTGTTTCATGCACAGTTGTGTTGTTCTTGGAGCGTCTTCTTTTTCGTTTTTCGTTTGCTTGGTTTGCTTAGTTTTCTGAATAAATTGGTTGGACCCCCTCTTTCATACATTGGTTTTCAAATAGTTTGGTTTGGATTAGAAAAGAGTAGGAAAGTTCATGCTTAAGTGGTAAAGAGAGCTTGTTTTTACTATGGCCCATGCTTTTTCATGCCATGCTTGATATTGTTTTGGCTTTAGGCTTAGTATTCTTTGCTGTAGCATGAATTGTTATAAACAATTGAGATTGCTTAATGTGCCTTGAAAGAATCATGCGTTGTTTTAGCATATTAAAGCATAGTATTGTGGTATTCTCCTTTGATGCTTTATTTGGGTTGACTTGGCACATGCTCACACCATGTTATGACTATCCCAAGTCACCATAGCCTTTATGATCCTTTAGTTTTCAACTTATAGTATCACTTTATGCTTTGATCAATGATATTTTGTCGCTCTGCATGATTATGGCCATTATTGCTCTCTTAGTTGGTCGCTCCCAGTCTTTTGCTAGCCTCTGTAACCAAGTATGAGTTCCACTCATGCATCCAACTCCTAAAACCAAGTTATTCCAAAGATTCCACCATACCTACCTATTAGCATATGCTATTCGAAGTATATTCATGTTTTTGTCTATCTTCCAAATTAAACTTATTATGAGAAAATTAGTGATTAAAGCTCTCACGAACTTGATGGCACACTTTACTTTCTTGCACTTAATAAACTTGAACCATTGCGTCCATCTTTATTGCGTATATGCTTGCGCTTTATAAGTTGAAGTTAGTAGAACCATGTATCATGGGGAACGCTTTCAACATTGCACGTGTACTCTGTACCCTGTTGATATCATGTTCTTTTGCTTATGGATCCAGGCGGTGTGAAATAAAAGGGGAACTTGTAAGATCATGGAGTTTGTATTTGTGTTAGAGAAACGCCTGGGCCGCTAGCCTAAGCCATGCCTAATCATGGTGGAAACTTGCAGCATAACCATAATGAGCACTCTATGAAGCATCCTCAATAAAAACCTATGCAAATAGCAAATAAAAAGATCGCTGAGATGCTCATTGTCTGCTTGCCTTGTCATTTTGATTATGGGATAGCTCCTGTATCATGTGCAAGGTGTACCCCATTGGTGGTTCTCTATGATACATATGTACTTACAATGACAAGAGCTTACTTGTGACTAAAGTTGAGTAGAATGAGGTTCGGTCTTCGTAAGTAAGGGGCATGAGATTTCGGCTTATAACTTATCAAGCATATCCTCTTAGTTGTGTTACTTTAACCTTAATCACCTTAAAGATGCTTATGATAGGGGCAATGAGAGCTGAAAGCTAATAAGTACCATAATTTTTGGAAGCTCTTTATGAGACTTGAATCCCTACTTCCTTCTATGAAGGCATTTCTTTTACTTTTATGCACCTACTTTGAGAGCATAGTGGCCATTCTTAGTTCTATGTGCATTGTCCCAAGACTTGTTGATTGATGCATAGCTTTGATATTGCTTGTTTTAAACTATTTGTATCTAGTCACTCTTATGAACTTTGAAGGTGTCCTATGCATTTATTTTTGCTACTCTATGAGGGACAAGCTGAATGCCGCTATGCTATGTTTTCTTTATGTGAAACAAACAAACGTCTTGCAAAGCATTGTTATTCATGAATCTTTTTTGTATGCCTTTTTCATGTTCCAACACATTTGCTTTGTCTTATTGCTAGAACTTTGTCTTTCATGTTATGATTGAAGTACTATGATCCCAGCTATCAATGTTTTACAAATACTTTGATCAAGTTTATGATGGTGCATGTCACCTCAAAAATTATTCTTTCTTTTTATCACTTACCTACTCGAGGACGAGCAGGAGTTAAGCTTGGGGATGTTGATATGTTGCTAACATATCCATAATTTTTTATGTTCCATGCTTGGTTTTATCTACTTTCTTATGTTTTGTCCACACTTTGGAGTACTTTTCATATGATTTCTTGGACTAACCTATTAACAAGAGCCATAGTGACAGCTGCCTATTTTCTGCTGTTTTTGGTTCCAAGAAAGTCAGAAAATGAATATTCTCGAAATTGGACGGGTCAAAAGCGAAAGTTAGTTTTTCACCGAGGGACACCAGGAGCCATAATACGAGACGGAGAGGGGCTGGGGCCCAGCCACACCACCTGGCCGCGCGGCCAAGCTTGGCCCGCGCCAGGGTGTGGTCTGGCCGCCCAGGCACCCCCTCGGCCTCTCCTTTCGCCTATATATTGCCTCCGATATAGAAACCCTAAGTACCCGATCAAAATTCCATGAAAGAGGCTGTAGCCACCGTCATCTCCATCCCTAGATCGGGAGGGATCTGAACCTCTTCCTGGCACCCTGCCGGAGGGGAGAATTCACCCTGGAGCCTTCTTCATGACCATGCAAGCCTCAAAGGAGTCAATTATCCGTTGCTTGCAACTTAATACTCGAGGGGGTTCGGATGATAACCTGAAGGTGGATTATTAGTCATATATGTAGGTGGATTACGGTCTTTGTATAATGTTGTAATGCCCAATCAAGTCTCAAAGGAGTCAAGATGAGTAGTATATGCGTGTATGCTTTCTCGATGTTTGTCAATTGCCCTGTTGTAATTTGTTCACCCAACATGTCATCCATCTTAAGGAGGGCCACCACTAGTGAACTATGGACCCCGGTCCATTCTTTTACCATCAATCTACAATCAACCGTTTACTTCTTTGTGTTTACTTTCTGCAAACTATTACTTTCTTCCACTCGATACGTTTAATCCTTTCTTTTCAGCAAAACCGGTGAGATTGACAACCTCATCGTAAGTTGGGGATAGAGTTTTGTGGTTGTGTTGTGCAGGTTTCCACGTTGCTGCTGGCACCGGTAGTGCACCCTACCAAAGTCCAGATAGCAACACCTTTGAGGTGTTTCCTTGCTCCTACTGGATTGATAACCTTGGTTTCATAACTGAGGGAAACTTACTGTTGTGCTCATCATACCTTCCTCTTGGGGTTCCCCCACGAGCTTGTTAGTACACGAGTCAGCACCATGCCGTACCTCGGCTAACTCAGCCTTTATACCCCGGCATTACCCTACCTGGGGGTATCCCCCCAACATTAGTCCCCGAAGCTGGTGCGGTCTTAGCAACTTTAGTTGTTAAGGCCACATCAGGTTCCCATATCCGGATCCTTGCCTCTTTGGCCGAGTTACCCCGTAACCCGGAGTTTTTTCTCTTGCGATCCCTTTGCTCATTCCGAATTATTCCTCACTGGCCGGGTCTTTTGCTCGCTTATCCGGGTTACCTTTCCTTCTTTCGTATGCTTCCCCTCGTCCTACGTGGAGGGTAATCATCATTTTGCCTCATTTTAAGGGCCACGCGCATTTAATGCGCCAGTTACTGTTGCAATGTTAGGAATAACTGCTGCGTGCGTCCCTTCACTACAGCGCCTCATTAACTGTAACACCACGTCACGTCATGGGATCTTCTGCTCCCTGTGGCCCTTCCTGTGGCCGTGCTCTGATTGGCTGACCCGGTCATGTACACGCCTGTTGCGTGTGGCGTGGCAACCGCAATGGATCCCACTACGCACCCTCATGCGCGGTTGAGTAGGGGGCTGGGGGCAACCTTTGGGGAAGTTCCCCACATACCATGCGCTCCCCTTCCTCCTTTCTCTCTCACTACAACTCCACAGCCACCGCTGCTTCTTCGTCGGTACTGCGCCGCCATGACCGTGCTTAGCAGCTCCTCGCGCCTGCGCTGCCGCTTCCAGCCAAGGTCTTCACCACGGGGCCCTGCACTTCCAGGCTCCCCGCCTCCGGTTACTTCTACTCTGATTTTGTGCTCAAGGACCTTGACTTCGCCATGACAGAGGAAGAAGCTGTCGTGGTCTCTCAACGGGAGGAGGAAGAAGAGGGCTGCGAGCGCGGCTATTGGGACGGCGCGTTCGTCTACGAGGACGATCTGGATTGGCTCTGTGCCACGCGCCGCATCCTCGCCGGTGTCGCCTGCCACCTCGCCACCGATGAGATTTCTCCCTCTCCCAATCTAGGGGAGTACGTAGTTTTCCTTTCCCATTTTCAGCGTGGCTTCGGCCTTCCCGTTTCTGATTCTTTTTTGATTTTATTTCAACATACCAACTGCAACCACACCATCTTCCTGCCAATGCCATCACCTTTCTTTCCTCTTTCGCCTCCGGCATAGAGGGGTATGCCGGCCTCTGGCCCTCCAAGGATATGTGGATTAAGTTCTTCGGTCTCCGGAAGAATGTTGTTCCGGCTAAGGAGCTTACTCCGGCAGAGAAGCATCTGACCCAATGCGGTGGGGCCTCCATCTCTCCCTACAAGGGTTTTGCGTTCCCCCGGGTTACTAGGCTCGAGTCTTGCAAAGGCTAGGCTCAGACCTTCTT
This sequence comes from Avena sativa, assembly GCA_916181665.1. Taxonomy (NCBI): domain Eukaryota; kingdom Viridiplantae; phylum Streptophyta; class Magnoliopsida; order Poales; family Poaceae; genus Avena; species Avena sativa. Next base: position 313,864,145 of record OV702286.1, read on the forward strand.
CTATGTCTGGAACACTACGGACGAAGATTTGATCCGGCTTCTCCCCTTCAAGCTCGGACCCCCGGACACCTCTCTGTGGGAGAAGATTTCCAAGCGCCCCACGGCTCTGGCGAACCAGGTCGAGTGCCGGATCAAGGAGCTGCTCAAGGAGAAGCTGCGGGGGGAGGATATCATGATCACGTTCATTCATAGCCAGGTCTCCCCCTGCAGAAACGCACCCACAAGATCTGCTACTTGAGCGCCCCCTCGACCCCCACCGGACTTCCTCCTTCGAGCTTGATAACTCGGCGGTATACCGCCGAGTTAAGGCCATTTTCAACGTGGAGAAGGAATTCTCCGAGGCATGGGAATGGGGGCTTGCGCCCTCCACCCGGGACAATCCTCCTCCGGAGGTAAACTTCTTACTTATAGCTTTTCCGGGTCTTCTTGATATGCTGGAGAATTTTCTTAACTTAACCTCTGTTGTTCTATTCTCAGTGATTTCTCCAGCAGCCACTGGAAGATGGCCAAGAGCGGGCGAGCAAGTGGGTGCCGGACCGTGCCGAGGAGGACGAGGTGGAGCCTGATCTGGAGACCTTCCTGCCACTCCGGATGTCGTCAAATGCAGCTCTGGTAAGGCCTCTTCTTTAAGGGATTGGCCGGATGATGATGACTCGGATGTTGAGGTTCTAGAGGTACTTGACCTGGTTCCCATCTCTTACGCATATCTGGTTATGTTCGAATCTTCAGCTAACCCGGCCGGTCAGGTCCACGAGGTTCCCCCTCGCCACGGGTGGTCCGGTCCCTGCTCCATCCCAAAAGCGCGCGGCAACCTCGGCCGCAGCTTCGAAGGCGCCGCCGCCCAAGAAGAGGCAGAAGAAATCCAGGGTTAAAGCCTCGACCAAGCCGGCGGCCAAGAGCACGGTCCGGAGGGTGCCCAAACCTCGGGCACCTCCAACCTCGGATGAGTAAGTCTCTTTGCATTCACTGTTGCATCTTTCCCTTTTTGTCTTTGCCTTTACTTCTTATATGTTTTACTTGTCTTTTCCTAACTTGGTGCTTTTTATTTTCCAGAGCTCCTAGGGTTATTCCCTAGAGCGGCTCCGACATTTCCTCTCCAATCCAGAGCAGTCCCTCTCCCCCCGCAACGACGACGCTCGCCCGCTCAGCCCTATCCAAGAGGGCTCTGCGGCTGCACCTGATCAGAGCCCCTCTTGTCATGAGGAGGGCAACATCGGCATGGGGGGTAGTCGGGCAGCTCAGGATACGGCCATGCCGGATCATCCTAGCTCCTCTTTGGCGCCAGCGCCTAGTTCTGTGGTGCCAGCTTCATCGGCATCGCCCCAATCAAGTTCTTCTCCAGTTCGAGTTTCTTCAGCACCAGCATCACCAGCACCAACATCACCAGTAGCACCAGCAGCACTAGCCCCAGCAGCACTAGCAGCACCAACAGCAGCAGCGATAGCATCAGCAGTAGCACCACCAGCACCAGCATCAGCACCAATAGCAGCAGTAACAGCCTCTACCAAGGCTCCAAAAAGGAAGGCTCCATCGGTTGCCCCCAGATCAATGGTGTCCATTGTGGACATTTTCCAGTTAGCTTCCCAGGCTCCGTCTGGATCAGCAGCTTCGGATCTTCCGTCGCGTCCTCCGTCATCCGGCAAGCTCAAGAAAGTTGCCAGATCATCCAAGGGCATCACCTTTGGGTCTCCTGCTATCGGATCAAAGGGTAGCCGGCAGCTGGTCCTGCATACCAGCCTTGCTGCAGCTCAATCTGCAAGGCGAGAAGCCCACGTTAAAGGCTTGGTGGCGAGTCACTCTCTGAGCGGCGAAAGTTACAGTCCATTGCTCTTGGAGTATGTGCATAACTAGAACAATGCTGAATTCATCGATCCCAAGGATGATCTGCCGGAAAAGTTTGGTCCAGCCGAGTTCAGCACCCAGATGAACTCCGCCACCAAGGCCATCTCTTTGGCTGGCCGGATGATGGAGGTAACCCTTTTTCTTCTGCTGTGATACTTTACATGCATGAACACTTATGATATATCCCCTAGTCCCCGAGCCTTCGAGGGAGTAACTTGTTACTCAGTCGGATGCTCCTAGAGAATTTAGTTTTCGCCCTTAGCAATCTCAAATAGTGATAAAGTTAGAGCCGGGTTAAGTTCCACTTGGCCCGGGTCTTGTAAACTTCGAATATCCACACACCTAGAGCCGGGTTAAGTTCCACTTGGCCCGAATCTTGTAGACTTCGAATATCCACACACCTAGAGCCAGGTTAAGTTCCACTTAGCCTGGATCTTGTAGACTTCGAATATCCACACACCTAGAGCCGGGTTAAGTTCCACTTGGCCCGGATCTTGTAGACTTTGAATATCCACACACCTAGAGCCGGGTTAAGTTCCACTTGGCCCGGATCTTGTAGACTTCGAATATCCACATACCTAGAGCCGGGTTAAGTTCCAATTGGCCCGGATCTTGTAGACTTCAAATTATTTTCACTTTGCTTGTGAATCTTGACATTGTCTTGCTTTTTTTAGATTACCACTAACCGCCGAACTGCTGATTTCCAGCACCTGCTGGACTCTTACAAAGATGTTCGCGTGTTATGGAAAACTCTTGGAGGAGCACCAGAAGAAGGGTAATTTTTCTTACTTAAGTCTTTTCCTTCTTTCACTTCCATTTGTTCGAGTTATTTGTGATCCGTATTAACTTGTTATCCGAACCATGCAGTCAAGGTTGAAGCTGAGAATAGCATCATGCGGAAAAACCTGGCTGAAATCAAGGTAACTTATCTCATTCACGTGATCATTGTGTGTTCTTCTCTTGATTCGGTAGACATTTATACTTCGGCTCCACCGGATTAACCCATTGTTGCAGTTGCTCTTGAGGATAGCATACCTATGTATGATATGATGACGCATTTTCTCGAACAAGCAGGAAAGCATCAGGCTGAGCTGAAGAAGATGACGAGATAGCTCGGTTGCGCCTCTAGGACTCAGAAATTACTCGGTTAAATGCCAAAATTCAGAGGATTAAGGGCCTCCATAAGTTCGAATTGGAGAAGGCTGACCAGGAGTTTGCCAAGGAAAAAGAGCATCTAGCCACGCAAATTTCCAAGAACCAGAATTTTTTGCAGGAAGCCGACGTTAAACTTACGTCGGTGACCTCTGAATACGAAAAACTCCAGGCCCACAGCACCAATGTCCATGCCGAGCTTCAGCGACTCCTTTTCCAGATTGCCCGTGAGTTCCTTTCCCTTTCTTAACTATCCTTTCTCTGGACTTAGTGCTTCTGCTCACTGTTTCCTCTGTTGTCCTTAGGCAAATTTCTAGAAGGTGATACTCTTGTTGTTGCTGCCGTAACCCGGTCCCGCGAACAACGTGGTATCCCCACAGGACCTGATGTCGAGCCAATCCCATATGATACGGAGGATCTACTGGCAAGCCTCTGCACTCGCATGGAGCTAGTGAAGAACTACGGCGCAGACATAATGTCGGCGGCAATGCGGATGTTTAACTCCCTCTGGCCCACTGAGCCTACTCCCAAAGGAAACGCGGCTTTCAAAGCCAAATTGATGGAGTGCGATACTCAGGTGCACCTGTGGCGAGAATCTGCTGCGCGAGCCGGGGCTAATACTGCGTTGTAGTTCATCCTTTCATGGTACGAAGGAATTGACTTGGGGCTGCTCACCCGCATGCGCACCGGATCTAAGTGGTCCGAAGATCCGGAGTGCATTGTGCGCCACAAAGCCTGTGACAACAAGCTTATCCAGTACTCCTTCTGCCATGCTTGGAACAAGGGGCCGAGCTATCTTGATGTTTTTGATGATGAAGTTGTCTCTGAGGGTGAAGAAGATGAGGGAAGTGAGGGCGAGGCCTCCGAACTTGGCGACGAGGCTGAAGATCTGGAGGATGAAGAGGCCAATCCCGAGGATGAGGCCAAGGCTAGCGCCCCGCCCACAAATTCCGAAGTACCTCCTCCTTCGGCCGATGATTCGGTTGCTGCCCTGCTCCTTAAAAAACACTTAACCGTATTCGTCAGATCCCCGGAATGCCAGGTGAAAATGTATTTAAGTACCTTGGTTTGGTTTTGCTACAATCTATGTTGTTTGCAACTAAGTTTTTAATGTTGGATTATTGTGGGCGAAGTCCCCGAGTTTTGTTTTCTTGTTCTCCCAATTTCTGACTCGGCTCACGTCTACCTTGATTCGGTTTTTTGACTTACGAGTCCGAGGTTCAAAAAATTGACCTAACAATACTTGAAACTTTGAGATTAGCTCAAAATAATCCGTCTTTAGATGAATAGAGTAAGCATAGGGTTAGTCCGAATAAAAAATGTCGGCTCGCTTAAGTTCTTTTCCTTAGTCGTTTTTCATGTGCTTTGCCATTCCAAACTTGTTCTCTTGCTTGCCATGAAGCCAATTCTTGTTGGACAATAGCAAAGTTGAAGAGTTGGGTTTTTGGTGCTCACACATTACTAATATAGCTAAGATATAAGTGACTTAACCCAGCCGACATATAAAATACGAAAGCAAGAAGAACAATTATTATGGTAGTCCCCGAGTTTCTGCTTGGGGTGCCTAAGTTTCATTAATAACCTCATTGCCGACATACATACCGACATATGAGTAGCTCGGATACATTCACCTCTTTGTCAGGTGTAAAAAAGACGAAGTAATGCTACATTCCACGGTCGCTTAGATTCCTCTCCGGACCTGTCCGCCTTGTTCTTTTCCTATGGTTGTGCATCAATAAGATAGTAGGAATCATTGTGCAAAGCTTTGCTTACAATGAAAGGTCATTCCCATGGAGGGGATAACTTATGCATGCCAGCAGTGCGCTGCACCAACCGGAGTACCAGATCACCTTCCTAGAAGACTCAGGGGTTTACTTTCACGCTATGGTAGCGTCGGAGATTTTGCTGATATATGGCGGATCTGGACAAGGCCAGTTCTCTCGCTTCTTCCAGCAGATCAACATCGTTTTGCCGGTCTTCGCGCACTTCGGCTTCTATGTATTGGGTGACTCTTGGCGAATCAAGCTCTATGTCGGCTGGTAATACAGCTTCTGCCCCATATACCAGAAAAAATGGCGTATAGCCTATTGATCGATTTGGAGTTGTTCTTAAACTCCACAGTACTGCTAGTAGTTCTTCTATCCAGCACCCCGCTGATCTTTGCAGTGTCTCTATGAGCCGGGGTTTTATCCTGGACAATACCAGTCCATTGGATCTTTCCACTTGCCCGTTCGATGTGGGGTGGGCCACTGAGGCTAGATCTAGCCAGATTTTCTTTTCTTGGTAGAACCTTGCAAATGCTCCTTCAGCGAAATTTGTGCCATTATCAGTTATGATACTGTGGGGGTAGCCATATCTCAGGATTATATCCTTGAGAAATTTCACCGATGTTGCCCCATCACATTTCCTGATTGGCTTCACTTCGATCCATTTGGTGAATTTGTCGACCATAACTAGGATATGAGTCATTCCTCCTTTAGCCGGCTTAAATGGCCCTACCATGTCTAGGCACCATACAGCAAATGGCCAAGTAATGGGGATAGTTTTGAGTTCTGACATTGGTAGATGAGTTTTCATGGCGTATCTCTAACAACCATTGCATTTTCTCACCAAATCTTCTGCTTGCTCCAAAGCACTTGGCTAATAAAATCCATGCCGGAAAGCTTTTGCCACTAATGCTCTTGAAGATGCGTGGTGACCACATTCTCCTTGGTGGATATCTCGAAGTATGTCAAGTCCTTTCTCCAGGTCAACGCACTGTTGTAGTACTGTGGTTACACTCCTGTTGTATAGTTCGACATTGATAATGGTATAGGCCTTTGCCCTTCTCTGGATCTGCCTTGAGAGTGTCTCATCACCTAGCAAGATTCCCTCTTTCAGGAAGTCAAATATTGGCTTGGCCCAAGTGAGTATAGTTCATATTGAGAAAGGTTCCTTGTCAATTTCCATTGCATCCACCGACATAACTCACTCCGGGGTTGGCTGACCAGTCCCCAGGTTTGCTAAGGCAGTCCCCGGGTTTGCCAAAGCAGTCCCCGGGTTTGCAGAGGTGCCTCCCCAATCTACTTACATTGGTGCGGCCTCTGACCTGGAGAATGTCGGGATATAAATTGATTCAGATTCGAGCGATGGAGTAATAGATGGTTTTTCTAAGTGTTCCAAGGCAACATTTGGTGGGATTGGTTGCCGGGATGAGCCCAACTTAGACAGTATGTCGGCTGCCTCGTTTTCAATCCGAGGTATGTGGTGGAATTCACATCCTTCGAAGAATCTGCTTATCTTTTGCACATGAAATCTGTAAAGGGCCATATTTGCATCCAAGGCGTCCCAATTGCCAGATACTTGTTGCACCACCAAATCTGAGTCTCCAAAGCATTGTATCTGACGTATCCCCACTTTCTTTGCTACTTTGAGACCATGTACCAGTGCTTCATATTCCGCGACATTATTTGAGGCACTAAAGTGGATTTGGAGGACATATTTCAATTGATCCTTTTTGGGCGAGGTAAGCACTACCCCGGCGCCCAGCCCTTCTTTCAATTTTGATCCGTCAAAATGCATTCTCCATTAGTTTGAGTCCAGCAGTGGCGACTCGTATTGCATCTCGGCCTAGTCCACAAAGAAATCCGCCACAGCTTGTGATGCGATCGCATCCCTTCTGTCAAACTATGGTGCGTACGAGGCTAGCTCAATTGCCCACTTTGCTATCCGGACACTTGCATCTTTTTTACTCATAATCTCTGACATAGGTGCCTCGCATATCACCTTGATGGGGTGTTCCTCAAAGTAATGTTTGAGTTTTTTTGCCGACATATACACGCCATACACCATCTTTTGATAGTGTGGGTAATTCTATTTTGAAGCAGACAATACCTCGCTCAGATAATACACTGGCCTTTGAACTGACTTTCCTTCCTCTTCGCGCTCCACTACGATTACTGCACTTACGACTCGGTTGGTCGCGGCTACATAGAGCAACATTGGCTCCTTGGTAGTGGCGCTGCTAGGATTGGTGCAGTAGATAGCATCTTTTTCAATTCTCAAAATGCGCCATCCACTTGTGGCGCATGTGAATTTGTCTACCTTTTTCATTAACTGGTAGAGGGGCAAAGCCTTCTCTCCCAGCCAACATATGAACCGGCTTAACAATGCCAGGCAACCAGTGAACTTCTGCACATCGTTAAGACATTTTGGCAGTTCCATTCTCTCTATGGCCCGGATTTTCGTCGGGTTAACTTCAATTCCTCGGCTAGACACTAGAAAACCGAGCAACTTTCCTGCAGGCACACCAAAAGTGCATTTCTCTGGGTTAAGCTTCATTCGGAACCGTCTCAAGTTCGCGAATGTCTGCCAGATGTCGTCAAGGAGCGTATTGCTTTCCTTAGTTTTTATCACCACATCATCCACATAAACTTGCACGTTTCAACCTATCTGGTCATGTAAACATTTTTGCATGCATCGCTGGTACGTTGCTCCAGCATTACGTAATCCAAATGGCATAGTGCGATAGCAATAAGACCCGCACGGGGTAATAAACGCAGTCTTTATTTGATCATCCGGGTTTAGGGGTATCTGGTGGAAACCAGAATACGCATCAATGAAAGATAACAGTTCACATTCGGCAGTTGAGTCTATGACTTGATCTATTCTAGGGAGTGGGAATGGATCTTTAGGACACGCCTTATTCAGGTTCGTGTAATCAATGCACATGCGCCATACCACGGCCACGTTCGGATCATCCTTCTTCTTTTCCATAAGCACCGGATTAGAGAGCCAATCCGGATAGAGTACTTCCATGATAAACCCAGCTGCAAGGAGCCTAGCTATCTCATCCCCAATGACTTTTCTTCTGTCCTCGATGAAACGCTGGAGAGGCTGCTTCACCGGCTTTGCACCGAGTCTTACGTTCAAAGAGTGCTCGGCCAACTCCCTCGGCACACCTTGTAGATCATGTGTGGACCAAGCAAAGATATCATGATTCTCATGGAGGAAGTTGACAAGCTTGCTTTCCTATTTGTTGCTTAACCCGGCACCAATGGTTACGGTGTGTTCCGGGAACTGATCATCGATAGGCACTTTCTTTGTATCTTTGGTTGCTTGGAATGACACGCTTCTGTGCGGGTTGGTCAGAGCCAGCATATGCTGCTGCGCGGATTGAGACAATGCCGCCACTTCATGTATCCTCCTTTTTTCCTGAGCTATCACAAGTGACTCGACTAAGTTAGATCTGGCTGAGGCGCACTCGATCGAACACCTGAAGTCCCCTAATACGGTTATCACTCCCCTAGGTCCGGGCAGTTTCATCTTTAAGTAGCTGATGTGAGTACTTGCTATGAACTTGTTCAGCGCGGGCCTGTCGAGTAACGCGTGATAAGCACTCTCCAGATTCACTACTTCGAACTCCAAATTTTCAGTCCGGCAATTATCCCTCGTGCCAAATAACACATCAACCCGGACCTTACCAATTGGCTCACAGGAAATACCCGGTACAATGCCGTGAAAGGTGGTCCTTGTTGCTTGCAGCATGTTCTCTGATATTCCCAACTTATGCATGGTATCCTTGTACATGATATTGATGCTACTGCCATTGTCAATCAGCACTTTGGAGAACCTCACATTAAGATTCGGCCCGATGAGATCCAGGACCAGTGTGTCGGTCCCTGGACTAGGCATGATCTTTGGGTGATCCTTGATACTCCATGTAATCTCCTGGTCTGACCAAGCCATATATCTTACCACTGCTGGCATTACCACATTCACCTCCATATGCCGGTGCTGCAAGCTTTTCCGGTCAGTTTCTTCCATGGTAAACACACAGTAGCTTTGATGATGGTCCTTGTATTCGTTTCGTCTCTCATTTACGTGGTAACCTTGGTCTTGTTGTTGGTTGTTATTCACTTGATGCACAACATCCCTCCTTTCCTGATTTTCATATCTCGGCAGAGGTGGAGGCAAGATTAGTTGCTGTCCATTCCCCCTGTCAGTAATGGCTGCCGTGGTGCCTCATTCCGAGGTGCCTGAGCATTCCCCGAACTGCCATGTTCTAATTTCCTCATCAATTCACACTTCCGGGTTGTATGATTCACCGGACTATTTGGACTTGGCATATGAAACTTGCAAGGTTGATACAGCATAGACTCGAACTTATACCTCGGTCGATCTTTTCGCTCTTGCCATTGCTTTTTCTGCTCCAGATTCCAAGGCTTCTTCCCTTCATTTTTCTGTTGCTAGTTTTGCCCTCCAGTTTTCTGGCGCTAGATGGCGTCGGCATTTGGTTGATCCCGGTCTACCGCTGCCACCTGCTGTGAGTTATATCTGTAATTCGGACGCTCGTCCCTTCTCTTTCCTCGGAAATCATTTCTCCTTGATGACCCGGAGCCATCTCGGTTGTAATATTCCTTGTTTGCCTCGTTTGACATTAGCCAGGATTGGGTTGGATCTCCCAAAGCGTACAAATCTGCGATCCGGATCGTCTCAACCAAAGTGGTTGGCATATCTCGTTGCAATCTTTGCCACAACATACTTCTATATCTGCAGCCCTGGGTGAACCACGCAATTGCTTGTGATTCAATTACCCCCTCGCATGAGTTTCGCACGTTGCACCACCGAGTCAAGAAATCTTGGTCTGGCTCATTCGGTCTCTGCCGGCATAACGCCAGCGTTTGTGGCCTGTTGGGACTCTTGTAAGTGCTCGAGAAATTGCTAACGAATAACTCCTCAAAGTCCAGCCAGCAGTTAACACTTCCTGGTGGCAAGTTGTTTAGCCAAACTCTCGCTGGTCCTTCCAACATTTGAGGTACATACCTCACTGCCCATCTCAAATTTCCAGTTGCAATCTTGACCGCCGTTGCGTAATCAATCAGCCAATCCTATGGTCTGGTACTACCATTGTCGGTCCTGGTTCCTCTGGCCAATTGAAAGTTCGGTACCGGCGGCTCCTTCATGATCCAGGGCCCAAAGCATGCCGGACCAGGAGGACCTTGTACCTTGATTAGCTCCGACCTATAAATTCTGTCAAGCTTCAGCCTCACATCATCTGGCTGCAAGTTTCTGATTCCCAGCCTTGACCCAATTATATGGTGCTCCGGTCTGGGGTATCCGTCGTTGATCATAACCGAATATCCATCATTGTATCTTTCCTGATCTGGACAAGCATTCTACTTTTGTGCTGCTTGTCCTGCACTTCTCTCTTACTGAGGTGCATGCTGCTGCTGCTGCCGAGGTACATTTTGTCCTATTCCCACTAGATCACACTGTCCGGCATTGCCGTTGGCAGAGTTTCTTTGACCGGCATTGCCTTGGTCACGGTTATGTCGGCCAGCTTCACCTCGGCTAGTGCTTTGACGATCTTCATCTACTTGCACTGCTTTGCCTTTTCCAGCTCTCACCGGGTCATAGGGGACCATCCATTTGTCTCTTCTCCCAGATTTTACCACCTCTTCTCTCCTGGGGTTGTGACCCAGAGATGATGCGGCTCCGCCAGATTTCACCGGGTTATTTCTAGCCGAATGAACCACGTGTGATGCTCCCGATGGTGCCGAGTTTGCTTTGTTTATCTCTTCATTTTGCTGGAAAGCGACCCTCAGCAAGTGGTTCACCCTCTCTTGTTGCCTTTGCCAGGCCTCTCCAGTTACACCTTCTAACTCAGACGTAGCCGCATTTGCTGCCCTGAGGTTCTTTGCCGAGGTACTATACCTATCCAGCCCTCCTGTTACTATCGTGGTTGTCTGACCTGGCCTAGGCTCGTATTCCTTGTCAATCTCAGTAATCAGGTTCCTACCTCGGATTTTTACACCATCTATGCGGTTTGCCTTCACATATTCTCTCAAATTAATGTTCAATGGCTGCTGTAGCTCTGCTACTTTCTTTGCGCCGGCTAACATTTTCTGCCTAGTTTCCTCTAACTCAGCTTGCGCCTTAGCCGGATCTACCACAAGTGTTATAGGCATTGCTAGGCTATCTATTGCTTGCCGGAGCACATTCTCTAGCCTCTCTAGTGGGGGAACCTAGACCTTGTCTGCTTCGGCATGACTTCCAGCTCTGGCGCCGGGCCCTTGCTTGCTCCTGCGTCTGGCGCAGTCATCAGGACCTCAACACTGCTAGTGGGGCGAGTGATACGCACACCACCAGCTGCGCTGAGAGGTGGTTCGCCTCCCTTGACGACGTGTCACGGATGAACCCATGAATCGTCCACGCCGACGTAGATCTTGTGCGCGCCAAGTTTGATGAAGATGCCGTTGCGCGGAGGGGGATGCCTGCCGAAGCTCCCTGCGTTGTCGCTGACGTAGTCCAGCGCTCCAAAGCGTTGAACCAGGCCGGAGATGACGCGCTCACCGGTGTTGGAGATGCTTCCCGTCTGGATTTTCACCCCTGCTAGCACCGCTAGCCCCACGGTGGGCGCCAACTGTCGTGGTGGTGGCACGGCAGATGCCATGGATAGGCTAAAGATGGGGCCAATGAGTGCTAGGGGAATCCAGGGAGGGAAAACGTGGTGATTCCACGCACAGATGTTCTTGTATTTTCTTTACCAATGGTGCATACAAGTGCTCCTCAAGTTGTTCGTGAGAAGGAGACTTTGTATCTTACTCCCCACAACCTAGCCCTAGAGTTCTAACTTAGACAGAGAAAATGATCGATCCGCCTCTATGGAGGCCCCGGTGCTCCTTATATAGGGAAGCCCGGGTTATAAAGTTAGGGCACGTGTGGCAGCATATTCTCCGAATATGCCCCTTGGTTAAAGCTAGATGCTTCTTTATTCCCTTTAACGGCTCGTCCGGGCTTTGGACGTAACCTGCAACGTAATCCTCGCCTTTAAGCGTCACCAGACATGGGCTACGTTAGCCGACATTGCCCGCGTCATCTTGGTCGCCCCTGACCCGCTGGTCCTCCTCTCTGGTTTGCTTTGCTCACGCTACAGCTAACAAAGCCACCTTTTGACCAGCGGGAGATTCCTTCCTTCTCTTGGAAGCCATATGATAGTCCGACTTACACGTGGCTAACCCCGCTATGAGGGTACCTGCATAATAGACAGACAAACATGGTTGGCATATATTTTATGCCGGCTGGGCTAAGGCTAGGGAGATGCTCCATGGGCCGGTCACTCCGTGGTTTGGCCTGTCTTGAGGTGACCCGGTCAGCACTTGCTTTGACCATGCCGTACCTTGGCTAACTCGGCCTTTATACCCCGGAGTTACCCTACCCGGGGGTATCCCCCAACAAAATTTAAAAAAAGCTAAAGTCGTAAAGTCAGTACGGACGGGCAGTACGGGCGGAACCCGCCCCTACCACTTAGTCGGTTGACTATTTACCGACTTCAGCACCGCATGCTTTTGGAAACGACCCGGTACGGGCGCGTCGTACAGGCGTCCGCCCGTACCAGTTGGTCGTTACGATCGCAATTTTTTCTATTGCGCTTACTTGTTTCCATACTTGTTACGATTCTTTTCTTGGGCGACCCTTATCCTTCCAATACGAGTTTCTCCCTGCTTCTGACCCTTAATAAGCCTCTTTACAGATCCCCCTCTCTCTTATATCAACATATCTAATCTACTTGATGTGCTACCGAGTTCAAGGCAAAGGCAAGCCTCTAAACCTCATGTCTCCTTCATGGGATAGCTTCCAGACCTCCTCCATTGAAGTTGATGATCATGAAGCTCAAGGCCTAAGCCCGAATAACAAGCGGTACACCTATGATTCTGATGATGATTCTGACAACGAGGAGTCCAGGACCTTCATGGAGCAATCGAAGAGGGGATGCAAGCAGCTGGACTATCTGGCTATGGTGAAGCCTGAGGATGAGGAAGAAGCCAAGAAACCTCATGGTAAGGGGTGCACGGAGTTTCTCAAGTTCATCGCCTTCAACTACTCCTCACCAAAGCGTAAGAAAGCTAACCGTCCTGATGCAGGAACTTATCAGGAGACTATGGCACATACCTCAACAACAAATAAGATCACCATGAACGCGCGCATGAGCGTGAAGCCACAAGAGGATTAGGGGTTCAACCTTCTAGATGTGCCATTCAGCATGCACTCCTAGACACTGAATACCATCTTCACAAGATAGAGAAGTACCAGAAAGAAGAGCTCATCCACAGGGAGATCATGCACAAGCGTCTTTTGGATCTTGAAGGCAAGAAGGAACTCAATTCCGTGATGAGCAAGGTTGCTGGTGGGATGTTCCTCTTGCATTCGGATCTACAGAAGTGTCTTCGACACATATCTGCCCTAGAAGAGACAAACAAGAAGCTTCGTGCAGTGGTCTCCAACAAAACTACTTCACCATGATAGACGCCATGGTACCAAATAATCGCAAGGGATTATTTGATCCACCTGGCTTGATTCCAAGCTTGGGGGATCTGTGAGAGCCTTGTAATCTATCTTACAGTTTTTAGCATGTTTACTTTTCTACACACATGTTAGACTTTCATTACCTAATTTGCATTAGTTGCATCAACTTCGAGCTCCCTTTGTTCAAGAGAAGATTTATATCCGTTGAGTTGTGAGACTTTATGATAATTGAAGTTGTGTTTGATTCATGATTATTATATTAGATGATTGAACTAGGTTGAGTGTTATGATACTTATACATCTGTCATGATTTTAGGGACTTCCACACCGATGAAAGTATTGATTAAGTTATGAGAAGAAAAATTCTGGTAGCATATTATAATTAAGAGTTTTTGAAAGCCATTGAAGTAGTGAGCATGATCCAATAGCTGTACTGAAATAAAAAGAGGAAGGGGAGAAAGTAAAAATATAGACTTATATTTATTGAAAGAGAAAGAAGAGAGAAGCTATCAAAAGAATCAAACATAGAAGAAAAAGAATGATCATGAATCTTCATTACTAAACTTAGTGCTCTACATCTCCTAAACTTTGTGATTATATGATATGTTGAATCACTAGCAGCTTCTTATGATTTCATTACTACTAGAAAAGGTGTGGAAGCCTCTAAGTTATGTAATGTGTAAGGGTATAGTAATACCCCCGAAGTATCTCTACATCTGATGTTGTATTCCTGTTTCAATTTCTGCCTCATTTATTGTAATGACTCGTGTCTCATGAACATGATGATCTTGTCCATAAGCCACCATCTTGCTTGGGTACGAGCAAGAAACTAGCTTGGGGGAGTTGATGAGTCCAAAATTGAAGCATATTTACCTTTTGTTTTTTCATAAATAGAGTAGGGATCTTTGTATTTCACTGCGTTTGCACGCACCATTTTGTTCTTGTTTTAACAGGATCTCAAATCATTGAGTCTTATATTAACATATTAATTGGAACTGTCATATTGTGTAATTATGTCATATTTCTAAGTGATAAAAGTCATTTTATGGATTTACCTTCACACCTGGGAGAATACCAAGCGAGGAGGAGCAATCATTGCCGATAACGACCGGTGGTATGGGCGGAGCCTTCCCGTACTGTCCGCCTGTACCAAGTGTCAGCATGATCGCCTCGTCAAATACTTTCTCCTGGCAAAGACGAGAGAGAAATCCGACATTCACAGCCACCAGAAACCATGAAAAACCACATCTGAAAGGGATCTGAAGGAGGAACTTGGCTGGTGTCAGGGGGATGATCCCCGGGTACCCCATCCGAATAAGAAACAGGACAGTCGGATCGCGTTCGGCTGACCATATGCAGCCGGACAGGACAGGGCGGGCCGGCTATCACCCAGTAGCTGGATCAGCAAGAGACAGCCACATACGACGACGTAGCCAGACCCAATCAGAGAGACAGGACGACGTGCGTATCAGTGCACGGTACGCCCCATACGATGACAAGACAGGCAACCACCTGCCCATACCGAAGACTTTGCGCGGGTGACGCTGGAACAGTAGCCTGTGCTGACGACGGGCTCGCACGGTGTCCACTGTACCTATGATAGCCATACCGCTCATACACCGACAAGACAAGCCATGCTGGACACTGTAGATGACTAGTCGGTTGGGACCCGCCTGTGGGACCTGCCAGTCGGACTAGCCAGCGAGACCTTTGCCTCTCTGCCTATATAAAGAGAGGCAAGGCCTCAGTAGAAAGGGTTGGTCTCAGTGCATTTAAGGCAGTAGCTAGAGAATACAGCTCGAGGAGCACCTGTAGTTCGTATATCCCACATAGACACATCAGGCAGGAGTAGGGGCTTCACCTCACCACGAGGGCCCCAAACCTGGGTACTTCTTGCATCCCGCTACGCTCGCTTGTATCCAATCTCGCCTGCGAACGCCGTCGATAGCTTCCCTGCTAGTCCCTACACCTCTATCTAACCTCCTCAGGTACTGTCGTTCCCAATACAACGACAGTTGGCGCCCATCGTGGGGCAGATGGCTTTGACCGGAGTCATGTTCCGCACGGGACCCCGCACTTCAGCCGGTGAGCGCGTGGCCTCCGGCCTGGTGCTCACGCTTGGCAAGTTCGACTGCATCATCGACAACGCCTCCTGCTTCGCCGGAACTTCCTTCCCAGCGAACGGCACCGTCCTGCTATTCGGCGATCTCCCCATCTACATCGCGATCGTCCCAGAGCGTTTCCCTAGGGAAATCGTCTTTGTCGCGGGGTCGTCGTGCTCAGACAGCAGCACCTCCGCCGCGCCTCGCGGCGTGGAGGTCATGATGGCCGGATCTAGCTCGCATCCCCGCCAGCCGCGGGAGCGAGGCGCGGACGAGGTCAGAACTTCCGCTCCCCCGCGGCCTCGGAACCCGGTGGAGGATGCCATTGATCGGCTCCTGACGCCGGTTAACCTCGGGGACAACCCGGAGGAAGCGGAGGCCAACTTTACCATGGAGAGACAGATCCTCCTCCAGGAGGCCATGGAACTGGCAGCAGCCCGCAAGCAACTTGAGATCGCTAGGCACGAGTACGACCGTGCGCACGGCCTCACTCCGGCTACCGTGGAGCCGAGCCGGCGTGGCCAGGTACGGTGTTGGGGCGGTGAGCTAGGCGGTAGGATGGAGAAGGACGGGGAACCGGATCCCGCGCCTGCCCTCACACGGACCACCTATAGCACGCCCATCAAGAACCTACGTGCGGCGCGAGCCGCAGCAGAAGAACTACCCAGCCTGGAGGGCGAGGAGCGAGCCCGCCAGCATGCTCGTGTCCAGGAGCTCCTCCGCGTCCCGGACGAGCATGCCGGCGCCAACCGGCAGACGCAGAAGGATCTTAGCTACTCCAGAGGAAGCAAGCTACCTACCAACAGCAGGGGCGCGCCGCGATACACCCAGCAGGCATCCTCCCCTCAGCCGCCCAGGGCCCGTAGCAGGCGTCGCAGCTCTGGAAACAGGGGCCAGCCGTGCCAGGAGCAGACGGTGAACAGCAACCCGCCACCTCCCCCTCCGCCATCCGAAGCGCCCAGACCAGCCGGTTCCCGTCTCTCGGGTCGGGTGGGAGCGCCCAACCCGGATTGTCCGGATGCCCGTGACCGCATCGAGCTCCTCGCTCAAGCGCGCGTCACGGAGGAGGAAGATTCTACCGGTCCGGTTTGTTTCGTGCCCCGCATCCGGAACGAGCTGTTTCTGGATAAATTATCCCTGCCCAGGGACACCCCCAAGTATGACAGCAGCATGAAACCGGAAGACTGGCTGACCGACTACCTACCAACAGCATCAACGCCTGGCCTGACTTCGAGAAGGTGTTCGTCCGCAACTTCAGCGGCACGTACAAACGTCCAGGGCGCCCGCGCGACCTGGCCTTGTGCGTCCAGGGCGACCGCGAGACCGACCGCGAGTACCTCGCCAAGTGGACGGAGCTCCGCAACACTTGCGAGGGCATCATGGAAAGCCAAGCCATCAGCTTCTTCATCGAAGGATGCCGAGAGGGCACCATGCTTCACCACCGGCTACTGTGCGACGAGCCAAAAACCATGGCGAAACTAATGACGGTCGTGGACCAGTACGCCATGGAGGATGCCGCCATGAAGAAGCCCCTCCGAGTGAACGCGGACGGTCGTCCGACTCCCACGGAGCCGGCTCGCGACCGTCCGAGCAATCCGGCTGGTAAAGATGGATCCTCCAGACGCCACGGCAATGACAACCGGTTCCATGGGGACCGCCAGGCCGGCAAACAGAAGCCTCGCTACCACGCGCGGTAGGTCAATGCTGTGGAGGGTGCGCCCGACGCACCGGCTAATGATGCAAGGAGGCAGAAGCCCCGGCTCACCTTCGACCAGATGATTGACGGCCCATGCAAGCGGCATAGCGGTCCCTTCAAACCGGCTACGCACACCACCCGGAACTGCAGCTGGACCCGCCAGCTAAAGGACTAGGGCAACCAGCCTCGTCTCCTGCCTCCCCCACCGGGTGGACCCCCACCACCGGCTTGGGTAGCCGGTAATGATGGAAACGGCGGCAATGGCGGCAACATCAACAATGGCTACCCCTAGCCGCACGCCGCCTACCACATCTTCGAGACGGAGCAGGACGACAAGCACAGCCGCAGGCGACGCTCCAAGGAGGTCAACGCCATCGTTTCTCCGGTCCCCCAGTACCTGAATTGGTCGGAAACCCCCATCACCTCGAGCCGGGCAGATCAGCCTGAGCATCTGCCGACTCCCGGGGGCAACGCCATGGTGCTCGACCCCCTCATCGTCTCCAACGCGCGCACCTGCCGATTCTCGTGCGTCCTCATCGACGGAGGCAGCAGCCTCAACCTCCTCTACCAGTCCTCGCTGGAGAAGCTGGGCATTCGCGAAAGCGACCTGCGCCCGACTACCACGACATTCCACGGCGTACTGTCGGGGCCAACCTGCGCTCCGCTGGGGAAAATCCAGCTGGACGTCATCTTCGGGACCGAGGAGAACTTCCGCCGCGAACCAATCTGGTTCGAAGTGGTAAATCTGACGAGCTCCTACCATGCTCTCCTCGAGCGCCCCGCCCTCGCCAAGTTCATGGCCATCCCCCACTACACGTACCTCAAGACGAAGATGTCGGGACCCCACGGCGTGATCACCGTCGCCGGTTGCTTCAGGCGATCGATGGAGTGCGCCTCAGCCGGTTCCAAACTGGAAGAGGCCCTCATCATAGCCGAGGAAAAACGCGCGATCATGCGCAACATGGCCATGACCCAGCAGGACATTCTGGCTAGCAGCAAACCGGCTGGAGAAGGAGCTTTCTAGCCGGCAAAGGAGACGAAGAGGATCCTGCTCGACCCCTCCGATCCGACTAAGTTCGTCACCATTGGTGCCAGCTTGGACAGCAAATAGGAAGGCGCGCTCGTCGACTTCCTCCGTGAGAATCGGGACATCTTCGCATGGTCTCCCAAAGACATGCCGGGTGTGCCGAGGGAGTTAGCCGAGCACTCACTTCACGTGCGTCCGGATGCCAGGCCGGTCAAGCAACCTCTGCGCCGGTTCGCAGAGGAAAAGAGAAAGATAATCGGTGACGAGATCACCCGGCTCCTTGTAGCCGGGTTCATCATGGAATTGTACCACCCAGACTGGCTGGCGAACCCAGTCTTGGTGTTGAAGAAGAACAAGACCTGGCGCATGTGTATCGAGTACACCAGCCTGAACAAGGCGTGCCCGAAAGACCCCTTCGCCTTGCCCCGTATCGATCAAGTCATCGATTCCACGGCCGGCTGTGATTTGTTGTCTTTTCTAGATTGTTATTCCAGGTACAATCAGATCCGGCTAAACCCGGCTGATCAGATTAAGACATCATTTATCACCCCCTACGGGGCTTTCTGCTATGTAACCATGCCTTTCGGCCTAAAGAACGTAGGCGCCACCTATCAGCGATGTATGCAGAAATGCTTGCACTCGCAGATAGGCCAAAACATGCATGCTTACGTGGATGACGTAGTCATCAAGACCAAGGAAAAGCGAACCCTCCTCGAGGATCTGAGAGAAACATTCGGCAACCTCCGCCAGTACCAGATGAAGCTGAATCCAGAGAAGTGCGTCTTCGGAGTACCATCCGGTGAGCTACTCGGTTTCCTCGTATCACAGCGAGGTATCGAGGCGAATCTGGAGAAGATCGCGACCATCGAGAGGATGCAGCCGCCGAAGAACCTGCTTGGAGTCCAGAAGTTCACCGGATGCCTGGCTTCCCTTAGTCGTTTCGTCAGCCAGCTGGGGAGAAGAAACTCCCATTATACCAATTGATGAAGAAGACGGACAAGTTCTCCTAGACTTCGCAGGCCGACACCGCGTTTCACGACCTCAAGCGCATGCTATCCACAGCACCGGTTCTAGCCACGCCGGCTAGCAAGGAGCCGATGTTGCTCTATATAGCAGCCACCAGCCGGGTCGTCAGCGTCATCCTGGTGGTGGAGCGCCCCGAGGAAGGCAAGGCTCAGCCGGTTCAGAGACCCGTCTACTACATCAGCGAGGTTCTCTCCCTCTCCAAGCAGAACTACCCCCACTACCAAAAGATGTGCTACGGTGTGTACCTGGCATGCTAGAAGCTCAAGCACTACTTCCAGGAGCACCCGATCAAGGTCGTGTGCACTGCACCCCTTTCGGAAATCATCGGCAACAAGGACGCCACCGGCCGAGTCGCCAAGTGGGCCATCGAGCTCGCCGCCTACTCCATCCAGTACGAGCCCCGGCTCACGATCAAGTCGCAGGCGTTGGCGGACTTCCTTGTCGACTGGGCCGAGACCCAGTATCTCCCACCGGTCCCGGATTCAGACCACTGGCGGATGCACTTCGACGGGTCGAAGATGCTCGGGGGCTTGGGAGCCGGCATCGTGCTCACCTCGCCCAAGGGAGACCGGCTGGAGTACGTGTTGCAGATCCACTTCAAGGCCTCCAACAACGTAGCCGAATACGAGGCACTGGTGCACGGGCTCCGGCTGGCTAAGGAGATCGGCGTCAACCGGATCCTGTGCTTCGGTGATTCGGACTTGGTGGTGCAATAGGTGTCCGGGGAATGGGACGCCAGAGATGCAAACATGGCTCTCTACCGGTTCCACATCTAGAAGCTCAGTGCCTCCTTCGACGGGTGTGAATTTCATCATGTCCCCCGTACCAACAACGAGGCAGCCGATGCGCTCTCCAAGATAGGATCCACCAGGCAGGCCATCCTACCGGGGGTCTCCTTGGAGCATCTGCGCAAGCCATCCATCAACCCGTCGCCGGAGTCAGACTCCATCGTCTGGGCGGGAAGCATTCCGGCGGCCGGAGCAGCGGAAACGGAGCCGGCAGAACCACCAAAGAAGAAAACCCGCACCAATTCCGGCCGGGCAGTGCCCTCCGACTCGCAAGACCCGAGGGCTGCCGGCTCGCCTAGTGGCTCGGGGGCTGCCGTCCCGGATATTCCACCAGGACGACCCCCCGACACCCGTTAGCCGGAGAACAGGAGCATCCTCGTCATCCGGGAAGTGCCATCCTAGGCACATCCCTTCATGAACTACATCGCCAACGGAGAACTCCCGGACGACGAGGTAGAGGCCAGGCAAATCCGACGCCGCGCGCATACATACACCATCATAAATGGCGAGCTATACAAGCGCAGTGTATCCGGTATCTTCCAAAGATGTGTCGACATAGACACGGGCTACCAGCTACTCAAGGACATCCATCAGGGTGAGTTTGGGCACCACGCATCGTCAAGGGCGATAGTCGCCAAGGCGTTCCGCCATGGTTTTTATTGGCCCACTGCCCTCGAGGATGCCGAGCAGCTGGTCCGTGCATGCAATGGGTGCTAGCGCTTCGGGCAGCTCAGGCACATGCCAACCTCGGTACTCAAGACCATACCGATCACCTGGCCCTTTGCAGTTTGGGGCCTCGACATGGTCGGGCCCTTCAAGTGAGCCCGCGCGAGAATGACCCACCTGCTGGTAGCGGTGGATAAGTTCACAAAGTGGATCGAGGCCAAGCCTATCCAGAAGCTGGATGGAGTGACGGTTGTTACCTTCTTCACCGACATCATCAACCGCTTCGGCTACCCCAACAGCATCATCACTGATAACGGCACGAACTTCGCTAAGGGGGCCTTCGCCCGGTTCTGCAGCAACAAGGGCATCCAGCTGGACCTAGCCTCCGTTGCACACCCGCAGTCCAACGGGCAAGTCGAACGAGCAAACGGCTTGGTGCTAGCCGGCATCAAACCACGTCTCATCGAGCCGTTGGAGCGGTCACCCGGATGTTGGATTGAAGAACTTCCGGCTGTGCTGTGGAGCCTCCGCACCATACCGAATAGGTTAACCGGCTACATGCCAATCTTCCTGGTCTAGGGATCGGAAGTCGTCCTCTCCGCCGACATCGAGTTTGACTCCCCTCGCAAGCTCCTCTATGACGAGCAAGCCAACAAGGAGGCGCGGGAGGACGGGGTGGATCTCCTGGAGGAGGCCCGCGAGCTGGCCCTGTCCAGATCTGCCTTGTACCAGCAGCGACTACGTCGCTACCATTCAAGCCGGATTTGCCCAGTCGCATTCCGCGAGGGCGACCTGGTTCTTCGGCTGGTGCAAGACACGAAGGGCCTGCACAAGCTATCACCACCCTGGGAGGGCCCCTTCATCATCAGCCGGGCGCTGCCCAACGACTCCTATTACCTCATCAACGCATAGCAGCCGCGCAAGAACAAGATGGACAAATCGGACGAGGAGACCGAACGTCCTTGGAACGCGGCCCTGCTACACCCTTTTTACACCTAGTCGCCAGGCAGTGTATGTATCCCGAAAACCCCATGAATGAAAATGTGGACTCCCATGAGAATCTCGGGGGCTCCTTCAAGAAATGTGTGTGCACCTGTTCTTTGGTTCAAATTTTCCGGCTCCGGCAACCCCTACCCGGGGGCTCGCCGGCTGGCCCGGCCTGTTAAGCCAACAAACCGGCTGAGTAGTGTGCGATGATGTCAGAGGCCCACTCTTCGTCTCAGCTACAGACCGCAACCCGGCTGTCCGGCTAGCAAGAGCAAAAGCCCGAGGCATCCCACACGAAAAACGGGGAAGAGGCGCGACAGATTGGGCGTCCCGGCCCCGCAACTAGCTCGAACCAATCCAGCTGCTAAGCCGCTAGTACCGTGCGTAATATATTGTCAGCTCCCTTTGATTCCGGCTGCAGACCTCAAACCGGCTGCCCGGCAAGGACGCAGCAAAAACAACAGAACACACGAGAAGGCGACTAAGTGTCTAGAAAGGAGCAAGCCAGTTTTCAAAAAAAAACAAGCCGTTTTCCGGCTACGATTTGGCAGACTAACCTATTAACATGTGGACATGTGTGTATGCGTATGTACATTCTTGTCCGACTACCTAGAGTCAGAATTCAGGAGAAGGAAAGAAGATTCGAAGTCCTTGCCTTCATCAAGTGCTCCGAATCTCGAGGGCTACACCCACTGGGTGCGCTCGCGCGCCCCTAGTGGAATCTCGTAATTCCTGACCGACTAAGGGCGTTTAGCCGGCCGTTCGGAGCCCAGGTGAGGGCAAGGGCGGGAGCAAGAAAAGATAAGAAAGATTCGAAGCACCTGGCTACGCCAGCTACTCCGAATCTCTGGGGCTACACCCAGTGGGTGCGCTCGCGTGCCCCCACTGGAATGTTAGTTCCTCCGGCTGAAGGCGTCCAGCCGACGAAAGCGGCCAACTGGGACGAGGCCAGTCGGATAAAGTTAAAAGACTTGGTAGAAATAAGAAAGATTCGAAGCACCTGGCTGCACCAGCTACTCCGAATCTCGGGGGCTACACCCAGTGGGTGCGCTAGCGCGCCCCCACTGGAGGTGCGGGTCGCCCGGTTAAAGGTGTGTAGCCGGACGAAATTAGTCGGGCAAAATACGCAAAAGGAAAGCTCAACACACAAGATTCAAGAATTTCAACGATAATAAACAAAAAGGAGACGAAGCTCCCATAAGTTACCCGGCGTCAAAGACGGCCGGCACAAGCAGACAAAGTTCACAAGTACATAACACAAGACAATTACACCCGGCATCCCGGGGCAGCAGCTAAACGGCATGGCCTTTGCCGTGGGGGAGTTCTTGGCCGGCAGAAGCTGGGGGCGGAGGAGGAGCCGCAGTGCTCGATCCGGCTCCGACGCCGGCAGGCGGCGGCACCAGGGCCTCCACATCGGGAGTACCGATGGACTCCGAGTCGGTGAGCACCTCGTCTAGGTCCACATAGTCGGCGATCTTGATGGCGGACCCGTGAAGCTCCGGATGGGCTTGGCGGATGGCGGCAAGATCAGCTCCGGCACAGAAGCCCCCATCGATCTTCTCGACGCGAGCGTCCTTGTACCAGGAGAGCATCAGTGCCAGGGCCATCTCCGCTCCGGCCCGCGCCGCCAGGTCCTGCAGCCGGTCCACCGCAGCCGGTACGTCTCCCACCTTCGCCGCCAGCTGCGCCATCGTCTCCGGAACAGGAGCCTCCGGCCACACGAAGGACAAGACGTCCCGCGCCGCCTGACGAAGCTTCGCAGCTTCCTCGCCAAGAAGGACGACGAGCTCCTGAGCCGTCGGCTGCGCTCCCGGCCAGTTCTCCTGCAGCCGGTTGTAGGCCAGCAGGTCTATGCCGGGGTAAAAGGCTATCAGAAAAGAGGAGTCAGATCCGGCTATCGGATCCGGAAAGAAAAGAAGACAGAAGAAAGAACTCACCCTTGGCAGTGTGGCCAACCTGCATCAGCTCCTCCACCAGCGCCTTCTCCTTGACCGTTAGCCGTTTTATCTCCTTCTCTTGGTCCTTGTTCTGGGCCTCGAGAAGGGAGAAGGCTTCGGCCCGGCTAGCGAGCGAGGCGTCGCGCTCCTTGACGGTGGCCTCCAAACCGTCTACTCGCGCGTGCCAATCCTTGTTCTGCAGCTACAGAGTGGAGTTGGACCTGCTCAGACGGTCGTTCGCTTTCTTCAAGCGATCGATCTCGTGCTGAGCGCACACGAGGATGGCTGCAACGAAATCGGCTATCAGTAAAAAAAAGAGCAAGACGAATAAAGCAAACTTACTTTAGGAGGTCCCGTTGGCGGCAACAAGCTTCTGCTCCAGGGTCCGGTTCCTGCCGGCTATGGCCTCAAGCAGCCGGATCTCCTTCACCGCCAGCTCGAGCGTGGCGGCAAGATCCGATAGCGAAGCAGCGGAGGAGGCGTCGTCGTCCATGGTGTTGACGGCCAAGGACTCCTTCGCCGCGACCACCACTGTTTGCCACTCCTCCCCGAGCTCCTCGTGGGAGTTGTCGTTGCTAACAATGACGAGCTCCTTGCCGGCAGCCCTCGCGCGCCCGTGGAGGAACCTTCCGGCTGGGAGTGATCCGCTGCCGGCTGGGGACCCTCCGGCTGGGAGGAGGCAGCCGGCTCAGCCTCAGAAGAAGGAGAGGCGCCGGTTGGCTCAGTCGGGGCGCGGGACGGCGACCCGGTTGGCGCCCAAGCCGGGCTCGCGGCTCCGAAAGAAACCAACGCGCTAAGAAGAAGGAGGAAAAGGCAAAAGCAAAATAAGCTAAATTCAGAAAAACAAGAAGGAAGACAAATAGACGGAAGGCACCAAAAGATGGGGGAGAGGAAAAACGTACCCCGGCATGACCGGGGGCGGCCCTTTCTTCCGGCCAAGATGGCTCGGCGGCAGGGTGCTGGACCGGCTCGTCTTGGCAGCCGGCTCCTCCACCGCAGGCCGGCGGGAGCCAGAGCGGCTGGAGCCGCTCCCACCCGCTTCGCGGTCCGTCGTAGAGCGCGTCACCGGCTCCACGGTCGGCCCGGCCTCCTCCTCCTCATGCACCTTCGCGTGCGGGTCGGCGGCCGGCTCGTCGTTCCGGCTGGGGAAGGCGTTGCCGTCCCCATCCAACTCCTCGCTGGACCGCCGAGCGCGCGGCTCGGGCAAGTCTGGCGTGAATACCTTGAGGGGAGCCTCGCCCTCCTCGCGACGGATGCAGGCGAAGATCTGCCAAATGCAAGAAATCAATCAGACAGAACAAGGAGATAACACAGAGGGAATAAGCAAAATTTCCAGCTACGAGAACTTACCCAGGGCGCACGGTTCTCCTGGCTGTAGGGCGCCAGACTAAACTTTCAGTTCTTCGGCAGCCGCTCCTTGCTGATCATCCACAACCACTCCTTCAAGTTGTGGTAGCGGGGATCACGGCGCGACAGCTGGGTCCGGTCCAGCCGGCCCGAGTAGTAGCACATCTTGTGCGCCCGCTGCTGCAGCGGCATCATCAGCCGGGACATCTAGCTAAGAGTGATGTCCCGACCGGTTAGCTGGCAGGTGACAAGGGAGCGCATGCGTGCCAGCATTGCATCCGTCTCCGCCTTGTCGCCGTGGATCTTCAGATCCCAGTTCTGCCGGCTGGACTCGACGTCTTGGAAGGCTGGCAGGTTTATCTGGTCGACGTTGGTGACGTTCTTGACATAGAAGTACGACTGCTGCCATAGCCGTACCGTGTCCTGGAGCAAGAACTTCGGGTAGCCGGATTGGGTGCGGGAGTATATGGAGGCGCCGCCGCAGACGACTAGCGGCCCCTTCGTGTACTGCACCTACGGTCGAACTCATAAGAGCCGGCAGAAGAGCCCGAGATCCGGTTGGATCCCGAGGTAACTCTCGCAGAACGCCATGAAGTGCGCCAGCGTTCCGATTGCGTTGGCGCTGAGGTGGTGGAGGCGGAGGTCGAAGAAGGCCAAGAACGTGAGGAAGAATGGATGCAGCGGCAGCGCGAACCCGCGCGCCAGGTGCGAAAGGAAGATGACGCGTTCCCCCTCCGCCAGATGCGACGACACCTCTCCTACCGGCGCCAACCGCACCGCCACCTCCTCCACCGGCGGGAGGACGCGGGTCGTGCGATACTTCACGATTTGGTCCTCGGTGACGGAGGAGCCGCACCAGGCTCCGCGGTCGGCAACCATTTCTGGCTGAGGGAGAGGAGCGGCAACGGAAGAGTAACGATGGCCCGTAACATCGACGACGGCGAGCGGGCAGCGCAGAGGGCAAGAGCGCAGGAGCAAGAGCACGCGAGGGAGAAGGAGATTGTAGTGGGGGAGCGAAGGAAAAGAACTGCCTCCCCCGCGGCGTCCCTTTAAAGGATCGGAAGGGCAGCCGTCGGCAGGGCCACGTGGCGCGCATCCGGGCAACCCACATCCCAACCGTCGCCTAGATCCCGTGTGCCAGGACAGGATGCGCAGAAGATCCTAGAGCAAGAACCGAAGCGCCGGACAGCAGTTTCCCGAGGCGACGTGCGACGGGACGTTACGCTGCCCGCCGCAGAGCAATGATGGCGCGTGCGCGCGTGGCCGGCGTCAGCACTGACGTCACGGGTAGCGCAACCGCCAGGCTCAGCCGGATGAAAATTTGAAAAGCAAGAAGGAGCGCGCGCACATTTCGCCTAAGGGCGGAATCCACACGCGCTCGGGGGCTAGTGTTAGGGGGATGATCCCCGGGTACCCCATCCGAATAAGAAACAGGACAGTCGGATCGCGTCCGGCTGACCAGATGCAGCCGGACAGGACAGGGCGGGCCGGCTATCACCCAGTAGCCGGATCAGCAAGAGACAGCCGGATACAACGACGTAGCCGGACCCAATCAGAGAGACAGGACGACATGCGTATCAGTGCACGGTACGCCCCACATGATGACAAGACGGGCAACCACCTGCCCATACCGAAGACTTTGAGCGGGTGACGCTGGAACAGTGGCATGTGCTGACGACGGGCTCGCACGGCGTCCACTGTACCTACGACAGCCATACCGCTCATACACCGACAAGACAAGCCATGCTGGACACTATAGATGACTAGTCGGCTGGGACCCGCCTGTGGGGCCCGCCAGTCGGACTAGCCAGCGAGACCTTTGCCTCTCTGCCTATATAAAGAGAGGCAAGGCCTCAGTATAAAGGGTTGGTCTCAGTGCATTTAAGGCAGTAGCTAGAGAATACAGCTCGAGGAGCACCTGTAGTTCGTATATCCCACATAGACAGATCAGGCAGGAGTAGGGGCTTCACCTCACCACGAGGGCCCCGAACCTGGGTACTTCTTGCGTCCCGCTACGCCCGCTTGTATCCAATCCCACATGCGGACGTCGTCGATAGCTTCCCTGCTAGTCCCCACACATCTATCTAACCTCCTCAGGTACTGCCGTTCCCAATACGACGACAGCTGGGGCAAAATCCCAACTTCTTCACGGATCATTGGAGGACAACGCATCATCCCCTTCATCACCAACCACTGCATCATCTCCATTACCACCATTACCCCCATCTCTCATCTATTAGATCTTGTTGTAATTCCAAAATTCAATTGTGGTTTGCATTATATCTATCTCCATACTTTTATCCATTCATTTGATTATGATGATGTTGTTGATTGCTTCCATGTGTGAGTAGTTCCTTTGTTCTTGGGGAGATGGAGAAACCCTAGCACCATTATGAATTCGTAATAAAGATGATCTATTATTGTGTCCATATGACTTGCTTGTCTATGATAGAATTATGATTTGTGTTTGATCTCTCTCTTTAGATGTTATGTGTAGTCGGCCACATATCATTTGCCCTTGAAACTAAAGAGAGGGAGAAATCCTTTGGACGTGTCTTGGGATCGTACCAGGAATGGCCCCATGACATATTGGCGCCGGCTCGTAACCTACATGGTCAAAGGAGGATAAAAGAGAGACTCCCTAAGCTAATTATGATATCCACGGGGAAATCCTTAATTATGGTGGTTTGTATGGGTGACTGCTCTCAGACATCGTAGTGGTTATTTAGAGGTGACCTCACTCTTGGCTCAACAAAGTTGCCTCCTATGAGCCTTGTAGTGAACATCTTATTATGGAGCTGTCTCCTCACATCTCATGACGCAATAAGTATGTTATCTTGATTACAAATAACAATAATACTATGCTAGTGGTGTATCCTACATCCCTGAGAATGTTTTAGCCCTATTGAGTTCAATCACGCTTTCATACAAACTTGTTACTTGTTTCCTTTTAATTGTTTTAATTACTTTCCTACAATCACCCATAAAACTTTCAAACACCCTTTACTTGATATCAAAGGCATCTTATAAATAACCTTTGGTAAATAGTAACAAGGGACATAAAGACCTTTACCAATAGCTCTCTCTAGGTTCGATATCTTTACTTTGAAACTAGCTACAAATGATCTGTGCACTTGTAGTCATCAAAATACAGCAAGAGGAATGCAGTACCCTCCACGCACTAAAGAATGAACAATGACATGTCGGATTGTGAGCACGTGAAGCCGATCAAGGTGATGAAGGTCGCGAAGCGCTGGTACCATGCACGAGGAGCCTGCTTAAGACTGTATAGAGAATGGTTCAGCCGATAGACGTGCTCGGGGCGAGTAGAGTCGATGAAACTGGTGGGTTGACGACTGTAGACGACCTCGACGAGATTGCCGTGGAGAAAGGCGTTCTTAACGTCGAGCTGTCGAGTCTCCCATTTAACGGAGAGCGCGATGGAGAGGACGGCATGGACTGTGGCCGGTTTGACAACCGGACTGAACATCTCATCAAAGTCAACGCATTGCTCCTGAGAGAAATCGCGAAGCACCCATCGTGCTTTATAGCAGTCAAGAGAGCCATCTGGCTTTTGCTTGTGTCGAAAGACCCACTTGCCGGAGACGATGTTGGCGTTCTGAGGAGGAGGCACGAGATCCCAAGTGTCATTGCCGAGGAGAGCGCGATACTCCTCGGTCATATCCTTGATCCAGTTGGGATCCTTGAGTGCCGCATGTGCGGAGGAGGGAACTAGTGAGTACCTATTGACAGAAGTATGCGGGTTAAGCCGCTCATAGGGAGGGATATGTATATCGGAGGTGCTGCGCGTGCGATGCACGGGCGAGGGCGCCAGTGAGGACGGTGCGGAGGGCGCCAGCGAGGGCGGCGCCGTAGGAGTGTGCGGGGCAACCGGAGGAACAACGATAGAAGGAACGTCGTCGAGAATCTCGTAAGTGGCAGCAGAGGGAGGTTGTGGCGAGGCAAGGGGAAATGAGGACGCACTGAGTGGCAAGGTCCATGCAGTGATAACCCTTATGATGAGGTGAATAACCAAGAAAAACACAAGCACTAGACCGGGGCGCGAGTTTATGAGACATAGTGGATGCGATGTTGGGGTAGCAAAGATAACCAAAAACACGAAGAAACGAGTAGTCGGGGTGCGTGTGATGAAAAGCCAAGTATGAGGAGGGTGCTAATGGTTTTGGTGGGGAGGTGATTAAGGATACGAGTTGTGTGCTAAAGAGTTTCAACCCAAAAACGAGGCGGTAAACTAGCTTGAAATAAGAGAGAACGCACGATGTCATTGATTGTATGGATAATACGCTCAGCTTTACCATTTTATTCGGAGGTGTATGGGCACGAGAAGCGAATGTGTATGCCATGTGTGGCGGCAAGGGAGTGGAGTTTGGCATTGTCGAACTCACGACCATTGTCTGTGAACACCCAGATTTTTAAGTCTAGATGCCTATTATGCCGTACATCGCAATCCCAGGAATATCATTTTTGCGAGACATAACGGAATTGGTAGCATAGTACATCATCCATTACAAACCATAATAGTCTTACAAATAGTTGATCTCATGATCAAGTCTTAATACACATCAAATCAGTGGAAGTAAACGTAGTAGCGATTCCATCTTCATTGTCACAGGCAATGCCGACGTTGGGAGATGATCCTAGTTATCGTAGACATCCTGTCATCCGTCCTCCGGATAGTCCTCTTCATAGTTTGGCCATGGGAATATCCAGGGACAAAGCCATGAGTACTTTTAAAGTACTCGCAAACTATCACTAATGTAAGTAAAACAATTATAGTAGGAATCCTAAGCTCTAGGCTTATTTGCAATAAGCTAGTTTTATTTCAGGAGTACTTAGTAGTAAAGACCTATTTTAGTTCTCTAGATTACTCCATTGAGAACCTAGTTTTCAATTCCACAACCCTGTTGTGGTCAAGTCAAAGTCATAGTTCAAGTCATAAGTCATTTTGAAAACATCTGATAACACAACAGTATGGCCATCCAACTATCCATGACCACGGACGCGGCTATTTGAATAGTTTGACA
Source organism: Avena sativa (assembly GCA_916181665.1). Taxonomy (NCBI): domain Eukaryota; kingdom Viridiplantae; phylum Streptophyta; class Magnoliopsida; order Poales; family Poaceae; genus Avena; species Avena sativa. The sequence continues at coordinate 313,894,047 of OV702286.1, forward strand.
CTCTGCAGAGGTGGTACACTTTCACCACAAAATTCGATACATCCGTCAGGGATAGCCCTGAATCATCATACTTGGTATGCGGATAATCAACCCTAACCTTTCAATTACACACCCTAGTATAGGCACATCCCCTATGAGTTTGGCCTCCCAGCCATGGCCATCCGCCATCCCGGGAACTGCATAGGTGGACGTTCATATTCATGAGGCAGCCTCAGCTTAACCTCTTTCCATGAGGAAACCCATACTAAGACATATAAACTTCCAGTTAAGCCCTACCCAAATCAGGTATTGTGGTTGTATGGTAAAGTTGGAATGGTGTCGCATACGAACCCAACTATCCGTTTTTATCAAAGTCAAGGCACATGCCTCATTCAGTATCATCTTCAAATCATTGTGTTTCATAACACATGTCAAAACATTTCAATAGAATGACTCATCATCCCAAGGTTTTCATAATCATTTTCTCTAAGTGTTCCCATCTAAAGTGATCAATATTAGTTTAGCACTAGCAACTATCAATGAGGGTGTCACTATTGAGGGGTGCTAACCAAGTGTAACTACCCAAACCTAGTTCTATGCTTTTGAAGGCATCTATTCTATCTTTCCACTAATCACCAATAATTAACTATTTAAGAAACTTTGATAAGGGGTAAAAGTATAAAGCTTGTAGGTAAAACTTGGGATTGGTATAATCAAGGTTGCATCACAATAGTATGCATAGTCTATCTTTCATAGGTTAACTTGCATAGTGGGGCTTGTATAGTTTAGCTTGCCTTGGTTGGTACAGTTGTCGAAGTTCTCCTCTTCTTCTTCGTAGAAGTCTTCCTCCTCGTAGCCCGGGTTGGTACTAGCGTCTATAAATAAATATGACGTACACAATCACCAAACAATACTTAGCTACTTATATTTAGCACACAAAGGTTCACACTAGATGGTCTAGTATCATCTCAATCACTACATGAAATATTGACATAGCCTTGTTTATCTTGTTTTAGAAATGCAATTTCTACTCATTGAAAAATGCTTAAGATTTAATATTCTCCAATTATGAAATATGGGATCATGCTTAAGATTTAATATTCTCCAATTATGAAATATGGGATCATGTTTACACATGTCATCACCATATATTCCAATACTTGGGAATGTGATTTAAAGTGGATGGCATATATTACAAAGTTTAATTTGCTATTTAATAGGATAAAAAAGTCTAGAAATGACTATATAGCCATTCTTTTAATACTAGCCCAAGACTACTTCATGTAAAGCTAAATATTTTTACATATTCAGATAGATCATGGCAAATGTGATTTTGACAATTGGAATCAACTCAAAATCATTTATGGTTGATTTTTGAAAAATGTTTGAAGTTGGAAAAGTCTCTGCCTTGCCATTTTTGTGGTGGGTGATCTATAATTCCAAAGAGTTTGAATCCAATGGGAATGTTTAGATATTTTCATTACCTTTCTAACAAAATTTGAATCATGCAATTTGGTCTAGTAAATCTCCTTGAATTCAATTTTAAAATCAACTACAGAATAGGGTTTTGGAAAAAAAGAAAAAAAATCTAAATTTGAATTGTTGGGCGTGCACGGGAACGATACTAGGCCGGCCCAACTACACAGCGCGCGCGCAGTGGGCTGCACTGGCGTAGGCCCCACCTATCAGTGGCTATTCTAACGTGAAGCGGTATCAGCTAATCTGGGCCGCACGATTAGAGCGCGATCAACGGCTCAGCGTCATCGTCTCTGTCGCACGACGCGCGGGGGATTTCAACCCTAGTTCTACGGTCGGGGTCGTCAAGCGCTTACCAAGGCTCCAGCTAGGTCCGACAATGGGGGCGAACGAACTGGTAGATGACGGCAGTTCGATTGGTGGTCGCGGCAGCTCCTAGGGCGGCTCCTAGCGCTGGTTCCCTTCCTCCTCTGCAGCGGCGGGCTCCGGTGAAATTCCGGCGCTGCGCTGCTCGTCTTGCTCCGAGGATGGGTCAGAGGGGTTTCTAGGGGAGAGGTGAGTCGAGTGGTGTGCGTTTTGAGGCTAGGGGCGGGGTCTATTTATACCCCGGCGAGGGAGCAGTGGGGCATGGCTCGGGCTCGTCGGCGATGTTGCTACAGGATGCTATCGACATGGCTGAGGGTATAGGTCGATGCGGTGCTCTTCGGTGATCGTCATGCGCATAGTGGCACGACGAGGCGCAGTCTTAATAGGACAGGGACGTCCATGCTCTGCTTGGGTACCGTGGGCGTTTGTCATGGTGTACGGTGGTCACGGGGCGCGCGAGGTCAAGCGGGCGTGTATGGGAGGTCACTGGCGTCGAAGCGAGGAGAGAGCAAGGCGCGGGATGGTTGCGCAGGAACGGCTCGGCACTCTGGCGTGCACTCGGCATGGCAGAGAGATAAATGGGCGCAGTGGTGCTGCCATCTCCACTGGATGTCGTTGGCCGAGGCATACGCTGGTGGGTGCGGTGAGGTCACGCCTATCTCCTAGTGGTCGTGGACGAGGGCCGCGAGTCTTGTGGCGTCGTGTCCATGTCCGGCCGGCATGGCATGGTCGGGTACCACTTTGCACTGGTCATTTGGTCGAGTGAGAGAGGCTCAATTGCATGGGCTGGTACTGGGGTGATCGTTGCCGAGTAGTGGAGGCTGGGTCGAGTACCAGGATGATCACAAGATTGATCAAAATAGTGTATAGTTGGTATATCTGTACTGTGCCTGCTAAGTGCTCGATCAAATGGCCGCATGAAAGAATTATTCTAAATTTCAAATTATATTTGGTGGGTTGTTTGATCATATGCTTAGGAGTCTCTGGTTGCAAGGATTGGTCAAGTGGAGAAAGTTTTTATGGTTTTTGAAAATGGCTATCTTGATACATACACTAGATTCAATTTTCAAAATTCCCTCAAATGGATTTGAAAATGTTCTAGTGAGTTTTGAAAGTTTACATGTGTTCAGTGTCACTTGGTCTAGCAAGGGGAGAAAAGAAATGGAATTGTTTCTGTTTGAAATCATTTACTAGAGATGCCCAAAGTGGGCTAGGTGTTAACTTTGGCAAAAATGACCATTAGGTCATATGCTTTATATATTGAGTTTCTTTTGATTTGACTTGGTTTGGATTTGACCTAGATGATCTTGCTTTGATTCTTAAACTAGTCCTCATCATATATAACAAACAAACAGGGCATGTCATGCATTCATACATCATTAACAACACACACATGCATTCATAAGGGTTTAAGATTAAAAGTTTTTGTTAACCCTAATTTTGGTTAATTGGAAATTGATATACTTCTTTTAATATTTTTGAGATGTTACATTGTCACACTGTATGGACGCAAGAGGCAATTTAAAATGTGTATGAGCGAACACGCGAAAAGAGGCGAGCGCGGTGTAGGCATCGGATTTTAGGCGAAGAGGGATGGTCCACAAAAAAAGAGTAAATATTTAAAACCAGAAATACTCAAGGCCGGAGATGTCCAAACATCACAGTGAATTAACTCAACAGGACGAGTGGTTTTAGTCGTGGAAAAAGAAAAAGACAAACATACATGGCGTCCAAGTTGACATGCATGACAAAGAGTACTATGAGAGACTTGTTGATGGGTTCATAGCATGGAAAATAAAAAAATTCTACCGCAAGAACGAACAAAACCCAGATCTAATCTAGATAAAAGCCAAGATCTAATCTATTAGACATGTGAAACGAGATAGATCTGTACTAACCCTCGTAGATCCGAAAGCGTTACGATATTGGATCTCGGGGTTGATGTAGTCGATCACTTGCTGATCTCAAGATCGTGTGGACGATCCTTCCGGCGCCGCGTTCCGGCAGCGCTTCCGCAGTCGGTCACACGTGCGGAGTCGAAGCAGACCTTCCTCTCCCCGTTCCAGCGAGCAGCGGAGGTAATAGATCTTCTCCACTGAATCCCAGCAGCACGACGGTGTGGTGGTGGTGGAGTAGAGAATTCTACAGGTCTTCGCCTAAGCCTGAGCAGAGGGAAGGAGGAGGAGAGAGGCGGCGGCTAGGGCTTGGAGTGGAGGGGGCAAGGGGGTGGCGCCCCCACCCCTCTATTTAAAGGAGGGAGGCGCCATGGGAGGGGGAGTCCTAGTAGGACTCCCCTCCCTTCCTTGGCCGGCGGATTGGGAGGGGGGAGGAGTCCTCCTCCCCCATGACTCCTTGTCTTGCCCCACAAGGACTCCTTGATCCTTTCTTGGTTTTCAAGCAAACTCCAAGAAATCTCCTAGAATCTTCCGGAACATTCCAAAACCTTCTAGAATCCCCATACAAATACTCCGGAACATTTCCTAACTTAGAAAATGATCCCCAATATATGAATCTTATTCTCCGGACAATTACGGATCTCCTCGTGATGTCCCGGATCCAATCCGAGACTCCAAACAACATTCGGTCTCCAACGCATATTCCATATCTACTTCAAACAACTTCGAACCTTAAGTGTGTCACCCTACGGTTCGTGAATATGCAGACATGATGGAGACACATCTCCGATCAATAACCATCAGCGGGATCTGGAGATCCATAACGGCTCCCACATACTCAACGATGACTTCGTGATCGATAGAACCATTCCAATTCCCTTTGTCATGCGATATTCTACTTATCCGAGGTTTGATCGTCGGTATCTCCATACCTAGTTCTACCTCATTACTGATAAGTACTCTTTACTCGTTCCATGTTATGTCATCCCTTGTGACCTAGTCACATGCTTGCAAGCTAACTAGATGACATTCCACCGAGAGGGCCCAGAGCATATCTATCCGTCATATGGATGGACAAATCCCAATCTTGGTCCATGCGCTTCAACACATACTTTCAGAATACCCAATGACACCTTTATAACCACCCAGTTACGAAGCGGTGTTTGATGTCATCAAAGTACCCATCCGGTGATGGTGATTAACATAACCTCATGGTCGAAGGATTAGGTTACTATGCATTTGAAAGCTTATAGCAATACGAACTTAATGACTTGATCTTATGCTACGCTTACTATGGGTGTGTGTCCATCACATCATTCTCCTAATGATATAACCTTGTTATTAATGACATCCAATGTCCATGATCAGGAAACCATGATCATCATTTAATCCACAAGAGGCTTACTAGGGACTCTTTTATGTTTACAAAACACACATGTATCAGTGTTTCCTTATAATACAATTATAGCATGGGATGTAAACATTCATCATAAACACAAAGATATAATAATAACCACTTTTATTATTGCCTCTTGGGCATATCTCCAACAGTCTCCCACTTGCATTAGAGTCAATAATCTAGATTACATGGTAATATACCTAACACCCATGGCGTTCTGGTGTTGGTCATGCTTTGCTCTAGGGAGAGGTTTAGTCAACGGATCTGCCACATTCAGATCAGTGTGTACTTTGCAAATCTTTATGTCACCATCTCGGACATACTCGCGAATAGCATGGAAACGTAGCTTGATGTGCTTCAGCTTGCTATGTGACCTTGGCTCCTGTGCATTAGCTATGGCACCTGTGTTGTCATAGTAGATGGCCATCAGGTCCAACGCACTGGGAACCACGCCAAGTTCAGTAATGAACTCCTTCATCCATATGGCTTCTTGTGCAGCCTCCGAAGCAGCTATGTATTCCGATTCAGTTGAAGATTTCGCCACAACGCTTTGCTTGGCACTCCTCCAGCTCACTGCAGCACCATTCAAAATAAATACGTATCCAGACTGTGACTTCGAGTCATCTGGATCGGTGTTCCAACTAGCATCAGTGTAACCGTTTACAACAAGCTGTTCATCACCTCCATAAGAAAGAACCATATCCTTAGTCCTATTCAGGTACTTTAGGATATTCTTGACCGCTGTCCAGTGCTCCATTCCAGGATCACTTTGATATCTGCTAGTCAAACTAACAGCATGTGCTATATCCGGTCTTGTACATAGCATGGCATACATGATAGAACCTATGGCCGAGGCATAGGGAATATTATTCATCTTTTCTCTATCTTCTGCCGTAGCCGGACTTTGAGTCTTACTCAAGGTCTTACCTGACAACATGGGCACGAACCCCTTCTTGCTCTCTTCCATTCTAAACTTCTTTAGAACTTTGTCTAGGTATGTACTTTGTGAAAGCGCTATTAGGCGTCTTGATCTATCTCTATAAATCTTGATGCCTAGAATATATGCCGCTTCGCCAAGATCCTTCATTGAAAAACTATTATTCAAATAGGTTTTGACGCTATTAAGAAGTTCTATATCATTCCCAATCAACAATATGTCATCTACATATAGTACTAGGAATGCTACAGAGCTCCCACTCACTTTCTTGTAAATACAAGCTTCTCTATAAGTTTGTATAAATCCAAAGTTTTTGATTACTTTATCAAAACGTTGATTCCAACTCCGGGATGCTTGCTTCAGTCCATAAATGGAGCGCTGAAGTTTGCATACCTTGTCAGCATCACTAGGATCGACAAAACCCTTGGGTTTACCATATACAACTCTTCCTCAATGTCACCATTAAGGAACGCCGTTTTGACATCCATCTGCCAAATTTCATAATCGAAATATGCAGCGATTGCTAACAAAATCCTCACGGACTTTAGATTCGCTACTGGTGAGAAAGTCTCATCGTAGTCAACTCCTTGAATTTGTCGGAACCCTTTCGCGACAAGTCGAGCTTTATAGATGGTAACATTACCATCAGCATCTGTTTTTCTTTTGAAAATCCATTTGTTCTCGACAGCCTTACGGCCACCCGGTAAGTCCACCAAAGTCCATACTTGGTTTTCGTACATGGATCCCATTTTGGATTTCATGGCTTCTAGCCATTTGTCGGAATCTGGGCTCACCATAGCTTCTTCATACGTCGCAGGGTCATCACTGTTGTCCACCAACATGACGTTCAAGGCAGAGTCATACCAATCAGGAGTGGTACGAACCCTCGTTGACCTGCGAGGTTCTGCAGTAACTTCGTTCGAAGTTTCATGATCACCATCATTAGCTTCCTCTCCAATTGGTGCAGGCGGCACAAAAACATCTTCTGGTGCTGCGCTACTCTCAACTCCGAGAGAAGGTTCAATAACCTCGTCGAGTTCTACTTTCCTTCCAGTCACTTCTTTCGAGAGAAACTCCTTCTCAAGAAAGGATCCATTCTTGGCAACGAAAACTTTGCCTTCGGATCTATGATAGAAGGTATACCCAATTGTTTCTTTAGGGTATCCTATGAAGACGCATTTCTCCGCTTTGGGTTCAAGCTTATCAGGTTGTAACTTCTTTACATACGCTTCGCAACCCCAAACTTTAAGGAACGACAACTTAGGTTTCTTACCAAACCACAATTCGTACGGTGTCGTTTCAACGGATTTAGATGGTGCCCTATTTAAAGTGAATGCGGCTATCTCTAATGCATAGCCCCAAAATGATAGCGGTAAATCCGTAAGAGACATCATAGACCGAACCATATCTAAGAGAGTTCGATTACGACGTTCGGACACACCATTACGCTGTGGTGTTCCCGGCGGTGTCAACTGCGAAAGTATTCCACATTTCTTTAAATGCATGCCAAACTCATAACTCAGATATTCACCTCCGTGGTCAGAATGCAGAAACTTAATTTTCTTGTTACGATGATTTTCCACTTCACTTTGAAATTCCTTAAACTTCTCGAAAGTTTCGGACTTATGTTTCATAAAGTAGATATACCCATATCTACTCAAGTCATCGGTGAAAGTGAGAACATAACGATATCCTACACTCATTGGACCGCACACATCGGTATGTATTATTTCCAATAAGTTTGTAGCTCGCTCCATTATTCCAGAGAATGGAGTCTTAGTCATTTTTCCCATTAGACATGCTTCGCATCTTTCAAGTGATTCAAGAAGTCCATCAGAATGGAGTTTATTCATACGCTTCACTCCAATGTGACCAAGACGACAGTGCCACATGTATGTAGAATTATCATTCAATTTTATTCGTTTAGCATCTATGTTGTGAACATGTGTATCACTACTATCGAGATTCAATAAGAATAAACCATTTATCTCAGGTGCATTACCATAAAAGATATTACTCATATAAATCAAACAACCTTTATTCTCAGACTTAAAAGAGTAACCGTCTCGCAATAAACAAGATCCGGATATAATGTTCATGCTTAACGCAGGCACCAAATAACAATTTATTTAAATTTAGAACTAATCCCGAAGGTAGATGTAGAGGGAGCGTGCCGACGGCGATCACATCAACCTTGGAGCCATTTCCAACGCGCATCGTCACCTTGTCTCTCGCCAGTCTTCGTTTATTCCGCAGCTCCTGTTTCAAGTTACAAATATGAGCAACCGAACCAGTATCAAATACCCAAGCACTACTACGACTACTAGTAAGATACACATCAATAACATGTATATTGAATATACCTTTCTTCTTGATGTTGCCGTTCTTCAGATCTGCCAGGTACTTGGGGCAGTTACGCTTCCAGTGACCAGCACCCTTGCAGTAGAAGCACTCAGTTTTAGGCTTAGGACCAGCCTTGGGCTTCTTAGCAGGTGCGGCAACTTTCTTGCTGTCCTTCTTGAAGTTGCCCTTTTTCTTAGGCTTGCCCTGTTTCTTGAAATTGGTGGTCTTATTGACCATCAACACTTGGTGCTCCTTCTTGATCTCCACTTCAGCAGTTTTCAGCATGGACGATAGTTCAGGCAACGTCTTGTTCATGCAGTGCATATTGTAGTTCATCACAAAGTTCTTATAACTCGATGGAAGTGATTGGAGGACACGGTGAATCCCTAACTCATTAGGAATCGTTATCCCCAACTCTTGGAGTTTGTTTGCGTGCCCAGACATGGTGAGCACGTGCTCGCTAACGGAGCTTCCCTCTTCCATCTTGCAGGTAAAGAACTTCTCGGAGGCCTCATAGCTCTCCACGGCCGCGTGAGTCTCAAAAATGAGCTTGAGCTCCTTAATGATCTCGAACGGGTCGTGGTGCTCAAAACGCTTCTGGAGCTCTGTTTCTAAACCGTACAGGATGGCACACTGAACTGTGGAGTAATGATTTTTCCGAGTGGCGTAAACATTCTTTACGTCATCGGTGGCATCATCTGCAGGTGGGTCACCTAGCGGTGCTTCGAGCACATAGGTCATCTGACCAGCCCTGAGGACAATCTTCAGACCACGGAGCCAGTCCGTGAAGTTGCTTCCATTGTTCTTAAGTTTTTCTTTCTCTAGGAACGCATTGAAATTGATGGAGAGATTCGCCATAATCTACAACAAATTTGCAAGTAGTTTAGACTAAGTTTATGATAAATTGAGTTCTACTTTAATTCTTAAATTAACTAGGTGAACTCCCACTCAAAACAACATCCCTCACATTGTCTTAGTGATTACACGAACCAAGTCCACTACACCAAGTCCGATCTTCACGAGAGAAGATGTAGTTTCATCGGCGAACAATCTTCATGTTCATCATATCACTCATATGATTCATGCTCTACCTTTTGGTATTCCGTGTTCCGAGACCATGTCTGTACATGCTAGGCTCGTCAAGATTAACCTTAGTTTCCGCATGTGCAAATCTGGCTTGCACCCGTTGTATGCACACGTAGAATCTATCACATCCGATCATCACGAGATGCTTCGAGACGATGAGTCTTAGCAACGGTGCCACCTAAGGATGAACACTTTATTACTTGAAATTTAGTGAGAGGGATCATCTTATAATTCTACCGTCGCGATCTAAGCAATACAAGATGCATAAAGGATTAACATCACAGGCAATTCATAATTAGTGTGATATGATATGGCCCTTTCTTCTTATGCCTTTGATCTCCATCTCCAAAGCACGGACATGATCTCCATCATCACCAGCATTGCGTCAAGGTCAGTGGCGCCGCTTCATGGTTGTCCATCATCACCAGCAACTATTACAACTACTTGGAATAAAGCTATTACAAGATGAATAGACACGCAAGTCTTAACAGAAATAAAGACAACCATTAGGCTCCTGCCGGTTGCCATATTACAACAAGGATCATTGCATACATCAAATATAATCACAATCACATGATGGCCATATCACATCACAAAACCCCTGCAAAAACAAGTTAGACGCCTCTAATTTTCTTTGCAAGTTTTACGTGGTTTGGGGCTTTCGAATAAGAACGGATCTTACCTACGAAACTGAACCACAATGTTGATACAAGTGCTATCAAGTGCAAAGTGTAGATTGGATCTATACTATGATGGGAGAGACAGACACCCGCAAAGCCACTTGTGCAAAGCAAGTTACACGTCAAGCATGGAGCAAGTCTCATGTGCGATGACATGTAAGGTTAGCCCGAGCCGCTTCATCCCACCATACCGCAAGATGCAAAGTACACAAAGCAAAAGACGGCACGAGCACCAACGTCCACAACATCATTGTGTTCTACTCGTGCAACAGATCTACGCATAGACAAGGCTCTGATACCACTGATGGGTTCGTAGCATGGAAAACAAAAAATTTCTACCGCGAGAACGAACAAAACCCAGATCTAATCTAGATAAAAGCCAAGATCTAATCTATTAGACATGTGAAACGAGATAGATCTGTACTAACCCTCGTAGATCCGAAAGCGTTACGAGATTGGATCTTGGGGTTGATGTAGTCGATCACTTGCCGATCTCAAGATCGTGTGGACGATCCTTCCGGCACCGCGTTCCGGCAGCGCTTCCGCAGTCGGTCACACGTGCGGAGTCGAAGCAGACCTTCCTCTCCCCGTTCCAGCGAGCAGCGAAGGTAGTAGATATTCTCCACGGAATCCCAGCAGCACGACGGTGTGGTGGTGGTGGTGGAGTAGAGAATTCTACAGGGCTTCGCCTAAGCCTGAGCAGAGGGAAGGAGGAGGAGAGAGGCGGCGGCTAGGGCTTGGAGTGGATGGGGCAAGGGGGTGGCGCCCCCACCCCTCTATTTAAAGGAGGGAGGCGCCATGGGAGGGGGAGTCCTAGTAGGACTCCCCTCCCTTCCTTGGCCGGCGGATTGGGAGGGGGGAGGAGTCCTCCTCCCCCACGACTCCTTGTCTTGCCCCACAAGGACTCCTTGATCCTTTCTTGGTTTTCAAGCAAACTCCAAGAAATCTCCTAGAACCTTCTGGAACATTCCGAAACCTTCTAGAATCCCCATACAAATACTCCAGAACATTTCCTAACTTAGAAAATGATCCCCAATATATGAATCTTATTCTACGGACAATTCCGGATCTCCTCGTGATGTCCCGGATCCAATCCGAGACTCCGAACAACATTCGGTCTCCAACGCATATTCCATATCTACTTCAAACAACTTCGAACCTTAAGTGTGTCACCCTATGGTTCGTGAATATGCAGACATGATGGAGACACATCTCCGATCAATAACCATCAGCGGGATCTAGAGATCCATAACGGCTCCCACATACTCAACGATGACTTCGTGATCGATAGAACCATTAACATACGAAACCAATTCCCTTTGTCACGCGATATTCTACTTATCCGAGGTTTGATCGTCGGTATCTCCATACCTAGTTCTACCTCGTTACTGATAAGTACTCTTTACTCGTTCCATGTTATGTCATCCCTTGTGACCTAGTCACATGCTTGCAAGCTAACTAGATGACATTCCACCGAGAGGGCCCAGAGCATATCTATCTGTCATATGGATGGACAAATCCCAATCTTGGTCCATGCGCTTCAACACATACTTTCAGAATACCCAATGACACCTTTATAACCACCCAGTTACGAAGCGGTGTTTGATGTCATAAAAGTACCCATCCGGTGATGGTGATTAACATAACCTCATGGTCGAAGGATTAGGTTACTATGCATTTGAAAGCTTATAGCAATACGAACTTAATGACTTGATCTTATGCTACGCTTACTATGGGTGTGTGTCCATCACATCATTCTCCTAATGATATAACCTTGTTATTAATGACATCCAATATCCATGATCAGGAAACCATGATCATCATTTAATCCACAAGCTAGTTCCACAAGAGGCTTACTAGGGACTCTTTTATGTTTACAAAACACACATGTATCAGCGTTTCCTTATAATACAATTATAGCATGGGATATAAACATTCATCATAAACACAAAGATATAATAATAACCACTTTTATTATTGTCTCTTGGGCATATCTCCAACACTTGTTTATTAGAAGGCAAAGAAATTTGCTGCTAAAGACGATGATATGCATCGTAACCGAGGCAACAATGCCAAATATCATGAGGGTTGGTGGTCGTGGTGAGAGCACAGGGCGCCGGGTGCTGGAAAGAATAAAGATCTCCCGTATTATTGCATCGAAGAAGCTCACGCTAGAAAATAAGGTAAAAACCAAAAAGGTCAAAATGTACGGAGCAAATATTATTAGTAGTGAACTGACGTACAGAGATAAGATTTTTAATAATGTGAGGTGTAACGAGAACATTGCAAAGATGAAGAGGACGGTTAGATAAAAAAGAAGGAAGAGAGGCATGACCGGAGGAGGAGACGGGAACGGAGGATCTTTCTCCAACGATGACATGACTATAAACAGGGTGTAGAGAAAGAAAGTGAAGGATATCGGCATCCTTGGAGAAGTGGGCGGTGGCATGGCTGTCGAAGACCCCCTCCGTGGGGGAGGGGTGAGGGAGCCCATGTTTGCACCGATGCCGACGGCGCAACATAGAAGGCGGTACTGTACGCACCAACACCTTGCGAGGCGCTGTACATGACCGTACCATAGGGGTGACGTGACCGACGTGGGTAGAAGCTGCGTTGGGGCGACATAGCCGGCGAGGGGGAATAGCCACGTAGGGAGCAACACCAGGAGGAACATCGTACGAAGACACGCCATAGTGGGCGACGTGGCCAGCGTGGGTAGGAGCCGTGTTGGGGTGGCATAGCTGGCGTGGGGAAGAGCCGCGTAGGGGGCGACGCCAGGAGGAGCATTGTACGAAGACGCGCCGTAGGGGGCGGCATGGCCGGTGTGGGTAGGATCCACGTTGGGGGCCGCGTAGACGGCGTGGGGAAGAGTCGGTAGGGGGCGGCTCAAGGAAGAGCGTCGTACAAAGATACGCCGTAGGGGGAGGCGTGGCCGACGTGAGGAAGAGATGTGTAGATGATGGTGCCAGGCGGAGCGCCGCACGAAGACACGGTGTAGGGGGCAACGTGGTCGAGGAAACAGCTGCATAGGAAGAGTAGCCATGGTAGGAAGGAGAGAGGAGAGGGAGGAGGTTGGGCAGCGACGGCCGGTTGGGGTTAGAGAGAGGCCGACAATGGCTATGGTGGAGAGCGGGAGGAGCAGAAGATGTATAGGATTGTTTAGGCTGATACCATGTGAAAGAATTGACCACACCTAGGCCTTTCCATTCCATGTGTATTTATACAAGAATTACAATACTAATCATAAATGGGAGATCACAATAATAAGTACTCTCCACAATTCATAGGATCAGGAAGTTATGTCACATAATGTGACATATCTCTGGCAATCATGTCACATAATATGACATATCTCTACAAGTATCTTCATACCTAGTTTAATCTCATTACCGACAAGTACTCTTTTCTTGTTTCTGTGAGATGACATTCTTTGTGATCTAATCATGTGCATGCAAGCTGTGTCAATGTGATATCACCGAGAGGACCTAGAGTATATCTCTCCATCATTTTCTATTATAGTGTGATGTTTGATATTATTAAAGCACTTTTCTAGTGTTAGTGATTGACATGACCTTATGGTTTAAGAATTAGGGTTACTTCGCATGAGATGTTATAACAATATAAACATAATGACTTTGATCGTATATACTTCGGGTGAATATTCGTCACATCATTTCATCAATATTATGACCCCGTTATTAACAACATCTAATGTTCATGATCAGAAAACCTTGATCGTCTATTAATCAATGAGCTAGTTTGTTTATTAAACACGCTTGTATTAATGTTTCCGATTAACACAATTATAACATGAAAAATAAATATTTATCATAAATATGGAATAAGATAATAACCACTTTATTATTGCCTCTCGGGCATATTTCCTTCAGTCTCCCACTTACATTTCAATAATCTAGTTTGAAAACTTACACATTTTAACACCTATAGCTTTCTGATGGTGTACATAGGCGTTGCTTGTGTAAACCTAATCTCCAGATCTGATATTTCAGGTTCGTGTGTATTTGCACGTCTTTGCGTCTCTACGCATCACTTATTCTCAAATGAGATGATATTATATAAATTTAGTCTTTTTGTGAGACCCTAGTTTTTTGGAGTTTAAAACATGTTGATACTATTGTCGTACAATATATCTTCATAGTGCTAGCCCTCTTCATAGTGCTAGCCCTCTGTTAATCACAATTAGTTCGATAATAAACTACTTGACACAAATGCCTTTTTTGTTGCTACTAGAGCAGTCATATACTTAGCCTTTATTGTAGTATCCATCACAATGTCTTTAACTTTTGAACTCGTCCAAATCTATCATGGAACTTTCTTTCTGTTACATTGTGTCACTCATAGTCTAAATTGAGATAAACTTAGTTTGTATTTTGTGACAAAACTAGTACCAATATAACACTTTATAATAAACTATTTATCTAGTACCAATGTAGAACAACATTAGGTAAGGAGACAATAGGCTATAGCGACACTCCAATGCTCTGCCTACTTGTTCTTGTAGGAACTCGACTCACAGCAACATCCCTTGCCTGGTGCTTGCCGCTGTTGATGCGATCAGACACTTGGGTTTTATAATCCTCGATGTACAATGCTTCTGAGTCTATGAAAATTTAGGATGCGTTTGCACCCTTGCCCGTTCAAAAAAAATAGGCAATAGCCATGTGACCCTGGTGAAGCACACCCTGCTCATGGTGATGTACAGAGCGGTGGCCTACTACGGTGACGACACTCCGACGCGGGACAACAGGACGCGCCTTTGATATTCTGATGGGGTGTTGGAGGAACGACTGCACGTCGAGGTTGATGCATCGCAGGGAGAGGAGGCTAGTGGTGCGGACGATAGTCACCACGGCCTCCTACTGACACGACGACGCTCCGGTGTGGTGGAATGAGAGAGCTTAGTGGCAGCAATGAGCGGATCTATTTGGACTGTGATGGATAGCGTCAATAACAATATGTTTGTAATAACTTCGTCAAAAAAAATTACATAAGTTTATTAAACTACAAACATTTACTCAAACAAAATGACACTGCAAATGAATAAGCTGGGCCATTTAATTGCCAAAGGTGCATCCACCCACAGCCCAGCCCAGCTTAACCCAGCCAACCCAAAACACGATGGCCGGGGCCCCTCGAGCGCTCCATTCTTGAGGACCAAGGACAGGCAAGCATCCTCGGCACATCGTCAAGGCCCGCGGAAACCGTTCAAGGAAGAGGAAACTCCACGACAATCTCGGCGTCTCGCCGGCGGCCGCCACCGCGATGATCAGCATCCTCGCGCAGGTAACCCATCCTGACCCCGAGCTCTGTAAATTCGTGCTGGACTCGCCTCTGCCGATTCCATTCGCCCACCCCCCGCCCCCGCGTCCGATTAGTTAGCCGATTGATTTGATTTGGTTCGGCTTCTTTTGGTTTTGGTGTGGATCTGCGCGCAGGAGCGACTCCTCGGGTTCGCCCTGGGATCCGTCTCCATGGGTGGCTTCGTCCTCCACCAGCGCCGCTCCATCTACCGCTCCCTTGCCGAAGCCGACCAGGCCTCTGGGAGGCCGTCCTTCTCCTATCAGGTCAGTATGTTGTTCGATTCAATAGATTTCGTGCCTGCTTTTGTGAACTGCTGTAGCGATTCTCGTTGTAATTTCCATACGAACGGTGCCCAATGAACATGTTCTAACAATAAGAATGCTGATATCAATTTTCATTTTATTTAGCTGTGAAAGTTCCTATTGTTATGATTTGTCAGTGGAGTTTTTTCATTATCATAGAAGCTCTAGCCTTCAAGGGCCAACTAGTTACAGATTACGGAATATTATTTAGCTGGTGTCTTTTGCTCATCTATTTGGATCAGGAATACCATGTGGAACACTTCCTAGTTCCTACCACAAAAAATAATCGGAACGCCAAGCTGAGTAGTTTAGGTAAAATGGGGGCCAGTTTTTATGCTTTCTTTTGTTTCCTAAACAATGTAAATGCCACTATGTTTCTTATCCAAAGATATTAACGTTGTCATATATGTTGTTGAGATGATGGCCCCAGATAGGTGAATGGTTTGTGTGTTCCCGAAGTAGTTAAACATAGGCTTGATTCTAGATAAACATAAGCTTGCTAAAATGAAGAATCTGTAGCTAGAGTTTGGTGATCTAAAGTTACTATTTGTTATGATCTGTCTGTGAATTTTTTTCATTAACTTAGAAGCTCTAGCCTTCAAGGTAGGGATGGCAATGGAGCGGGTTTGGACGGATATAGCAAAACCAAATCCAAATCCAAATCCATGAAACTCACTCTAGCCCGTCCACGAAGATATCCATGGGCATGGATGTCGCTCCAGATCCAAACCCGCCGGATATCCAGTATCCATGGATATCCATTGGTTTACATACTATATGCAATAATCATAATAACATTCAGCATAACTACGATATAATAGCAATTTCCGACAGCATTTCAGCAACATTTCAACAAATATTATATGGATAATACATAGGAATATCAAAGCAATAATATTTTAACCACATAGTACTTAAAATATCACATGGTAACATCACAAAGTACATAGATGTCTCATAACAGTCTTAGAGAATGCTTTTTATTACAAGTTTCCAATACAACATCTCATACATTCAATAGATATAGCAATGCATAGTAGAAATGTTGAGTTGAAACTTGGATGATTAGAGCCTCATTCCTCGGTGACAATGGATTCATTGGCATCCTACAATTAAAGAAACACTAAAGCTTATCAAAGTTACACATCATAAGAATGAATAATGGAAGTAAGTAAATGACCACATAAATAGTACCATTTCTTCTTGTTCATCTTCAAGAACATTTTGTACAGCAAGGAGATTACCATGAATATCACCTAATTCAATTGCCAAAATAAGAACAACTTCGATTTCATATTTCACAAGAGAAGTTAGAAACAAAGGTGGAAATGTATAAATGAATTATCTAACATGTCCGCTCGAGACCATGATTGCATACACATCAGAGCTTCTGATATTTTTGTTGCAAGTCGACTACGATGTGGACTAATTAGTCTGCCGCTCGAGACCATAAAATTTGGGGTCATTTATTTAGTAAATATTGCATACATAAAAAATAATCTCACTGACGTGTGGGTCCCATGTGTTAGCCGGGTATCCGTTGAATATCCGTGGAGCGAAACTACTACCCATGCCCGCCCCATGAATTAACGGATATTCGCCCCATGAAATCCGTGGATGTAATTAGGACTCCATACCCTTACCCATCGGGTCGGATATCCGTGGATACCCAGATCCATGGATAAAATTGCCATCCTTACTTCAAGGGCCTACTAGTTACAGATTACTGTATTCCCTCTGATCCATATTACTTGTTGCAGAAATGGATGTATCTAGACATGTTTTAGTGCTAGATACATCCAGTCCAATGACAATTAATATGGATCGGAGGGAGTATTATTTATTATAAAGAGTCCTCGTGATATTGAAATGGTTTTGAGAATAAAGCACCGGTGTCTTTTGTTCATCTATTTGGATCAGGAATACCGCGTGGAACACTTCCTGACAACAAAGAATAAATTGGAACGCCAAGATGAGTAGTTTAGGTAGAATGGGGGGCAGTTTTCATGCATTCTTTGATTTCCTAAACAATGTAAATGTCACTGCGTTTTTCCTATGCAAAGAGATTAATGTTGTCGTATATGTTGTTGAGATGATGACCCCAGTTAGGTGAATGGTTCGTGTGTTCCCGAAGTAGTTAAACATAAGCTTGATTCTAGAAAAACATAACCTTGCCAAGATGAAGAATTTCTAGCTAGAGTTTGGTGATCTAAAATTAGTTTCTGCAGTTATGATACCCCGTATGTGCATGATTTCTAGTTAGAAGGGCGTGAAATAAAAAATGTCAATGTATGCCCTAATTTGTGTTATCATTCATCTGTAAATCGTTGTGTAACTATGAGAGAAAGAGAAAGTGGGCTGGATTGGTATTAAGATTCATTTTCTAGTTCAACAAGTCTTGCCATGACATCGCGGGGGATGAGGTTATGCAAATATTAACAAGTTGTGAATGTACACCTTTTATAAAGAATAAAAGAAAGCAATAAAATAATTTGACTTCATTTGGTGTATGTGGCCTTGCGTCTCCCCCTTTTCTTTAATTTACTATCTCAGCACTCTACATAAGAAACTGAAGAATCACTCACCTCTCGTGATCGTATGGCTCTTGTGGAATTGTGTTTGGCAGAAAAAAAAATCTTTAGGCAGATCAGGTGAAGGTAAGCAATTCAGTTATTGTGCCTACCTTGTTGGAACGCGATACTAGGGTCCCTTTTGTTGCTGGAATATGCTAACCTTTTACTAGTCTTTATCACATTCTGTAGCTTAGATCATAGAGGAACATATGATTTGGATCATGGTCTTGTCTGAGCCGAAACGCTGAGGCGGCCGCAGCTTAGCTTCTATCCCTGCTGTACAATTTTGAGGACAGCGGACAGTTTTCATTTTTTCCTTCCCTTTTCTGGCTTCTGGTTTTTGCTCTTAGGTTAGCTTATTAATATGGCCTGATTTTGCGTGATATTTGGTTTTTGTTGCTTGAAGACTTGGTGTTATTTTGATGCTTTGTTCCAATACAAAATGACACGTTTTGGTGCGTGCTCGAGAAAACGGGTGTTTATGTGGGTTGTTTTTTTATCAGTAGAAGTTTGTCTTAGTTGTCGGGCTGGCTCTTGGGGTAGTAGCCAACCTTATTTTGTTTGTGTCCTCGGCTCTGTTCTACTTTGTGGTTTTAAAGCAATGCAATGACATGGGTGTAAATATCGATGGCCCTATAAATAATCATATTAGAGTTGCTGTTTGTATCAATAAATAGAACTTGCAACATCTATGACGAAAATGATGGTAGAATAGATCGTAATAACCACAGCCTGAAAATGGCAAACAGTTATTCTGATAGGAACCGTTACAGATATTTGTTGCATGTGCTAATTCTTTATTTTGTAATGAACACCCCAGTAACTGAGCCTTTTGTATATTCTGCAGACAAATGAAACCACCGGTAGAAGGGGCTCAGCTGAATTGGCTCACGTATGGAACAAGGCAGTTGACGAGTCCCTTGGCCGACTTGTTGTATATCTTAGCTCTCGTGGATGGTAATTCAAGCACTGAGAGAGGAGCACTACTACCAGTTCACTTCGTTGTTGTGCTAAATTAAGACACATGGCTCTGCCATTTATCATTTCCAATGGCTGAACATAATGCTTGCTTTTGCTTTAAGAATGAGGATAGTAGTCAGATGAATCAATGGTACCCTCCTGCTACACATCCCCCCCTGGATGTATCTTACCTTCAGGGGATACACCCTAACCTTGGTAAAGTGGTTCGTTTGTCGAAGCTATTATCTGGTGTTAGTAATGTGTTCTGTAGTAAAGCAGAGGTGGTAGCGTCAGTGTCATCTTAACCTATCGTGGTCGACGAGTATATTTAGGCCTCACTTGATGGAAAGTACTCCCTCCGTTTCACAATATAAGATGTTTTAGCTTTGTGAAGGGAGTGTATCTAGATCCATTTTAGTATCTAGGTTCATTCTAAACCTAGATGAATCTAGACACTAAAACAAGTCTAGATACACTTCATTTACAAAGCTAAAACATTTTATATTTTGAAACGGAGGGAGTAGGGTTGCAAAGCGGCAATCGCCCCAATTCGTAGTCTAACTTGTTTAGGCTAGTTATAGTTTTTTTTGGTAAATTAGTCTGGGCTTATGCGGGGTGCTGCTTGCAACCTTAGTAGAAAGGTATTAGCAGGGGTGAATATGACAACAAAAATCCTGAGACGCCGTGGTACTTCCAACGCTCCAATCCACTACCCTGACCTAGTGATAGTCGCACATGTTGGACGCACTTTTAGCCATTTTACGGTTTGTCCAAGATGCAAGAATCTCCTGCCCTTTTGAGGTGTTACTCTAAAAAATAGATTGTTTGAGCTGAACTGTGATCGTCAGGGGCACTTATACACACAACATTTTAGCCTAAAGGTTACACGAAAATACAGAGGAGAACCCAGCCGCTCCGCACCCTGAAATCCCCCCCTCCGTTCCACAGCAGACTGACCATCGCGATCCACTCGTAATATACGTGTATCCGTCAGCGCGTATCTCCTCCTGTATTTATTCGTTGTATTTACCTGGTATAACGACCACAAGGTCCCACTAGCTGACGTCACCACGGTGCCGTGCGCCCCACAGGTACAGAGGTTAATTAACCTGTCCCCTCCCCCCTCCACTCCTGAAGCCCATCATTTACTTCGGATCCCCATCCAAGAACTCCTCCCTCCTTCTCCATCCAGATCCCGCACTCCAGCAACATACATCGGCCATGCACCACCGCACTCCCACCCACCAGATACAATGGCGAACTCATCAGGATCTTCCCCGCTTCCCGGCCTGCACCCACAGGAGGACATCGCGCCTCTCCCCTCTCATTCGGTGCCCAAGGTGCAACACAGGAGTTGCTCAGTGGTGGATCTCATCCACTGAAAAGAATCCATGAAGGCACTTCTACAAGTGCCAGTTCCATCGAGTAAGTTGTTTGATTCACTCGAAGTCCCGTCATTTTGATGCGTTTTTATCACCAAATCTGATCAGTGGATCTCAATTCCTTTGTAGCCCGGTGGGTGTGGCTTCTGGAAGTGGGAGGACCAATATATCGTGTGTATATATATATATATATATATATATATATATATATATATAGAGAGAGAGAGAGAGAGAGAGAGAGAGAGAGAGAGAGAGGCGCTATTTGACATCCTGAGTGTAGAATAGTTATTCTTCATCCACCTCCTATCTTTCAAACCGTATAAGATTTTTACGTCACGTAAATTTTCTCTTACCTCAGAAGTTAAGACAAAAGAAAATTTAGACATGTCGTAAAATGTTTACATGCCGTAAAAAAATACGGCGTAAAATGCGAATTTTCTCTATTTTTTACACTATAATGACTCATAAATCGTATTTTTATGTCGATTTTTTTACGTTTTTGATGAATATGAACATAATTATTAGTATACAAAACATAAATTTATGTATGTAAGAACATAAAAATATGTAGGGTGCAAAATAACTATTCTGCACCCTGGATGCTGAATAGGGTTTCTATATATATATATATATATATATATGGCTGATGGGGGCACATCTTCGGCGATGCCCTAGCTCAGCTCACCCAAGATGTCAACCTTTCTTTGCTGCTCTAGGCCCAGGAAGATCTGAGGAACCTCCTCCTTGTTGCAGTTGGAACCCTCTGCGGTGTAGTTTTGCTCCTTGGATCCAAGGTGTAGTGTATAAGAATCAGGCTCGCTCTTTGGGAATATCAACTAGTTAGGTTTGATCAGTAGCAGGAATTGGGAAAGTATCCTCTACATGCTAGCCCACTAGTAACGCTTTAGCTAGTGTTAGGGATTAGCATCCCTAGTTGTCAACTGTACTCAGTCCCCCCTGTGTATCCTACTCTATTATTCAGCAACAATAAAGTTTATTTCCGAAGAAAGACATAGTTTGCATTTATCACTATCACTGTTAGAATTCACTGATCGGAGTTGTACCACAATTAAGATGGAGTCACACCGCGACCCCTCTCCCATATATAACAATTGCAACCTCAACGTCTCTCCCCCCATCCCCCACCCCATCGTTTTTTGAAAACACCACAGGTAAGAACAATCCCACCTCTCAAACTCCACGACATATTCCTCCTAATTATTTTGATTGATCTTTTTGCAGCATCTCCTTTACTGTGATTGTTCAACAGGTCCCCAGTCTTGCTCGGTTGGAGGCTACAAATGTCCGGATCCGCTAGCAAACCACCCTCCCGCAACTCAAGCTCCAACATCCTAGATCTTGAAGAGGATGAAGTGGAATAGGACGGGCCGACAACAACCTCTCGCACCTCGGTTCAGAAGGTTTTTTCCGTCACCTCTGAACTATTCGAATACAAGCGTTTTCTAGTTGAAGAGATTGGTTTTGCGGTCATACTAAAGTTGCCCCTGCTAACCAAGATCAACCTGAAATGCAGCAAATGGATCATGAACAAAATTGACCTGGAGACTAGATCCATAGTTTTAGACTCCAATAGGAAGATTAGGTTCTGGGAAGCAGATGTCCACAAAGTATTTGGCATACCTTGTGGATTACGCGACATACACGCTCCCGATGCCCAGTCCAGTGACACCACCATACAGTTCATTAGGTCTGTCCTAGGCATGCCTTAACAAAGGCAACTAGATCCTCAAGGCTGCCGAAGCTATGATCAAAATACAGCTACGTGAGAGTACATCTAGCACACACGAGAAAGACAGTTTTAAGATGGCCTTTGTCATCTTCATCATGGGGCACCTTCTTTCACCCGGAACAAAACACGAGCACTCCGCAATTGATTTCTGGGGCGCCATTGCAATTACCGACCGCATCAAGGATTTCAACTGGTGTGACTATATACTGCAACAACTCTTTGCCAGCGTGCAGAAAGTTAAGGCGGGCATAAGGGAGAACCACACTGTAACACACTTACAAGGCTGCCATTTGTTCGCGTAGCCAAGTGAGCTCTTACTCTTGCATCCAGTTGGCTTCTTCAGTCTGATTTATGCTCCTCGTTAAACTTTTTGTTACATTGTACTTAGGTTTTCTACCTCGACAACATCAACCTCGGAATCTTGAACATGCGTCAAAACGTCCTGCCAAGGATATCTTGTTTTGATGATGTAAAATTCAGACGGATGATTAACCAGTGTAGCGGCATGGCAAATGGACCAGCTGACTACTCGGACGTTCAGGTGACTTAGCATGACACAACAAACTTCTTCACATATATATGTATATATACTAATAACAGATTCCTGCCAGCAGATCCACGACCCTTATCAGATATGTCACACCAGGAGCATGTTTGACACACCGCCTGACCAAACGGGCCATTCCATTCATTCAATCCATCCCACTACCACTGCTCCCAACATTGCAAGACGCAAGGTGGCGATCAGTATTCAGCCTGCTACTGATCCAACACCTGTACTCACGAAGCCTAGTGCTATATTAACCCCACAATTCACTAGCGCTGCGGAGTTCCAAAACTACATGAAAGATAATTACCCACTACTGGTACCTAGGCTGCTCATGTTATATTCCCACCTAAAAAAGTCACGTCCTTCACAACACTGACCATTACTTTTGCAGGCTTTCAATGAAATCGGGATAATGTTGAAATACCACACTGCATGTGGGCTGCAACAAGCCAATGCGCTGAAGACTACAATATTGCAGGACAACGTCAGGTTCCTAGACAAGATGGCCTCTATCATGGCAACTACCTGCATATGCTACAGCCTTCAATCCCTTCCGTGCATGCTTCAAAAAAACGACCAGTGTGGGGGCCAAGCAACTCCCAACCCATACCGGCGGCGGCTGCAAATGGATGACTCGGATGGTATTCCACGATATACACTAACCACTTACATATCGCCATTTCCATCACTCTCATTCTCATGTTCCACAATGTCCTAATGCTAATATAGATTGAAGCACCTCCATAAATACAACCAAAAGAACTAGGTGCAGCTCGGAGACAACCCCTATCCCAATGAACCTCACAGGTCCTCGCGAACCCTATTGTTATTAGCATTCAGACATTTCCAGAAACCATTCCTTCTCACACTATAATTCTCACTGTCCATATGGCGACGCCACGACTTCAACAGCTCTCGAGACACCTACAAACCTAAGGACATGCATTCCAGACTCACCAGAACATACTCTGAAGACATGGTCAAGCATCGTAGTTGGAGGTATCATGATGTACAACCAGGACAACCCAGCTTCAAGCGATGTGGTTATCATGGGTCAGACTACTCAAGTCACCCCATCGATCCGTGTACAACATGGACATTACGCCTTGTCTCACTGGTCAGCAGGAAACAACATAGAGTACCAAACCATTGCTCTGCAAGACAAGCTTTCCAAAATCATGCGGTCTCTTTTGACACAAGACCAATAGAGGTTTTCTCTTTTTACCTCCCCCTACCAGTCTTACTAGTTAACACTAGATTTTTGGAGATTATGTTTTCTACTCATGATTATATTTACATGGTTCACTGTCGGTAACAACCCACAATCAGGATGCTGCTCACCCACTCCACACCAAGATACATTTCAATGCCATCTTCTTCACTAACAGAGCAGATAATTGGCTCAACAATGCTCGAACACGAGATGTGCTCACTCATATTCCGCAGACTCTACCAGATCGACATCAACATTCTGTACAAGGACACGCAAGAAGTGTTCTGCCATTTCTTCGAACCAGACTTCTCGGTACCAACCAACTCTTCAAATGCTCTAGTACTGTCTATTACCATATACTAATTCAATTAGGCATACCTCATTCTCATTCCCAGACACACACACTTGCCGATGACGAAATCACCGAGCTCAAGTCCATCCAAGAATAGTTCGCGGCCGCAAATTGCAAGTACAACATCGCAAACTGCAGACTGGTATGCTCAATGTATCCCTTCCTCTCACTCGCCCCCACTATAGACTACCACAATCTTATGCAGAGCCCGTACTATTGCAGTTCCATGTGCCCGTTACCCTACCAGATGGCTGGTCACTCTACTCCTGGGACATGATGAAGAAAACAATCAACATCTTTGACCCGCTCACACATGTTCTGAGCAACCCACGAAAGAAGTTGATCCATGATACTGTGGCTGAAAAGATCCACGCCGCCTTGTTCCTCTGTCTAAATACCTTTTTCTCAGGATGGCATGTTTAGAGCATGAACTGGAAAAAAATCCACTCAGGCCATCAGCAAGCTTCACCAAGTAAATTATCTATCAAACCACACCTGTACAGACATAAGTTTCTTTTTGCTACTGCTCATATACCCCCTCCCCCTGATTTTCATTTGCAGGGAAGAGTCTGGCATATGCATAACTCACATTGCAAGACATTTCGACAGAACAATCCTTGAAGAGCGACTATCTGAGGTATGTAACACCATACGAAGCTAATTACATGATCCTAGGAACAACACACACTGAATCTGTTGCCTCGCTCATTTTTGCAGGAAACCATGCCAAAAGAGAAAGGATTCCAGCTACACCACCTGCTATCACTAGAAGAGAACATGTCTACGATACCAGAGAATGCCAAGAAAGCCGCTACTTCAACCTAGACGATCCCTCGATCAGTATACAAATATTAGTATGCCAATCACCCAATAACCGCTCCCGGTTTGAGCCAATTATCAAATTATCGTACGATATATATGGTTTAGACAGAACCTCAAACTGTTTGTGTTAAACATATGTAATGCTCGCCCAGTAACTGGAACATATTAATAAATTTGCACCTTTTCGATTCCTCCTCCCGTCCTAATCTTGTTGCCTAGATTAAGATTACATCTAGACATTGTTTAGTATCATGTATCAGTGTTTTACATACTCTGACAATTCTCGGAGTTTACAGAAAGGTAGCGGTTATTTAAACTTCTGGTCAAGTTTACCATTCTAATAAAGCCGTGCCTTTTATTACAAGACTTCACGACCTGTCAAAAAAATGATAAACTACCAAGAAGTATGGAAAATTAGAATAACAATCCTGCCTTGTTACCATGTAGTTGTATTTGTATCCATAGTCTAATACCCGAAGTCTAATTTATTCCACACCAGCTCTTAAATGAAGACCCAACGGCTTAACGTAATTCATTTATTTTCTTGTAATTGAACCCCTACATTTTCTGACTTAAGGAATTCCCTCCCAACTATAAATTTGCACCTTTCACATTCCTCCTCCCGGCATAATCGTGTTGTCTAGATTAGATTACATCTAGTCATTGTTTAGTATCATATATTGCTGTCTACCGTACTCTGACAATTCTCGGAGTTTACAAAAATGTTAGCGGTTATTTACACTTCTGGTCAAGTTTATATTTTGATAAAGCCGTGCCTTTTATTATAAGACTTCACGCGTTGTCAAAAAAATGATAAACTACCAAGAAGTATGGGAAATTAGAAGAACAATCCTGCCTTGTTACCATTTAGTTGTATTTGCAGCTATAGTCTAATAACCGGAGTCCAATTTATTCCACATCAGTGTGATCCCTCTTAACCGAAGACCCAACGGCTTAATGTAATGTATTTATTTTCTTCTATTTAAATCCGTAGATTTTTTGACTTCAGGAATTCCCTCCCAACTACAAAAGAAGGAACATGTCTACCAAAATTGCCTGCAGCATTACAGGAAATACACGCTCCACCAAACCCTAGGAATTCTATATGCATAGGATGTTTTCCAAAAAAGTAGCCTCCAGTTTTCCACACACCTGTACCCCATTTAATTTGGCAGACTTCACCCAAATTCTCACATTTTTACAATCACCACAGATGACCATCACAGACAAACATCCTAGTACAAATACGGAATGATCCATTAAAACAAGGTCCACAAAGTAGGCAACAAGATACAAGACACGAGGTTCATACATAGATACAAATATAGTCCGCATTCAAATACTTATACTAGATTTGTGTTTTACTGCAACAATCTTCCCAATGCAAATTTAGACTGTAGGGTTCTTCACAGATGAAGGAGCATGACCAATGTTGCCAACCATGTTGAGGACCATCATCATCAGCTTCTTCCTCAGGTCAACAAGCATAGCATGTCACACCATCAACCAATGGCATACTATAATAATCATCAAATCACATTTTTGTTACTATACACAGTTATGCACATTTTTCCTTTTTACCGCATGAGGAGTTTCCGTGAGACCCATGCCATTGAAATCCATCATGTAGTATACCACATACCAGACCATGTCCACCCTGCAAATTCAACAATAGAAATTACCACCAAGGCAAGGTAATGACATGGGTTTTAGAAGAACAATCGCAAACATACTCAGAACTTGGTGCATTAATATACTCATGGTACTGAAAGCTCCAGTCAGTCTTCTTCAGCTTCCAGCCATCGAAGAATGCATCTGTGCATGCAATGAACCCATCACAGATCCGTAGGCAAGATTCACGGTGAAGCTCCCTTAGTTTATTTATCCTGTAACACGACCTTGCAGGGACCATCACATGAATGGTGTGCGAGCTCATGTCCATTCCATACAACATGTAACGACCACACTCCCCTTTGTGTGGAAGCCAGATCTAAACGATAAAACAAATTTTCACCCATTTCAGATCAACACAAAGAAATCCCACAAAACAAAACAAGTTGACAAATAAAAGGAGTAAGCAGATACCATGTGAGAAGTCTCAACGTCATAAGAACTATCAAGACCAGTGAACATTTCCCTTAACTCTGAGCTCGGCCAGTAATCACCACCATCCATCACAATGTCCTGACAACATAGTGTCCACAATCAGCAGTCATACCGCAACTACAAATTCCTTCTATATACCACCCACTTACCATCCACTTTGTTGGCATCAGAACACTGAACCTTGACCTGTCATCCAAAGCGTATCATGAGTTCATTACAGCAAGAAGCATCCGACGCACTATCTCGAAACCTTTGTCACCAAACCGCCCATCTTATGGAACTCAGTCATCATATCAAATCCATTCATTTTAAGCAGTCTTCGGACGGTGTGCACCACCCATAGCCTGCATTTAACAGTTGTGAAGAAGATAGTTAGTCCCCACCTATATGAAACAAATAATGTACAACAAAGTGAAAAAGCAATACAAGATATCTCACTTCTTCATGTATTCCTGCCTGCAAAAGATCATGTTCCTATAACCAGCATTCAAGCGAACTGCTGGCAAATCATAACTGAAATCATGGGATAAGGTGCACAACCCCGGGACACAATTCACCACTTTCTTCTTGTCCACAAGAATATAGTCAGGCTCAACACAAACAACACCACGACTGATAAGTTGAGCCCCCCGTTTTGCTAGCATTGGCAAAACGATAGATCAATACTAGTTTAATAAACATGCTAGGACAGACCAAATCAAATACAACTGCAAGGCTCTACTTAAAACCGGACCCCCTTTTTAAACAAAACTCTTTAAATAAACATGGACACAAACCTCTCGTCCTTCTTGTTGTATACACGATGTACGCAAGCCCTTCTGATTCTTTCAAAATGCCCTCCAAGCTTCTCTTCTTAGGACTAGGATCACCATTGTCCTTACAAATGCCTTTCCCACGATCTTCCGGTTTTAACACAATATCATTGTTAGTATAGATAGAACACTCAATAATGGACCAAACACGACATGTTTTGCTTACCATCACAGATCAAACTAGAACCACCAACCCTAATCATATTCATGTCCTCCTCATTCTGACCAATTACATTTGGAACGTAACCACTACCCCCACCACCCGATCCATACAGAGCACCCTCCGCCCCCGCCACTACACCATTAATAGACAATGCTAGTGATATGCTTACAGAAATTTAGAAACCCCAAAAAATATAAACAAACAACACGATTTCACTCACCACACACACCACTGCCTTGCTTGGTACTAGCTAACAAGTCGTCCCCTACTAATACCACGGCAGTGCTTGCTAGGAACTCCAAAGGCATCCTACTGTTTGTATCCAAACCACCACTGGCCACCGTAGCATTTGTTCCTGTCATATCAGTGGAAACTGGCCCTGACGGAATACTCGACCATCCACCTGTTGGCCGATTAAAGGCACCTCGCCGTACACAGGAATAATTGCCATGTGTGGTGCTCATCGGAACACACTATAAGGGGAACGGGTTCAACACACGGTACCCTGGCACTAGATCAAAACCAACCATACGCGATAGCCCTACACCTGGTGCTTCTGCTGGCATTGTATCAGCAAGGCTATCAACAAACTAACAAGAAGAACCGCTGCTGCTGCCACCGCCTCCATGGAAGAAAACATATGGTCCAGGAAAAATTCAACATAAGTACTCAGGATTGCACACACCGTGACCATCCAACCAACTAATAGTACAATATGTACTTATCCATACCTTCTCCCATGGTTGTCGACAAAAAAAAATCGTCGACATCTACCACTCTACCAACACATGGCGAGATACCTGTATTCATACGATTAGCCACTCCAAGACTTTCAAGGTACCATTCTTCCCGAGTGAATCAATCAAAGAAAATCGGAGGAATAAACCTTACCAGACAATGCAATGTTGACATCATCCAGATGTTTCTCTAGTGTTGGTACATAGTTGTCAACACCACGCTGAACTAGATGACTCAGCGGGTATTGAATCGACTGCAGTCTCACGATCTTCTCCCTCTTCTCAAAAGCTCCAAACCTTGCATGCGCGGTCCCATCATTCACATTCAGATCTTAGTGATACGTTGCAAACGTATCTATAATTTTTGATGTTCCATGCTTGGTTTATATCTAATTTCTTATGTTTTATTCATACTTTGGAGTACTTTTTATACACTTTCTTGGACTAACCTATTAACAAGATGCCACAGTGCCAACTACCTGTTTGCTGCTGTTTTTGGTTCCAGGAAAGTCAGAAAATAAATATTCTCGGAATTGGACGAGACAAAAGCCGAAGTCAATATTTCACTGAGGGGGACACGGAGCCAGAATACGAGACGGAGAGGGGCCAGGGGTCGCCCACACCACCTGGCCGCGCGGTCAGGCCTGGCCCGCGCTAGGGGGTGGTGTGGCCGCCTAGGGCACCCCCTCGGCCTCCCCTTTTGCCTATAAGATGCCTCCGATACAGAAACCCTAAGGACCCTAAGGCTTTATGCTTAGTGATTTTTGCTGTAGCATGACATGCTATAAACAATTGAGATTGCTTAATGTGCCTTGAAAGAATCATGCGTTGTTTTAGCATATTAAAGCATAATATTGTGGTATTCTCCTTTGATGCTTTATTTGGGTTGACTTTTCGCATGCTCACACCATGTTATGACTATCCTAAGTCACTATAGCCTTTATGATCCTTTAGTTTTTGACTTGTAATATCACGTTATGCTTTAATTAATGATGTTTTGTCGCTTTGCATGATTATGGCCATTATTGCTCTCTTAGTTGGTCGCTCCTAGTCTTTTGCTAGCCTCCATAACCAAGTATGAGTTTCACTCATGCATCCAACTCCAAATAAAACCAAGTTATTCCAAAGAGTCCACCATACCTACCTATTAGAATTTGCTATTCCAAGTATATTCATATTTTTATCTACCTTCCGAATTAAACTTGTTATGAGAAAACTAATGATTAAAGCTCTCATGAACTTGATGGCACACTTTACTTTTCTTGCCCCTAATAAACTTGAACCATTGTGTCGTCTATGTTGTATATGCTTGCATTTATATGTTGAGGATTAGCAAAACCATGCTATCATGGAGAACGCTTTCAACATTGCACTTGTACATTGTACCTAGTTGATATCATGCTCTTTTGTCTATGGATGTCGTCGGTGTAAAATGAAAGGGGAGTTTGTAAGTCCATGGAGTTATGTATGTGTGTTTGAGAAATGCCTAGGCCGCCGGTCTAATCCATGCCTAATCATGATGGAAGCCTGCAGCGTAACCATAATGAGCAATCTATGAAGCATTCTTCTTATAAAAAAGAGATAGAGATTGAGAAAAAAGAGAAAAAAAAGAGTTGAGAAAAGAGGAAAGAGAGAAAAAAGCACCATTTTCCCATGGTAAATAAGAAGATTGCTGAGATGCATGTTGTCTGCTTGCCTTGTCATTTTGATATGGGGATTCTTCCGTATCATCGGGCAAGAGGTACCCCATTGGCGGTTCTCTATGATACACGTGTACTTACTATGACAAGAACTTACCGGTAACTAAACTTGAGTAGCATGAGGAGCGGCCCTCGTATTCAAAGGATATGAGATTTCCAACTTATACTTTGTCAAGCATATACTCCATAGTTTGTTCACTTTAACATTAATCACTTCAAGATTCTTATGATAGGGGCAATGAGAGCTGAAAGCTAATAAGTACCATAATTTTTGGAAGCTCTTTATGAGACTTGAATTCTTGCTTCCTTCTATGAAGGTCTTTCTTTTACTTTTATGTTGAGTCTCCATCTTCCATCTTTATGTACCTATTGAGAGAGCATAGTGGCCATTCTTAGTTTAATATGCATTGTCCCAAGACTTGTTGATTGATGCATAACTTTGATATTGCTTGTTCTTAAACAATTTGTATCTAATCACCCTTATGAACTTTGAAGGTGTTCTATGCATTTATGTTTGCTACTCTATGAAGGACAAGCTGAATGCCACTATGCTATGTTTTCTTTATGTGAAACAAACAAACATCTTGCAAAGCATTGTTATTTATGAATCTTTTGTTTGTGCCTTTTCATGTTACAACATAGTTGCTATGTCTTATTGTTAGAACTTTATCTTTCATGCTATGTTGAAGTACTATGATCCCAGCTATCAATGTTCTACAAATACTTTGATCAAGTTTATGATGGTGCATGTCACCTAAAAAATTATTCTGTCTTTTTATCACTTACCTACTCGAGGACGAGCATGAGTTAAGCTTGGGGATGTTGATATGTTGCAAACGTATCTATAATTTTTGATGTTCCATGCTTGGTTTATATCTACTTTCTTATGTTTTGTCCACACTTTGGAGTACTTTTTATACACTTTCTTGGACTAACCTATTAACAAGATGCCACAGTGCCAGTTGCCTATTTTCTGCTGTTTTTGGTTCTAGAAAAGTTAGAAAATGAATATTCTCGGAATTGGACGGGACAAAAGCCGAAGTCAATATTTCACCGAGGGGGACACGGAGCCAGAATATGATACGGAGAGGGGCCAGGGGCCGCCCACACCACCTAGCTGCGCGGCCAGGCCTGGCCCACGCCAGGGGGTGGTGTGGCCGCCTAGGGCACCCCCCGGCCTCCCCTTTCGCCTATAAGATGCCTCCGATACAGAAACCCTAAGAACCCGATCAAAATTCCACGAAAGAGTCTGTAGCCGCCGTCATCTCCATCCCTAGATCGGGAGGGATCTAAAGCTCTTCCCGGTACCCTGCCAGAGGGGAGAATTCACCCTGGAGGCCTTCTTCATCACCATGCAAGCCTCCGGTGTGATGCGTGAGTAGTTCATCCTTGGACTACGGGTCCATGTAGTAGCTAGATGACTGGTTCTTCTCCTTTGTGCTATCATATTTAGATCTTGTGAGCTCCGTTCATGATCAAGATCATCTATTTGTAATCATACATGTTGTGTTTGCGGGGATCTGATGGATATTGAGATGCTATTTCAGATTGATTATTGATTCTATCATGTCTTTGTTATTTGTGATCTTGCATGCTCTCTGTTGTTAGTAGATATCTTGGCCGAATAGATGCTAGCAACTCCAATAGGGAGTATTTATGCTCGATAGTGGGTTCATGCCTCTAGTAATCTGGGGAAGTGACAGAAATCTCTAAGGTACTAGATGTGTTGTTGCTACTAGGGAGAAAACAACAATCCTTTGTTCATAGAACAATCGTATTGTTTACTTTACACGCAATGCTTAATGCAAGTATCTGTTGCTTGCAACTTAATACTGGAGGGGGTTCGGATGATAACCTGAAGGTGGATTATTAGTCATAGATGCAGTTGGATTATGGTCTATGTATAATGTTGTAATGCCCAATCAAATCTCATAGGAGTCAAGATGATTAGTATATGCATGTATGCTTTCTCGATGTTTGGCAATTTTCCCGCTGTAATTTGTTCATCCAACATGTCATCTATCTTAAGGAAGACCATCACTAGTGAATTATGGACCCCGGTCCTTTCTTTTACCATCAATCTATAACTGTTTACTGTTTTCTATTTACTTTTTTGCAAGCTATCACTTTCTTCCACACAATACGTTTAATCCTTTGTTTTCAGCAAAACCGGTGAAATTGACAACCTCACTGTAAGTTGGGGGCAAAGTTCCGTGGTTGTGTTGTGCAGGATTCCAAGTTGGAAACAACACCTTGGAGGTGTTTCCTTGCTCCTACTGGTTCGATAACCTTGGTTTCATAACTGAGGGAAACTTACTACTGTGCTCATCATACCTTCCTCTTGGGGTTCTCCAATGAGCTCGATATCAAGCACAAGCCAACACTTGGTAGAACGCATCCTCACGAATTTTGCTATTCCGGTCAATCTCCAAGGAGTCGCCCCTTAGCCAAACACCAACCTGTAACTAGTTCAGCAGATATTCAGTTCACCAGATAATAAAATACAGATAAGCATTATTGGTTCAGAAAAATTGCCACCACACCTTCTTTAGTATATCACCATATCGACCACCAATCCCGTGTTCTCTAGTCTCGCATGTCTCCACGCACCCTTGCAACATTGAATCAATTGTTGGTGCCGGGTGTCTGTGAGCACCCACGATGCATGCTTGATCAATGACATCAAGTTCCCCGAGCAAATGTGTGTGGATAGAAGCTGTCAGTGTTTTCTTACTATTATAATGAGGATAACTTGCACCACCCACATCCGATCCATGAAGTACACCCCCCGTGAAACAGATACTAATCCACCTGTGCCAACACAATGTCCTGCCAACACTGATGTTGACGGGTTAGCAATACAGGAATCTCCATCTAACAGAGAAGCTGAACCGCTACCGCCGCTGGAACTGCTGCTTTGTCCACAATCTCCAACGCTGAAGATACAAAAAGCATCGTCCTTATTAGAACCATTCATTACAAGTTTAGCAAGCAAGAAACTTTTATTTTCATCCTTACTTCCTTGGCCGATCGTCAGAATAAACTCTCCAACATCAACAACATGACCAGGTGGATTATGGATGCCTAAATTTTTTTCCAAGCTAAACAATCAGTCACAAAGACACGAACAAACAAAATATATAAACAAATTAGCAAGAGGATACCAAAAACTCACCGAACAACACCTTGCATACACCACATAGGTTTTTTTCCAAAGATGGAATATATTTGCCAACACCCTTTTCAACAAGGTAGTTCAGCAGGTACTAAACATTGTGGAGTTTCCACACTCGATCCGTCTTTACAAACGCTTATAAACTGCCCACAACCGCCGGGTCATTTACATCTAGTTCACGATAGAAATCCTCCTCCCGACTCTTGTTGTTCCTATCAATTCTGGAGAATCAAACCCTTAGCCAATCATCGGCCTAGAGACATGAGTTCCCAAGTTACTATACCAAAAAAACTCTATCTACAAAACAAGTACCCATTTAAAGTTTTAGGATAGTATATTTACCTTCCTGGCCACATCTTCATATTCTGCATCCAAATTTTGATCAATGTTGCATCTGTCCGACACAGCATCCTGCAATATAGATCCCAGTGTTGGCACGGGTTCACAGTCAGCACCAGTCATACAAGCTTGATCTATCAGGTCAAGTGTCGACAAGACCCCCTGTGGATTGACAACTTGACACCTTAGCCTAGGCACCGAAACGGAATTAATAAGCTCATCCCTGGTAAGCAATCCCTGTCGAAACACAACCAGTCAGCCAGCATTGCTACTAAACCATATATCATACAGTTTACAGAACCAACACCGCATACCCTAAACATGCCATAGATCTTCTCATGTTCCATAAGTAGGGTGTCCTAGTGTATCAAAGCCTTCAGGGCAATAGCTGTGTAGTACCCAATCCTAGGCTGGAGGGTTGGCTCAATAGCTAGATCACATGTATCAACATTATCAAATTACAACACCTACCAAACAATTTTTTTATAGTCATCTAGATGTTTCTGTGTTTTTACAATTTAGTAACAATAGCTTCAAGGTGAATTTGCATCGTTTACATACCTGAGCTACTAACTAACACCCGTACAACATATATCCAATGTTGTATCTGGTTGCCAGGTCTTGTACCTTCCATTCCCCATCCAAGATCTCTTCAACTCCATACCTCCCCCAGTTGAGCTTGCACAGATTATTAGGTTCTCTAGCAACTAGATATGCATCCCTTGGCACATAACCCCTCTTCTTCTCACTAGGAGCAAAGAAAACTGCTATGACAAGCATTGCATAGGCTACTTTCAGTCTGGTTGCCTGCACTGTGGTAAGTCGAATCTGCCTAGGTGACCGCATTATGCTAATTAGCTCGATAGTACTGATCTCTCCCTGCCCTCCCATGCCAAGAGAGACACGTGCATCATAAACCCCTCGATGGGTTGGAGGCCTAGTAGTCCTCTCAATCTCTACAGATCCACCAAGCCTGGCTCCTACTATGCGACAGAATGTAGCCTCATCCAATTTTGCAAACCTGCCCTTCCCTAAAACTAGCCTGCTATTCTCGGTGTCAATGCATCTCAACACAAAATTTGAAAAATCCCTATTGAAGTGAGTGAAACGGTCTAAAAGCAACAGACCTACTAGTCACATGCGCCTAACAAGATCAAGCTCCTCATCTGTCCACCCCTCTATGGCATCTACTAGATCCTTGAGAGCAAATTTTCTATTCAAACTGCTCCTACCACACTTGGCCATCCTTCCTACGTTCTGCCTAACCACATAGTCAGCAAAACCACCATCATCCAGAGCCGCACCCCCTTGTGCTTCTAGCTCCTCGCTACCACCACCATCAGCATCGCCCAAACCAATGAAGTCTCGAGTGCGCAACTGCGAGTAGGAAACAAAAAATCAGATCCAAATCGAAATAACACAGATGCACAACCTCGAGCATACTAGGCGAAACAAATTTCTATCAGACAAACAACAAGAGTAGAACAATTCCAGCTTTCTTGCTACTAACTGCTTCACCTGATCTAGGAATCCTGCCAGAAATCACACTCTACAACTAGTGGTTTCAATAGAACAGGGAAATGCCCAAAGAAATGTGGCCGGATCCATCCACACACCCATAGAAAATGAAGAAAAGAACAGCTCGAAACCTTGTACGCACACCTACATATCTGTTCGCAAGAACACACCCCTCAGCTTCCTGTGCAACATAAACGATCACCTTCACCAAGGAAACAAATAAACTGTCTATTTGAGGTGAAAAGATGAGATTTCAAGCATCAATCCGACGCAAGAACAAGCGATTTCACTAGAGTGAAAACCAAGCTCGTGCAGCTGCGAGGGAGGGACAGATGGAGAGATAGAGTGAAGCAGCTGAGCTTTTTGGGAACCTACCATTGCTGACGAGAGCTACGAACTTGAACCAGGCTTCCTTCCTAGCTAAGCCAGAGCCTCTGCGATTAGAATTTGGATAGCCTCACCGGGGATTTATGTTCTCTGTGTCGACCTACCTCTCCATCTTAACTCACTCATCCAACTGGCCACTGCGGAAGTGTCACCTCATCTCATAACACCACCCTATATCTCTCTAACAATCTCTCTCTCTACAGACATTTGACCGAGGTTGGAAAAAAGGAGGAAGCTAGCTATGGGAAACATAGCTACCTATGGTAGCAAGCATTAAGAATTTTCAATAAGTACAAGCGAGGAAGAGGCGTGTTCACTGCGATCGCACCTCCATGGACGAAAAGATCTCCCCAATCCTACTTTCGCAGCGTCAAAAAAATTCAAATGGCAGCCCAAGTCATTGACGCGTGAGAAAGACATGGGTCCACTGGCTCCTAGAGGCCCAAACCAACCTATCCTGGCCACAAATGCACCCGACCTATACTATCTGCATATATTAGCTCGTACAACCCACACTGTGTGACACAGGCCAGCTATCCCCATATACATCATGCACAATGCGATGTATCTACTCCCGATAAAATTAAAAGGGGACAATCCATTTTATTTGAAAGTTGCATATTTTATTAATATGGAAAATTCAATCACGACACCACATTGTCTTTCTAAGGGATCGCCTTTGGCCATTTCGATTACAAACACACTTCTTGTTAACATAATCAAACTAAGCGAGCCCTCTTGCAGGCAACACTGTCAGCATCGTCGTCGGTTTCAGTGAATACATCAGCTGACGTTGTCACGATTGATCCCT
Source organism: Avena sativa (assembly GCA_916181665.1). Taxonomy (NCBI): domain Eukaryota; kingdom Viridiplantae; phylum Streptophyta; class Magnoliopsida; order Poales; family Poaceae; genus Avena; species Avena sativa. The sequence goes on from OV702286.1 coordinate 313,931,182, forward strand.
CTCCAACTTCGAGAGGAACTGGACCTTCTACAAAGGCATCACTAGCTACCTCTTAATCACCACATCCTTCCTCCAACTCCCCAGCGAAATCTGCAATGACACACTACTCATCAAATCTTGTAAAAAACATACGAATCATTTTATAACACACATTGTATGTTCATTAGCACATCATGCATCATGTGGAAGCTAGGTCCATGGAGAGCACAGAAAACAGATGACGTGTAGGACTTAGCAGAATCCTGCCACTCCGAAATTTTCAAATAATTAGGCTGAGGTTTCAGGACAGTTCATACAACATATACAGTTTGCAACAAATACTAACAAGCAAATCTTCCTCTACAGTTCCGGTGTTGGAACTCACTAGCAGCCCCAACATCGACCAAGCTGCAGTATCCTACAGACAAGCCGTTCACCTGAACACTCTATTTGTATAATATAGTAAAGTTTAACCATGGAAGTGAAACAAGCATACCTTCATTCCGATGGATGAAGTCTTTGCCAAGAAACCATCTCCCTGAACCTCCAAGCCTGGAACAGCAACAACTTCAGCCATCCCTTGCAAAGTTTGATTGCTGCCTGTATTCATCGTGGCTATCAGCTAACAGGTATATATGAACGCAAAGGACAATTCAAAATTCAAAAAACAGACTGCCATCAATGAGGGATGCAACATTTAATGTAATGTAGCAATAATATTACAGTTCTGTTCTTTCTGGGTAGGCTACACCCGTCCCCTGCTCCACTATCAGAGAACACAATCTTATTTTTTTTAATGATACAATTATTAGCTGGATACAACAACAACACAAGCATGCTAGCCTGGATTATACAGTTTATATAAAAATGAGATTTCAACCCCCAAAATGATCATCCTCCTTGGCTCACACTCCAGGAATTAGGCTGACCATTGGCTTCGTACAGCTTGTTTTACGATGCCCTGTCAAACCACAACTACTGCATTGTGCTTATTTTCTTGGTTTAACTGGCCGCTCTCCATGCTCTAGACAAGTTGTGCTTTTGTGCCCGGCGAGCCAACAAATGCTGCAAAATCTAGTCCTCTTTGCTGTCTCCTCGTACGGTGGCTTGTCCCTTGCTGTGGTTAGTAGACCGCATTTTAGACGCCTCTCTAGTGCCAACACTTCCTCTAGAATACCAGGTTCCCTCGAAGTTACTTCAACAAGGTCTCCTTCCTTGCCCCGTACGCCTGCAACCGAACTGCCAGAGCATGACACATCTGTATGCGCACTTCTATTAGCCGACATTCCATTCTTCCTACACCTAGAATGTTTTGAACCAACAAAATTTGTCACATATACTTCTCTTGACTTCTCCAACATGCTCTTACCATCCTTCACTCCACTAGCAGCAACAGCCTTTTCCTTTAGTTCACACAAACCACTCATAACGATCTCGAATGCATCTTGGTTACTATCTCCCATGTGCACTACCTCAAGGGTTGTTATATACATCACAGAGTGCGTAAAGGTTGTTGCTTCAAGAGGCCCCATGTCCTTCTGGTAATGCCTGATGTGATCAGGCAATATGTCTCTTGCATCGATCGTCCACCTCTTCATTATGTGTTTCTCCGGTATTGTGTGTACATTCTTTGTTATCATCACCTGCCAATTTTTACAACAAAGAAGCTTATTCCCCCAACAAATCCATATATAGCAATAATACAAAAAAACCAGTACGCCGGCACTACCACCTTAAGCACGTGGCAGCAGATCATCCCCATGTGTTCGTACCTCCTACACTCGCAAGTATAGTAGCTACCATCAGATGAGATGTTCACCTCGTATCGAGACTTATATCAGTCTGGCCTAGAAGCTAGGTTTATACGAAGAGCTGCATATTTTCTGTTCGGTTCAATCTCCTCCACACTAAATGAGCCAGCAACATACAACACCCTGCCAAACATTTCAAACATCGTCCTTGTATAAATTTTGCTGGCATGCCTCTCAATTGGCAGGTTGTTCTTGATGACCGCACCTGACTGGATAAGACAAAAGAGAGCATTCGGCATCTTCCAGGAATGTCGAAAGAGCAAAATAGCAGGTCAAACATTTGCACTTACCAGCCTTGTCCTTTTTTTCTTGGAACCCTTCCTCCTGTTCTCTATCATACTAGATCTTGCCATATTGTTTAACAAAAACATTCATTGGGCACGAGGGGGCACATAGTTCTTCAACATATGATTTTCACTTTCACTCCGCTGCACGCTTGTCTGTGTTAGATGTATATATCTGTATATTGTATTTCCCCCATATGTTAGGGAGCTTCCTGCATATTTGCCCTGTACCTGTACTATATATTGTGACCTTTGGCCCCCATAGGAATACATGTTGCATATTCCTGACATGGTATCAGAGCTAGGTTAGACCGTTTTCCTGCTGCAACATCGTCACGGCCGCCACCGTCCTTGTCGCTGTCGTTTTTCCGACGTCGCCGCCGCCGGTGTGCCGCTGTTTCCGGCTACATCCGCCGTCTTCTCCCGTCACTGTGCCCGTCTACAACTCCGGTGCCCGTGCCCGTCTGCAACTACAACTCCTCCCTGACCGTCCTCGTCTTCAACAGCCCGCACCCGCAACGTCTGGACCGCCACCGCTCCCTCCAGTTGATCCCGCGCGTGCAGGACTGGGTGCGTGCTGTCCTTTGGTCTCCAGATCGGCGCCGGATCCCGCCTGCTTGCCTTCCCGCGTGGTGCTGCGTGGTACTGCTGCGTCTGCCGCCTGCTTGCCTTCCCGTGTGGTACTGCTGCGTGGTACTGCTGCCGTCTGCTGCGTGGTACTTGACAGCCCGTACCAAGAACCCAGTCCTGCACAAGAGATCTTGCCCACGCTGCGTCACGCGCCGCCCAAGACAGGGAGCGTGCTCTTGACCCTGGCCGGATCCTGCTGCTCCTGATCGGCACCGATTCCGTCTGGCCAAATCCCGTCTGGCCGGATTTCGTCCGCTTGCACTTAGATCTAGATCTGATCTGAAAAAAAAAATCATGTCTAGTTCATCGGGTTATGTTGCGATTCCTCGCTGCCCGGTGGTCTTTGATGGCGCGAATTATCCTGATTTTGCTGCCTTTATGCGCGTTCACATGCGCGGTCTCCGTCTTTGGGGTGTGCTCTCCGGCGAGGTCTCCTGTCCGCCGTGCCCCCCTGCTCCTGTGGCTCCTATTCCGCCGACGCCGATTGTTCTTGGTGCTGATGCTTCTCAGGAGGCCAAGGATGCTGCTCAGAGTGCTGATGATAGTGCTGTTGCTGCTTATGACCTGAAGTTCAAGCAGTACTCTTCTGATCTCGAGGCCTATCGCCACGCTCTCACTGCTTACACTCAGTGGGTTGATGAGGATGCTCGTGCTGCTGATGTTCTCACCTCCAGTGTTCTGCCCCAGTATGCTGCTGAGTTCATGAGTCTCCCTACTGTTGCCGCTCAGTGGGCTCATCTTCGTCAGCGCTATCAGCCGTCTGGGGATGCTCTTTATCTGTCTGTGGTTCGCCAGGAGCATGCTCTCCAGCAGGGTGATTCTACTATTGATGAGTTCTATACTCAGAGCGCAGCTATCTGGCGTCAGCTTGACTCTCTTCGTACTGCTGTTTGTGGCACATGCTCGTGTTGCCAGATTGTGCGCTCGGATTTGGAGTTTCACCGCATCTATGAGTTTCTGTCTCGGCTCCGCCAGGAGTTTGAGCCCCGGCGTGCTCAGCTGAATGCTCGTGGTCGTGTTCCGCTCTCTGAGGTGTTGTCTGAGCTTCGGGCTGAGGAGACCCGTCTCCGTGGTGCTGGTCTTCTTGCGGTTCCATCTGCGCTTGCTACTCGTGGTGCTCCCTTGCCGTCTACTCCCTCGACTCCGCCGCAGTCCCCTGTGCCGCTGCCGCCGATACTACCCACTCCTCCAGGTCAGGGTCAGGGTCAGCTTCAGCACCAGCAGCCTCAGGGTCAGAGTCAGCATCAGCATGCTCGTGGTCAGGGTCGCCGTGGTTCTCTTCGTCACTGCTCTTACTGCAACAGGGATGGTCACACTTGGGCCACCTGTTATACACGGGACCCTAGTTTACGTCAGCAGCACCAGGCTCGTGGGCAGTTAGCTTCTTCCGGATCTTCAGCAGTTGCTCTCTCTGATCAGGACATTATCAGGAGTCTTCGTGGTCTGCTTGCTACTACAGGCTCTTCTTCGACGGGCACTGCTGGTTCTGCGACTGACTCTTCAGGCACTGTGCGACCACCACCTTCTACACAGTCAGGTACGTCTCCGTGGTATCTGGATTCTGGAGCTTCTTTTCATATGACCTCTGAGTCTTCTTTTCTGTCCGCTCTTCGTTCTCTCCCTTCTCCTGTCCGAGTTTTTACGGCTGATGGTACCTCTCTCCCTGTTTCTAGTCGGGGCACCCTTTCTACTTCTTCTTTTTTTTGTTCCTGATATTTCTCATGTTCCTCTTCTTAAGATGAATCTGTTCTCTGCTAGCCAGCTTACTGACTCTGGTTGTCGCGTCATTCTTGATGCTGATTCTCCTGTCCTGGCGCACATGCCCAGAATGGCGTTGCTGAGCGTAAGCATCGTCATCTTCTTGAGACCACTCGCGCTATGATGATTGCTTCTTCTCTTTCGCCGCATTTCTGGGCTGAGGCTGTCGCTACGTCGGCTTACCTCATCAATATTCAGCCTTCTGCTGTCTTGCAGGGTGGTATCCCTCTTGAGCGCCTCTCTGGCCAGTCTCCAGACTACTCCATGCTTCGCTTGTTTGGTTGTGTTTGCTATGTTCTCCTTGCTCCTCGCGAACGCACCAAACTGACCGCTCAGTCTGTTGAGTGTGTCTTCCTCGGATACAGTGATGAGCATAAGGGTTATCACTGTTGGGACCCTGTTGGTCATCGGATGCGTATCTCTCATGATGTTACTTTTGATGAGACGCGGTCTTTCTATCCTTGTCCCACCGCTGGTACTTACCCGGTGGAAGATATCTCTTTTCTTCTCTTCCCTAACACACCTCCTTCTATCCCTATTGTGTCTTCTTCAGGATCTCCTCCCCCTGATGTATCTTCTTCGACACCGTCCTCTTCTGCTCCGTCTAGTTCTCCTAGTTCTCCTCGTTCTCCGGAGTCTTCCTCTCCTATTCCATCTTCTTTATCGTCGTCTCTTGTGTCGTCTTCCTCTGATGATCTTCCCTCTACTCGTCCTGTTCGTCAGCGTCGTGCCCCCAACCGTTACTCTCCTAGTCAGTATGGTCTTTCTGTTGCCTCCGAGCCGACCTCTTATCGGGATGCTGAGCATCATCCTAAATGGCAGTTGGCCATGGCCGAGGAGATTGCTGCGCTTGAGCGCACTGGCACCTGGGATCTTGTTTCTCCTCCTCCCGGTGTTCGTCCTATCACGTGTAAGTGGGTCTATAAGATTAAGACTCGCTCTGATGGATCTCTTGAGCGCTATAAAGCGCGTCTTGTGGCTCGTGGTTTTCAGCAGGAGCATGGTCGTGACTATGATGAGACCTTTGCTCCTGTCACTCATATGACCACTGTGCGTACTCTTCTTGCTGTTGCTTCTGTTCGTCACTGGTCTGTGTCCCAGCTTGATGTTCAGAATGCCTTTCTCAATGGTGAGTTGAGTGAGGAGGTTTATATGAAGCCTCCTCCTGGGTACTCTGTTCCTGAGGGGATGGTTTGTCGTCTTCGACGTTCTCTTTATGGCCTCAAACAGGCTCCTCGTGCCTGGTTTGAGCGCTTTGCTTCTGTAGTGACAGCTGCTGGTTTCTCCCCTAGTGCTCATGATCAGCGTTGTTTGTTCACACTTCTCCTCGTGGACGCACTCTTCTTCTTCTCTATGTTGATGATATGATCATTACCGGTGATGATCCTGAGTATATAGCCTTTGTTAAGGCTCGTCTTCGTGATCAGTTTCTTATGACTGATCTTGGTCCTCTTCGATACTTTCTTGGGATTGAGGTTTCCTCCACTTTTGATGGCTTTTACATCTCTCAGGAAAAGTATATTCAGGATCTTCTTGCTCGTGCTGCTCTTGGGGATGAGCGCACTGTTGAGACCCCTATGGAGCTTAATGTTAAGCTTCAACTTACTGATGGTGATCCTCTTTCTGATCCGACGCGTTATCGTCATCTTGTTGGGAGCCTTGTTTATCTTGCTGTCACTCGTCCTGACATCTCATATCCTGTTCATATTCTGAGTCACTTTGTTTCTGCTCCTACCACTGTTCATTATAGTCATCTTCTTCGTGTTCTTCGTTATCTTCGTGGTACGATCACTCGTCGCCTTTTCTTTCCTCGTTCCAGCTCCCTCCAGCTCCAGTGCTATTCGGACGCCACGTGGGCGAGTGATCCTTCGGATCGTCGTTCACTTTCTGCTTACTGTGTGTTTCTTGGTGGTTCGCTCATTGCTTGGAAGACGAAGAAACAGACAGCGGTTTCCCATTCGAGTGTTGAGGCTGAGTTGCGTGCTATGGCCTTGTTGACTGCTGAGGTGACCTGGTTACGGTGGTTACTTGCGGATTTTGGGGTCTCTATTATCACACCCAGTCTGGTTTTATCTGACAGTACAGGTGCTATTAGTGTTGCACGTGATCCGGTCAAGCATGAGCTTACCAAGCATATTGGTGTTGATGCTTTCTATACACGTGCTCAGGTGCAGGCTCAGGTTGTTGCGCTTCAGTATGTGCCTTCAGATTTACAGTTGGCGGATTTCTTCACGAAGGCCCAGACCAGAGCGCAGCATGATTTCTTACTCTCCAAACTCAGTGTTGTGGATCCACCATGAGTTTGTGGGGGGGGTGTTAGATGTATATATCTGTATATTGTATTTCCCCCATATGTTAGGGGGCTTCCTGCATATTTGCCCTGTACCTGTACTATATATTGTGGCCTCTGGCCCTCATAGGAATACATGTTGCATATTCCTGACAGTCTGCTAGCACAAAACTTCACGCTGAAATATGGTTTAGCCCACTTTATCCTAACCTCGTATATCTGTATCAGGAAAGTGTTGCCCACCAAACCATATTTCTCCACAAAAACTTTCCATCCATCCTCAAACTCCTTAACCATCAGCATCTCATTGACAAAGGTTATGGAAATCTGCTCGGAAACCACTCTTCTTTGTGTAGTGAGTCCCGAGGCATTCTTTTGCTTTCTGGAGGACACGCCATTTGCACCACCTGTGGGTTGTGCCTGGGAACACCTTTTCAATAGAACCTCCATCGAACAAGCTTGATCTGTAGATAATTTTACTTTATTAGTGTACTACAAACATTAGGCATATAAGCTATGAAGCAACAGAATTTACTTAATGCATCAAACCTGTTAGTATGGTTATTGGTTTTTACCACCCACCATCTTCACAAACTCACTGAAAACCCACTCAAAACTTTCAATCTTCTCGTCACGCATCAAAACATCAGCTTATATCACACTCTGGAAATGGTTGTTGACTATGACAAAAATCCCAAACGGCATATCATAAAGATTAGTCTTGTATGTTGTGTCAAAGGTCACCACATCACCGAAATGGTGATATTGCAGCTTGCTCCTTCCATTCGTCCACAAAATAGTTTGTATCTGGCTCTCAGAGTCAACCTGGACGGTGTAAGTAAATTCACTATCTTTCTCCTTCAGCTCCGAAAACATTTCCATGGTCTTCTTCACATCATCATCTCCCTACTCTCTACTAATTTTCCCACACAAGGTCCTCAGAGACCTTTTTGTGAACGGAACATTCATAGTGCATCCAAAGAAAGTGCCAATTATGCTATACACCTTGCTCATGTTCACATTGTTCTCCCTAAGCTGCGCAACCAATTCCCTGTTGTACTTGTCTATGTACTAGTGTGACGGGAAATGTAGTTTCTGAGCACACGTTGAAAGCATGGCATGGTTGTGCACAAGCCTGCATTCGGTGATGTACCAGCCATGGTCAACAGTCCTTAACAATCTAATCATAGCAGGGTACTAGCAGCGACACGAAGTTGTGTTTGTCTCCTTAGGTTTGCCCTACAATGAAAGGCGCTCAAGGGTTAAAGTTCTGTTATAACCTTTCTTTCAGATAAAACCTAAGTAGGTAAATAAATCTGCATATAGCCATTACCGAGCAAACGCAGAGCAGTTCCTGCATTGATTTTGCCCTCTTTACATTGCTCCTGCTCTTCCCATACCTGATACCAAACCCACACTCCCAAGAATAAAGGTTATAGAAGTCATAGGCCTCTCCAACTGAATCAAACGTGAGCCCGACAGACGGATTGACGATAGCTTTAGTCTTTGTCACATCCCAAAAATTTCTAATTTTGGAATGTGAAATAGATAAAATAAGTTTGGTGGATTGTTTGACTTTGTTGAAAATTCTCAAGGAAAAGAAACCTTTTGAATTGGAAAGACCTCACTCTGTTATCACCTAAGTAGCCATATCGGCAAAAAGGCGTGGATTGAGTTTTATTTTTAGTATTTGTGTGAATGTTTGCAAAAACGAAAATCATGAAGCATTCATAAGCATTGCATTGCATCCATGCAAAGTTCCCAAAAATTGAATCCAAATCCTAATATCTAAATCCGATAGTTATTTTGCTCAAATGTTTCTATAAGAAATATATAGACATTTATGAAGAAACCATCTTCAAACAAGTAAAAATGTTACAAATATGATACTATAATAATCTACTGAATTTTAGAAAAATTTAGAAACAAAAATTATGTCATTTAGAGTTCGTATGCAAAAGATATAAAGAAAATACCAAAATAGAAATAGAAAAAAAAGAAAAAAAAACGAAATGGGCCACCTGGCCGGCCCACTCAGCCGACCGAAGCAGCCAGCCGTGCACGGGAGAAAGGATCGATCCCACGGTTGCTTTAAAAAGCGTGCAAGAATCTGTTTTCTACACCTATCTCTATTCAAATATCTATATCTTTTTATCTACAACTCCGACTTGACTTCTATTTGTTTCTACTTGTTGCCTACTCCCAGGTATATCTTCCCATCGTCCTAAAAGTCTATATAATCATCCGGAATCACAGCTTTGTCACTTTTCCTTCTCGAAATCTCGAATCTACATCCTACCGAATCGTATTTCGCTTCTAAATCCATCTAAATTTCGTCGGATGCCTTTGGCTACAACTTTGTTGTAGATCTCGTCGAAATCTTTCAATTCCGATAAACCTCATCTCTTTTCATCCACCACAGCCAGAGAATTTCGCAACGCAATATTTCAGATCTGACGGTGTAATACCAAGATTTACTCGCGCTCGTTTCTTCAAATCCAAATTCCTTTGGTGAAAAGGTAGATCTAATGATTCTACACAACTTTTATGTTCGAAGTTTTTCGATTTGATCCATGGATTTGTCTCTGTAACATAGATCTGTTTCTAATCTTTTCCGACACAAAATCGAGCCGTTTTGGAGCCAACTTCTCTCCTAGCCACCGGATCTTATCCCGACGGTCCAGATTCAATTGTCCTGGTCAGCCGCCTCATCACTGCCACGTCGTCGCCAGGTCAGCGTCTAGTCCCGGTCAGCCTGCACAGTCAACCTGTCCAGTCAGCGGAACATTCTCTGGAATATTCCGTTCGAATTTAAATTTGCAGATTATAGATCTAAGTTGTAAAATTCATAGAAAATTTATACTACGTTCAAAAATTACATATAATATATCAAATTGAAGATAATTTCTTGTAGTTTGATAATATCTGTTTAGATCTGGATTTTGCTGTATAGATTACTGGCTAATAATTAATTAGTATTATTGGCCTTTTAAATCATTAAATTCATAGTAAATAATCTACAAATCCGAAAAATATGAGTAATATGTCCCTGAGTTCACAATCTTGCGTAGTTTTGAGATCTGTACTTACTTTTGTTTGTTGTCAGTACAATCTATTCAGATTAATTAAAATCCATTAAACACTAAATAAATCCTAGAAAAAGATCTATAACTCCGATTAGGGTGAATCCAATTGCTACTGGTTCATATTAAAGCCCTCTATCCATTACAGTTCAGATACAAATTTAATTCGACAACTAGTATAGAAGCTACAACCGTTATGTTAAAACCCCTTTATTGGCAATTGAAATTGGATAACAAATACTATATTGCATTAAAACACTTCTACATGCATCATGTGATCTAGTATTGTTTAGATAACTAATTATAACCATTGTGACATATTAAATCATCATGCATGCATTGGATCATCACTGTTTTATTGTATTGTTGTATTGTTGCATGATTGCAATGTTTGAATGATATGTTGTTGTGCTTTTGCTTTTGAACGATAGATTGCGAGGAGTGTAACTACTATGATCGCAACAGCTATGATTGCGAGCATTGTGATTGCAAGTCTTTTGAGTGCGACGAGTGAAACCATTATATTTGTGAGAATTATCTAATCGACTACATCTACAACAAAGGCAAGTAGATGCTATTTTGATCATGAATTGTCCTACTATTTTCCCTACTGCATTGTGTAGTGTATTTTCTCGTAGATGCATGAGTAGGAATTACTATCGCTATGCTATGTCATGTGTATCTTGGTAGGAGCCACTTGTAGTTGAGTCGTCGTATGCTAGTTGTGCTTAGCCATGCTATCTAGACGGGGATGGGTCTACACCATGCTATGGTATTATGTATGTTTTGTTCAACTAAAACAACTTAATCAATGAACTCTCTGGGTGGAATTGGTAATTGCTTGGTTCGTGAATGCCGGGCACATGTCTATGGTTTACCCGAGTAGCTCACTTGTGGATGGCCACCCAAGTTTCTGAGAAATGATTAGTGTCTTGATTTGGTAGCTTACGTGTACAGCCATATGCCAGTGAGTTATGGGTGGCTGGATGGACTTAGTAGGTCGTGGTGACCCGAGCTCTTCGTATCCAGAGATGTAGTGAATGTGATAGGTTGGTACGGTGCGTGGATGGGCTTGTGGAGCTACTTCCCGAATTGTCTCTTCTTGGGATTCTCCCTATCATGACTCAATATGCGTGTCATGGTACGAGCGGGTCGACCAAGTCATATGGGTAAAGTGTGCAACCCCTGCAGGGTGTAAAACTAAGTGCTTAGCCGTGTCCCCGGTAATGGACGATTGAGTTGCTGGATTATGGGTGCTATGACATGTTCTCATTCATTCCAATTTCAGAATTACTAAAACTTGATGGGTGAACTTAATGGGTTGTTGTGATCAAACTTGATTTAAAAGTAGGGTAAAACTGTTTAAGAAAATGCAAGCTAGCCAAAGCCTCCACTTAGCCAAAATAAGCATGTAGTTACTAGGTATATTGTCTCCTTACTTAGCTCTACTTGCCATACATTCCAAGTATTGACCCTTCAGGACTACTACGTTTTATGTTGCAGGTTATACCGATTCTGAGTGATCGTATTAGGTCGCGAGACTCCACTCAACAATTGTTTGCCTGTGGCACATTTGAAGGATGGAGATCTACCTTGTATTGTTTCCGCTGTAATATAATATAAATTCTGGATCATATTATATCCATGATGCACGGTTATATTTGGTATCATTTTGTACTGTGTGTGCTAGTGAACCGATCCAGGGATTAGCATTATACACAGGAACTCGGCCTTATCAGGCGAGGATGTTACAAGATGGTATCAGAGCTGTGTGTTGACTGTAGGATCGTGACCTAGGATTGAAATAGAAAAACCATATGAATATAAACCCTATTTCATCCTATCTATTCTCATCTTACAATTTTTTTTCTAGTATTTTTTACCTATTCAATTCTCATACTCTCCTCTTCTAAAACATAGAAGGAAGACTCTTTGTAGGATGAACTCAAAACTTTGTATTTATTAGATTCTTGTAATCTATCCTTCTTTTCTAATCTCATCTTGTTCAAAACTTATAGATGAGCACTCGTGCGAAGAAGTGCGAGATCCAAGAATAGTTAGATGATATCCACCATGTAGTATTGATAGGATTTCGTTTAGATTTAGCAATCGATTATCGCAAGAACTTGTGTGATAGTGATTTTATTATGTTTAGGTTGTGATACTTGATACCCCAAAGTTTTAGAATATTTTTGATAGTTTTTATAATGAATTAATGAAGGTTTTGATTAAAAATTCGTGGTATTACTGCTGCAGTTTTCTGCCTGACCAGTTGTACCGCGCGATTTTTAATTCCTTACTGGTAACTCGGATTATGCTCATATTTTAGGATCTGAAGGGTAATTACCTGTAGCACCTGCACAAAAAATGGCTAAAATTCGTTATGAGTTTAAGGTGCCCAGAAAAAATCGTGAACACTGCTGTAGTTTCTGGACAGATTCTGTCCATTGCTTTTAAGATTGTAGGTTCACCCCCAAACGAATTTTAATCAAATGAAAACTATTTTGTGGATGGTATGCCACTAAAACAAAACTTCTGGAACATAAACAAAATTATTTTGGCTTGAGTGTTGCTTGTTATGATTGTTTGCTTGTGTGCTGATTGCTTATCGTTGAATGTTTGTATGATTGTTGGACAATGAGTTTGTTTGCACGGGTAGAACTATTTTATTAGTAGTTCTTTTCTCTAAAATCTATTCTTCTCTATCTTAAACTCTTGGAGATAAAACGATGTGTTTAATATAGGGAGAATGAGTTAGTGGAAATATTTGGAAGAATATGCCCCAAAGAGTGTGAATAGTTTGTCTAATGCAACAAAAGGATATGGAAGTATGAAGTGTTGCAAGTGATGTTATGTAGTATATTTATGCAACCCAAAGGTGTTGAAGTATTGATAGTTTACCTTTTGTAGTAGCTTTATTTATTGAGTACATGGGAGTCTACATCGAGTATTGTTTCGTGCCCATGGAAACCATCTACAAGGAAAGTGTGGATGCCCGAGTGGTAGAAAAACGCGATTCACCTATCCTCATGCAGGGTAATGATTTGGGTGCAGGATGAATTGATCAACATTCCTACTACTCTTATTATTTGCTCTTGTACTGTTGGCTTTGCGAATCTTGAGTGCCTTTCCAACCTTAGAAAAGAGACGGCGTTAAGCCTGGACCTTAGGATGGTATGACTTTGAACCTTTACAAAAGCATTCATCACTAAGCGTAGGAATATACGGTAAGGATGAATCTCAACCGTGTATAATGGGTATCGTGAAGCAAACGTTAACTACATGCCTACCATGAGAGTTTCGCTAGTTAAAGTAGTTGTTAGCCTAGAATCTATAAATCATGGAGTTTAGAAAATGTAGGGACATTGTTCCAATAAATGTCCAAGGAAGAATCAATAGGAGCCATGTGAATTCCTAATAAACAATCTAGTCAATTTTCTTTTAAGGGTGGTAGCACCATAGTGGACCCTTAACCCATCTTTCTTTCTAGCCTTCTCAAATCTCAGGACGAGATTTCTTTTAAGGGTGGTAGTCTGTCACATCCCAAAAATTTCTAATTTTGGAATGTGAAATAGATAAAATAAGTTTGGTGGATTGTTTGACTTTGTTGAAAATTCTCAAGGAAAAGAAACCTTTTGAATTGGAAAGACCTCACTCTGTTATCACCTAAGTAGCCATATAGGCAAAAAGGCGTGGATTGAGTTTTAGTTTTAATATTTGTGTGAATGTTTGCAAAAACGAAAATCATGAAGCATTCATAAACATTGCATTGCATCCATGCAAAGTTCCCAAAAATTGAATCCAAATCCTAATATCTAAATCCGATAGTTGTTTTGCTCAAATATTCCTATGAGAAATATATAGACATTTATGAAAAAACCATCTTCAAACTAGTAAAAATGTTACAAATATGATACTATAATAATCTACTGAATTTTAGAAAAATTTAGAAACAAAAATCATGTCATTTAGAGTTCGTATGCAAAAGATATAAAGAAAATACCAAAATAGAAATAGAAAAAGAAAATAAACGAAATGGGCCACCCGGCCGGCCCACTCAGCCGACCTAAGCAGCCAGCGGCGCACGGGAGAGAGGATCGATCCCACGATTGCTTTAAAAAGCGTGCAAGAATTTGTTTTCTAAACCTATCTCTATTCAAATACCTATATTTTTTTATCTACAACTCCGACTTGACTTCCGTTTATTTCTACTTGTTGCATACTCCCAGGTCTATCTTCCCATCGTCCTAAAAGTCTATATAATCATCCGGAATCACAGGTTTGTCACTTTTCCTTCTCGAAATCTCGAATCTACATCCTACCGAATCGTATTTCGCTTCTAAACCCATCTAAATTTCGTCGGATGCCTTTGGCTACAACACGAAAGTTGTAGATCTCGTCGAAATCTTTCAATTCTGACAAACCTCATCTCTTTTCATCCACCACAGCCGGAGAATTTCGCAACGCAATATTTCAGATCTGACGGCGTAATACCAAGATTTACTCGCGCTCGTTTCTTCAAATCCAAATTTCTTTGGTGAAAAGGTAGATCTAATGATTCTACACAACTTTCATGTTCGAAGTTTTTCGATTTGATCTACATATTTGTCTCTCTAACACAGATCTGTTTCTAATCTTTTCCGACACAAAATCGAGCCGTTTTGGAGCCAACTTCTCTCCTAGCCACCGGATCTTATCCCGACGGTCCAGATTCAATTGTCCTGGTCAGCCGCCTCGTCACTGCCACGTCGTCGCCAGGTCAGCGTCTAGTCCCGGTCAGCCTGCACGGTCAACCTGTCCAGTCAGCGGAATATTCCAATATTCCGTTCGAATTTAAATTTACAGATTATAGATCTAACTTGTAAAATTAATAGAAAATTCATACTACGTTCAAAAATTACATATAATATATCAAATTGAAGATAATTTCTTGTAGTTTGATAATATCTGTTTAGATCTGGGTTTTTCTGTACAGATTACTGGCTAATAATTAATTAGTATTATTAGCCTTTTAAATCATTAAATTCATAGTAAATAATCTACAGATCTGAAAAATATGAGTAATATGTCCCTGAGTTCATAATCTTGCGTAGTTTTCAGCTCTGTACTTAGTTTTGTTTGTTGTCAGTATGATCTGTTCAGATTAATTAAACTCCATTAAACACTAAATAAATCCTAGAAAAAGATCTATAACCCCGATTAGGGTGAATCCAATTGCTACTAGTTCGTATTAAAGCCCTCTATCCATTACAGTTCAGATACAAATTTAATTAGGCAACTAGTACAGAAGCTACAACAGTTATGTTAAAACCCCTTTATTGGCAATTGAAATTGGATAACAAATACTATATTGCATTAAAACACTTCTACATGCATCATGTGATCTAGTATTGTTTAGATAACTAATTATAACCATTGTGACATATTAAATCATCATGCATGCATTGGATCATCACTGTTTTATTGTATTGTTGTATTGTTGCATGATTGCAATGTTTGAATGATATGTTGTTGTGCTTTTGCTTTTGAACGATAGATTGCGAGGAGTGTAACTACTATGATCGCAACAGCTATGATTGCGAGCATTGTGATTGCAAGTCTTTTGAGTGCGACGAGTGCAACCATTATATTTGTGAGGATTATCTAATCGACTACATCTATAACAAAGGCAAGTAGATGCTATTTTGATCATGAATTGTCCTACTATTTTCCCTACTGCATTGTGTAGTGTATTTTCTCGTAGATGCATGAGTAGGAATTACTATCGCTATGCTATGTCATGTGTATCTTGGTAGGAGCCACTTGTAGTTGAGTCGTCGTATGCTAGTTATGCTTAGCCATGCTATCTAGACGGGGATGGGTCTACACCATGCTATGGTATTATGTATGTTTTGTTCAACTAAAACAACTTAATCAATGAACTCTCTGGGTGGAATTGGTAATTGCTTGGTTCGTGAATGCCGGGCCCATGTCTATGGTTTATCCGAGTAGCTCACTTGTGGATGGCCACCCAGGTTTCTGAGAAATGATTAGTGTCTTGATTTGGTAGCTTACGTGTACAGCCATATGCCAGTGAGTTATGGGTAGCTGGATGGACTTAGTAGGTCGTGGTGACCCGAGCTCTTCGTATCCAGAGATGTAGTGAATGTGATAGGTTGGTACGGTGCGTGGATGGGCTTGGGGAGCTACTTCCCGAATTGTCTCTTCTTGGGCTTCTCCCTATCATGACTCAATATGCGTGTCATGGTACGAGCGGGTCGATCAAGTCATATGGGTAAAGTGTGCAACCCCTGCAGGGTGTAAAACTAAGTGCTTAGCCGTGTCCCCGGTAATGGATGATTGAGTTGCTGGATTATGGGTGCTATGACATGTTCTCATTCATTCCAATTTCAGAATTACTAAAACTTGATGGGTGAACTTAATGGGTTGTTGTGATCAAACTTGATTTAAAAGTAGGGTAAAACTGTTTAAGAAAATACAAGCTAGCCAAAGCCTCCACTTAGCCAAAATAAGCATGTAGTTGCTAGGTATACTGTCTCCTTACTTAGCTCTACTTGCCATACATTCCAAGTATTGACCCTTCGGGGCTGCTACGTTTTATGTTGCAGGTTATACCGATTCTGAGTGATCGTATTAGGTCGTGAGACTCCACTCAACAATCGTTCGCCTGTGGCACATTTGAAGGATGGAGATCTACCTTGTATTGTTTCCGCTGTAATATAATGTAAATTCTGGATCATATTCGTTATATTCATGATGCACGGTTATATTTGGTATCATTTTGTACTGTGTGTGCTAGTGAACTGATCCAGGGATTAGCACTATACACAGGAACTCAGCCTTATCAGACGAGGGTGTTACAGTCTTCCTATCCGCAAATCCTCTGAACGAAGTCTCAAGAGCTGATACTCTTTTAGCTTTGGTATCCCTCTCATCATGCATTGAACCAAGCCTTGGCCTGCAGTTGCAAATCGTACATTACTGACAACTCAAACCTACTACACAATGCTTTGCATTTTAGTCACTAGGGATAAAACCAAAACAAAGGCTAGATCTGAATATGTGATACAGTCTACAATTCTGATGAGCGCAAGTTCACAGGCAAGATTTGTTTTTGCCAAATGATTCATTATGGCCGAAACGAGACCAGCGAAATTACCTTCGGACCCAACCATCATCGTCCGAGACACTTCCTGACGTGTTCCTGCTGCCCGCATCATCGAACAACTCCAATACTTTGCCTTTCAGATGTACCCCCCCTCTGGTCGGGCAACAAATCATCCAACGTCTCGCTCTCGGAAACCTCATGAACCGTATCAAGCCAAGTGCAATAACACACAATCTGAAGGTGTAAAAAATTAAGCACTTGGCAGATCTAGGGAGTTCAGGTGTTCTACTTGGCCACAACAACTCCAATAAGCATCCTTGATTCACCATAGCATGGAGACGCACCATCCATAAGGAGGGACCCAAGCCGATAGATCTAATATCGTGCGCAAGCAACCCTGGCATGGCTAGCTCGGCTTGCCGAGGAAGAACACATTGTAGCCTCATCACCTCTACGAGCAATAAATCGTCCCCTGTGGCGATAAATTGCGACCGCTCACCATAAATGACCTCTAGGGCCACGCAGTTGTTTGCTGCTGTTCTGGTGATGCCTAATCATGGTCCCAATCATAATAGTTTCAAATTTTTCTCTTGGTATGGGACAACATATCTCTCCAACTTGAATGCCCTCAACATGTTCAATTGAATTCAAACCATAAGTCCTTTCAATCTTGTTGGGGAAATAGATAGTATGTTCCTTGTAATTGACATTGAAGGTCACCTTCCCTTGATTACAATTAATAATAGCTCCTGCAGTATTTAAGAAAAAAGTCTCCCAAGAATAATAGACATATTATCATCTTCAGGCATAATAGTTTGAGAGGATGCTCTCATAAGAAATAAGAGTTGAAGTAAAAGAGAGAATCAAGAAGCAAATTCAAAACACATTTAAGTATAACCCACTTCCTATGCATAGGAATCGTGTATGCAAATAAATTCGCAAAGAACAAAGTGATAGGCATAGGAAGATAAAACAAGAGTAACTTCAAAACTTTCAGCACATAGAGAGGTGTTTCAATACCATGAAAACTTATATAACCATATTTTCCTCTCTCATAATAATTTTCAGTAGCCTCATGAATAAACTCAACAATATAACTATCACATAAAGCATGCTCTTCATGATCTACAAGCACTAGAGCTTTATTATGAACATTTTCAAGAGAAACCTCAGGAACATAACATTCATTCTCCTTTAGTAAGCAAGGGGGACAATCAAATAATGTAAGGGATAAAGAGTTACTCTCATTAGAATGTAGGCATGGGTAGCTAATCCATTCTTCCTCCTTTTGTTCATCACTCTCCTCCTCTTTTTCATCTAATGAGATTTCAGGTTCATCAATTTCTTCTTCCATAGGAGCCTGCGAGGCATTAGTCTCTTCCATTTGTGGAAAGCATCTAAAATATTCAAGAATATAGCCATTTTCATCCTTGTAATTATCAAAGCAAAATTTAAGTATACATAAACCTCATATTTGTAAGGTGAATCATCAATACTTTCAAGCAAACTAGCAAGCTCAAAAGCACCCTTCCAAGCAATAAATTCTTCAATTTGTTCCGCATCATAAAACCCATAAATTCCTTTAGCATAGGACGATATGGTATCATTATCATTATACTCACATTGAAAAGGGAGGTGTTTATACCTCTTTCTGCAACAAGACTCATCACAGCAATAAGTACCATTGTAAGTAGAGCACATGTTTCTAGCAATGGTATACAATCTATCAATTTGTTCCCATAAGTGTTTCCCTTTTTGTGACAAGCGGTGTTCCTTATAATAATATTTTTGATCTTCCGTGAACTCACCTTGCCAATAAGCTTCAGTTTCAAAGAAACCAACCATTGACAACAAGCATGATAAGGCAAGACAATAATAGACCAATGAAAATAACAACTAGAGTAGGAACTAATTTTTTTTGTATTTTTGGTAAAGAAACAAGCAAACAAGGAGAAAATAAACTTAGCTTGAACAATAGTGAATCCAAGTGGACTTGATAAATAAAGCTATGCTCCCCGGCAACGGCGCCAGAAAATAGTCTTGATGACCCACAAGTATAGGGGGTGTATTGCAGTATTTTCGAGAGAAGTGAAACCCAATTTATTGATTCGACACAAGGGGAGCCAAAGAATATTTATAAGCCTTAACAACTGAGTTGTCAATTCAGCTGCACCTAGAAATAATCTTGCTCACAACAGTTTATTAGTAGCAACAGTTTTGTAGTAGGAATAGCAAAGTAACAGCAGTAGTAAAGCAAAGACAGTAGTAACAAAAGCAGTAAACAGTGGGATTCGAGTGCGGTAGGCATAGGGATGGATGGACGGGCATTGCATGGACAAGAAAATTCACATAGCAATCAGAACATAGGGCAATTGCAGATAAATAAGATAAAGCATCCAAGTAATAGACAATCCTAGGCATGTGTTCCATATATAGTCATACGTGCTTGCAATGAGAACTTACACTACATCTTTTGTCCTGCCAGTCCGTTTGCAGCGGGGCCTCTAGGGAACTACTGGCAATTAAGGTGCTCCTTTTAATAGAGCACCGGAGCAAAGCATTAACACTCCGTGAACACATGCGATCCTCACATCAAAGCCTTTCCCTTTCGGTTATCCCGATTTCTGTCACTTCGGGGCCATAGGTTCCGGACAGCAACGTGTGTATATAACTTGCAGATAAGACCAAAAACAATACTATCATAATGAATCAATAACATGTTCAGATCTGAAATCATGGCACTCGGGCCCTAGTGACAAGCATTAAGCACAACAAGTTGCAACAAAGTCATAAGGCACTAATAAAAGATACTAGGTACCATACCCTAACAATCTAATGCCATTATATGAACGATCTCATCCAATCCCTACCATCCCCATAGCCTACAGCAGGGGATTACTCACTCATAGATGGGGGAAACATGGATGGTCGATGGAGAAGCGATGGCGATGATGATGATGGTGATGATCTCCTCCAATTCCTCGTCCCGGCAGGGCGCCAGAACGGAGTTTCTGGTGCTGTTTCGTGGAATCTGGTGGTGGTGGCGGAGCGGAACTCCTTCTGGAAAAACGTCGAACCCCGCGAAGTTTTTAGGTCAGAAGGCTCCTTATAGGCGAAGAGAGAGGCCGAGGGGGTGCCTGGGGCCACCAGACCATGCCCTGGCGCGGCCAGGCCCAGCCCGCGCCTGGGGGGTGGTGGCCAGCCCCTGGCTCTCCTCTGTCTCGTATTCTGGCTCCTGGAGTCTTCTAGAAAAATAGGCACTTTGGCTTTTGTCCCGTCCAATTCCGAGAATATTCATTTCTGACTTTCCTGGAACCAAAAATAGCAGAAAATAGGCAGCCGGCACTATGGCTCTTGTTAATAGGTTAGTCCAAGAAATTATATGAAAAGTACTCCAAAGTGTGGACAAAACACAAGAAAGTGGAAAAAACCAAGCATGGAACATCAAAAATTATAGATACATTTCCAATGTATCAGGAGCTTGCCAGACATGCCCATTCGCCGCCCAACGCACCCCAGCCACCGCTCGCCGTTGAGACCGCTGCCTCTGCCGCTCAGAGTGCCAGCTCAGCCCGACCGCATACCATCGCCCCTAGGCCCGCATTCACTTTGTAGAGCACCGCCAGGAGACCAGCGACCACCCCTACCTCGAGCCACACCGCTAGCACGCTGTGCAACCCTCACCGGAGTCGCCTGCCCATCCCTCTCGGTCGCGTCGTCGTCCTATAAATAGAGGCCTTCCCCAGCCATTCTCTGCACACCACTCACCTCCCCTCACCTCACTGAGCCTTCCCCACTTCTCCCCGGAGCAAGGCGAGCAGCCGTTTGCCAGAATTGCACCGGAGCAGGCCGCCTCTGGAGGAGAAGGGCGCTGATGTTTCCGACCACCCCCAGAGCTGCCTCGGCCACCCCTGAGCTTGTCGTCGTCAGCCAGTTAGTTTGCCCCCATCGCCATCATAACTGGAGCCCTGGTATGCCCCCTGAGCACCCCCACTGAGCCGTTAGGGTTAGAGTTCACCGGCGACAGGTCCGTCGTCGACGACGATCCCTAGTCGTTGATCCCCGTTCTAATCCAACGACCCATATCGCCCCGTACCGCTTCGCGTGTAATGAGCCGCTAACCGGTGGACCCTCCTGTCAGCTGAGCCCCGCGCCACGTAGTGTCACTGGGCCGTCCCGTTAGCGTTCCCGCGCAACCCAGTTAGTTTGAATTAGGATTTTTCTATTTTAGTTAAACCTAGTTCTGTCCCCTAGTTTGAAATTCAATTCAGAGAGATTTACCAATCCAAATGGAGTGATTCCAATTTTCTAAGAAAGCTACTAAAAAGATCTATCCAAGCCCATTGGATTTAATTCAATTAGAGTTAGAGATCTCTCCTAGTAAAAATAACAAAACAGAAGCATTTGCACCTTGCAACATTTTTATAAAATCAACCAAGATAGCTTTTGAGTTGATTCCAACTCTCAAAAATCACATTTAACCATGCCTATCTAAATATGTAATAATATTAAGGTTTACATGCAGTGACTTTGGACTAGTACCAAAATAATGCTATATAGGCATTTCTAGTCACTTTAAATAATTAAATAATGAACTTAAACCAAAGTAATTATGAACCAACCCTTAAATTACATTCCCACATGTTAAGATATGTGGTGATGACATGTGTCCACATGATCCCATATTTTAAGTGGTGAATATTAAATCTTAGTTAATTTTCAATGAGTAGAAATTACATTTCTTAAATAAAAAGGATGAAACTAATTAATAAAACTTGTGATGCTTGTGATAATAATAGATCATCAAGTGTATGCCTTAGAGTGCTAAGTAGACTAGTTAAGTATTGTTTGGTGATTGTGTACTTCGTATATATTTATAGAAGATAGTACCGACCAAGCTTACGAGGAGGAGGAGTTCTACCAAGAGGAGGAAGAAAACTTCAACCACTGCACCAACCAAGGCAAGCCACCATTAACAATGCAAGCTAACACTTGAAAGTGTAATGCTTAGCAAGCTAGGATTAAACTATATAGTTTAGCAAATATGCTTTAGGCATGCTTTGGTGATACTACTTTGACTATTCTTTACCCCAAGTATTAATTTCAAGCTTTACCTCCTTTACTTTACACAAAGTCCTTTACTTGTTTTGAAGGTAGCATAAAGAGTATAAAACTTGACCTATTTAGATAACTTTAGATGTCATTTTATGGCATGAGATTGATCCCATCATTTTCCACCTTAGTGGGCACTCTTAACTTAGTAGTTTAGAGTAGATAAAAACTTGAGTCACTTTAGATGGGAACACTGGGTGAAAGTGAATTATGAAAACCTTGGAATGATGAGTCATTCTATTGAGATGTTTTGACATGTGTTGAGAAACACAAATGGTTTATGATGATGAAAATGTCGAGGCATGAGCCTTAGCCCTTTTATAAAACTGATGGTTGGATTCAGATGCGATACCATTCCAAATTTATCGTACAACCACAATACCTGAATTGGGTAAGGCTTAGCCGGAAGTTTATATGCATTAGTATTAGTTCCCTCGCGGGAGAGGTTTGAGCTGAGGCTACCTCTCAATGTTGTCCACCTATACGGTGCCCAAGATGACAGATGGTCATGGTTGGGAGGCCATGCTCATAGGAGAGGTGCTTATACTAGGGTGTGTAAAGGAAAGGTTATGTTTGATTATCTGCATACTAAGTATGATGATTCAGGGTTATCCCTGACAGATGTATCGAATCTTGTGGTGAAAGTGTACCACCTCTGTAGAGTGTCAAACTATTCGAATAGCCACGTCTGTGGTTAGGGACAGTTGGAATGGCCATACTATTTCGTTGTCAGATGTTTTCAAAATAAAATGAATGATGAATCTTGACTTGACCACAACAGGGTTGTGACTATGACACTAGCTTCCCAACTTAAGTGATTCTAGAAATTTATTTTATCTTTCTTTGCTTCTGAACTCAGCTTAGGTTTCAAACTTAACTTTATAGTTAAATATAGAGTTAGCACTTTACTTAGATTTATACTTCTGGTTAGTGGTAGTTTGCGAGCACTTAAAGAGTACTCATGGCTTTTGTCCCTGGCTATTCTCATGGCCAGACTATGTAGGAGACTACCAAGATGATGGTCAGCCGGACGGCTATGATAACTAGGACTATCTGCCTTCGTCAGCATTGCCTATGCCCCTGAAGATGGACCCCACCGCTACGCTTATCTTTTATTTCCGCTGCTTGTTGTATTTAGACTGGATCATGAGATCCTTATTTGTGTAAGACCTTATGTATGGTTTGTAATGGATGATGTACTGTGATATCCAATCTGTTATGTCTCGCAAAAATGGTAATCCTGGGATTGCGAGGTATGGCATAACGGGCATCTGGGGTTAAAAATCCGGGTGTTGACAAGTTGGTATTAGAGCCATCCTGACCATAGGAGACCCTAGTTAGAATGGACGTCCGAACAAAAACTTAGTTTCAAAAACCAAAGTGAGTATTTATGAAAACCTATTTCCTCTCTTATCCTTGGGAATTCATTCTTTCTCAAAAATTCATGTTCCTCAAAATTCTTACATTACTACTTAAAACTTGACACACTTGATCACTTCACTAATTTCGTCATCCTTAATTCTTGTAGATGGAGACTTAGTTCAGCAAGTTCTACCAGTTGGGAAACGGAGGTCAACTGATCTTCGAGAGGGACCTGGATTCACTATCGGAGTTACTGGGACGCCCGCATCCGGAGTTTCTTGGAGCTCAACTTCCAGGACCCCTAGGAGGAGATTTACAGTGGCTAGTCACCGCTGATCTTAGAGGAAGCATCGAAGCACCAACATCCGGGAGAATCCAGTTCTCCGTGAGAGAGAACAACTGGCTAGATGGATTAGCCAGGGCAATGCATGAAGCTCTCGCACGTCTATGTGCCCTCAGTGTCAACCAACTCCAGGGAACCCGTTTTGCTCACTATGCAAGACGTGACTTCATGGGAATGTCAATGGAGATGCCAAGTCACCCAGAGTTGAGGCGTCAAGTGGAGAATCTTGATTTCTTGCTGCATGACAGACAGCAGGAACTGGACAATGCCAGGGAGTTAGCCAACCAGAACCGTGCCATTGCCGACCAGAAGGCCTAGACTTTCGCATTGCTCGTCCAAGATCGCCAGTCTCTTTGCCGCCAGCGTGCAAAGAAGGATCGCACCATCGCCCGTCTTTGCAAGAAGGTGGCCGACCTCGAGAAGACCGTCAAGGAGCAAGAAGCTCAGCTTTCCGCAAAGGAGGAGGAAGAGGAGGGTGAATACATCCAGGGAGACATGGATTCTTACCTCAGCAATGATGATGACTTTCTGGAGGAGGATGTTGTGGACTTCTACACTGACGATGAGGACTCCGACTCCATCGACGATGAGTAGATGCACTAGAGCACTGTCGTAGCATGAGATGTATCGGTCCAACTGTATCGTAGCTTGCAGAATGGTTCTTCAAGCCATCTGTTCTCCTTTGATTGTTGTGGTGTGTGTTGTATCGTGTGCTTGTTTGCATGAATAAAATGAAGTTAGTGACAAAACCTGAGTCAAACTCAAAATTCTAGTTTTGAAACCAAAACCATGAATCTTAGAACTTTCCCTCTTACCCCTGTATCTATCTCAATCTTCAGATGACTCATGAAAACCAAGGAGGGAGCAGCTCGTCGCAAGACCCAATGCTGCAGATCTTGTAGAATCTCATCACAGACAGAGAAGCAAGCAGGGCAGAACGCCAAGCCAACTTAACAACATTGCAGCAGATCGCCCAGATGGCTCTCAACAACCAGAACCATGGAAACCAGGATCACCATGGGTCCAAACTCAAAAACTTCCAGAATACCAATCCCCCAATCTTCAACCAAGCTGAAAACCCACTAGATGCAGATGACTGGCTGCAGACAATGGAAAACAACTTAGAAGTTGAGGAGTTGATGTCAATGAGAAAGTTCTCTTTGCCACCCACTATCTGGCGAGAGATGCAAGAGCTTGGTGGACTAGTATCCGCAATATGAACCATGGTCAAGTGATGACATGGGAAGCTTTCAAAACAAAGTTCAGTCGCACCCACGTGCCGCAAGGTTTAATCACCAGACTAAGAGATGAGTTTCGCGACTTGAAGCAAGGCAGAATGACTATGGTGGAATACCGTGACAGATTCTTATCACTTGCAAGGTACGCACCTGTTGAAATCAACACAGAGGTGAAGAAGAAGGAGAGATTCCTGAACGGACTGCATGATGAGATGCAGACTATCCTCGTCAACATCTGTTTCGAAGATCTCGAAGAGCTAGTCGACTCCGCCATTCAGATGGAAGGGAAGATTAACCAGACAAACGACAACCGTAAACATTGTATGATGCAGCAATCAGGATCTAGCAGTCATCAGAAGTATCGTCCCAACCCCTCACCAGGATATGCACCAAGGAACAACTGACCCCCAATGTCTCGCCCAAGCTACCCCAACCGTAGCGGAGGAAATGCGAAGTCCGGAGGAAACAATCATAACTCCGGCAATACCAACAATTTCAACCGTGCACCTCCCAAGAACAACAACAACAACGACAATGACAACAATACTGCACCCAGAACTGGCAGCAATGTTGTGCCCGTCGCAGCAAAATACAAGTCCCAGATCACATGTTTCGAGTGTGGAGTGAAGGGTCACTACTCCAATGAGTGTCCCAAGAAGGCTGCTGCCACTGCCAATGTCAATGCCCCAGCTCAACAGCAGCGTCGTGTTCAGCCAGGGAGAAGATTTGCCCTAGGAAACCCTCACAACCACAACGGTCGTCTCTTCCACATGAACGCCGAAGAAGCCCAAGAAGCGCCAGATGTAGTGTTGGGTATGTTTTCTGTCAACTCAGTTTTAGCAAGAGTATTGTTTGATTCGGGAGCATCGCATTCATTTGTCACCGAAGAATTTGCATGCACTAGTAAGATTCAGCCAACCAACTTGAAGCATGTCATGATAGTTCAGATCCCCGGATCAACTACAAAAGCTAGAAAAATTTGCAAAGCTGTACCTATCAGAATACATGGGATAGATTTTTATGCCAACCTTATAGTACTTGGAACCAAAGGATTGGAAGTAGTACTAGGTATGGATTGGATGTCAAGGCATAAAGGACTGATAGACTGTGCTAAGAAAGCTATCACCATGACCAGTAGCTCTGGAGTAACAGTAGAGCATATATCTGAAACCTTACCTCGCCAATTCAAGTGCAACAAGAGTCTAGCCCTACCCACCATAGATCAAGTAAGAGTAGTCTGTGAATACCCCGACATATTCCTAGATGAATTGCTAGGTATGCCCCCGGATAGGGATATTGAGTTCATTATCGAGCTAATCCCCGGAACCGGACCCATAGCCCAGAGACCCTATAGCATGAACCCCTCAGAGTTAGTAGAATTGAAGAAGCAGTTGGATGCTATGCTAGCAAAAGTCTTGATTCAACCAAGAGCATCACCATGGAGATCGCCAGTGTTATTCATCGACAAGAAAGATGGAGGCAACTGTATGTGTACAGATTACAGAAAGTTGAATGACGTCACCATCAAAAACAAGTACCCCTTGCCAAAGATAGAGGATCTATTTGATCAGTTGACTGCAGCCCAGGTATTCTCAAAGATTGATCTTAGGACTGGTTATCACCAACTTAAGATTCGTGCAACGGATATTCCGAAGACCGCCTTTACTACTCGCTATGGTTTATACGAGTATACGGTTATGTCTTTTGGATTAATCAATGCCCCTGCTTATTTCATGAAACTCATGAATAAGATCTTTATGAATTTCCTAGATAAGTTTGTAGTTGTGTTTATCGACGACATCCTTATCTACTCCAAGTCGGAAGAAGAGCATGAGCAACATCTGAGAATCATCCTACAAACCCTGAGAGAGCATCGGTTATATGCCAAGTTCAGCAAGTGTGAGTTTTGGCTGAAAGAAGTAGGATTCCTAGGACATATTGTGTCTGCCGGAGGAGTCTCCGTTGATCCCACCAAGATCAAAGATGTCGAAGCATGGGAAGCCCCAACCACTCAAACCCAAGTCCGTGCATTTCTCGGATTAGCGGGATACTACCGCAAGTTCATCGAAGGGTTCTCGAGCATCGCCAGACCCATGACCCAATTGTTGAAAAGGACAAGAAGTTTGAATGGACTGACAAGTGTAAAGCTAGTTTTCAGGAGCTGAAGAAGAGATTGATATCAGCCCCAATATTGATCATGCCAGATATAGAGAAGCCGTTTGATGTATATTGTGATGCATCCAAGATTGGTCTCGGATGTGTATTAATGCAAGAAGGCAAAGTCATCGCGTATCTGTCTCGATAACTGAAGCAGCATGAGCATAACTATCCGACCCATGATCTTGAATTAGCCCGCCGTGGTTTTAGCATTGAAGACATGGCATCATTATTTGATGGGTAATCGCTGTGAGATTTACTCAGATCACAAGACCTTGAAATATATTTTCACTCAGAAGGAGCTGAATATGAGGCAAAGGAGATGGATAGAGTTAATCAAGGATTATGACCTTGACATTCACTATCACCCCGGCAAAGCCAATGTGGCAGCGGATGCTCTTAGCAGATTGCCGTGTAGACTTAACACCATGATCAAGGAGAAGTAGCCAAGTTTGTATGAAGAGTTGGAGAAGTTCAGAATTGAATTAGTTAGCAAAGGATTCTTAGCTAGCATTGAACTTCAACCCACATTGATTAGCCAAATCAAGGAAGCCCAGAAGGGAAATGAAAGTATCGACGGAATCAAATGTCGTATTGGTACAGGAAAGGTACCTGGATTCACTGAAGACGAAGAAGGAGTACTGTGGTACAAAGGACGTATCTGTGTGCCAATAGATTTGGAGCTGAAGCAAGTTATCATCAAGGAAGCTCATGATACTCTTTATTCTATCCACCCCGGAGGAACAAAGATGTATCAAGACCTGAAGGAGCAATTTTGGTGGCACAAGATGAAGAGAGAAATCGGAAGCTACATCGCCAAGTGTGACATCTGTCAAAGAGTCAAAGTAGAGCATTAGAGACCCGCAGGACTGTTGCAACCATTGCAGATTCCGGAATGGAAATGGGATTTCGTCAGAATGGACTTTATCACCGGTTTGCCTACTTCCAGTAGGGGAAATGACTCAATCTAGGTCATAGTTGATAGACTATCCAAGGTAGCCCACTTCATACCTGTTAAGACTACCTACCAGAGTGCGAAGCTAGCAGAGCTATACATTGCTAGGATTGTTAGTCTGCATGGAACCCCCAAGACCATAGTATCAGATCGAGGAACCCAGTTTACCTCGAGATTTTGGCAGAAAGTCTAGGAAGGATTAGGCACCAAGTTAAACTTCAGCACCGCGTATCATCCGCAAACTGATGGACAGACTGAGAGAATCAACTAGATCCTAGAAGATATGTTAAGAGCTTGTGTGTTGGAGTACGGATCAAAATGGGAAGACTGCCTTCCTTTCGCAGAATTCTCATATAACAACAGTTATCAAGCTAGTTTGCAAATGGCAACATTTGAGTTCCTATACGGAAGAAAGTGTCGTACCCCTTTGAATTGGTCGCAAGTAGGAGAGAGTCAGATCTTTGGACCCGACATTCTTCGAGAAGCCGAAGAGAAGGTTCACAAAGTCCGTGAGCACCTCAAGACCACCCAATCCATACAAAAGAGTTATGCTGACAAGAGAAGAAGAGACCTGACTTTCAATGTCGAAGATTTTGTATATCTCAAGGTTTCGCTGTTGAAAGGAACCCAACGCTTTAGTCTGAAAGGAAAGTTAGCCCCCAGATATATCGGACCCTTCAAGATTCTGAACCGTCGAGGAGAAGTATTGTATCAACTGGAACTACCTGAAGAGATGTCAGCCATCCATAATGTGTTCTATATCTTATTACTTCGCAAATGCTTGGAAGTGCCAGAGAAGACTGAAGTTTTCAAGAACATTGATCACAAAGCTGTGGAGATCAACAATGACCTGACCTATCGTGAAGTTCCCATCTGTATCTTGGAGAAAGCTTACAGAACCACCAGGACCAGGAGTACCAAGTTTCTCAAGATTCAATGGAGCAACCATACTAAAGAAGAAGCCACCTGGGAGCGAGAAGATTACATTAGGACAAAGTTCCCATATCTCTTTAGTTCCTAGTTTTCTTTGTAAATCTCGGGACGAGATTTTGTTTAAGGGAGGAAGGTTTGTAACATCCCAAAACTTTAATCCAAGGTTATTAAGATCCAAATCATCAAAATTAGGGTTAACAAAAACATTTTCAATTGAAATTATCAAAGCATTCATATGTGTGTGCATTTAAAAATAGGAGTTGTTTGAATTGCCATGATTAAGTGATCCATTGCTTGTAAAATGATTCTTAGGTGAAATAAACATCACCTAGATCTTTCCCAAACATTTCCCAAAGAAAAACAAATCAAAATGAATAAAAGAAGATAATGGTCATTTGTGCCATTTTAATTAACATGCCTACTTTGGCTATTCCTAGAACTCAAAACCTAACAGAAACAAATGTGGATCTTTGCACCCCTTGCTAGTACACATAATGATGTACCAAGGCCCACTTTGTGATATTCCAAAAACATTCAAATACTAAATTTAATTGACAGTTGAAAATTGAATCTATATCATATGGGAAGATCCCACTATTTCAAAAACCACTCAAACCAGCTCAAATTTTAAAACCCAAGCACCCACAGAGTCTCAAGCTTATATCTAGAACACCCACCAAAAATCTTTTCAAAATTCAAAAAGAAAGTTCTTGCGGCCATTTCATCAAACACTTGGTAGGAATGAATTACACCTAGTATTTAGCTTACTGTTCTGAACAGGGTTTTGCACCCAATTCTCCTCAAAACACGCCCTCTGTCTCCAAATGATCTAACCATGCCATTATCACCCCTCCCCTATACCCTAGTGGCCATGCCATGCCATGCCGAGCACTTGCTGGCCGGCCGACCATGCCACCACCGCAGCAGACCATCCCCCTCCCTCTCGCCATGTCTACTAGCTAACTCTCAACTCACCGCCACTCTCTGTCCCCTCCCCAAGCCGAGCCAGACCGTGGACCACCGCTAAAGCGCCGCGCACTGCCTGTCTGCGCCATGCCGAGCACGCGCCAGAGCGCCGCGCCCGACACGCGTGTAGACGCCGCCCCTCGATCGCAGCCTGCGCCCACCGCTCCGCCACGACCCAGGGAGCACGCCAGACATACCCATTCGCCGCCCAACGCACCCCAGCCACCACACGCTGTTGAGACCACCGCCTCTGCCGCTTAGAGCGCCAGCTCAGCCCGACCGCATACCACCGCCCCTAGGCCCGCATTCACTTCGTAGAGCACCGTCAGGAGACCAGCGACCGCCCCTACCTCGAGCCACACCGCTAGCATGCTGTGTAGCCCTTATCGGAGTCGCCTGCCCATCCCTCTCGGTCGCGTCGTCGTCCTATAAATAGAGGCCTTCCCCAGCTATTCTCTGCACACCACTCACCTCCCCTCACCTCACTGAGCCTTCCCCACTTCTCCCCAGAGCAAGGCGAGCAGCCATTCGCCAGAATTGCACCGGAGCAGGCCGCCTCCGGAGGAGAAGGGCGCTGCTATTTCCGACCACCCCCGGAGCTGCCTCGGCCACCCCTGAGCTCGCCATCGTCAGCCAGCTCGTTTGCCCCCATCACCATCGTTGCTGGATCCCTGGTACGCCCCCTAGGCACCCCCACTGAGCCGTTAGGGTTAGAGTTCGCCGGCGACAGGTCCATCGTCGACGACGATCCCCAGCCGTTGATCCCCGTTCTAATCCAATGACCCATATCACCCCGTACCGCTTCGCGTGTAATGAGCCGTTGACCGGTGGACCCCCTGTCAGCTGAGCCCCGTGCCGCGTAGTGTCACTGGGCCGGCATGTTAGCGTTCCCGCGCAACCCAGTTAGTTTGAATTAGGATTTTTCTATTTTAGTTAAACCTAGTTCTGTCCCCTTGTTTGAAATTCAATTCAGAGAGATTTACCAATCCAAATGGAGTGATTCCATTTTTTTTAGAAAGATACTGAAAAGATCTATCCAAGCCCGTTGGATTTAATTCAATTAGAGTTAGAGATCTCCCTAGTAAAAATAACAAAACAGGAGCATTTGCACCTTGCAACATTTTTATAAAATCAACCAAGATAGCTTTTGAGTTGATTCCAACTCTCAAAAATCACATTTAACCATGCCTATCTAAATATGTAATAATATTAAGGTTTACATGCTGTGAATTTGGACTAGTACCAAAATAATGCTATATAGGCATTTCTAGTCACTTTAAATAATTAAATAATGAACTTAAACCAAAGTAATTATGAACCAACCCTTAAATTACATTCCCACATGTTAAGATATGTGGTGATGACATGTCTCCACATGATCCCATATTTTAAGTGGTGAATATTGAATCTTAGTTAATTTTCAATGAGTAGAAATTACTTTTCTTAAATAAAAAGGATGAAACTAATTAATAAAACTTGTGATGCTTGTGATAATAATAGATCATCAAGTGTATGCCTTAGAGTGCTAAGTAGACTAGTTAAGTATTATTTGGTGATTGTGTACTTCGTATGTATTTATAGAAGATAGTACCGACCAAACTTACAAGGAGGAGGAGTTCTACTAAGAGGAGGAAGAAAACTTCAACCACTGCACTAACCAAGGCAAGCCACCATTAACAATACAAGCTAACACTTGCAAGTGTAATGCTTAGCAAGCCAGGATTAAACTAGATAGTTTAGCAAAGATGCTTTAGGCAAGCTTTGGTGATACTACTTTGACTATTCTTTACCCCAAGTATTAATTTCAAGCTTTACCTCCTTTACTTTACACAAAGTCATTTACTTATTTTGAAGGTAGCATAAAGAGTATAAAATTTGACCTATTTAGATAACTTTAGATGTCATTCTATGGCATGAGATTGATCCCATCATTTTCCACCTTAGTGGACACTCTTAACTTAGTAGTTTAGAGTAGATAAAAACTTGAGTCACTTTAGATGGGAACACTGGGTGAAAGTGAATTATGAAAACCTTGGAATGATGAGTCATTCTATTGAGATGTTTTGACATGTGTTAAGAAACACAAATGGTTTATGATGATGAAAACGTTGAGGCATGAGCCTTAGCCCTTCTATAAAACTGATGGTTGGATTCGGATGCGATACCATTACAAATTTACCGTACAACCACAATACCTGAATTGGGTAAGGCTTAGCCGGAAGTTTATATGCATTAGTATTAGTTCCCTCGCGGGAGAGGTTTGAGCTGAGGCTACCTCTCAATGTTGTCCACCTATGCGGTGCCCAAGATGACAGATGGTCATGGTTGGGAGGTCATACTCATAGGAGAGGTGCTTATACTAGGGTGTGTAAAGGAAAGATTATGTTTGATTATCTGCATACTAAGTATGATGATTCAGGGTTATCCCTGACAGATGTATCGAATCTTGTGGTGAAAGTGTACCACCTCTGCAGAGTGTCAAACTATTCGAATAGCCGCGTTCGTGGTTAGGGACAGTTGGAATGGCCATACTGTTTCGTTGTCAGATGTTTTCAAAATAACTTATAAAATGAATGATGAATCTTGACTTGACCACAACAGGGCTGTGACTATGACACTAGCTTCCGAACTTAAGTGATTCTAGAACTTTATTTTATCTTTCTTTGCTTCTGAACTCATCTTAGGTTTCAAACTTAACTTTATAGTTAAATATAGAGTTAGCACTTTACTTAGATTTATACTTCTGGTTAGTGGTAGTTTGTGAGTACTTAAAGAGTACTCATGGATTTTGTCCCTGGCTATTCTCATGACCAGACTATGAAGGAGACTACCAAGATGATGGTCAACAGGACGGCTATGATAACTAGGACTATCTGCCTTCGTCAATATTGCATGTGCCCTTGAAGATGGACCCCACCGTACGCTTATCTTTTATTTCCGCTGCTTGTTGTATTAAGACTGGATCATGAGATCCTTATTTATGTAAGACCTTATGTATGGTTTGTAATAGATGATGTACTGTGATATCCAATCCGTTATGTCTCGCAAAAATGGTAATCCTGGAATTGCGAGGTATGGCATAACGGGCATCTGGGATTAAAAATCCGGGTGTTGACAGCATATTATATTGTCTACTATAGAGGGAGCATATTATATTATCTTTCGTCAGTCTTTCTGATTTGGTCGCCCCGTTTGAAATATATGGACCATATTTTTTTGGCTCCTATATGAAGGTTGGCGATGAAAGCGATTCACTGTCTCCACATCCATGTAAGGAGACGATGTAAGTGAAGCATTCAAATCTTTCAACGAGGCTTCTTATTTTCATCCCCGTGGACTATGCCAACTGTTGGCGAAATCCTGAATACTAAACTTATGACACCTTCATTTGAATATACATCGTCAAACATATTAGCCAAAAGTTTTACTTGCATGTCAAAAGGTAGTGAGTTTTGTTCCGTCTAATGTCACCAAAATCCTAGAGATTTTATGTCAAAAAAGGCTAGAGATTTGAAACAAAAAGCTTCCGTCTTTTATATTAGGTGATTTTCGTTTTTATGTTGGGCTTCCTCATTGACGGCGCTATCCTCGGGTTTAGTCTACTTGTCATTACTTCTTCTAGACATCAAGGGTGGGTTGTACGTTGGCTCGTTCCATACTAGGGTTAGGGCTGTTTTCGAGTTGGCTTGCTTCGACTGTGAAGCGGTCTAGTGGTTATGTGTCTTGATCTCTCGCCATCTTGGTTGGACCAGGCAAGCGTTGTAAGCCGAAAGGCATCATTTGTATGGTTTTTCTGTCTGGTTTCACTTATAAAGTGGATCAATCTCCTATTTGTTCAATGAATTTAGCATTTCTCCTATTAACATTCAAAAAAAGATATCGTCCGGATTGACACGCGTGTCTATGTCACATACGATGGACGCTCCAAGCAGTTGCTGGTGGCGTATGTACATTATCTCCTCAATCCCCCGTACTCATCTCTCCTCCTCATGAATTGCACATGGCCATGGAAGCCTCGCTCTCGCCGGCCCAGTCCCCTGCCAATGCGTCCATGCCCCCTTTGCACGGGACACCATTTGCACCCACCGATCTCTGCTCAGCCGCCAACAAACCAGCGACAAACCAGCGACGCGTCCACATTCAGACACTGGATTGCTACGGCTGCGGGATTTGCTACATACCTATTCTTTTTTGCTACACTAGCACAAATTATTTTCTACAACCGTTTCGTGGTTTTGCTACAATAGCGCAAAGTTTTGCAATTGAGTGTCTTTGACGAGGACTACAAGTGCACAGGTTCGTCAGAGCATATTTTCGCGGAAGTATTAATTCCAGTTTTATATCGATCTCAAAAGTAGCCTAGGTAAGTGTTTTTGTGCGACATTTCTGTAGCACTCAAGGTGTCACATGTCTTGAGTGAATTGACTGCAATTATTGAAGGTGGAAGAGGGTGAGTGAATAATAGAGAAAACTTACGTAAAGGAAGAAACGAGAATTAAATAACATAAAAGTATAGGTGAGAAAAGTGTTCGAGGTTCCTGCAGATGAGAAGTTTGACGCAAAGAGAAACGATTCATGGTAATAGTGAAGGTGCCAGATAAATAAAATGGAATAAGTGATTATGATATTTCTTATTTATAAGTGAGTAGGCAAGCAACCCATATACCGACTGGGAGTTCTCATGACCAATTCTTCCTAGTCCCTATGATCCATCTGCCTATTACCACAGTAATGGTCAGCACATTAATTAAGGTCTTTCGACCAGATCAAGACTTTAATCTTGATGGTTCCTTGTTGTCCTCGAGTAGTACTAGCTACTTATTGATATCGGCCGTGTCACTCGGGGGTCGCCGATTCGCTAGCATACAAGTTCATACCTATGAGCTCTCTAGATCATGTTACCTAGGCGCTTAAATTGGATAACAAGGATTAGACAAACATAGATATTCATTCTCATAATTTAATAATCACTACAACAATCACAAATGGATGGAAACAAAGGAGGCATGAGACATCTTACTAATCCCCTGTATCTCCCACGCCTATGGGGGTTTACTCAGACATGAGAGAAAGATAGATCAAAGACATAATTGTATTACAAATAGAAATCATCTCAAAGTTACCGTAGAAAGCCACAATACCGTTTGAAGATCGAACCAAATACAAACCAAGGTAGATCAAAGTATCAAAACCTAATCTTACAAGTGCTAATCTCTCTCTCTCTCTCTCTAAATACAATTGGGGATGATGGTGGAGTGAATGGTTTAGAGGCTAGGGATCATCGGAGAATGAGACGGTCTTCTTCTCGTTCTCTAGATATGATCTTCCCTCTTCTGGATGTGTTTGCGGTGGCTATGTTGTGTTTTTTGTCCCCTCCTCTTCACGAAAGTTGCTTGTATTGATATAATGGAGCTGGCGGCGGGTCGTACAGACGGAGGGTACGAGCGCTCTCGACCGTACCAGTGGTTGTTATGCGCTCAGAATGCATCTAATGAAAGGGGCTCCAACTGAGGATTTGTTCCTTCAGGTGTAAAAAATGCTATCATATCTTTCAAAAATGTTCATTGCCTTATAACCATCACAAGAAACCAATGTATCGCTAGTTGCGATGTTAACATTAGTGAAAAGGATAAAATTTGGTGAAATCCGACAATAAAAAAGAAAAAAAAATAATAAAAAGTATTAAAATTTGGAGCTATCAACCGCGATTTGGGTCTTTTAGCCCTTGATCAGGGATGGAGGAGCCCGGGTTGGGCTACGGTTTCGGGGGTCCTCGATCCCTTCGACGTCTCAGCCTTCTACTGCTTCCTTGCCCATTGTCTTTGTGCTGGAGGAGGCTGGCGGCGTGGAGGCCCGCGAGTCTCACGAATAATGGCGGTGGCCCTAGGGTTCCTTCCGCGCTAGGACGAAGATCTTCTTGATGTCTGCCCTTGTTGATCTGGCCAGTCTGTCGAGTTCCGGAAGGCTACACCGACGAACTCCCATGGGCGATTGTGCCTGAAGATTGCTGGACCGGATTGAATTCGGTCGGGCGTACCCATGTTTTTGTGTGGCCGCTTGGTTTTAGCGAGAGCGTTGCGAAGCTCTGATATTTGTTACTATCATGTGTCATGTCTTCGAGGATTTATGGTGAAGTCAGATGCGGAGAATCAGGAAAGCTGGAACATTAGGAAAGCGATGGTGATTTGAGTCTTTGTGACGATGAGGAATTGGCTGCGTGATCTGCGACTCGCAGCAGCGACTGTTTGTGGGGGTGACAACACAAGAAGAGTTACCAGTCTTAACTTGGAGGGTGAAAATCCAAGGTCTGGCCTTAATTGGTTGTGTCTGACAATGATCTTGTGGAAGGTATTGTTTTGCGAGTGAGGACTTTCTGTGGTGTGGAAATCTATGATCTTTGATTGGGTGACGACGACGCTTGTGCACCGTTTTCTTATTGAAGGCGTCGCTATTGAATTGGTTGGACTACTGGTGTTGTTTTGGTGATGTTAGTGTCGTTGCTTCGAGGAATCGTTCTCTATTGCGGGACTTTTCTTTTTTAATTCTTTTTTCTGAGCTATGTACATCCGTAAGATCACTAGGGCATGCGTTGTTGCAGAGACGGGGTTTAATTTGTATCTCCTGATATTAATATATATATTTTTTTAAAAAAAGTGATTCTTCACAACACGATAACGTGCTACCATTTCCGGTCTTGCCTACCATAAGCATAACACTGAAGACTATAGTGTTGCTTTTTAAAAAAAAAAATCGCATCCATAAGCATAACACACCATAAGTTCAACATGTTTTTTTAGCGGACATCCTCCGTAATAGCTCGGTTCAAATCGTAAAACATGCTAGTTTTTTTTTTGAGCAGACGTAAAACATGCTAGTAGGAGTAGTAATTTACATCGAGCTCACCTCTATGGCCTAACTCTCTAGGCCCACCCAGAACTACCGGACTCTAATAATCCCCTCGTACACGCATCCGTACGGGCCTATCGAGCCCATCAAGCACTCGACTTTGGCGCGCCCGCAGCCTCAGCGTCGCCGTGTGCCACGCCCACGCGGCGCCGCGCCACGGCGTACGCCAGCCCAAGAGCCGCCACCACCATCACTGCAGCGCCGACGAACACGCCTGCCACCACGCCCGCGCGAACAGCACCGCCGCGTCGAGCCATCCTCGCCGGCGCCACGCCCCCTTCCTCCTGGTCAGCCCTGGCCACGCTCGCCGCCGACGCGCCGGCGCCCCGGACCACCGCCGACCCCCTCGGCTGCCCGACGCGCGGCGCGAGGGCGGGCGCTCCGGACACGCGCTCGCTGGGGTGGAAGAACTCGTACGCCGCCGGCGACAGCGCGAGCGGGCTCTCGAACGGCAGCCCGTGCGGGTGCGCCTCCGACGCGCGCCTCTCTTGCGCCTCCCCGGCCGGCAGAAGCAGTAGAGCGATCGCCACCGCCAACGCCGCCATCGCCATGGTTCTTTAGCCAAGCTGCTTGATCTTGCAGGTCACATAAATGTGCAGTGAGAGCGCATGCCGTGCACACACCCCCTTGCACATTTATATAGACGATCCGTGAGCTACGAAGTACTAGTACGTACGTGGGAGTACGCGAGCGAGCGAGCAAGCAAAGGGCGTGAGGCTTTGCTTCCACTTCAACTCTCGATCGTAGTGGCGAGGCGAAAGGGGAGCAGAATGATGAGGAGGCGTGTGGAGGGATGGAATGATGTCCCGGCCTCTTTGATCGGCTTTACAAATTGTGTGCAGGAGATGTCGTCCATTAGTCTGTCCATGCATGCTCCATATAGGATATGAACGAGAGTAAGACACAAACCCGCTTTACTAATCTTGTTTATTCAGGCTAGCTAGAGGTTCAATCATAGCTTTCCCAACAAGTTTTTCAGAACACTGACGCCTTTCAAGCAGCTTTATGTTTGCTTTACGTGTGCTTTCAGGTTGCTAATGATGGATGATGCATCCTTTGCCACAGAGATATACAAAATGACCAAGAACTTGCATAGATAGATGGACAGACACTGGCATCAAGTTCAAATGCTACATCACGTAGCCTGATCTGCATACAACCTTGAGAAGCGCGCATGGAGTACTTGAATTCCCGAAAGGATCGACTCGCCTGCAGAAATGCAGCAACCCCCGGCCTGGTTCGTGGTCGTCGCTGCCCATCCATCCGTGCCGGATACCTACTCAAGAGCAAGGTGCACGCTCCGGCGAGGAACCGGGAGCAATTGAACAGGCGTGCGAGCGGCGCCTCCATGCCCCCACGTTGCCGTCGCCTTTACTCCTCCATCTTTAATTTCCAGGCAGGTAGTGCCTGCGGCAGCGGTGGACCGTGCACCCTCCAGAGGCTATCATGCACAGCCTCCCTTAATGTCTTCTGCAGTGCCGCTGCATATTGCTACTACCCCTCCGACCTAAATACATCTGAATCTAGACAAATTCGAGTCAACTAATATTGGTTGGAGGATTATTTCTTTGACGAGCGAGGATCAGAATTCAGAAACATAACTTCCAAAAATTAAGGGCTCAAGGCTGATAGTCACATGGTTACTAGTGTCTCAGTCAACTGAGTTTTTTCAAGTCTCGGTCAATTCAACTGCAAGTGAAAGTCACAACTTTTTACTAAACCCGATTGAGACTAAAGAAAATCTTGGTCAACCAAACTTTAGCTAAACCCGTGAGAAGGATAGAGTTTAATGTATTCTAGTGGAAACAAAGGAAAAAATCAGAATGGTAGAGAAGTGGCGAACTAACCAAAATGTACTAACTTAGCGACACTTATTATGGATCAAACGGAGTACTCCGTACTATCTATAAATAGACAATCTTATTTCTCAAATTTGCTGGAGACCGGACTAGTAGGATGATTTGCTCAACGAACTGCAGAAGAGGTATGTGCTAGTTCGGCAGAGTATGATGTGTCTCTGTTGGTTAATTAACTGCCATGCTGGCAGAGATGTGTGTTGGAATCTCATGTTACATTAGTGGTGGTGATGTAGGTAATCATATGTCCATGGAATCATGTCTTGAATCAGGCTTTCGTCCCGCTTTATAAATAAAACACACAGGTAAGACCGCTGCTGGGCCAGACAGCACACCGTCCAAAGGAAGTACCGAGCACTGCTGGGGCCGAACAGCACAAGCAAAAGCCCAAGAGAAAAAGAAAAGAAAGAAAAAGAAAGAAATGCACGACAGCACCGGCTCGACCACCGACACAGACTCGCGACCGCTGCGCCCTCCGAAAAAGTCCCAGCACGATCCTATGCCGTCGAATTGCCGTGTACCAAGCAGCACCTTCAAGAAGGGGGACGACGATGACGACGCTGCTGCCCGGATTTCTCCTAGGATTTCTCCCGGTACACGCAGGGGGGAGAAAGGAGGGTACATCCGGCGCCCTTCAAGAAGGAAGACGGCACCCGCAAATGTCGCAGCGCCGGGGCCAGCCCAGCCGACAAGGATTTCTCCCGACCCCCCAGAGACCCAAACCCCAACAATCCTGGCACTCCACCAACTAGCCAACAACCAACATGCGCCAAAACAGTCCCGCCGTCTTCATCCGCGTCTCACCATGGCAAACACCATGAGGTTGGCCGGCGCGAGGAACCCACCAAAGACAAGGGACAGCGGCGCCACTGCCGCGTGGGAGGGATCGACCTCCATCGACAAAGCGGTAGCAGACCGGACGCAGCAGCAGGAGCATACAAGGCCAACTAGGCCCGGCCGAGTCCAGATCGGGCCCGTGAAGCCCCCGCCGCCGCGCTGCAGCAGACGCATTGGCATCGTCGCTCCCCCTGTCCCGAAGCGTACCCCAAGCCAACCATGGTAGCGACCTGAGAGCGAGATAGCCCGCCTAAACCACACCTAGGGTTTGGAGCCGCCGGCCAAGCTCGTCTCTGCCACCACCGCCGCCAATCAGCAGCGCCCTCGCCCCGCCGCCATCCAGGGCACCGTCGGAATGCCGCCTGCCGAAGAACCCTGCCACAAGATGAGCATGGCACCATCGCAAGTCGCCTCCCGGAGCCGCCTCCGCCGAAGGAACGCCTTGCAACCCACCTTCTGGGGCTGCCGCCCCGGCATCCACAGACTCGCACCCACTCAAGCAGGTTCTTTGTGTGACCTACGAGGCGGAGGGGATAGGGCTGGCCGACATAGGGTGGTGGAAACAACATGGCTGCGCGGAGGAGATCGACCTCCACCGCCAACGGCAGTTGCCGTCCGGACGCGGCCGCAGGGGCACACCAGGCACTCGGCCCGGCCGGGCCTAGAGAGGCCCGTAAAGACCCAGCCGCCACACTGCAGCAGTGCAGCCGCCGCCGTCGCCGCCCTCCTAATCGCCCCACACCCACCCCACCACCTTCAGAGGGAGGCAACCCCGCGCTAGGCCCGCCCCAAACCCAGAACAGGCCCAAGAGGGCCCAGATCTGGGCCAGACGGAGCTGCAGAGGGAGCAGGCTAGCTGGGCCCCTCCCTGCCAGCCACCGCCGGCATCACCACGCCGCCACCATGGCCTTGGGCCGAGCCGCCGGACTGTGGTCGAGGGACAGGGGAAGTGTGCCAGACCCGCCCCCACCTAGATCGGGCCTGGTTGGGCCCCGATCTGGGCCAGTAGGCCCGCGCCGCCCACCCCACCATCTTCCACCGCCTGCCGCCCACGCCTGAGCGCCGCCAGCCCGCACTGCGAAGCCGCGCGTGCCAGACCGCCGCCAGGGCCGACGCCCGAAAGCCGAACCACCCGAAGATGGCGCCGCCCCGTGCAGGCCCCGCCACGAGATGGAGACGAGGTCCCGCCGCCGCCGGCACCGCGCGGGCTTTGCCCGGCGGCGCACGCTGGCGACAGCGGGGAGGGAGGCTGAGGAGGGGCGCGGGAGAGGTGGCGGCGGCACGCGGCCCGGACGCCCGCGGGGAGCGACTGAGTCGCGAGAGACCGCATCAACTTTCCGGAACCATGTCTTGTACCATATGATTGCTTCTTTTCGCCATTGGAGGAATACAAGTATTGGGAGTAGCCCAAAGAGCAAGGATACAGATGTAGTATCTGTTGTCTGCTTGGTATGATGCTAAACTTTGGCTACCGAACTGTCTTGCCACGCACTATAAAGTTGCTAACCTTTTGCAACTTTTATCGTTGCTAAGTATTGGGTCGAAAAAGCATATTTTTTTTTTCCAAAACACCCGGTACAGCGTGATCATGCAGACCGCCATACACATGCACATACAAGTCTCTACTAAGAGACTGGATTAGCAGAACTTCAAGACAGACAAAATCACCACAATTTTTTTTATGATAGAGCTTTATATTACTAAAAGGTTTAAGCATTACGTTCGACTTCTGCATAACTAGAATACACACTGTCGACACCAATTTAATATTCGACAAAAGAAAAGGAAAAAAAGTGAAATACATGAACTCCACGGACACCGCAGAACGCCTAAGGTGATGCGCGCAAAAACTACAGATCACGCCGCTGTCCATGTTGGATAAAAATATCCCACGTTGTATTCTTCAAGTGTGTACAAACCTATGTAAACAAGTTACTCTACACTTTACAGAGACGACTATAAACTGAATGCAGCGATGTATCGGTAGATAATCTGCATAAGAGAAAAAAATCACTTAAACCATTTTATTTCTACAATGTCATACCGGCCGAATAATGGCAAACGTTCCGACCCTAATAAGTATTATGAACTTGATATCTATCTCATGTAACCAATTGCCAAATAAGTTGACCACACTACGTGAAGAATACAACTCAGAAGCTACTTGGATGACTGAGCATATAAAATAAGCAAATTTGCATTAGAAAAATATATGTTTAATTGTCTCATC
Organism: Avena sativa; assembly: GCA_916181665.1. Taxonomy (NCBI): domain Eukaryota; kingdom Viridiplantae; phylum Streptophyta; class Magnoliopsida; order Poales; family Poaceae; genus Avena; species Avena sativa. The sequence continues at coordinate 313,973,020 of OV702286.1, forward strand.
ATGATGATAAAATACACATTTCTTACTTCCACGTCAATTCCTTTTAACAAGGTTTTCTTTTGTAAGAATCACACCATTACGTAGGTACCATGCAAATATTTTCTTCTTTAGAGGTCTTCCAGATTTTTTCTGTTATTATCGACCTGCACCTCAGGCTGTACCAAGGCTCTCTATTCATAGAATCTACAGAGAATTTGCCAATCTCTTACAAATTCCAACAAAACTTATCAACACCATCTAAAAACTGCAGTGTGGTAAACACTAATAGAGTGTTCCACGATGCTTCTAAACATCACATTCGAAGGAGAAGACTTCAACACCGTGGCAATGGTATCACCCTTGTGACGAACAATATTATATAGAACTGAATATTATTCTCGGAGTGTGGTATTTCTAATCCACTTATTCTCTCATAAACGATTTTTTAAGCCATCCTTAATAGAAAATGGTTCAAAACGGAAGAAGTGTTTCTTCGTAGCCAATACACCAGCCCAGAAAGGTGAGTCACTAGGCTTCCATAACCCTTGTGACAAAGCCTTTGAGCCAACGTATTTTATTGTTAGGATGGTTTATGGGATTTGCCAAGTCTCATCTAGTGCTCGCATCACCTTTGGATATCCTATATTTTTGATATTCAACAAGTAGCATTGTCACGACAAAGATTAGTGTTACTCGTGACAGCGCGTTGCAAGCCGTTCAGATTAGCCTACAATTGAACATGGCATGCATGTACTGGCCGTAGCCAATGCAGAGTTCGTATTCGAGTTAGCAAGCGTTTTTTCCCTGTGTGATGCTAATGTTTCGGAATTTTTGGCATAAAAAACCACATACGTGAGTGAATTATGAAAACAACCACCTGCTGAACATATTGTCAAAAAGAGCCTCTTCACCTTGACGGCAAGACCAGCCAGCCGGCGTGGCGGCCACCACAGACAGAGGTGGCTCCTGCACCACGGTCGACGGTAGCATGTCGAGACGGGGATGGAAGCTGCCAGAAGTGGTACATGCCACCGGTGCTAATGGCGGCACGTCATTGCACCGTGGAGTCAATTAAGTTGGTATTAATGTTACCACGCCTGACTGAAACAGCTACTCCTGTCGTCTCAAAATACATGTCAATTTATCTAAATTTAAAGCATATCTAAACACTATTTAGTATATATAGATAGGGAGTGACTATCGAACAACTAGCTGTTTTTAAATTGAAAAACAGATAGATAAATGCTGAAAAAGACAGATAAAACTGTCTGTTTTCAGTTAAATAAAACAGGCACATTTTCAGCTCAGCATTGAGTTCTGACGGCTCATTTCTTAGTCCAGGTTTTCCGCTCCAACAACTCCACCCGTACATATAAATGCTAGTCTCGAGTCCCAGCTTATCTCTGCAGCTCCTTGTAAAGCTTCTCTTTTGCAGCATGCTCCAAGATCAGGTAAACGCACGTCTGCAAAATCCTTATGATGAAGAACTGATGTTCCCAATAAAAGGAAAATGAAAAAACAACCTGATCAGGAGCGGATCACGAAAGAATCCATATATAGGCAAATAATATTGGAGTGCTTCATGTGACTTTGTATCTCCCCTTCACGCTACAGCCGATGCACCACCTGAGAATGCTTCAATTGGTTCTTGAAAAGAACTTTGAAAGCTATAACCTGATTACTCTGTTTCAATAGAAAGTACTCCCCCGTCCAGAAATAATTGATTTGGGTTTGTCTAGATTCGAATATATCTTGACACATTTTAGTGTATAGATACAGTCGAATCTAGACAAACCCACGCCAGTTATTTCTGGACGGAGGGAGTAAATATTTCAAGGCTTGGAGTATTGACTTTTATATGAAATAGCTACAAATAAAAGTCAAAAGTAAGCTTCTGGACTGATCATGTGGGTGTCCTCTTTCGAAGCATAAAAGGCAAACATGAGGAGGACCAACGATATTTAGTGCCATGCTTAGTCACAGGACAAAAAGATCTCGGCTGTAATTGTTAAACCGTTAGCTACAGTGTTGCTTGATATGCTTCAAGATCACCAGCAGTAGGAATCACAGGAGGAAGAACACAAGAGTTATTATTTGGGGATTTCCTGAAGCTTCTACCGCTACAGGTGCTCCTCCTTCATCGTTATCTATTCAACGTACAAGTTACATATTAGTCCCTTCACAATTCTATTTTTCTAGGCTAGGACTTCTAACACTCCCTCTCAAGATGGGGCAAATATATCCATGAGTCCCATCTTGCTACATAAGTTTACAAAAGACAGAACACTAACACTTTTTGTAAGTACATCTGCCAATTGACTATCAGATCTAACAAAAGTAACATGAAGACTTCCCTCATCTAACTTCTCTTTAATGAAATGTCTATCAATTTCAACATGCTTAGTTCTATCATGTTGAACTGGATTATGCACTATATTGATTGCAGCTTGGTTATCACAATAAGTTGTAGTGGTCCTCCGTGAAATAGACCGAGCTCAGATAGTAATATCCTCAACCACAATAGTTCACATAAACCAGAAGCCATAGACCTAAATTCTGCCTCAGCACTAGATCGTGCCACCACATTTTGTTTTTTTACTTCTCCAACAAACTAGATTATCTCCAACAAACACACAATAACCTGATGTAGACCGTCTATCATCTAGACATCCAGCCCAATCTGCATCAGTATATCCATGTATCTTAAAATGTGCATGATTAGAAAATAAGATTCCTTTCCCTGGACAGCCTTTTATATATCTCAAAATTCGGTTTACCACTTTTAGATGGCCTGAACGAGGGTCATGCATATAACGGCTTACAACACTAACTGCATACGCAATATTTGGCCTTGTATGGGACAAATAGATTAGACGGCCAACTAACCTCTGATATTGATATTTGTCTACGGGGTCACCCGAGTCTGCCAAGGTACGATGATTTTGCTCAATAGGTGTGGCCGTTGGTTTGCACCCTAACATACCGGTTTCATTAAGAAGATCAAGTACATACTTTCTTTGAGAGAGATAAATACCTTGTGCCCCATAAGCAACTTCAATACCCAAGAAATAATGAAGATAGCCCAAGTCTTTGACTTCAAATATCTTAGCCATCATCTTCTTCAAGTATGATATCTCCACAACATCATCCCCTGTGATTACTATATCATCAACATATACAATCAGTATAGTAATCTTATCATGATGACATTTAAAGAAGAGAGTGTGATCAACATTGCTTTGTTGATACCCCAAGGAGCAAATTTCTTTTCTAAACCTTTCAAACCAGGCTCGAGGTGATTGTTTAAGACCATGGAGAGACTTTTTTAGTTTGCAAACCTTGCCTTCAGTCCCACGGCTATTGTATCCTGGAGGAATATCCATATAAACCTTTTCCTGCAAGTCTCCATGGAGGAATGCATTTTTTACATCCATTTGAAACAATTTCCAATTACGGTTCGCTGCAATTGAGATTATTGTTCCGATGGTGTTCATTTTTGCTACTGGGGCAAAAGTTTCATCATAATCTACTCCATATGTTTGGCTATACCCCTTTGCCACTAACCTAGCCTTGTATCTCTCCACTTTACCTTCCGGAGTCTGTTTTATAGTGAATACCCATTTACAACCCACAGTTCTTTTTCCTGCTGGAAGAGTACCGAGGATCCATGTATTGTTCTTATCTAGTGCTTCCATCTCTTCAAACATTGTTGTTCTCCATTTTGGGTCCTTCATCACTATTTACCAGTCATGTGGTATTGGTGTTATGGAATCCAAATGTGCATGAATGACTTATACTGGGAACCCAAGGATGCACATGACACATAATTTGAGACGTCATATGGAGATAGCCTTGATGGTAATTTCCCAACAGTAGTGCGAGGCTGCTTCCTAAGAGCAATAGGAACATCTAGATCATCATGTTGGTAAATAAGCGTACCATCATAAGAGTCTGAATTGTGTGGGTCTGAACCATGTGTGTCCCCATGCTCTTGCCCCTGAGCAAGCTCTTGCCCCTGATCTTGCTCCTCCTCAATTCTCTGCCTCCGTGCATATACTTGAACTTCTCGTTCCTCATTTGGTTTTGGCCACTGAACAATATCATTTGATTCCTCTTGTTGCTCCCCTTGAACCACTTCTTGACCTGCATCTATCACACCCATATCATCATGTACATCATCTATAGGTATAACTCCAACTATCATCTTCTATGATGCATCTCTATCTTCTTCTCTTTTATCTCCCTCTGTCTCATTGTCCAAGTCTGTAACATCATTAACATATAAATCAGGGAAGACATCAGTTAAATCTACTGGTTCACCATAAAATGGTTCATATTCCCTGAATACTACATCCATACTCACAAACATCCTTCTCTCAGACAGACACCAACACTTATACCCTTTCTGTTTTCTCAAGTACCCTACAAACACACACTTTAGGGACCTCGGATCGAGCTTGCCAACAGATGGCATGTAATCCTTCGTAAAACAAACACACCCAAAAACCTTAGGTGGAACAATATATGTTGTTTCTCCAGTCAGACACTCTATCGGTGTCTTGTAACCAAGTACCCTAGACGGCATTCTATTTATCAAATAAGCTGCTGTCATCACAGCTTCACTCCACAGAAATTTTGGAACATTCATAGCTGCCATTATGCAACGAGTAATTTCTAGCAAATGCCGGTTCTTCCTTTCTGCCAAACCATTCTGTTGAGAAGTACCTAGACAAGTTGTCTGATGAATAATCCCAAAACTAGACAAATACTTATCAAATTCCTTATTCACATACTCTGTGCCATTGTCAGTACGGAATGTTTTCATGCGTGCATTATATTGTGCCTTGATCATATTATGGAAGTCAACAAAGCATTCGAACACATCATCCTTGTTCCTCAACACATAAACCCAAGTGACTCTAGTGCAACAATCAATGAAAGTAACAAAAGAGCGGTAACCATTTAAAGCTGAAACTCCACTAGGACCCCACACATCAGAATGTATAACTTCAAGTGGTGTGTCACTCCGATTATTAGATGATAAATAAGAGCTCCTAGTTTGTTTCCCGAATTGACATGCATCACAAGATAGACTTTCATTTCTAACCCTATTAAATAGATCGGGATAGAGCTGACCCAGAGTATTAAAGGACATGTGTCCCAACCTGCGATGATGAAGAATAAATTCTCGCAGTGGTGACCGAGATAGAACAGCAGCAGCCACATGTGATATATTCTCATCTAGGTAATATAAACCATCACTCATAATCCTAGGGCCAAGTCTTTTCCCAGTACCAAGTTCCTGAAATAAACACCATGATGGGAAGAAGATTACAGCACAATTAAGCTCTTTTGTAATGCAGCTAATGGATAACAAATCAACCGGAAATAAGGGGACATGCAACACGGATGTGAGACGCATATTGGAGCCACACATTACTTTCCCAGTCCCCACGATAGCTTGTGTAGAACCATTCACCAATTTCACATTCTGTTTTTTATATTGGGCTCATAGTTCGAGAATTTTTCATAAGATCCCACGATATGTCTAGATGCACCAGAATCAATTAACCACAACCCAACACCCCTTTTGCAGTTTACAGTTTTAGAAACATTATCACTGGAATCAGCAGGAACTCCAGAATCTGAAATAGTAGGTGCCTCTGTTGAAGCTTTCTTACTCAATGTCATCTTCTTAAACTCATACCACCTCACTGCATCTTCTACAGTCATCTTCACACTCACCAGCTGCGTGGATCCACCAACATCAGCAGGACGTGCTGCCCGACAGCGATTACAGACACTTCGGAATGCAAAGTTTACATTCTCACAACCTGTATTTGGACACAGCCAATCCCCCTCTCGCTGCCACGATTTTGCAGTACCACCACCACATCCTTTACCTCTACCTAAACCATTATACCTTTGCTTACAAATCCCAGTATACTGAGCCTGGTATTTGTTGTCCATAGCACTGCAAATTCCCTACAGGTTACGAGTCTTAGCTCCTCTGCTTTCCTCAAACTCAGACCACCAATTCGATGCAGCAGCTTCCAATCTTCAGCGCAACAACACCGACAACCAATTCACCAATTCAAAACACCTTACTACCTCCTGCTATAGCCAGTACAAGCCCCAAGTCGCCGCTTAAACACAGAGCGTGGCATGCCCGAACTCGCTGCCGTGCCTCGCTCACCCTCGCACACACACAGGTCGATGCTGCCCAGCCGTGTCCTTCTCACCTCACACCACAACAGACTCGACCCGTGAGCTTCCGCCGCACAACTGCTCGCCACAGCACCTCCTCACGCAACCACCTCCAGGCGCCGCGTGCTGCACGCCTCCCGCGCCTTGACCTCCGACCGGTGCCGGAATCAATGGGCCTCACCCGCTCTGATACCATGTTGGTTGATATGCTTCAAGATCACGAGCAGTAGGAATCACAGGAGGAAGAACACAAGAGTTATTATTTGGGGATTTCCTGAAGCTTCTACCGCTACAGGTGCTCTTCCTTCATCGTTATCTATTCAATGTACAAGTTACATATTAGTCCCTTCACAGTTCTATTTTTCTAGGCTAGGACTTCCAACATACAGTAGTGGTCTAATTAGGTCGCAGCAATGCGTGCTAACGCATAGTTACTTCTAATAAACTGAATAAGGGAACTACGATACTAAAGGATCCACCAAACTCTTAACTGGTTCACCCTTTGAGAAAGAAGCAACAACTATTTTACTTGAGAGACCAGATAAGCAAAAATAACTAAAGATGGAAAATGAGAACAAAGAAACCTGAAGCTAAGAAACTAAAATGACCGAGGAACACATCACAAGAATCTCAAAAATCAAATCTTGGGATGAATTTATGCCACCCTTGACCTAGAGATCATGTCGAATGTTGTATTATGTGTTGGTTTGATGTCATTTACCCACTTCACTTCAACCAGCCAACTCTCGGGGATGTCCATTTGAGAGACTACTTCCTTGGTAATTTGCTAGGCATAAAAAAATAGATGAGAAACATTAAACACAAGGGGAGGCATTAGACGCAAATAAGAACAAAAGAAATTTTAAAAACAACAGACATGAAAAAAATGCATTCTAGTGAAATGATGGAAAAGTAACGACCACGACCTAGGAGTGAGCATAATTGAGTCAAGCGCTTCAACTGATGGTTCAACTCACCCTCTCACACCTACCAAATATTCATGTTGTCAATGTCGGAGTTGGTGGTAAAAAATCTTGTCACCCACATTAGTTCTTTCACCAAAATATTTTCAACCATAATTCCATCTCTCGTGCAAAAATTTAAACATCTATAATTCAGATAAGCATGCACTAACTAGAAAGCAAGTAACCAAGAAAGGAGAAAAATAAATAAAATACTCCGCCTATGGACCAAACAACGGGGTAGCCTCTGCCTCTCCAACTCTCCTTCAACCCTTCTTCTAAGTTCAAATCTACTGCGCATTGCAGATGAAGTAGGCAAGCATATATGCTGAAACAAAAAATGATTTCAAAATGAGGTAGAGAGCTCACCATCGATGAAGGAAATCTGCTACTCTCCCACTCTGTTGCTTTGTTCCCTTTCTTCTGTCATTTCTTTCTCCCACTAAAAACGAAGAGTGAAGAAACAACGCAAAATACTAGCCCAAAAATAGCAACAATGAAAGAACATAACTACACTATGAAGAACAACACTGAGAAAATTGATAAATAATGAAAATACCTAACTAGACTAAATGATAGAGCATGACTAAATATTAAAAACTATATTATGAAGAACAAAAAGAAAAAAATTGAGAAAGAATGAAAATGCTGAACCGAACTGAAAATTTATATGCTCACGGTCAACTCTAACCCACTAGAGAACACTGGCTCTTGGATTTTCTTCAGAATCACCAAGAGAGTAACAAGAATGAAATACATAAAACATTTACTATGAAAGTTGAGAAATGAAAAGGCTGAACCAAATTGAAAGACTGAAGAATGAACACTAAACGATGAATAAAGAAATATTGAAAAAAAGACTAAAAATACAAACTGAAGGAACAAAGAAGAACAAGACCGAGAAAGAATGAAAGTGAGGACTGACACTAAACAGCTGCAAACTGAATGACAAAAAGAAATTAAATTGATGAATGAGATAGAATGAAATAACGAAACTATAGACTAAAGAAAAAGAAAAAATGGACTGATATAAACTGAAGAAGAAAACTGTGAACTGAAGACTGATAGAGATCGGGATGAAGAAAATAATTAACTGAAAAATCAAAATGTGAGGACTGATAGAAATTAACAAGAGCATTGCATAACTGGATTTTTAAATGCCGAGAAATGAGTGACAAAAAACTCATAATTAAGAAACAAACTGACTGAATAACTAAGTTACTAAGTAAAATGTTAAAAAAATGAGTTATTTGAATCTATGAGAGACTTAAGAAAATTAATTGAGAGATTAAATAAGGAGACTAAACAAAGAGGGACTAGTAAATGAAAAATAGAGGCTAATTGAGAAAGTAAGTCATCGAAAAACTGAGAGACGTGGGACTGAAGAATTAGACAAATGGCTCAATAAAAATAACAAGACTGAAAGGAATGAGAAATGAAATAACACATGTTCCTCAGGTGTTGTTGCACATTGTTCCTCTACTCTTTCAGCTGCATATTCAGACTAATTTCCTACCCCCAACACACCTCAAAAATTATATTTTCAGCTCGCACAATTGTTATCAACTAACACAAGTGACTGATGGTCTCAAGAACAGATACAAAAGGAACATTAAAGTTGCAAAGTGGAACCTTTACTTAATATAAACTAAAAAAAGTACTACCAATGATGCTTAGAAAGTGTTATGGTAGAAATGCGACGAAGGATGGGCTCTCCGCCTGCTTGTTAGGGCATGAAGCGCCGCGACAATCACAGATTGGGCATGCCAAGAAACATACTGTATGGAATCATGAACACAAGACATGTTACAAAGACTGAAATTGTAAGAATATGAAATACGACAAGTCAAAAATTAATAAATGAATAATAAGAATGAAAAATGACAATAGACATGCATACTAACAACGAAAGACTAAAATCCTTGAATACATAAATTGTTTTACATGATCAATAAGAATGAGAAACGGCATGGCACAACCATACCGACAGCCGAAGGCCGAAACTATTACGAACATAAATTGTATTTCTGGTGTCAATTCTCAAGATCTTAAAATGAGAACCGAAAGTGTATACACCTCTAGCACGATGGTCCATTTTGTACCATCTTTGTGCATGAATTTAGAGACATGTGGCTGTCAGAAAGTTAGTTCAGAAAGATCAGCCATAACCAGGCAGGAGAGAAGACCACTAAGAAAGCCAGCCGCCTGACCCAACGTCTAATCTCCTATGGTCTATGGAGTTCAACCACACCATTTGCTCTAGCAGCCACAATGAGTACGCAAACGAAAGCGTCCTGATAGGCGAGGAAGGTTGCCAGAACAACACAACATATGTCTTAATGATGAGAAATAAGTGGTCAAATGAAATACATCCAGCTATCTCGGCACCAAAAAAACCGGCCGACGACCCCAAACACCACCACTACCCTCGTCTGAATCCGCTCTCCCGCCGTAGAAATCGGACACTCCCCGCGACCAAAATCAAAAGAGGAACAGAGCATGAAGAACACACAGGCATACCAGTCACACGGCGGGGACCGGACACTCCCACACGCCGGCAGCGCCAGCCGCGACTCCGACTACCGAACAATCCCTCAACCCGCGAGAACAAAATCAAAGCAGGGGTACAAAGCGTGAATAAGATAGATGAGTACCCATCTCACCGGCGTCCGGCGATGTCCATTGCTTCCTCCCCGTGAGCCACCTCTCTTCGTCTCTAGGCACGGCCGAGAACCTCTACGCGATGGCCCTCTCTGCCTCTTCCCCTCCTCCCTCGAGCCAGGCCAAATGAAAAATGAGCTCTCAGCTCACAGTCAAATAAAAAAAACTCAAGAAAGATAGCGCTGACTCAGCCGCGCGACAGAAAGAAAACGAGAGGAAGAGAGTGCGCGGAGATACGTGAACATATCTGACGGTCTAAAAAATAGCTGTTTGCCAATTACAAAATAGCTAGCTGTTTAATAGAAAAAGTGTATAGATATATCTAAATTTAGATTAATTTACGACATCTATTTTTAAGAAGGAAGGAGTAGAACAGTTTAACTAGTAGAATTATATGACCTGTTTGGATTGTGGCCAACAATTATCTTACCAAAAAGTTGGTGTCGACTGCACTCATAGGCCAGCATTTGGATCGAAACTCAGTCATCGAAACCACACCAAAATTTTAATCGCTCCTTTCGATTTTGCGTCCACGCGTTGATAAAACAGGACGGACGAATCGTGAGCCAAAATATTGGCACGCCCATAATTTGGCGTGGCCGGCGTGGGCAACAACCAAACAGCCGTACCGGATAGCTAGCTGGATCAGTTCAACAGCCTACCAGCATTGGCGTGCATGCATGCTTGCCGCCACCGGCACACTTGCGACATGCGCCACGCGTAGCCTGCCACAATGAGCTGATGCACAAGGGCCCACCTCTCCGTCAGCTTTTGGTCCCTGTCGCCAAGTATAGCCTATTGCTGGCTATAAAACACTATCGTATCATCTTTAGTCAATATATATGTGAGTACGAACAATAGTATAGTCAACTACTGATACGGTAAGATTGTACTATGTTATCTATGCAACATGTACAAGTTATAGAAATATACTATTTTATCAATACTTGGTCCATCATTTACTCTCACAAAGTGTCTAAGAGCACATGTTAGAGCTAGCTCTTGCATGCGAGCTCACCCTCCTTCTCTCTCCTCCAAATTACAAATATAGTATTTAGTGTTTTATGGCTAGCTGATGTCACCATATTATACTTGCTCTAATAGCTACTATATTAACATTGTCGTGGTGGTGTCACGGCAGATGTCACGGGTAGGCTAAAGATGGGGTCAATGTGCACTAGTGGTATCCGGAGAGGGTGCGGTGAATCCGTACACGAAGAACACAAGAACTCAACGCACGATGTATCCAGGTTCGAGGCTCTCCTATGGATATAAAACCCCTACTCCTGCTCCAGATCTTATATTACGATCTCTAGACTAATACAAGTGCTCCTTGAGATGTATCGAGAAGAGAAAGGAGATAAAGTGCTCCCGTTCTCTTCTCGCTCTAGGGATTTCCCTTAGCCAAATGGACCGATCTTATCCTTGGAGGCCCTGGCTCACCTTATAAAGGGATGGCCAGGTTATAGCTAGGGCTTACGTGGCCCGGATATTCTACGGATATGCTTGTCCTAAAATAGTAGTTCGGCGCCCTCCTTTCGTCTGTCGCTAGCCTCTGCACATCAATGGCTCCGAGGATATGATGTCTGACCATTGGGGTCAAACACTATCATATCCGTGACGATCTGTTTTGTTCTGCTCCTCTGCATTTGTCGCTAGCACTTGTCTCTTCCTAGATTCCCTTGAGATAGAGAAAAGCGCTGACCTTGGACTGGCTCTCTCCTTATTGAGCAAGAAAACTCATGACTCGATCTTAGTCTGGGTAACTCGGCCAAATTAGTACCTGCAAAGATAAAACGACCCAGTCCTTGTGCCGACATACCGTATATGTCGGCCGAGTCTTGCCGGCGTTATCCGTCTTAAGGTGACCCGACCGTAACTCGGCTAGCTCATGCTTTGGTCTATTTATGCCTCGGTGGACCTTGTCCTTATACCTCAGCTTGACCCTACCCGGGGTCACCCTCCAACATTAGTCCCCGAAACTGTTGTGGTCTTTGCAGCTTTAGCTGGAAAGGCCACAACAGGTTCAAATTATCCAGATCTTTGTCCGTCCTGCCGACATACAATTATGTCGGCCCATACCGATTTTAACTCGGCTGCACCTCTTGGTGACTTGGTATTTTATCTTGACATTCCTTGGCTCTTTCCGAGATATTTCTAGTTGGCTGAGTCATAGTGTTGCATCCGGGATATTGCTCTTAGATGCTTATCTTCTCTTGTACTCATCATTGAATCCTACATGTAAAATAATTATGTCCCTTTGCCACATTTTAAGGGTTGTGGTAGCAGTTACTGCCACGCGCTGTCAGGGATTACTGCACCCCATCACATCATGACGCGCCCCCTCGATAACTGCAAGGGCCACAACGTGTCGTTTCACCTCCGTGCCGTGTAACCGTGCGTGTGGCACGATCTTACGTGCCGATTGACGCGATACACGTCCGCATCATGTGGCTAGTGGGGGCAACTGATCCCACTACCCATGATCCTATGCACGGTTAAATAGGAGAGCGGGGGAAACCCTCAGTCACCTTCCCCACTCATGCCTCTTCTTCTTCTTGCTCCTTGCGTTGCCGCCCTGCTCTCTGCCCCAGCGACCATGCCGCCCCTTTGATGTTTTTGCTTCTTCACTTTGCCGTAGCATTATTCTTCACCACCGCTACGGGGCCACGATATTCCGTGCCTCTCTCCTCTACAGCAAGCTCCGCATCTAAGGAGGGCGATCTGGAGATGGCTCCCCGTGATGTTGTCATCGTCGATGGACACGAGGAGGGCGGCGCCGTCCTCGAGCATGGTGCCTGGGACGGCTCCAATGTCACCCAACGGGAGATCGATTGTCTCATGCATACACGCTGGATCCCTCCAGGGGTCACCTGACGCCTCCCCAATGACGAGCAATTTCTCGTCGTTGAAGAAGGTGAATTTGTAGTCTTCGTAGCTCACTTCGCTCGTAGCTTCGGTCTTCCCGTTAGCGATTTTACAAAAGATTTTTTCAAGAAATTTGGCCTTTAGCCTCATCATTGCCGGCAAACGCCTTAGCTTCCCTTTCTGCCTTCATCTCTGGCACAGAGGGGTACCTCGACCTTTGGCCCATCATCCAGATGTGGGCCATGTTCTTCCAGATCTGAGCCAATGTCGTCCCCAACAAAGACCTTCCTCCCGGCAAGACGTATCTCACACCTCGGAGAATTTGCATCTTTCCTCGGATCACGGGCCTCGACTCATGCAAGAAATGGACAAGGAAGTTCTTCTACATGAAGAACAACACCTTGAATGACATGATTTGGCTCCCTGCCTTCTCAGTCGGCGTCCCCACGAAGCGCAATTGGGACCTCGACCTGAAGAAGGGCAATCCCCTAGTCAACTTAGTGGAGACTCGCAGCATGGAGCTGATGGAGGCTGAATTAACCGATGATGATCTGATGGCTACTTTTGTCAGTAGCCGAGTCTGTCCGTTGTAGCAACGCAGCCACAAGATCTGCTACATGAGCGGCTCCCTCGATCCAAACCGTGTCTCTACGGTCGAGCTGTCCAAGGCCCAGGTCTTCAAGCGGGTCAAGTCCATCTTCAAGACTAATCTGACCGAGGAATAGGAATGGGGATGGAACCCTTCAGCCGAGATAAGCCTGTACCCAAGGTAGGTTCTTCGAATCACCTTGCCGAGTTACGACTTATGTCGGCACTTCTTCTTATTTAACTCTTTTATGTTCCTTTGTTCAGAAGTTTCTTCAACAAACCATCGAGGATACACAAAATCCTGCCCTTACCTGGGGCCAGGACCGCAAGACATTGGATTCGTAGGAGCCTGACTCTGAGGAGTTTATGCTGATCCTGGACGCCAGCTCTGGCAGATCTTCTGGTAAGACTTCTGTCTTACAGGACTGGTCGGATGATGATGATGTTGAGATTCTCGAGGTATATGACCTGAAGCCACTCTCATATGCCTTTCCGCCTGACTTCACTCCAGGTAACCCGGCTGGCCAGGTGCATGATGTGCCTCCAATCGCCACAGGAGATCAAGGTACGGTGAAGAAGCGAGCCACAACCTCGGCTCCTCTGGCCGAACCTCCCCGGGCCGGGAAAAGGTTTAAGAAATCCGCCAAGAGGATGCGGCCATGTTAGGCCAGTGGGGCGACTCGTCTGCCCCAGAGGGAAAAAACCCAGGCGTCGGTAGTACTGGCACCGAACCAGTTACTACCAAGGGCCCGGTGACCTCGGCACCAGCTCAACCTCACCCTCAGCCTCTACCTTAGCCTCAACATCAGTTCAATAGCCACAATAAGCGTCCTCTGCAGCTACCTCGTCCATGCAGTAGGAATCGCACCAGCTTCATCCGAATCTCCCAAGACTCGGCCACAAGACCTGTGTCGGCGAAGCTCGCAAGCCAAGACCCGGCAAACCTCGCAATCTCAGCCTCCACAAACTTTTGCGATGGAGCCTCGGCCAGCCACTTCCTAGCAACAAACCAAGCAGAAGAAAGGAGGGGATGGCACCAAGGTGACAAGAAGAAAGTTGGGGAGGCATCCTCGCAACCATCTATTGCCACCATGCTTCAGAATGGTACTACTCCCTCTTCCTCGGCCGGGGCAAGCAACTCACGCTACACACAAGCCCAACCACTACAATTGTTGCCCAGGAGGCCTCTGCTGGGAAAGGCTTGGTCTTGACTCGGATACCTAGTGGTGAGAGCCTCGGCTCTCTAGATGAGTGATACATTGCAAATGTATCTATAATTTTTGATGTTCCATGCTTGGTTTTATCCACTTTCTTGTGTTTTGTTCCAACTTTGGAGTACTTTTCATATGATTTCTTGGACCAACCTATTAATAAGAGCCATAGTGCCAGCTGCCTGTTTTCTGCTATTTTTGGTTCCAGGAAAGTCAGAAAATGAATATTCTCGGAATTGGACAGGACAAAAGCCAAAGTGCCTATTTTTCGGAAGGGATCAAGTGCCAGAATACAAGACAGAGAGGGGCCAGGGGCCGGCCACACCACTTGGCTGCGCGGCCAGGCTTGGCCCACGCCAGGGGGTGGTCTGGCTGACCCTAGCACCCCCTCGGCCTCTCCTTCCACCTATAAGTTGCCCTCGGGACAAAAACCCTAGGTACCCGATCAAAAATCCACGAAAGAGTCTGTAGCCGTCGTCATCTCCATCCCTAGATCGGGAGGGATCTGAAGCTCTTCCCGGCACCCTGCCGGAGAGGGTAATTCACCCTAGAGGCCTTCTTCATCACCATGCAAGCCTCCGGTGTGATGCGTGAGTAGTTCATCCTTGGACTACGGATCCATGTAGTAGCTAGATGGCTGGTTTCTCCTCCTTTGTGCTTTCATGTTTAGATCTTGTGAGCTCCGTTCATGATCAAGATCATCTATTTGTAATTCATACATGTTGTGTTTGCGGGGATCCGATGGATATTGAGATGCTATTTCAGATTGATTATTGATTCTATCATGTCTTTGTTATTTGAGATCTTACATGCTTTCTGTTGTTAGTAGCTATCTTGGCCAAGTAGATGCTAGCAACTCCAAGGGTTAGTATTTATGCTCGATAGTGGGTTCATGCCTCTGGTAATCTGGGGAAGTGACAGAAATCTCTAAGGTACTAGATGTGCTGTTGCTACTAGGGAGAAAACAACAATCCTTTGTTCATAGAACAATCGTATTGTTTACCTTACACGCAGTTCATAAAGCAATAATCTGTTGCTTGCAACTTAATACTAGAGGGGGTTCGGATGATAACCTGAAGGTGGATTATTAGTCATAGATGCAGTTGGATGGCGGTCTATGTATTATGTTGTATTGCCCAATCAAGTCTCAAAGGAGTCAAGATGATTAGTATATGCATGTATTGCTTTCTCGGTGTTTGTCAATTGCCCGCTGTAATTTGTTCACCCAGCATGTTATCTATCTAAGGAGAGCCACCTCTAGTGAACTATGGATCCCGGTCCTTTGTCTTTACATTCAATCTATAAACTGTTTATGCTTTGTGTTTACTTTCTGCAAACTATTACTTCTTTCCATTCGATACGTTTAATCCTTTGTTTTCCGCAAAACACGGTGAGATTGACAACCTCATCGCAAGTTGGGGACAAAGTTCTGTGGTTGTGTTGTGCAGGTCTCCACGTTGCTACTAGCACCGGTAGTGCGCCCTGCCAAAGCTCAGCTAGTAACACCTTTGGGGTGTTTCCTTGCTCCTACTGGTTCGATTAAACCTTGGTTTCATAACTGAGGGAAAACTTACTGTTGTGCTTATCATACCTTCCTCTTGGGGTTCCCAACGAGCTCTACGTTGAAAGTCGAGTGCATCAAGATCTTTTCTGGCGCCGTTGCCGGGGAGTCAAGGACATCTTCACAAGGGGAGTCCCTCATAACCAATCTCTTTACTTTGTTGTTTTTGTTTTGCTTAGTTTCTTTTTTCTTTGTTTGCTTGTTTTGTTCTTCGAAAACACAAAAAAATAGTTTTACTTGTTTGCTTTCTTATTTGAAAACCCCCAAAGAAAAACGACTACTCTTGAAAACACTAAGTTGTGTGACTTCACTAGCACCAACAACAATGATTTTATGAGCACTCCTATTGCTCCACCTGTGGCTGAAAATACTTTCTTTGAGATAAAACATGCTTTGCTCAATCTTGTTATGAGAGAGCAATTTTCTGGTATTGGTAATGAAGATGCTGCTTCCCATCTAAATAACTTTGTTGAACTTTGTGAGATGCAAAAGCATAGGGATATAGATGGTGATATTATTAAGCTGAAATTGTTTCCTTTCTCTTTGAGAGGAAAAGCTAAAGAGTGGTTGAATTCCTTAACTAGGAATAGTATTGATTCTTGGACTAAGTGCAAAGATGCTTTTATTGGAAAATACTATCCTCCTGCTAAGATTATATCCATGAGAAGTGAAATAATGAAGTTTAAACAACTTGATAATGAGCATGTTGCTCAAGCTTGGGAAAGAATGAAATCTTTGGTAAAGAATTGTCCCACTCATGGACTGACTGCTTGGATGATCATCCAAACTTTTTATGCAGGATTGAACTATTCTTCAAGGAACCTATTGGATTCAGCTGCTGGAGGTACCTTTATGACCATCACTTTGGGTGCTGCAACAAACTTCTAGACAATATGATGGTTAATTATTCTGAATGGCATACTGAGAGAGCTCCATAAGGTAAGAAGGTAAATTCTGTTGAGGAAACCTCCTCCTTGAGTGATAAGATTGATATTATTATGTCTATGCTTGTTAATGGGAAAGCCCATATTGATCCAAATAATGTTCCTTTAGCCTCTTTGGTTGCTCAAGAAGAGAAAGTTGATGTGAACTTCATAAGAAATAATAACTTTGGCAACAATGCTTATGGTAATAATGCTTATAGGAACAATTTTGGTAACAACAATTATAAGCCTTATCCTCCTAATACTACTTATGGCTATAATGGTAAATCTGAATTACCTAGTGAAGGAAGAATTTTAGAAGTTGAAAGAGCCACTAAAAACTTCATGCAAATGCAATATGAGCAAAATAAGCTATTTACTAAAACTATGGAGGAACAATCTATCATTTTGAAGAACATTAGCCATCAACTTGAGAGTCTAAATAGGGAAATTCCTGGTTTACAATTGAAACTCTCTAATGCTGAAAGAAATATATCATCTCTATCTGAAGCTCAATCTTCATTGATTAATAAAATGGCTGCTAAACCTGAAACTAATGAGAATCCCTTTGCAGCTACTAATGCCATACAAGTAAGAATTGATGAAAATGTTAGACTATTAGCTGAATTACATGCTAAGTGGGAAAGAGAAGATGAAATTGCTAGAAACATTAGTGTTTCTAATATTACCACCACCAGTGTTGAGGCTACTAATAGTTCTACTACTTTAGATGATAAAGTTGATTTTGATCTTGATGGTTGCAACATCTCTGAAGTTATTAAGTTCCTACAAAATCTTGCTAAAAGTCCTAATGCTAGTGCTATGAACATGGCTTTTACAAAACACATTACTGATGCTCTCATAAAAATTAAAGAAGAAAAGATGAAACATAAAGCTTCTATTCCTATAAAGCAAGAAGATGGTTGGGAACCCATCATTAATATGAAAGTGAATGACTTTGATTTCAAAGCTTTGTGTGATCTTGATAGTAGTGTTTCTATTATGCCTAGAAGGATTTATGATATGCTTGATTTGCCTCCTCTTGAAAATTGCTATTTGAATGTCCCACTTGATGATAATGTTAAAAAGAAACTCATGGGGAGTCTTAATGATATTCTTATTATGGTTAACGATTCCTATGTCCCTGTTGATTTCTGTGTTTTGGATGTTGAGTACAATGCTTCTTGTCATATTCTTTGGGAAGACCTTTTCTTAGAACTGTTGGTGCCATCATTGATATGAAAGAAGGCACCATTAAATATCAACTCCCACTCAAGAAAGGTATAGAACACTTCCCTAAAAAGAGAGAAAAGATTTCTTTTGCTTCTCCTATGAAAACAAAGTTTGGTCTTAATGCTTCTTCATTTGAGAACACTTGATTCTTTCTTTGCTTCTTATGCCTAACTTAAAGGCGTTAAAGAAAAGTACTTGTTGGGAGATAACCCAAGAGTTTTAGATGAGTCTTTGAAGTTATTACCTCTGTAATAACCGCTCCTTATCCTTTTTATTTGCTTTTTGTGCCAAGAGTAACCTCTAATGAGAGTGAAGTAATGATTGGGAAAGTTGCTGTCCCAAAACAGATTTCTGTGCTTCACCGTAAAAATTCCTGAGAGAGTTCTGTAGGTCGGATTGAGCTATAATTTTTTTTGGTTCTGCCCCAGGTTGTTATCTAACTTTAGTTAGTTCAACACTTTTTGATTTGAGCAACATAAGGTCTTATAAAAAATTTATCTTTACCTGCTGGTCTGTTTTGACAGATTTCTGCCATTTTCTGCATTTGCTTCTTGTTAGTTCCTTCTTGAGTTCCTTTGGGGAATTGAGATTTTTGAGGGAAGTGATACAGTATCTAGTGTTCCAATGGAAGTTTATTTGGTGTTAGAACCGAACCTTGAGACTTATTTATCTTAAGTGCACTAATGTTGCTAATGAGATTGTGTGAAGTTTTGTATGAAGGAAAATTTTCAGGTGTATGGAAGGAATAAGTAATGAGATGAAGGATGGACTAAAGCTCAAGCTTGGGGATGCCACGCGTGTCACCCCAAGAAATATCCAAGAAGTACAAGCGTCAAAGCTTGGGGATGCCCAAGGCATCCCCTTCTTCATCAATAAAAATTCCAGGTTTCTTCCAAACGCTTCATTTTTATTGTTTCATGCACAGTTGTGTTTTTCTTGGAGCGTCTTCCTTTTCGTTTTCGTTTTGGTTTTTAGTTTGCTTGGTTTGCTTAGTTTTCTGAATAAGTTGGTTGGACCCCCTCTTTCATACGTTGGTTTGCAATTAGTTTGGTTTGGTTTGGAAAAGAGTAGGAAAGTTCATGCTTATGTGGTAAAAAGAGCTTGTTTTTGACTGTGGCTATGCTTTGTCATGCCATGCTTGATATTGTTTTGGCTTTATGCTTAGTATTCTTTGCTGTAGCATGACTTGTTATAAACAATGGAGATTGCTTAATGTGCCTTGTATGAATCATGCGTTGTTTTAGCATATTAAAGCATAGTATAGTGGTATTCTCCTTTGATGCTTTAGTTGGGTTGACTTGGCACATGCTCACACCATGTTATGACTGTCACAAGTCACCAAAGCCTTTATGATCCTTTAGTTTTCAACTTGTAGTATCACTTTATGCTTTGATCAATGATGTTTTGTCGCTCTGCATGATTATGGCCATTATTGCTCTCTTAGTTTGTCACTCCCAGTGTTTTGCTAGCCTCCACAACAAAGTATGAGTTCCACTCATGCATCCAACTCCCTAAAGCAAGTTATTCCAAAGAGTCCACCATACCTACCTACTAGCTTATTCTATTCCAAGTATATTCATGCTTTTTTTACCTTCCACTTGTTATGGGAAAACTAGTGATTAAAGCTCTCACGAACTTGATGGCACACTTTACTTTATTGCCTCTAATAAACTTGAACATTGGGTCCTTCTTTGTTGCGTATATGCTTGCGCTTTATAAGTTGAAATTAGCAGAACCATGTTTCATGGGGAACGCTTTCAACATTGCACTTGTACTTTGTACCCCATTGATATCATGTTCTTTTGCTTACGGATCCCGGCGGTGTGAAATAAAAGTGGAACTTGTAAGATCATGGAGTTTGTATGTGTGTTAGAGAAACGCCTGGGCCACTAGCCTAAGCCATGCCTAATCATGGTGGAAACTTGCAGCATCATCATAATGAGCACTCTATGAAGCATCCTCAATAAAAACCTATGCAAATAGCAAATAAAAAGATCGCTGAGATGCTCATTGTCTGCTTGCCTTGTCATTTTGATTATGGGAAAGCTCCCGTATCATGTGCAAGGGGTACCCCGTTGGCGGTTCTTAATGATACACATATACTTACAATGGCAAGAGCTTACTCGTGACTGAAGTTGAGTAGCATGAGGATCGGTCTTCGTAAGTAAGGGGCATGAGATTTCGGTTTATAACTTGTTAAGCATATCCTCTTAGTTGTGTCACTTTAACCTTAACCACCTTCAAGATGCTTATGATAGGGGCAATGAGAGCTGAAAGCTATAAGTACCATAATTTTTGGAAGCTCTTTATGAGACTTGAATCCCTACTTCCTTTTTACAAAAGGCCTTTCTTCCACCATTATATTGAGTCTCCATCTTCTATCTTTATGCACCTACTTTGAGAGCATAGTGGCCATTCTTAGTTCTATGTGCATTGTCCCAAGACTAGTTGATTGATGCATAACTTGATATTGCTTGTTTTGAACTATTGTATCTAGTCACTCTTATGAACTTTGAAGGTGTCCTATGCATTTATATTTGCTACTCTATTGAGGGACAAGCTGAATACTATTATGCTGTGTTTTCTTTATGTGAAACAAACAAACGTCTTGCAAAGCATTGTTATTCATGAATCTTTTGTTTGTGCATTTTCATGTTGCATCATAGTCTCTTTGCTTATTGCTAGAACTTTGTCTTTCATGTTATGATTGAAGTACTTTGATCCCAGCTTTGATGTTTTGCAAATACTTTGATCAAGTCTTTGATGGTGCATGTCACCTCAAAAATTATTTCTTTTTATCACTTACCTACTCGAGGACGAGCAGGAGTTAAGCTTGGGGATGTTGATACATTGCAAATGTATCTATAATTTTTGATGTTCCATGCTTGGTTTTATCCACTTTCTTGTGTTTTGTTCCAACTTTGGAGTACTTTTCATATGATTTCTTGGACTAACCTATTAACAAGAGCCACAGTGCCAGCTGCCTGTTTTCTGCTGTTTTTGGTTCTAGGAAAGTCAGAAAATGAATATTCTCGGAATTGGACGGGACAAAAGCCAAAGTGCCTATTTTTCTGGAAGGGATCAAGTTCTAGAATACGAGACGGAGAGGGGCCAGGGGCCGGCCACACCACCTGGCCACGTGGCTAGGCTTGGCCCGCGCCAGGGGGTGGTCTGGCCGACCCCAACACCCCCTCGGCCTCTCCTTCCGCCTATAAGTTGCCCTCGGGACGAAAACCCTAGGTACCCGATCAAAAATCCACGAAAGAGTCTGTAGCCGCCATCATCTCCATCCATAGATCGGGAGGGATCTGAAGCTCTTCCCGGCACCCTGCCGGAGAGGGGAATTCACCCTAGAGGCCTTCTTCATCACCATGCAAGCCTCCGATGTGATGCGTGAGTAGTTCATCCTTGGACTACGGATCCATGTAGTAGCTAGATGGCTGGTTTCTCCTCCTTTGTGCTTTCATGTTTAGATCTTGTGAGCTCCGTTCATGATCAAGATCATCTATTTGTAATTCATACATGTTGTGTTTGCGGGGATCCGATGGATATTGAGATGCTATTTCAGATTGATTATTGATTCTATCATGTCTTTGTTATTTGATATCTTGCATGCTTTCCGTTGTTAGTAGCTATCTTAGCCAAGTAGATGCTAGCAACTCCAAGAGTAAGTATTTATGCTCGATAGTGGGTTCATGCCTCTGGTAATCTGGGGAAGTGACAGAAATCTCTAAGGTACTAGATGTGCTGTTGCTACTAGGGAGAAAACAACAATCCTTTGTTCATAGAACAATCGTATTGTTTACCTTACACGCAGTTCGTAAAGCAATAATCTGTTGCTTGTAACTTAATACTGGAGGGGGTATGGATGATAACCTGAAGGTGGATTATTAGTCATAGATGCAGTTGGATGGCGGTCTATGTATTATGTTGTATTGCCCAATCAAGTCTCAAAGGAGTCAAGATGATTAGTATATGCATGTATTGCTTTCTCGGTGTTTGTCAATTGCCCGCTGTAATTTGTTCACCCAGCATGTTATCTATCTAAGGAGAGCCACCTCTAGTGAACTATGGATCCCGGTTCTTTGTCTTTACATTCAATCTATAAAATGTTTCTGCTTTGTGTTTACTTTCTGCAAACTATTACTTCTTTCCATTTGATACGTTTAATCCTTTGTTTTTCGCAAAACACGGTGATATTGACAACCTCATCGCAAGTTGGGGACAAAGTTCTGTGGTTGTGTTGTGCAGGTCTCCACGTTACTACTAGCACCGGTAGTGCGCCCTGCCAAAGCTCAGCTAGTAACACCTTTGGGGTGTTTCCTTGCTTCTACTGGTTCGATTAAACCTTGGTTTCATAACTGAGGGAAAACTTACTGCTGTGCTCATCATAGCTTCCTCTTGGGATTACCAACGAGCTCTACGTTGAAAGTCGAGTGCATCAATGAGTATGCCAAGAATTGGAACAATGCTCATTACAATGAGGTTAGCTCCAGCAATCCCCAGATACCTTAGAAGTTCGGCCCGACACAAATTGGCGACCGGATGTTTATTGCTAGCCAAGCCATTGCTGAAGCTAGAAAAATGATGGAGGTAAATATCTCAACTATCTTTTTATATATGCCATAGGTAACACACACTCATTAGTCCCCGAGCCTCCAGGGGAGTAAGATATTACTCGGCCAGATGATCCTCTAGTTTATAACTTAGAAAATCGACTTTTGCTTTTAGTGGATCAGAGGTATTTAGCCGAGTCATTCTAACTTAGTGTAAATCCCCTTTAGGATCAAATATCCAGCCACCCAAATTCGGATCGAGTTTACTCGGTTCAAATCTAGAGTAACATCGAATATCCAGCCACCTAGATTCAGATCGAGTTTACTCGGTTCGAATCTTGAGTAACATCGAATATCCATCCACCTAGATTCAGATCAAGTTTACTCGGTTTGAATATTGAGTAACATCGAATATCTAGCCACCTAGATTCGTATCGAGTTTACTCGGTTCGAATCTTGAGTAACATCGAATATCTAGCCACCTAGATTCGGGCGAGTTTTTTTTTGAGGTGAAACAGTAGGGAAAAATCCCCACTACAATTTTTATTATAATATATGAGTATGTTACAATGAGAAAAATGATCTAAGGTAGATCAAAACAGTAAATTAAATCAATCTAAGATGGGTAAAATCCACCCTATCCCTGATCTAATTGTTGGTCAAGCCAGGCTTTGAATTTCTCCTTGTATTTTCCTTTGATTCTGAATTGTAACCATCTCATTTCTTGATAGAAGATTGCTTTCCATCTTTCAATTGTGGGCCTTTTGTCATTAAAAATCTTCTCATTTCTGCATATCCAGATACCCCAGGTAGTCATGATAATGATCTCCATTGCAAATGGGCTTTTCTTCGATGTCTGAAATAGCTTCCAATCCTGTTAGGTTTGCAGTTCTGTTTCTGTAAATATGGTCCCAACATTTGTTTGCAAATGGACATTCCCAGAATAGATGAATTACTGATTCTTCCAAGTAACAGTTTGTAGCACCCCGATAAAATCACTACTAGAAAATCGCTTGAATTGTCCACTACTTTATGCATCATCATCATGCATATGTTTTTCTAAGACTATTTTGCAAAAGCCTATTTTCATTTTCCAGATACCCCCTCTTTTATTTCAAATCTAAACCCCAGGTCTTCCTGGATATTTTATTTGTCTAAAAACTAATTGCAATAGTCTTCTAATTAAATAATTAAAACTTATATTATTTTTGGGAGGTAGGCAGCCAGGCCCGAAAGCCCAGCCGGCCACCTCCAACTAAACCCTAGCTAAACCTAATCCTAGATCTACCACCCTAGACCAAACCCTAGCTACCCAACTCCCCCACCTGCCGCCGCCAGTAGCACGCGCACGCACTCGCGCGTGCAAGCACACGGACGCGCGCACAGCCCCGCTCCCCTGGCTCACCCCGCTAAGACACGATCGCCCTGGATCCCGATCCCAACGCAAACCGACCCGCGCACGCCCCACTCGCTCAGCCGCACCGTCCCACCCGTGCAACACGCGACACGTCTCCCGCACCCTCCCTACCACTGGTCACGACCCTGGACACCCCGCATTGCCCGACCCAGCCTCATACGCGATCCCCTGGGATCGATCCCACCAACCTCCGCCGCCTCCTTCTTCCTCCCTCGACCAGAGCCCGCCGCCGCCGCTCTAAGCGCTGGCTGGCGCAGCCCAGCGCTCCTCCGTGGCATCCCTTCCCCTCAGTAGCATGCCCGACTCGGGAGGATCCCGAGCTCGTCCTGCATCGCGTCGCCCCGAGTGCGGCCTAGCTCGCTACCGCCAGCGTCTTCCCGGCCCGGAGCTCCTCCGGCCGCCGCTAGACACCAACTCGTCTGCTTCTGCGTCGAGCTTCACCATCGTCTGGCCGCAAGCTCCTCTCCGCCCGGCCGCCTCTTGCCTTTGCCGCACAGGCACAACACCAACCGCCGCCGCGTTGTCTCCACGTGGCTCTGTCCCCAACGCCCCGAGCCGCCTCGCCGGTGCCTCACAGGAGCCCCGCCGTCGCACCAAGTCCGGCCACCCCATCTCCTGCTCGACCTCCCCGACGATGCCGCGGCCCTGCCTCCTCCTCGACCGGCCTGACCTCGTCTCCCCTTGGTCTCCACCGCGGTACACCATGTTGTCCCTGCCACCTAGGATCCCCGCCAGCAAGCTCCTTCGTCCCGGCCGGTGAGCCCCCGCCCGCTCGCTGCCTTCTAGGACCCCAGCCGCCGGCGCTTAGACCTTGTTGAGCCCATGGTCATCGCTCGCTCACCCCAACCCAGATGCTCCTCCGCCATCGCTTCTCCACCATCGTCGACCTCTACCTGCGTGCCTCCGCGTCCCACCTATACAAGGTGGCCCAGCGCCGCCTTGGCCGCCGGCCGTCCACCTCCCTTTCATCCACGACATTGGGCGTGCCTGCAGAGTGTGTCTGCCTCATCGTGGAGCCCGCCCTGGCCGCGTCCCCTGTCCCCAATGCCAGCAAGCTCCTATCGTCGGTCATCATCATCCTAGTGTTCAGGCTCTCTGCCATGCGTGACAGCATTGTCCCCGTGACTGCCTTCCTGATGGATCCTACAATCCTGCTGGCACGGTAATCAAGTCCCATTGGAGTGCTATTGGGTGAGAAGTACAGTGGTGTTTTGGTACTGATGTGAAGATGTGGTATGTCGGTACAACGGCAACCGTGATGTGTGATGCCCATGTGGTGATATATGATACGGGTGGGTGATGTTCGGCTATTCCATCACCGACGAGTACCGTCTAATGTCAAGTTCTTCCGAAGACCGATCCCCGTATCCGAAGACCAAACCCGAA
This sequence comes from Avena sativa, assembly GCA_916181665.1. Classification (NCBI taxonomy): domain Eukaryota; kingdom Viridiplantae; phylum Streptophyta; class Magnoliopsida; order Poales; family Poaceae; genus Avena; species Avena sativa. The sequence continues at coordinate 313,998,572 of OV702286.1, forward strand.
GAACATCAAGTTCTCCTTCCCGGAGCAACAAGTGCTTCGTCACGGGTCCGATGTTCGAGACCCCGAACCAAGATCCAAAGACCGACCCCGCTGAACGCGAACCCCTCGGAACCCCAAGATCTCCGAACCGAGATGTGTGATTCCCTTATCCGAGACCCCTATCCGAGACCCCTGCATATTAAATTGTTCATGCTTGCATACATCTCATCATGTGGGTACGGGGCATTATGCCGATTCACGTCATAATTAAATATGAAGGCTATATGCGGGCTATTCTAGTCTTATATTGCCTCCATTTAAATTTGCGTAGTGAACCGATGCCATGTTTTTACTTGTTAATCAACATTTAAATTGTGGGGTATCTAAACAACTTAAACCTCCTAAGTAATTGTCGGGACCCCAGTTTCGCTTAATATTGCCTAGTTGCATCGCATCTTTGCCATGTCATACATCATACATGCATCATGCCCGATCTTCTACAGTAGTATTAAATAGTGTATCCGATGTTTCTTTTAGTGATTTGCATCTTCGCGGATTAAGCCGTTGAGTGGATGCGAGTATCGACAAGTCCTTCGGATAATGTATCTTCGACAATGTTTTCCAGGCGAGCATCTCCCTCTTTCTACCTATTTTGCTTTTATAGTCTTTATTTCCTCCTATTGATCTATTGCTATCTGTGTTGTGATGCTTTAGTTTCCGTGCACCATTTATATTCCTTGCAACCTCTATATTTCCATGGACACATCCTATTGCCTGTTGTTTGATAGATAGTCAGCCTTGCGAGTCCTAGTTGCTTGCTTATGTGTTGCTTCGCATCGTTGTCATTTCACCGTTGACGGCAAGTTGACACATGATAAATGGTGGAGATGACCATGACTTTAAATGCAACTGTTAAAATGCTGGGAATAGATATAACTAATGCAAAGGCATCGGTGGACAATAGCTAATATTTGGTTATTCCACGCTCACTTGTGTCCCGTAGGCCCCGAGTACTTGATACCTGTTCCTTGACTATCGCACTATCCGCATATGGGACCATGAATCCCCTTAGCCAGAGCTTGATTCATTTCTTATTTCTTGGGGCCACAAAGTAGTTTGGGGCTTTATTACTATCCTGTACTTATGCCATGCTTTACTGCTTTATTTATGATTGTGCGTGGAGCACCTGTACTGTTTTGGAACGTGGAATGTTTTCGCGGCATCGACAAGCCCAGTAACACTTTCGGGTTCCCAGTCGTTTACAGCCATTGTCACAAACCCTGGGTCCATTTCGGAGCCGACCAACTTCGTTGCGGGTAGCTTAGTGGGGTGGCCCCCTAAAATATTTTATGAATCCTGTGATTGCTTTGTCGTGAAAGCCTCGTTGGGTTTTGATTTGGTTTTTCCAAGGTTGATTGTGTGTGTGTTGCTATTTGTGCACCCCTGCAGGGTAAATCTTTCTGAAAGCCGTGTCCGCAGTTATGGACGACTTGGAGCACATTATCTCGATCATAGACAAGCATAACTAAAGTAGCGCTATAAATTTGACTTAATATGTGACTAGTAATCAGCTTCACTACAATGGAATGGAAAATAAAAGTGCCAACAACTGGTGGCACTGGGGTGTATCATGTCATGTTATACCTGCCTAGTAAGTACTACAACTCCAATGGAATGAAATAGAAGTGCCAACAACTGCTGGGTTTAGGATGTCACATGCTAATTGTATCTGACTGGTAAGCACTTCAACTACAACTGAATGGTTAACTAAAACTGCCCACTACTTATGTTATCAGGACGACTCGTGCTATCTATATCTGACTAGTAAGTGCTGCAACTATAATGGAATGAATAAAACTGCCAACTGTGTGAGTTCCTCGGTTTGACTTTCTCGTTTGGTCTCGAGGGGGAATACCAAGATGGGTGTGATTGGTGTTAGTATCAGGTTGGTCCCGAATAGGTCTTTCTTACCCCTCTCTAATAGCCGGCAGTTATATCGAGTCTCTATAGGTTGTATAGTGCATGCTTCGCTACCGCTTCAGTCCACCATACCTATGTAGGCGAGAGCCGCCGAATTCTAGCCTCGCTGTGTACTGGCCTCAGTACTGACACTCCTCTTTTTCCTTTGCCCTTTGTCGGCACCCCTTTTGTTTTAGCAGGTATAAGTTCGACGTCGTTAGCAGGGTTACCCTTCTGGCTTGGCCTGGACAGGGTTATGGACGCCATTGGTTATTCTTCAGGGCTCTTCGCCCAATTTGCTTCTTATCCGTACTCGGATGTTGTATCGTTTTCTAGGTGCTTTGGATCTTTGTACTGTATATATGTATTCTTGACTCATGGAGTCGTTGTTGTATATATATGTTCTGTGGGTTCCATCGTGGACTATTGTGTAATGGTATTACTTCGTTTTCCACCCGCGCGAAAGTGCCTGGTGGGCGTCCTTGAATCGTTTCTATGCAGGTTTGGCGAGAAGCGCTAAAACTTGCATAGGGCCGATTCGAGGGTGTTACAAAGTGGCATAAGAGCTCAGCAGTTACGATACCCCACTGGTCCAGCCTATAGGATAACCTAGCTAACGGACGAAATAGAGTGTCAAAACTATTTTTGCAAAATCGGTTGGATAGATCTGATTAGGTCTGTTTTTACTCCTTACCCCTATGCTATTCTCCTCTTACCTTTAAGAGTTTTGAATCTATTCTCTTACCTTTCTTCAAGTCCAGGAAATTTTCATGGTTGGGTTTTCTGTCGTACCTTCAGGGTTTCCCTTCCTTCCTCTTGTAATGGTGTTTCCACATCCGGTCTTTGTGCGATCTGAGTACCCTTCATCTATTATACCTTTCGGTGGATCAAAATTCACTGAAATCATTTTTTGTATCTTCCGGTGTTTTTCAACGCGACGACATCATCTACGCTATATCTGATGAACATCTGTATCAATCCTTTGTTTCTGAACATCACTTGTGAAGATCTTCAGTCTAAATTCTGAGAATGGGTTGCACGATTTTCTACTGTATGTGCGGAGTAATAGTTTGGGTGCGTGCTGGATTGTCCCCCATGCCGACTACTCATTCTAATTACTCTTGTCCATTGCAATGGATTAGGTGTACCTTTCTCTCCTTTTATCGAAGTTAGGGGTGGCTTTATATTTTGATACCTTTACCTTCGTCCTTTGTTCTCCGGAGTGTTCCCTCGACGAACATGAGCAACGACCCCTTGTTGGTGGTGTCGCCGATTTCAAGATGGAGCAATAATCTTGTTAGTGGTGTCGCGAGGATCTCCACGAAGCGAGAAGATACAGATTGTTGGCCTTCTTCCCCGTACCATGAGGCGGATCTCGAGGGCGAGATCCATTGTTAGTGGTGTCGAATTGTAGCACCCCGATAAAATCACTACTAGAAAATCACTTGAATTGTCCACTACTTTGTGCATCATCATCATGCATATGTTTGTCTAAGACTATTTTGCAAAAGCCTATTTTCATTTTCCAGATATCCCCTCTTTTATTTCAAATCTAAACCCCAGGTCTTCCTGGATATTTTATTTGTCTAAAAACTAATTGCAATAGTCTTCTAATTAAATAATTAATACTTATATTATTTTTGGGAGGCAGCCAGCCAGGCCCGAAAGCCCAGCCGGCCACCTCCAACTAAACCCTAGATAAACCTAATCCTAGATCTACCACCCTAGACCAAACCCTAGCTACCCAACTCCCCCACCTGCCGCCGCTAGCAGCACGCGCACGCACTCGCGCGCGCAAGCACACGGATGCGCGCATAGCCCCGCTCCCCTGGCTCACCCGCTAAGACACGATCGCCCTGGATCCCGATCCCAACGCAAACCGACCCGCGCACGCCCCACTCGCTCAGCCGCACCGTCCCACCCGTGCGACACGCAACACGTCTCCTGCACCCTCCCTACCACTCGTCACGACCCTGGCCACCCCGCATCGCCCGACCTAGCCTCGTATGCGATCCCCTGGGATCAATCCCACCAACCTCCGCCGCCTCCTTCTTACTCCCTCGACCAGAGCCCGCCGTCGCCGCTCTAAGCGCTGGCCGCGCAGCCCAGCGCTCCTCCGTGGCGTCCCTTCCCCTCAGCAGCATGCCCGACTCGGGAGGAGCCCGAGCTCGTCCTGCATCGCGTCGCCCCGAGCGCGACCCAGCTCGCTACTGCCAGCGTCTTCCCGGCCCGGAGCTCCTCCGGCCGCCGCCAGACACCACCCCGTCTGCTTCCGCGTCGAGCTTCACCATCGTCTGGCCACAAGCTCCTCTCCGCCCGGCCGCCTCTTGCCTTTGCCGCACAGGCACAACGCCAACCGCCGCCGCGTTGTCTCCACGCGGCTCTGTCCCCAATGCCCCGAGCCGCCTCGCCGGTGCCTCATAGGAGCCCCGCCGTCGCACCAAGTCCGGCCGCCCCAGCACCTGCTCGACCTCCCCGACGACGTCGCGACCCCGCCTCCTCCTCGACCGGCCTGACCTCGTCTCGCCTCGGTCTCCACCACGGTACACCGTGTTGTCCCCGCCACCTCGGATCCCCGCCAGCGAGCTCCTTCGTCCCGGCCGGTGAGCCCCTGGTCGCTCGGTGCCTTCTAGGACCCCAGCCGCTGGCGCTTGGACCTCGTCATGCCCAGGGTCATCGCTCGCTCACCCCAACCTAGATGCTCCTCCGTCGTCGCTTCTCCACCATCGTCGACCTCTGCCTGTGTGCCTCCGTGTCCCACCTCTGCAAGGTGGCCCAGCGCCGCCTTGGCCGCCGGCCGTCCACCTCCCTTTCATCCACGATGTTGGGCATGCCTGTAGTGTGTGTCTGCCTCATCGCGGAGCCCACCCTTGCCGCGTCCCCTGCCCCTAATGCTAGCAAGATCCCATCATCGGTCATCATCATCCTTGTGTTCAGGCTCTCTGCCACGCGTGACAGCACCCCGTGACTGCCTTCCCGATGGATCCTACAATCCTGTTGGCACGGTAATCAAGTCCCGTTGGAGTGCTACTTGGTGAGAAGTATAGTGGTGTTTTGGTACTGATGTGAAGATGTGGTATGTTGGTACAACGGCAACCGTGATGTGTGATGCCCATGTGGTGATATATGATACGGGTGGGTGATGTTCGGCTATTCCAACACCAACGAGTACCGTCTAATGTCAAGTTCTTCCAAGACCGATCCCCGGATCCGAAGACCAAACCCGAAGACCATCAAGTTCTCCTTCCTGGAGCAATAAGTGCTTCGTCACGGGTCCGATGTTCGAGACCTCGAACCAAGATCCGAAGACCGACCCCGCCGAACCCGAACCCCTCGGAACCCCAAGATCTCCGAACCGAGATGTGTGATTCCCTTATCCGAGACCCCTATTTTTATAATTTGACATCTACTTGTTGCATATTAAATTGTTCATGCTTGCATACATCTCATCATGTGGGTTCGGGGCATTATGCCGATTCACGTCATAATTAAATATGAAGGCTATATGCGGGCTATTCTAGTCTTATATTGCCTCCATTTAAATTTGCGTAGTGAACCGATGCCATGTTTTGCCTTGTTAATCAACATTTAAATTGCGGGGTATCTGAACAACTTAAACCTCCTAAATAATTGTCGGGACCCCAATTCCGCTTAATATTACCTAGTTGCATCGCATCTTTGCCATGTCATACATCATACATGCATCATGCCTGATCTTCTGCAGTAGTATTAAATAGTGTATCCGGTGTTTCTTTTAGTGATTTGCGTCTTGGCAGATTAGGCCGTTGAGTGGACGCGAGTATCGACAAGTCCTTCGGATAATGTATCTTCAACAGTGTTTTCCAGGCGAGCATCTCCCTCTTTCTACCTATTTTGCTTTTATAGTCTTTATTTCCTCCTGTTGATCTATTGCTATCCGTGTTGTGATGCTTTAGTTTCCGTGCACCATTTATACTCCTTGCAGCCTCTATATTGCCATGGACACATCCTATTGCCTGTTGTTTGATAGATAGTCAGCCTTGCGAGTCGGAGTTGCTTGCTTATGTGTTGCTTCGTGTCGTTGTCATTTCACCGTTGACGGCAAGTTGACAAATGATAAATGGTGGAGATGCTTAATGGTGGAGATGATCATGACTTTAAATGCAACTATTAAAATGCTGGGAATAGATATAACTAATGCAGAGGCATCGGTGGGCAATAGCTAATATTTGGTTCTTCCACGCTCACTTGTGTCCCGTATGCCCCGAGTACTTGATACCTGTTCCTTGACTATCGCACTATCCGCATATGGGACCATGAATCCCCTTAGCCAGAGCTTGATTCATTTCTTCTTTCTTGGGGCCACAAAGTAGTTTGGGGCTTTATTACTATCCTGTACTTATGCCATGCTTTACTGCTTTATTTACGATTGTGCGTGGAGCACATGTACTGTTTTGGAACATGGAATGTTTTCGCAGTATCGACAAGCCCAGTCACACTTTCAGGTTCCTAGTCGTTTACAGCCATTGTCACAAACCCTGGGTCCGTTCCGGAGCCGGCCAACTTCGTTGCGGGTAGCTTAGTGGGGTGGCCCCCTGAAATATTTTATGAATCATGTGATTGCTTTGTCGTGATAGCCTCGTTGGGTTTTGATTTCAGTTTTCCGAGGTTAATCGTGTGTGTGTTGCTATTTGTGCACCCCTGCAGGGTAAATCTTTCTGAAAGTCGTGTCCACGGTTATGGACGACTTGGAGCACAGTATCTCGATCATAGACAAGCATAACTAAAGTAGCGCTATGAATTTGACTTAATATGTGACTAGTAATCATCTTCACTACAACGGAATGGAAAATAAAAGTGGCAACAACTGGTGGAACTGGGGTGTATCGTGTCATGTTATACCTGCCTAGTAAGTATTGCAACTCCAATGGAATGAAATAAAAGTGCCAACAACTGCTGGGTTTAGGATGTCACATGCTAATTGTATCTGACTAGTAAGCACTTCAACTACAACTGAATGGTTAACTAAAACTACCCACTACTTATGTTATCAGGACGACTCGTGCTACCTATATCTGACTAGTAAGTGCTGCAACTATAATGGAATGAATAAAATTGCCAACTGTGTGAGTTCCTCGGTTTGACTTTCTCATTCGGTCTCGAGGGGGGATACCAGGATGGGTATGATTGGTGTTAGTATCAGGTTGGTCCCGAATAGGTCTTTCTTACCCCTCTCTAATAGCCGGCAGTTATATCGAGTCTCTATAGGTTGTATAGTGCATGCTTCGCTGCCGCTTCAGTCCACCATACCTATGTAGGCGAGAACCGCCGAATTCTAGCCTCGCCGTGTACTGGCCTCAGTACTGTTGCTCCTCTTTTTCCTTTGCCCTTTGTCGGAACCCCCTTTTGTTTTAGCAGGTATAAGTTCGACGTCGTTAGCAGGGTTACCCTTCTGGCTTGGCCTGGGCAGGGTTATGGACGCCATTGGTTATTCTTCAGGGCTCTTCGCCCAATTTGCTTCTTATTCGTACTCGGATGTTGTATCGTTTTCAAGGTGCTTTGGATCTTTGTACTGTATATCTGTATTCTTGACTCATGGAGTCGTTGTTGTATATATATGTGTAGGGGTTCGTAGCATGGAAAACAAAATTTTCTATCGCATACAAACAAACAAGCCAAGATCTATCTACTAGATTGTAGCAACGAGTCGATGGAATAACTCACCCTCGAAGATTCCAAAGTGTTTAACGAGAGCAGATTCTCGTGGGTGATGTAGTCGTACTCTTTCCGATCTCAAGATCGCGTAGACGATCCTTCCGGCGCCACGTTCCGGCAGCGCTCCCGTAGTCGGTCACACGTTCGGTACTCGACGAAGACCTTCCTCTCCCTTGTTCCAGCAGGCAGCGGAGGTTGTAGCACTCTCCTCGCGATTCCGGCAGCACAACGGCGTGGTACCGGAAGTAGAGGGGAGATCCCGCAGGGCTTCGCCTTAAGCCGGTGCGAGTATGGTGGAGCTTATGAGAGAGACTATTAGTGGTCTAGTAATTAGACACACCAATTAGAAGGCTCTAAACCAATTAGAAGGCTCTAAACCGAATAGCTCTAAACCGGGGTCTAGATCTAGGGTTTAGTTTAGAGGATAGGAAAACTTGTGTGTCTAGGAGGGGAGCCCTGCCCCTCCTTATATAGGTGGGAGGGGTGGGCGCGCCAGGGGAGGGAGGGAGTCCCTCCCCAACTCGGCCTAGGCTGGCCGCCGGCTTGGAGGAGAGAAACTCCTCCTCCAAGTCGACTCCAACTCCTCTTGCTTGTTTCCCACAGTTTCTTGTTTTTGGCAGTTTGACTTTCAAACTGAACATTTGACTTTTCTGTTTTAGGATTCAATTTAATCCTATATTTGGGACAGCAAGAACACTTAGTACATGATGCAATCATTCCAATATGTAATGACACATTCATGTACCCCTTCCCCCCCGGAGTGCCGGACAATCCGGACCCTTCTAGAACATTCCCGATGAAAACACCGGAATCATTCCCGAACTCCGAAACGGGACTTTCCTTATATGAATCTTATTCTCCGGACCATTCCGGATCACCTCGTGATATCCCGGATCCCATCCGAGACTCCGAACAACATTCGGTCTCTTTCTCATAATACCATAACTACTCAAACAACGTCGAATCCTTAAGTGTGTCTCCCTACGGTTCGTGAATTATGCGGACATGATCGAGACACTTCTCCGAACAATAACCAATAGAGGAATCTGGAAATTCATATGGCTCCCACATATTTCTACGATTACTTTGCGATCGAATGAACCACTCACATACGATACCAATTTCCCTTTGTCTCACGATATGTTACTTATCCGAGGTTATGATCGTTGGTATCTCTGCATACCTAGTTCAACCTCGTTACTGATAAGTACTCTTTTCTCGTTCCCGTGATATGTGATCCCTTGTGACCAAGTCACATGCTTGCAAGCTAATTGGATGACATTTCACCGAGAGGGCCCAGAGTATATCTATCCGTCATGCGGATGGACAAATCCCACTCTTGATCCATGTGTTTCAACCAATACTTTCCGAACACTCAATGCCACCTTTATAGCCACCCTGTTACGGTGTGGTGTTTGATGACATCAAAGCATCCATCCAGTAAAGGTGATATGCATGATCTCATGGTCGAAGGAATTAGGTTACTATGTATCAGAAAGCATATAGCAATTGAACTATTGAAATGACTTGATCTTTATGCTACGCTTATCTATAGGAGTATGTCCACCATATCATTCTCCTAATGATATGATCTTGTTGTTGATAACATCTCAATGTTCATGATATGGAAACCACAATCATTAATCAACCAACAAGCTAGTGAAGTATAGAGGCTATACTAGGGACTTTAAATTAAGTTTACAAATCACACAAGTATTAATGGTTTCTTTGTTAATACTATTATAGCATGAATGTAAACATTTATCATAAGTGTGAAGATATGATAATAACCACTTTATTATTGCCTCTTGGGCATATCTCCAACAGTCTCCCACTTGCACTAGAGTCAATAATCTAGTTTCGAACCTTTGTGTATATAACACCTATGGCTTTCCGGTGTTGTATGTACACGATTGCTAGTGGTCAACTGATCTCCGGATCTGACACTTCCAGGTCCGTGTGTAATTGCATGTCTTTGCGTCTCTACGCATCACTCATTCTCTAATGAGATGGCTTTGTATAAATTTGGTCTTTCGGTGTGACCTTTAGCTCTTTGGGGTTAAAACATGTTGATAATATTGTCGCACAATATATCTTCATAGTATTATCCCACTGTGAACTACACCTAGTTTGATAACAAACTTCTTGACACAAATGCCCTCTTTTGCTGCTATAATAGCAGTCATATACTTAGCCTTTTGTTGTAGTATCTGTCACAATGTCTTAACTTTGGAACTTATCCAAATCCATTATGGAACTCACTTTCCATTATATTGTGCCACCCTTAATTTAGATTGAGATAAACTTAATTTGTACTTTGTGACAAAACTAGTATCAATGTAGTACTTTTACAATGAACTAACCATCTATTTGTCACTTCTACAAATAATATACTCTTAGTTCTTCCAAAAGATCATAAGAATATCCTTACTATTGTCCAATGATCATCTTACAAATCATTCTGGTATATGCTCACAACATTTAGAGCATAGGACATATCTGGATTTGTACATATCACAGTATGATTGATATAAATACTCTTTGTGATTTCATACATCAAGTATCAATCTATACTTGAATCTTTGTTTCACTTACCAAGTGCTAATACACTTGAATATATCATCAAAATTGAACTCTTTCAATCCTTTCTGTGCAACAAGAACCTCTCTTGTAGTTTCTATATTGAACTCATTCAATATCTTGTCTATGTACTTCTGGCACAACCATATTAGCGTCTATTGATGCCAAATATTTGGGTTTTGCCTAAGTCTTTCATCAGGATGAAATTCTTAATATGTGTTAATAAAAGATACATCTTTTCTAATCAACAATATGTCCTCCACATAATGTATTAGAAATATGTCTTAGCGCTCCCACTTAATTTCTTGCAAATGCAAGCATCTTCATTGTCTCCGATGAAATTAAACTCTTTTAACAGTTTCATCATAGTGAAGATTCCAACTCCGCTATGCTTACTCTAACCATTGAAGTTTGCATATGCTTTTAGCATCCTTTGAATTAACAAAACCCTATGGACCGTGTTATGCACATGTCCTAGGTAACGATTCTATTAGAAGAACTTGTTTTGTTTATTCAACTACCATATAACAAATTATATGTAGTGGTTGCTACATTAATCCGTCTAGACTAAATATCACTATGACAGATCAAATCTTGTCATAGTCAACCTTTGAACATTGTTGTGAACTCTTTCTCAACATGTCGACTATTTCATAGATGTAAAACATCCATGTCTATTTCTTTATAGATCCAGACACAACTGTAAGGTCTTACACCTTTCTCGAGGGTCCTTCAAATTCAAAACTTGATTTCTCGTGTATGGAACTATCACGGATTTTATGGCTTCAAGCCATTTGACGGAGTCAGGGCCCATCATCGCTTCTTTGCATGTAGTCGGTTCATTATTCTTAAATAATGATTCAACCCTCAAATCTTGGTATTTGATTGTTTACCCGATCTACTTGTTTCAATAGGAACTTAGATCTCCGTGACCACAACCTTTTGAGGTACGTGAACCATGAGCATTGTTGCTGCCTCCGAAACACTTTTCGGTGCTGCGCAACTCTGCACATATAGCTAAGGTTCTTTTAACCTTATCAAAGTTTCTATTGTCCTCCCACTTAACTTTTCACGAAAAATTCCTTCTTAAAGAAACTTGACGTTTTTAAGTGACAAAACTCTTTTGTCTCCGATGTTATGGAGGAGTACTTAACAGTTATTCGAAATAACATACAAAGACAGGTTCATCCGACTTTGGTTGCAAACATCTTTCTTATGCATAGCATACCAATGTTTAAGAAAGGACAACTTGGGTTTTATCCCAAACCATAACCTTATATGGTGTCATTTCAACGGATTATGATGGAGCTCTTTTCAGTGGAAAAACGGTAATCTCTAAAGCTTTTAATCTTTAAAATACAATGGCAGTTTTATGAATTACACCTTTCGATCTTACCATGTCAAACAAGGTTTAATTACATATCTCGAACGCTCCATACTCTTATGGTGTTTCGGGAAATGCAAATCCACGGAACGATTCCTTAAATCTTAGGTATTATGCTAAACTTGTAACTCAAATATCTTCCTTTATGATCTTATCATAAACTATTTATATTCTTGTTACAATGATCTTGCACTTCATCTTGAAAGTCTTTGAACTTTTCAAGTGTTTCATACTTTATCCTTATTAAGTAAATATTCATATATTCACTCAAATTTTCGGAGAAAGCATATGAAGTTGAAATCCATCGCTCTTGACTACACATAACGGACTTCGTACAACAATATGTACAAGTTCCAATAAGCTAGTCATTCGTTCCCTTCTGGCCTATGAACAAAGTTTTAATTATCTCTAGGAAAGTTTCACAAGCGTCATATGATCAAAAATCAGAAGACTCCAAAATTCCATCAACATGGAGTTTCTTCATGTTTTCTTTCAAATATAATTTAAACGGCGATGTCACTTCCTAAGTGATCTTTCAATCAATTTGTCTTTCGACATTTTTAGCACTAGTTTTATGGATGTGATGTCTCCAACGAGATTTGCGAATCATCCATCTTTTATGGATTACGGCAATTATTTGAACAATCCTTTTGTTCTCATAATACCTGATAAAACAAATCTTTGAAGGCAAGCTTTGATGTTTTAACGAGCAACATAATAACCCTTTATTTTGTTCTCGATGAACATCATCACATATTCTTTTGCTAGTTACTTAGGCCATTGTAGTTCATGAATTGTGTTGTTTCGTATGACGATTCACACCAACAAATTCAGTATCAAATACTTAAGAACCACATTGTTTAACAAGCAAAGAATATAGCCATAACATGTATATCATCTATATACTTAAACTGAACGATTCTAGTCTTTTCTTTTCTGCCATATATTTATGAGATTCTCTTTCAGTATTTCCTTTTCAGTTTGAAAGAATCTATCAATATCAATAGTGGAGTCATACATATGACATATAGTCCAAAGTGTGTATAATTAAATACCAATGTCTTTGGACTTGCACTTTGAAGTAGATCACCATCATCAAATGTTTGGTATTCTTTCAAATTCCTTTCTTTAGTAATCTCTTGGTGTAGTAAACATTTTACATACATCAAATATTCACCCTTATCATGGAATCATCCATGATCAAGCTACTTTTAGCTTATAACGATGAATTATGAGTATAATGTTGCTATCCAAAACCTTTTGGAGGATTAGGACAACAAGTGTCTCCAACCTTTTTGCAAACTCTCATCAAATATGAGAACATGACTTTTGCCATATTATACTCTATCATGTTGCAACCAAAACTTCGTTTCAGATATCACAATATCTTCCACACATCATGGTTTCTGAAACAACTCTTTCAGATCCTAGATAACCTTGATATTAAGAGAATCCTTTGAATATCAAGAATCATGGAGACAAACATGATACTTATATACTAACATTTGGAATTGTTACTCTTGATTTAATACTAATTATTAAACTTCATGGAGTAACCGGAACTTACTGAAAGTTTGCAATAGGACTTTTAAACTTTAGATTAACACTTCAAAACAATACGATACCAGTTCGTAAAGTAACTAACCAGAATTCTATAGTTCTATCATCTCAATTATAACTAAGCGCAAGGTGGTAAACGGATGCCAATGACTACAACAACTATGCAAATTCACTTTGATTTAGTTTATGATAAATTGAGTTCTAATTAATAATTAAATTAATCTAGGTGAACTCCCACTCAAAACAATATCCCTCACATTGTTTTAGTGATCACACGAACCAAATCCACCACATCAAAACCGATCATCACGAGAGTTGATATAGTTTCAATGGCGAACAATCATCATGTTCATCATATCTACTATATGATTCATGCTTTGCCTTTCGGCGATCCGTGTTCCTGAGGCCATGTCTGTACATGCTAGGCTCGTCAAGATCAAACCTTAGCTTCCGCATAAGCAAATCTGGCTTGCTTACGTTGTATTCACCCGCGGAATCAAAGACACCCGATCATCACGTGGTGCTTCGAAGCAGCAAGCTTTGGCAACGGTGCATACTAAGGGTGAACACTTTAGAACTTGAAATTTATGTGCATGAGGGATCATCTTATAATGCTACCGTCGTCTACTAAGCAATACAAGATGCATAAAGGATTAACATCACATGCAATTCATAATATGTGATATGATATGGCCTTTCTTCTTTGTGCTTCCGATCTCCATCTTCAAGCACGAATATGATCTCCATCATCACCGGCATAGCATCAAGGTCAATGACGCTTCTCCATGGTTGTCGTCCACCAGCTTCAACTATTACAACTATTTTGAATAGACACGCAGGTCTTAACAGAAATTAAAGACAACCATATGGCTCCTGCCGGTTGCCAACTTACAATAAGGAACATTGCATACATCAAATATAATCACAATCATGGCCATATCACATCACTGCACACCCCTGCAAAACAAAGTTAGACGCTTCTACTTTCTTTGCATATTTTACGTGGTTTGGGGCTTTCCATAAGTGTCGTTCTAACTTACGAACAAGAACCACAACATTGATACTAGCATTGTTGATTACCCGTTGTAAATTGGATCTTAACTATGCTAGGAGAAACAGGCACCCGCAAAGCCACTTATGCAATACAAGTTGCATGTCAAACGTGGAGCAAGTCTCATGAACGATGTCATGTAAGGTTAGCCCGGGCCGCTTCATCCCAACATACCGCAAGATGCAAAGTACACAAAAAGCAATCTACAATAAAAGCATCAACGCCCACAATGACCATTGTGTTCTACTCGTGCAACAGATCTACATATAGACACGGCTCTGATACCACTGTAGGGGTTCGTAGCATGGAAAACAAAATTTTCTATCGCATACAAACAAACAAGCCAAGATCTATCTACTAGATTGTAGCAACGAGTCGATGGAATAACTCACCCTCGAAGATTCCAAAGTGTTTAACGAGAGCAGATTCTCGTGGGTGATGTAGTCGTACTCTTTCCGATCTCAAGATCGCGTAGACGATCCTTCCGGCGCCACGTTCCGGCAGCGCTCCCGTAGTCGGTCACACGTTCGGTACTCGACGAAGACCTTCCTCTCCCTTGTTCCAGCAGGCAGCGGAGGTTGTAGCACTCTCCTCGCGATTCCGGCAGCACAACGGCGTGGTACCGGAAGTAGAGGGGAGATCCCGCAGGGCTTCGCCTTAAGCCGGTGCGAGTATGGTGGAGCTTATGAGAGAGACTATTAGTGGTCTAGTAATTAGACACACCAATTAGAAGGCTCTAAACCAATTAGAAGGCTCTAAACCGAATAGCTCTAAACCGGGGTCTAGATCTAGGGTTTAGTTTAGAGGATAGGAAAACTTGTGTGTCTAGGAGGGGAGCCCTGCCCCTCCTTATATAGGTGGGAGGGGTGGGCGCGCCAGGGGAGGGAGGGAGTCCCTCCCCAACTCGGCCTAGGCTGGCCGCCGGCTTGGAGGAGAGAAACTCCTCCTCCAAGTCGACTCCAACTCCTCTTGCTTGTTTCCCACAGTTTCTTGTTTTTGGCAGTTTGACTTTCAAACTGAACATTTGACTTTTCTGTTTTAGGATTCAATTTAATCCTATATTTGGGACAGCAAGAACACTTAGTACATGATGCAATCATTCCAATATGTAATGACACATTCATGTACCCCTTCCCCCCCGGAGTGCCGGACAATCCGGACCCTTCTAGAACATTCCCGATGAAAACACCGGAATCATTCCCGAACTCCGAAACGGGACTTTCCTTATATGAATCTTATTCTCCGGACCATTCCGGATCACCTCGTGATATCCCGGATCCCATCCGAGACTCCGAACAACATTCGGTCTCTTTCTCATAATACCATAACTACTCAAACAACGTCGAATCCTTAAGTGTGTCTCCCTACGGTTCGTGAATTATGCGGACATGATCGAGACACTTCTCCGAACAATAACCAATAGAGGAATCTGGAAATTCATATGGCTCCCACATATTTCTACGATTACTTTGCGATCGAATGAACCACTCACATACGATACCAATTTCCCTTTGTCTCACGATATGTTACTTATCCGAGGTTATGATCGTTGGTATCTCTGCATACCTAGTTCAACCTCGTTACTGATAAGTACTCTTTTCTCGTTCCCGTGATATGTGATCCCTTGTGACCAAGTCACATGCTTGCAAGCTAATTGGATGACATTTCACCGAGAGGGCCCAGAGTATATCTATCCGTCATGCGGATGGACAAATCCCACTCTTGATCCATGTGTTTCAACCAATACTTTCCGAACACTCAATGCCACCTTTATAGCCACCCTGTTACGGTGTGGTGTTTGATGACATCAAAGCATCCATCCAGTAAAGGTGATATGCATGATCTCATGGTCGAAGGAATTAGGTTACTATGTATCAGAAAGCATATAGCAATTGAACTATTGAAATGACTTGATCTTTATGCTACGCTTATCTATAGGAGTATGTCCACCATATCATTCTCCTAATGATATGATCTTGTTGTTGATAACATCTCAATGTTCATGATATGGAAACCACAATCATTAATCAACCAACAAGCTAGTGAAGTATAGAGGCTATACTAGGGACTTTAAATTAAGTTTACAAATCACACAAGTATTAATGGTTTCTTTGTTAATACTATTATAGCATGAATGTAAACATTTATCATAAGTGTGAAGATATGATAATAACCACTTTATTATTGCCTCTTGGGCATATCTCCAACAATATGTTCTGTGGGTTCCATCGTGGACTATTGTGTAATGGTATTACTTCGTTTTCCACCCGCACGGAAGTGCCTGGTGGGCGTCCTTGAAATGTTTCTATGCGGGTTTGGCGAGAAGCGCTAAAACTTGCATAGGGCCGATTCGAGGGTGTTACATAGTTGGAAGTTACACAATTGTAGTCAGACAGGATGAACTGCTTTCTTTTCAGAAGATTCCTTGTATTCAATCTGTCTAAAAGCA
The DNA here is from genome assembly GCA_916181665.1 of Avena sativa. Lineage (NCBI taxonomy): Eukaryota > Viridiplantae > Streptophyta > Magnoliopsida > Poales > Poaceae > Avena > Avena sativa. Next base: position 314,015,228 of record OV702286.1, read on the forward strand.
AAAGCTAGAAGAAGAACTTATGTTTATTTTGGTAGGAGGTTGCCCATACCCAAGAGAAGTGTGGTGGTGATGGTGAATATCCAATCATGGCTGAGTAGGCCTTTTTTACTTCAAATTTATCTGACCCCCAAATATAGGTCCAATTATCATGGTTATCCCCCTGAGTGGTATGCATGAATTCCTGGCATCTTTCTTCCATGACTATAAACTCAGAATATGCTTGTTGAGAGAGTGGTAGGTGAAAATTATCCTCTAAGTAGTCAGCATGTAAGAAGTCATGTACATTGATATTTGAATACTTAGCATAGGACAGTAGGTGAGGGAATTTATTCATGAAGCACTCATCTTGCCAAAGGTCAGACCAGAAATATGCAGACTTTCCTGAATTCAGATTGCATGTAGCCATGCCTTTAAAATTATCAATTAATTTGATATGAGATTTCCACCAGAATGATCCTTCCATGCTTCTTCCAGGTAGTTTTCCATTTTTGCAGTAAGTTTCCCATATGAGATGAACCCAAGGGATGTCATGGTGATTTTAGAAGTTGTCCAAGTTTTTTAGAAGGAGGGCAGTATTTTGGATTTGTAGGTTTAGCACCCCTAGACCCCCCCTGATTTTTAGGTCGGCATATTTTATCCCAAGACACCGGAGCATGTACTTTTGCTTGTACATCTTCAGTCCTCTTTCTCCATAGACAATATCTCATGTATTTTATAATTTGATCTTTGATGGCAATTGGTACCTCCAAACAGCTCATGAAAAATAAAGGAAGTGAGGATAGAACAGATTTCACCTGTTGCAATTTTTCTCCATAATTCAAGAAATCAGCTATACCACATAATCTTCTTTCAACTCTTTGAACAATGGGTAGAAAGTGCTCCATAGATGGTTTTGAAATGCCTAGTGGTAAACCAAGGTAGGTGAAAGGGAGGCAACCAGTTTGACAGTTGATTGTCATAGCAAAATGCATTAGCCTATCATTACATATGTTTATTGGCATCATGCTAGATTTCAAATAGTTGACTTTGAGTTCAGTGGAGCTTGCAAAAGTTTGAAGAAGTGCTTTCAAGCATAATAATTGAGTAGCATCTGCCTTAAGTACCACCAATGTATCATCAGCATATTGAATAACAGGAAAATCACTGTTGGGTGGTCCCTCTATAGGTGGTGTTAGAAGGTTCATATGCATGGCTCTATTCAGGACAGATTGAAGAAGGTTTGCAGCAAGAACAAATAGTAATGGTGAAAGGGGGTCTCCTTATCTCACACCTCTCCTGCAATAGAACTGTTTACCAGGCACACCATTTAGTAGGATTTCAGAGGTTCCAGATCCAAAGATCATCTCTATCCATTTGATCCATTTCCTCCCAAATCCTCTAGCTTTAAGGATATTTATGATGGCAGAGTGATCAATTGTATCAAAAGCCTTCTCAAAGTCAAGTTTTAGAATTAGAATTTCCTCCTTTGACTTGTGGCATTGGAATAGGTATTCAAATGCCCAGCCAATGCAATCTTGAATTCAAATCTTGAGTAACATCATATATCCAACCACCTAGATTCAGATCGAGTTTATTCGGTTTGAATCTTGAGTAACATCGAATATACAACCACCTAGATTCGGATCGAGATTACTCAGTTTGAATCTTGAGTAACATCGAATATCCAGCCACCTAGATTCGGATCGAGTTTACTCGGTTCGAATCTTGAGTAACATCGAATATCCAGTCACCTAGATTTGGATCGAGTTTACTCGGTTCGAATCTTGAGTAACATCGAATATCCATGTTTCTTAGTGACTAACACTTGTCTCTTGCAGATCTCGAACAACAGGCGCACCGCCGAGTTTCAAGGACTCCTTTTCACACACAAGTCCCTTTCCACCAAGCACAAGAAATTGTTGCTTGAGATAGAGAAGAAAAGTAAGTCTTTGCTTTATTGCCTTCAGGTCTTTTTGTTCTTGATTTGCCGAATAAATTTATGACGCATATTTTGCTAGCCGATGTGGAGGCCCAGAATAAGCAGCTATAGAATCGCGTGGACGAGCTAGAAGGTATTTTTCCTCTTGCTCCTTATCCTTTGTACCCCCCCTTCTGGCTCGGCGAATATACCCCGACTTGGCCGGGTCGAAAATCTTTGCAGTGTCTCTTCAGGATTGCGTACCCATGCCTGAATTGATGCTTCATTTTCTCTAACAAGCAGGACATCATCATGCTCAATTGAAGAAAGACAACGAGATCTCTCGGCTCCATGCCGAGAATGAAAACCTCAAATAACTCCAGAAGACTGAGCTAGACAAGCTGGATCAGGAGTTCTCAGAGGAGAAAAGCCGACTCGCCGGCCAACTTGAGAAGGACAAAGAACTTCTCCAGGAGTCCGAGGTCAAATTTGAGTCGATGAACTCTACGCTCGAGGAGCTCAAGAAGAAGCAAGCTGCTTGTTGGCAGAACTTGGTTGTATTAACGACATCATAGCTCATAAGTTTGTTCTAACTTTTTCCTTTACTGCTAAGGTTTCCCTTTTTGCTCTTATTGTTCTATATTACTTGCTCTTTTTGTTTATCCTCTTAGGTAATTTCCCTCAGTCCAAATCCTGTGCTGACAATGCCATCCGCAAATTCCGGTAGAAAAGAGCCGAAGCTGGTCTCTTCCCTGAATAATATGACATTGATGATTCCTTAGTTGGTCTTTTGGCCAGCCTCGGTCCCATGAAAGTCTTTGGGGGTTGGGCTCTTGGATGCTTCCATCCAAGCATTTCATGTGCTCTGGCCGAAAGAGACTGCTCCCAAGAAAGTTGCGCAGCTGTCCGAGAAACTAATGGACTGTGAGATGCAGGTGAACTTGTGGAGAGAATCTGCCGCCCGCACTGGTGCTGACACAACTCTATCCTTCGTGTTGTCCTGGTATGAAGGCATCAATATAGATGTCTTTCAGAACCTATGCACTGGTTCATGGTGGAAAACTAATCCGAAGTTCATCCAGCACCGCCAAGCTCGCGCCTATCAATTCATCCAGTATGCCAACGCCCATAGATGGAATGAAGGCCGAGCTTCCTCAACAAGGTCGATGATGAATATGTCGAAGAGGATGCTGGTGACGATAAGGAGAACCCGGACGACTAGGAGGCTAATCCAAAAGTCGAAGCGAAAGCCGAGGTTCCCAACACCAAAGCTGCCATTCCTCCTCCAGCTGCCGATGATCTGGCCGATGATGCTCCTTAGGCACATGACCTTTCAATGTGGTTAAATCCCCGGTATGCTGGGCGCATGAATAAAACAGTTGAAGTTACTCTACTACCACTATGCTTTTATGTCGAATGCTTTTGGGCGAAGTTCCTGAGTTTCATCTTCTTGTTTGCTTAATCTTATGATTCGGCTCACATCTACCATTTTTCGGCGTTTGACTTACGAGTCTGATATAAAAAAATCAATTTAACAATACTTAAAACTATGAGAATCAGCTCAATTTTATTCGGCATATTATTAAAGAAAGTAAATATAGGGGTTAGTATGAAAAACAAACGCCGGCTCGATTATTTCCCTTCCTTAGTCATTTTTCATGTGTCTAGCATTTGCAAGCTTTTTCTCTTGCTTGCCATGAAGCCAATCTTTTGGACAACAACAAGTCGAAGAGTTAGCCTTTGGTGCCGACATATTACTAACTCGGCCTAATTGGTAAGAAATTTAAGCCAGTCGACATATAAAATGTACATACAGAAAAAGACAATTACTACTAAAGCAGTCCCCAAGTTTCTGCTCGAGGTGTCGAGGTTTCATTAATTAGCTCATTGCTGACATACAATCTGACATATGAGAGTTCGAGATACGTACACTTCTGCTAAGTGTAAAATGGATGAAGAAGTGCTACATTCCATGGCCTTTTTGATTCTTCTCCCAACCTATCTGCCTTATTCTTCCTCTGTGCTTGAGCATCGATAAGATAATACGCATCATTGTGCAATGCTTTGCTCACAATAAATGGTCCCTCCCATGGAGGTGATAGTTTATGCATGCCAGCAGTGCGTTAGACTAGCCGAAGCACCAAATCCCCTTCCCGAAAAACTCAGGGGTTTACTTTTTGGCTATGCGTCGTATATTGTGCTGATATATGGCGGATCTGGACAATGCCAACTCTCTTGCCTCTTCTAGCAGATCAAAATCATTTTGCCGGGCCTCTTGCACTTCGGCTTCCATATATTGGGTGGGGCCTGTTCATCTGCGGTACCAAAGTTCGCAGGCCAGCGCATGGCGGTACCTAAGTTGCCTGAAATTGCCGCGTTTCAAAAAGTTGGGCCGCCAAATACTGAGAGGGGCCATTTCGAGGCAAACTCATCTCATCCCTGCCAAATTCAAACATTCCGTTAAACTGCCCCGTTAAGTAGGCGGTCGGGACCCTCATGTCGGTCATCTGTCCGTGACGCGAGCGCCAAAGCGGCAAGCTCTTAGGAAAATCGAGTAGCTAAGTGGATTGGATGCGTTGACCAATTTCACAAATCCATTCCCACCTTTCCCCTAGCACCGGCGGCGTCGGAATCCACCCTCCAGGAAGGACGATCCCTTCGGACATTTGACTTCCGGCGCCAAGTTGCCGCGCCCAGTTGCTGTGCCTAGTCGCTGATCCCGAGCTCCAATGGCGCATGCCATAGCCACCGTTGCGAGGCTCTAGCCCGCCTCCACCGCCGACGAGCCGAGCAGCTCGGAGGATGTCAGATCCTACTACCAAGGAAGAAGAAGTTCTGGCTACAAGCGGGTGAGCGACCCTTCTCTTTGCTATTCACACTAATTATAACTGCTAGCTGGCTACTGAACCTCAAATTGTTTGTTAGCCCAACGCTGACAAACATATTTTGTCCATAGTTTTCTGTCAAGTGGGATCTCCGTGGACCCCCTTTACCTGGTTACGGTAGTCCTCTATAGGTACGACTCTAAGGGCAAGTGGTATGGACACCATTGTATCACGATGGAAGAAGCGCCTGCGCAGATCTGCACTATATCTGGTATGGTTGCTGCTCTGCGTAATCATGATAAATTATGGCCGAAGCAGACTGCAAAGTTCAGCTTCATGGATGAACGTGGCATCATGGTTCCTCTAACGTGTGACAGTCAGCTAATTGGGTTGATGAAAAGGTATGCTTCGGCTGCCATGTTTGAGCTAAAATGTGATGTACTGGATGTGGAAGCTGCTGCAACTGGGAGTCGCCCTTCTATTCTTGGACAGGGTGGTTGCTCGAACCCAATTAGCTCCTGGTAAGCAAAGGTCTCTTGGGGTTCGCATGTTTATGCTGAATTGTAATTTTTGTTTTATTTACTCTGTAGATATTGGGCAGTTATGCAACAGTCTTGTTTCTTTGACAGGAAGCGCCACAAGTTTATAAATATGACTGCCGGGTCAGTCATTTTGCTGCCCGAAGAAATTAAAAACGAGTGGAAAGATGATGCTGGACACGATTCTGGTGCCCATTGTCCCGGCGATGCAGAGTACGTGAAGCTAAGAAAATTGGCACCAAGGAAGAGGAAGAAGGCAGGAAATGAAGAAGTCAATGGACGTGAAGGCTTGGCACCCAGGCTGCGGAAGAAGGCTGCTGGCAATGAAGATGCATAGTAATGTGTTGAACTTGAACCTATATATGTAATTCTGTTAAATTCTAAAGCTCTGTGTGTGGCACGTTGCTGGACGAAACAATCTACCCATGTTCTCTGAGTAAAATGTACCGCGACTTAGGGTTTGCAAATGCCCGAGTCAGTAGTTGAATTCGAAATTGTGATTGTGCCACTGCTATCTGAAAATACGCAGCACCGGTTCCATGATTGCTGAGGGGCAGGAGGTCTCCAAATACGACGGAATGTAAGTGGCATAGAAATAAATTATTTAAGCTGCCACACTCCACGAAGCAGCAACTTTTGCAGATGCTGCACAACGATGTGGCAACATAAACAACAATGGCAACCGATAATGCCCAGACGCTTGAGCCTGTCTATCTCACCGCCTCTCTGCTCCTGCATCCCCTGCATCTAGAGAAGCTCCTGGATCTCCAGTAACCGGGTGTACGTGCTTCCACTTTATAAATTATGGTTGTGCCATTTGCATGCGGCACAATCCACGTAGATTACGTTTAAACAAACCACCAATATCAGAATATACTAGTATAAAAGGGGTTTTTGGTCCACGGTCACGTTCCTAATCCGGGACAGAGATCTAAATCGAGGCAGAAATTGATCTAAGTCACAAATTCTTCCACAAATTAATCGAGACAGAGATCTAAATCAAGGCATTTCATTAATTCAACCACAAATTCTTCTAAACAAAGGTGTGATTTCACATCCTACATCAATTCAACCACTAGTCAGCAATTTCACTTCCGCTGCCACTGTCCTCTGAGCCGCCGGCTTCCTCGTTGTCGTCGGACGGAACCTCCACGATTTCCGCATTGTTCGTGAGACGGAGCACCTCTTCGCGGTGAGCGGCGGTGATGACGGTGTACTTGGTCCGTCCAGGGACGAACCAGAACGTCTCCCGTCCTTCTCGGTTGCGGAGATCCCGGTGCACCACGCGCCCGTCAACGATGCGGTTGCCAATCTTGTCCTTTCGCTCCTTCTTGAACAGCGGCGACCAGTACGGGCTGGCCGCCGCGTACCAGGGCAGCGCCCTCTTCCACGCGGGCATCAGGTGGCAGCGCGCCGTGATTTCGCTCTCCATCTCGGCTCGGCCAGGGAGCAGAGCCACCGGCACCCCCACATAGCTGATGCGCCATCCGTGGGGCACCGTCGCGGCCAGCGGCGCGAGGATGTCGAAGTGTGCGAACATCACCGCCTCGTAGAAGTTCAACGAGGGCATCTCCATGGCGGCGCGGTGGAGATTGGAGAGGGAGCGAGGGGATGGATGACGAAGCGACAACGTGGTGGAGATTGGAGAGGACGAGGGGATGGATGACGAAGCGACGCGCTGTGGCGCCTCCTATTTGTACACGAGGACGATGAAGCGACGGGCGAAATATCCAAGGGGCATTAGTTAGACAAAAGAAGTAATGCGGGGTTAAGACAGATTAACGGGTGACCATTTTTTTCCTCCCAGTACTCCGGGGCCAATAGTTCAGACCGCTAGGTTAACAAGTACAACTATTACAACTTAAAAAGGCACGGAGCTTAAGCTAAATAGAACTAGTTATCACACATCTCCTTGATCTTCCTAATCTTAGCCCGATGTGCATCTTCCTGCGAGAGCAAGGATCGAATCATCTGCTCCTTCCTTTTAGCATCTTCTTTGCACAACTTCAATTATTTCTCTGCATTTTTCCTCATGCACTTGTCAATACTCGTAGTTGCGAACTGCAGGATTTTGGCCTGGTGAAGATCATTCCTTGCTTGAGTCAGTTCTTGCTCTGCTTTAGCCTTCAGGGCCAACGCCGCGTCCCTCTCCTTCTCGACTTTGATAACCTTGTCTTGCACCCACCTGAGATCTCGCTTATGCTTGGTCATGTTAACTGGTTCCCATAGCTTCATCTCAACACTATCAAGAAGTGAGCTGAATATGAATTCTTTCAACTCAACAGTCATTTCCCATAGTTTGTCCAGCGTTTTTTGCATCGATTTGGGCCACTCTGGATCTACCCATTTGACAACACCACAACTTCCGCCTTGCATCATTGCACGATGTCCTTGACACCATAGAAACCTCCTGCATGCGTTTCGTCCTTCGAACACTACAAATTTAGCGGGCACATATCCATGTTTACATAGCAGAGGACTGTCTTCATCCACTAAACCATGATAGTCAGAGTCATACATCGTCTGGTTGGCCTAACACATCATACGCGCATTAGTAAATAGATTAGATCTAGCTCAAAAAATAGATAACTGGCCATAGATGATAGAGATAGAGATGAGAAGACTCACATTGAAATCACCGTCACTGTCATCACGACGTGTTTCCTCGCCGTCTCCCCTTGAATCCATGGCGAGAGGGGAGGGGGGGTGGCTGCCGGAGAGGGTATTGGGATGGAGGCGCCGTCGGCTTGCGGCTACGTTAGGATGGGAGTGAAGTGGGGAAAGTGGCTTCGAGGGGAAGGAAGAAAAGTACAGGGAGGAAGAGAAGTAATGGGGACGTGACACTGGGATATGGCCCACTAAACTCGTGAGTCGTGACACTCGCAACAGGGGAGCGTCCAGTGTTGCCAGTTTGTCCAGAGCAAGCGTGGCCAATCATGCCGCAGAACAGCCTACTTGCAGATTGCTCTCACGAAGACCATCCCAATCGTCCAAGCGCCCTGATCGAACGGTATGTAACAATCGTCAAGCAGAACAACTGTGTTAGGGCGTGCCTTCTAGAAGACTCGGTCTAACGGCCACCCATGCAATGACACTGGTGTATCCATGTGTGGTTTGTCAAAAGGATAGACATGCAATCACACTAGGTGGATCCATGTGTGGTTTGTTTAGAAGAACACACATTCAATGACTCTAGCTGTGATTCATGAAAATAACACACATGCAATGACACTGGTGGATCCATGTGCGGTTCATGAAAAGAACAGACATGCAATGACACTGGTGGATCTTTATGTGGTTTGTTTAGAGGAACAGACATGCAATGACACTAGGTGTGGTTCATGAAAAGAACAAACATGCAATGCCACCGGTGGATCCTTATGTGGTTCATGAGAATAACACACATCCAATGACACCGGTGGATCCTTATGTGGTTCATGAAAAGAACAGACATGCAATGACACAGGTGGATCCTTATGTGGTTTGTTTAGAGGAACACACATGCAATGAAACTGGGTGTGGTTCATGAAAAGAACAGACATGCAATGACATTCGTGGATCCATGTGTGGTTCATGAGAAGAACAGACATGCAATGACACTGGTGGATCCATGTGTGGTTCATGAAAGGAACAGACATGCAATCACACCGTTGGATCCTTATGTGGTTTGTTTAGAGGAACAGACATGCAATGACCCTTGGTGTGGTTGATGAAAAGAATAGACATGCAATGACACTGGTAGATCCATGTGTGGTTCATGAAAAGAACAGACATGCAATGACACTGGTGGATCCATGTGCGGTTCATGAGAAGAACACACATCCAATGACACTGGTAGATCCCTATGTGGTTCATGAAAAGAACAGACATGCAATGACACTGGTGGATCCATGTGTGGTTCATGAAAAGAACACACATGCAATGACACCGGTGGATCCTTATGTGGTTCATGAAAAGAACAGACATGCAATAACACCTATGGACACTTAGGTGGTTTGTGAAAAGAACAAACATGCAATGACACTGGTGGATCCTTGTGTGGTTCATGAGAAGAACAGACATGCAATGACACTGGTGGATCCTTATGTGGTTTGTTTAGAAGAACACACATGCAATGACACTGGTGGATCCTTACGTGGTTTGTTTAGAAGAACACACATGCAATGACTCTAGCTGTCGTTCATGAGAATAACACACATGCAATGACACTGGTATATCCATGTGTGGTTTGTGAAAAGAACAGACATGCAATCACAGTAGGTGGATCCATGTGTGGCTTGTTTAGAAGAACACACATACAAGGAATCTAGCTGTGGTTCATGAAAAGAACACACATGCAATGACACTGGTGGATCCATGTGCGGTTCATGAAAAGAACAGACATGCAATGACACTGGTGGATCCTTATGTGGTTTTTTAGTGGAACAGAAATGCAATGACAATGGGTGTGGTTCATGAAAAGAACAGACATGCAATGACACTGGTGGATCCATGTGTGGTTCATGAGAAGAACACACATCCAATGACACTGGTGGATCCTTATGAGGTTCATGAAAAGAACAGACATGCAATGACACTGGTGGATCCTTATGTGGTTTGTGAAAAGAACATACATGCAATGACACTGGTGGATCCATGTGTGGTTCCTAAAAAGAACAGACATGCAATGACACTGGTGGATCCTTATGTGGTTTGTTTAGAGGAACACACATGCAATGACACTGGGTGTGGTTCATGAAAAGAACAGACATGCAATGACACTGGTGGATCCATGTGTGGTTCATGAGAAGAACATGCATGCAATGACACTGGTGGATCCATGTGTGGTTCATCAAAAGAACAGACATGCAATGACACTGGTGGATCCTTATGTAGTTTGTTTAGAAGAACATACGTGCAATGACACTGGGTGTGATTCATGAAAAGAACAGACATGCAATGAAACTGGTGGATCCATGTGTGGTTCATGAAAAGAACAGACATGCAATGACACTGGTGGATCCATGTGTGGTTCATGAGAAGAACAGACATCCAATGACACTGGTGGATCCTTATGTGGTTCATGAAAAGAACAGACATGCAATGACACTGGTGGATCATGGTGTGGTTCATGAAAATAACACACATGCAATGACACTAGTGGATCCTTATGTGGTTCATGAAAAGAACAGACATGCAATGACACCGAGGGATCCTTATGCGGTTTGTGCAAACAACAGACATGCAATGATACTTGTGGATTCTTATGTGGTTAATGAGAAGAACAGACATGCAATGACACTGGTGGATCCATATGTGGTTTGTTTAGAAGAACACACATGCAATGACACTGGTGGATCCTTATGTGGTTTCTTTCGAAGAACACACATGCAATAACGCTAGCTGCCGTTCATGAGAAGAACACACATGCAATGACACTGGTGGATACATGTGTGGTTTGTGAAAAGAACAGACATGCAATCAGACAAGGTGGATCCATGTGTGGTTTGTTTAGAAGAACACACATGCAATGACTCTAGCTTTGGTTCATGAAAAGAACACACATGCAATGACACTGGTGGATCCATGTGTGGTTCATGGAAAGAACACACATGCAATGACACTGGTGGATCCTTATGTGGTTCATGAAAAGAACAGACATGCAATAACACCTGTGGATCCTTATGTGGTTTGTGAAAAGAACAAACATGCAATGACACTGGTGGATCCTTATGTGGTTCATGAGAAGAACAAACATGCAATGACACTGGTGGATCCTTATGTGGTTTGTTTAGAAGAACACACATGCAATGACTCTAGCTGTCGTTTATGAGAAGAACACACATGCAATGACACTGGTGTATCCATGTGTGGTTTGTGAAAAGAACAGACATACAATCATACTAGGTGGATCCATATGTGGTTTGTTTAGAAGAACACACATGCAATGACTCTAGCTGTGGTTCATGAAAAGAACACACATGCAATGACACTGGTGGATCCATGTGCGGTTCATGAAAAGAACAAACATGCAATGACACTGGTGGATCCTTATGTGGTTTGTTTAGAGGAATAGAAATGCAATGACAATGGGTGTGGTTCATGAAAAGAATAGACATTCAATGACACTGGTAGATCCATGTGTGGTTCATGAGAGGAACAAACATCCAATGACACTGGTGGATCCTTATGTGGTTCATGAAAAGAACATACATGCAATGACACTGATGGATCCTTATGTGGTTTGTGAAAAGAACATACATGCAATGACACTGGTGGATCCATGTGTGGTTCCTGAAAAGAACAAACATGCAATGACACAGGTGGATCCTTATGTGGTTTGTTTAGAGGAACACACATGCAATGACATTGGGTGTGATTCATGAGAAGAACATACATGCAATGACACTAGTGGATCCATGTGTGGTTCATGACAAGAACATACATGCAATGACACTGGTGGATCATTATGTGGTTTGTTTAGAGGAACAGACATGCAATGACACTAGGTGTGATTCATGAAAAGAATAGACATGCAATGAAACTGGTGGATCCATGTGTGGTTCATGAAAAGAACAGACATGCAATGACACTGGTGGATCCATGTGTGGTTCATGAGAAGAACACACATCCAATGACACTGGTGGATCCTTATGTGGTTCAAGAAAAGAACAGACATGCAATGACACTGTTGGATCCATGTGTGGCTCATGAAAAGAACACACATGCAATGACACTGGTGGATCCTTATGTGGTTCATGAAAAGAACAGACATGCAATGACACCGATGGATCCTTATGTGGTTTGTGAAAAGAACAGACATGCAATGACACTTGTGGATTCTTATGTGGTTCATGAGAAGAACGGGCATGCAATGACACTGGTGGATCTTTATGTGGTTTGTTTAGAAGAACACACATGCAATGACACTGGTGGATCCTTATGTGGTTTGTTTAGAAGAACACACATACAATGACGCTAGCTATCGTTCATGAGAAGAACACACATGCAATGACACTGGTGTATCCATGTGTGGTTCGTGAAAAGAACAGACATGCAATTAGACTAGGTGGATCCATGTATGGTTTGTTTAGAAGAACACACATCCAATGACTCTAGGTGTGGTTCATGAAAAGAACACACATGCAATGACACTGTTGGATCCATGTGTGGTTCATGAAAATAACAGACATGCCATGACACTGTTGGATCCTTATGTGGTTTGTTTAGAGGAACAGACATGCAATGACAATGGGTGTGGTTCATAAAAAGAACAGACATGCAATGACACTGGTGGATCCATGTGTGGTTCATGAGAAGAACAGACATGCAATGACACTGGTGGCTCCATGTGTGGTTCGTGAAAAGAACTGACATGCAATGACTCTAGCTGTGGTTCATGAAAAGAACAGACATGCAATGACACTGGTGGATCCATATGTGGTTTGTTTAGAGGAACAGACATGCAATGACTCTAGATGTGATTCATGAGAAGAACAGACATACAATGACACTGGTGGATCCATGTGAGGTTCATGAGAAGAACACACATCCAATGACACTGGTGGATCCTTATGTGGTCATGAAAAGAACATACATGCAATGACACTGGTGGATCCTTATGTGGTTTGTTTAGAAGAACACACATGCAATGACACTAGGTGTGGTCCATGAAAAGAACAAACATGCAATGACACTGGTGGATCGATGTGTGGTTCATGAAAAGAACATACATGCAATGACACTGGTGGATCCTTATGTGGTTTGTTTAGAGGAACAGACATGCAATGACACTGGGTGTAGTTCATGAAAAGAACATACATGCAATGACACTGGTGGATCCATGTGTGATTTGTTTAGAAGAACACACATGCAATGACACTGGTGTGGTTCATGAAAAGAATAGACATGCAATCACACTAGGTGGATCCATGTGTGGTTTGTTTATAAGAACACACATGCAATGACTCTAGCTGTGGTTCAAGAAAAGAACACACATGCAATGAAACTGGTGGATCCTTAAGTGGTTTGTTTAGAAGAACACACATACAATGACACTGGGTGGATCCATGTGTGGTTTGTTTAGAAGAACACACATGCAATGACTCTAGCTATGGTTCATGAAAAGAACACACATGCAATGACAATGGTGGATCCATGTGTGGTTTGCGAAAAGAACAGACATGCAATCACACTAGGTGGATCAATGTGTGGTTTGTTTAGAACAACACACATGCAATGACTCTAGGTGTGGTTCATGAAAAAAAACATAAAATGACACTGGTGGATCCATGTGTGGTTCATGAAAAGAACAGACATGCAATGACACTGGTGGATCCTTATGTTGTTAGTTTAGAGGAACAGACATGCAATGACACTGGGTGTGGTTCATGAAAAGAACAGACATCCAATGACACTGGTGGATCCATGTGTGGTTCATGATAAGAACACACATCCAATGACACTGATGGATCCTTATGTGGTTTGTGAAAAAATAGACATGCAATCACACTAGGTGGATCCATGTGTGGTTTGTTTAGAAGAACAGACATGCAATGACTCTAGGTGTGGTTCATGAAAAGAACACACATGCAATGACACTTGTGGGTCCATGTGTGGTTCATGAAAAGAATAGACATGCAATGACACTGGTGTCCTTATGTGGTTTGTTTAGAGCAATAGACATGCAATGACACTGGGTGTGCTTCATGAAGATAACAGACATGCAATGACACTGGTGGATCCATGTGTGGTTCATGAAAAGAACAGACATGCAATGACACTGGTGAATCCATGTGTGGTTCATGAGAAGAACACACATCCAATGACACTGGTGGCTCCTTATGTGGTTCATGAAAAGAACAGACATGTAATGACACTGGTGGATCCATGTGTGGTTCATGAAAATAACACACATGCAATGACACTGGTGGAGCCTTATGTGGTTCATGAAAAGAATAGACATGCAATGACACTGGTGAATCCTTATATGGTTTGTGAAAAGATCAGCCATGCAATGACACTGGTGGATCCATGTGTGGTTCATGAAAAGAACACACATGCAATGACATTGGTGGATCCTTATGTGGTTTGTTTAGAAGAACACACATGCAATGACTCTAGCTATCGTTCATGAGAAGAACACACGTGCAATGACACTGGTGTATCCATGTGTGGTTTGTGAAAAGAATAGACATGCAATCACACTAGGTGGATCCATGTGTGGTTTGTTTAGAAGAACACACATGCAATGACTCTAGCTGTGGTTCATGAAAAGAACACACATGCAATGACACTGGTGGATCCATGTGCGGTTCATGAAAAGAACAAACATGCAATGACACTGGTGGATCCTTATGTGGTTTGTTTAGAGGAACATAAATGCAATGATAATGGGTGTGGTTCATGAGAAGAACACACATGCAATGGCACTGGTGGATCCATGTGTGGTTTGTTTAGAAGAACAAATATCCAATGACACTGGGTGGATCCATGTGTGGTCTTTTTAGAAGAACACACATGCAATGACTCTAGTTGTGGTTCGTGAAAAGAACACACATTCAATGACACTGGTGGATCCATGTGTGGTTCATGAAAAGAACAGACATGCAATGACACTGGTAGATCCTTATGTGGTTTGTTTAGAGGAACAGACATGCAATGACACTGGGTGTGGTTCATGAAAAGAACATACATGCAATGAAACTGGTGGATCCATGTGTGGTTCATGAGGATAACACACATCCAATGACACTGGTGGATCCTTATGTGGTTCGAGAAAAGAACAAACATGCAATGAGACTGGTGGATCCATGTGTGGTTCATGAAAATAACATACATGCAATAACACCGGTGGATCCTTATTGGTTCATGAGAACAATAGACATGCAATGACACTGGTGGATCCTTATGTGGTTTGTTTAGAAGAACACACATGCAATAACACTGGTGGATCGTTATGTGGTTTGTTTATAAGAACACACATGCAATGACTCTAGCTATCGTTCATGAGAAGAACACACATGCAATGACACTGGTGTATCCATGTGTGTTTTGTGAAAAGAATAGACATGCAATCACACTAGGTGGATCCATAAGTGGTTTGTTTAGAAGAACACACATTCAATGACTCTAGCTGTGGTTCATGAAAAGAACACACATGCAATGACACTGGTGGATCCATGTGCGGTTCATGAAAAGAACATACATGCAATGACACTGGTGGATCCTTATGTGGTTTGTTTAGAGGAACAGACATGTAATGACAATGGGTGTGGTTCATGAGAAGAACACACATGCAATGGCACTGGTGGATCCATGTGTGGTTTGTTTAGAAGAACACACATGCAATGATACTGGGTGGATCCATGTGTGGTTTGTTTAGAAGAACACACATGCAATGACTCTAGCTATGGTTCATGAAAAGAACACACATGCAATGACAATGGTGGATCCATGTGTGGTTTGCGAAAAGAATAGACATGCAATCACACTAGGTTGATCCATGTGTGGTTTGTTTAGAACAACACACATGCAATGACTCTAGGTGTGGTTCATGAAAAAAAACACATGCAATGACACTGGTGGATCCATGTGTGGTTCATCAAAAGAACAGACATGCAATGACTCTAGCTGTCGTTCATGAGAAGAACACACATGCAATGACACTGGTGTATCCATGAGTGGTTTGTGAAAAAAATAGACATGCAATCACACTAGGTGGATCCATATGTGGTTTGTTTAGAAGAACACACATGCAATGAATAGCTATGGTTCATGAAAATAACAAACATACAATGACACTGGTGGATCCATGTGCGGTTCATGAAAAGAACAGACATCCAATGACACTGGTAGATCCTTATGTGGTTTGTTTACAGGAACAGACGTGCAATGACAATGGGTGTGGTTCATGAGAAGAACACACATGAAATGGCACCGGTGGATACATGTGTGGTTTGTTTAGAAGAACACACATCAAATGACACTGGGTGGATCCATGTGTGGTTTGTTTAGAAGAACACACATGCAATGACTCTAGTTGTGGTTCTTGAAAAGAACACACATGCAATGACACTGGTGGATCCTTGTGTGGTTCATGAAAAGAACATACATGCAATGACACTGGTGGATCCTTATGTGGTTTGTGAAAAGAACATACATGCAATGACACTGGGTGTGGTTCATGAAAAGAACAGACATGCAATGAAACTGGTGGATCCATGTGTGGTTCATGAAAAGAACACACATGCAATGACACTGGTGGATCCTTATGTGGTTCATCAGAAGAACAAACATGCAATGAAACTGGTGGATCCTTATGTGGTTTGTTTAGAAGAACACACATGCAATAACACTGGTGGATCCTTATCTGGTTTGTTTAAAAGAACACACATGCAATGAGTCTAGCTGTCGTTCATGAAATGAACACACATGCAATGACACTGGTGGATCCTTATGTGGTTCATGAGAAGAACAAACATGCAATGACACTGGTGGATCCTTATGTGGTTTGTTTAGAAGAACACACATGCAATGACTCTAGTTGTGGTTCATGAAAAGAACACACATTCAATGACACTGGTGGATCCATGTGTGGTTCATGAAAAGAACAGACATGCAATGACACTGGTGGATCCTTATGTGGTTTGTTTAGAGGAACATACATGCAATGCCACTGGGTCTGTTTCATGAAAATAATAGACATGAGTGAAACTAGTGCATCCATGTGTGGTTCATGAGAAGAACACACATCCAATGACACTGGTGGATCCTTATGTGGTTCGAGAAAATAATAGACATGCAATGAGACTGGTGGATCCATGTGTGGTTCATGAAAAGAACACACATGCAGTAACACCGGTGGATCCTTATGTGGTTCATGAAAAGAACATACATGCAATGATACTGGTGGATCCTTATGTGGTTTGTGAAAAGAACAAACATGCAATGACACTGGTGAATCCTTATGTGGTTCATGAGAAGAACAAACATGCAATGACACTGGTGGATCCTTATGTGGTTTGTTTAGAAGAACACACATGCAATAACACTGGTGGATCCTTATGTGGTTTGTTTAAAAGAACACACATGCAATGAGTCTAGCTGTCGTTCATGAGAAGAACACACATGCAATGACACTGGTGTATCCATGTGTGGTTTGTGAAAAGAATAGACATGCAATCACACTAGCTGGATCCATATGTGGTTTGTTTAGAAGAACACACATGCAATGACTCTAGCTGTGGTTCATGAAAAGAACACACATGCCATGACACTGGTGGATCCATGTGCGGTTCATGAAAAGAACATACATGCATTGACACTTGTGGATCCTTATGTTGTTTATTTAGAGGAACAGACATGCAATGACAATGGGTGTGGTTCATGAGAAGAACACACATGCAATGGCACTGGTGGATCCATGTGTGGTTTGTTTAGAAGAACACACATCCAATGACACTGGGTGGATCCATGTGTGGTTTGTTTAGAAGAACACACATGCAATGACTCTAGTTGTGGTTCATGAAAAGAACACACATGCAATGACACTGGTGGATCCATGTGTGGTTCATGAAAAGAATAGATATGCAATGACACTGGTGGATCCTTATGTGGATTGTTTAGAGGAACAGACATGCAATGACACTGGTGTGGTTCATGAAAAGAACAGACATGCAATGAAACTGGTGGATCCATGTGTGGTTCATGAGAAGAACACACATCGAATGAGACTGGTGGAGCCTTATGTGGTTGAAGAAAAGGACAGATATGCAATGACACTGGTGGATCCATGTGCGGTTCATGAAAAGAACACACATGCAATGACACTGGTGGATCGTTATGTGGTTCATGAAAAGAACAGACATGCAATGACACTGGTGGATTCTTATGTGGTTTATGAAAAGAACAGACATGCAATGACACTGGTGGATCCATGTGTGGTTCATGAAAAGAACAGACATGCAATGACACTGGTGGATCCTTATGTGATTTGTTTAGAGGAACAGACGTGCAATGACAATGGGTGTGGTTCATGAGAAGAACACACATGCAATGGAACTGGTGGATCCATGTGTGGTTTGTTTAGAAGAACACACATCCAATGACACTGGGTGGATCCATGTGTGGTTTGCTTAGAAGAACACACATGCAATGACTGCAGTTGTGGTTCATGAAAAGAACACACATGCAATGAAACTGGTGGATCCATGTGTGGTTCATGAGAAGGACACACATCCAATGACACTGGTGGAGCCTTATGTGGTTCAAGAAAAGGACAGATATGCAATGACACTGGTGGATCCATGTGTGGTTCATGAAAAGAACACACATGCAATGACACTGGTGGATCCTTATGTGGTTCATGAAAAGAACAGACATGCAATGACACTGGTGGATTCTTATGTGGTTTGTGAAAAGAACAGACATGCAATGACACTGGTGGATCCATGCGTGGTTCATGAAAAGAACACACATGCAATGACACTGGTAGATCCTTATGTGGTTTGTTTAGAAGAACACACATGCAATGACACTGGTGGATCCTTATGTGGTTTGTTTAGAAGAACACACATGCAATGACTCTAGCTGTCGTTCATGAGAACAACACACATGCAATGACACTTGTGTATCCCTCTGTGGTTTGTGAAAAGAATAGACATGCAATGACACTAGGTGGATCCATATGTGGTTTGTTTAGAAGAACACACATGCAATCACTAGCTGTGGTTCATGAAAAGAACACACATGCAATGACACTGGTGGATCCATGTGCGGTTCATGAAAAGACCAGACATGCAATGACACTGGTGGATCCTTATGTGGTTTGTTTAGAGGAACAGACGTGCAATGACAATGGGTGTGGTTCATGAGAAGAACACACATGCAATGGCACTAGTGGATCCATGTGTGGTTTGTTTATAAGAACACACATCCAATGACACTGGGTGGATCCATGTGTGGTTTGTTTAGAAGAACACACATGCAATGACTCTAGTTGTGGTTCATGAAAAGAACACACATGCAATGACACTGGTGGATCCATGTGTGGTTCATGAAAAGAACAGACATGCAATGACACTGTTGGATCCTTATGTGGTTTGTTTAGAGGAACAAACATGCAATGACACTGGGTGTGGTTCATGAAAAGAACAGACATGCAATGAAACTGGTGGATCCATGTGTGGTTCATGAAAAGAACACACCTGCAATGACACTGGTGGATCCTTATGTGGTTTGTTTAGAAGAACACACATGCAATAACACTGGTGGATCCTTATGTGGTTTGTTTAGAAGAACACACATGCAATGACTCTAGCTGTCGTTCATGAGAAGAACACACATGCAATGACACTGGTGTATCCATGTGTGGTTTGTGAAAAGAATAGACATGCAATCACACTAGGTGGATCCATATGTGGTTTGTTTAGAAGAACACACATGCAATGACTCTAGATGTGGTTCATGAAAAGAACACACATGCCATGACACTGGTGGATCCATGTGCGGTTCATGAAAAGAACATACATGCAATGACACTGGTGGATCCTTATGTGGTTTATTTAGAGGAACAGACATGCAATGACAATGGGTGTGGTTCATGAGAAGAACACACATGCAATGGCGCTGGTGGATCCATGTGTGGTTTGTTTAGAAGAACACACATCCAATGACACTGGGTGGATCCATGTGTGGTTTGTTTAGAAGAACACACATGCAATGACTCTAGTTGTGGTTCATGAAAAGAACACACATGCAATGACACTGGTGGATCCATGTGTGGTTCATGAAAAGAATAGATATGCAATGACACTGGTGGATCCTTATGTGGATTGTTTAGAGGAACAGACATGCAATGACACTGGTGTGGTTCATGAAAAGAACAGACATGCAATGAAACTGGTGGATCCATGTGTGGTTCATGAGAAGAACACACATCCAATGAGACTGGTGGAGCCCTATGTGGTTGAAGAAAAGGACAGATATGCAATGACACTGGTGGATCCATGTGCGGTTCATGAAAAGAACACACATGCAATGACACTGGTGGATCCTTATGTGGTTCATGAAAAGAACAGACATGCAATGACACTGGTGGATTCTTATGTGGTTTATGAAAAGAACAGACATGCAATGACACTAGTGGATCCATGTGTGGTTCATGAAAAGAACAGACATGCAATGACACCGGTGGATCCTTATGTGGTTTGTTTAGAGGAACAGACGTGCAATGACAATGGGTGTGGTTCATGAGAAGAACACACATGCAATGGCACTGGTGGATCCATGTGTGGTTTGTTTAGAAGAACACACATCCAATGACACTGGGTGGATCCATGTGTGGTTTGTTTAGAAGAACACACATGCAATGACTCTAGTTGTGGTTCATGAAAAGAACACACATGCAATGAAACTGGTGGATCCATGTGTGGTTCATGAGAAGGACACACATCCAATGACACTGGTCGAGCCTTATGTGGTTCAAGAAAAGGACAGATATGCAATGACAATGTTGGATCCATGTGTGGTTCATGAAAAGAACACACATGCAATGACACTGGTGGATCCTTATGTGGTTCATGAAAAGAACAGACATGCAATGACACTGGTGGATTCTTATGTGGTTTGTGAAAAGAACAGACATGCAATGACACTGGTGGATCCATGCGTGGTTCATGAAAAGAACACACATGCAATGACACTGGTAGATCCTTATGTGGTTTGTTTAGAAGAACACACATGCAATGACACTGGTGGATCCTTATGTGGTTTGTTTAGAAGAACACACATGCAATGACTCTAGCTGTCGTTCATGAGAACAACACACATGCAATGACACTTGTGTATCCCTCTGTGGTTTGTGAAAAGAATAGACATGCAATGACACTAGGTGGATCCATATGTGGTTTGTTTAGAAGAACACACATGCAATCACTAGCTGTGGTTCATGAAAAGAACACACATGCAATGACACTGGTGGATCCATGTGCGGTTCATGAAAAGACCAGACATGCAATGACACTGGTGGATCCTTATGTGGTTTGTTTAGAGGAACAGACGTGCAATGACAATGGGTGTGGTTCATGAGAAGAACACACATGCAATGGCACTAGTGGATCCATGTGTGGTTTGTTTATAAGAACACACATCCAATGACACTGGGTGGATCCATGTGTGGTTTGTTTAGAAGAACACACATGCAATGACTCTAGTTGTGGTTCATGAAAAGAACACACATGCAATGACACTGGTGGATCCATGTGTGGTTCATGAAAAGAACAGACATGCAATGACACTGTTGGATCCTTATGTGGTTTGTTTAGAGGAACAAACATGCAATGACACTGGGTGTGGTTCATGAAAAGAACAGACATGCAATGAAACTGGTGGATCCATGTGTGGTTCATGAAAAGAACACACCTGCAATGACACTGGTGGATCCTTATGTGGTTTGTTTAGAAGAACACACATGCAATAACACTGGTGGATCCTTATGTGGTTTGTTTAGAAGAACACACATGCAATGACTCTAGCTGTCGTTCATGAGAAGAACACACATGCAATGACACTGGTGTATCCATGTGTGGTTTGTGAAAAGAATAGACATGCAATCACACTAGGTGGATCCATATGTGGTTTGTTTAGAAGAACACACATGCAATGACTCTAGATGTGGTTCATGAAAAGAACACACATGCCATGACACTGGTGGATCCATGTGCGGTTCATGAAAAGAACATACATGCAATGACACTGGTGGATCCTTATGTGGTTTATTTAGAGGAACAGACATGCAATGACAATGGGTGTGGTTCATGAGAAGAACACACATGCAATGGCGCTGGTGGATCCATGTGTGGTTTGTTTAGAAGAACACACATCCAATGACACTGGGTGGATCCATGTGTGGTTTGTTTAGAAGAACACACATGCAATGACTCTAGTTGTGGTTCATGAAAAGAACACACATGCAATGACACTGGTGGATCCATGTGTGGTTCATGAAAAGAATAGATATGCAATGACACTGGTGGATCCTTATGTGGATTGTTTAGAGGAACAGACATGCAATGACACTGGTGTGGTTCATGAAAAGAACAGACATGCAATGAAACTGGTGGATCCATGTGTGGTTCATGAGAAGAACACACATCCAATGAGACTGGTGGAGCCCTATGTGGTTGAAGAAAAGGACAGATATGCAATGACACTGGTGGATCCATGTGCGGTTCATGAAAAGAACACACATGCAATGACACTGGTGGATCCTTATGTGGTTCATGAAAAGAACAGACATGCAATGACACTGGTGGATTCTTATGTGGTTTATGAAAAGAACAGACATGCAATGACACTAGTGGATCCATGTGTGGTTCATGAAAAGAACAGACATGCAATGACACCGGTGGATCCTTATGTGGTTTGTTTAGAGGAACAGACGTGCAATGACAATGGGTGTGGTTCATGAGAAGAACACACATGCAATGGCACTGGTGGATCCATGTGTGGTTTGTTTAGAAGAACACACATCCAATGACACTGGGTGGATCCATGTGTGGTTTGTTTAGAAGAACACACATGCAATGACTCTAGTTGTGGTTCATGAAAAGAACACACATGCAATGAAACTGGTGGATCCATGTGTGGTTCATGAGAAGGACACACATCCAATGACACTGGTCGAGCCTTATGTGGTTCAAGAAAAGGACAGATATGCAATGACAATGTTGGATCCATGTGTGGTTCATGAAAAGAACACACATGCAATGACACTGGTGGATCCTTATGTGGTTCATGAAAAGAACAGACATGCAATGACACTGGTGGATTCTTATGTGGTTTGTGAAAAGAACAGACATGCAATGACACTGGTGGATCCATGCGTGGTTCATGAAAAGAACACACATGCAATGACACTGGTAGATCCTTATGTGGTTTGTTTAGAAGAACACACATGCAATGACACTGGTGGATCCTTATGTGGTTTGTTTAGAAGAACACACATGCAATGACTCTAGCTGTCGTTCATGAGAACAACACACATGCAATGACACTTGTGTATCCCTCTGTGGTTTGTGAAAAGAATAGACATGCAATGACACTAGGTGGATCCATATGTGGTTTGTTTAGAAGAACACACATGCAATCACTAGCTGTGGTTCATGAAAAGAACACACATGCAATGACACTGGTGGATCCATGTGCGGTTCATGAAAAGACCAGACATGCAATGACACTGGTGGATCCTTATGTGGTTTGTTTAGAGGAACAGACGTGCAATGACAATGGGTGTGGTTCATGAGAAGAACACACATGCAATGGCACTAGTGGATCCATGTGTGGTTTGTTTATAAGAACACACATCCAATGACACTGGGTGGATCCATGTGTGGTTTGTTTAGAAGAACACACATGCAATGACTCTAGTTGTGGTTCATGAAAAGAACACACATGCAATGACACTGGTGGATCCATGTGTGGTTCATGAAAAGAACAGACATGCAATGACACTGTTGGATCCTTATGTCGTTTGTTTAGAGGAACAAACATGCAATGACACTGGGTGTGGTTCATGAAAAGAACAGACATGCAATGAAACTGGTGGATCCATGTGTGGTTCATGAAAATAACACACCTGCAATGACACTGGTGGATCCTTATGTGGTTTGTTTAGAAGAACACACATGCAATAACACTGGTGGATCCTTATGTGGTTTGTTTAGAAGAACAAACATGCAATGACTCTAGCTGTCGTTCATGAGAAGAACACACATGCAATGACACTGGTGTATCCATGTGTGGTTTGTGAAAAGAATAGACATGCAATCACACTAGGTGGATCCATATGTGGTTTGTTTAGAAGAACACACATGCAATGACTCTAGCTGTGGTTCATGAAAAGAACACACATGCCATGACACTGGTGGATCCATGTGCGGTTCATGAAAAGAACATACATGCAATGACACTGGTGGATCCTTATGTGGTTTATTTAGAGGAACATACATGCAATGACAATGGGTGTGGTTCATGAGAAGAACACACATGCAATGGCGCTGGTGGATCCATGTGTGGTTTGTTTAGAAGAACACACATCCAATGACACTGGGTGGATCCATGTGTGGTTTGTTTAGAAGAACACACATGCAATGACTCTAGTTGTGGTTCATGAAAAGAACACACATGCAATGACACTGGTGGATCCATGTGTGGTTCATGAAAAGAATAGATATGCAATGACACTGGTGGATCCTTATGTGGATTGTTTAGAGGAACAGACATGCAATGACACTGGTGTGGTTCATGAAAAGAACAGACATGCAATGAAACTGGTGGATCCATGTGTGGTTCATGAGAAGAACACACATCCAATGACACTGGTGGAGCCTTATGTGGTTCAAGAAAAGGACAGATATGCAATGACACTTGTGGATCCATGTGCGGTTCATGAAAAGAACACACATGCAATGACACTGGTGGATCCTTATGTGGTTCATTAAAAGAACAGACATGCAATGACAGTGGTGGATTCTTATGTGGTTTATGAAAAGAACAGACATGCAATGACACTGGTGGATCCATGTGTGGTTCATGAAAAGAACAGACATGCAATGACACTGGTGGATCCTTATGTGGTTTGTTTAGAGGAACAGATGTGCAATGATAATGTGGTTCAAGAAAAGAACAGATATGCAATGACACTGGTGGATCCATGTGTGGTTCATGAAAAGAACACACATGCAATGACACTGGCGGATCCTTAGGTGGTTCATGAAAAGAACAGACATGCAATGACACTGGTGGATTCTTATGTGGTTTGTGAAAAGAACAGACATGCTATGACACTGGTGGATCCATGTGTGGTTCATGAAAAGAACACACATGCAATGACACTGGTGGATCCTTATGTGGTTTGTTTAGAAGAACACACATGCAATGACACTGGTGGATCCTTATGTGGTTTGTTTTGAAGAACACACATGCAATGACTCTAGCTATCGTTCATGAGAAGAACACACATGCAATAACACTTGTGTATCCATGTGTGGTTCATAAAAACAACACACATGCAATGACACTGGTGGATCCTTATGTGGTTTGTTTAGAAGAACACACATGCAATGACACTGGTGGATCCTTATGTGGTTTGTTTAGAAGAACACACATGCAATGACTCTAGCTGTCGTTCATGAGAAGAACACACATGCAATGACACTTGTGTATCCATGTGTGTTTTGTGAAAAGAATAGACATGCAATCACACTAGGTGGATCCATATGTGGTTTGTTTAGACGAACACACATGCAATGAATAGCTGTGGTTCATGAAAAGAACACACATGCAATGACACTGGTGGATCCATGTGCGATTCATGAAAAGAACCGACATGCAATGACACTGGTGGATCCTTATGTGGTTTGTTTAGAGGAACAGACATTCAATGACAATGGGTGTGGTTCATGAGAAGAACACACATCCAATGGCGTTGGGTGGATCCATGTGTGGTTTGGTTAGAAGAACACACATCCAATGACACTGGGTGGATCCATGTCTGGTTTGTTTAGAAGAACACACATGTAATGACTCTAGTTGTGGTTCATGAAAAGAACACACACACAATGACACTGGTGGATCCATGTGTGGTTCATGAAAAGAACAGACATGCAATGACACTGGTGGATCCTTATGTGGTTTGTTTAGAGGAACAGACGTGCAATGACACTGGGTGTGGTTCATGAAAAGAACACACATGCAATGACACTGGTGGATCCATGTGCGGTTCATGAAAAGAACAGACATGCAATGACACTGGTGGATCCTTATGTGGTTTGTTTAGAGGAACAGACATGCAATGACAATGGGTGTGGTTCATGAGAAGAACACACATCCAATGGCACTGGGTGGATCCATGTGTGGTTTGTTTAGAAGAACACACATCCAATGACACTGGGTGGATCCATGTGTGGTTTGTTTAGAAGAACACACATGTAATGACTCTAGTTGTGGTTCATGAAAAGAACACACACGCAATGACACTGGTGGATCCATGTGTGGTTCATGAAAAGAACAGACATGCAATGACACTGGTGGATCCTTATGTGGTTTGTTTAGAGGAACAGACATGCAATGACACTGGGTGTGGTTCATGAAAAGAACAGACATGCAATGAAAGTGGTGGATCCATGTGTGGTTCATGAAAAGAACACACATGCAATGACACTGGTGTATCCTTATGTCGTTCATGAGAAGAACAAACATGCAATGACACTGGTGGATCCTTATGTGGTTTGTTTAGAAGAACACACATATAATCACACTAGGTGGATCCATGTGTGGTTTGTTTAAAATAACACACATGCAATGACACTAGGTGTGGTTCATGAAAAGAATAGACATGCAATGACACTGGTGGATCCTTATGTGGTTTGTTTAGAATAACACACATGCAATCACACTAGGTGGATCCATGTGTGGTTTGTTTAGAGGAACAGACATGCAATGCCACTGGGTGTGGTTCATGAAAAGAACAGACATGCAATGACACTGGTGGATCCATGTGTGGTTCATGATAAGAACACACATCCAATGACACTGGTGGATCCTTATGTGGTCTGTGAAAAGAACAGACATGCAATCACATTAGGTGGATCCACGTGTGGTTTGTTTAGAAGAACACACATGCAATAACTGTAGGTGTGGTTCATGAAAACAACACACATGCAATAACACTGGTGGGTCCATGTGTGGTTCATGAAAAGAACATACATGCAATGACACTAGTGGATCCTTATGTGGTTTGTTTAGAGGAACAGACATGCAATGACACTGGGTGTGGTTCATGAAAAGAATAGACATGCAATGACATTGGTGGATCCTTATGTGGTTTGTTTAGAATAACACACATGCAATCACACTAGGTGGATCCATGTGTGGTTCATGAAAAGAACAGACATGCAATGACACTGGTGGATCCATGTGTGGTTCATGATAAGAACACACATCCAATGACACTGGTGGATCCTTATGTGGTCTGCGAAAAGAACAGACATGCAATCACATTAGGTGGATCCACGTGTGGTTTGTGTAGAAGAACACACATGCAATAACTGTAGGTGTGGTTCATGAAAAGAACACACATGCAATAACGCTGGTGGGTCCATGTGTGGTTCATGAAAAGAACATACATGCAATGACACTAGTGGATCCTTATGTGGTTTGTTAAGAGGAACAGACATGCAATGACACTGGGTGTGGTTCATGAAAAGAACAGACATGCAATGACACTGGTGGATCCATGTGTGGTTTGTTTAGAAGAACACACATGCAATGACACTGGGTGTGGTTCATGAAAAGAACAGACATGCAACCACACTAGGTGGATCCATGTGTGGTTTGTTTAGAAGTACACACATGCAATGACTCCAACTGTGGTTCATGAAAAGAACACACATGCAATGACACTGGTGGATCCTTATGTGGTTTGTTTAGAGGAACGGACATGCAATGACACTGGGTGTGGTTCATGAAAAGAACAGACATGCAATGACACCGGTGGATCCATGTGTGGTTTGTTTAGAAGAACACACATGCAATGACACTGGGGGTGGTTCATGAAAAGAACAGACATGCAATCACACTAGGTGGATCCATGTGTGGTTTGTTTAGAAGAACACACATGCAATGACTCTAGCTGTGGTTCATGAAAAGAACACACATGCAATGACACTGGTGGATCTTTATGTGGTTTGTTTAGAAGAACACACATGTAATGACACTGGGTGGATCCATGTGTGGTTTGTTTAGAAGAACACACATGCAATGATTCTAGTTGTGGTTCATGAAAAGAACACACATGCAATGACACTGGTGGATCCATGTGTGGTTTGTGAAAAGAACAGACATGCAATAAAACTCGGTGGATCCATGTGTGGTTTGTTTAGAAGAACATGCATGCAATGACTCTAGTTGTGGTTCATGAAAAGAACATACATGCAATGACACTGGTGGATCCTTATGTGGTTTGTTTAGAGGAACAAACACGAAATGACACTGGGTGTGGTTCATGAAAAGAACAGACATGCAATGACACTGGTTGATCCAGGTGTGGTTCATGATAAGAACTCACATCCAGTGACACTGGTGGATCCTTATGTGGTTTGTGAAAAGATCAGACATGCAATCACACTAGGTGGATCCATGTGTGGTTTGTTTAGAAGAACACACATGCAATAACTCTAGGTGTGGTTCATGAAAAGAACACACATGCAATGACACTGGTGGATCCATGTGTGGTTCATGAAAAGAACACACGTGCAATGACACTAGTGGATCCTTATGTGGTTTGTTTAGAGGAACAGACACGCAATGACACTGGGTGTGGTTCATGAAAAGAACATACATGCAATGACACTGGTGGATCCATGTGTGGTTCATGAAAAGAACAGACATGCAATGACACTGGCGGATCCATGTGTGGTTCATGAGAAGAACACACATCCAATGACACTGGTGGATCCTTATGTGGTTCATGAAAAGAACAGATATGTAATGACACTGGTGGATCCATGTGTGGTTCATGAAAAGAACACAAATGCAATGACAGTGGTGGATCCTTATGTGGTTCATGAAAAGAACAGACATGCAATGACACTGGTGGATCCTTATGTGGTTTGTGAAAAGAACATACATGCAATGACACTGGTGGATCCTTATGTGTTTCATGAGAAGAACAAACATGCAATGACACTGGTGGATCCTTATGTGGTTTGTTTAGAAGAACACATGCAATGACACTGGTGGATCCTTATGTGGTTTGTTTAGAAGAACACACATGCAATGACTCTAGCTGTGGTTCATGAGAATAACACACATGCAATGACACTGGTGTACCAGCAGCAACAGCACTAACAACAACAGCAGCACCAGCAGCAACAACAACACCAGAAGCAACAACACCAGCAGCAGCAACAACAAGAGCCTCCAAGCCTCTGAAGGGAAAAGCTCCATCGGCTCCCTCCGGGTCTACTCCCTCAATTGTCGATATCTTTCAACAAGCTCCTCACTCCTCCTCCGGCAAAGCCAAGAAGACCTCCATGTCAGCCAAAGATACTTATTCCGGGTCCGCTCCCTCCGGATCAGAGGGCGGCCAGCAGCTGGTTTTGCACATCAGCCCCGCTGCAGCTCAATCCACCAGGCAGGAGGCCAACGTGAAGGGCCTTGTGGCGAGCCATTCTCTGAGCAGCGAAAGTTACAGTCCACAACTCCTAGAGTAGGTGAAGAATTGGAATGACGCCGAATTCGTCGATCCTCAAGACGATTTGCCGGAGAGGTTCGGCCCGGCCGAGTTCAGTGCCCAGATGTACTCCGCTACTAAGGCTATCTCCTTGGCCGGCCGGATGATGGAGGTAATCCTTTTTCTCTGCTGCTGATGTTTTACACTACCGAATCATTATAGATATAGCCCCTAGTCCCTGAGCCTCCGAGGGAATAATTTGATATTCGGT
The DNA here is from genome assembly GCA_916181665.1 of Avena sativa. NCBI lineage: Eukaryota > Viridiplantae > Streptophyta > Magnoliopsida > Poales > Poaceae > Avena > Avena sativa. The sequence continues at coordinate 314,044,974 of OV702286.1, forward strand.
CGGATGCTTCTCACAGAGCTTAGCTTTTGTTCATAATGATATTAATTTGCAATGAATTTTGGGCCGGGTCTAGTTCCCTTGGCCCATATCTTATGTACTTCGAATATCCACACACCTAGAGCCGGGTTAAGTTCCACTTGGCCCGGGTCTTGTAGAATTCGAATATCCACACACCTAGAGCCGGGTTAAGTTCCACTTGGCCCGGACCTTGTAGACTTTGAATATACACACACCTAGAGCCGGGTTAAGTTCCACTTGGCCCAGATCTTGTAAAATTCGAATATCCACACACCTAGAGCCGGGTTAAGTTCCACTTGGCCCGGATCTTGTAGACTTCGAATATCCACACACCTAGAGCCGGGTTAAGTTCCACTTGGCCTGGATCTTGTAAACTTCGAATATCCACACACCTAGAGCCGGGTTAAGTTCCACTTGGCCTGGATCTTGTAAAATTCGAATATCCACACACCTAGAGCCGGGTTAAGTTCCACTTGGCCTGGATCTTGTAGACTTCAAATATCCACATACCCTAGAGCCAGGTTAAGTTCCACTTGGCCTGGATCTTGTAAACTTCGAATTATTTCTACTTTGCCTCTGAACTTTTGTCTCTTCCTTGCTTATTTCAGATTACCACTAATTGCCGAACCGCTGAGTTCCAGCGCCTGCTGGACTCCTACAAAGACATTCGCGGGCGTTATGGTAAAGTCCTGGTGGAGTACCAGAAGAGCGGTTAGTTTCCATTCCTTTTCTTCCTTGTTCATTCAAATTCCTTAGGACTTATATGAATGTCTTGTCCGAATTATGCAGCCGAGGTTGAAGCTGAGAATAAAATCATGAGGAAGAACCTTGCGGAGATCAAAAAAACTCATCCCTTTCATATAATCATTGTACTTTCCTTGCCTCATCCGGTGGACACTCATACTTTGGGTCCTCCGGATCATGTTGCAGTTGCTCTCGATGACAGTGTCACCATGCCTGAACTGATGACCCACTGCCTCGAACAAGCAGGTAACTATGAAGCTGAACTAAAAAAGAAAGATGAGGAAATAGCTCGGCTCAGGCAACATGACTCGGAAATTACTCGGCTGAACGCTGAAATTCAAAAGCTTAAGAGGTCCCATCAGTCTACGCTAGAGAAGGCTGACCAGGAGTTTGCCAAGGAGAAGGAGCATTTAACCACGCAAATCTCCAAGGACAAGAGCCTACTGGAGGAAGCCGACGTCAAGTTTACATCGGCGACCACCGAATACGAAAAACTCTGAGTCCACAATGCCAATGTTGATTCCGAGCTTCATCGACTCCTCTTACAAATTGCGCGTTAGTTTTCTGCCCTTGCTTGACCTGTTATTATTCGGATTTGGTCCATTTGCTCACTATTTCTCTTATTATCCTTAGGCAAATTTCCAGAGAGCGATACGCTTGCTGCCTCTGCCGTATGCCAATCTCGTGAGCAGCGTGGAATTTCTGTTGCCCCTGATGGCGAGCCAATGCCCTATACCACGGAAGATCTCCTGGCGAGTCTCACCGCTTGCCTTGAGGTAGTAAAGAACCATGGCGCGGACATCATCCCGGCAGCAACACAGATGTTCAGCTGCCTCTGGCCCAGTGAAACCATTCCCAAAAAAGGCTCGGCTTTTATAGCCAAACTCATGGAATGTGACATGCAGCTGCATTTGTGGCGCGAGTCTGCTCCCTGGGCTGGGGTCGACATTGCTCTAAAATTTGCGCTCTCATGGAACGAAGGGATTGACCTGGCATTGCTCACTCATATGCGCACCGGGTCTAAGTGGTGCGAGGATCCGGAATGGATCGCGCGCCACCAGGCCTGTGCCAACAAGATCATCCAATAATCCTTCTGCTATGCTTGGAATGAGGGGCCGAGCTATCTTGATACTGCTGATGAAGAAATTGTTTCTGGAGCTAAAGAGGAAGGGAGCGCGAGCGAGGGCTCCGAGCTAGGCGACGAGGCTGAAGACCCAGAGGACAACGAAGTTGACCCGGAGGATGAAGCCGAAGCTAGCGCTCCTCCCCCACACTCTGGAGTACCTCCCTTCTCGACACATGATTCTTCTGCTGCTCCTGCCCCTTGAAAAAACTTGCCACATTTATTAGATCCCCGGAATGCCGGGCGCAGATGTATTTAAATACTTTGGTTTGTTTGTGCTACAATTTTATGTTCCAAACTAAGTTTTGTTGCCGGATTATCATGGGCAAAGTCCCCGAGTTTCATTTTCTTGTTCCCCCAATTTTTGACTCGGCTCGCATTTACCTTGATTCGGTTTTTCAACTTATGAGTCCGAGGTTCAAAAAATCGACTTAACAATACTTGAAACCTTGAGATTAGCTCAAAATGATTCGGCTCTTTAGTGAAGAAAATAAACTAAGGATTAGCCAAAAAACCAATGTCGGCCCGCTTAAGTTCTTTTCCTTAGTTGTTTTTCGTGTGCTTTGCCATTCCAAACTTGTTCTCTTGCTTGCCATGAATCCAATTCTTGTTGGACAGCAGCAAAGTCAAAGAGTTAGGTTTTTGGTGCTCACACATTACTAATCCGACTAAGACATAAGCGACTTAACCCAGACGACACAAAAATACGGAAACAAGAGACAATTGTTATAGTAGTCCCCGAGTCTCTGCTCGGGGTGGTAAAGTTTTTATTGATAAGCTCATTACCGATATACATACCGACATACAAGTAGTTCGGATACATTCACCTCTTAGGTGTAGAAAGGACGAAGCAGTGCTACGTTCCATGGTCTTTTGGATTCCTCTCTGGACCTGTCCGCCTTGTTCTTTTGCTAGGGCTGTGCATCAATAAGATAGTAGGAATCATTGCGCAAAGCTTTGCTCACAATGAAAGGTCCTTCCCATGGAGGGGATAACTTATGCATGCCAGCAGTGCGCTGTATTAGCCTTAGCACCAAATCACCTTCCCGGAAAACTCAGGAGTTTACTTTCCGGCTATGGTAGAGTCGGAGATTTTGCTGATATATGGCGGATCTAGACAAGGCCACTTCTCTCGCTTCTTCTGGCAGATCAACATCATTTTGCCGGGCTTCGTGCACTTCGGCTTCTGTGTATTGGGTGACCCTTGGCGAATCATGCTCTATGTCGGCTGGTAATACAGCTTCTGCCCCATATACCAGAAAGAATGGCGTATAGCTTGTTGATCGATTCAGAGTTGTTCTTAAAGTCCATAGTACCGCTGCTAGTTCTTCTATCCAGCACCCCGCTGATCTTTGTAGCGGCTCTATGAGTCGGGGTTTTATCCCAGACAACACCAGTCCGTTGGATCTTTCCACTTGCCCGTTCGAAGCGGGGTGGGTGACTGAAGCGACATCTTACCGGATCTTCTTTTCCTGGCAGAATCTCGCAAACGCTCCTTCAGAGAAATTCGTCCCATTATCAGTTATGATGCTATGGGGGTAGCCGTACCTTAGGATTATATCCTTGAGGAATGTTACTGTTGTTGCCCCATCACATTTCCGAATCGGTTTCACTTCAATCCATTTCGTGAACTTGTCAACCATGACCAGAATATGGGCCATCCCTCCTTTGGCCGGCTTAAACGGTCCTACCACGTCTAGGCACCATACAACAAATGGCCATGTAATGGGGATAGTTTTTAGCTCCGACATTGGTAGGTGAGTTTTTGTGGCGTATCTTTGACAACCATTGCATTTGCTCACCAAGTCCTCTACTTGCTCCAAAGCACTAGGCCAATAAAACCCATGCTGGAAAGCTTTTGCTACTAAGGCCCTTGAGGAGGCATGGTGGCCACATTCTCCTAGGTGAATATCCCGGAGTATCTCAAGTCCTTCCTCTAGATCAACACACCGTTGTAGTACCGCTGTCACACTTCTTTTGTATAATTCGGCGTTGATAATGGTATAGGCCTTGGCCCTTCTTTGAATTTGCCTTGAACTTATTTCATCATCCGGCAAGATTCCCTCTTTCAGGAAATTAAAAATTGGCTTTGCCCAAGTTGGTATAGTCCGGACGGGGAATGGTTCCTCATAAACCTCCATTGCATCCACCGACATAACTCCTGCCGGATCAAGCTGAACAGTCCCCGGGTTTGCTTAGGCAGTCCCCGGGTTTGCTGAAGCAGTCCTCGGATTTGCGGAGGTGCTTCCCCATGCTATCTCCATAGGTGCAGCTCTTGATCCGGAAAGTGATGGGATATAAATTGAATCTGATTCAGGTGATGTTGTGATAGATGGTTTTCTCAACTGCTCCAAGGCCACGTTTGATGGAATGGGTTGCCGGGATGAGCCCATCTTGGACAGTGTATCTGCTGCCTCGTTTTCGATCCGAGGTATGTGATGGAAGTCACATCCTTCGAAGAACCCGCTTATTTTCTGAACATGGAACCTATACCGGGCCATGTTAGCATCCAGGGCATCCCAATTTCCAGACACTTGCTGTACCACCAAATCCGAATCTCCAAAGCATTGTATCCGACGTATCCCCACTTCCTTTGCCACTTTGATACCATGTACCAATGCTTCGTACTCCGCCACATTATTCGAGGCATTGAAGTGGATTTGAAGGACATACTTCTGTTGATCCTTCTTGGGCGAGGTAAGCACTACTCCAGCGCCTAATCCGTCTTTCAGTTTTGATCCGTCAAAGTGCATTTGCCAATAATTGGAGTCCGGCAGGGGTGGCTCGTATTGCATTTCGGCCCAGTCCACAAAGAAATCCGCCACAGCTTGTGACTTGATCGCATCCCTTCTGTCGAAATGTGGTGCGTATGGAGCTAATTGGATAGCCCACTTTGCTATTCGGCCGCTTGCGTCCTTGTTACTCATGATCTCTAAAATGGGTGCCTCACATATCACTTTGATGGGGTGTTCCTCAAAATAGTGTTTGAGTTTCTTGGCTGACATATATACGCCGTACACCATCTTCTGATAATGAGGATAATTATGTTTTGAGGCTGATAATACTTTGCTCAGATAATACACCGGCCTTTGCACTGACTTTCCTTCCTCCTCGCGCTCCACTACGATCACTGCACTTACGACTCGGTTGGTCGCGGCTACGTAGAGCAACATTGGCTCCTTAGGTAATGGTGCAGCTAGGATTGGCGCGGCAGATAACATCTTTTTCAATTCTCGAAATGCAAGCTCCGCCTGTGGTGTCCATGTGAACTTATCTTCCTTTTTCATTAGCTGATAGAGGGGCAAGGCCTTCTCTCCCAACCGACATACAAACCGGCTTAACGATGCCAGGCAACTAGTGAACTTCTAGACATCGTTAAGACACTTTGGCAGTTCCATTCTTTCTATGGCCCGGATTTTTGTCGGGTTAGCTTCAATCCACGGCTAGATACCAAAAAACCGAGTAATTTTCCGGCGGGTACACCAAAAGTGCATTTCTTCGGGTTCAGTTTCATTCGGAACCTTCTCAAGTTCGCGAATGTCTGCCGGATATCCTCAGGGAGCGTATTGCTTTCCTTGGTCTTTATTACCACATCATCCACGTAAACTTGCACATTCCGACCTATCTGATCATGTAAGCATTTCTGCATGCATCTCTGGTATGTTGACCCAAGCGGCATAGTCCGATAGCAATAAGCCCCGTACGGGGTAATAAATGCAGTCTTTATTTGATCATCCGGATTTAGGGGTATCTGATAGAAACCAGAATACGCTTCAATGAATGACAGTAGCTCACATCCGGCCGTTGAGTCTATGACCTGATCTATTCTAGGGAGTGGGAATGGATCTTTTGGACATGCCTTATTCAGGTTCGTGTAATCAATACACATGCGCCATACCACAGCCATGTTCGGATCATCTTTCTTTTTCTCCACCAGCACCGGATTAGAGAGCCAATCCGGATAGAGTACCTCCATGATAAACCTAGCCGCTAGTAATCTTGCTATCTCATCTCCAATAACTTTCCTTCTGTCTTCTGCGAAACGTCTAAGAGGCTGCTTTACCTGCTTAGCCTTGGGTCTTACATTCAATGAGTGCTCAGCCAACTCCCTCGGTACACCTTGCAGATGTTGCGTAGACCAAGCAAAGATATCCCGATTCTCACGGAGGAAGTTAACGAGCTCGCTTTCCTATTTGCTGCTTAACCCGGCACCAATTGTGACGGTGCGCTCTGGGAACTGATCATCGATTGGCACTTTCTTCGTGTCCTTAGTTGCTTGGAACGATACGCTCCCGTGCGGGTTAGTAAGGGCCGGCATATGCTGTTACGCGGATTGAGACAATGCCGCCACCTCCAATATCTTCCTTTTTTCTTGAGCTATCGCGAGTGACTCGACTAAATTGGATCTGGCTGAGGCACACTCGATCGAACGCCGGAAGCCCTGATATAGTTATCACGCCCCTTGGTCCGGGCAACTTCATCTTAAGGTAACTAACATGGGTAGTTGCCATGAATTTGCTCAGCGCTGGCCTGCCGAGTAACGCATGATAAGCGCTTTCAAGATTCACCACCTCGAATTCCAAGTTCTCAATGCGACAGTTGTCTCTTGTGCCGAATAACACGTCAACCCAGACTTTACCAATTGGTTCACAAGAGATACCCGGCACAATGCCATGAAAGGTGGTCCTTGTTGCTTGCAACATGTTCTCTGTTATCCCCAACTTGTGCATGGTATCCTTGTACATAATATTGATACTACTGCCATTGTCAATCAACACCTTGGAAAATCTCACGTTGAGATTCGGCCCGATGAACGTCGGATCCAAGACCAGAGCGTAGGTTCCTGGGCTTGGCATGATCTTTGGGTGATCCTTGACACTCCATGTAACCTCCTGATCCGCCCAAGGCACCACGTCTGGCATTACTGTGTTTACCTCCATATGCCGGTGCTGCAAGCTTTTTCGGTCATTCTCTTACATGGTGAACACGCGGTAGCTTTGATGATGTTCCATGTACTCATTTCGTCCCTCATTCTCGTTGTAACCTTGGCCTTGTTGTTGGTTATTGCCCACTTGATGTACAACATCCCTTCTCTCTGGATTCTTGTACCTCGGTGGAGGTGGTGGCAGCATCAGTTGCTGTCCATTTCCCCTGTTAGTAACGGTGGCCGGGGTGTTTCATTTCTAGGCACTTCGTTCCGAGGTGCCTGAGCATTCCCCGAACTCCCCTGTTCTAATTTCTTCATCCATTCACACCGCCGGGTCGTATGATTCGCTGGACTGTTCGGACTTGGCGTATGAAATTTGCAAGGTTGATCTAGCATGGATTCGAAAGTATACCTTGGCCTATCCTTTCTTTCCTGCCATTGATTTTTCTACTCCAGGGTCCAAGGTTTTCTCCCTTCGTTTTTCTGTTGCCAGCTCTGCCCACCAGTTTTTTGGCGTTGACTGGCTCCGGCATTGGGTTGATCCCGGTCCACTGCTGCGACTTGCTGCAAGTTATACCGATAATCCGGGCGCTCATCCCTTCTTTTTCCTCGGAAATCATTCCTCCTTGATGATCCGGGGCCATCCCCGCAGTAATACTCTTCGTTTGCTTCGCTAGACATCAACCGGGGTTGCGTTGGATCTCCCAAGGCATATGAATCTGCGATCCGGATCGTCTCAGCCAAGGTAGTTGGCATATCTTGCTGTAATCTTTCCCACAACATACTTCCATATCTGCACCCCTGAGCGAACCACGCAATAGCTTGTGATTCAATCACTCCTTCGCACGAGTTTCTCACATTGCACCACCGAGTCAGGAAATCTCTATCTGGCTCATTCGGTCTCTGCCGGCACAACGCAAGTGTTTGCGGTTTATTGGGTCTCTTGTAAGTGCTGGAGAAATTGCTAACGAACAGCTCCTGGAAATCCAACCAGCAGTTAACGCTTCCTGGTGGCAAATTGTTCAACCAAACTCGCGCTGGTCCTTCCAACATCTGCGGTACATACCTCACCGCCCATCTCAAATTTCCTGTTGCGATCTTGACCGTTGTGGCATAGTCAATCAGCCAATCCTCTGGCCTGGTACTACCATCATAAGTTTAGGTTCCTCTAGCCAGCTGAAAGTTCGACACTGGTGGCTCATTCATGATCCGGGGCCCGAAACATGCTAGACCTGGTGGACCCTGTAACTCGATTTGCTCCGACCTATAAATCCTATCCAGCTTCAACCTCGTATCATCTGGCTGCAAGTTCCTGCTTCCCAACCGTGATCCAATTACGTGGTGATCCGGTCTAGGGTATCCATCGTTGACCATAGCCGAATAACCATCATTGTATCTTTCCTGATCTGGATGTGCATGATGCTGTTGTGCCGCTTGTCCTACACTTCCTTCTTGCCGAGGTACGCGATGTTGCTATGTCTGAGGTACATTTTGCCCTGCTCCCACGGGATCGCGCTGTCTGGCATTGCCGTTGGCAGCATTTCTTTGACCGGCATTGCCTTGGTCACGTTTACCTCGGGCAGCCACACCTCGGCTGGTACTGTGGCGGTCCTCATCAACTTGCATTGCTTTTCCTTTTCCAGCTCTTACTGGGTCATAAGGAACCATTTGCTTGTCTCTTCTCCCGGAATCCGCTACCTCTTCTCTCCTGGGGTTATGACCCGGAGATGATGTGGCTCCTCTAGATCTTGCCGGGTTATTTCTGGCCGAACATACCACCTATGAGGCCCCTGGTGGTGCCAGGTTAGCCTTGTTTATTTCTTCGTTTTGTTGGCATGCGACTCTCAACAAGTGATTTACCCTCTCTTGCTGCCTTTGTTGAGCCTCTCCGGTTAAACCTTCTAACTCGGACGCGGCCGCACTTGCTGCTCTGAGGTTCTTTGCCGGGGTACTGTACCGATCCAATCCTCCTGTTACTATCGTAGCTGTCTGACCTGGCCTAGGCTCGTACTCCTTGTCAATCTCAGTGATCAGGTTCATGCCCCAGATTTTCAATCCATTGATACGGTTTACCTTAGCATACTCTCTTAAGGTGATGTTTAGCGACTGATGCAGTTCTGCTACCTTCTTTGCTCCAGCTAACATTTTCCGCCTAGTTTCCTCTAACTCAACTTTCACCTGAGCCGAATCTATCACAGGTGCTATTGGCGTTGCCAAGCTATCTATTGCTTGCTGGAGAACATTTTCTGGCCTTTCTAGCGGAGGAAACCTAGATCTTGTCTGTTTGGGCGTTACCTCTGGCTCTGGCGCCGGATCTTTGCTCGGTCCCGCATCCGGTGTGGTCATCAGGACCTCAACGCTGATAGTGGGGCAAGCGATACGCACTCCATGAGCGGTGTTGAGAGGTGGTTCGCCTCCATCGACGATGTGTCGCGGTTGAACGCAGGACTCATCCACCTCGACGTAGATCTTGTGCGCGCCAAGCTTGAGGAAGACGTTGTTGCGCGGTGGAGGGTACCTGCCGAAGCTTCCCGCATTGTTGCCGACGTAGTCCAGCGCGCTAAAGCGCTGAACCAAGTTTATGACGATGCGCTCGCCGGTGTTTGAGAAGTTTCCCGTCTAAATTTTCACCCCTGCTAGCACCGCTAGCCCCACGATGGGTGCCAACTGTCGTGGTGGTGGCACAGCAGATGCCATGGATAGGCTAAAGATGGGGCCAATGTGTGCTAGGGGAATCCAAGGAGGGAGAGCGTGGTGATTCCACGCACGGAAGTTCTTGTATCTTCTCTATCAATGGTGTTTACAAGTACTCCTAAGGCTCTCCACAAGAAGGAGGCGATGTCTCTTACTCCCTGTTCACTAGCCCTAGAGTTCTACCTTTTACAGAGAATGATTCCTCTATTGGCTGTCGTCCTCTATGGAGGCCCTGGTGCTCCTTATATAGGGGAGCCCGGGTTACAATTCTAGGACACAGGTGGCAGCATATTCTATGAATATGCTCCTTTACTAAAGCAGATACTTCTTTATTCCTCTTTAACGGCTAGTCCGGGTTTTGGACGTAACCCATGGCGTAATCCTTTCCTTTTGGCGTCACCAGACACGGGCTACGTCATCCGGCTTTGCCCCCGTCACATTGGTCGCCCCTGACCCGCAGGTCCTCTTCTTTACTTTGATTTGCACATGCTTCAGCTAATAAAGCCACCTTTTGCCCACCGGGGGGTTCCTTCTCTTGGAAGCAAACATAATCCGGCTAGCATATAGCTAATCCGGGTTAACCTTTTACCTGCAAAACAGATAGACATGGTCGGCATAAATCTTATGCCCGCCGGACCATTGTCAAGGAAAGGCCCCATGGGCCGAGTCACACCGTGATTCGGCCTGCCTTGAGGTGACCCGGTCAGCACTTTGTTTTGACCGTGCCGTACCCTGGCTAACTCAGCCCTTATACCCCGGTGTTACCTTACCCGGGGGTATCCCCCCCACAACACTGGGTGTGGTTCATGAAATGAACAGACATGCATTGACACTGGTGGATCCATGTGTGGTTCATGAGAAGAACACACATCCAATGACACTGGTGGATCCTTATGTGGTTCATGAAAAGAACAGACATGCAATGACACTAGTGGATCCTTATGTGGTTTGTGAAAAGAACAGACATGCAATAACACTAGGTGTGGTTCACGAAAAGAACACACATGCAATGACACTGGTGGATCCATGTGTGGTTCATGAAAAGAACAGACATGCAATGACACTGGTGGATCCTTATGTGGTTTGTCTAGAGGAACAGACATGCAATGACACTGGGTATGTTTCATGAAAAGAACAGACATGCAATGACACTGGTGGATCCATGTGTGGTTCATCAGAAGAACAGGCATGCAGTGACACTGGTGGATCCATGTGTGGTTCATGAAAAGAACTGACATGCAATGACTCTAACTGTGGTTCATGAAAAGAACAGACATGCAATGACACTGGTGGATCCATATGTGGTTTGTGGAAGTAACACACATGCAATGACTCTAGCTGTGATTCATGAAAAGAACAGACATGCAATGACACTAGTGGATCCATGTGTGGTTCATGAAAAGAGCATACATGCAATGTGACTGGTGGATCCTTATGTGGTTTGTTTAGAGGAACACACATGCAATGACTCTAGTTGTGGTTCATGAAAAGAACACACATGCAATGACACTAGTGGATCCTTATGTGGTTTGTTTAGAAGAACACACATGCAATGACACTGGGTGTGGTTCATGAAAAGAACAGACATGCAATCACACTAGGTGGATCCATGTGTGGTTTGTTTAAAAGAACACATATGCAATGACTCTAGCTGTGGTTCATGAAAAGAACAGACATGCAATGACACTGGTGGATCCTTATGTGGTTTGTCTAGAAGAACACAAATGCAATGACACTGGGTGTGGTTCATGAAAAGAACAGACATGCAATGACACTGGAGGATCCTTATGTGGTTTGTTTAGAAGAACACACATGCAATGACACTGGGTGTCGTTCATGAAGAGAACAGACATGCAATGACACTGGTGGATCCTTATGTGGTTTGTTTAGAAGAACACACATGCAATGACACTGGTGGATCCATGTGTGGTTTGTGAAAATAACAGACATGCAATCACACTAGGTGGATCCATGTGTGGTTTGTGGAAATATCAGACATGCAATGACTCTAGCTATGATTCATGAAAAGAACACACATGCAATGACACTGGTGGATCCATGTGTGGTTTGTGGAAAGAACAGACATGCAATCACACTAGGTGGATCCATGTGTGGTTTGTTTAGAAGAACACACATGCAATGACTCTAGCTGTGGTTCATGAAAAGAACACACATGCAATGACACTAGTGTATCCATGTGTGGTTTCTGAAAAGAACAGACATGCAATCACACTAGGTGGATCCATGTGTGCTTCGTTTAGAAGAACATACATGCAATGACTCTAGCTGTGGTTCATGAAAAGAACACACATGTAATGACACAGGTGGATTCAGGTGTGGTTCGTGAAAAGAACAGACATGCAATGACACTTGTGGATCCTTATGTGGTTTGTTTAGAGGAACAGACACGCAATGACACTGGGTGTGGTTCATGAAAAGAACAAACATGCAATGACACTGGTGGATCCATGTGTGGTTCATGAGAAGAACACGCATGCAATGACACTGTTGGATCCTTATGTGGTTCATGAAAAGAACAGACATGCAATGACACTGGTGGATCCTTATGTGGTTCCTGAAAAGAATAGACATGTAATGACACTGGTGCATCCTTATGTGGTTCATGAGAAGAACAAACATGCAATGCCACTCATGGATCCTTATGTGGTTTGTTTAGAGGAACACACATAAATGACACTAGGTGTGGTTCATGAAAAGAACAGACATGCAATGACACTGGTGGATCCATGTGTGGTTCATGAGAAGAACACACATGCAATGACACTGGTGGATCCATGTGTGGTTCATGAAAAGAACTAACATGCAATGACTCTAGCTGTGGTTCATGAAAAGAGCAGACATGCAATGACACTGGTGGATCCATATGTGGTTTGTGGAAGTAACAGACATACAATGACACTGGTGGATCCTTATGTGGTTTGTTTAGAGGAATAGACATGCAATGACACTAGGTGTGGTTCATTAAAAGAACAGACATGCAATGGCACTGGTGGATCCATGTGCGGTTCATGAGAAGAACACACATGCAATGACACTGCTAGATCCTTATGTGGTTCATGAAAAGAACATACATGCAATGACACTGGTGGATCCTTATGTGGTTCATGAAAATAACAGACATGCAATGACACTGGTGGATCCTTATGTGGTTCATGAGAAGAACAAACATGCAATGCCACTCGTGGATCCTTATGTTGTTTGTTTAGGGGAACACACATGCAATGACACTGGGTGTGGTTCATGAAAAGAACAAACATGCAATGACACTGGTGGATCCATGTGTGGTTCATGAGTAGAACACACATGCAATGACACTGGTGGATCCATGTGTGGTTCATGAAAAGAACTGACATGTAATAAATCTAGCTATGGTTCATGAAAAGAACAGACATGCAATGACACTGGTGGATCCATATGTGGTTTTCGGAAGTAACAGACATGCAATGACTCTAGCTGTGATTCATGAAAATAACAGACATGCAATGACACTGGTGGATCCATGCGTGGTTCATGAGAAGAACACACATCCAGCTAACATTTTCCGCCTAGTTTCCTCTAACTCAACTTGCGCCTGAGTCGAATCTATCACAGGTGCTATCGGCGTTGCCAAGCTATCTATCGCTTGCTGGAGAACATTTTCTGGCCTTTCTAGCGGAGGAAACCTAGATCTTGTCTATTTGGGCATTACCTCTGGCTCTGGCGCCGGATCTTTGCTCGGTCCCGCATCCGGTGTGGTCATCAGGACCTCAACGCTGCTAGTGGGGCGAGCGGTACGCACTCCACGAGCGGTGTTGAGAGGTGGTTCGCCTCCCTCGACGATGTGTCGCGGGTGAAGGCAGGACTCATCCACCTCGACGTAGATCTTGTGCGCGCCAAGCTTGATGAAGACGTTGTTGCGCGGTGCAGGGTGCCTGCCGAAGCTTCCCGTGTTGTCGTTGACGTAGTCCAGCGCGCCAAAGCGCTGAACCAAGCCTGAGACGCTGCGCTCACCGGTGCTTGAGAAGTTTCCCATCTAAATTTTCACCCCTACTAGCACCGCTAGCCCCACGGGGGGCGCCAACTGTCGTGGTGGTGGCACAACAGATGCCATGGATAGGCTAAAGATGGGGCCAATGTGTGCTAGGGGAATCCAAGGAGGGAGAGCGTGGTGATTCCACGCACGGAAGTTCTTGTATCTTCTCTATCAATGGTGTTTACAAGTACTCCTAAGGCTCTCCACAAGGAGATGATGTCTCTTACTCCCTGTTCACTAGCCCTAGAGTTCTACCTTTTACAGAGAATGATTCCTCTATTGGCTGTCGTCCTCTATGGAGGCCCTGGTGCTCCTTATATAGGGGAGCCCGGGTTATAATTCTAGGACACAGGTGGCAGCATATTCTATGAATATGCTCCTTTCCTAAAGAAGATACTTCTTTATTCCTCTTTAACGGCTCGTCTGGGTTTTGTACGTAACCCATGGCGTAATCCTTGCCTTTTGGCGCCACCAGACATGGGCTATGTCATCCGGCTTTGCCCGCGTCACCTTGGTCGCCCCTGACCCGTTGGTCCTCTTCTTACTTTGATTTGCACATGCTTCAGCTAATAAAGCCACCTTTTGACCACCGGGGGGTTCCTTCTCTTGGAAGCAAACATAATCCGGCTAGCATATAGCTAATCCGGGTTATACTTTTACCTGCAAAACAGATAGACATGGCTGGCATAAATCTTATGCCCGCCGGACCATTGTCAAGGAAATGCCCCATGGGCCGGGTCACACCGTGAATCGGCCTGCCTTGAGGTGACCCGGTCAGCACTTTGTTTTGACCGTGCCGTACCCCGGCTAACTCGGCCCTTATACCCCGATGTTACCTTACCCGGGGGTATCCCCCAACAACACTGGGTGTGGTTCATGAAATGAACAGACATGCATTGACACTGGTGGATCCATGTGTGGTTCATGAGAAGAACACACATCCAATGACACTGGTGGATCCTTATGTGGTTCATGAAAAGAACAGACATGCAATGACACTGGTGCATCCTTATGTGGTTTGTGAAAAGAACAGACATGCAATGACACTAGGTGTGGTTCACGAAAAGAACACACATGCAATGACACTGGTGGATCCATGTGTGGTTCATGAAAAGAACAGACATGCAATGACACTGGTGGATCCTTATGTGGTTTGTCTAGTGGAACAGACATGCAATGACATTGGGTATGGTTCATGAAAAGAACAGACATGCAATGACACTGGTGGATCCATGTGTGGTTCATGAGAAGAACTGACATGCAATGACACTGGTGGATCCATGTGTGGTTCATGAAAAGAACTGACATGCAATGACTCTAACTGTGGTTCATGAAAAGAACAGACATGCAATGACACTGGTGGATCCATATGTGGTTTGTGGAAGTAACACACATGCAATGACTCTAGCTGTGATTCATGAAAAGAACAGACATGCAATGACACTAGTGGATCCATGTGTGGTTCATGAAAAGAGCATACATGCAATGACACTGGTGGATCCTTATGTGGTTTGTTTAGAAGAACACACATGCAATGACTCTAGTTGTGGTTCATGAAAAGAACACACATGCAATGACACTGGTGGATCCTTATGTGGTTTGTTTAGAAGAACAGACATGCAATGACATTGGGTGTGGTTCATGAAAAGAACAGACATGCAATCACACTAGGTGGATCCATGCGTGGTTTGTTTAGAAGAACACATATGCAATGACTCTAGCTGTGGTTCATGAAAAGAACAGACATGCAATGACACTGGTGGATCCTTATGTGGTTTGTCTAGAAGAAAACAAATGCAATGACACTAGGTGTCGTTCATGAAGACAACAGACATGCAATGACACTGGTGGATCCATGTGTGGTTTGTGAAAATAACAGACATGCAATCACACTAGGTGGATCCATGTGTGGTTCGTGGAAACAACAGACATGCAATGACTCTAGTTGTGGTTCATGAAAAGAACACACATGCAATGCCACTGGTGGATCCATGTGTGGTTTGTGAAAAGAATAGACATGCAATCACACTAGGTGGATCCATGTGTGCTTTGTTTAGAAGAACATACATGCAATGACTCTAGCTGTGGTTCATGAAAAGAACACACATGCAATGACACAGGTGGATTCAGGTGTGGTTCGTGAAAAGAACAGACAGACAATGACACTGGTGGATCCTTATGTGGTTTGTTTAGAGGAACAGACACGCAATGACACTGGGTGTGGTTCATGAAAAGAACAAACATGCAATGACACTTGTGGATCCATGTGTGGTTCATGAGAAGAACACGCATGCAATGACACTTGTGGATCCTTATGTGGTTCATGAAAAGAACAGACATGCAATGACATTAGTGGATCCTTATGTGGTTCATGAAAAGAATAGACATGTAATGACACTGGTGGATCCTTGTGTGGTTCATGAGAAGAACAAACATGCAATGACACTGGTGGATCCATGTGTGATATGTTTAGAGGAACAGACATGCAATGACACTAGGTGTGGTTCATGAAAAGAACAGAAATGCAATGGCACTGGTGGATCCATGTGTGGTTCATGAGAAGAACACACATGCAATTACACTGGTGGATCCATGTGTGGTTCATGAAAATAACTGACATGCAATGACTCTAGCTGTGGTTCATGAAAAGAGAAGGCATGCAATGACACTGGTGGATCCATATGTGGTTTATGGAAGTAACAGACATGCAATAACACTGGTGGATCCTTATGTGGTTTGTTTAGAGGAACAGACATGCAATGACACTAGGTGTGGTTCATGAAAAGAACAGACATGCAATGGCACTGGTGGATCCATGTGTGGTTCATGAGAAGAACACGCATGCAGTGACACTGGTGGATCCTTATGTGGTTCATGAAAAGAACATACATGCAATGACACTGGTGGATCCTTATGTGGTTCATGAAAAGAACAGACATGCAATGACACTGGTGGATCCTTATGTGGTTCATGAGAAGAACAAACATGCAATGCCACTCGTGGATCCTTATGTGGTTTGTTTAGAGGAACACACATGCAATGACACTTGGTGTGGTTCATGAAAAGAACATACGTACAATGACACTGGTGGATCCATGTGTGGTTCATCAGAAGAACACACATGCAATGACACTAGTGGATCCATGTGTGGTTCATGAAAAGAACTGACATGCAATAAATCTAGCTATGGTTCATGAAAAGAACAGACATGCAATGACACTGGTGGATCCATATATGGTTTTTGGAAGTAACAGACATGCAATGACTCTAGCTGTCATTCATGAAAAGAACAGACATGCAATGACACTGGTGGATCCATGTGTGGTTCATGAGAAGAACAAACATGCAATGACACTAGTGGATCCATGTGTGGTTCATGAAAAGAACTGACATGCAATGACTCTAGTTGTGGTTCATGAAAAGAACAGACATGCAATGACACTTGTGGATCCATATGTGGTTTGTGGAAGTAATAGACATGCAATGACTCTAGCTGTGATTGATGAAAAGAACAAACATGCAATGACACTGGTGGATCCATGTGTGGTTCATGAGAAGAACACACTTCCAATGACACTGGTGGATCCTTATGTGGTTCATGAAAAGAACATACATGCAATGACACTGGTGGATCCTTATGTGGTTTGTTTAGAAGAACACACATGCAATGACACTGGGTGTGGTTCATGAAAAGAACAGACATGCAATCACACTAGGTGGATCCATGTGTGGTTTGTTTAGAAGAACACACATGCAATGACTCTAGCTGCGGTTCATGAATAGAACAGACATGCAATGACACTGGTGGATCCATGTGTGGTTTGTGAAAAGAACAGACATGCAATCACACTAGGTGGATCCATGTATTGTTTGTTTAGAATAACACACATGCTATAAATCTAGGTGTGGTTCATGAAAAGAACAGACATGCAATGACACTAGGTGTGGTTCATGAAAAGAACAGACATGCAATGACACTGGTGGATCCATGTGTGGTTCATGAGAAGAACACACATGCAATGACACTGTGGATCCATGTGTGGTTCATGAAAATAACTGACATGCAATGACTCTAGCTGTGGTTGATGAAAAGAGAAGACATGCAATGACACTTGTGGATCCATATGTGGTTTGTGGAAGTAACATACATGAAATGACACTGGTGGATCCTTATGTGGTTTGTTTAGAGGAAAAGACATGCAATGACACTAGGTGTGGTTCATGAAAAGAATAGACATGCAATGACACTGGTGGGTCCATGTGTGGTTCATGAGAAGAACACGCATGCAATGACACTGGTGGATCCTTATGTGGTTCATGAAAACAACATACATGCAATGACACTGGTCGATCCTTATGTGGTTCATGAAAAGGACAGACATGCAATGACACTGGCGAATCCTTATGTGGTTCATGAGAAGAACAAACATGCAATGCCACTCATGGATCCTTATGTGGTTTGTTTAGAGGAACACACATGCAATGACCCTAGGCGTGGTTCATGAAAAGAACATACATGCAATGACACTGGTCGATCCATGTGTGGTTCATGAGAAGAACACACATACAATGACACTGGTGGATCCATGTGTGGTTCATGAAAAGAACTGACATGCAATAAATCTAGCTATGGTTCATGAAAAGAACAGACATGCAATGACACTGGTCGATCCATATATGGTTTTTGGAAGTAACAGACATGCAATGACTCTAGCTGTGATTCATGAAAAGAACAGACATGCAATGACACTGGTGGATCCATGTGTGGTTCATGAGAAGAACACACATCCAATGACTCTAGTGGATCCTTATGTGGTTCATGAAAAGAACAGACATGCAATGACACTGGTGGATCCTTATGTGGTTTGTGAAAAGAACAGACATGCAAGGACACTGGTGGATCCTTATGTTGTTCATGAGAAGAACAAACATGCAATAACACTGGAGGATCCTTATGTGTTTTGTTTAGAAGAACACACATGCAATGACACTGGTGGATCCTTATGTTGTTTGTTTAGAAGAACACACATGCAATGACTCTAGATGTCATTCATGAAAAGAACACACATGCAATGACACTGGTCTATCCATGTGTGGCTTGTGAAAAGAACAGACATGCAATCACACTAGGTGGATCCATGTGTGGTTTGTTTAGAAGAACACACATGCAATGACTCTAGGTGTGGTTCATGAAAATAACAGACATGCAATAACACTGGTGCATCCATTTGTGGTTCCTGAAAAGAACACACATGCAATTTCACTGGTGGATCCTTATGTGGTATGTTTAGAGGAACAAACATGCAATGTCACTGGGTGTGGTTCATGAAAAGAACAGACATGCAATGACACTGGTGGATCCATGTGTGGTTCATGAGAAGAACAGACATGCAATGACACTGGTGGATCCATGTGTGGTTCATGAAAAGAACTGACATGCAATGACTCTAGTTGTGGTTCATGAAAAGAACAGACATGCAATGACACTGGTGGATCCATATGTGGTTTGTGGAAGTAACAGACATGCAATGACTCTAGCTGTGAGTGATGAAAAGAACATACCTGCAATGACACTGGTGGATCCATGCGTGGTTCATGAGAAGAACGCACTTCCAATGACACTGGTGGATCCTTATGTGGTTCATGAAAAGAATAGACATGCAATGACACTGGTGGATCCTTATGTGGTTTGTTTAGAGGAACAGACATGCAATGACACTAGGTGTGGTTCACGAAAAGAATAGACATGCAATGACACTGGTGGGTCCATGTGTGGTTCATGAGAAGAACACGCATGCAATGACACTAGTGGATCCTTATGTGGTTCATGAAAAGAATAGACATGCAATGACACTGGTGGATCCTTATGTGGTTTGTTTAGCAGAACACACATGCAATGACACTGGGTGTGGTTCATGAAAAGAACAGACATGCAATCACACTAGGTGGATCCATGTGTTGTTTGTTTAGAAGAACACACATGCAATGACTCTAGTTATGGTTCATGAATAGAACAGACATGCAATGACACTGGTGGATCCATGTGTGGTTTGTGAAAAGAACATACATGCAATCACACTAGGTGGATCCATGTGTGGTTTGTTTAGAATAACACACATGCTATGACTCTAGCTGTGATTCATGAAAAGAACAGACATGCAATGACACTGCTGGATCCTTATGTGGTTCATGAAAAGAACAGACATGCAATGACACTGGTGGATCCTTATGTGGTTTGTGAAAAGAACAGACATGGAATGACACTGGTGGATCCTTATGTGGTTCATGAGAAGAACAAACATGCAATGACACTGGAGGATCCTTATGTGGTTTGTTTGAAGAACACACATGCAATGACACTGGTGGATCCTTATGTTGTTTGTTTAGAAGAACGCACATGCAATGACACTGGTGGATCCTTATGTTGTTTATTTAGAAGAACACACATGCAATGACTCTAGATGTCGTTCATGAAAAGAACACACATGCAATGACACTGGTCTATCCATGTGTGGTCTGTTTAGAGGAACACACATGCAATGACTCTAGCTATGGTTCATGAAAAGAACAGACATGCAATGACATTGGTGGATCCACGTGTGGTTTGTGAAAAGAACAGACATGCAATCACACTAGGTGGATCCATGTGTGGTTTGTTTTGAAGAACACACATGCATTGACTCTAGGTGTGGTTCATGAAAATAACAGACATGCAATGACACTGGTGCATCCGTGTGTGGTTCCTGAAAAGAACAGACATGCAATTTCACTAGTGGATCCTTATGTGGTTTGTGGAGAGGAACAAACATGCAATGTCACTAGGTGTGGTTTATAAAAAGAACATATATGCAATGACACTAGTGGATCCATGTGTGGTTCATGAGAAGAACAGACATGCAATGACACTGGTGGATCCATGTGTGGTTCATGAAAAGAACTGACATGCAATGACTCTAGTTGTGGTTCATGAAAAGAACTGACATGCAATGACACTGGTGGATCCATATGTGGTTTGTGGAAGTAATAGACATGAAATGACTCTAGCTGTGATTGATGAAAAGAACAGACATGCAATGACACTAGTGGATCCATGCGTGGTTCATGAGAAGAACACACTTCCAATGACACTGGTGGATCCTTATGTGGTTTATGAAAAGAATAGACATGCAATGACACTGGTGGATCCTTATGTGGTTTGTTTAGAAGAACACACATGCAATGACACTGGGTGTGGTTCATGAAAAGAACAGACATGCAATCACACTAGGTGGATCCATGTGTTGTTTGTTTAGAAGAACACACATGCAATGACTCTAGCTGTGGTTTATGAATAGAACAGACATGCAATGACACTGGTGGATCCATGTGTGGTTTGTGAAAAGAACAGACATGAAATTGAAGGAAATATGCCCTGAGAGGCAATAATAAAGTTGTTATTATGTATTCTTTGTATATGATAGATGTTTATTTTGCATGCTATAATTGTATTGATAGGAAACATCAATACATGTGTGTTTAATAAACAAAAGGGTTCCTAGTTATGCCTCTCTTATAGACTAGCTTGTTGATTAACAAGATGATGAAGGTTTCCTGATCATAGACATTGGATGTTGTTAATAACAAGGTCACAGCATTTGTGAAATGATGTGATGAACATTCATCCGAAGTATAGCATTACGATCAAGTCATTATGTTTATATTGCTATAACATCATACAAAGTAGTCTTCATCCTTACACCATGAGATCATGTTAATTGCTAACACCGGAAGAGTATCTTGATAACATCAAACGTCATACCGTAACAGGGTGACCATAAAGGTGGGTTTAGTGCTATGAAGGTGTTATGTTGAGGCTCATGGATCAAGAGTGGAATTTGTCAATCTCGATGACGGATAGATATACTCTGGGACCTCTCGGTGATATCACATTAAGATAGCTTGCAAGTAAGTGATGTGATCACTAGAATGTTATATCACAGGAACGAGAAAAGAGTGCATGTCGGTAACGAGATCAAACTAGGTATTTGGATACTGATGATCGAATCTCGGACATGTATTATATCATGAGACAAAGGGATTAAATTGTTGACGTTAAAGGTTCTCACGATCACAGAAGTCATCGTTGAATATGTAGGAGTCAGTATGGATCTCTAGGTCCCGCTTCTGATTATTGATCTGAGAGGAGTCTCAATCATGTCTGCATTATTCGCGAACCATAGGGTGACACACTTAAGGGTTGCCGGACACCATTTAGGAGCACATATGTTCCAGACAAAAGGTTTGCAAAGCGTAGGAAATGTTTCGATAGAAACAGGAATTGTTTCGATAGAAACCGGAATTGTTTCGGGTGAAATTGCAGAAAGTGGTTCTGCATGTGATATTGAAATGTTGCAAGGGGTTTTATGTGAATGTTTTTTAATTAAAGTAATTAAAAAAATTCTGAATAAAATAAATAAAAGAGTTTTATTAATTGAGAGTTGCATTTAATTTGGTGGAAATTAAATACATGTGAGTGGGATTTTGGGTGGAGGCCATGTTTATGTGAGTGGAGGTTCACCACATGAATGAAGGAGGGGAGGATCCCCCCTCATGCGTCGGCTATGGGAGGGGAGGGGTCTCCCTCCCTCCTATATAAATCCCCCCTCTCCCCTCTCACAAATCACACCTCCTCGTGAAGGATCTCTCTTCACCTCTAGATATTCCCCCATGGTCTCGGATTAGCAAGATACATGTTCCCGGTGGCCTTGCATCTGGAAGGAGTTGCTGCTTCCGCTGATTCGTTGGAGCGAGGAGGTGGAGGTTGTCCGGTGGCTTGAACGTGTGTGCGAGGACGGATGCGCTGCTGATTTGCGGCGCTCGGAGTTCCACACGATCTTGAGATCGGCAAGCGTACGACTACATCAACCACGAGTTCCTACTCGTTAACAAAACTTGTTGTCTTCGAGGGTAAGTTCTCCATGGATGTATGTCCACCCGTTGCTCTGTATCTAGTAGATAGATCTTGGCGTATAGTTCTCATCGTAGGAAATTTTTTGTTTTCTATGCTGCGGACCCAACAGTGGTATCAGAGCCTGATCTACGCGTAGGTGCTTTGCACGGGTAGTACACATATGTTTATATGTGGGAGATGATGATCATGTTATTGCATCTTCTATGTACTTTGGCTATTGATGGCATAGTGGGATGAAGCGGCCCGGACCAACCTTACATGTCATCGTACATGAGACCGGTTCCACGCCTGACATGCAACTAGTTTTGCATAAGTGGCTAGCGGGTGTCTGTCTCTCCTACTATAGTCAATATCTGATTTACAATGAGTTGCTAATAACTTGGTTATCCTTGTTGTGGTTCATGTTCGTAGGTAGGACCGGTTCTATCTCCGAAAGCCCTAAGCCACGTAAAACTTGCAATTGATAAATTAGAGGCGTCTAGTTTAAATCGTTGCTGGGCTAGTGTCTTGATATGGTATTGTTGTAAGTAGATGTATGATAGATACTCTTACAACTCACTTAACGTGTAAGTTCCATAGACCTTGGCCTTACACACAAAGGAATGATAGAGATCATACCACAATGAAAATGATAGAGATCAAATGCATGGACCATATCACCTCACTTCACACATTACATGTTAGCATCTTATATTGCTGGTATGGCGCTTTTGGTAGCATTATAAGATGATCCCTCATTTAGATATCAAGATAAAATGTGTTCTTCCTTAAGTATGCACCGTTTTGTGGATCGTGTTTTGAGGCATCACATGATGATCGGGTGTTCTCGACTCTACGCTTTCATACAACGGTTGTAAGACAGTTTTACACACGTGAATACTAAGGTTCTTACTTGACGAGCCTAGCATGTACAGACATGGCCTCGGAACACGGAACAAAAGGTTAAGCATGAGTCATATAGTTGATATGATGCCCATATAGATGCTCTCCTTTGAAGCTACACCGACTCACGTGATGATCGGACTTGGTGTAGTGGATTTGGTTCATGTAATCACCAAAAGGACACGAGGGATGTCGTTTTTGAGTGGGAGTTCATTAGTAATTTGGATTAGTTGAACTCAATCTATCATAAACTTAGTCTAAATATATTTTACAAATTCTGTTGTACATGGCACCACCTGCTTTTAATTTCAATGTGTTCATGGAGAAAGAGAAGCTTGCTGCGAATGGTAGCAACTTCACCAACTAGGCTATGAATTTGAGGATTCTCCTCACTGCTGCACAAAAGCAATATGTGCTAGAGGCGCCGCTAGGCCCCCCACCAGCTCCTAATGCCCCTGACGAGGAAAAGAACGTCTATATAACTCGTCAGGAGGACCACAACTTAGTTCATTGCGGCATACTGTATGGGCTAGAGCCAGAACTTCGAAAACGTTTCGAAAATGGCAATGCCTTTGATACCATGGGATAATTGAAAATGATTTTCGATACCCATGCTGCCGTAGAGAGTTATAATGCTTCTGAAAAGTTCTTTAGCTGCATGATGGAAGAGAACAGCTCCGTTAGTGAGCACATACTCAAAATGTCTGGGTACGCCGATAAGCTTGTGTCCTTGGGAATAATGATTCCCATTGACTTAGGCATACATCGTGTTCTCCAATCTCTGCCACCTAGCTACAAGAGCTTCGTGATGAACTATAATATGCAGGGCATGAAGAAGTCTCTTCCCGAGCTTCTGTCAATGCTTAAGACTGCAGAAGTGGAGATTAGGAAAGAACATCAAGTGTTGATGATCAATAAGACCACCGGTTTCAAGAAGGACAAGAAAGGCAAGTAGAAGGGAAAGAAGGGCGGCAAATCTATTGCCGTGCCTGAAAAGAAACCCCGGGCTGGCCCTAAGTCTGACACCGAGTGCTACTATTGCAAGGGGACTGGCCATTGGAAGCGCAACTGCCCCAAGTATTTGGCGGACAAGAAGTCCAGCAAGGCAAACAAAGGTGTATGTGATATACATGTTATTGATGTGTACTTGACTAGTACTCGCAGTAGCACCTGGGTATTTGATACGGGATCGGTTGCTAATATATGTAATTCGGTTCAGGGGCTGCAAAACAAGCGACAACTAGCAAGGGATGAGGTCACGATGTGGGTCGGCAATGGATCAAGAGTTGATGTGATCGCCGTCGGAACGCTGCCTCTCCATATGCCGTCGAGATTAGTTATAAACCTGAATAATTGTTATTTGGTGCCTGCACTGAGCATGAACATTGTATCCGGATGATGTTTGATGCAAAGTGGTTATTCGTTTAAGTCTGAAAACAATGGTTGTTCGATTTATATGAATAATATCTTTTATGGTCATGCACCTGTGTTGAATGGTTTATTTCTATTGGATCTCGATAGTAGTATTACGCATATTCATAATGTTGATGCTAAAAGGATTAAACTTGATAATGATATATCGGCATATATGTGGCACTGCCATCTAGGTCATATTGGCGTTAAACGCATGAAGAAACTCCATTCTGATGGACTTTTGGAATCACTTGATTTTTAATCATTTGATACATGTGAACCATGCCTTATGGGCAAGATGACTAGAACGCCGTTTTCCGGTTCAATGGAACGGGCGACAGATTTATTGGAAATCATACATACTGATGTGTGTGGACCAATGAGTGTGTCGGCGCGAGGTGGATATCGTTATTTTGTTACTTTCACGGATGATTTGAGTAGATACGGGTATATCTATTTGATGAAACATAAGTCTGAAACCTTTGAAAGGTTCAAAGAATTTCAGAATGAAGTGGAAAATCATAGTAACAGAAAGATCAAATTTCTGCGGTCCGACCGTGGAGGAGAGTATCTTAGTTACGAGTTTAGCACACATATGAAATATTGTGGATTAGTTTCACAACTCACGCCTGCCGGAACACCACAACGTAATGGTGTGTCAGAACATCGTAATCGTACTTTATTGGATATGGTTCAATCTATGATATCTCTGACTGACTTGCCACTGTCATTTTGGGGTTATGCACTGGAAACCGCTGCATTCACTTTAAATAGGGCACCATCTAAATCCGTTGAAAAGACACCGTATGAATTATGGTTTGGAAACAAACCTAAGCTGTCATTTCTTAAAGTTTGGGGATGCGATGTTTATGTGAAGAAACTTCAACCGGATAAACTCGAACCCAAAGCGGAAAAATGCGTCTTCATAGGATACCCTAAGGAAACGATTGGGTATACCTTCTATCATAGATCGGAGGGCAAGGTCTTTGTTGCCAAGAATGGATCCTTTCTTGAGAAGGAGTTTCTCGCGAAAGGTATGAGTAGTCGGAAGGTAGAACTCGAAGAGGTTATTGAACCTTCTCTTCATGAAATGGCGAGTAGCGCAGCACCGGAAGTTGTTTCGGAGTTGACTTCACCTAATGAAGAGAGAGCTAATGATATTGATCATGAAACTCCGAAAGAGGACACTACCGAACCTCGTAGGTCAAGCAGGACACGTGCAGCTCCTGAACTGTACGACAATCCTATTATGAATTTCATGATTGATGAAATAGATGACCCTGCGACGTATGAAGAAGCGATGATGAGCCCTGATTCCAACAAATGGCTAGAAGCCATGAAATCCGAGATGGAATCCATGTACGAAAACCAGGTTTGGACCTTGGTGGACTTACCTCACAATCGAAAGGCCGTTGAGAATAAATGGATTTTCAAAAGAAAAACTGATGCTGATGGTAATGTAACCATCTATAAGGCTCGACTTGTCGCAAAGGGGTTTTGACAAATTCAAGGAGTTGACTACGATGAGACATTCTCTCCTGTAGCGATGCTTAAGTCGGTTAGGATTATGTTAGCAATTGCTGCATATTTTGATTATGAAATATGGCAGATGGATGTCAAAACTGCGTTCCTCAATGGTAATATTGAAGAAGAGTTGTATATGATACATCCTAAGGGTTTTGTCGATCCTAAGGATGCTGATGAGGTGTGCAAACTTCAGCGATCCATCTATGGACTGAAGCAAGCATCCCGGAGTTGGAATCTCCGCTTTGATGAGGTGATCAAAGAGTTTGGATTTGTCCAAACTTATGGAGAGGCTTGTATTTACAAGAAAGTGAGTGGGAGCAATGTGGCATTTCTGATATTATATGTGGATGACATATTATTGATTGGAAATGATATAGATCTTTTAAACAGTGTTAAAAGTTATCTAAACAGCAAATTTTCGATGAAGGACCTTGGTGAAGCTTCATATATATTAGGCATTAAAATCTATAGAGATAGATCAAGACGCCTAATTGGGCTATCGCAGAGTACATACCTTGATAAAATATTAAAGAAGTTTAATATGGACGAAAGTAAGAAGGGGTACTTACCTATGTTGCAAGGCAAGACATTGAGTAAGACTCAAAGTCCGGCTATGGCGGAAGAAAGAGAGATAATGGATGAGATCCCCTATGCCTCAGCCATAGGCTCTATAATGTATGCCATTCTATGTACAAGACCAGATGTGGCACATGCTATTAGTTTGACTAGTAGGTACCAATCTGATCCAGGTTCGGAACACTGGATAGCGGTCAAGAATATCCTTAAGTACTTGAGAAGAACTAAGGATATGTTTCTTGTATACAGAGGTGAAGAAGAGCTAGTCGCTAAGTGTTATGTCGATGCTAGCTTTGACACTGATCCGGATGACTCTAAGTCTCAATCCGGATACGTATTTCTCTTGAACGGAGCAGCAGTTAGTTGGAGGAGCTCCAAACAACCTGTGGTGGCTGGATCAACGATGGAGGCGGAATATGTTGCTGCTTCAGAAGCAGCACAGGAAGCGGTTTGGATGAAGGAGTTCATAATAGAACTAGGTGTGGTTCCTAGTAGGTTGGACCCAATGGTGATCTATTGTGACAATAATGGAGCCATAGCCAACGCCAAGGAACCAAGGTCTCACAAGAATTCCAAGCATATTAAGCGCCGGTTTCACTCCATCCGCGAGCATGTCAAGTATGGAGATATAAAGATTTGTAAAGTGCACACGGACCTGAATGTAGAAGATCCGTTGACTAAAGTACTCCCTATGGCAAAACATGATCAACACCAGAACTCCATGGGTGTTAGATTTATCACTATATAAACTAGATTATTGTCTCTAGTGCAAGTGGGAGACTAAAGGAATTATGCCCTGACAGGCAATAATAAAGTTGTTATTATGTATTCCTTGTATATGATAGATGTTTATTTTGCATGCTATAATTGTATTGATAGGAAACATCAATACATGTGTGTTTAATAAACAAAAGGGTTCCTAGTTATGCCTCTCTTATAGACTAGCTTGTTGATTAACAAGATGATCAAGGTTTCCTGATCATAGACATTGGATGTTGTTAATAACAAGGTCACAGCATTTGTGAAATGATGTGATGAACATTCATCCGAAGTATAGCATTACGATCAAGTCATTATGTTTATATTGCTATAACATCATACAAAGTAGTCTTAGTCCTTAGACCATGAAATCATGTTAATTGCTAACACCGGAAGAGTATCTTGATAACATCAAACGTCACACCGTAACAGGGTGACCATAAAGGTGGGTTCAGTGCTATGAAGGTGTTATGTTGAGGCTCATCGATCAAGAGTGGAATTTGTCAATCCCGATGACGGGTAGATATACTCTAGGCCCTCTTGGTCATATCACATTAAGATAGCTTGCAAGCAAGTGATGTGATCACTAGAATGTTATATCACGGGAACGAGAAAAGAGTGCATGTCGGTAACGAGATCAAACTAGGTATTTGGATACCGATGATCGAATCTCGGACATGTATTATATCATGAGACAAAGGGATTAAATTGCTGATGTTAAAGGTTCTCACGATCACAGAAGTCATCGTTGAATATGTAGGAGTCAGTATGGATCTCTAGGTCCCGCTTCTGATTATTGATCTGAGAGGAGTCTCAATCATGTCTGCATTATTCGCGAACCGTAGGGTGTCACACTTAAGGGTTGCCGGACACCATTTAGGAGCACATATGTTCCAGACAAAAGGTTTGCAAAGCGTAGGAAATGTTTCGATAGAAACAGGAATTGTTTCGATAGAAACCGGAATTGTTTCGGGTGAAATTGCAGAAAGTGGTTCAGCATGTGATATTGAAATGTTGCAAGGGGTTTTATATGAATGTTTGTTAATTAAAGTAATTAACAAAATTCTGAATAAAATAAATAAAAGAGTTTTATTAATTGAGAGTTGCATTTAATTTGGTGGAAATTAAATACATGTGAGTGGGATTTTGGGTGGAGGCCATGTTTATGTGAGTGGAGGTTCACCACATGAATGAAGGAGGGGAGGAGTCCCCCCCCCATGCGCCGGCTATGGGAGGGAGGGGTCTCCCTCCCTCCTGAATAAAGCCCCTGTAGCATCCCAATTGTCTAACAATTGTAATGCTACTTGGTCTAGTAATATAATGGCTACTTCAAACATATAATTGTTGCATCATCATTATATCATGCTCATGTCATCATGCCACCTTGCATTTGAGCATCATATAAAACCCTTTTCCATTTGGTTCTTATCTCATCTGCATTATTAATTGTATTTGCCTCTTGATATTGTATTTGGGTCTTGATATATTGTTTAAATGCCCAAGTTGAGTTGGGGGCATATCTTTTATTAACTCCACCATCTTTTCTTCACCACCTTATAAATTCCACCATCCAACTACATATGAGCTTTGCATTTTATTTGAGTTTACCTCTAGCTCATGTGGGTTGGGATGGATTCAATTCTTTTCCATCTGCTCTCATCTTGGCATCATGATGTTTTCACATTAGTGATATATGAGAGCCACATGGCCATCTTTGCATGCCTTGTGAGTGGAACCCTTTTCCTAGCTTCCATATGGATTATCATGGAATTATGCTCATGTTGGAATATTTTTGGGACTAATAATCATCTAGTGGAACCTACACACTAGCATGTCCCATTTTATTTCAAACATGGCCATCTCCATCTATTCCACTTGGGACCTTCCTTTTAATTCTTTTTGCTTGGCTTTTATTCCAATTTTGGGAATGCCTAAGTTTAATGCCATGTGATAATCTTGTTTTCACAAAATAATCGAGGCATTAATTGTTTTGCATGGGCCATGCAAGAACCATCTTTTACTAGCTTTGGTTTTTATTTGCATTTGGAATGGATCATCTCTCTCTCTCTCTCTCCCTCCTTTTAGCTTGATCTTATTTGATCATGCTTAAACCATCTCACCCCTCCTTACCTTGTCTAGATCTAGATGGAGCTTGGCATGTGCTTGCTTGGCTTTGTCATAAGAGGACACCCCACCTAATCTAAAACCAAACCCTAGTCCCTCTCTACCCTAATCACCATACCCCTCTCTCCAAAAACCCTAAACCATGACCTAACCTAGCTACCACCACCTCTCTCTCTCGGCCTCTCTCTTCTCTCTACCTAGCTGGCCCCACCTGTCACCCTGGAACCACCTAGCTACCCCCACACAAACCCTAACCCGAGCCTAGCTCTAACCCTACCCGAGCCTCTCCTCTCTCTCCCTCTAGCTCTCTCTGCCTGCAGGCCCCACCAGCCCGACCCTGATCTACCCCCTCCTCCTTGCCCCACCTGGAAGCCTCACCTGCCCCTGCCGACCGAGCACGTGAAGGAGGGAGAAGAGAAAGGTGGCACCGAGCCACCTTTTCCATCTACCCGCTCCCCCACGGCACCCCTATCCCTCTCTGCTATCTACCACCATCCCCTGGCTCTCCTCTGTCCCCCAGATCTACCCCGGGACCTGCCCTCTCCTTCCCTTCCTCTCCACCACCATCTACCCCCCCATCGCCGCCCACCGTCGGCCTCCACCACGCCCAGTCGATTCAGCCGTGCAGCACGTCCGAGAAGAGGCCTAGGAGAACGAGGAGACGCCTAGGAGGCCGCCTGTACACGACGTCGAGGAGGAGGAGGAGCCCAGGAGCGCCGGTACCAGCGCTGCACCGACGCCAAACCCTATCTTCCCCGGCCTCTGCATCACCGTCGTCCTGCTGCTCGCCGACCCGATCCAACACCGCCGACCACCTCGCGGTGAGCCTCTCCACCCTCCTGACATGGTCCTCCTCTCTGAATCGCCCTAGCCTCTCCGGACGTTTCTTCAGACGGTCTCTGCGCGCCGCTGTGCTCGGGCGTCTGCTCGTTTCCACGTCGCGCAAACACCCTACCTAGGCCCGTCCACCCTCCCTGACAACAACACCGGCCCGCCGCAGTGGCTCCGCCCCCGCGCGCGAGCCCTAGGTCCCGCGTTCGATCCCCCACCCCGCTCTGCACGCGCGCGAGCACCGATCTGTCCGCAGGTAGAGAAAGAAGATCTACAGTACGGCCGCACTTTTGCTGATAACCCCCCTGCTTTTTGCGTGCGTAACCCGCGGTCCAGCCTAACCCATCTGTCTGTCTCAGTGAAGTTTTGCAGAAAAGCCCCCTGGTTTCTCCGGCCTTAACCCGCGCTCCAGCTCGGCCCCGCCTGGCAGCCCCGCGCGCCCGTTCGCTGACACGTGGGTCCGCGAGCACCCTGGCCCCACCTGTCGGCCTCTAGGTCTAGCTCAACCCGCGGTGGCAGACGCTTTTCTGCGCCGTGTGCTGCTGAGTCAGCTGCTGGCCCCACTGGTCATTGACTGTGGCTAGCTTGAGCAGAGTAATAAAAGTACTTTCTGTTTTCTGGTTTATATCAAACTTATTTCAAATTAATTCAAAATCAAAGTTCAAATCTGTTTTAATATATCTTTTAAAATACAAATCCAATTAATACAAATAATATATGTTTTCAAATCAGAAAAATATGAGGAATTCAAATATGCCATTCAAAATCTATTTTGAACACTTTAAAATTCCAAGTTGATTTAAATTACAATAAAATGCCCTTTTGACTTAATTAATTAATAACTTTTGTTTTATAAGTCCAAATTTAACAAATGATATGTCTAAAATGATTAGCTAGACGAGACCTTTCTGTTTATGCATTCCATGTTCTGTTTTGCAGCATGCATCATATGAATATAATGTGTACAGCAACTAATATGAGGTTAAAATGGGGCCAAAACTAAATAAAATGCTTTATTAATGTATTCCACACCACACCCAGGCCATGCTACTTCATTGCCATGCAAATTGTGCATCATTCATCATGGCATGATTGTTTGCTTGTCGCATTTAATTCATATGCTTGTGCACTTTATTTATGTTGGCCCTTGTTTGTTTGGTTCTTCTCCGAATAGACGCTGAGCAGGGGATATATCAAGAGAACCAGGAGCACTACCCAGATCCATCCCTTGCTTCAACTGAGCTGCCAGGCTATTGCCTCTTTCTTATTCTTGCATCATTGAGTCGCGATTGCATTAATCTGAATCCCAAGTATTGCATAGCCTTTACTTTTAAACCCCACCGAAGCTTGTCCCTCCATCCCATGAGCCATTACTACAGGAGTTGTTTGAGCCATGCGAGTCGTAGAACAGCATGTGTAGGGTATGTGAGTGTCTGATGAATAACGAGGTACTTAAACAACTTAACCTGAGTAGTAATGGGATAACTAATGAAAGTGGCATCGGTGAGCCATATTCGCTATTTGGTTTTTCAGGCTCACTTGTGTCCCGTAGGACCCCGAGTACTTGATTCCCGTTCCTTGAATATTCGCGCTATCCACATCCGGGAGGCTTATGAACCCCCCTGAGCCAGAGCTTGATTCATTCTTATTTCTTGGGGCCACAAACTAGTTTGAGGTTTTATTTACTATCCTGTACTTATGCCATGCTTTACTGCTTTAATTTAAATTGTGCGAGGTAATGCACACTGTACTGTTTAGGTCCGTGACCCGTTTTCGCTGTATCGACAAGCCCAGTCACACTTTCGGGTTCCCAGTCTTTTACAGCCGGCTCCACAAACCTTGAGGCCGTCTCGGAGTCAGCTAACTTCGTTGCGGGTAGCTCAATGGGGTGGCCCCCTGAAATATTTCTGAATCCTGTGATCGCTTTGTCGTGACTGCCTCGTTGGGTTTTGATTTGGTTTTTCCGAGGCATATCGAGTGTGTGTTGCTATTTGTGCACCCCTGCAGGGTAAAACTTTCTGAAAGCCGTGTCCGCGGTTATGGACGACTTGGAGCACAGTTTCTCGATCATAGACAAGAATAACTAAAGTACCGCTTTTAATTTGACTAGACTAGGTACCTGACTAGTAATTAGTGCAATACTCACGGAATGGATAATAAAACTGCCAACGGATGGGGGGGTTGTTTGTCCGCTTCCTCGTTGGTAAGCGAGGAGGAGGATGGATCTGTTAAGATTACCATTATAACTGTTGTTATTAATTCACGGACATCCGTCTATCTCTGGTTAGGCGGATGGTTAGCGAGTATCTATAGAATTGCTAGGGTTTATCTTTTGCTGCTATAGCGTCACCCCAGGTTGTGTCCCCTTTAGAGGCATAAAGACTTGCTGAGTACCCCTAGGGTCTCACACGATAAATTATTGGTTCAGATGAACAGGTACACTCGCAAGATGGATACTGGGTGGAAGAGACGGACGATGTGGGCAACGATCATTCGGTGTAGAGATTCCGGGAACGGGGATCCGTGAGATCTGTGGGCGGGATCTGCTTATTTATGGGGCATCTTATGCCGACTTGCTTCTTATCCGTACTCGGATTTTGTCTTCCGCTTCCGCTTGATACTCTGATGTTTGATGTATGAGGAGATATCCTAAACTATTATATCTATCTAGGATATTTGGATCTTGCCGTATGGCGTTGCTATATTTCCTTTCTTTTTAGATGGAATGGCTCTGATGTACTGTTGTATGGTGGCTTGCATACATACTCATTTGTGTATGTAGTTGATCCCTTCGCCTGCCGATTACGCCGCCCGTTCTTGTCCCGATGTTTGGAAATGGTTGGGATGGCCGAAAGGTCTACCTGTGAGTGGCATTTGGGCTCCACCGTACTATTTCAACCATTTCCGTTCATCCAGGCTTGTAACTAGGAGCGTAATTCACCGAGGTAGTTACAATTGGTATCAGAGCCATCCCGCCCTTCAGGGTCTCAGCCAAATGGTCGTTGTCTGTCTAGCAAATATTTTGGTAGTTATGTATACTAGGGAAAAACAAAACGCGAGAGTAGGACTGCTTCCACTTTTCTTCTTACCCACCCACCCACCCTTTTCTGGTAAGGAAGTGTAACGTTTTCAATCCTCTTCTTAAAATTCAAACTAGGATTCACGTGTTCTGGGTTTCCGTAGTACCATAGGTTGTGTATCTGTGTGTGTGTGTGTAATTCCTTGGCTATCTGTTGCATCTAAGTTGTTATCACCATCTGCCTTTGGTATCAACTGTTGGTACATTCCATACTGACAGGCTTTTGCAAACCGACGCGATCTATCTGATTCGTTGTATACCGACGCGATCTGTCTTACTCTTTGTTATCCGACGTTATCTTGTTTGTGGTGTTCGTTTCCGTAGTTGCTAATCTTTAGGTTCGTCGTGAGAAGAAGGTGTTGAGATATGTGTTCTACTTATTCATGTGCGGAGTAATGATTTGAGTGCGGGATGGAGTCGCGACCATACCACTACTCTTACCATTTTGTCTTGTATATTGGGTTGGTAGAGTCACTAATCTTGATTCGTTAAGTGATTTTGCGCATCTATTGGTATTTTAATGCCGAAATTTGTGGAAAAATTTTCTTTGATATATTCGTGTACCA
Organism: Avena sativa; assembly: GCA_916181665.1. Taxonomy (NCBI): domain Eukaryota; kingdom Viridiplantae; phylum Streptophyta; class Magnoliopsida; order Poales; family Poaceae; genus Avena; species Avena sativa. Next base: position 314,079,220 of record OV702286.1, read on the forward strand.
CACTCCTTTTCAGTCGTGTGCGATATGCTTAATATCTTCTAGGTGCTTTGAACTTCGTTGATATTCTAATATCATCTTAGTAAAATCCTTTAATCTTGGTTAATTCCATTTTGGTACTATTTTGGATTATTATTATTCTCCATTATAGTACTGACTTGTGTGTTATATCAATCACAGGATGGCACCACCACGCCGTTCTGAGGAGGACATACAACCTGAACTGGGGGCAGCGTTGTCAAGCATCGCCAATGCCTTGGCAGCAATGCAGCAGAACTAGCAGCGTTTTGAGGAAAGTGTCAGGAGGAATGAGTTTGTTCCGCTACCTCCACCTCCCAAGCGAGGAGACATCAAAAGCTTCCTGAAGTTCAACCCTCGTCAGTTTGATGTTTCTGATCAACCACTTGATGCTGATGATTGGTTGCATGAGATGTCAAGGTTGCTGATGACTGCTGATGTTCCTGAGCAAGAATGGGTAAAGTGTGCTACTCACCTTCTGAAGGGAGATGCAGCTCTCTGGTGGGAGAATTACCAAAAGGCAAACTGCACTGGTTTTCAGCCTACTTGGGAACAGTTCACTGGAGCTTTCAAAGAGCAGTATCTGTCAGAAATTGTCATGGAGAGGATGAAGGAAGTGTTTCTCAACCTCAAGCAGGGCAATGACAATGTCAACACCTACATCAGAAACTTCATGAACCTTTCTCGTTATGGTGGCGATGAGATCTCTGATGACAAGAAGAAGCAAAAGAGGTTCCGGCAAGGGCTCAATGCATCGATTAAATATGCAATCACACATGCAAGGCCGGCGTCTTTTCTGGAACTTCAGCATACAGCTCTGCAGGAAGAGGCAAGTAGGCAAGTGTTTGAGGAGTCAAAGAAACACAGCCGTGATGCAGCAAGCTCTTCAGCGATGTCAGCTCCTTCTAAGCGTCATGTCTGGGTTCCTAACACCCCACCGTCGCTCCCGGCTCCACCAAGACCTTCAAGCTACGCGGCAAGGCCACCAAACTTCCTCACTGCTGCTCCCAGGGGATACAACCACCACTACCCTGGAGTGCCTGGCGGAGTCCCTGGCTACGTTGCTCCACGCCCACCTGGTGCTTGTTACACGTGTGGAAACTCTGGGCATCAAAGCTGGAACTGTCCGATGAAGAACAAGGATCTTCCTCCACCACCTCCAAGATTTGTGGCAAGCTCTCCTATGGTTCGTGCACCACCACCTCGGGCTCTCAACATCAACACCAAGCCCGGGTCTACTGTTGCTCGTGCCAACTGCATCAACGCCGCTCAAGCTGAGCATGCACCTGGAGTTGTGATGGGTATGCTTCCCGTTAACTCAGTTCCTGCAAGAGTTTTGTTTGATTCTGGTGCTTCGCATTCTTTTGTTTCGCATAAGTTTGCGCAAGAGCAGGATCTGGATAAGGTTCCTTTATCACATCGTCTGGTGGTACAATCTCCTGGTTCAAACATCAGGGCTGCTCATATCAGCCATGGCAATCAAATTGAGATTGGTGGCTCTTCGTTCTCGGCGTCCTTAATCCTTCTGGGCAATTCTGACATTGATGTCATCTTGGGCATGGATTGGTTGACAGCAAATGCAGCTGTGATTGATTGTGCTGAACGCTCGGTTTCTCTGAAGATTCCTGAAGGCCATATAGTCTATTCTCCAAGTCAGACTCCTGCTATCCAGCTTTTCTCTTTGGCGGCTCTGAATGTTGATGCTATGGAAGCTATTCAGAGTGTTCCGGTGGTCTGTGAGTTCCCAGATGTCTTTCCTGAAGAGTTGCCAGGTATGCCTCCGGAACGTCAGGTTGAGTTTGTAATTGAGCTTGAACCTGGTACCGCTCCTATCTCCAAGCGGCCTTATAAAATGGGTCCTGCTGAGTTGGCTGAACTCAAACGACAGCTTGATGAACAAGAGAAGTTGGGTTTCATTCAGCATAGTACTTCTTCTTGGGGTAGCCCAACTCTCTTTGTGAAGAAGCGAGATCAGACTGATAGACTTTGTGTTGACTATCGGGCTCTCAATGCTAAAACCATCAAGAATAAATATCCCCTTCCGCGGATTAATGATCTCTTCGATCAGCTAGCTGGAGCTGTGGTATTCTCTAAGCTTGACTTGAGAAGTGGCTATCACCAAATCAAGATTCGCAAGGAAGATGTTCCTAAGACAACTTTCACCACCCGCTATGGCCTGTATGAGTACACGGTCATGTCTTTCGGTCTCACCAACGCACCTGCCACCTTCTCGAGGCTCATGAACTCGGTTTTCATGGAGTATCTTGACAAGTTCGTTGTGGTCTATCTGGATGACATCCTAGTCTATTCTAAGTCACAAGAAGAGCATGAAGAACACCTTCGGTGTGTCCTAAACAATCTACGAGAGAACCGCTTGTATGCAAAGTTCTCCAAGTGTGAGTTTTGGCTGCCTCAAGTAACCTATCTTGGTCACGTCATCTCTGCCAAGGGCATTGCAGTCAATCCGGAAACTGTGAAGACGATTGTTGAATGGCTTCCTCCTGTTAATGTCAAAGAAGTGCGGAGCTTCCTTGGTTTGGCTAGTTATTGCCGTCGCTTCGTTCAGAACTTTTCGAAGATAACGAAGCCTCTTACCGATCTCCTCAAGAAAGGCAAGAAATACCTTTGGACTCCTGCATGTCAAGCAAGCTTTGAGACACTCAAAGAGAAGCTCACTTCCACACCAGTCTTGGTTCCTCCGGATACATCCAAGCCGTTTCAGATATTCTGTGACGCCTCTTTGCAAGGATTGGGTGCGGTCCTTATGCAAGAAAAGCAAGTTGTTGCTTATGCCTCTCGCCAGTTGAAGATGCATGAGATCAACTATCCTACTCATGACCTCGAGCTCGCAGCAGTTGTCTTTGCTTTGAAAGTATGGAGGCACTACTTGCTTGGCAACCGTTGTGAGATCTTTTCTGATCACAAGAGTCTGAAGTATATCTTTACTCAGCCTGATCTCAACCTTCGGCAGAGGAGGTGGATTGAAGCAATCAATGATTTTGATTTGACCATCAACTACACTCCGGGCAAAGCTAATGTCATGGCAGATGCTCTCAGCCGCAAAGCTTATGTCAACAACCTCATGATGGAAGAACAACAGCCTCTCTTGTGCGAGGAATTCCGTCAGCTCAACCTGGAAATTGTGGAACAAGGGTATCTCCTGAACCTTCTAGCAACTCCTCTCTTGGAAGAAAAGGTTCGCTCTTCTCAGCTTGGTGATCCGTACACAAAAAAGATCATCTCCAGGATTCAGCTTCCGAAGTATGAGTCCTTCCACGTCGATGATCAAGGCACGCTTTTCTTTGAACACCGGATGTTTGTTCCGAACTACCCGGGTTTGAGAGAGCAAGTTCTCAAGGAGGCGCATGATTCTGTTCTTTCTATCCACCCTGGCAGCACAAAGATGTACATGGACTTGAAAACACAATATTGGTGGCCTGGTTTGAAACGGTATTGTGCTAAGTATGTCTCGGAGTGTGATGTCTGCCGCAGAGTGAAAGCTGTCCATCAGAAACCTTCCGGTCTTCTACAGCCATTGAAACCCCCGGAATGGAAATGGGAGAAAGTAGAGATGGACTTCATCACTGGTTTTCCTAGGTCGCAGAAGGGCAACAATGCAATCTTTGTTGTCATTGACATGCTTTCTAAAGTGGCTCACTTCTTCCCCGTCAAGGAAACCATTTCTGCAATTCAGTTGGCTGAGCTCTATATCAACAGAATTGTCTCTCTGTATGGGGTTCCGCTGGAGATCAGTTCAGACCGTGGAAGCATCTTCACTTCCAAGTTCTGGGAAAGTTTCCAAAATGCTTTGGGAACAAAGTTGAACTTCAGCACAGCTTACCACCCTCAGTCGCAAGGGCAAGTTGAAAGGATCAATCAGATTCTGGAGGATATGCTTCGTGCGTGCGTCATCTCTTTTGGCATGAAGTGGGAAGAATGTCTTCCTTATGCTGAATTCTCTTACAACAACAGCTTCCAGAAAAGTCTAAAGATGGCACCATTTGAGGCTCTCTATGGTCGCAAATGCAAAACTCTGATTGGTTGGTCGGGTGCAGGAGAAAGAATTTTGTTTGGCCCTGACATTGTGACTCAAGCGGAGGAGAAGGTTCATATCATTCTTGAAAATCTGAGGATTGCTCAAAGTCGCCAGAAGAGCAATTATGACAGGAAGCACACGGACATGGAGTATGTCCCTGGTGATCTCGTTTACCTTCGTGTCACTCCCATGAGAGGCACGCACCGCTTTGGTATCAAAGGAAAGCTGGCTCCTAGATACATCGGCCCTTTCAAAGTTCGTGGAAGAAGAGGAGAAGTTGCTTATGCTCTTGAGCTCCCGGAAAAACTCAAGGTCCATGATGTTTTCCACATCTCTCAGCTCAAGAAGTGCTTCAAGGATCCCGGCAGGACCGTGGATCATGAGCTTATCAATCTCCAAGAAGACCTGTCTTATCAAGAACACCCCACAAAAATCCTTGAAGTCGCAGAAAGGAGGACTTGCAACAAGTCCATCAAGTTCTGCAAGGTGCAGTGGTCGCACCATTCCGTTGATGAAGCCACTTGGGAACGTGAAGATGAGCTCCGTGCCAAGTATCCTACCCTCTTTGTGTCTTCTTCTTCCTAGAATCTCGGGGCAAGATTCCTGTTTAGTGGGGAAGAGTTGTAGCATCCCAATTGTCTAACAATTGTAATGCTACTTGGTCTAGTAATATAATGGCTACTTCAAACATATAATTGTTGCATCATCATTATATCATGCTCATGTCATCATGCCACCTTGCATTTGAGCATCATATAAAACCCTTTTCCATTTGGTTCTTATCTCATCTGCATTATTAATTGTATTTGCCTCTTGATATTGTATTTGGGTCTTGATATATTGTTTAAATGCCCAAGTTGAGTTGGGGGCATATCTTTTATTAACTCCACCATCTTTTCTTCACCACCTTATAAATTCCACCATCCAACTACATATGAGCTTTGCATTTTATTTGAGTTTACCTCTAGCTCATGTGGGTTGGGATGGATTCAATTCTTTTCCATCTGCTCTCATCTTGGCATCATGATGTTTTCACATTAGTGATATATGAGAGCCACATGGCCATCTTTGCATGCCTTGTGAGTGGAACCCTTTTCCTAGCTTCCATATGGATTATCATGGAATTATGCTCATGTTGGAATATTTTTGGGACTAATAATCATCTAGTGGAACCTACACACTAGCATGTCCCATTTTATTTCAAACATGGCCATCTCCATCTATTCCACTTGGGACCTTCCTTTTAATTCTTTTTGCTTGGCTTTTATTCCAATTTTGGGAATGCCTAAGTTTAATGCCATGTGATAATCTTGTTTTCACAAAATAATCGAGGCATTAATTGTTTTGCATGGGCCATGCAAGAACCATCTTTTACTAGCTTTGGTTTTTATTTGCATTTGGAATGGATCATCTCTCTCTCTCTCTCTCCCTCCTTTTAGCTTGATCTTATTTGATCATGCTTAAACCATCTCACCCCTCCTTACCTTGTCTAGATCTAGATGGAGCTTGGCATGTGCTTGCTTGGCTTTGTCATAAGAGGACACCCCACCTAATCTAAAACCAAACCCTAGTCCCTCTCTACCCTAATCACCATACCCCTCTCTCCAAAACCCCTAAACCATGACCTAACCTAGCTACCACCACCTCTCTCTCTCGGCCTCTCTCTTCTCTCTACCTAGCTGGCCCCACCTGTCACCCTGGAACCACCTAGCTACCCCCACACAAACCCTAACCCGAGCCTAGCTCTAACCCTACCCGAGCCTCTCCTCTCTCTCCCTCTAGCTCTCTCTGCCTGCAGGCCCCACCAGCCCGACCCTGATCTACCCCCTCCTCCTTGCCCCACCTGGAAGCCTCACCTGCCCCTGCCCTGCCCCTGCCGACCGAGCACGTGAAGGAGGGAGAAGAGAAAGGTGGCACCGAGCCACCTTTTCCATCTACCCGCTCCCCCATGGCACCCCTCTCCCTCTCTGCTATCTACCACCATCCCCTGGCTCTCCTCTGTCCCCTAGATCTACCCCGGGACCTGCCCTCTCCTTCCCTTGCTCTCCACCACCGTCTACCCCCCATCGCCGCCCACCGTCGGCCTCCACCACGCCCAGTCGATTCAGCCGTGCAGCACGTCCGAGAAGAGGCCTGGGAGAACGAGGAGACGCCTAGGAGGCCGCCTGTACACGACGTCGAGGAGGAGGAGCCCAGGAGCGCCGGTACCAGCGCTGCACCGACGCCAAACCCTATCTTCCCTGGCCTCTGCATCACCGTCGTCCTGCTGCTCGCCGACCCGATCCAACACCGCCGACCACCTCGCGGTGAGCCTCTCCACCCCCTGACATGGTTCTCCTCTCTGAATCGCCCTAGCCTCGCCGGACGTTTCTTCAGACGGTCTCTGCGCACCGCTGTGCTCGGGCGTCTGCTCGTTTCCACGTCGCGCAAACACCCTACCTAGGCCCGTCCACCCTCCCTGACAACAACACCGGCCCGCCGCAGTGGCTCCGCCCCCGCGCGCGAGCCCTAGGTCCCGCGTTCGATCCCCCACCCTGCTCTGCACGCGCGCGAGCACCGATCTGTCCGCAGGTAGAGAAAGAAGATCTACAGTACGGCCGCACTTTTGCTGATAACCCCCCTGCTTTTTGCGTGCGTAACCCGCGGTCCAGCCTGGCCCATCTGTCTGTCTCAGTGAAGTTTTGCAGAAAAGCCCCCTGGTTTCTCCGGCCTTAACCCGCGCTCCAGCTCGGCCCCGCCTGGCAGCCCCGCGCGCCCGTTCGCTGACACGTGGGTCCGCGAGCACCCTGGCCCCACATGTCGGCCTCTAGGTCTAGCTCAACCCGCGGTGGCAGACGCTTTTCTGCGCCGTGTGCTGCTGAGTCAGCTGCTGGCCCCACTGGTCATTGACTGTGGCTAGCTTGAGCAGAGTAATAAAAGTACTTTCTGTTTTCTGGTTTAATTCAAACTTATTTCAAATTAATTCAAAATCAAAATTCAAATCTGTTTTAATATATCTTTTAAAATACAAATCCAATTAATACAAATAATATATGTTTTCAAATCAGAAAAATATGAGGAATTCAAATATGCCATTCAAAATCTATTTTGAACACTTTAAAATTCCAAGTTGATTTAAATTACAATAAAATGCCCTTTTGACTTAATTAATTAATAACTTTTGTTTTATAAGTCCAAATTTAACAAATGATATGTCTAAAATGATTAGCTCGACGAGACCTTTCTGTTTATGCATTCCATGTTCTGTTTTGCAGCATGCATCATATGAATATAATGTGTACAGCAACTAATATGAGGTTAAAATGGGGCCAAAACTCAATAAAATGCTTTATTAATGTATTCCACACCTCACCCAGGCCATGCTACTTCATTGCCATGCAAATTTTGCATCATTCATCATGGCATGATTGTTTGCTTGTCGCATTTAATTCATATGCTTGTGCACTTTATTTATGTTGGCCCTTGTTTGTTTGGTTCTTCTCCGAATAGACGCTGAGCAGGGGATATATCAAGAGAACCAGGAGCACTACCCAGATCCATCCCTTGCTTCAACTGAGCTGCCAGGCAAGCACTACCACATGCTTGCATACATATAGTACCTATTGCCTCTTTCTTATTCTTGCATCATTGAGTCGCGATTGCATTAATCTGAATCCCAAGTATTGCATAGCCTTTACTTTTAAACCCCACCGAAGCTTGTCCCTCCATCCCATGAGCCATTACTACAGGAGTTGTTTGAGCCATGCGAGTCGTAGAACAACATGTGTAGGGTATGTGAGTGTCTGATGAATAACGAGGTACTTAAACAACTTAACCTGAGTAGTAATGGGATAACTAATGAAAGTGGCATCGGTGAGCCATATTCGCTATTTGGTTTTTCAGGCTCACTTGTGTCCCGTAGGACCCCGAGTACTTGATTCCTGTTCCTTGAATATTCGCGCTATCCACATCCGGGAGGCTTATGAACCCCCCTGAGCCAGAGCTTGATTCATTCTTATTTCTTGGGGCCACAAACTAGTTTGAGGTTTTATTTACTATCCTGTACTTATGCCATGCTTTACTGCTTTAATTTAAATTGTGCGAGGTAATGCACACTGTACTGTTTAGGTCCGTGACCCGTTTTCGCTGTATCGACAAGCCCAGTCACACTTTCGGGTTCCCAGTCGTTTACAGCCGGCTCCACAAACCTTGAGGCCGTCTCGGAGTCAGCTAACTTTGTTGCGGGTAGCTCAATGGGGTGGCCCCCTGAAATATTTCTGAATCCTGTGATCGCTTTGTTGTGACTGCCTCGTTGGGTTTTGATTTGGTTTTTCCGAGGCGTATCGAGTGTGTGTTGCTATTTGTGCACCCCTGCAGGGTAAAACTTTCTGAAAGCCGTGTCCGCGGTTATCGACGACTTGGAGCACAGTTTCTCGATCATAGACAAGAATAACTAAAGTACCGCTTTTAATTTGACTAGACTAGGTACCTGACTAGTAATTAGTGCAATACTCACGGAATGGATAATAAAACTGCCAACGGATGGGGGGGGTTGTTCGTCCGCTTCCTCGTCGGTAAGCGAGGAGGAGGATGGATCTGTTAAGATTACCATTATAACTGTTGTTATTAATTCACGGACATCCGTCTAACTCTGGTTAGGCGGATGGTTAGCGAGTATCTATAGAATTGCTAGGGTTTATCTTTTGCTGCTATAGCGTCACCCCAGGTTGTGTCCCCTTTAGAGGCATAAAGACTTGCTGAGTACCCCTAGGGTCTCACACGATAAATTATTGGTTCAGATGAACAGGTACACTCGCAAGATGGATACTGGGTGGAAGAGACGGACGATGTGGGCAACGATCATTCGGTGTAGAGATTCCGGGAACGGGGATCCGTGAGATCTGTGGGCGGGATCTGCTTATTTATGGGGCATCTTATGCCGATTTGCTTCTTATCCGTACTCGGATTTTGTCTTCCGCTTCCGCTTGATACTCTGATGTTTGATGTATGAGGAGATATCCTAAACTATTATATCTATCTAGGATATTTGGATCTTGCCGTATGGCGTTGCTATATTTCCCTTCTTTTTAGATGGAATGGCTCTGATGTACTGTTGTATGGTGGCTTGCATACATACTCATTTGTGTATGTAGTTGATCCCTTCGCCTGCCGATTACGCTGCCCGTTCTTGTCCCGATGTTTGGAAATGGTTGGGACGGCCGAAAGGTCTACCTGTGAGTGGCATTTGGGCCCCACCGTACTATTTCAACCATTTCCGTTCATCCAGGCTTGTAACTAGGAGCGTAATTCACCGAGGTAGTTACAGCCCCCCTCTCCCCTCTCACAAACCACACCTCCTCGTGAAGGATCTCTCTTCCCCTCTAGATATTCCCCCATGGTCTCGGATTAGCGAGATACATGTTCCCGGTGGCCTTGCGTCTGGAAGGAGTTGCTGCTTCCGCTGATTCGCTGGAGCAAGGAGGTGGAGGTTGTCCGGTGGCTTGAACGTGTGTGCGAGGACGGATGCGCTGCTGATTTGCAGCGCTCGGACTTCCACACGATCTTGAGATCGGCAAGCGTACGACTACATCAACCACGAGTTCCTACTCGTTAACAAAACTCGTTGTCTTCGAGGGTAAGTTATCCATGGATGTATGTCCACCCGTTGCTCTGTATCTAGTAGATAGATCTTGGCGTATAGTTCTCATCGTAGGATTTTTTTGTTTTCTATGCTGCGGACCCAACAGAAATCACACTAGGTGGATCCATGTGTGGTTTGTTTAGAATAACACACATGCTATGACTCTAGTTATGCTTCATGAAAAGAACATACATGCAATGACACTGGTAGATCCATGTGTGGTTCATGAAAAGAACAGACATGCAATGACACTGGGTGTGGTTCATGAAAAGAACAGACATGCAATGACACTGGTGGATCCATGTGTGGTTCATGAGAAGAACACACATGCAATGACACTGGTGGATCCATGTGTGGTTCATTAAAATAACTGACATGCAATGACTCTAGCTATGGTTCATGAAAAGAGAAGACATGCAATGACACTGGTGGATCCATATGTGGTTTATGGAAGTAACAGACATGCAATGACACTGGTGGATCCTTATGTGGTTTGTTTAGAAGAACACACATGCAATGACTCTAGCTATCGTTCATGAGAAGAACACACGTGCAATGACACTGGTGTATCCATGTGTGGTTTGTGAAAAGAATAGACATGCAATCACACTAGGTGGATCCATGTGTGGTTTGTTTAGAAGAACACACATGCAATGACTCTAGCTGTGGTTCATGAAAAGAACAGACATACAATGACACTGGTGGATCCATCTGTGGTTCAAGAAAAGAATAAACATGCAATGACACTGGTGGATCCATGTGTGGTTTGTTTAGAAGAACACAGATGCAATGACATTGGGTGTGGTTCATGAAAAGAACAGACATGCAATGCCACTGGTGGATCCATGTGTGGTTCATGAGAAGAACACGCATCCAATGACACTGGTGGATCCTTATGTGGTTTGTCTAGAAGAACACACATGCAATGACACTGGGTGTGGTTCATGAAAAGCATAGACATGCAATGACACTGGTGGATCCATATGTGGTTTATGGAAGTAACAGACATGCAATGACACTGGTGGATCCTTATGTGGTTTGTTTAGAGGAACAAACATGCAATGACACTAGGTGTGGTTCATGAAAAGAACAGACATGCAATGACACTGGTGGATCCATGTGTGGTTCATGAGAAGAACACGCATCAAATGATACTGGTGGATCCTTATGTGGTTCATGAAAAGAACATACATGCAATGACACTGGTGTATCCTTATGTGGTTCATGAAAAGAACGGACATGCAATGACACTGGTGGATCCTTATGTAGTTCATGAGAAGAATAAACATGCAATGCCACTCGCGGATCCTTATGTGGTTTGTTTAGAGGAACACACATGCAATGACACTGGGTGTGGTTCATGAAAAGAACATACATACAATGACACTGGTGGATCCATGTGTGGTTAATGAGAAGAACACACATGCAATGACACTGGTGGATCCATGTGTGGTTCATGAAAAGAACTGACATGCAATAAATCTAGTTATGGTTCATGAAAAGAACAGACATGTAATGACACTGGTGGATCCATATGTGGTTTTTGCAAGTAACAGACCTGCAATGACTCTAGCTGTGATTCATGAAAAGAACAGACATGCAATGACACTGGTGGATCCATGTGTGGTTCATGAGAAGAACACACATCCAATGACACTGGTGGATCCTTATGTGGTTCATGAAAAGAACAGACATGCAATGACACTGGTGGATCCTTATGTGGTTTGTGAAAAGAACAGACATGCAATGACACTGGTGGATCCTTATGTGGTTCATGAGAAGAACAAACATGCAATGACACTGGAGGATCCTTAGAAGAACACACATGCAATGACACTGGTGGATCCTTATGTTGTTTGTTTAGAAGAACACACATGCAATGATTCTAGCTGTCGTTCATGAAAAGAACACACATGCAATTACACTGGTTTATCCATGTGTGGCTTGGGAAAAGAACAGACATACAATCACACTAGGTGGATCCATGTGTGGTTTGTTTAGAAGAACACACATGCAATGACTCTAGGTGTGGTTCATGAAAAGAACAGACATGCAATGACACTGGTGCATCCATGTGTGGTTCCTTAAAAGAACAGACATGCAATGACAATGGTGGATCCTTATGTGGTTTGTTTAGAGGAACAAACATGCAATGTCACTGGGTGTGGTTCATGAAAAGAACAGACATGCAATGACACTGGTGGATCCATGTGTGGTTCATGAGAAGAATAGACATGCAATGACACTGGTGGATCCATGTGTGGTTCATGAAAAGAACTGACATGCAATGACTCTAGTTGTGGTTCATGAAAAGAATAGACATGCAATGACACTAGTGGATCCATATGTGGTTCGTGGAAGTAACATACATGCAATGACTCTAGCTGTGATTGATGAAAAGAACAGACATGCAACGACACTGGTGGATCCATGTGTTGTTCATGAGAAGAACACACTTCCAATGACACTGGTGGATCCTTATGTGGTTCATGAAAAGAACAGACATGCAATGACACTGGTGGATCCTTATGTGGTTTGTTTAGAAGAACACACATGCAATGACACTCGGTGTGGTTCATGAAAAGAACAGACATGCAATCACACTAGGTGGATCCATGTGTCGTTTGTTTAGAAGAACACACATGCAATGACTCTAGCTGTGGTTCATGAATAGAACAGACATGCAATAACACTTGTGGATCCATGTGTGGTTTCTGAAAAGAATAGACATGCAATCACACTAGGTGGATCCATGTGTGGTTTGTTTAGAAGAACACAGATGCAATGACTCTAGCTGTGGTTCATGAAAAGAACAGACATGCAATGACACTGGTGGATCCATGTGTGGTTCATGAAAAGAACAGACATGGAATGACACTGGTGGATCCATGTGTGGTTTGTTTAGAGGAACAAACATGCAATGACACTGGGTGTGGTTCATGAAAAGAACAGACTTGCAATGACACTGGTGGATCCATGTGTGGTTCATGAGAAGAACACGCATCCAATGACACTGGTGGATCCTTATGTGGTTTGTCTAAAAGAACACACATGCAATGACACTAGGTGTGGTTCATGAAAAGAACAGACATGCAATGACACTGGTGGATCCTTATGTGGTTTGTTTAGAAGAACACACATGCAATGACACTAGGTGTGGTTCATGAAAAGAACAAACATGCAATCACACTAGGTGGATCCATGTGTGGTTTGTTTAGAAGAACACACATGCAATGACTCTAGCTGTGGTTCATGAAAAGAACACACATGCAATGACACTGGTGGATCCATGTGTTGTTCATGAAAAGAACATACATGCAATGACACTGGTGGATCCATATGTGGTTTGTGTAAGTAACGGACATGCATTGACTCTAGCTGTGATTCATGAAAAGAACAGACATGAAATGACACTGGTGGATCCATGTGTGGTTCATGAGAAGAACACACATCCAATGACACTAGTGGATTCTTATGTGGTTCATGAAAAGAACAGACATGCAATGACACTGATGGATCCTTATGTGGTTTGTCTAGAAGAACACACATCCAATGACACTGGGTGTGGTTCATGAAAAGAACAGACACGCAATGACACTGGTGGATCGTTATGTGGTTTGTTTAGAAGAACACACATGCAATGACTCTAGTTGTGGTTCATGAAAAGAACACACATGCACTGGTGGATCCTTATATGGTTTGTTTAGAAGAACACACATGCAATGACACTAGGTGTGGTTCATGAAAAGAACAGACATGCAATCACACTAGGTGGATCCATGTGTGGTTTGTTTAGAAGAACACACATGCAATGACTATAGCTGTGGTTCATGAAAAGAACAGACATGCAATGACACTGGTGGATCCACGTGTGGTTTGTGGAAAGAACAAACATGCAATCACACTAGGTGGATCCTTGTGTGGTTTGTTTAGAAGAACGCACATGCAATGACTCTAGCTGTGGTTCATGAAAAGTACAGACATGCAATGACACTGGTGGATCCATGTGTGGTTCATGAAAAGAATAGACATGCAATGACACTAGTGGATCCATGTGTGGTTTGTTTAGAGTAACAGACATGCAATGACACTCGGTGTGGTTCATGAAAAGAACAGACATGCAATGCCACTGGTGGATCCATGTGTGGTTCATGAGAAGAACACGCATCCAATGACACTGGTGGATCCTTATGTTGTTTTTCTAGAAGAACACACATGCAATGACACTAGGTGTGGTTCATGAAAAGAACAGACATGAAATGACACTGGTGGATCCTTATGTGGTTTGTTTAGAACAACACACATGCAATGACTCTAGGTGTGGTTCATGAAAAGAACACACATGCAATGACACTGGTGGATCCTTATGTGGTTTGTTTAGAAGAACACACATGCAATGACACTGGGTGTGGTTCATGAAAAGAACAGACATGCAATCACACTAGGTGGATCCATGTGTGGTTTGTTTAGAAGAACACACATGCAATTACTCTAGCTGTGGTTCATGAAAAGAACACACATGCAATGACACTAGTGGATCCATGTGTGGTTCGTTTAGAAGAACAGACATGCGATCACACTGGGTGTGGTTCATGAAAAGAACAGACATGCAATGAGACTGGTGGATCCTTATGTGGTTTGTTTAAAAGAACACACATGCAATGACACTGGTGGATCCATGTGTGGTTCATGAAAAGAACTGACATGCAATGACTCTAGCTGTGGTTCATGAAAAGAATAGACATGCAATGACACTAGTGGATCCATATGTGATTTGTGGAAGTAACAGACATGTAATGACCCTAGCTATGATTCATGAAAAGAACAGACATGCAATGACACTTGTGGATCCATGTGTGGTTCATGAGAAGAACACACATCCAATGACACTGGTGGATCCTTATGTGGTTCATGAAAAGAACAAACATGCAATGACACTAGTGGATCTGTATGTGGTGTGTTTAGAAGAACACACATGCAATGACACTGGGCGTGGTTCATGAAAAGAACAGACATGCAATCACACTAGGTGGATCCATGTGTGGTTTGTTTAGAAGAACACACATGCAATGACTCTAGCTGTGGTTCATGAAAAGAACACACATGCAATGACACTGGTGGATCCACGTGTGGTTTGTGGAAAGAACAGACATGCAATCACACTTGGTGGATCCTTGTGTGGTTTGTTTAGAAGAACACACATGCAATGAGTCTAGCTGTGGTTCATGAAAAGTACAGACATGCAATGACACTGGTGGATCCATGTGTGGTTCATGAAAATAATAGACATGCAATGACACTAGTGGATCCATGTGTGGTTTGTTTAGAGGAACAGACATGCAATAACACTGGGTGTGGTTCATGAAAAGAACACACATGCAACGCCGCTGGTGGATCCATGAGTGGTTCATGAGAAGAACACACATCCAATGACACTGGTGGATCCTTATGTGGTTTGTCTAGAAGAACACACATGCAATGGCATTGGGTGTGGTTCATGAAAAGAACAGACATGCAATGACACTGGTGGATCCTTATGTGGTTTGTTTAGAACAACACACATGCAATGACTCTAGTTGTGGTTCATGAAAAGAACACACATGCAATGACACCGGTGGATCCTTATGTGGTTTGTTTAGAAAAACACGCATGCAATGCCACTGGGTGTGGTTCATGAAAAGAACAGACATGCAATCAGACTAGGTGCATCCATGTGTGGTTTGTTTAGAAGAACACACATGCAATAACTCTAGATGTGGTTCATGAAAAGAACATACATGCAATGACACTGGTGGATCCATGTGTGGTTTGTTTAGAAGAACAGACATGCAATCACACTGGGTGTGGTTCATGAAAAGAACAGACATGCAATGACACTGGTGGATCCTTATGTGGTTTGTTTAGAAGAACACACATGCAATGACACTGGGTGTGGTTCATGAAAAGAACAGACATGCAATGACACTGGTGGATCCTTATGTGGTTTGTTTAGAAGAACACACATGCAATGATACTGGTTGTGGTTCATGAAAAGAACAGACATGCAATGACACTGGTGGATCCTTATGTGGTTTGTTTAGAGGAACATACATGCAATGACACTGGTGGATCCTTATATGGTTTGTGAGAAGAACAAAAATGCAATGACTCTGGCTGTGGTTCATGATAAGAACACACATGCAATGACACTGGTGGATCCATGTGTGGTTTGTGAAAAGAACAGAAGTGAAATCACATTGGCTATGGTTCATGAGAAGAACACACATGCAATGACACTGGGTGTGGTTCATGAAAAGAAGACACATGCAATAACACTGGTGGATCTATGTGTGGTTTGTGAAAAGAATAGACATGCAATCTCATTAGGTGGATCCATGTGTGGTTTGTTTTGAAGAACACAGATGCAATGACTCTAGCTGTGGTTCATGAAAAGAACAGACATGCAATGATACTGGTGGATCCATGTGTGGTTCATGAAAAGAACAGACATGGAATGACACTGGTGGATCCATGTGTGGTTTTTTAGAGGAACAGACATGCAGTGACACTGGGTGTGGTTCATGAAAAGAACAGACATGCAATGACACTGGTGGATCCATGTGTGGTTCATGAGAAGAACATGCATCCAATGACGCTGGTGGATCCTTATGTGGTTTGTCTAAAAGAACACACATGCAATGACACTAGGTGTGGTTCATGAAAAGAACAGACATGCAATGACACTGGTGGATTCTTATGTGGTTTGTTTAGAAGAACACACATGCAATGACTCTATTTGTGGTTCATGAAAAGAACACACATGCAATCACACTAGGTGGATCCATGTGTGGTTTGTTTAGAAGAACACACATGCAATGACTCTAGCTGTGGTTCATGAAAAGAACACACATGCAATGACACTGGTGGATCCATGTGTTGTTCATGAAAAGAACAGACATGCAATGACACTGGTGGATCCATATGTGGTTTGTTTATAAGAACACACATGCAATGATACTGGTTGTGTTTCATGAAAAGAACAGACATGCAATGACACTGGTGGATCCTTATGTGGTTTGTTTAGAGGAACATACATGCAATGACACTGGTGGATCCTTATGTGGTTTGTGAGAAGAACAAAAATGCAATGACTCTGGCTGTGGTTCATGATAAGAACACACATGCAATGACACTGGTGGATCCATGTGTGGTTTGTGAAAAGAACAGAAGTGAAATCTCATTGGCTATGGTTCATGAGAAGAACACACATGCAATGACACTGGTGGATCCTTATGTTGTTTGTTTAGAAGAACATACAGGCAATGACACTGGGTGTGGTTCATGAAAAGAAGACACATGCAATAACACTGGTGGATCTATGTGTGGTTTGTGAAAAGAATAGACATGCAATCACACTAGGTGGATCCATGTGTGGTTTGTTTAGAAGAACACACATGCAATGACTCTAGTTGTGGTTCATGAAAAGAACAGACATGCAATGACATTGGTGGCTCCATGTGTGGTTCATGAAAAGAATAGACATGCAATGACACTGGTGGATCCATGTGTGGTTTTTTAGAGGAACAGACATGCAATGACACTAGGTGTGGTTCATGAAAAGAACAGACATGCAATGCCACTGGTGGATCCATGTGTGGTTCATGAGAAGAACACACATCCAATGACACTGGTGGATCCTTATGTGTTTTGTCTAGAAGAACACACATGCAATGACACTGGTGTGGTTCATGAAAAGAACAGACATGCAATGACACTGGTGGATCCTTATGTGGTTTGTTTAGAAGAACACACATGCAATGACTCTATTTGTGGTTCATGAAAAGAACACACATGCAATGACACTGGTGGATCCTTATGAGGTTTGTTTAGAAGAACACACATGCAATGACACTGGGTGTGGTTCATGAGAAGAACAGACATGCAATGACACTGGTGGATCCATGTGTGGTTCATGAAAAGAACTAATATGCAATGACTCTAGCTGTGGTTCATGAAAAGAATAGACATGTAATGACACTGGTGGATCCATGTGTGGTTCATGAGAAGAACACACATCCAATGACACTGGTGGATCCTTATGTGGTTCACGAAAAGAACAAACATGCAATGACACTGGTGGATCCGTATGTGGTTTGTTAAGAAGAACACATATGCAATGACACTGGGCGTGGTTCATGAAAAGAACAGACATGCAATCACACTAGGTGGATCCTTGTGTGGTTTGTTTAGAAGAACACACATGCAACGACTCTAGCTATGGTTCATGAAAAGAACAGACATGCAATGACACTGGTGGATCCATGTGTGGTTTGTGAAAAGAACAGACATGCAATCACACTAGGTGGATCCATGTGTGGTTTGTTTAGAAGAACACACATGCAATGACTCTAGCTGTGGTTCATGAAAAGAACAGACATACAATGACACTGGTGGATCCATCTGTGGTTCAAGAAAAGAATAAACATGCAATGACACTGGTGGATCCATGTGTGGTTTGTTTATAAGAACACAGATGCAATGACATTGGGTGTGGTTCATGAAAAGAACAGACATGCAATGCCACTGGTGGATCCATGTGTGGTTCATGAGAAGAACACGCATCCAATGACACTGGTGGATCCTTATGTGGTTTGTCTAGAAGAACACACATGCAATGACACTGGGTGTGGTTCATGAAAAGCATAGACATGCAATGACACTAGTGGATCCTTATGTGGTTTGTTTAGAAGAACACACATGCAATGACTCTAGTTGTGGTTCATGAAAAGAACACACATGCAATGACACTAGTGGATCCTTATGTGGTTTGTTTAGAAGAACACACATGCAATGACACTGGGTTTGGTTCATGAAAAGAACAGACATGCAATCACACTAGGTGGATCCATGTGTGGTTTGTTTAGAAGAACACACATGCAATGACTCTAGCTGTGGTTCATGAAAAGAACACACATGCAATGAATCTAGCTGTGGTTCATAAAAAGAACCCACATGCAATGACACTGGTGGATGCATGTGTGGTTTGTTTAGAAGAACAGACATGAAATCACACTGGGTGTGGTTCATGAAAAGAACAGACATGCGATGACACTGGTGCATCCTTATGTGGTATGTTTAGAAGAACACACATGCAATGACACTGGGTGTGGTTCATGAAAAGAACAGACATGCAATGACACTGGTGGATCCTTATGTGGTTTGTTTAGAAGAACACACATGCAATGATACTGGTTGTGGTTCATGAAAAGAACAGACATGCAATGACACTGGTGGATCCTTATGTGGTTTGTTTAGAGGAACATACATGCAATGACACTGGTGGATCCTTATATGGTTTGTGAGAAGAACAAAAATGCAATGACTCTGGCTGTGGTTCATGATAAGAACACACATGCAATGACACTGGTGGATCCATGTGTGGTTTGTGAAAAGAACAGAAGTGAAATTACATTGGGTATGGTTCATGAGAAGAACACACATGCAATGACACTGGGTGTGGTTCATGAAAAGAAGACACATGCAATAACACTGGTGGATCTATGTGTGGTTTGTGAAAAGAATAGACATGCAATCACACTAGGTGGATCCATGTGTGGTTTGTTTTGAAGAACACAGATGCAATGACTCTAGCTGTGGTTCATGAAAAGAACAGACATGCAATGATACTGGTGGATCCATGTGTGGTTCATGAAAAGAACAGACATGGAATGACACTGGTGGATCCATGTGTGGTTTTTTAGAGGAACAGACATGCAGTGACACTGGGTGTGGTTCATGAAAAGAACAGACATGCAATGACACTGGTGGATCCATGTGTGGTTCATGAGAAGAACACGCATCCAATGACACTGATGGATCCTTATGTGGTTTGTCTAAAAGAACACACATGCAATGACACTAGGTGTGGTTCATGAAAAGAACAGACATGCAATGACACTGGTGGATCCTTATGTGGTTTGTTTAGAAGAACACACATGCAATGACTCTATTTGTGGTTCATGAAAAGAACACACATGCAATCACACTAGGTGGATCCATGTGTGGTTTGTTTAGAAGAACACACATGCAATGACTCTAGCTGTGGTTCATGAAAAGAACACACATGCAATGACACTGGTGGATCCATGTGTTGTTCATGAAAAGAACAGACATGCAATGACACTGGTGGATCCATATGTGGTTTGTTTATAAGAACACACATGCAATGATACTGGTTGTGTTTCATGAAAAGAACAGACATGCAATGACACTGGTGGATCCTTATGTGGTTTGTTTAGAGGAACATACATGCAATGACACTGGTGGATCCTTATGTGGTTTGTGAGAAGAACAAAAATGCAATGACTCTGGCTATGGTTCATGATAAGAACACACATTCAATGACACTGGTGGATCCATGTGTGGTTTGTGAAAAGAACAGAAGTGAAATCTCATTGGCTATGGTTCATGAGAAGAACACACATGCAATGACACTGGTGGATCCTTATGTTGTTTGTTTAGAAGAACATACAGGCAATGACACTGGGTGTGGTTCATGAAAAGAAGACACATGCAATAACACTGGTGGATCTATGTGTGGTTTGTGAAAAGAATAGACATGCAATCACACTAGGTGGATCCATGTGTGGTTTGTTTAGAAGAACACACATGCAATGACTCTAGTTGTGGTTCATGAAAAGAACAGACATGCAATGACATTGGTGGCTCCATGTGTGGTTCATGAAAAGAATAGACATGCAATGACACTGGTGGATGCATGTGTGGTTTTTTAGAGGAACAGACATGCAATGACACTGGGTGTGGTTCATGAAAAGAATAGACATGCAATGCCACTGGTGGATCCATGTGTGGTTCATGAGAAGAACACACATCCAATGACACTGGTGGATCCTTATGTGTTTTGTCTAGAAGAACACACATGCAATGACACTGGTGTGGTTCATGAAAAGAACAGACATGCAATGACACTGGTGGATCCTTATGTGGTTTGTTTAGAAGAACACACATGCAATGACTCTATTTGTGGTTCATGAAAAGAACACACATGCAATGACACTGGTGGATCCTTATGAGGTTTGTTTAGAAGAACACACATGCAATGACACTGGGTGTGGTTCATGAGAAGAACAGACATGCAATGACACTGGTGGATCCATGTGTGGTTCATGAAAAGAACTAAGATGCAATGACTCTAGCTGTGGTTCATGAAAAGAATAGACATGTAATGACACTGGTGGATCCATGTGTGGTTCATGAGAAGAACACACATCCAATGACACTGGTGGATCCTTATGTGGTTCATGAAAAGAACAAACATGTAATGACACTGGTGGATCCGTATGTGGTTTGTTTAGAAGAACACATATGCAATGACACTGGGCGTGGTTCATGAAAAGAACAGACATGCAATCACACTAGGTGGATCCTTGTGTGGTTTGTTTAGAAGAACACACATGCAACGACTCTAGCTATGGTTCATGAAAAGAACAGACATGCAATGACACTGGTGGATCCATGTGTGGTTTGTGAAAAGAACAGACATGCAATCACACTAGGTGGATCCATGTGTGGTTTGTTTAGAAGAACACACATGCAATGACTCTAGCTGTGGTTCATGAAAAGAACAGACATACAATGACACTGGTGGATCCATCTGTGGTTCAAGAAAAGAATAAACATGCAATGACACTGGTGGATCCATGTGTGGTTTGTTTAGAAGAACACAGATGCAATGACATTGGGTGTGGTTCATGAAAAGAACAGACATGCAATGCCACTGGTGGATCCATGTGTGGTTCATGAGAAGAACACGCATCCAATGACACTGGTGGATCCTTATGTGGTTTGTCTAGAAGAACACACATGCAATGACACTGGGTGTGGTTCATGAAAAGCATAGACATGCAATGACACTAGTGGATCCTTATGTGGTTTGTTTAGAAGAACACACATGCAATGACTCTAGTTGTGGTTCATGAAAAGAACACACATGCAATGACACTAGTGGATCCTTATGTGGTTTGTTTAGAAGAACACACATGCAATGACACTGGGTTTGGTTCATGAAAAGAACAGACATGCAATCACACTAGGTGGATCCATGTGTGGTTTGTTTAGAAGAACACACATGCAATGACTCTAGCTGTGGTTCATGAAAAGAACACACATGCAATGAATCTAGCTGTGGTTCACAAAAAGAACCCACATGCAATGACACTGGTGGATGCATGTGTGGTTTGTTTAGAAGAACAAACATGAAATCACACTGGGTGTGGTTCATGAAAAGAACAGACATGCGATGACACTGGTGCATCCTTATGTGGTATGTTTAGAAGAACACACATGCAATGACACTGGGTGTGGTTCATGAAAAGAACAGACATGCAATGACACTGGTGGATCCTTATGTGGTTTGTTTAGAAGAACACACATGCAATGATACTGGTTGTGGTTCATGAAAAGAACAGACATGCAATGACACTGGTGGATCCTTATGTGGTTTGTTTAGAGGAACATACATGCAATGACACTGGTGGATCCTTATGTGGTTTGTGAGAAGAACAAAAATGCAATGACTCTGGCTGTGGTTCATGATAAGAACACACATGCAATGACACTGGTGGATCCATGTGTGGTTTGTGAAAAGAACAGAAGTGAAATCACATTGGCTATGGTTCATGAGAAGAACACACATGCAATGACACTGGTGGATCCTTATGTTGTTTGTTTAGAAGAACATACATGCAATGACACTGGGTGTGGTTCATGAAAAGAAGACACATGCAATAACACTGGTGGATCTATGTGTGGTTTGTGAAAAGAATAGACATGCAATCACACTAGGTGGATCCATGTGTGGTTTGTTTAGAAGAACACACATGCAATGACTCTAGTTATGGTTCATGAAAAGAACAGACATGCAATGCCATTGGTGGCTCCATGTGTGGTTCATGAAAAGAATAGACATGCAATGACACTGGTGGATCCATGTGTGGTTTTTTAGAGGAACAGACATGCAATGACACTGGGTGTGGTTCATGAAAAGAACAGACATGCAATGCCACTGGTGGATCCATGTGTGGTTCATGAGAAGAACACACATCCAATGACACTGGTGGATCCTTATGTGTTTTGTCTAGAAGAACACACATGCAATGACACTGGTGTGGTTCATGAAAAGAACAGACATGCAATGACACTGGTGGATCCTTATGTGGTTTGTTTAGAAGAACACACATGCAATGACTCTATTTGTGGTTCATGAAAAGAACACACATGCAATGACACTGGTGGATCCTTATGAGGTTTGTTTATAAGAACACACATGCAATGACACTGGGTGTGGTTCATGAGAAGAACAGACATGCAATGATACTGGTGGATCCATGTGTGGTTCATGAAAAGAACAAAGATGCAATGACTCGAGCTGTGGTTCATGAAAATAACAGACATGTAATGACACTGGTGGATCCATGTGTGGTTCATGAGAAGAACACACATCCAATGACACTGGTGGATCCTTATGTGGTTCATGAAAAGAACAAACATGCAATGACACTGGTGGATCCGTATGTGGTTTGTTTAGAAGAACACATATGCAATGACACTGGGCGTGGTTCATGAAAAGAACAGACATGCAATCACACTAGGTGGATCCATGTGTGGTTTGTTTAGAAGAACACACATGCAATGACTCTAGCTATGGTTCATGAAAAGAACAGACATGCAATGACACTGGTGGATCCATGTGTGGTTTGTGAAAAGAACAGACATGCAATCACACTAGGTGGATCCATGTGTGGTTTGTTTAGAAGAACACACATGCAATGACTCTAGCTATGGTTCATGAAAAGAACAGACATGCAATGACACTGGTGGATCCATCTGTGGTTCAAGAAAAGAATAAACATGCAATGACACTGGTGGATCCATGTGTGGTTTGTTTAGAAGAACACACATGCAATGACATTGGGTGTGGCTCATGAAAAGAACAGACATGCAATGCCACTGGTGGATCCATGTGTGGTTCATGAGAAGAACACGCATCCAATGACACTGGTGGATCCTTATGTGGTTTGTCTAGAAGAACACACATGCAATGACACAGGGTGTGGTTCATGAAAAGAATAGACATGCAATGACACTGGTGGATCCTTATGTGGTTTGTTTAGAAGAACACACATGCAATGACTCTAGTTGTGGTTCATGAAAAGAACACACATGCAATGACACTGGTGGATCCTTATGTGGTTTGTTTAGAAGAACACATGCAATAACACTGGGTTTGGTTCATGAAAAGAACAGACATGCAATCACACTAGGTGGATCCATGTGTGGTTTGTTTAGAAGAACACACATGCAATGACTCTAGCTGTGGTTCATGAAAAGAACACACATGCAATGAATCTAGCTGTGGTTCATGAAAAGAACACACATGCAATGACACTGGTGGATGCATGTGTGGTTTGTTTAGAAGAACAGACATGCAATCACACTGGGTGTGGTTCATGAAAAGAACAAACATCCAATGACACTGGTGGATCCTTATGTGGTTTGTTTAGAATAACACACATGCAATGACACTGGGTGTGGTCCATGAAAAGAACAAACATGCAATGACACTGGTGAATCCTTATTTGGTTTGTTAGAAGAACAAACATGCAATGACACTGGGTGTGGTTCATGAAACGAACAGACATGCAATGACACTAGTGGATCCTTATGTGGTTTGTTTAGAAGAACACACATGCAATGACACTGGGTGTGGTTCATGAAAAGAACAGACATGCAATGGCATTGGTTGATCCTTATGTGGTTTTTTAGAGGAACATACATGAAATGACACTGGTGGATCCTTATGTGGTTTGTGAGAAGATTAGACATGCAATGACTCTGGCTGTGGTTCATGAGAAGAACACACATGGAATGACACTGGTTGATCCATGTGTTGTTTGTGAAAAGAATAGACATGCAATCACACTGGCTGTGGTTCATGAGAAGAACACACATGCAATGACACTAATGGATCCTTATGTGGTTTGTTTAGAGGAACATACATGCAATCACACTAGATGTGGTTCATGAAAAGAACACACATGCAAACACTCTAGCTGTTGTTCATGAAAAGAACAGACATGCAATGACACGGGTGGATCCATGTGTGGTTCATGAAAAGAATAGACATGCAATGACACTGGTGGATCCATGTGTGTTTTTTTAGAGGAACAGACATGCATTGACACTGGGTGTGGTTCATGAAAAGAACAGACATGCAATGCCACTGGTGGATCCATGTGTGGTTCATGAGAAGAACACGCATCCAGTGACACTGGTGGATCCTTATGTGGTTTGTCTAGAAGAACACACATGCAATGACACTGGGTGTAGTTCATGAAAAGAACAGACATGCAATGACACTGGTGGATCCTTATGTGGTTTATTTAGAAGAACACACATGCAATGACTCTAGTTGTGGTTCATGAAAAGAACACACATGCAATGACACTAGTGCATCCTTATGTGGTTTATTTAAAAGAAATCACATGCAATGACACTAGGTGTGGTTCATGAAAAGAACAGACATGCAATGACACTGGTGGATCCATGCGTGGTTCATGAAAAGAACAGACATGCAATGACACTGGTGGATCCATGTGTGGTTCATGAGAAGAACAGACATGCAATGACACTGGTGGATCCATGTGTGGTTCATGAAAAGAACTAACATCCAATGACTCTAGCTATGGTTCATGAAAAGAACAGACATGCAATGACACTGGTGGATCCATATGTGGTTTGTGGAAGTAATAGACATGCAATGACTCTAGCTGTGATTCATGAAAAGAACACACATGCAATGACATTGGTGGATCCATGTGTGGTTCATGAGAAGAACACACATCCAATGACACTTGTGGATCCTTATGTGGTTCATGAAAAGAACAAACATGCAATGACACTAGTGGATCCGTATGTGGTTTGTTTAGAAGAATACACATGCAATGACACTGGACGTGGTTCATGAAAAGAACAGACATGCAATCACACTAGGTGGATCCATGTGTGGTTTGTTTAGAAGAACACACATGCAATGACTCTAGCTGTGGTTCATGAAAATAACAGACATGCAATGACACTGGTGGATCCATGTGTGGTTTGTGA
Organism: Avena sativa; assembly: GCA_916181665.1. NCBI lineage: Eukaryota > Viridiplantae > Streptophyta > Magnoliopsida > Poales > Poaceae > Avena > Avena sativa. Next base: position 314,105,052 of record OV702286.1, read on the forward strand.
AAAAAACAGACATGCAATCACACTAGGTGGATCCATGTGTGGTTTGTTTAGAAGAACACACATGCAATGACTCTAGCTGTGGTTCATGAAAAGAACAGACGTGCAATGACACTGGTGGATCCATGTGTGGTTCATGAAAAGAATAGACATGCAATGACACTGGTGGATCCATGTGTGGTTTTTTTAGAAGAACAGACATGCAATGACACTGTGTGTGGTTCATGAAAAGAACAGACATGCAATGCCACTGGTGGATCCATGTGTGGTTCATGAGAAGAACAGGCATCCAATGACACTGGTGGATCCTTATGTGGTTTGTCTAGAAGAACAAACATGCAATGACACTACGTGTGGTTCATGAAAAGAATAGACATTCAATGACACTGGTGGATCCTTATGTGGTTTGTTTAGAAGAACACACATGCAAAGACTCTAGTTGTGGTTCATGAAAAGAACACACATGCAATGACACTGGTGGATCCTTATGTGGTTTGTTTAGAAGAACACACATGCAATGACACTGGGTGTGGTTCATGAAAAGAACAGACATGCAATCACACTAGGTGGATCAATGTGTGGTTTGTTTAGAAGAACACACATGCAATGACTCTAGCTGTGGTTCATGAAAAGAACACACATGCAATGACACTGGTGGATGCATGTGTGGTTTGTTTAGAAGAACAGACATGTAATCACACTGGGTGTGGTTCATGAAAAGAATAGACATGCAATGACACTGGTGGATCCTTATGTGGTTTGATTAGAAGAACACACATTCAATTACACTGGGTGTGGTTCATGAAAAGAACAGACATGCAATGACACTGGTGAATCCTTATTTGGTTTGTTAGAAGAACACACATGCAATGACACTGGGTGTGGTTCATGAAAAGAACAGACATGCAATGACACTAGTGGATCCTTATGTGGTTTGTTTAGAAGAACACACATGCAATGACACTGGGTGTGGTTCATGAAAAGAACAGACATGCAATGGCATTGGTGGATCCTTATGTGGTTTGTTTAGAGGAACATACATGCAATGACACTGGTGGATCCTTATGTGGTTTGTGAGAAGATTAGACATGGAATAACTCTGGCTGTGGTTCATGAGAAGAACACGCATGCAATGACACTGGTGGATCCATGTGTTGTTTGTCAAAAGAATAGACATGCAATCACACTGGCTGTGGTTCATGAGAAGAACACACATGCAATGACACTAGTGGATCCTTATGTGGTTTGTTTAGAGGAACATACATGCAATGACACTGGATGTGGTTCATGAAAAGAACAGACATGCAATGACACTGGTGGATCCATGTGTGGTTTGTGAAAAGAACAGACATGCAATCACACTAGGTGGATCCATGTGTGGTTTGTTTAGAAGAACACAACAATGACTCTAGCTGTTGTTCATGAAAAGAACAGACATGCAATGACACTGGTGGATCCATGTGTGGTTCATGAATAGAATAGACATGCAATGACACTGGTGGATCCATGTGTGGTTTTTTAGAGGAACAGACATGCATTGACACTGGGTGTGGTTCATGAAAAGAACAGACATGCAATGCCACTAGTGGATCCATGTGTGGTTCATGAGAAGAACACGCATCCAATGACAATGGTGGATCCTTATGTGGTTTGTCTAGAAGAACACACATGCACTGACAATGGGTGTAGTTTATGAAAAGAACAGACATGCAATGACACTGGTGGATCCTTATGTGGTTTTTTTAGAAGAACACACATGCAATGACTCTAGTTGTGGTTCATGAAAAGAACACAAATGCAATGACACTGGTGGATCCTTATGTGGTTTGTTTAAAATAAATCACATGCAATGACACTAGGTGTGGTTCATGAAAAGAACAGACATGCAATGACACTGGTGGATCCATGCGTGGTTCATGGAAAGAACAGACAAGCAATGACACTGGTGGATCCATGCGTGGTTCATGAGAAGAAAAGACATGCAATGACACTGGTGGATCCATGTGTGGTTCATGAAAAGAACTGACATCCAATGACTCTAGCTGTGGTTCATGAAAAGAACAGACATGCAATGACACTGGTGGATCCATATGTGGTTTGTGGAAGTAATAGACATGCAATGACTCTAGCTGTGATTCATGAAAAGAACAAACATGCAATGACACTGGTGGATCCATGTGTGGTTCATGAGAAGAACACACATCCAATGACACTTGTGGATCCTTATGTGGTTCATGAAAAGAACAAACATGCAATGACACTAGTGGATCCGTATGTGGTTTGTTTAGAAGAATACACATGGAATGACACTGGGCGTGGTTCATGAAAAGAACAGACATGCAATCACACTAGGTGGACCCATGTGTGGTTTGTTTAGAAGAACACACATGCAATGACTCTACCTGTGTTTCATGAAAATAACAGACATCCAATGACACTGGTCGATCCATGTGTGGTTTGTGAAAAGAACAGACATGCAATCACACTAGGTGGATCCATGTGTGGTTTGTTTAGAAGAACACACATGCAATGACTCTAGCTGTGGTTCATGAAAAGAACAGACATGCAATGACACTGGTGGATCCATGTGTGGTTCATGAAAAGAATAGACATGCAATGACACTGGTGGATCCATGTGTGGTTTGTTTAGAGGAACAGACATGCAATGACACTAGGTGTGGTTCATGAAAAGAACAGACATGCAATGCCACTAGTGGATCCTTGTGTCGTTCATGAGAAGAACACGCATCCAATGACACTGGTGGATCCTTATGTGGTTTGTCTAGAAGAACACACATGCAATGACACTGGGTGTGGTTCATGAAAAGAACAGACATGCAACGACACTGGTGGATCCTTATGCGGTTTGTTTAGAAGAACACACATGCAATGACTCTAGTTGTGGTTCATGAAAAGAACACACACGCAATGAGACTGGTGGATCTTTATGTGGTTTGTTTAGAAGAACACACATGCAATGACACTAGGTGTGGTTCATGAAAAGAATAGACATGCAATCACACTAGGTGGATCCATGTGTGGTTTGTTTAGAAGAACACACATTCAATGACACTGGTGGATCCATGTGTGGTTTGTTCAGAAGAACACACATTCAATGACACTCTAGCTGTGGTTCATGAAAAGAACACAAATTCAATGACACTGGTGGATCCATGTCTGGTTTATTTAGAAGAACATACATGCAATCACACTGGGTGTAGTTCATGAAAAGAACAGACATGCAATGACACTGGTGGATCCTTATGTGGTTTGTTTAGAAGAACACACATGCAATGACACTGGGTGTGGTTCATGAAAAGAACAGACATGCAATGACACTCGTGGATCCTTATGTGGTTTGTTTAAAGAACACACATGCAATGACACTGGGTGTGGTTCATGAAAAGAACAGATATGCAATGACACTGGTGGATCCTTATGTAGTTTGTTTAGAGGAACATACATGCAATGGAACTGGTGGATCCGTTTGTGGTTTGTTTAGAAGAACAGACATGCAATCACACTGGGTGTGGTTCATGAAAAGAACAGACAAGCAACGACACTGGGGGATCCTTATGTGGTTTGTTTAGAAGAACACACATGCAATGACACTGGGTGTGGTTCATGAAAAGAACAAACATGCAATGACACTGGTGGATCCTTATGTGGTTTATTTAGAAGAACACACATGCAATGATACTGGTTGTGGTTCATGAAAAGAACAGACATGCAATGACACTGGTGGATCCATGTGTGGTTTGTTTAGAAGAATAGACATGCAATCACACTGGGTGTGGTTCATGAAAAGAACAGACATGCAATGACACTGGTGGATCCTTATGTGGTTTGTTTAGAAGAACACACATGCAGTGACACTGGGTGTGGTTCATGAAAAGAACAGACATGCAATGACACATGTGGATCCTTATGTGGTTTGTATAGAAGAACAAACATGCAATGACACTGGGTGTGGTTCATGAAAAGAACAGGCATGCAATGACACTGGTGGATCCTTATGTGGTTTGTTTAGAGGAACATACATGCAATGGCACTGGTGGATCCTTATGTGGTTTGTGAGAAGAATAGACATGAAATGACTCTGGCTGTGGTTCATGAGAAGAACACACATGCAATGACACTGGTGGATCCATGTGTGGTTTGTGAAATGAACAGACATGCAATCACACTGGTTATGGTTCATGAGAACCACACACATGCAATGACACTGGTGGATCCTTATGTGGTTTTTTTAGAGGAACATACATGCAATGACACTGGGTGTGGTTCATGAAAAGAGCAGACATGCAATGACACTTGGTGGATCCATGTGTGGTTCGTGAAAAGAACAAACATGCAATCACACTAGGTGGATCCATGTGTGGTTTGTTTAGAAGAACACACATGCAATGGCTCTAGCTGTGGTTCATGAAAAGAAAAGACATGCAATGACACATGTGGATCCATGTGTGGTTCATGAAAAGAATAGACATGCAATGACACTGGTGGATCCATGTGTTTTTTGAGAGGAACAGACATGCAATGACACTAGGTGTGGTTCATGAAAAGAACAGACATGCAATGCCACTGGTGGATCCATGTGTGGTTCATGAGAAGAACACGCATCCAATGACACTGGTGGATCCATGTGTGGTTTTCTAGAAGAACACACATGCAATGACACTGGGTGTGGTTCATGAAAAGAACAGGCATGCAATGACACTAGTGGATCCTTATGTTGTTTTTTTAGAAGAACACACATGCAACGACTCTAGTTGTGGTTCATGAAAATAACACACATGCAATGACACTAGTGGATCCTTATGTGGTTTGTTTAGAAGAACACACATGCAATGACACTGGGTGTGGTTCATGAAAAGAACAGACATGCAATGACACTGGTGGATCCATGCGTGGTTAATGAGAAGAACAGACATGCAATGACACTCGTGGATCCATGTGTGGTTCATGAAAAGAACTGACATGCAATTACTCTAGCTATGGTTCATGAAAAGAATAGACATGCAATGACGCTGGTGGATCCATATGTGGTTTGTGGAAGTAACAGACATGCAATGACTCTAGCTGTGATTCATGAAAAGAACAGACATGCAATGACACTGGTGGATCCATGTGTGGTTCATGAGAAGAACACACATCCAATTACACTGGTGGATCCTTATGTGGTTCATGAAAAGAACAAACATGCAATGACACTGGTGGATCCGTATGTGCTTTGTTGAGAAGAACACACCTGAAATGACACTGGGCGTGGTTCATGAAAAGAATAGACATGCAATTATACTAGGTGGATCCATGTGTGGTTTGTTTAGAAGAACATACATGCAATGACACTGGTGGATCCTTATGTGGTTTGTTTAGAATAACACACATGCAATGACACTAGGTGTGGTTCATGAAAAGAACAGACATGCAATGACACTAGTGGATCCATGCGTGGTTCATGAGAAAAACAGACATGCAATGACACTGATGGATCCATGTGTAGTTCATGAAAAGAACTGACATGCAATGACTCTAGCTGTGGTTCATGAAAAGAACATACATGCAATAACACTGGTGGATCCATATATGGTTTGTGGAAGTAACAAACATGCAATGACACTGGTGGATCCATGTGTGGTTCATGATAAGAACACACATCCAATGACACTGGTGGATCCTTATGTGGTTCATGAAAAGAACAAACATGCAATGACACTGGTGGATCCGTATGTGCTTTGTTGAGAAGAACACACCTGCAATGACACTGGACGTGGTTCATGAAAAGAATAGACATACAATCATACTAGGTGGATCCATGTGTGGTTTGTTTAGAAGAACACACATGCAATGACTCTAGTTGTGGTTCATGAAAAGAACATACAAGCAATGACACTGGTGGATCCATGTGTGGTTTGTGAAAAGAACAGACATGCAATCACACTAGGTGAATCCATGTGTGGTTTGTTTAGAAGAACACACATGCAATGACTCTAGATGTGGTTCATGAAAAGAACAGATATGCAATGACACTGGTGGATCCATGTGTGGTTGATGAAAAGAATAGACATGCAATGAAACTGGTGGATCCACGTGTGGTTTGTTTAGAGGAACAAACATGCAATGACATTGGGTGTGGTTCATGAAAAGAACAGACATGCAATGCCACTAGTGGATCCATGTGTTGTTCATGAGAATAACACGCATCCAATGACACTGGTCGATCCTTATGTGGTTTGTCTAGAAGAACACACATGCAATGACACTAGGTGTAGTTCATGAAAAGAACAGACATGCAATGACACTGGTGGATCCTTCTGTGGTTTGTTTAGAAGAACACACATGCAATGACTCTAGTTGTGGTTCATGAAAAGAACACACATGCAATGACACTGGTGGATCCTTATGTGGTTTGTTTAGAAGAACACACATGCAATGACACTGGGTGTGGTTCATGAAAAGAACAGACATGCAATCACACTAGGTGGATCCATGTGTGGTTTGTTTAGAAGAACACACATGCAATGACTCTAGCTGTGCTTCATGAAAAGAACACACATGCAATGACACTGGTGGATCCATGTGTGGTTTGTTTAGAAGAACAAACATGCAATCACACTGGGTGTGGTTCATGAAAAGAACAGACATGCAATGACACTGGTGGATCCTTATGTGGTTTGTTTAGAATAACACACATGCAATGACACTGGGTGTGGTTCATGAAAAGAACATACATGCAATGTCACTGGTGGATCCTTATGTGGTTTGTTTAGAAGAACACACATGCAATGATACTGGGTGTGGTTCATGAAAAGAACAGACATGCAATGACACTGGTGGATCCTTATGTGGTTTGTTTAGAGGAACATACATGCAATGACACTGGTGGATCCTTATGTGGTTTGTGAGAAGAACATACATGCAATGACTCTAGCTGTGGTTCATGAGAAGAACACACATGCAATGACACTGGTGGATCCATGTGTGGTTTGTGAAAAGAACAGACATGCAATCACACTGGCTGTGGTTCATGATAAGAACACACATGCAATGACACTGGTGGATCCTTATGTGGTTTGTTTAGAGGAACATACATGCAATGACACTGGGTGTGGTTCATGAAAAGAACAGACATGCAATGACACTGGTGGATCCATATGTGGTTTGTGAAAAGAACAGACATGCAATCACACTGGGTGGATCCATGTGTGGTTCATGAGAAGAACACACATGCAATGACACTGGTGATATGTGGTTTGTGAAAAGAATAGACATGCAATGACTCTAACTGTGGTTAATGAAAAGAGCAGACATGCAATCACACAGGTGGATCCATGTGTGGTTTATGAGAAGAACACACATCCAATCAACTCTAGTGGATTTATCTTGGCATAATTTGATGTATTCCACGATGTATTTCATTGTACAAGACATTTTCCATTTTTATACTACTCAGTTTTGCCCTTGGTTTTATGTGGTACTACTTAGTTTTGCCCCACCCTCTCTATCTTTCGTAGAAGCCCAAACCTATGCTCACCCTGTCTGCTACTCCTTGATTGGTTGTCATAGTTGTCACGCGGATCGTGCACACCAACCGTTGATTCTGTGCGATCCAACAATGATCGTTGCACACGTCGCGCCCTTCACAGTACAACGTGAGACAACACAGACGTCTCCCTCAGCGAGAATTCTACAGGAAGGAACAGGATGCCGTCCATGTAAAAAGTCGTTGAGCGGTCATGTCAAGTTTAATCATGTCTGAAAAGCCTACTACTGCTACTAAAACACATGCACAGGGCAACGGGGTCATCGAGTGCACAATTGTCGATGGGACGCTGCAATTTATTGCCACTTGATTTTAATAAGACATATCGCATTTTTACGCAGTGCTCTCAATCTCACTTCCAACTGGGCCCTACAGCTAGTAACTTCCATGAGTAAAGGCCCCCCTCAAGTAGATCTAACGTTGCTAGAAATTGGTTCCGTGCCACTTGCATGCAGTGGAATCGAGGTCTGCCATGAGCGTGTTTTCAATGCAGCTCTAAAGTAGAGATCATGGTAGTTAAAAAAAGGGAACCCAAACTAAAAGGATGGAGATCGTGGTAGCCCCCCGCCCACCATACGTGTCCACTCGAGGACTATGAATGGTTCGGTGTTTATAACCCCCCTCCACCTTCTTCTTCCATGAGCTCGTGTCATTTTCCCCCAGTCTGTCTAGTCCCAAGACCCCAATCTACACCTACTGCGCGCGCCGAAGCTCCCTCACTTCCACTACCTCCTTCCCTTGGTGCGCCATGAAGCGTACGCGTGAAGATGAGCCGGAGGTGAAGCCAGTTGAAGGCGCAACAGCAGATGGCTCGGTCGTCGCCAAGCAGGCGGAGGCGTCTTCTCCGGGCACGAACGGCGCTCATCACCAGGCCATCAAGGGTGCGAGCTCATCCATCTAGACAGTAGCCATCACCGCCGAGTAGCAGGTGGTAGCCGTTGCCGCCGAGCAGCAGGTAGTAGCCGTCGCAGCCGAGCAGCATGTGGCTGACAACGTCATGGTGCCAGCGATAGATCTGGATGGGGGGCAGGCGGCAGGCGGAGGCAATCCGGTGCTCTACATCAACGACCCCATCGCCGTACAAGAAACCTTAGACGCAATCGTGCAGAATGACGAGTTCGAGGAGGAGGTCCCTGATGAGGAGTCCAAGGTACTACATTGCTAGCTTCTCTAGTCACAGCCGCAGTTTTCACTGTTCATACATAGGATTTGCTCAATTGTGTATAGATTCTTTTGCTCTTGAAGTAGGGTAGTATATATATGGTTCGATCGGTCGATTGATGCATCTGCCATCTAGTCACAAAACCCCAATATGCTCATCTACCATCTAGTTGAGTTTGCTAGTTGAGTGTTGATTTCGATACACAATAGGCCTATAACATTTCATTTCTATTCCTTACTGAGCCCAATGATTCAATTTTGCCCCAAAATAGTGCAAGGGCATCTGATGGTGTCGTTTTCTTAGGGATGGTTAGTGAACCTCAGGCAGCAATGCACACAAACAATATAGGTTGTGCTGTTGGTATTTTGGTTCTCCGACTCCATCACTGAAAAAAATGAGGCCCTAATTTTTTTCTCATATGGAACCTATATATATAATCTTTGTATTGTTTTTGATCTATGAATGCGTTGTATGATGCATATGTATATCCCTGAATATTGTTTTGTACAATTACATTTCAATTTCTTATTGTGGCCAATGATACAAATTTGCCCAAAGAGAGGCAGACACATTGGTGTTAGATTTTTTAGGGATGAGTGAGTGAACCTGGGACCATGTACAAGATCAATATAAGCTGTGCAATTGTTACTTGGTTCGCTTACGCCATATCTGTAGAAACTTATGAGGCGGCAATCTTTATTCTACATTCATAGAACTATGATATTTGAATTATCTATTCCATGCATTCATAGTGTATAAGAATTACATTTTAGTTTGTCACCGAAGCCGATGATTGAAATTTGCCCCAAAAGAGTTCAAGGGGAGACACATATGATGGTGTCATGTTTTAGGGATGGGTTGGTGAACCTGAGGCAACAATGCACACAAACAATATAGGTTGTGCTATTTGTACTTTGGTTCTCCAACTCCATCTCTGAAACAAATTATGAGGCCCTTGATTTATTCTCATATGGAACTACATATATGATCCTTGATTTGTTTCTAATCTTTTAATGATTGGTATGATGCATATGTATATGAATGGTTTTGATCATAAGTATTTTTAACATGTACCTGAAGATTAATTGTTTGGTTTTTTATTTATAATTACAATATTTAGGCTTGTTTTTGTACCTGACTATGTATATCCCTGAATATTGTTTTGTACAATTACATTTCAATTTCTTATTGTGGCCAATGATTCAAATTTGCCCCAAAAGAGGCAGACACATTGGTGTCAGATTTTTTTAGGGATGAGTTAGCGAACCTGGGGACATGTACAAGATCAATATAAGCTGTGCACGTGTTACTTGATTCGCTTACGCCATCCCTGTAGAAAATTATGAGGATGCAATCTTTATTCTACATTCATAGAACTATGATATTCGAATTTTCTATTCCATGCATTCATAGTATATAAGAATTACATTTTAGTTTGTCACCGAGGCCGATGATTGAAATTTGCCTCAAAAGAGTTCAAGGGGAGACACGTATGATGGTGTCGTGTGTTAGGGATGGGTTGGTGAACCTGAGGCAGCAATGCATAAAAACAATATAGGTTGTGTTGTTGGTACTTTGGTTTGCCAACTCCATCTCTGAAACAAATTATGAGGCCCTAGATTTATTCTCATATGGAACTACATATATGATCCTTGAATTGTTTCTGATCTTTTAATGATTGGTATGATGCATATGTATATGAATGGTTTTGATCATAAGTATTTTTAACATGTACCTGAAGATTAATTGTTTGGTTTTTTATTTATAATTACAATATTTAGGCTTGTTTTTGTACCTAACTATGTATATCCCTGAATAATGTTTTGTATGATTACATTTCAATTTCTTATTGTGGCCAATGATTCAAATTTGTCCCAAAAGAGAGGCAGACACATTGGTGTCAGATTTTTTCAGAGATGAGTTAGTGAACCTGTGGCGATGTACAAGAACAATATAGGTTGTGCAATTTTTACTTGGTTCACCTACTCCATCCCTGAAGAAACTTATGAGGCTACAATCTGTATTCTACATACACTCTGATGCAATTATTTGTCATTATGTTGAGATAAAATGATATATGAACCGATCAAACTATTGCTGAGATGCTTTATCTTCGATATCCATGGATATATTGTCTTACATATACATGTTGTCAATTCTTGAGTTGTAATACAATTCAATCATATGTATGAGTTCTAAGTTATGTTCTTAAAAATCAACAGGAGGATGATGATGGAGTGGACGATAACAAGGTATCCAGGGACAACAAGAGTCGCTACGTGCTGAGGCGGTTCCGGTGTGGGCTAATCCGTTTCCACCATAGGGGGAGACTATTTTGCCCATTCTATGGCAGAGCAATCAACGTGGACCTTAACAACATGATCCAGCACGCGGAGGGCGTTGGCAGAGGCGGAGGCAGAAGCCATAGGCCAATTACCTTGGCACGGCACGCATCCTATGGCAAATTCCTCCGAGAGTATGTCAGGACTGGCATGTATCCCATCAACTAGGCTATCGCTGCCTCCTGCTGATAAACCCCTGTCTTGCTAGGCGTCTCCATGTCCTGGCCTCCTGCTGCCGCCCCTGCTTTTATTTTGTTTTAGTTAATTATTACCTATGTGTGGCATGTAAGACAATATATCCGTGGTGTCTCTGGTGAACCTTCTATATTAATCTACTCCTTTATATGGAGTGCCTTAAAATTTCTAGTGTTCAATTATATTACTGATCATGCTCATGCACACTACAAAATATTTCTAGTGATCGATTATATTATAATTGTCAAGGAATACATCAACAAGTTAAATTGGTCAAAATTTTGTATTGAAGTAACTAAATGATCTCACATCGGTGGTGGACGTTTGCAGAAAACGTTGGCATCAGTCAAAGACCTTGGAGCGGCACGTAGTCTTCAGCAAATTCCTTGCAGGTTCAACAACGGGTTGCCGCCGCCCAGCTCCGAATTCGCTTACAAGTCCAACATGACAGAACTTGAGCTACCACAGAAACCTCGCCAGAGGTGGCAGAATTGGTGCGGGTGCAACCACGACGACCGTGAGCTCGGATTCTAGAGGAGGAAAACAGAACTGAGCATGGTCGACACAGTGACAAATATCACCGGGAACGAATTATCGTCCCCGCACCGTGCCATGAGTGCGTCCATGGTGAGGGCGAGCTCCGACTCATGATGGGGAGGAGAGCGGGGCCGAGCAGGTTCGTCACGTCCCAGCTCTGCGCCATGGCCATGACCACAGATTGCCGCTCCAGGGAAGAAGAAGACGCATAATAGATGCAGGCGCCAACGCTGCAAGCCTACAGGGAGGAGAGCTGGACCGAGCAGGTTCGTCCACGTCCTAGCTCCACACCATGGCTGCGACGCCCCACAGATTGCCGCTCTGGGGAAGAAGAAGACGCGTAATGGATGCAGGCGCCAACGCTGCAAGCCTAATTGACACCTAAGCGATGGGAGCGACATAACAGCGAGAACTGACAAGAGGGGCCCAACTTGACGGTCGTTAGCCTAATTTTTTGTATTGAAATGTAAAGTTGAATTCGTGCCGAAAAAGATCCTCTGAGTATTTGGCACACCAACTGTAGTCATCTCGGCTGATTTCAGGGAACTTGGGTACCGCGTTGCCTGGCCAACCCAACTTTCGGGCCGCAAAATGATATTCTCATATTGGGTGACCCAAGGCGAATCATGCTCTATGTCGCCTGGTAATACAACTTCTACCCCATATACCAGAAATAATGGCGTGTATCCAGTTGATTTATGGTTGTGAAATACCACCTCTTTTAGCCATATAAAATGTGCCATTTATCTCTCATATCATGTTTCTCCCAGTTATAGACATGCCTTATATGCATGACTTATAGTTCTCATATACTTTCATATGAGCTTTGCACATTTAGTAGTTTAGGTATAATTTTATCATTTTGCTTGTCTGTGACATGTGTGTAGGTGTTGATGATGATTATGGATAAAACAAAGGCAAAAGGAACAAAGAGAGCATAGTATTGAGGAGCTGTAGGGACCAGACTTAGCCATTTGAGAGGTTGGAAAAGTGAATTTTCCAACTTCTCAAAATAAATATCCAAGAAAATGGGGTTGTATCCCTCGATGATACGAACTCAACGAGCCCAAGAACACCCGAAACAGAGTTTGTATGAAGAAATGGCGACCAAAATACTAAAAGGATCTCAAAGTTTAACGAGCAACTATACGACCGGAGCAATAATTTCGGCCGTATAGTTGCATTCGTATAGTTGTAAAAAAGGGTCGGAAACGAAGGGATTTCGCCCCAGAGAAGCTCAAGAACCTTCCCTAAGTCATATGATGGTATTGGGGGAACTCTAGGGCACCCCCAAGGCCTATATAAAGGAGGGAGGACCCAAGAAAGAGACACAACACCATAGCCTTTCAGGGGCGGAGCCCTGCCGCTGCAGCCACCCATCTGATCTCCACAATGGCAGAGCTCTGCCTCAACCACACCTCCGAGACCTAGATCTCCCTCAACACCATCACCATCAAGGAATCCAAGCAAGAAGAAGAGGAGGAGAAGGAAGACATCACCACCACCACGCATCAATCTCCATCTCCATCATCATCTCCATCTCCCTCTCTCTCTTGTGTTTGGTAATTGTAAGATTGAACATGGTTGTGACATCACTATATATTTATATATGTTTTGCTGCTCGTCTATGTGTGAGTAATTGATTAAATTCTAGGTTGAGGTATGATCTAGTGCGCTAAGTTAGAATTTATTGTGATCTAAGATGAGTTTATGGGATTCTTTGGTCCGGAAGTGCATTTTGCCTTGTGATGACGCGCAAGAATCATGCATAGTGCACATAGTGTGACAGCTCGGTAATCAAATGGGGAACGTTTATTTGTCTGAGGAATCTCTTATAGATCACACATATATTTTGCCCATCTAGTACTAGTGAAACTGAAACCTAGAAGCCCTCTCTCATCCCATTAAATCCCACAACTACAATCTTTTTAATTCAGTTTATATTTCTATTTACTTTCCTTCTTAGTTTATTTTGTTCTTGTTAAAAGTTCTTTGTTATTGGATATTTTAAACCTCTCTTAATTATCAATGTTCTAGTAACTTATAGAATAGGCTATTTCCAAATCACGGTTTGGGTGTGAAACGTGGCCGCATTGACAACATGGCTGCGGGGTCGTGTTGTTTCCGTTCATCGATCTCCCATCAGGAAAAACTCTTAAATATTTTCTACTACAAGTACTGTAATAACCCTATTGTTGGTGCAGGAATCCAGTCATCAAATTAGCGTCGTTGCCCGGGAGCTAAGCGTCCCGTTATTACCTTCCTACTCGCACATAGTTTATTTTCGTTTGTCGGTATTTATCTTACTGCTTTTGATTATTTGAAAAGAAAAAAAATTAGTTTACCTTTTGTTAGTAGTCTTGTTATTTATTTTAGTTATAGGAAATTAAAAACATAAGAACTATGGAAAGTAAAATTCTTGCGAAGTATGGTGCTCCGAGTGTTTACATGCTCTTACTGTTCAGCCCGCTATTGATGTGGATGGATATGAGATTAATCCTATGTGGATAAATATGATCATGGAAATAACTTTTGCAGGAGATCCGGACAATGATGCATATGAGCATATTGACAAATTTACTTCATTGTGTTCTACGGTGAAGGCAAATGGATGGACAAATGATAAGCTGAAGTTATATCTGTTCTAGTTCTCGCTGAAAGGAAAAGCTAAAGATTGGCTAAGATCGCATCCCGCAGGACACTTCAATTCATGGAAAGGTATCTCCGAAGCTTTTCTTGGTAAGTATTTCTCACAAAAGCAAACTTATGAGCGTAGGCTTCATATCCTGAATTTCAAGCAGAGCAACAATGAGGATTTAATACAAGCTTATAGTAGGTTCTCAAAATTGAGGCATGATTATCCACATCATAATTTACCTAATTGGTTATTGTCGAATCACTTTTATGGAGACTTAAGTCACTCTTCTAAGGATAAGCTAGACATGATGTGTGATGGTGCATTCCTTGGAAAATCTTTGAAAGAAGCTTGGCAACTCTTAAGAGATATACATAATAATTTTCATCAATAGCAATGTGAAATTGTGCATGAAGAAAAACCTCTCCCTGCTGATCTAGAGAACTTGGTCAATGTGTTTCTTAAAGATGAAAATAGAAGAGGAAAAATTCCTTATGATGATACCTTAGTTATATATGTTCTTTCTAAAGCAATGCCTTTCATAGCTGATTATTTTAATCATATTAGAACTACTGCTACTAACGATGGAGAACATTCCTCTACTGTTACTCCCATATCTTCCACTTGTTGCATATTGAAGCAGGAAAGAAGGGTAAATCCAGGAAGTCTAAAACTAGAAAAATAAAACTAAGAAGTCTCATGTTGAATATTCCACACATTTGACATTTGTAGATGAAGTGAAACGGCTTCATGAAGAGTATTGGGGACACGTCAAGAAAAAAAAATAAAAAGAAATCAAGGAATGGAATAAATTGAAAGCCGCTCTCAAACCTGACCCCCACCTATTCCTGATCTTTATTATTCTTCTGACTTTAGTGATGATGAGGACTTATATTATTCTAGAAACCCTGATAATTGCCCTGAAGAAGTTTTTGATGATTCTAGTAGTATTTGTTTAAATACTCTTTTCGGGGAAATCAATTATGATGAGCCAAAGACGAAACCCCGTGTGCCTCCCATATCTGTTTGCTATGAATTTTGTTTTACTAATGAGGTGCAGGAAAGTCCAGCGGCAAAGACCAAGATACTGGATCCAAAAGGACATTATGAGCTGCACCCTCAAAATAGTAATCAAGGTAAAGATTCAAAGATTGATAATAAATCTTTAACACCCTGTATGCAGGAAGGAAAGAATACATATTTACCACGCTTGGTGCATCCATCCTCACGTGGCAAGGAGAACACTTACAAGATACTGATGCACCGCAAGTGGGTACGTCTTAGAGCAAACGATGATATAAATCCTGCAGACACTTGTTGGAGGTAAGCAAAACTACTCCTATAGCTACCTCCATTGCTAAATAATTGTGGAGTATAAAATCCTGGCTACTTGGTTATAAGAAAGTGCTTCCTAGGAGGCAACCCGGAAGTCATTAGGCGTCTTTCTTAGTTTTGTGTCTTGAGTTTAGTTGCATTCATGTTGCATTGGCATTTTTATTCTTTGCATAATTTGCTATTAGAATTATATTGTTGTAGTTTTTAAAAGGTAGAATTTATTGTTACTATGTGTTGCATAACTCGGCTATACTTAAATACCGTTTTATACATGCTATTGTTGGTCAAAAATTAAAGTTGTTATTTTACTGTCAAAACAAGGTTTTTCGTTAAGTTTTAGGATAAGAAAGAATTCTTGAAGAAATAGAAATTATTTGATGACTACTGAAGGTTTAACAGCCAACTATACGGCGGGAATAAAAATTCCGGCCGTATAGTTTGGCCGTATAGATATCTTTGCCATCAACAAATTCTCTTTCGTGGACACATAAGATTTAACGACCAACTATACGGCGGGGATAAAATTTCCAGCCGTATAGTTCCGGTCGTATAGATATCGATGCCTTCGTCAAATTTCTTTCCAGGGTACTAATGGTTTGAAGACCAACTATACGGCAGGAATAAAAATTCCGGCCGTATAGTTTGGCCGTATAGTTATCATTGCCTGTCTAAATTTTTTTATCTCGAGGACACAGAAGATTTGATGACCAACTATACGGCGGGACCTTTTTGGTCTGGCCGTATAGTTTCACCCATATAGATGGGAAAACCCCTTAAACGCCAACTGGAAGGTAACCATTGCTCAAAATTTTATTCTTTTTTCTTCTTCTAAAAACTTTGAAACACCACCTGGGAGTTTCTCCCATGATTTAGAGAAGCCAAGCATATGTAAGATAAATTTCTACCTCAGAAACCTCCTAGACTGTAATTCTCTATAGAAGTTCATGTTTTATTTTTACTTTCCTTTTATCGATGGGGTAAATGAACTATGTTCGTATACCAAACCGATGCATTTTATTTTGTGTGTTATTTTCATAGGGACTTGAACCTTGTGTGACTACATGTACGGTAGTGCCAACCATGCAAACACTCGCATGAGCCACTTGGTTGCTTCAATTCAATGCTTCGACAATTAGTGTTTGTTTCCAAGCAGGTTCGCAAGGAAGGCAGCCACCAGGCTATATCAAGAAGTATATGTGAAAGAAAAGGTTCTTTGTCCATCAAAAGATAGGTTACTTGTACCTCAACGGTAAAGTGTATCGCCCTTGTTTTTAACTAAGCTTGGGGAGGTAACCACTTATCACACTCTCTTTTGGAAACTGTATTTTCTCTTTTCTTTTGGTGATATACTCAAGTTTTGTTCTTGCAAAGTTCTAAGCTTGGGGAGGTTACTTCTGCATGTGTAGAGTCTTGTGCAATGTTCGTATTCGATGGGGGTTTAATCCAATCATGTATCCCGTTGTTTTTGAATGCTTGTTTAAGTGAGTCTAGTTCTGTATTCATATGGGGATACACTTGCTCGTGATAGGCACCATAGGAGTTGACTCAGAGATTGTATGCATCTTGCCAAATTGTTTATCAAGCTTGTGACACTATTTGTGATCCTCTAGAAAACATTGCCACAATATCTACACTTGGAAAGAATGAATACTTGATCAAGATCTTTTGAAATTTGTTTGTTGTCACTAAATAGCCTTGTCTTAAATGAATAGGTTATGCTTGACCTCATAATGTCAAAACAACAGACTTGATAGTTTGCTTACGGAAGGAGTTGTCAATTGGAAATGATATTTCGAAGTTTTGAGTTCTATGCTAAATAAGGTGTTGATTAATTGTCTTAAGAGTTTAGCCTTAAAGATACTCAACACCATATATGTGATGATCGACTTGATAGTACTCGTTGAAAGGATTTGTTTGAAGAAACTAATATTTAGCGTTAATTGAGATGCATGCCAAATCTTGACCTGTTGATTAAAGTATGATGTTGATTTATGCGTGTCTGCACCACTATCGCACAACATGGGATGCTAACGACTCCGCTGGCCTTTGAACAGTCCAAAAAGAGGAAACTCTTGGAGTTTGGCTATGAGTTGCCCAACATATGTAGCATAAATGCTATATTTGGGTATGCATTAGTATTCTCATGGGCCTGCGTTCAAAGCAAAAGTCGGAATACTCCTCTGACCGTTATGAGAAATCATTATACCAAAAAGGGAAACCTTGGTAATGGTCACGAGTATCCATTCTTAGCCTGCACAATCTGATTAAACACACTAAGTTTTGGCATGATCTCATTACTGATGAACTGAAGTTTTGGAAAGACAAAGAATAGAAAATGAGTGTTTTATAGCCATGTTTCATTGATGTGGATGACCAAAAAGATAACTCTAATGCTATGCTTCTTTTGACATGTTCTTGCATTTCCTTTTGGCATAAATCTCGTTACTAACAGATAAACTTTCTGAAACTCAATAACTGATGTTTGCACTTGAGAGCCTTTACTAGATGACATGATTGGGTAGAATCGATAAACTTTATTCCTATTTATGCTTGACATGGACTAGGTTTTGCCTCATAAAAAATAATGATATGAAAAGTTATACAAAAGGTGCAATAAGAGGATCGCAAGTTTGTCTGCAAGTTAGATTCACTGTTGACATGGAGAATATAAGTTTAGATGAATCTTTAGTGGTCTTTATAGCTGATCTTGTGTTGCCTTATATGAATACATGTTTTCTCTCTTCAAGCTTGTAGAAGAAATAAGGATGCAAGGCATTGATTTCCAATGATAAGCTATTTCACAACCATTAATTTATTATCAACCCTTCCTACTCGAGGACGAGCAAGGTCTAGCTTGGGGAAGTTGATGGTTGTGAAATATCACCTATTTTAGCCATATAAAATGTGCCATTTATCTCTCATATCATGTTTCCCCAGTTATAGCTATGCCTTATATGCATGACTTATAGTTCTCATATACTTTCATATTAGCTTTGCACATTTAGTAGTTTAGGTAGAATTTTATCATTTTCCTTATCTATGACATGTGTGTAGGTGTTGATGATGATTATGGATAAAACAAAGGCAAAAGGAACAAAGAGAGGATAGTATGGAGGAGCTGTAGGGACCAGACTTAGCCATTTGAGAGGTTGGAAAAGTGAATTTTTCCAACGTCTCAAAATAAATTTCCAAGACCATGGGGTTGTATCCCTCGACGATACGAACTCAACAATCCCAAGAACACCTGAAACGGAGTTCGTATGAAGAAATAGCGACCAAAATACTAAAAGGATCTGAAAGTTTAATGAGCAACTATACGACCGGAGAATAATTCCGGCCATATAGTTGTGCCCGTATAGTTGTAAAAAGGATTGGAAACGATGGGATTTCTCCCTAGAGAAGCTCTAGAACCTTCCCTAAGTCATATGACGGTATTGGGGGAACCCTAGGGCACCCCAAGGCCTATATAAAGGAGGGAGGACCCAAGAAAGAGACACAACACCATAGCCCTTCAGGGGTGGAGCCCTGCCGCCGCCACCCATCCGATATCCACAGCGGCAGAGCTCTGCCTCAACCACACTTCCGAGATCTAGATCTCCCTCAACACCATCACCATCAAGGCATCCAAGCAATAAGAAGAGGAGGAGAAGGAAGACATCACCACCACCACGCATCGATCTCCATCTCCATCATCATGTACATCTCCCTCTGTCTGTTGTCTTTGGTAATTGTAAGATTGAACACGGTTGTGACATCACTATATATTTATATATGTTTTTCTGCTCATCCATGTGTGAGTAATTGATTTAATTCTAGGTTGAGGTATGATCTAGTGCACTAAGTTAGAATTTATTGTGATCGAAGATGAGTTTAGGTGATCCTTTGGTCCGGACGTGCATTTTGCCTTGCGATGACGTGCAAGAATCATGCATAGTGCACATAGTGTGACAGCCCGATAATCAAATGGGGAACATTTATTTGTCTGAGGAATCTCTTATAGATCACACATATATTTGCCCATCTAGTACTAGTGAGACCGAAGCCTAGAAACCCTCTCTCATCCCATTCAATCCTACAACTACAATCTCTTTAATTCAGTTCATATTTCTGTTTACTTTCCATCTTAGTTTATTTTGTTCTTGTTAAAAGTTATTTGTTATTAAATATTTTAAACCTCTCTCTCAATAATCACTGTTCTAGTAACTTATAGAATAGGATATTTCCAAACCATGGTTTGGGTGCGAAACGTGGCTGCATTGACAACGTGGCTACGAGGTCATGTTGTTTCCGTTCGTCGATCTCCCATTGGGACAAACTCTTAAGTATTTGCTGCTACAAGTACTGCAATAACCCTGTTGTTGGTGCAGGAATCCAGTCATCATTGATCTATTTGGAGTTGTCCTGACTCCTGAGGCTCCAAAGTACTGCGGGGAGTTTGTCAATCCAACACCTCACTGATCTTTGCAGCGGCTCCATGAGCCGGGGTTTTATCCCAAACAGTACTAGCCCATTGGATCTCTCCACTTGCCTATTTGATGCGGGGTGTGCAACTGATGCAACATCAAGTCTTATCCGTTTATCTTGGCAGAATCGAGCAAATGCTCCCTCAGCAAAGTTTGTGCCATTATCTGTTATAATACTATGTGGATATCCGTATCTCAAGGTGATGTCCTTGAGGAATGATATGGCAGTGGGTCCATCACATTTTCTGATTGACTTGATCTCAATCCACTTTGTGAACTTGTCAACCATGACAAAGCTATGAGTCATGTTGCTCCGAGCCGGCTTAAACGGCCCAACCATGTCTAAGCACAATACAACAAATGGCCAAGTGATAGGTGTAGTTTTGAGCTCAGAGGATGGCATATGTATCTCGCTCAAATACCTCTAACACCCATTGCACTTTATCACAAGGTCCTCAGCTTCTTGTAGAGCATAGGGCTAGTAAAATCCATATTGAAATGCCTTGTCTATTAAGGCTCTCGACGAGGCGTGATGCCCACATTTGCCCTGATGTATATCTTGGAGGATTTCCTGCCCTTCTACTGGATCAATGCACCACTAGAGGACACTTGTGAAACTTCTCTTATATAGCTCGACATTTATTATGGTGTAAGCCTTTGCCCTTCTCTGAACTTGTCTAGATAGAACCTCATCACTTGGCAAACTCCCATCTTTTAAGAAGCCAAAAATTGGTTGTGCCCATGCTGGTACAACTCGGACCGGGAAAATTACTTCGTCAATTTCCATTGGGTCAACTGACATAACCTTTGCCAGGTTAAGCTGAACAGTCCCTAGGTTTCGTGAGGCAGTCCTCGGGTTTGCCAAGGCAGTCCCCGGGTTGCTCAAACTGGTCCCCTAATCGATGTCCATTGGGACAACCTTGGACCCTGAATTGACCATGATATAGATTGACTCGGATTCTGGTGATGGGTTGATAGATGGTTTTCTGAGGTGCTCAAGGGCTATGCCTGGCAGAATAGCTTTCCTAGATGAACCGAGTTTTGATAACACATTGGCCGCATCATTTTTCGCCCGAGGTACATGGTGGAACTCACATCCTTCAAAGTACCCACAGATTTTTTGGATGTGAAATCTATACAAGGCCATATTTGCGTCCAGAGTTTCCCAAAGACCTGACACTTGCTGTATCACTAAATCCGAATCACCAAAGCACTAGATCCGATGTATTCAATCTCCTTTGCTACTTCCAAGCCATGCACAAGTGCCTCAAATTCTGCCACATTGTTTGATGCTCTAAAGTGGATTTGCAGCACATATCTCAACTAATCCTTTTTGGGCGAGGTAATGACTACCCCGACACCTAATCCATCTTTCAGTTTAGATCCATCAAAATGAATTCGCCATAAGTTCGAGTCAGGCAAGGGTGGCTGATAGCTGTGAGATTCCACACATTTTTGATGGCTTTTATTGATTGTTTTCTCCCGGATTTGATCTTATGGCTTTACCTAACGCTAATGCTTTGGTAGCGAAGAAAACTTGGATTTTAATGTGTGTTTCTGGTTCTGAACGTCAACAGAAGGATTTAATTACATAAATACAATATTTTGGAGAAAATAAGAAAGTCTCACCTTGGAAGCACGCGAGGGGAGCTAATAGAAGCTTTAATGAGCAACTATATGGCGGGAATATTTTTCCGGCCGTATACTTCCCGCCATATAGTTACCGCCGCCTCTGTCTTGTCAAAAGGGACAACTTCCCTGAAGGGACCGAGGGCGAAAACATAACACAACAGCCGCCACACCATCCAGAAGGGAGAAAGAAGAGATCCAGAGAAGGAGAAGACGTTCTTCATCTCGCTCCACAATCTTCGACCTCCTAGCCAATACACCCCCATGGACACTACTTGTACTTGAGAGAGAGAGGGATCTCCATTTTGCAAGACTAGGGTTTGAGATTGTTTCTTCCCAGCTTGAATTGTGTTGGATATTTTTCTATTCTTATTGTGGATCTCCATGGTAATACCAAGACGAATTCCCTTTATTTGATTATATTGATGATCCTTTCTTTTCTCATGAGTGAGTAATTCCCTTGGGCGTGGGAAATGTAGGGGATGGTGAGATGTGATGTGCCTTCATATATTTTCCATTATTTTGTGATTGATTCTAATTACTATATTATGTGTTCTTGACTATCTGTGGGATGCCTAATGCTTGTTGTCCAATTAAGGGCTCAGACAACATGATACCTTGTTGTACATAGATAAGATCTTGTATGCTAGTGGATCGGCAACCCCCGGGTGACATGGGGATATCAATGGAAAGCTAGTTGACTCGAGGATAACGAGTAACCACTGTTCTTATTGCATTAGTCCAATCCAAGGATCTAAATCGCTAAGCAACCTGAAAGGTCTTAATCGTCTAGTGTCTGACCATGGTTTTGGTAGCAGGCTAGTAGGATTATTGAAGTTGGGATGAAATCTACCAAGAGGAGTTCCGGCTAATTATGGGTTGCTCGCCTACACATATATCTATAAGATTATAATTGTTACATTTACCACTCGACCACCTGGCACCTTCACTATCACCATGAACTGAATCTCCCCGCGCCTTCTTTCGCCATCTATAGGGAACAACAAATAATCAAAGTCGTTCCTTACTTTTATGCATTATATTTCTGAAGTTTACATTTTAGTTCTATTTAAATCTATCGCATTTAATCAAAATCCCATTCTTATTTCAACACTTGGATTCAATTCACTCGAAGACCTATGACAACTTCGGGTGTGACAGAGACTCCATCAATAAACACTTACCTTCGGGCTCCCTGTGGGATCGATATCTGAACTTCGAAACTAGCTACAAACAATCGGTGCACTTGCAGTCATCAAGCTATTTTCTGGCGCCATTGCCGGGGAGCTAAGCGATAAGTGTTTGTCTTTTGACATTTCAGGTGTTGCTACTACAATATGTTCTCCTTATGAGATAAAGGGTCTACACGCTCTGGTAGGACCTACCTGCCGGATTATATTGAGCGCATGCCTGCTCAGAGGTGCGAAGAAATTACTGAAAAACTTTTAAGATCAAATAAAGTTGAAGTTGAAAACCCGAGTGATATTATGGAAATCATGTATATTTATAGGATAACTCCTATGAAACCTGAGAAAACTCTCAGGGAATACAGTGCTCCAAGTTCTGGATTTCTTAAACAACCAATAGATTTCCCTAATCTTGGAGTTAGATAATATTTATTTGATGGTGGAATTATTAAAATTTTGCAAGAGAAAGCTTTCAGCGAAAGGGAAGATGAATACCCAGGAAGACATATAAGAGAGTCTGATGATGTGATAACATCGCTTGGACCAACAAGTTTGCTGAGAGACTTTTCTCGTCTTAAACTATTTCGATGGCCTGTTAGAGGTAAAGCTCTAGACTGGTTATATTCTCTCCCTCGCCATTACATTAAATGTTGGGAAAGCTGCATTGTTAAATTCATCAACAGGTTTAATCCTTTTAAAAAGGTAACTGAACTAAGAAAGAACATATGCAACTTTAGTCAGAACGTGGGAGAAAACTACCCACAAGCCTGGGAAAGATTCTTTGGAATGATCAATAGTATTCCTAATCATGGCTATTCTGAACTAACAATCTACCATTTATTTTACCATGGTCTCAATACTCAATGAAGAGAATTGCTTGAATTCTCAGCAGGAGGATCAATAAATACTTTAACTATTAAAGAATGTTTGGAATTAATGTCTACTAGGGCTAAGAATGATTCATTATATAATCCTGATTTTGGTACTAAGCCAGAAAAAGGGATACTTCGCATAACTCCTGATCTTATGCCCGAGGTACGCAAAACTATGATAGAAAAAGGTATACCTTCTGAAATTGTTAAGGAAAATAAATTAGATTTGTTACAAGTTTTAACTGAAGAAGATGAAACTATAAAAGTTTTTCAAGAATTAAAACATCGACAAGTAAAATCTCATAATAACTTGCATAAGCATTTCCAAAAACACAAAAAGATTTTGGCGGAACTCACTACAAATTATGATGAGATTGGCCAAGAAATAAAACTGTTTCACAAGTACCTTAGTATGATTGAAATCCAGTGTGAACAAATAGCATTTGGTTATCAAATGTTTCTTCGTGAAGACGAAGATATTCCTATTTCTGCTAATGTTGTCACAAGAAGGGGTGCAGTTGTTACAGGACCCTTAGGACCACCGGAATATGAAGCTGAAAAAGAGCGCAAGGAAAAAGCCTTTCTCGAAGCAAGTCAAGAAGATGATACATTGGCGGATCCTCAAGATGAAACTGAAATGCAAGAACAAACCAAGGAGGACCAAAATGATGCACAAGATGATCATTATGACTCTGATGGAGAAACGGTTGATCCAAGAGAAAATAAAGAAATAAGTAAGGAAGATGAAGTTGTTGTAGTAGAAAAGAAGAAAAGCAATAAGCAACAACAAAAGAAAGCAACGAAAGAGCCCGATCCCCCCCTAAAAAGGTAAAAGACAAGAGTAAGTCAGGTGAGAAAAGCTTCCTTATCCAAATCGAAAATATAAAGCACCGGATGGGGTAATTTATAATTCTTTTACAAAGGCACTTAGTGACCTTCGTCCAGAAATTCCATTTGCGGATGCAATTAAAGTTCCTACTTTTTGTATATTCCTCCGTGATATCCTTAGTAGAAAGAAAGAAATAACTAAAACTGTTGCTATGGTAACTAGCTACCCTACTAACGGGAAGCTGCTGTCTAAGTCTGGAGATCCCGGAATACCAACCATTTCATGCTCAATAGGTAAAACTTATACTCACAATGCCTTGCGTGATCTAGGAGCAGGAGTTAGTGTAATGCCATACTCCCTCTATAAAAGGTTAGGATTAGGGAGTATTCTCCTACTACTATCACTTTACAGATGGCTGACAAGTCCACTAAACAACCAGTTCGTATGATTGAGGATGTCTTACTTAGGATATATGAGCATGTTATTCCCACTGATTTTATCATTCTTGAAATGCCAGAAGATGAAAGATTATTTATAATACTTGGAAGACCCTTCCTCAGTACTGCAGGTGCATCAGTAGATTGTGCTGAAGGAAAGATAATCTTCAATGCTTATGATGCTGAAATAATCCGGTATTTTCCAAAGAAGTTAAAAGCAGGCGAAAGATATGTTCCACCAGCAAAACGAGTTCATGTGGTAAGTGCCATTGATAATGGGCAACCAAAGGTAAGAATTCGAGAAGAGAGAAGAGGTTGAGTTACTCAACCATTTTCAATAAATGCTTAATGGGAGTCAACCCATTTTCATTATTTTAGTAGAATAGATTATAAGAAGTTCATCGCAATCCCACCACTTTTTTGCAGACATTCTTGTGGAAGCACGCCCGTGAAGATGCAGCTGTCAAAAAGTAGTAGAAATGTCGATTGAATCAGTAGAGAATAATAATAAGAATAAAAGTTTGAGTTTTCTATTTACAGAAGCTAAATTTTTTGCTTTTAATATGCTAACATTGGTCAATAGTTTTTACTATCAATTTTCTGTTAAAAACTTGGTATTTCGCTGAGTTATGGGATAATAAGGTATCCTCGAAGAAATAGAATTTTTTTGATGACTACTGATGGTCTAACGACCAACTATACGGTGGGAATAAAAATTCCGGCCATATAGTTCTGGTCGTATAGTTACCTTTGCCATCAACAAATTTTCTTCGAAGCCACAGAGAGTTTAACGACCAACTATACAGCGGGAATAAACATTTCGGCCGTATAGTTCCAGCCGTACAGATATCGATTCTGTCGTAGAATTTTATTCCAAAAGTACTAGGAGTTTAACGACCAACTATACGGCAGGAATAAAATTCTGGCCGTATAGTTCCGGTCATATAGATATCGATGCCAGTTTTAGAAATTTATCTCAAGAGATGGACAGTTTAATGACCAACTATATGGCGGGATCATTGTGATCTGGCCGTATAGTTGTTTTCTTTATAAAGAAACCCTAGTTGGCGGCGGCGCCGCAACTATACGGGCGGAGCAATATCGCCCGCCCGTATAGTTCCGGCCGTATAGTTCGGTGCGACCACAAAATCGCACCGGGACGGCTAGGGCTTCCTCCTCTCCTTATTATTTCTCTCATATTCTCTCTCCAAACCTCTCAAAATCCACCTAGAACTTTTGATTCTTCGCGGATTTCATTCGTTTGAGTGGGGGAATCAACAGATCGGTATGTTTCTCTCCCTATCCATGCTTTATTTTCAGATTTCCATGGTTGAAACTCTCGCATTGATCTAGTGGATGAACTCAAGCTTATTTAGTTTTTCCTATTAATTTGTCACGTTAGGATTGAATTTTTCCACGTAGAATCGTTCATATATCATATAGAAACTATATGCCTAAGGTTTTATGGTGAAATTTTTCAGTGCATCAGGATGAACAAAATCAGTAGCCTCTTTCGTTTGAGCAAGCGCCAACAGGGAGAAGGCTCAAGCTCGGGGGCCGAGCTCCGTTCAACTCCAAGATAGACATTGTCTCATCGAGGAGGGTGCTGCCCACACGTTGGGCCGACCACAACTTCCTCACTGTTGCAGGGTTGAAGACGGACTTCGACCTCATGTGCAATAGGTCGGGGTTTACGGTACTTGGCTTCGCAAGCCACGACACCTACGCCGAGCTCACCCATGAGTTCCTTGCCTCCTTCTACGACGACCACAGGGAGAAAGGTAACATGTGCATGATAAGCTTCACCATGAATCGGGAGCACTATGAAGTAAATTTTGAACAATTTTGCAATGCTTTGAGCTTCCCTCATACTGGGGAGCCCAATATTACTAACCTCTATAGCGTCTCAAGTGGAGAGACTTGGGAGGTTATTTCTGTTAATAGTGGTAGTCACTTTTATCAGAAGAAGATGTCCTCCATTCAGAACCCAACCATACGCTACTATGCTTTGTTCCTCACCAACACAATGTTGGGAAGAGGTGATACTGGTTCCATGGCCAATGCGGACATGGTAATGATCACCAAGGCTCTCTTCCCCACTGCAACGCAAAGCCCCAGTCCTACAGCTCTAGTCATCCAGCACTTTCACCACCAAAGCAACAAGCCTAAGGTGATATTCGCATTGGTGGATTGGTAACCCACCTTGCCTATGCATTAAACATTGTACTACCTGTTATGGAACCTGTTGATGGCTCCAAACTTATGGACGTCAAGTATTTGACTGCTTGTGGCTTCCTTGGTGTTTACCATGCTAACCGAAGGCTCCGAGCATATCAATTCAGTTATCTTGATGATACACATGTTGAGCAGGTTCAGTTGCCATACCCCCAAGACTTCTCGATTGTGGAGAAGGACACTTGGATCCTCACCAAGGACCAAGTGACGCAAATCTTGGCCGAGCTCCAGCCCGAGGAAGAGGAAGATGAAGGGCAGCACGATGATGAGG
Organism: Avena sativa; assembly: GCA_916181665.1. Taxonomy (NCBI): domain Eukaryota; kingdom Viridiplantae; phylum Streptophyta; class Magnoliopsida; order Poales; family Poaceae; genus Avena; species Avena sativa. The sequence continues at coordinate 314,132,724 of OV702286.1, forward strand.
AGAAGAAGTAGGAGCAAGAGGAAGAGCCGGGACACAACCCTGCTTGGGAAGGAAAGCAGCAGTAGCCAGGAGGAGCCTGGGAATCGTGGCCCAACCAGCCACAACAGGGGTACGGCTACGTCCCCTATCAGGAGTTCCATTGATACGTCCAAAACATATATACTCCCCCGAACACTTTTGCTATTGTTTCTTCTCTAATTTGTGTGATTTGGTACAACTAATGCGGACTAATGTTGTTTTTAGTAGAATTGCTTTGGTGTCTCGTTTTTGTGCAGGAAATCAACTTTCAGGAAAAATCCCGGAAAATATCGCAAAACTCCTATTTTACCAGAAGACTCACGGATCCAGAAGACGAGATGAAGAGGGGCCACGAGAGGCCCACACTACCTGGCCAGGCGGGCTAGGCCAGGCCGTGCCAGGGGGTGGTATGGCCGCCTCGGACTCCGCCTCGACCTCTCCTTTCGCCTACATAAACCCTCTGACCTAAAAACATAGGGGGATTCGATGTTTTTCCAGATAGAGTTCCGTTGTGCCACCACCACCAGAAACCGCGATTTAGAACTAGAAACTCCAATCTGGCACCCTGCCGGGACGGGGAACTGGAGGAGATCATCGCCATCATCATCACCAACGCTTCTCCATCAACCATCCATGATTCCCCTATCCATGAGTGAGTAATCCCCTGCAGTAGGCTATGGGGATGGTAGGGATTGGAGGAGATTGTTCATGTAATTACATCAGATTGTTAGGGCATGGCGCCTAGTATCTATTGTTAGTGCCTTTTGACATTGTTGCAACTTGTTATGCTTAATGCTTGTCACTAGGTCCCGAGTGCCATGATTTCAGATCTGAACATGTTATTGATTCATGAGGATATTATTGTTTATGATCTTACATGCAAGTTGTATACACATATTGTTGTCCGGAACTCGAGGCCCCGAAGTGACCGAAATCGGGTTAACTCGAGGGTATGGCTATGATATGAGGATCACGTGTGTTCACGAAGTGTTAATGCTTTGCTCCGATGCTCTATTACAAGGAGCACCTTAATTGCTAGCAGAGTCCCTTGAGGCCCCGCTGCAACGGGCTGGCAGGACAAAAGATGTTGTGCAAGTTCTCATTACAAGCATGTATGACTATATATGGAACACATGCCTATGATTATTTAGTACTTAGATACTTTATCTTATTTATCTGCAAATGCCCTATATCTTGATTATTACATGAATTGTCTTATCCATGCAACGCTCGTCTATCCATCCCTGTGCCTACTACACTTTAATCCTACTGTTTACTGCAATTGTTACTACTGTCTTTGTTTTACTTGCTATTACTTTGCTATTGCTACTACAAAACTGTTGCTACTGATAAACTACTGCGAGCAAGATTGTTTCCAGGTGCAGCTGAATTGACAACTCGGTTGTTAAGGCTTATAAATATTCTTTGGCTCCACTTGTGTCGAATCAATAAATTGGGTTTTACTTCCCTCAAAGACTGTTGCGATCCCCTATACTTGTGGGTTATCAAGACTATTTTCTAGCGCCGTTGCCGGGGAGCATAGCTCTATTTATAAAGTTCACTTGGAATCATTATTGTTCGCTGCTGTCCATTCATCGTGGGTAAAAATCGTGATGAAAAAGTTCCTATATGACCATCCACTACAAGGAGAGTTATAGTTCTGAACACCTCCGTTGCTCTTGATTCACCATTTGTGATGGGTAAGCTCCTTACACCACCACCACATACACATGCTACACATACTGCTACTTCTGCTGAATCTGAAATTGCTTCTGATACTTATGATGCTACTTCTACTATGCTTGATAAGAGTGGTTCATTAGATCCTTTCCTAGATGCTACTGCTAGAACTATAGTTGGAAACACTGAAACTCTTAATGAAGATACTACTACACCTGTTAGTTCACCTGAGTCCAGAGAGAGCTATGATCTTGATGACGGCTATATTGAAATGACTGATGAATTTATTGAAGAATGTCAAAACACTCATGATGTAAGTGCTATTAAGAGTCTTCTTGAGAGACGTATTGTTAGACCTAAACTATCTCCTAATGCTAAGTTTGCTACATCTCCCATAAACATTAAAGATAAGGATTATGATTTCTCTCTTGATTTATCTTACATAACCATTATTGAGAAAGAACCTTTTTGTGGGACTAGAAATGAAAGTGTTGTAGCACATATGACTGAGCTTTCTACAATGAGTGGCTTATTTTCTGATGATATTAAGATGCGCACCTACTTTCTTGCTAAAATTTTCCCTTTTTCACTGAAAGGAGAAGCTAAAGCTTGGTTCAATAATTTACCTCCTGGATCTATTGATAGCCTGGATTGCTTGATTGATATTTTCTTTTAAAAATACTTCCCTCCTAGTGCTTGACATGCCATTTTGCAAGAACTTTTTGATTTTTAACAGGGAGAAGAGGAGAAATTGCATGAATCATGGGTAAGGTTTTGTGCTTTAATTCACGCATAGCCTGGATGTCCATTACCTAAAAATGAGCTTCTTGATATATATTATAATGTACTAACTAATGAATCTAGGACATACCTGGATAGTTGTGCTAATTGTGTTTTCAGGAAGAGAACTCCCAAAGAAGCTGAGGAATTAATGGCTAAAATAAGCAAGAATTATGATGACTAGACTTCACCTCAGTCAACTACACCCGAGTTAACTGTGCCTGAGCCAACACCAACACCAAAGAAGAGGGGAGTGATTGAACTAAATGATGAAGTGATGAAGGAAGCTAAGAAATGTCTTAAGGAGAAGGATATTAAATCTTAAGATGTGAAGAATTTACCTCCTATAGAAGAGTTATGTAAGCCAATCTCCCACTCATCCACTATTGAGGTACACTCTCTCCAACATTTTGATAAAGGTGATATTCCTTATTCTAAACCTCCTGATCAATGCTTAGAAGAATTTGATATCTTTGTTGTTAAGCAAGATAATTTTAATAAGAGAGTGTAGAATCATTTAATGGAAAACTCTAGAGCTATTAATGAGTTGAGAGATATTGTGGAAAGACCCTCCAATGATGTTAAAATTCTTGTTAAACATTTGCAAATGGTTCAAACTCAAATTGATCAGCTTACTAAAGTACAAAAAGATTTGCTAGTTAATGCTTCTAAAGAAAAACATGCTTATGAAATTAGAACTAGGAGTGGTGCTTTCACTCAGGATCCTCTATATCCCGAGGGACATCCTAAAAGAATTGAGCAGGATTCTCAACAAATTGAAAATAGTGGTACTTCCTCTAAGAGAAAGAAACATAAAATAGTTGTAGAATCTTCTGAACCTGCTAAAGATCCTAATAGTATATCCGTCTCTGATGCTAAAACTGAAAGTGGTAATGATAAAAATGATGCTCCTGATAAAGAAGAAGTTGAAGAAGAACCTGAAAGGCACACTAAGAATACTAAGTACACGAAGGAAGATTTTGTTGCTAAGAAACATGGTAGTGAAAGAGAGCCTTGGGTTCAAAAACTAATGCCTTTTCCTGATAAGAAACACAAGTCAAAAGAAGAAGAACACTATAACAAGTTTTGTGAGTGGATGAATGAAGGAAATATGCCCTGAGAGGCAATAGTAAAGTTGTTATTATGTATTCCTTGTATATGATAGATGTTTATTTTGCATGCTATAATTGTATTGATAGGAAATGTCAATACATGTGTGTTTAATAAACAAATAAAAGGTTCCTAGTTATGCCTCTCTTATAGACTAGCTCATTGATTAACAAGATGATCAAAGTTTCCTGATCATGGACATTGGATGTTGTTAATAACGAGGTCACAACATTTGTGAAATGATGTGATGAACATTCATCCGAAGTATAGCATTACGATCAAAGTCATTATGTTTATATTTCTATAACATCATACGAAGTAATCTTTATCCTTAGACCATGAGATCATGTTAATTGCTGACATCAGAAGAGTAACTTGATAACATCAAACGTCACACCGTAAAAGGGTGACTATAAAGGTGGGTTCAGATACTCTGAAGATGTCATGTTGAGTCTCATGGATCAAGAGTGGAATTTGTCAATCCCGATGACAGATAGATATAATCTGGTCCCTCTCGGTGATATCACATTAAGATAGCTTGCAAGCAAGTGATGTGATCACTAGAATGTTATATCACGGGAACGAGAAAAGAGTGCATGTCGGTAACGAGATCAAACTAGGTATTTGGATACCGATGATCAAATCTCAGACATGTAATATATCATGAGACAAAGGGATTAAATTACTAGCGTTAAAGGTTCTCATGATCACAGAAGTCATCGCTAAATGTGCAAGAGTCAGTATGGATCTCCAGGTCCTGCTTCTGATTATTGATTTGAGAGAAGTCTCAATCATGTCTGCATTATTCGCGAACCATAGTGTGACACACTTAAGGGTTGCCAAACACCATTTTGGAGCACATATGTTTCAGACGAAAGAATTGCAAAGCGCTGGAATAATTTCGATGGAAACCGGAATTGTTTCGGGTGAAATTGCAGAAACTGGTTTTGCAAGTGATATTGAAATGTTACAAGGGGTTTTATGTGAATATTTGTTAATTAAATTAATTAACAAAATTCTGAATAAAATAAATAAAAGAGTTTTATTAAATGAGAGTTGCATTAAATTTGGTGGAAATTTAATGCATGTGAGTGGAACTTTGGGTGGAGGCTAAATTGGTGTGAGTGGAGCTTCCACCACATGAATGAGGAAGAGGTGGGGGCACCCCCCATGGGCACCGGCAATGGTAGGGGAGGAGCCCCCCTCTCCTATAAAAGGCCCCCTTCTCCTCCCTCACAAAGCACACCTCCTTGTGAAGGATCTCTCTCCCCCTCTAGATATATTCCCCCATGGTCTCGGATTATCGAGATACATGGTCCCGGTGGAATTGCGTCTGGAAGGAGTTGCTGCTTCTGCTGATTCATTGGAGCAAGGAGGTGGAGGTTGTTTGGTGGCCTGAACATGTGTGCGAGGGCGGATGCGGTACTGATTTGCGGCGCTAGGACTTTCACACGATCTTGAGATCGGCAAGCGTACGACTACATAATCCACGAGTTCCAACTCGTTAACAAAGCCTTGTTGTCTTCGAGGGTAAGTTCTCTATGGACGTATATCCACCAGTTGCTTGTATCTAGTAGATATATCTTGGCGTATAGTTCCCATCATAGGAATTTTTTTGTTTTCTATGCTGCGAACCCAACAGTGGTATCAGAGCCTGATCTATGTGTAGGTGCTTTGCACGGGTAGTGCACATATGTTAATATGTGGGCGATGATGATCATGTTATTGCTTCTTTCATGTATTTTGGATATTGCTGGCATAGTGGGATGAAGCGGCCCGGACCAACCTTACATGTCATCGCACATGAGACCGGTTCCACAACTGACATGCAACTAGTTTTGCATAAGTGGCTAGCGGGTGTCTGTCTCTCCTACTATAGTCAATATCTGATTTACAACGAGCTGCTAATAACTTGGTTATCCTTGTTGTAGTTCCATGTTCGTAGGTAAGACTGGTTCTATCTCCGAAAGCCCTAAGCCACGTAAAACTTGCAATGGATAAATTAGAGGCGTCTAGTTTAGATCGTTGCTAGGCTAGTGTCTTGATATGGTAATGTTGTAAGTAGATGCATGGTAGATACTCTTACAACACACTTAACGTGTAAGTTCCATAGACCTTGGCCTTACACACAAAGGAATGATAAAGATCATACCACGATGCATATGATAGAGATCAAATGCACGGACCATATCATCCCACTTTATACATTAGATGTTCGCATCTTATATTGCTAGTTTGGCGCTTTTAGTAGCATTGTAAGATGATCCCTCATTCAAATATCAAGATAAAATGTGTTCTTCCTTAAGTATGCACCGTTCTATGGATCGTGTTTCGAGACATCATGTGATGATCGGGTGTACTCGACTCTACGCTTTCATACAACGGGTGTAAGACAGTTTTACACATGCGAATACTAAGGTTCTTACTTGGTGAGCCTAGCATGTACAGACATGGCCTCGGAACACGGACCGAAAGGTTAAGCATGAGTCATATAGTTGATATGATGCCCATATAGATGCTCGCCTTTGAAGCTACACCGACTCACGTGATGATCGGACTTGGTGTAGTGGATTTGATTCATGTAATCACCAAAAAGACACGAGGGATGTCGTTTTTGAGTGGGAGTTCATTAGTAATTTAGATTAGTTGAACTCAATCTATCATAAACTTAGTCTAAATAAACTTTACAAATTCTGTTGTAGATGGCACCACCTGCTTTTAATTTCAATGTGTTCATGGAGAAAGAGAAACTTGCTGCGAATGGTAGCAACTTCACCAAATGGGCTATGAATTTGAGGATTCTCCTCACTGCTGCACAAAAGCAATATGTGCTAGAGGCGCAGCTAGGCCCCCCACCAGCTCCTGATGCCCCTGACGAGGAAATGAATGTCTATATATCTCGTTAGTAGGACCACAACTTAGTTCATTGCGGCATACTGTATGGGCTAGAGCCAGAACTTTGAAAGCGTTTCGAAAATGGCAATGCTTTTGATACCATTGGAGAATTGAAAATGATTTTCGATACCCATGCTGCCGTAGAGAGTTATAATGCTTCTGAAAAGTTCTTTAGCTGCATGATGGAGGAGAATAGCTCCGTTAGTGAGCACGTAGTCAAAATGTATGTCTACGCCGATAAGCTTGTGTCCTTGGGAATAATGATTCCCATTGACCTAGGCATACATCGTGTTCTCCAATCTCCGCCACCTAGCTACAAGAGCTTCATGATGAACTATAACATGCAGGGCATGAAGAAGTCTATTCTTGAGCTTCTGTCAATGCTTAAAACTGCAGAAGTGGAGATTAGAAAAGAACATCAAGTGTTGATGATCAATAAGACCACCGGTATCAAGAAAGACAAGAAAGGAAAGCAGAAGGGAAAGAAGGGCGGAAAATCTGTTGCCACACCTGAGAAGAAATCCCGAGCTGGCCCTAAGTCTGATACCTAGTGCTACTATTGCAAGGGGACTAGCCATTGGAAGCGCAACTGCCCCAAGTATTTGGCGGACAAGAAGGCCGGCAAGGCAAACAAAGGTATATGTGATATACATGTTATTGATGTGTACTTGACTAGTACTCACAGTAGCACCTGGGTATTTGATACGGGATCGGTTGCTAATATATGTACCTCGATTCAGGGGCGGCGGAACAAGCGACAGCTAGCAAGGGATGAGGTCACGATGCGGGTCGGCCGGTCAACCCTTGATCCCTTGCTAGCTTTCACTTCGTAGGTAAGACTGGTCAACTCTTGATCCATTGCTAGCTGTCACTTCGTAGGTAAGACCGGTCAACTCTGGATCAAGAGTTGACCGGCCGACCCGCATCATGCCCTCATCCCTTGCTAGTTGTCGCTTGTTCCGCAGCCCCTGAACCGAGTTACATATATTAGCAACCTATCCCGTATCAAATACCCAGGTGCTACTACGAGTACTAGTCAAGTACACATCAATAACATGTATATCACATATACCTTTGTTTGCGTTGTCGGCCTTCTTGTCCGCCAAATACTTGGGGCAGTTGCGCTTCCAATGGCCAGTCCCCTTGCAATAGTAGCACTCAGTATCAGACTTAGGGCCAGCTCGAGGTTTCCTTTCAGGCACGGCAATAGATTTGCTGCCCTTCTTTCCCTTCTGCTTGCCTTTCTTGTCCTTCTTGAAACCGGTGGTCTTATTGATCATCAACACTTGATGTTCTTTCCTAATCTCCACTTCTGCAGTCTTAAGCATTGACAGAAGCTCGGGAAGAGACTTCTTCATACCCTGCATATTATAGTTCATCACGAAGCTCTTGTATCTAGGTGGCAGAGATTGGAGAACACGATGTATGCCTAAGTCAATGGGAATCGTTATTCCCAAGGACACAAGCTTATTGGCGTACCCAGACATTTTGAGTATGTGCTCACTAACGGAGCTGTTCTCCTCCATTATGCAGCTAAAGAACTTTTTAGAAGCATTATAACTCTCTACGGCAGCATGGGTATCAAAAATCATTTTCAATTCTCCCATGGTATCAAAGGCATTGCCATTTTCAAAACGCTTTCGAAGTTCTGGCTCTAGCCCATACAGTATGCCACAATGAACTAAGTTGTGGTCCTCCTGATGAGTTATATAGATGTTATTTTCCTCGTCAGGGGCATCAGGAGCTGGTGGGGGGCCTAGCGGCGCCTCTAGCACATATTGCTTTTTGTGCAGCAGTGAGGAGAATCCTCAAATTCATAGCCCAGTTGGTGAAGTTACTACCATTCGCAGCAAGGTTCTCTTTCTCCATGAACACATTGAAATTAAAAGCAGGTGGTGCCATCTACAATAGAATTTGTAAAGTATATTTAGACTAAGTTTATGATATATTGAGTTCAACTAATCCAAATTACTAATGAACTCCCACTCAAAAACAACATCCCTCATGTCCTTTTGGTGATTACATGAACTAAATCCACTACACCAAGTCTGATCATCACGTGAGTCGGTGTAGCTTCAAAGGCGAGCATCTATATGGGCATCATATCAACTATGTGAATCATGCTTAACCTTTCGGTCCGTGTTCCGAGGCCATGTCTGTACATGCTAGGCTCGCCAAGTAAGAACCTTAGTATTCGCGTGTGTAAAACTGTCTTACACCCGTTGTATGAAAGCGTAGAGTCGAGAACACCCGATCATCACGTGATGCCTCAAAACACGATCCACAAAACGGTGCATACTTAAGGAAGAACACATTTTATCTTGATATCTAAATGAGGGATCATCTTATAATGCTACCAAAAGCGCCAAACTAGCAATATAAGATGCTAACATCTAATGTGTGAAGTGAGATGATATGGTCCATGCATTTGATCTCTATAATTTGCATCGTGGTATGATCTCTATCATTCCTTTGTGTGTAAGGCCAAGGTCTATGGAACTTATACGTTAAGTGAGTTGTAAGAGTATCTATCATACATCTACTTACAACAATACCATATCAAGACACTAGCCCAACAACGATCTAAACTAGATGCCTCTATTGGCTTAGGGCTTTCGGAGATAGAACCGGTCTTACCTACGAACATGAACCACAACAAGGATAACCAAGTTATTAGCAACTCGTTGTAAATCAGATATTGACTATAGTAGGAGAGACAGACACCCGCTAGCCACTTATGCAAAACTAGTTGCATGTCAGTCGTGGAACCGGTCTAATGTACGATGACATGTAAGGTTGGTCTGGGCCGCTTCATCCCACTATGCCACCAATATCCAAAATACATAGAAGATGCAATAACATGATCATCATCGCCCACATATAAACATATGTGTACTACACGTGCAAAGCACCTACGCATAGATCAGGCTCTGATACCACTGTTGGGTCCGCAGCATAGAAAACAAAAAATTTCCTATGATGAGAACTATACGCCAATATCTATCTACTAGATGCAGAGCAACGGGCGGACATACATCCATGGAGAACTTACCCTCGAAGACAACGAGTTTTTTTAACAATTAGGAACTCGTGGTTGATGTAGTCGTACGCTTGCCGATCTCAAGATCGTGTGGAAGTCTGAGCGCCACAAATCAGTAGCGCATCCGTCCTCGCACACACGTCCAAGCCACCGGACAACCTCCACCTCCTCGCTCCAGCGAATCAGCGGAAGCAGCAACTCCTTCCAGATGCAAGGCCACCGGGAACATGTATCTCGCTAATCCGAGACCATGGGGGAATATCTAGAGGGGGAGAGAGATCCTTCACGAGGAGGTGTACTTTGTGAGGGAGGAGAGGGGGGCCTTTTATAGGAGAGGGGGCTCCTCCCCTCCCATGGACGGTGGCCAAAGGGGGGTGCCCCCACCTCTTCCTCATTCATGTGGTGAAGCTCCACTCACATAAATTCAAACTCCACCCAAAGTTCCACTCACATGCATTAAATTTCCACCAAATTCAATGTTACTCTCAATTAATAAAACTCTTTTATTTATTTTATTCAGAATTTTGTTAATTACTTTAATTAACAAACATTCACATAAAACCCCTTGCAACATTTCAATATCACATGCAGAACCACTTTCTGCAATTTCACCCGACACAATTCCGGTTTCTATTGAAACAATTCTTGTTTCTATCGAAACATTTCCTGTGCTTTGCAAACCTTTTGTCTGGAACATATGTGCTCCTAAATGGTGTCTGGCAACCCTTAAGTGTGTCACCCTACGGTTCGCGAATAATGCAAACATGATTGAGACTCCTCTCAGATCAATAATCAGAAGCGGGACTTGGAGATCCGTACTGACTCCTGCATATTCAACGATGACTTCTGTGATCGTGAGAACCTTTAACGTTAGTAATTTAATCCCTTTGTCTCATGATATAATACATGTCCGAGATTCAATCATCGGTATCTAAATCCTAGTTTGATCTCGTTACCTACATGCACTCTTTTCTCGTTCCCGTGATATAACATTCTAGTGATCACATCACTTGCTTGCAAGCTATCTTAATGTGATATCACCGAGAGGGCCCAGAGTATATCTATCTGTCATCGGGATTGAAAAATTCCACTCTTGATCCATGAGCCTCAACATAACACCTTCATAGCACTAAACCCACCTTTATAGTCACCCTGTTACGGTGTGACGTTTGTTGTTATCAAGATACTCTTCCGGTGTTAGCAATTAACATGATCTCATGGTCTAAGGACTAAGACTACTCCGTATGATGTTATAGAAATATAAACATAATGACTTGATCGTAATGCTATACTTCGAATGAATGTTCATCACATCATTTCACAAATGTTGTGACCTTGTTATTAACAACATCCAATGTCCATGATCAGGAAACCTTGATCATCTTGTTAATCAACAAGCTAGTCTATAAGAGAGGCATAACTAGGAACCCTTTTTGTTTATTAAACACACATGTATTGATTTTTCCTATCAATACAATTATAGCATGCAAAATAAACATCTATCATATACAAGGAATACATAATAACAACTTTATTATTGCCTCTCAGGGCATATTTCCTTCAATAATGATATATATGCATATATGTGGCACTGCCGTCTAGGTCATATTAGCGTTAAACGCATGAAGAAACTCCATTCTGATGGACTTTTGGAATCACTTGATTTTGAATCATTTGATACATGTGAGCCATGCCTTATGGGCAAGATGACTAGAACGCCGTTTTCCAGTTCAATGGAACGGGCGACAGATTTATTAGAAATCATACATACTGATGTGTGTGGACCAATGCGTGTGTCGGCGCGAGGTGGATATCGTTATTTTGTTACTTTCACGGATGATTTGAGTAGATACGGGTATATCTATTTGATGAAACATAAGTCTGAAACCTTTGAAAAGTTCAAGGAATTTCAGAATGAAGTGGAAAATCATCGTAACAAAAGGATCAAATTTCTGCGGTCCGACTGTGGAGGAGAGTATCTTAGTTACTAGTTTAGCACACATATGAAAGACTGTGGAATAGTTTCACAACTCACGCCTGCCGGAACACCACAATGTAATGGTGTGTCGGAATGTCGTAATCGTACTTTATTGGATATGGTTTGATCTATGATGTCTCTGACAGACTTGCCACTATCATTTTGGGGTTATGCACTAGAAATCGCTGCATTCACTTTAAATCGGGCACCATCTAAATCCGTTGAAATGACACCATATGAATTATGGTTTGGAAACAAACCTAAGCTATCATTTCTTAAAGTTTGGGGATGCGATGTTTATGTGAAGAAACTTTAGCCGGATAAACTCGAACCCAAAGCGGAAAAATGAGTCTTCATAGGATACCCTAAAGAAACGATTGGGTATACCTTCTATCACAGATCTGAGGGCAAGGTTTTTGTTGCCAAGAATGGATCCTTTCTTGAGAAGGAGTTTCTCGTGAAAGGTGTGAGTAGTCGGAAGGTAGAACTCGAAGAGGTTATTGAACCTTCTCTTCATGAAATGGCGAGTAGCACATCACCGGAAATTGTTTCGGAGTTGACTTCACCTGATGGAGAGAGAGCTAATGATAATAATCATGAAACTCCGAAAGAGGACACTACCGAACCTCACAGGTCAAGCAGAACACGTGCAGCTTCTGAACTGTATGGAAATCCTGCTATAAATTTCATGATTGATGAAATAGATGACCCTGCAACGTATGAAGAAGCGATGATGAGCCTGGATTCCAACAAATGGTTAGAAGCCATGAAATCCGAGATGGAATCCATGTATAAAAACCAGGTTTAGACCTTGGTGGACTTACCTCACGATCGAAAGGCCGTTGAGAATAAACGGATTTTCAAAAGAAAAACTGATGCTGATGGTAATGTGACCATCTATAAAGCTCGACTTGTCGCAAAGGGGTTTCGAAAAATTCAAGGAGTTGACTACGATGAGACATTCTCTCAGTGGTGATGCTAAAGTCGGTTAGGATTATGTTAGCAATTGCTGCATATTTCAATTATGAAATATGGCAGATGGATGTCAAAACCACGTTCCTCAATGGTAATATTGAAGAAGAGTTGTATATGATGCAACTTAAGGGTTTTTTCCATCCTAAGGATGCTGATAAGGTATGCAAGCTTCATCGATCCATCTATGGACTGAAGCAAGCATCCCGGAGTTGGAATCTCCGCTTTGATGAGGTGATCAAAGAGTTTGGATTTGTCCAAACTTATGGAGAGGCTTGTATTTACAAGAAAGTGAGTGGGAGCAATGTGGCATTTCTGATATTATATGTGGATGACATATTATTGATTGGAAATGATATAGATCTTTTAAACAGTGTTAAAAGTTATCTAAACAGCAAATTTTCGATGAAGGACCTTGGTGAAGCTTCATATATATTAGGCATTAAAATCTATAGAGATAGATCAAGGCGCCTAATTGGGCTATCGCAAAGTACATACCTTGATAAGATATTAAAGAAGTTTAATATGGACGGAAGTAAGAAGGGGTTCTTACCTATGTTGCAAGGCAAGACATTGAGTAAGACTCAAAGTCCGGCTAGAACGGAAGAAAGAGAGATAATGGATAAGATCCCCAATGCCTCGACCATAGGCTCTATAATGTATGCCATGCTATGTACAAGACCGGATGTGGCACATGCTATTAGTTTGACTAGTAGGTACCAATCTGATCCAGGTTCGGAACACTGGATAGCGGTCAAGAATATCCGTAAGTACTTAAGAAGAATTAAGGATATGTTTCTTGTATACGGAGGTGAAGAAGAGCTAGTCGCTAAGTGTTACGTCGATGCTTGCTTTGACACCGATCCAGATGACTCTAAGTCTCAATCCGGATATGTATTTCTCTTGAACGGAGCAACTGTTAGTTGGAGGAGTTCCAAACAGCCTGTGGTGGCTGGAGCAACGATGGAGGCGAAATATGTTGCTGCTTCAGAAGCGGCGCAGGAAGCGGTTTGGATGAAGGAGTTCATAATGAAACTAGGTGTAGTTTCTAGTGCATTGGATCCAATGGTGATCTATTGTGACAACAATGGAGCCATAGCCAACGCCAAGGAACCAAGGTCTCACAAGAATTCCAAGCATATTAAGCGCCGGTTTCACTCCATCCGCGAGCATGTCAAGGATGGAGATATAAAGATTTGTAAAGTACACACGGACCTAAATGTAGCAGATCCGTTGACTAAAGTTCTCTCTAGGGCAAAACATGATCAACACCAGAACTCCGTGGGTGTTAGATTTATCACTATGTGAACTAGATTATTGTCTCTAGTGCAAGTGGGAGACTGAAGGAAATATGCCCTGAGAGGCAATAATAAAGTTGTTATTATGTATTACTTGTATACGATAGATGTTTATTTTGCATGCTATAATTGTATTGATAGGAAACGTCAATACATGTGTGTTTAATAAACAAATAAAAGGTTCCTAGTTATGCCTCTCTTATAGACTAGCTCATTGATTAACAAGATGATCGAAGTTTCCTGATCATGGACATTGGATGTTGTTAATAACGAGGTCACAACATTTGTGAAATGATGTGATGAACATTCATCCGAAGTATAGCATTACGATCAAAGTCATTATGTTTATATTTCTATAACATCATACGAAGTAATCTTTATCCTTAGACCATGAGATCATGTTAATTGCTGACATCAGAAGAGTAACTTGATAACATCAAACGTCACACCATAAAAGGGTGACTATAAAGGTGGGTTCAGATACTCCGAAGATGTGATGTTGAGTCTCATGGATCAAGAGTGGAATTTGTCAATCCCGATGATAGATAGATATAATCTAGGCCCTCTCGGTGATATCACATTAAGATAGCTTGCAAGCAAGTGATGTGATCACTAGAATGTTATATCACGGGAACGAGAAAAGAGTGCATGTCGGTAACAAGATCAAACTAGGTATTTGGATACCGATGATCGAATCTCAGACATGTAATATATCATGAGACAAAGGGATTAAATTACTAGCATTAAAGGTTCTCATGATCACAGAAGTCATCACTAAATGTGCAAGAGTCAGTATGGATCTCCAGGTCCTGCTTCTGATTATTGATTTGAGAGGAGTCTCAATCATGTCTGCATTATTCGTGAACCATAGGGTGACACACTTAAGGGTTGCCAAACACCATTTTGGAGCACATATGTTTCAGACAAAAGAATTACAAAGCGCTAGAATTATTTCGATGGAAACCGGAATTGTTTCGGGTGAAATTGCAGAAACTGGTTCTACAAGTGATATTGAAATGTTACAAGGGGTTTTATGTGAATGTTTGTTAATTAAAGTAATTAAAAAAATTTGAATAAAATAAATAAAAGAGTTTTATTAAATGAGAGTTGCATTAAATTTGGTGGAAATTTAATGCATGTGAGTGGAACTTTGGGTGGAGGCTAAATTGATGTGAGTGGAGCTTCCACCACATGAATGAGGAAGAGGTGGGGGCACCCCCCATGGGCGCCGCCATGGTAGGGGAGGGGCCCCCCTCTCCTCCCTCACAAAGCACACCTCCTAGTGAAGGATCTCTCTCCCCCTCTAGATATATTCCCCCATGGTCTTAGATTATCGAGATACATGTTCCCGGTGGCATTGCGTCTGGAAGGAGTTGCTGCTTCCGCTGATTCGCTGGAGCGAGAAGGTGGACGTTGTTCGGTGGCCTGAACGTGTGTGTGAGGACGGATGCACTGCTGATTTGTGGCGCTAGGACTTCCACACGATCTTGAGATCGGCAAGTGTACGACTACATCATCCACGAGTTCCAACTCATTAACAAAGCCTTGTTGTCTTTGAGGGTAAGTTCTCTATGGATGTATATCCACCTGTTGCTTGTATCTAGTAGATAGATCTTGGCGTATAGTTCCCATCGTAGGAATTTTTTGTTTTCTATGCTACGAACCCAACAATGAAACCTTTATTTTTGCAAATTCCTTTGACCGATTCTATTAAATTGCCTCCGTATTCAAAGTATATGAAGGATATTGTCTCTAATAAAAGGAATATTCCTAATGAGGAAATTTCTACTTTACTTGCTAGTTATTCCTTCAATAGTAAGGTTCCAAAGAAACTTGGAGACCCAGGGGTTCCAACTATTCCTTGTTCTATTAAAAATAATTATGTTAGAACTGCTTTGTGTGATTTGGGAGCAGGAGTTAGTGTTATGCCTTTTTCTCTCTACAAGAGACTTCAATTGGAAAAATTGATACCAACTGATATATCTTTGCAAATGGCTGATAAATCTACTACTATTCTTGTTGGTATATGTGAGGATGTTCCTGTTCAAGTGGCTCATAATTGTTTGATAGTAACTGACTTTGTTGTGCTTGAAATGCCTGAAGATGATAATATGTCTATTATTCTTGGGAGACCTTTTCTTAATACTACAAGAGCTGTCACTAATTGTAATCAAGGAAAGGTAACTTTTAATGTTAATGACAAGGATCATACTGTCTATTTCCCCAAGAAGGTTGATAAGACTTATGGCCTAAATTCAATTGAAAATATTAAGGGCATCCAAGTTAGAGAAATATATTGTCCCATACCACGAGAAAACTATGAAACTATTATGATTGGGACTATTGCTATCAGGGTTGAGGTAACATAATGATTTAGGGGAATGCAAAGTTTTGTTTCATGTAAAATTGTTTTGGTAACAAGACCTGATCAACCATGTTAACAAAGGGATTTTAATGGACAGAACAATGTTTTCACCATGATTATCCTTGCTCACTTTTATTTTATCCATTTTAATTTTTGCTTTCACCTTGTTTACATTTCTATTGCTAGTTGCTTGCATATTAGAGTGTCTTAGAACTTCTGAAGTTTTAGTTTTGTTTTGTTTTTGCATCATTCCAAAATCATCTTTCTACCAGAAAATCATTCATCAATACCTAAAAATTGCTCAAAAATAAAGTTTCTCGAAAAATTCCAGAAAATTCATACTAAATTTTTATGCCAAAATTGGGGCGGAGAGGTACCTGGAGTGACCCAGGGGGGCCCACCAGACAGGCACACCACCTGGTGGCACGGCCACACCAGGGGCGCACCTGGCCATGGTGTGGGCCACCCCTGACCCTCCACTTATTCTCCTACCTGCCACTCCTTTCTCTCTCCCGAGAAAACACCATTTCATTGCTCAAACCCGTGTTCTTGCTCGTGATTTTTGATCTCCCTCCTCAGCTCACCTTTGCTGCTGAGATTTGGAGCATTTGTTCTCAGGTATGTGACTACTCCGCTTGTCCAAGTAGATTTGCGATTAGTAGATTATATCTTAAGTATTTTGCTACTGTGGGTGACAGGTTATGTGAGGTTGCATGCTTGTTCTATGCTTAGAGAAATTGTTTTGATGCATGTTTATCCCTCTTGCAAGTCCCTATAAGTAGTTCCTTTCATTATGTAATCACTTTGCGATCATTTTTTGTGATGGTTGTCTAAAATTTCAGAAAAAGGAGAGATGGACAAACATACTTTTGGAGAAGTATTTGAGAGAGGCACACCCAAGAGGGCAAGGCCTTCTAGATCAGCTTCTCAATTTAGGCCATCATATAATGAAGATCTTATTGCATCGCGCCTTGGCAATGAGGGAGATGCTCATCCATCCACCTTCCCTTGTTTTTCCTTTTTGCAAGCTGCAGGGATCCTTGATGATTTCCTACTTCTTGTTCAGAGGGTTGGTGTAACCACTTAGATGCAGGATGAGAGTGAGCAATATGCCTTGCTCATCAAAACTTTTGTTGAAAGTTTCACTTTCACTAATACCCCTTATAGGTTAACTGTTTCTTTCAAAATCTATGATATGCCTATTACCATGTGATTGGAAAGATTTTGCAGCATTTTAGGCATTGGCATGACTGGGATAGTAAAGAAGATCCAAGGTCGACCCGCTGATTTGCTGGAGCTCTACCGAAGTGTAACAAATCATGATGACCGCACAGCTCAGCGCGGGAAGATAAGGAACATTCAACTCCCAGCTCTTAGATATTTTGCTTACTATCTTGCCACTAGCATTCTTGGTAGGGAGAACACTAGTAATATTTCTAATTACCATTTAGCTTTTCTTGCTGCTGCACTTAATAATGAAACCAAGTATAATCTTGGTTCTCTCATTACTCGCTGCCTAGCTGCTAGAGGATCCATTTATGGGGGCATTATTGCTGCACGCATGGTTGTTGCCTTGGAATTTTCTATTGATCCTAATGATATTGTGCTAACCCCACAGAGGCTTGATCTCGCTGATATGAAAACACATCACTTTGTTACTACTAACTCTAGTACATAGAGTATAGTTTACAGGATGTTGTTTACTAACAGAGATGAGAGGGAAATTCCCTTGCCACAGTTTACTTTTTTTAGTATTTCCAGGATGCCATGGTCGCGCTCCAAGGAGGAGGTGGACGAGCAGCTCCGCTTGCTTGGTTTCCACGGGCAGCACCAGGGGGATGCGCCCTCTTATGACTACTCTACGCACTACACCGGGGCGTCCTCGAGTTCGTATTAGGACGAAGGCACTTCTTCGTCATATTATGGAGGCGCTCCTTCTTGGCCAGCTTGGGATTGATCTCCACTTAGGCCAAAATCCTAAGCTTGGGGGGGAGGCAGGTATACCGACATCACACTCATCTACATATCATTTTCTGTCGGTACTTTCCATATCCATGTTTCACTTTCTTTTTAGTTTTTGTTCTCACTTTATTTCTGCTTTCCAAAATACAAAAGACCAAACATATTTTCGTTATTTCTCTTTGTTTGCTTCTTTATATTTTAGCCTTGGTTTGCTTCATCCTTTTTTAGCTTTGATTTGATTATTCAAAAAACCCAAAAAGATTTTGCTTTGTTTGCTCTTTCCTTCGGTTCTTGTCTTTAAAAATCGAAAACCTAAAAATATTTGTTGTTCTTCTCTGGTTTTGTAAAGTTTGTTGCAGGATTCAGCGATCCTCAGTGACTCCTTGGAGTTTGGTTTTATCTCATTATTCAAGTCACACAAGTGAAAGACAATGATGATTTATGACAACTCGAGGTGTGGTAAGAGGCTGTTATGAATTCTATTTTTTTTCATTTTTGTACATATACTCATCATTGTGAGCATGCTTAGTCTGTTCATGTAAGGTGCATGTTATTTAATGGATGCGTAGTAGTTCTTGCTCTCTTATGATTAGTTCCAATCCATTAATAGTTTGTAACATGTCATATAAATGTTTGCTTGCATTGTTCTATTCCTAACTTGGTATGACATTGTGGTATCCTCCTCTGAATGTTTTATTTGAATCGACTTGGCACATGCTCACGCATGCATATGACTAAACAAAAAAGTCAGTTAAGCCTCGATGGTTTATTCTGCCTCAGAGTTCTTGTGTCACTTTTATGCCACTATTAATTTTGTTTTGTCGCAAGCATGATTATGAAAGTTACTGCGCTCTCGATTGTCGCTCCCTTTCTATTTCTAGCCTTCACTTGCATTGAGTATAAGCTTTACTCATGCATCCAACTCCCTAAAACCAAAGTTGTCAAAAAGAGTCCACCATATCTACCTATTAGCGTCATTGCTATTCGTTGCATATTTACTATGCTCTGTTTTCTTCCAAATAAAAATGTTTGCTTGTTAAAAGAAAATTAGTTAGTAAATCTCTCACGAACTTGATGGCACACTTTACTTTCTTGCACTTAATAAACTTGAACCATTGTGTCCATCTATGTTGCTTATATGCTTGTGCTTTATAAGTTGTAAATTAGCAGAACCATGTACCATGGGGAACACTTTCAACATTGCACTTATTATTCAGTTGATATCATGTTCTTTTGTTTATGGATCCCAGTGGTGGGAAATAAAAGGGGAGCTTGTAAGTTCATGGAGTTTGTATATGTGTTAGAGAAACGCCTAGGCAGCTAGCCTAAGCCATGCCTAATCATGGTGGAAACTTGGAGCATAACCATAGTGAGGATTCTGTGAAGCATCCTCAATAAACACCTATGCAAATAGAAAATAAAAAGATCGCTGAGATGCTCATTGTCTGTTGCCTTGTCATTTCGATATGGGATAGCTCCTGTGTCATGGGGAAAGGGGTACCCCGTTGGCGGTTATCCATGATACACATGTACTTACAATGATAAGAACTTACTTGTGACTAAAGTTGAGTAGCATGAGGTTCGGTACTCGTAAGCAAGGGGCATGAGATTTTCAATTTATAACTTGTCAAGCATATCCTCATATTTGAGTCACTTTAACCTTAATCACCTCAAGATGCTTATGATAGGGGCAATGAGAGCTCAAAGCTAATGAGTACCATACTTTTAACATTTGGAAGCCTTTCAAACTTTTAAAATATTTTCTTTCACTTTTTATGTCAAGTCACCATTTATTCTTTGAGCACCTTCCCGAGAGCATAGATGTCATTTTTAGTGTAATGTGCTTGTCCCAAAACACGGTTAGTTGTGACATAACTTTGATGCTTGTATCTTTAATATTTTTATTTCTAGTCTTCACTTAAACTTTAGAGGTGCCTTGGCATTTATGTTTTGCTCCAAAGAAAGGCAAGCAAGATACAACTTTATCATATCTTCTTATGAGCATTACAATCCTACATATGCTTATGTGTCATGTTGCTTATTATTATTAGATTGGAATCTCTTCATAGCTTGAATGACTACTGGGTAAACTTATTTGCATACTCTTTATTATGAATTGCCTAAGTATTTGATCATATGCTAGGAATATATACACCTTATGAAGCAAATGTGTTCGTGAAAGTTTCTTTTATCGCACTCATTTTTCAACTGAATTTCTTGAGGACAAGCAATAAGCTAAGCTTGGGGGGGGGGGTTGTTATGGCCAAAATGTATCTACTTTCCCGAACACTTTTGCTATTGTTTATTATCTAATTTGTGTGATTTGGATACAACTAATGCGGACTAACGTTATTTTCAGCAGAATTGCTTTGGTGGCTCGTTTTTGTGCAGGAAATCAACTTTCAGGAAAAATCCCGGAAAATATCGCAAAACTCCTATTTTACCAGAAGACTCATGGAGCCAGAAGACGAGACGAAGAGGGGCCACGAGGGGACCACACCACCTAGCCGCGCGGGCCAGGCCAGGCCGCGCCAATGGGTGGTGTGGCTGCCTTGGGCTCCGCCTCAACCTCTCCTTTCGCCTACATAAACCCTCTGACCTAAAAACACAGGGGGGTTTGATATTTTTCCAGATAGAGTTCTGTTGCGCCACCACCACCAGAAACCGCGATTCGAAACCAAAAACTCCGTTCTGGCACCCTGCCGGGACGGGGAGCTGGAGGAGATCATCGCCATCATCATCACCAATGCTTCTCCATCAACCATCCATGATTCCCCTATCCATGAGTGAGTAATCCCATGCAGTAGGCTATGGGGATGGTAGGGATTGGATGAGATCGTTCATGTAATTGCATAAGATTGTTAGGGCATGGTGCCTAGTATCTATTGTTAGTGCTTTTTGACATTGTTGCAACTTGTTATGCTTAATGCTTGTCACTAGGGACCGAGTGCCATGATTACAGACCTGAACATGTTATTGATTCATGAGGATATTATTGTTTATGATCTTACCTGCAAGTTGTATACACATATTGTTGTCTAGAACCCGAGGCTCCGAAGTGATAGAAATCGGGATAACTGGAGGGGATGGCTATGATATGAGGATCACGTGTGTTCATGGAGTGTTAATGCTTTGCTCTGGTGCTCTATTAAAAGGAGCACCTTAATTGCCAGTAGATTCCCTTGAGGCCCCCCTGCAATGGGCTAGCAGGACAAAATATGTTGTGCAAGTTCTCATTATGAGCACGTATGACTATATATGGAACACATGCCTATGATTATTTAGTACTTACATACTTTATCTTATTTATCTGCAAATGCCCTATATCTTGATTATAACATGAATTGTCTTGTCCATGCAATGCCCGTCTATCCATCCTTGTGCCTACCGCACTTTAATCCTACTATTTACTACAATTGTTACTAGTGTCTTTATTTTACTACTTCTATTACTTTGCTATTGCTACTACAAAACTATTGCTACTGATAAACTACTGCGAGCAAGATTGTTTCTAGGTGCAGCTGAATTGACAAGTCAGTTGTTAAGGCTTATAAATATTCTTTGGCTCCCCTTGCATCGAATCAATAAATTGGGTTTTACTTCCCTCAAAGACTATTGCGATCCCCTATACTTGTGGGTCATCATCCAGCAGCTCAACCAACGCGTTGGGGAGATCGACCACACTTTTCAGGATGTGAATGAAGATGTGAACACTTTTACTCACAACTTCAGTCACTTCATGACCCACTTCCCCGACTTCTACCAGTAGTATCCACGCTAGCTGCCAAATAACGACAACAACTGAGCCTGGCAATAGCCTAAGCTTGGGGGAGGTTTGAAAACCTCCAAACCTTGTGTTCATGTTTTTATTTCTTCTTTTGATTTATTTCTTAAAAAATTGCATGTTTATTTTCAGTTTTTCATTTCTAAACCAAAAATACAAAAAAGAATTAGTTGTAATTTTATTTGCAAGTTTGTTTCTCGTGTTTCTCTCGGAAATTGCTTAATTTCAAGTGATTTGGCAATATGGAAATATAGGAGAGGTTCGACTAAAATACGAGAACGAAGCAAGCAAAAGGAGGTATCACATTCCTTTCATCACACTCTTTGCAACCTTAAATTGATCCTACAATTATTTACTTGCTTGCACTAGAGTCACTCCCCACTTAGCTTGTTATCCTAGAAATTCTATTCCTTTGCTAGTGTCTCCTTTTTAGCTTTGAAACAATGAGCAGTGAACTTGGTTAAAATACTTCCTACATTTTTACAACAAGAAAAATCATATGAAAGATGACTTGAGTCCATGTTTAGCTCAAAGAATTTGATTTTAGAACTACTCCATCCCATTTTAGCTTAATATAAATAGACTCGATAGTACCCTTGATTGAAATTGTTTGATTAAATGGATGCTTCGAAGTAGTAGAAATTATGCCACTACTTTTTCTAATAATTACCATAAGATGTTGCTTTACGCGTGTCATTACAACTCTGTCATTCTACAACTCTATCATTCTCCATGGGGAACTATTAACTCCGCTGGCCAACAAACAATCTAAATGTGGGAAACCCCTTGATTTCGGCTATTGAGTTATGTAAATGTCTATAGCAGCAATGCTATGATGTGTAATTTTTTTAGCCTTCTCATGGTTTCACGTTCCAAGTGAAGTTGTAGTACTCCTCTAGCCCATTATTGCTCAACATCATTTATTGGCATGGCTACGAGTGCACAACACAACCCCAATTAACATGTTAAAAATAGTGGCATGATTTCTCTATGAAAGAGCTGAAGTTTTTGAAAGACAAAAGAAAGAAATGGTGCTTTGAGAGTCTTAAAATTTTGACATGGGAGTAGATGAGTTGTGCTTAAATTAAATGTTTTGATGCTAACTTGAGTACTCTTAATTGGCTAAATGAACAAGAGCAAAAAGTTTTCATCTCTTAACAAAGAGAGGCACCAAAAAAATTTGTCTCACCTTCCTAGCTAAAA
Organism: Avena sativa; assembly: GCA_916181665.1. NCBI lineage: Eukaryota > Viridiplantae > Streptophyta > Magnoliopsida > Poales > Poaceae > Avena > Avena sativa. The sequence continues at coordinate 314,155,809 of OV702286.1, forward strand.
ACTTTCGAGACTTGCTTGGGATATGATTTATTTGCTAACAAGATATACGTGGTTAGAAAGTGGACTCAGTGCAATCTTGTGAATACTTGTATGATCATATTTAAGATTGCAGGGATTGTGATGAAAAGAATTTGACACTAATTCAAACTTGTGAGTTCCTTTATTTTCAGTCTCGAATCTCTGCTATTCTTCCTTATTTCCTTGTCACTTGAGGGCAAGCAAGATCTAAGCTTGGGGGAGTTGATAGCTGTGAGATTCGACACATTTTTTATGGCTTTTATTGATGGTTTTCTCCTGGATTTGATCGTTTTCTGGCTTTACCTAACGCTAATGCTTCGGTAGCAAAGAAAACTTGGATTTTAATGTGTGTTTCAGGTTCTGAACATCAACAAAAGGATTTAACTAGAGAAATACAATATTCTGGAGAAAGCAAGCAAGTCTCACTTTGGAAGCACACGAGAGGAGCTAACAGAAGCTTTAACAAGCAACTATACGGCGGGAATATTTTTTCGGCCGTATAGTTGCCGCCTTATAGTTGCCGCCGCCTCTGTCTTGTCAAAAGGGACAACTTCCATGAAGGGACTGAGGGCGAAAACATAACACGGCAGCCGCCACACCATCCAGAAGGGATAAAGAAGAGATCCAGAGAAGAAGGAGAAAAAGTTCTTCATCTCGCTCCACGATCTTCGACCTCCTAGCCAATACACCCCCATAGCCACTACTTGTACTTGAGAGAGAGAGGGATCTCCATCTTGCAAGACTAGGGTTTGAGATTGTTTCTTCCCATCTTGAATTGTGTTGGATATTTTTCTATTCTTATTATGGATCTCCATGGTAATACCAAGACGAAATCCCTTTATTTGATTATATTGATGATCCTTTCTTCTCTCATGAGTGAGTAATTCCGTTGGGCGTGGGAGATGTAGGGGATTTGTGAGATATGATGTGCCTTCATATATTTTCCATTATTTTGTGATTGATTCTAATTACTATATTATGTGTGCTTGACTATCTGTGGGATGCCTAATGCTTGTTGTCCAATTAAGGGCCCAGACAACATGATGCCTTGTTCTACATAGATAAGATCTTGTACGCCAGTGGACCGGCGACCCCCGGGTGACACGGGAATATCAATGGAAAGCTAGTTGACTCGAGGATAACGAGTAACCACTGTGTTTATTGCATTAGTCCGATCCAAGGAGCTTAATTGCTAAGCGACCTGAAGGGTCTTAATCGTCTAGTGTCTGACCATGGTTTTGGTAGCAGGCTAGTAGGATTATTGAAGTTGGGATGAAATCTATCAAGAGGAGTTCCGGATAATTATGGCTTGTTCGCCTACACATATATCTATAAGATTACAATTTTTACATTTACCACTCGATCACCTGGCACAGTCACTATCACCATGAACTGAATCTCCCCGCGCATTCTTTCGCCATCTGTAGGAAACAACAAATAATCAAAGTCGTTCCTTACTTTTATGCATTATATTTCTGAAGTTTACATTTTAGTTCTATTTAAATCTATCGCATTTAATCGAAATCCCAATCTTATTTCAACACTTGCATTCAATTCACTTGAAGACCTGTGACAACTTCGGGTGTGACAGAGACTTCATCAATAAACACTTACATTCGGGCTCCCTGTGGGATTGATATCTGAACTTCGAAACTAGCTACAAACAATCTGTGCACTTGCATGGCTCATACTGCATCTCGGCCCAATCAACAAAAAAGGCGGTCACTGCCTGAGACTTGATTGCATCTCTCCTATCATACTATGGATCATATGGTGCTAACTTAATTGCCCATTTGGTGATTCGGCCACTTGCATCTCTGTTACCCATTATCTCGGATATTGTGCTTCACATATCACCTTTATGGGATGTTCTTCAAAGTAATGCTTAAGCTTTTTGGCTGCCATATGTCATTTTCTAATAATGGGGGTAGTTTTTCTTCAAAGCAGAAAGTATCTCACTTAGGTAATAAAATGGCATCTGCATCGACTTACCCTCCTTGTCACGCTCCACCACTACCACGCCACTCACGACTCGGTTGGTTGGTGCTATGTAGAGCAACATCGGCTCTTTGGATACTCGTGAGGCTAACACAGGTGCAGAGGCTAGCATATTTAACTCATGAAAATCATCATTTGCTTGTGGTGTCCAGATGAACTTATCCGACTTTTTCATTAACTGGTACAAAGGTAATTCCTTTATCCCCAATCGATAGACGAAATGACTCAGCGATGCCAAGCAACCAGTGAACTTCTGGACATTGTTGAGACACTTTGGCAATTCCATGCGCTCAATAGCTTGGATCTTAGTCGGGTTAGCTTCTATACCTCGGCTCGATACAAGAAATCTGAGTAATTTTCCGGGTTAAGCTTCATTTGGAACCTCCTCAAGTTCGCGAATGTTTGCTGGATCTCATATAGGAGAGTATGACTCTCCTTGGTTTTTATCACCACATCATCAACATACACTTGGAATTTTTTCCAATTTGATCATGCAATTTTTCATGCACCTTTGGTACGTGGCACCTGCATTGTGTAAGCTGAACAGCATAGTGCGATAGCAATAAGCCCCATACGGGGTAATAAATCTTTATTTGATCAGCCGGGTTTAATGGTATCTGGTGGAAACTAGAATACGCATCTAAAAATGATAAGATCTCACAACCAGCTGTTGAGTCAATGACTTGATCTATCCTTGGCAAAGGAAAAGGATCCTTTGGACATGCTTTGTTCAAGTTCGTGTAGTTAATACACATTCACCATACTATTGCCACGTCCGGGTCATCTTTTTTCTTCTCCACCAGCACTGGATTAGACAACCAATCTGGATGAAGCACTTCCATGATAAACCCGACTGCAAGAAGCCAAGCTATTTCATCCCCTATGATTTTTCTCCTATCCTCGGCGAAGCGGTGGAGAGGTTGCTTCACCGGCCTTGCATCATGCCCGACATGCAAAGAGTGCTCAACCAGCTCCCTTGGCACACCTGTCAGGTCCTGTGTTGACCAAGCAAAAAATGTCCTGATTCTCACGAAGGAAGCCGATGAGCTCGCTTTCCTATTTGTCATTTAGGCCCGCGCCAATAGTGATGGTACGCTCTAGGAACTGGTTGTCGATTTGAACTTTCTTTGTGTCCTTAGTTGGCTGGAATGATACACTCCCATGTGGGTTACTCGGCACCGACATATTCAGCTGAGCCGACTGAGCCAATGCCACAGCCTCCTGGATCCTCTTCTTTTCTTGCGCAATGACCAATGACTCGGCCAGGTTTGACCCGGCCGAGGTACATTCCATGGAACACCTAAAGTCCCCAGTGATGGTGATGACTCCATTGGGCCTTGGCATCTTCATATTCAGATAGATAATATGGTCATTGGCCATAAACTTCGATAGTGCTGGCCTGCTAAGCAGTGCATGGTAACAACTGTCCAGATCCACAACCTCGAACAACAAGTTTCCTGTTCTGTAGTTATCTCGTGTGCCGAATAATTCATCAATCCAGAATTTCCCAATTGGTTCATAGGACAACCTCGGCAAAATGCCATGGAAGGTTGTCTTAGTCGATTGGAGCATGTTTTCTGAGATACCCAACTTATGAACCGTGCCCTTGTACAGTATGTTGATGCTGCTGCCGGTGTCAATTAGTACCTTTTTCACATTAATGTCCGACCCAATAAACGTTGGATCCAGCACTAGAGCATATGATCCAGGACTCGGCATGAGCTTGGGATGATCCTTTATGCTCTAGGTGATCTCCTGATCCAACCAATACATATACTTCGGCATTGCCGGCATAACTGCATTGACCTCCATGTGTCGCCTCTACACACTTTTCCTGTCATTCTCCTCTGTGGTAAACACACAATAGCTCTAGTGGTGCTCCCTATACTCATTTCTGCCATCATTGTTGGAGTTTCTATATTCCCCTTGGTTATGGTTGTTCACTTGATGCACTACATCTCTTCTCTCCTGGTTCTCATACCTCAGAGGCGCATCTCTTCTCTCCTGGTTCTCATACCTCGGTGGTGGCAGAGGTAAGACCAACTGTTGTGCATTTCCCCCTGTGAGATGTGGCTGAGGTGGCACTTGAGGCAGACCCATATCACCCATTGCACGTTGCATCCACGCGCACTGCCGAGTCGTATGATTCATCGGCTTGCTCGGATTCTGTGTGTGAAATTTACACGGCTGATCCAGCATAGACTGATAAGTATATCTGGGCCTCTCCTGCCACTGTTTCTTCTGTTCATTGGTCCAAGTTTTCTTGCCTTCACTTTTCTGCGCCCATTGCTGGCCACTATTCTTCTATCGCTGGCTACTCCCATATCCTGGCTGATCTTGGCTTACCGCTACGACATGATTCGACCCATACCGATAGTACGGCCTTTCATCTCTCCTTTTGCCCCAGAAATCATTCCGCTGGGATGACCTAGCCCCGTCCCTGGAGTAGTACTCCTCATTTGGGTAACCCGACATAAGCAGGGGTTGGGTCGGATCTCCTAATGCATATGAATTTGCAATCTTGATTTTCTCAGCCAGTATAGTTGGCATATCTCTCTGTAGCCTCTGCCACAGTACACTTGCATGTATACAGCCTTGCACAAACAAAGAAATTGCCTGTGACTCGATCACACCTTCACATGAGTTGCGCAGTGTACACTAGCGAGTCACAAACTCCCGGTCGATTTCATTCGGCCTTTACTTACACATTGCTAAGTGTTGTGTCCTATTCGGCCTCTTGTAAGTACTGGTGAAGTTACTGATGAAAATTTCCTCAAAATCCAACCAATAGTTGATACTACATGCTGGCAAATTACTCAACCAAACCCTTGCTGGTCCCTCTAGCATCTGAGGTACATACCTCACAACCCATCTAAGGGTTCCCTATGCGATTTCCTCAAAATCCAACCAATAGTTGATACTACATGCTGGCAAATTACTCAACCAAACCCTTGCTAGTCCCTCTAGCATCTGAGGTACATACCTCACAACCCATCTAAGGGTTCCCTATGCGATGTGCACAGCTGTGGAATAATCAATCAACCAATCATGTGGCTTTTGAAGGGTTTCGTGGCATAGTAAATCAAAATTTTCTACGGATGCGAACAGAGGGAAAGCCAAGATCTAATCTAGGAGATGCAAACAACGAGAGAGATTGGATTAGATCTTCATACCCTTGAAGATTCGCACAGCGGAACGTTCGTCGGAACGTGGGTGATGTAGTCATACTCGCTTCTCCTCCTCGCGATCCGATCCGATCTAGCACCACAAGTGGCGGTGCCTCCGTGAGATGCACACGTGAAGCACCTCGACGTCTCCTCCTTCCTCGGACCAGCAAGTATGGTGGAGAGACGGATTGGATCTACAACACGACGGCGTGGTGTATATGGTGGAGAATTTCTGCAGCAGGGCTTCGCCTACAAGCAGTCGGGAGGGAGAGAGGAGGGGCAGCAGGGCGGCTAGGGTTGGAGGGGAAGGTGTGTGTCAGTAGGGAGGGGGCGCACCAGCCCTCTATATATAGAGGGGGGTGCGGCCAGCCCTTGCCCATCCTCCAAGCCTATCTCTAGTTTAAACGATTTAAACTCTCCCTTCTAGAAACCCTATCTTATCTCTAGTTTAAACGATTTAAACTTATCTAGGATCGGCTGGGCCCTATGGGGCCTTGTGCCCCTGGCCCAATGCGGCCAGGACACTCCCTCATAGGCCCATGCCCCCTCCCGGAAGGTGGGACCACGTTGGCCCCCTTCCGGAAGGTTCTAGAAGCTTCCGGTACAATACCGATTAATCCGGAACAATTCCGAACTCCAAAAGCTGCACTGCCTTATATGAATCTTATTCTCCGGACCACTCCGGAACCTCTCGTGATGTCCCGGATCCCATCCGAGACTCCGAACAAAAATTCACAAACCAAGTATCCAATCTATCCTAGCGTCGAGACACGTTAAGTGTGTGACCCTATGGGTTCGAGAATATGCAGACATGATCTTCTATCAATAATCAACAGCGGGGTCTGGGCACCCATATTGACTCCCACACATTCATCGATGATCATATCGGATGAACCACGATGCCAGGATTCAATCAATCCCATATATATTCCCTTCGTCTCGCGATATTTTACTTGCCCGAGATTCGATCGTCGGTATCGTCATACCTAGTTCAATCTCGTTCACAGCAAGTACTTTACTCGTTCCGTAATCCGATATCACTTTGTGATTAACTCCTTAACCACATGCTTGCAAGCGGTGTTGATATCGATTACCGAGTGGGCCCGAAGTATATCTCTCCGACTTGGGAGGGACAAATTCCATCTCGATACATACAACCCAACAGATACTTTCCGATCACCTGAGAGACACCTTTATGATCACCCTCTCATAGGATGACATTTGATGACCTCAAAGCTTTTTTCCGATACCAGGGAGTTGTATTATCTCATGGTCTAAGGAATACAATATTTGACATGAGAAAAGCTTCACAAGGACGAACACGATGAAACGATCCAATAGCTTTGCTTAGTTTGGGTCTGTCCACCATATCATTCTCCCAATGATATGATCTCATTATCAATTGACAACTCATGTCCATGGTTAGGAAACCTTAACCATCATTAATCAATGAGCTAGTCCATAGAGGCGTACTAGGGACACGGTGTTGTTCACAAACCACACAAGTATTAATGTTTCCACTTAATACAATTCTAGCATGGAATATAAACTTTATCATGAACAAGAATTATAATAATAACATCTTTATTATTGCCTCTAGGGCATAATTCCAACAGTCTCCCACTTGCACTAGAGTCAATAATCTAGTTTACATTTGGCAACAATCTCACACCCATGGCACTGAGGTGCTGATCATGTTTTACACGTGGAAGAGGTTTAGTCAATGGATCTGCGACATTCAGATCTGTATGTACTTTGCTAATCTTCAGATCTCCATCTGCTATATAATCTCAGATTATATGAAACTTGCGGTTGATATGCTTGGTCTTTGGATGATATCTTGGTTCCTTAGCGAGTGCTATGGCGCCGTTGTCACACAATATGTCCAGTGGGTCCAATGCACTTGGAACCACGCCAAGCTCAGTGATGAAGTTTCTGATCCAAACTCCTTCACTTGACACTTCTGCAGCAGCCATGTATTCCGCTTCTACTGTAGATCCCGCGATCACGCTTTGCTTGCAGCTTCTCCAGCTCATAGCTCCTCCATTCAAAATATACACGTATCCTGTCTGAGATTTAGAATCATCCTTGTCGGTGTCGAAACTAGCATCGACGTAACCTTTTACGACGAGCTGTTCATCACCCCCATAGACTAAGAACATTTCTTTAGTCCTATTTAGGTACCTTAGGATGTTCTTCACGGCTGTCTAGTGTTCCACTCCTGGATCACTTTGATATCTGCTCGTCAAACTAAGAGCATTGGACACATCCGGTCTAGTACACAGCATGGCATACATGATGGAACCTATGGCCGAGGCATAAGGCACTTTGCTCATAGCTTCCCTATCATTTACCGTAGCTGGACACTGAGCCTTGCTCAATATCTTACCTGACAACATAGGCACTGAACCTTTCAATGCCTTATCCATTCTGAACCTTTTCAGAACTTTGTCTAGGTATGTACTCTGGCTTAAAGCTATCAGGCGTCTTTGTCTATCTCTATAGATTTTGATGCCCAATATATAAGCAGCTTCACCTAGGTCTTTCATTGAAAAACACTTGTTCAAATAACTCTTCACATCGTTAAGCATGTCGATGTCATTTCCAATAATCAATATGTCATCCACATATAGTACCAGAAACGTCACCGAGCTCCCACTCACTTTCTTGTAGATGCAAGCTTCGTAGCAATTTGGAACAAATCCAAAGCTCTTGATCACTTGATCAAAACGAAGGTTCCAACTCCGAGACGCTTGCTTCAGTCCATAAATGGAACGCTGAAGTTTGCATACTTTATCAGCATCCTTAGGATCGACAAAACCTTCGGGTTGCATCATATACAACTCTTCATCAATGTTCCCATTGAGGAAAGCAGTCTTGACATCCATCTGCCATATTTCATAATCATGAAACACAGCAATTGCTAATAAAATCCGAATGGACTTAAACATCGCTACGGGAGAGAAAGTCTCATCGTAGTCAACACCTTGAACTTGTCGAAAACCTTTCGCAACAAGCCGTGCTTTATAGACGGTAACATTACCATCCGCGTCCGTTTTCTTCTTGAAGATCCATTTGCACTCAACGGCCTTTTGGTCGCTAGGAGGGTCCACCAAAGTCCATACTTGGTTTTCGCTCATGGATCCCAATTCGGATTTCATGGCTTCTAGCCATTTCTCAGAGTCTGGGCTCATCATCGCTTCCTCATAGTTCGTAGGTTCACTGTCTTCTACTAACAAGACAGTCAAGACAGGGTTGCCGTACCACTCAGGAGGGGCACGCGACCTTGTCGACCTGCGACGTTCAGTAGCAGCATCGTCCGAAGCTTCATGATCCTTGTCATTTTCTTCCTCTATTGTTGGCGCAGGCGGCACTGGAACAATTTCAGGTGCTGCGCTACTCTCCAATTCAAGAGAAGGTTCAATAACCTCGTCTAGCTCTACTTTCCTCCCACTCACTTCTTTCGAGAGAAACTCCTTCTCAAGAAAGGAACCGTTCTTTGCGACAAACACTTTGCCTTCAGTTCTGTGATAGAAGGTATACCCAATAGTTTCCTTAGGGTATCCTATGAAGACGCATTTCTCCGCTTTGGGTTCGAGCTTGTCCGGCATCAACTTCTTGACGTAAGCTTCGCATCCCCAAACTTTCAGAAACGACAACTTAGGTTTAGCACCAAACCACAGTTCATACGGTGTCGTCTCAACGAATTTAGATGGATCCCTATTTAAAGTGAATGCAGCGGTTTCTAATGCATAACCCCAAAATGATAACGGCAAATCAGTAAGAGACATCATTGATCGGACCATATCTAATAAGGTTCGATTCCGGCGTTCAGACACACCATTGCGCTGTGGTGTTCCGGGTGGCGTGAGTTGTGAAACGATTCCACTTGCTTTGAGATGCGTGAGAAAATCATAATTCAAGTATTCGCCCCCACGATCAGATTGTAGAAACTTAATCTTTCTGTTACGATGGTTCTCCACTTCATTCTGAAATTCTTTGAACTTTTCAAACGTTTCAGATTTATGTTTCATTAAATAGATATACCCATATCTACTTAAGTCATCGGTAAAAGTGAGAAAATAGCGATATCCACCGCGCGTCGAAACACTCATCGGTCCGCATACATCGGTATGTATGATTTCCAACAAGTCCGTTGCTCGCTCCATCATACCGGAGAACGGGGTTTTGATCATCTTGACCATGAGGCATGGTTCGCATGTGTCAAATGATTCAAAATCAAGAGACTCCAAAAGTCCATCAGAATGGAGTTTCTTCATGCGCTTTACACCAATATGACCTAGACGACAGTGCCACAAATAAGTAGTATTATCACTATCTACTTTGCATCTCTTAGCCTCAATGTTATGGATGTGTGTTTCATCCCTTTCGAGATTTAGAAGAAATAAACCATTCACAAGAGGTGCATGACCATAAAAGATGTTACTCATATAAATAGAACAACCATTATTCTCCGATTTAAATGAATAACCGTCTTGCAATAAACACGATCCAGAAATAATGTTCATGCTCAACGCAGGCACATAATAACATTTATTAAGGTTTAAAACTAATCCCGAAGGTAAAACTAAGGAGAGCGTGCCGACGGCCATCACATCAACTCTTGATCCGTTGCCAATGCGCATCGTCACCTCATCCCTTGCAAGCCGTCATCTATTCCGTAGCTCCTGTTTCGAGTTATAAATATTAGCAACTGAACCAGTATCAAATACCCAGGCACTACAACGAGGGCTAGTAAGGAAAACATCAATAACATGTATATCAAATATACCTTTGATGGTGCCAGCCTTCTTGTCCGCTAAGTACTTCGGACAGTTGCGCTTCCAGTGACCCTTGTCCTTGCAATAGAAGCACTCAGTGTCCGGCTTGGGACCAGACTTGAGCTTCTTCTCAGCAGGGGCAACGCGCTTGCCGCCGCCTTTCTTGAAGGGCTTCTTTGCACCTTTACCTTTCTTAAAGGAGGGCTTGTTGACCATCAACACATGATTATCCTTCTTGATGTCCACCTCCGCAGCCTTCAGCTTTGCGAAGAGCTCGGTGATCGTATCAGTGGAACCAATCTGATTGTGAGTCACTACAAAACTTTTGTAGCTGGGAGGGAGTGATTGCAGAACCCTGTCAATCTTGAGCTCCTCTGGAATCTTGCAGTCCAGTTGCTCAAGGCGTTGAGTGTAGCCCGACATCTTAATGACGTGCTCACTAACGGAACTCCCTTCCTCCATCTTGCAGTTAAAGAACTTCTCAGAGATCTCATATCTCTCAGAACGGGCCTGAGTCTGAAACATGGTTTTCAACTCTTCGAGAATCTCAAAAGGACCGGGATAGTTTTCAAAACGATTTTGAAGTTCCGGTTCCATAGCAAACAACATGGTGCTCTTAATCACACCATAATCATCTTTGCACGACTGATAGACAGCTTTCTCATCAGCCGGCACAGTTGCAGCAGGGGGGTTACCTAACGCTTTCTCAAGGACATAGTCCTTTTGTCCTCCAGACAGAATGATTCTCAGATTGCGGAACCAATTGGTGAAGTTAGACCCATTGTTCTTAAGCTTTTCTTTCTCAGCAAAAACGTTGAAGTTGAAGTTGGACTTAGCCATGTGATCTACAATATTTGCAAGTACAATTTAGACTATGTTCATGATAAATAGTTCAACTTAATCAAATTACTAGATGAACTCCCACTAAATTCAACATCCCTCAAGTTGTTTAGTGAACACGATCCAAATTCACCACGCCTAATCCGATCATCACGAGAAGAGATGTGGTTTCAATGGTGGACAACGAAGTGTCGATCATATCATTCATATGACTCATGCTTAACCTTTCGGTTCATGTGTTCCGAGGCCATGTCTGTACATGCTAGGCTCGTCAAGTAAAACCCAAGTATTTCCGCGTGTGCAAAACTGGCTTGCACCCGTTGTATGTGAGCGTAGAGTCTATAGCACCCGATCATCACGTGATGCTTGGACACGACGAACTTTCGCAACGGTGCATACTTGGGGAGAACACAGTTTTATCTTGATCTTTAAGTGAGGAATCATCTTATAATGCTACCGTCGCGATCTAAGCATAATAAGATACATAAAAGGATAAACATCACATGCATATAACTTTAATGTGACATGGTATAGCCAATCTTCGCGCAATGATCTCCATCTTGTGCGTTCCGGCATGATCTCCATCACTCCACCATGATTGCCTCCACCACGAATAGCAACTACAACTATTGCTAACTACTTAGCGATAAAGTGAAACTATTACATGGCGCATAAGAAGTTGACACGCAGGTCATACACAATTATAAAGACAACCATATGGCTCCTACCAGTTGTGTACTCATCGACATGCAAGTCGTGAAACATTACAAAACATGATCATCGCATACATTATACACATCACATCTTGGGCCATACCATATCACAGAAAACACTCCCTGCAAAAACAAGTTAGACGCCTCTACTTTGTTGTTGCATGTTTTACGTGGCTTATGAGAGTAGATGCTAAGAACGATTCTTACCTACGGAAAGCCACAACGGTGATATTATGGTTGCCAAACTCCGGTGTTAATCCCATGACAACTATAGTGAGAGAAACTGACATCCACCAGCCGCATGTGTGGTACAAGCCACACGTCAAGTGTGGATCCGGTCTCGCGAACGACGTCGCGTAAGGTTGGCCTGGACCGCTTCAATCTCACTATCTCGCGCCATAAGAAGAACACAAACAAGAGGCTTGCAACAGAAAACATCAACACCCGCAACAACCATGTTGCGTTCTACTCGTGAAACACATCTACGCATAGATCTAGCTCTGATACCACTGAAGGGTTTCGCGGCATAGTAAATCAAAATTTTCTACGGATGCGAACAGAGGGAAAGCCAAGATCTAATCTAGGAGATGCAAACAACGAGAGAGATTGGATTAGATCTTCATACCCTTGAAGATTCGCACAGCGGAACGTTCGTCGGAACGTGGGTGATGTAGTCGTACTCGCTTCTCCTCCTCGCGATCCGATCCGATCTAGCACCACAAGTGGCGGTGCCTCCGTGAGATGCACATGTGCAGCACCTCGACGTCTCCTCCTTCCTCGGACCAGCAAGTATGGTGGAGAGACGGATTGGATCTACAACACGACGGCGTGGTGTATATGGTGGAGAATTTCTGCAGCAGGGCTTCGCCTACAAGCAGTCGGGAGGGAGAGAGGAGGGGCAGCAGGGCGGCTAGGGTTGGAGGGGAAGGTGTGTGTCAGTAGGGAGGGGACGCACCAGCCCTCTATATATAGAGGGGGGTGCGGCCAGCCCTTGCCCATCCTCCAAGCCTATCTCTAGTTTAAACGATTTAAACTCTCCCTTCTAGAAACCCTATCTTATCTCTAGTTTAAACGATTTAAACTTATCTAGGATCGGCTGGGCCCTATGGGGCCTTGTGCCCCTGGCCCAATGCGGCCAGGACACTCCCTCATAGGCCCATGCCCCCTCCCGGAAGGTGGGACCACGTTGGCCCCCTTCCGGAAGGTTCTAGAAGCTTCCGGTACAATACCGATTAATCCGGAACAATTCCGAACTCCAAAAACTGCACTGCCTTATATGAATCTTATTCTCCGGACCACTCCGGAACCTATCGTGATGTCCCGGATCCCATCCAAGACTCCAAACAAAAATTCACAAACCAAGTATCCAATCTATCCTAGCGTCGAGACACGTTAAGTGTGTGACCTGCGGGTTCGAGAATATGCAGACATGATCTTCTATCAATAATCAACAGCGGGGTCTGGGCACCCATATTGACTCCCACACATTCATCGATGATCATATCGGATGAACCACGATGCCAGGATTCAATCAATCCCATATATATATTCCCTTCGTCTCGCGATATTTTACTTGCCCGAGATTCGATCGTCGGTATCGTCATACCTAGTTCAATCTCGTTCACATCAAGTACTTTACTCGTTCCGTAATCCGATATCACTTTGTGATTAACTCCTTAACCACATGCTTGCAAGCGGTGTTGATATCGATTACCGAGTGGGCCCGAAGTATATCTCTCCGACTTGGGAGGGACAAATTCCATCTCGATACATACAACCCAACAGATACTTTCCGATCACCTGAGAGACACTTTTATGATCACCCTCTCATAGGATGACGTTTGATGACCTCAAATCTTTCTTCCGATACCAGGGAGTTGTATTATCTCATGGTCTAAGGAATACAATATTTGACATGAGAAAAGCTTCGCAAAGACGAACACGATGAAACGATCCAATAGCTTTGCTTAGTTTGGGTCTGTCCACCATATCATTCTCCCAATGATATGATCTCATTATCAATTGACAACTCATGTCCATGGTTAGGAAACCTTAACCATCATTAATCAATGAGCTAGTCCATAGAGGCGTACTAGGGACACGGTGTTGTTCACAAACCACACAAGTATTAATGTTTCCGCTTAATACAATTCTAGCATGGAATATAAACTTTATCATGAACAAGAATTATAATAATAACATCTTTATTATTGCCTCTAGGGCATAATTCCAACAGCTTTGTGCTACGATCATATGTCTTTGTTCCCCTAGCTAACTGAAAGTTTGGCATAGGTGGTTCTCTCATGATCCGGGGTCTAAAACATGCAGGACCTGGAGGACCTTGTCCTTCTAATAGTTCCGACCTATAAATTCTATCCAATTTTAACCTTGCATCATCCGGTTGCAAGTTCCTGTTTCCCAGCCTTGATCCCATGGCACATCCTATCATATGATTATCCGGCTTGGGAAACCTGGAATTGGCCATAGCCGAGTAACCATCATTGTACCTGTTTTATTCTGGATAAGCATATTGTTGCTACATAGCTGGCCTCGCACTTTGCTGTTTCCGAGGTATATACTTTTGCCGTTGTTGCTGTGGGGGGGGCATTATCCTTCTCCTGCCGAGTTACGCTATCCGGCATTGCCGTACCCAGCATTTCCTTGACCAACATTGCCTTGGTCGGGGTTTCCTTTACCACCGTTACCTCGGCTAACACTTCCTCGGTCAGCATCGCCCTGTGCTGCCTTGCCTTTCCTGGCCACGACCGTGTAATATGGCACCATTTTCTTATTCCTTTGGCTAGAGGTTACCACCTCTTCTCTCCTTGGGACAACACCAGGTGAAGATGCTGCCCCGGCTGATCTTGCAGGAGCACCCTAGCCGAATGAACGACACGGGAACCCCCTGTCCTTGCTGGGTTAGTCCTGTGTATTTCCTCATTTTGCTAGTTCGCGATGCACACCAACTCTATGACTCTCTCTTGCTGCCTTTCCCGGGCCTCACCGATCAAACCATCTAACTCGATGGCTGCTGCATCTGCAGCCCTGAGGTTCTTTGTCGGGGTGCTATACCTCGGAAAACCTGCTGACATGGGGTTACCTGAATCTCCTGGCCTAGGCACATATTCCTTATCTATTTCACTGATTTGGTTCTTTCCCCTAATCTTTACACCATTCATACGAGTGGGACTAATGCTAATAATCTTGTTTGCCCTAGGGTACTCACGCAACGTGATGTTCAACTACTGAGCTACTGCTATTTTTTTGCTCCCTCTAACACTTTCTGCCGGGTTTCCTCTAGCTCGGCTTGTGCCTGAGCCGGATCTACTATGGGAGCTACATGTGTGGTCAAACTCTCTATAGCTTGTTGCAGTATGTTTTGCGGCCTCTCCAGTGGAGGGAACCTCGAACGAGTAACCTTGGGAGTTGTTTCCCCATCTTCGGCCGGATCTTTGCTCGTGCCAACATCAGGCGCGGTCATCATCACCTCGACACACCTTGCAGGGCGAGTGATACACGGACCGCGAGCCGTGCTGAGAGGAGGTTCTCTCGCCACGATGACTCGCTGCGGGTGTACGCAGGAGTCGACGACCCTGATGTGGATCTTGTGCGCGCCGAAGTTGACGAAGAGGCCGTTGCGCGGACGTGGGCGGTTGCCTATGTTGCGTGCATTGTCGCTGACAAAGTCCAGCGAGCCTAATCGCTGAACCAGCCTAGAGACGACACACTCTCTAGTGTCGATGAAGTTCCCGTCCGGATGAACACACCAGCTAGCGCCGCTGCTGGCCCCACGGTGGGCGCTAACTATGGTGGTGGTGTCACGATAGATACCATGGGTAGGCTAAAGATGGGGCCAATATGCACTAGTGGTATCCGGGGAGGGATAGTGCGGGGAATCCGCACACGAAGAACACAAGAACTCAACGCATGATGTACCTAGGTTTGAGGCTCTTCTATGGAGATAAAACCCCTATTCCTGCTCCGGATCTTATATTACGATCTCTTGGCTAATACAAGTGTGCTCCTTGAGCTGTATCGAGGAGAGAAAAGAGATGAAGTGCTCCCGCTCTCTTCTCGCTGTAGGGTTTTCCCTTAGCCAAATAGACCGACCCTCTCCTTGAAGGCCCTGGCTCACCTTATAAAGGGTGGTCAGGTTACATCTAGGGCTTACGTGGTCCGAATATTCTACAAATATGTTTGTCCCAAAATAGTAGTTTGGCACCCTCCTTTGTCTGTTGCTAGCCTCTGCACGACAGTGGCTCAGAAGACACGTTGTCTAACCGTTGGAGTGAGACACTGTCACATCCATGATGATCTGTTCTGTTCTGCTCCTCTAGCATTTGTCGCTAGCACTTGTCTCTCCCTAGATTTTCTTGAGAGAGAAAAACGCTGACCTTGGACTGACTCTCTCCTTCTTGAGCAAGCCAACTCATGGCTCGGCCTTAGTCTAGATAACTCGGCCAAGTTAGTACCTGTAAAGATGAAATGACACAATCCTTGTGCCGACATACTGTATATGTCAACCGAGTCTTGCCGGTGTTATCTAGCTTAAGGTGACCCGACCGTAACTCAGCCGGCCCTTATATAACTCAGCCAGCTCATGCTTTGGCCTATTGTGCCTCGGTGGACCTTGTCTTTATACCTCAGCTTGACCCTACCTGGGGTCATCCTCCAACAAACATATGACCCACATTTAATGTGTTACTTTATTAACATATGACTCACATTTCAATCTCACAACATGTATATGAGCACGTGCAAGAGATGACTCTTGCATAGGCCCACTTATTTTCTCTCTTCCAACTGAGTACAAATATAATATTTTGAACCTTATAGTCAGCCGATTCGTCTTATTGTACTTGCTCTCATCTACTTGCCTCCATCGTCCATGGCAGCAGGAGCGTGTCGCCTCCGTTGGTGGCGGCATGTTCCACATGTCAGTTGACCGGTTTTGCCATCACGGTAAGTGGTCTTTTTGACAATATATTGATGATGTGGTTATTTTAACAATTCACTCACATATGTAGTCTTTTTTTTTTGCCAAAAATTCAATGTTTTCGAATGGGCAGCTAGACTGTCTGGCCACCCTATATTGCAATTTCTAGGCTGAGGAAGAAAGAGGAAGTTAGAACAACTGTATTGTCGGTGATCCGCGGTTGCAACTCAATTCCCTCCGATTCAAATTACTCGTCATGGATTTAGAAAAAAATATAGTCTAAAATTTGTCTAGATTCAGTGAATCTACGACAGGCAATTTAGGTTGGAGGGAACATTTTTAATTCTCGGTCAAATTCTCATTTTGACTCCACAGTTGTTAGAGCGAGCGCCAAGATTCATGTTGGACAAATCGTGGTTTGCCTCGTTTTTCATCGTGTGGGCAAGGATGTGTGGCCTGTATGAAGTCAATATGTATATGGTTCATTTTGTTTTGTTTTGTCGGTCGGTACAGCCTTGTGCGTGTGGGTTTTTTTCACTAGGATTTTTCTTGTTATTAACTCACCAGTGTGGACTTTTCTTGTTTCCATGTGAGTGGTTATTGGTCTATGAGAGTAACCGTAATTTTGTGAGGTGTCTTTTTTTCTTCAAGTTACTAGCTAACATGTATATATTGGTAAAGACCTAATCCACCTTGCTCTTTAGGACATCTCCACCGGGCCGACCCAAACGGGTGACCGAAACTGTCCGTTTCTATCCGTTTGGGTCGGGCCGTGGTTGCTTTGGGATCACGGTTCGGCATGTCCGGCCAGCCGCATTCAATGGCACAACCTAGCTGTCCGCGCCAGGCATTTCTTGGCGGCATCGCTGGCCAAGCTTTTGCCACAGGTCAAACACTCAAATTCACAGGCAATATCACACAAACTGACTATCAAATAAATTGATAGACTTGTGCCATCGCCTGGGTATTCCCAACAAGTGACCAGTGAATCTCATATGTTCATACACAATGCAGATTTTCCGTTCCTTTTTTGTCATGGGCTCACGGAGTTCTCAAGATATAACATTTTTTTTTGAATAATATTGGTTTGAAGGATTATTCAAAAAATAAATACTCCCTCCGTCCCAAAATAAGTGGTTTAGATATATCTAGATTCACAAGTATCTATATACTAAAACATGTCTAGATACACGTAAATCTAGTCAAACCAAAGTCACTTATTTTGGAACGGAGGGAGTATTAGAGATATCAAAATGACAAAAAAGAAGTAGGAACCACATCGCGTATCTCTCCTGCAAAGAAAAAGAGGCGACGGCTAGGGTTTCCACCCTAGCCCGCCGTCGCCATCTGTGCCTCGTCTTCACCGTCTATGATCAGAAATCGACGGGTCCTCGTCTACTCCGCTTATGGCTCCAGCGATCGGAGTGGGTGAGGACCTCGGACTTGCGCTTGGCGTAGTTGAAGGGTTTCTAAAGTTAGAGTTTAGTCAACAGACATCGATATTATGGTGGTAATGGCACCGTTGTGCGGGACAATAATAAGGTATACCCGCCTCCTCTTCCATCTCTTCATCGGCGATCTCGCCGGTGGTGTCTAGGAGGGCGGGGATCTCGTCCAGTCTACGTGTGTTTTATGTTTGGTGTTTGAAGATTCGGATCAATTCAAGAGTTCAATGGTGATGACTTTAGCTCTGGGCGCTGGTCCTTAGGGGCACGTGCACGAAGACTTCCCGACTGTCATCAACAACGACATGCCGACGCTGGTAAGGGAGCAGCGACAACGGCGCGTCAGCGGCAGTAATGGTCGTTAGGTGGTCCAAGTACCTCAGTGTAATTTTTGTTATGTTTGGTGTGGCTTGTACTTCCTGCGAACTCATGGAATAGATCTAAATCTTTCTCCAAAAAAGAGATATCAAAATGACCATTTTTTCTATTCTCTCTATTCTAAAATATAATATAAGATGATACTAGCCAAGTGCCCGCGCGTTGCTGCGTGTGACAAAAATGGAAAAAATACAACTCAAGGGTTATATTCCATTAACCAACTTATGGATGATACAGATATGAAAGTTCTTAGATTAACACACAACGGTTATCAGAGAAATTAGTGTCATTAACTGTCATAACTTTGAATATATAGCTATTGAAGAAGCTAAAAAGGTATATGTTGTAGAAAAGCTGACCTTGATTGCTGCATGTGAGCTTGCCGTAAATTTCTTTGGAATCTTTGTGATAAATATTGATTCGTTATGTATCTAAATGTGACTTTGATCAATTAATGTGAGATCTGCATATAGATATTGAAAAAAGAAAGATAATATTGATTACGTGGTTCAGTTTTAGGCTCAAACTCTTGGCCTTATTTTCTTAATATTGATTGTTCAGTTTGAGCAATGTTGATTGAGTGATTGTCCTAATAGCGAGGATTTTATGTCTTTTTCTATACTAGTATTCAAGCAGGATCAGCTGTTCACTTGTTCTGTTTCAGTGTGCCTTGCAAAAGAAAATTCAGACGCCTTCATCTCATGGACGATGCATGACTTATGCCCATTATCCTATCTTAATGTGTGGGTAATTTTCAATTTTGACGATGTTAGACAAGTTGAACCGCTACCGGGGAGATATAAGATGATATAGTAGTTTTTTTGTGAAACACATGTATCTAGGCGAATTTTAGTTTGTTATGTTCACTTACTCGGAACCAACATAATGCTTAGATTATAATGCTTAGATTTATGAGTTTAAAAAAACTAAAACATCTTATAATTTGGTTGGAGTAATTCTTAGCACTAGAATTGCTGCTAATATATCACCATAATTAACTTTGTACGTTATAGTGCAGTACAACTACTCAATGGTAGGTACACGAATTCATTTCGAAGGGGTTTGATCCAATACTACCCCTTCCTCTAAACTCGTACAAATACGTCCATATATATATCCAAATCTGTATCCAAACCGAGTATTTTTTTTTGCGAAATTTCACCGATCTATTAATAATCATCAACAACAGTACAAATAGTTCTCAAAAGTAATAAAAATTACGAATAGGTCATTGGACCACCTAACGACGACTACAAACATAACCGTGTAGAGGCATACATATCGGAACCTGCAGATATACGGGATTCCCGTACATACACCGGCATGCCCACCACCGTACAACACCAACCGCTGCCGTCAGCCATCATCGCGACCGTCGTCGCCGCCGGACAAGTCGCCGAACAGTCTAGCTAGCCAGCAGACAAGTCACGAGACAGTCCAGCAAGCCGCCGGACAAGTGACCGGACAGTCCAGCCGCCGCCGCCAAGCTCTCTCGCGCACCGCCGCCTTCGCGTGCCACCGCTACCGCCGCGCCATCCCTGCCGACACACACCTACAAGACCAAGCCGAGGCATGCGCCTGCCAGGTCGAGTCACCGGCTCGCCGGACCCAACCATCACCATTACCACGGCGCGTGGACACGGCAATTGCCGGTGATGATCCGGCGTACAACCTTTTTTTTCTTTGCGTAAAGCTCGTACTAGTAGAGTTATAGGGTATTTTGTACGGGGTTACACATACATGTATATATTAATTATCAAGAGCTATCAAATGAACTGAGCCGTCCTAGTGTTTGACATTATATGAGTTTGTTCGAGTTTAGATGAGAGGAGTAGTACTGTATCAAAACTAAAAGATATGAAGAAAAGATAGAGGCAACCGCGCATGGTCCAAAACCAAAAGAAATGAAGAAAAGATTGGCTCGTCCGTCTTTTGAGGAGCTGAACATGATCATCCTTCGTCCGAGCCCAGTGTCTCTAGGCAGCGGCGGACTGTGACAGCCCAAGAACCGGGCCAATTCTGTAGCCCAATAAGAATTTATATATAAATGTTGAAATTTAATGGGCCAAATTTACTGTTTATGCTGAAATTCGCCTTGGAAAGACCGGGCCGTGGCCTGGTATCATCCCCAAGACGGTCCGTCCCCGTCTCTAGGTGCAGTTGAATCCAGGCATGTCTGTCTGATCGCTGCTGGATCCAAGAATTCACACCCTGCCCGTGCCTTGCGACCAGGGGCGGACGCAGGAATTGAATGGGGGGGGGGGGGTTGGGGTTTCATAACAAGTAACATTTATATAGTGTATGGACCTATGCAAACAAATTTCAGTTTTTTTTTTGCGGGAACAAATTTCAAATTTTAAATTTCGACGTGAAACATACCCATTTCTCTATATCTCGAGTAATTGAGTCTAACTAAACCCAAAATGCCAACATCGGTACGATATGGGCGTAGAAAATACTCACAAGGAGTACCAATCAACTCATATTTTGAGTCACTATTTAAAATTAGATTAATTTTGTACAGCCTAATGCCATGCGAATTACACAATTAGCTTGAAGATATTATACAGAGAATAAATTGATCTAACAACAACTAAATACAGGATAGAAGTTTAGCATTTAACAACAAGTTTACATTTGGCTAGTTTTTGGAGTCACAAACTCAAAGGGTGCGTTCAGACATAATATCTAAGTACATAGTAGATTAATTTATTGCCAAGTCAATTGATTAACTAGACTACTAGCTGATCGCAGTTCACAAAAAATACTTGCAACTACAGAATGCATAGAGCATATCTGAACATGCATATAAATGATTCAAGGTACCTTAAACCTGTCAGATGCATGGTGTTGTCGAAGATGGCTAGCAGTGCATCATCGTCAATGTCCTGGTCGAGACGGCTTCTTCCTAGCGCTCGGCCAGCCGGCGGCGGGGCTAATCGTTGTGGCTAGTACATGGATTAGTATTACTTGTGGACTTAAATACTAATTAAGAACCATTACCTACCGGCCATTAGGGCATATACACACTATTAAGTATAGGCTAATAACATTGAGGGGGTTGACCATTGGGGGGGGGGGGGGGAGGGGGTCTAGCCCCTGCTAGCTCCCATGTCTTCGCCCCTGTTTGAGACTAGCCTCAATAGGGGTATCATAGGTAGTATCATGCATGTCATGTTAGTAAAATTCTGACGTGAGATGCTAATTAATGATGAAAGAAATTGCGTTGATATCATAGGTAATACGGTATCATAGCACGTAGAACTAGAAAACTAATTCTAAGGCTGATCATAGTGGTAGTAACATACTACTAGTATCATGCATATGATACTAGTGTATGATACTATCTCCATAGTGCATGGTACCATATGGTAGTATCATACTAGTACTATATTTAATGATTTGTAGAATCTCAATATGAAATTGTGTACAAGATTTATTTGCATGTGGATTTTTTAGTTTTATATGCTATGATACGATATTTACCTATGATACTCTAATCATCTCTTTCTTCATTAATTGTTATGTCACATCATATTTTTGCCAACATGGAATGCATGATACTAGCTATGATACTCCCACTAAGATCAGTCTAAATAAATCTTATACATTATTTTACATTGAGATTTTATAAAACAATAAATATATTAAAACTATAATAATATTATATAATATTATGATTTTACTAGTACATACACATATACTAGTACATACACATGATACTTATATGATACTCCCTATTATAACTAGTCTGATATTGAGAGCACTCAGCCCTCGATATGTTCTCGTGAAAGAGCGTGGCAACGGCCGCCCTGATGAGTGGTCCTACCCAGAACATCCACCGCGGAAAAGATGATTGCAATGGAATTTGTACTACTACATCAGATGCTAATGGCCATGTCTGAGTTAATTAAGTCTGTACGTAGCTTTGTACTCCCCCGTTTAGATATAAGCAATTTGGATTTTTCTACTCCCTCTGTCCAGAAATAAATAATTTATATTTGTCTAAATTTGTACTCCCTCTGTTTCACTTTAGTCTGAGCATAGGTTCTAACCCGCATACCAAGGAGAGCTGGCCCGGGGGTGTTTTCTTTTCCTCCTGACCGTTTTGCCCATGCTTGCGTTGGATGATGAGCTCCGTACTTGTAGCAGCAGATGCGTGGTTGGCTCTCGTCGCTGGCCGTTTCGTTTTCCATGGTCCTAGGATGGCCACGTCTCACTGCATGCTGGTTGTACGAGCAGGAGTGTAGGGGTACTTTTGATAACCAGCACAATTAAACGCCAACGCGCAGAGCTTTGTGGAAAAATTGGAAAAAGGTTATGCGCAGACTATACCGAAACAGAGGGAGTATGTATCTAAATACATTTTAGTGTAAAGGTTTATCTGAATCTAATAAAATGCAAGTCACTTATTTCTAGACAGAGGGAGTACATCTAGTATATACTAGAAAAAGGTTTTCCCTCCGTCCCAAAATAACTGACCCGAGTTCTAGATACATGCGAAATTAGACAAATCAAATCATCTATTTTGGAAGGAGGAAGTATGTACTCCCTCCGTTCAGAAATATAAGACATTTTAGATTTGTGAAGTAAACTGTATCTAGACTCATTTCAGTGTGTATAGGTTTATTTTATACCTTTACGAATGTATACACCAAAAAACGTCTAGATACATTTGATGAACAAAGCTAAAACGTCTTATATTTGTGAACGGAGGAAGTAGATACTTGTGAATATAGACAATGTTAGCTTAATCTTGATTAGTTCGGTCAAGTTAGTCGTCCATGTCCGAGTGGTACTGGTCTACTCGAGTCCTTACACTACTAGATTGTCGGTTTGGTTAGTTTCCAAAGTATGTATATGTCCTACCTAGTCCAAGTAGGTAAACTATAGGAACAGGTCAAGGCGCAATGTTAGAGGCTACGCTGATGGCTATTTGTCGGTGGCTATTTGTCAGACTGTCAGCGTCGACCCTGATCTGGGCAGACGAGCAAACATGTCATCGGGCTAGGTTGGCCGTCAGCATAGGTGTATGGGGCCAACGACGTAGGGGTGCCTCACGTGGGCTCAAGAGGCCAAACCGTGACGGCGTGGCGACGGCGTCACGGCTATGTCGACGGCTTTATTCCGACAGCTTTACCGCCAACCTAACTATTTTTTTTCATATAGACCTGTAATTAATACTCGTGAATTTATTACTCTTAATTATTTTAATGTGCTTATATTTTTCTATAAATCTTATTCTTCAAACAGCGGTCTCCACCCACCTAAAATGACCACGTGAATCTTGTTTCTCACAGCAGCACGTAGAGAAATTGTATAAGTGTTATCCTACGTGTGTGAACTGGCTCGCCCCTGGGAGCTAGATGTTTCCTAGCTAAGCAAACTTTGGTTTTTCATGTAGGTATGACCTAAACAATCCTAAACCCAAAAAAAAAATTAGTCAACCCTCGTACGGAGAATGCTAAGAGGCTAGACCTGCGAGGCCCTTAGATTAGGATTTTGCTAGAAAAGGACTGTCGGAGCACAAGTATGGTGGAAGATACATATATACAGTACATGTCGGGGGATGATCCCCGGGTAGGCCAAGCCAGGCTGAACTGGCCGGCTCCAGGAGCACCTGGCCGGATGGACGCGAGACAAAGGACCACAACCGGGTGGACCGCTCCAATCGATCCACCCTCAAGATTCTCCGCTAGCCCATCTAGCCGGATGGCCAGAAGAACTGGCTGGGTGGCCGCTTCCACCAGGCCGCCTCGGATTCGGTGACAAGGCTACGAAGGGGATGACACTCCTTGCTGAGCGCGCCCCTGACTCCTTACATCATCAAACAGGCTGGCAAGCCGCCCTGCCGGTGCTACAAGACAAATGTGCCAAAGTGCCAAAGCTGGAGGCTGAGCGAGGCGCTGTCGGCTGACCGCTAAAGCTCTAGCTGACTGTTAAAGAACCGGGTGACACCCAAAGTACTAGCGCTAGGACACTTTAGTGTTGTCCCCTGTACTGGAGGCTTGACTGGGTCCTGGCTCAGTGGCTGGATCCAGCCAACCGGCCCGCTTTGTAAACCAAAATCCCAAACAGTAAACCCTAGAACCCACATTATAACATACCTCTCCCAGCCAGTATATAATGGAGGGTAGAGCTAGGGTTCTAGGTAAGCTCAAGTAGATTCAAGTTCATCCTCATAGTTCACTAGTTCATCTTCTTCCTCTAGCTCTCCATAGTAGCTAAGGAAACAGCTGAAGGAGTACTGGGCATTCACCCCCAATATAGTAGATCCTTGTAGGCGTAGGAGTGTTACGTCGCCAAGAGGGCTCCGAACCTAGGCACATAGTTGTGTTTGTAGTATTTGTGCCCAACCCGTTGCGAGTAGCCACCGATAGCATCCTGATTGTCCCCTCTCATGCCATCCGCGATGGCACTGCCATGTTCCACACCACTATAGTTGGTATGGCTCGGCATCAGTGATACAAATGGCATGGCTCAGCATCAGCGAGTCTCAACTGGAGCGGTCCAGCACCTCCTTCCACGGAGCCGTCACGGGTCCATTGCATTCACCCATCGGCAAGATTCGGCTGGACGTCATCTTCAGCACGAAGGGCAATTTCCACCGTGAGCCCATCTGGTTTGTGGTGGTCAAGCTCTCCAGCGCATATCACACCATCCTTGGATGCCCGGCGCTCCACTACGCGTACCTCAAGATGAAGCTCCCCGGGCCCAAGGGGGTAATCACCATCGTCGATGACTACAGGCGGTCGGTGGAATGTGCCACAAATGGCTCCAAGCTAGCCGAGGCCATGATCATCGCTGAAGAGAAGCACATCATCATGTAGAACATGGCGGCCCCGCAGGCGGAAATGCCATCTGGTGAGCCAAAGCCATCTAGAGAGGCATAGTTCAAGCCATCCAATGACACCAAAAAGATTTTGCTCAACGAGGCCAAGCCGGACAAGTTCGTCCCGGTCAGAGACGGCCTTGCCAGCAAATAGGAAAGCGTGCTCATCGACTTTCTCCATGAGAATCGAGATATCTTCGCATGGTCCCCCAAGGACATGCCTGGTGTTCCAAGGGAGCTCTCCGAGCACTCTTTACACGTCAGGCCGGATGCAAAGCCGGTCAAACAATCTCTACGCCGCTTCGCAGAGGAGAAGAGAAGAACAATTGGTGAAGAAATCACTCGGCTCCTTGCAGTCGGATTCATCATGGAGGCTTTCCACCTGGAATGGCTAACAAACCCAGCGTTGGTGCTGAAAAAGATCAAGAATTGGCACATGTGTGTCGACTGCACTAGCCTCAACAAGGCATGCCCCAAAGATCCGTTCGTCCTACCAAGGATAGATCAAGTGATCGACTCCACAACCGGCTACGAACTGTTGTCGTTTCTAGATGCCTTTTTAGATTATGACCAGATCCGGCTAAACCCCGCTGATCAAATAAAGACAACATTCATCACCCTGTATGAGGCTTACTGTTATACCACCATGCCATTTGGACTGAAAAATGCAGGGGCAACGTACCGGCGCTGCATGCAGAAATGCCTGCAATCGCAGATCGGCAGAAACGTACATGCCTACGTAGATGATGCGGTGGTCAAGACAAAAGAGAGACAAACACTCCTCGACAACCTGAGTGAGGTACTCTGGCGCTCAAAGAAGAACTACCCCCACTACCAGAAGCTGGTGTATGGCGTATACATGGCCGCCAAGAAACTGAAGCACTACTTCCAAGAGCACTCCATCCAGGTGGTAGCGTTAGCACCGCTTTCGGAGATCATCGGCAACAGGGACACCACGGGCCAGGTGGCGAAATGGGCAATAGAGCTCACCGCCCACAGTACCCCGTACGAGCCAAGAATAGTGATTAAGTCTCAAGCCCTAGCAGATTTTCTCGTTGATTGGGCATAAACCCAATACCTACCGCCGTTCCCTGACTCCACGCACTGGAAGGTGCACTTCGATGGCTCCAAGATGTATGGGGGACTCGGAGCTGGAGTCATCATCACCTCTCCGAAAGGAGATGGGCTGGAGTACATGTCGTAGATCTACTTCCGTGCATCCAACAACATCGCCGAGTATGAAGCGCTCGTCCATGGCCTCAAAATGGGAAAAGAGATCGATAGCCGGCGCATCCTCTACTTTGGTAACTCGGACCTAGTGGTGCAGCAAGTATCGGGTGATTGGGATGCCAAGGACACAAATATGGCCTTTTACTGCTTCTTTGTGCTGAAGCTATGCGCCTACTTTGAGGGGTGCGAGTTTCACCATGTCCCTCGAGCTAACAACAAGGCCGCCAATGCACTCGCCTACGTCAGGTCAACAAGGCAAGAAATTATGCCCGAAGTCGCCCTCGAGCACCTGCGCAAGCCATCCATCACGCCGTCTCTGGAGTCCGACTCCATCATACTAGACGCGGACCCGGGGACTGCCGGCTCCAAGCGACCAGAAGCTGCCGCAAAGGTCCTAGGGACTACCGTACCAATCCATGGGATTGTCGCGTCGAAGGCCCCGACGCCCCTAGCCGGATCTAGCAGCCCGGGGACTGCCGATTCCGCCCTTCCACTCGGTAGGCCGCCTGACGAGCCCAAGCCGGTCGTGCGCGAAGAAATGAAGCTAATCATGGAGAGCGTGTACGCCATTCAGGAAATCCCCGCGGGCCAAGCCGTTCATGAATTTCTTGGCCAAAGGAGAGTTGCCCGATGAAGAGGTCAAAGCAAGGCAAGTGAAGCACAGAGCAAGTGCATACAGTATCATCAACAACGAGCTGTACAAACGCTGTGTGGGAGGAATTTATCAGCACTGTGTGAGCCAAGAAGGAATCCGGCTCCTAGTGGACATCCACCAAGGCGAGTGCGGCCACCACACATCATCATGAGCCATAGTGGCCAAGGCATTCCGCCATGGGTTCTACTGGCCTACTGCGCTGGAAGATGCCGAGCAAATGGTGAACGCGTGCAATGGGTGCCAACGTTTTAGCTATCAAAAGGACACTCCAGCTGCAGCCCTCAAGACAATACCTATCACCTGGCCGTTTGCCATCTAGGGGCTGGACATGGTTGGCCCCTTCAAGACAGCGTGATCCTGCATGACACACCTACTGGTGGTGGTGGAAAAATTTACCAAATGGATTGAGGTAAAGTCAATCAAGAAGCTGGACAGACCAACAATGATCAAGTTCTTTACAGACATCATCACACGCTTTGGCTACCCCAACAACATCATCACCGACAACGACACGAACTTCACCAAAGGGGCCTTTGTGCGCTTCTCCAGCGAAAAGGGCATCCTCCTAGACCTCGCATCAATCACGCACCCCCAGTCAAATGGGCAGTGCAAGTGAGCGAACAGCCTGGTCCTAGCCGGAATCAAACCCCGGCTGATCGAGCCACTAATGAGATCCTCGGATGCTGGATATAAGAGTTGTCGGCTATGCTGTGGAGCCTGCACACCACGCCGAAACACTCCACCCGCTACATGCCATTCTTCCTCATATACGGAGCGAAGGCGGTCCTGCCGACTGACATCGAGTTCGACGCACCTCTCAAGCTATTATACACTGAGAAATAGGCCAAAGAAGCATGAGAGGATAGCGTCGACCTCCTCGAAGAGGCACGCGAGCTAGCCTTGTCTAGAACCGCCATGTCTCATTTCGAGAGGGCAACCTAGGCCTACGATTTGTACAAAACACCAAGGGGATGCACAAGCTGTCTCCACCTTGGGAGTGGACGTTCATCATCAGCCGAGCACTACAGAACAACTCATACTACCTCATCGACACCCACAAGACGACAAAGAACAAGATGGACCGTTCCGATAAAGAAACCGAGCGCCCATGGAATGCGAACCTGCTTCGCCCATTTTACACTTAAAAAAGAAGTGTATGTATCTTACTTTTATGTAATGAATAAGTCGAGGAGCCTCAACACAGTCTCGAGGACTCCGTAATCATTTGGCATTTCTTGCTGCATGATTTGGTATTTTCTGGCTGTACTATTTTTTACCCTGAATCCAGCGATCTTTCCCAGGGACTCGCCGGTTGGCCTAGATGGTCGTGCATTCGAAATGGCAAAGTACTGTATGAGGCTCTGAGGGATTCCTCTTTGATTCTGGCTACAAACCGCAATCCGACTGATAGTTCGGCAAGAGAAGAAAGCTCAAGGACCCCTACATGAAAAGTCATAAGGAAAACAAAAACGTCTGGACATTCCGGTTGTGCTCTCTTGACACTGATAACAGAAATTCGAAGTATCATGTAGTACGCTCAATAGCTACATGTCTGGTTCTGGCTGCAGACCACAACCTAGCTCGTGGCCGGCAAGGACACAACTTATACAGCCAATGCTCACTAAGAAAAGGACAAAGTTGTTGGCCTAGCGCGAAACGGCAAAGTTTCCAGCCTTAATGAATGAACTGCAAAATATGTTCCCCTTATACGTATCTAATGTAGAAACTATCAGTTGTGTTTTGTTTTTGCACGAGTCAAATCCACGCCAAGTACCAAGGCAGGGTGCTAATCACCCCCACATATGGCAGAAGGAAGAAAGGAGCTTCGACCCGGCTGGATTCTCAAACCGGCCCGAACCTCAGGGACTACACCCAATGGGAGCACTCCCGCGCCCCCACACAAGGACCTGCAAACGGAAACAGAAATGAGCTTCTACCCGACTGGATTCTCCAGCCGGCTCGAACCTCGGGGACTACACCCAGTGGATGCGCTCCCGCGCCCCACACAAAAACTCGTAAATGGCGAAGGCAGGTCAAACAATCAGAAAGTGCAAACAAAAGAGCAAAAGACCATATTATAACACAAAAGGGGAGACAAAGCTCCAATCAGAATCCAAAGTACCACAAATTTTTTACACGCATGTAGATAAAGGACAAGTTTAAGGCAGTACAAATACTCCCGGCATTCCATGGATCAGGCCTAGGGCTCAATAGAAGGATCAGAGCTGGCTGCTGGAGGAAACATCGATGATGGCTGGGTCGGAGGCTGGTGTAGCCAGAGCATCAGCGGGTGAAGGAGCCGGAATCGGGGCCCAATAGAACGCCTCTAGCATTTCCGGGTCGCTAGTCTCGGTCCAGCTGGACGAAGCTTGAGATCTTGACACCATAGGAGAGGATATCAGGAATCTCAGTGCACAGCTGGTCGTAGCTGGTCCCTTGCCAGAATCCCCGGGAAAGGCTCCGAAGATCCGCACCCGGATACAGGACTTGAGAAGCGCAAGCACCATCTCCGATTCCCCACGTTCCGCCCACTGTCACAACACCTCGATGAGATCAGCGGCAGTCCAGAGCTAGGCAGCCAGTGCGTGGATGGTGGCAGGCACGGTGGCTTTGGGCCAGAGGTAGGCGGAAACGTCCAAGTCGACCTGGCGCGGCCGGTTGGCCTCCTCGCTCACAACCTCCACTAGCTCCTCGGGACATAGGTCGCGCCTAACCTCCTCCTCAGGCACGCGCGCGAGAGCTTGATCAATCGCCTCGGGATATTGAGCTACACCTAGCTAGATAGCAACTATTACAAACCAGCTAAGCGGACAAAAGGAATTCAGCAGAGAAAAAGGATAACTTACTAATGATGATCTCAACAATCTAATTTAGCTCTGCCTCCGCGGCCTTCTCCTGCGCCTTCACATCCTTTAGTGCTTCCTCCTGCTTCTTATAAAGGACCTCGCGCTTTTTGAGGGAGTCGGCGCGGATGTCGACGGTCTTCTTGGCCTGGCTGGCTGCAATATCCATCTTCTTCTGATGCTCCACTAGTTCATTAATTTGACCCTGGCGAGTATTGTTGGATTCCTGCAGCCGGAGCACTTTTGCCTTCAACCGATCCACCTCCCGCTCCCTATCCACTATCATGGCTGCAGGAGGGTACTAGATAGTCAATAAAAACCGCGAAAATTTGTGCAACTAGGAAGACATGTCAGAGCAAGAAATTTTATGCCCCAGGTTCTGCGTGTTCTTGGTCATCTCGCCAAAAGCTTTCTATGGAAGAAGGAATGAAATGAAAAAGAGAATGAGCAAAGCAGCTAAGACAAAGGAGAAAAATCCTAGAAAGACTCTTACCTCCAAAGAAACACCTAGCGCTTTGGCCGCCCCAAGCCCCTGCTCCATCACCTCCACTAGGTGGCGCGCCCGGTAGAGGGACACGGGTGCCAACTCAGAGAGCTAGGCGAGAAAAGTTACTAGCGTCAGCATGGCTGAGGCCGGTTTGTAGCCGGTCACCAGCACCTCATCATCGTCAGCAGCGGCCTGCGAGGCCCTCGCCACAACCACCTCGACCCTGTCACTCACGCCGTCGGAGCTGGAAGCCGCTGCCTGCCCGCCATCACCTGCAGCTAGCCACATGGAGGCATCTGGTAGGAGGCCAAGCCCGTATGAGCATCGCTCGAGACCGGGTCCGTGCCCTTCGTGAGCCAGAGTGGAGGAACATTAGCATCTATCCTAGCCATGAACATCTGAGCACGTCTAGATGTGGCTGGGCGTGGTGTATAGGCGTGGAGGCAGCGGACGGAGACGGCTCTGGTGCGGCCGCGGCAGCCTCAGTAGGCATGACAGTGGAGGGCACAACCGGCCCAACTGGCCCTAAGCTACAGCTGGAGCCAGGGTGGACACGGTGGCGATGACGCCAAAGCCGTCCAGCGACATCGCATCACTGGATGAAGAAAACGAGACTAAGCTAAATGAAGGACAGATCAATGATTGTATTGAGAAGAGCAAAGACACATACCTGGCAACACTCGGCGTGATCGCCATGGGCCTTGTCTGGTGAAGCTTCTTCAAGCGCTGGTGGCTGGAGCAGCGCTAGACGCTGCCGCCCGCTTCCCCTGGCCCTCGCTGCGACACTGGTAGTAGAAGGTCCGTCGTTGCTGTGTGTGGCTACACAAACATAAGTAAAGTATCATCATCCGGCTGAAGAGATAAATTGTCAAACGAACGCAAGGAAAAAGTACTGACTGGGTGGGTCCTCACATCCCTTGTCGGCCCGGGTGGGGAAGCGCTCCGACTCCATCGCCGGGTACTTCCGTGGCTTGAGGTCGGGCGAGAAGTTGGGGAGCTCATGGTCACCCATGCCGTCCTCTACTAGTTGTGCCATGAAAATCTACTCAAATGGGGCAGATAAGAGACGAGAAGAAACCCTTCGGGAAGAATCCACCCGGTAAGAACATAAGACTAACCTTAGGCGACAGGCGGCACTGGTGATACGGCTAGACGGAGAAGCTCCAACCCTCCTCCAAGGCCTCCTTCGAGACGGGGGCTACCGGTGTGCGGTACCAAAGTTCGTGGGTGAGTGCACCGTGGTACCTAAGTTGCCTGAAATTGCCGCGTTTCAAAATGTTGGGCCGCCAACTACGGAGAGGGGCCATTTCGATGCAAACTCATCTCACCCTACCAAATCCAAACATGCCGTGAAACTGCCCCGTGAAGTAGACGGTCGGGACCCTCATGTCAGTAATATTTCCGTGACGCGAGCGCCAACGCGGCAACCACATAGGCGAAACGAGAGACTAAAGGAGCATGGTGTGCTGACCAAATTCACAAATCCACTCCCTCCCTCCTTTCGCATGAACCCTAGCACCAGCGGCCTCGAAATCCCCTCTCCAACCAGAATGATCTCTTCGGGCATTTGACTTCTGGCGCCAAGTTGCTGCGCCTACTCGCTGCTACCAAGCTCTAATATCGAATGCCGTGCCAGCCGTTGCGATGATCTAGCCCGCCTGTACCACCGACGAGCTGAGCAGCGCGAAGGATGGCAGATCTATTTTCCGAGGAAGAAGTACTTCTGGCTAATTGGAGGTGAGCTACTCTTCTCTTTGATATTCGCACTACCTATAACTTCTAGCTGGCTATTGGCATTACAGAGATATATCGAACATAGAATTGTTTGCTAGCACGACGCTGACAAACAATTCTTATCTTTTGTCTCCAATTTTCTGTCAACTAGGATCTCCGCTGAACCCAAATACACGATTCTGGTCACCATCTGCGGCTACCTCATTAAATTAGCACATGGGAAGAGCACATGGGAACAAGCTCAAAATCTGAAGATGGAAGTAGCGCCTGTGCAGTTATGCACTATCCCTGGTTTGGTTGATGCTGTGCGTGAACTTGCTGGAATAAGGCCAGAGCAGACTGCACGGTTAAGCATCGTTGATGAACGAGGCTTCAAGTGGTAGAGTTATCTGACCTGATGGCATCGTTACATGTGAAGGTGTTGTGGGGGTCCTCCCAGGAAGCACGTTTGGTATATTATGGTTACAGGAGCAAAAAGGCCATCGAAGTGAAAGATACCAGTGATTTAGTCGTACCGTTTACAAGGAAACATTATAGAGGTGAAGTGTACTTCCACTTGATAGTGCTCACGGTTGGAGAGGAATTGGAACTCGACAATAGAGATGATGGACTTTTAGAAGGCATGCGTGACCTGATCCATGGCATCACTGGGGCTGGTGCGACTGAGGGTAGCTTCGAACAGAGGAGAGTCTTATAGAGGAGCGTCATAAAGAGGAGCAGGAAGAGCATCCCTAGGAAGGCCACCCCGAAGAAGAATGTCACCAAGGGGACCACGCTAGAGAAGAGGACGCCCAAGAGTCGCACGACAAAAGGCACCACGCCGCAGAGTACACCCCTGAGATCCAGTCAAAATGCCACACCGAACGGTAGCAGCAAAAACGCTAAGAGGGCTAGCATGGTGGTGAACACTCCCAGGAGTGGTAGCAAAGAGGTGAAGATGGCCAGCACGGAGGCTACCACACTTAGTGGGAGCAGAAAAAAATACTAATTTGGAGCGGAAGACGCCGCTGTGAGGGAATTATGCCAGCACGAAGGAGAACATGCCCAATAGTAGCAGCAAAAGGGCTAATTTGGAGCGGAACACGCCGCTGAGGTCAGGCAATAATGCCAGCACGAAGGATAATACGCCCAATAGTAGCAGCAAAAGAGCTAATTTGGAGCGGAACACGCCGCTGAGGTCAGGCAATAATGCCAGCATGAAGGAGAACACGCCCAATAGTAGCAGCAAAAGGGCTAATTCAAAGAAGAACACGCCGTAGAGGTCAGGCAATAATGCCAGCACCCTGGAGCCAACACCCGTGAGGGGAGGCAATAAGGAGATCACACCCAAGAGCGGCAGCAAAAAACCTAGTTTGATGGGGAATGGAACGCGGATGTCAAGCCCTACTGATACCATCAGGAAAGATTACATCAGGAAGGATAATGTACACATGAAGAGCAAGAGGGTTTTGTACACTCAAGATGAATTTGATTCTGACTGCTGTTTATCCACTGAAGTACCTGGGATGCGCGCAAATGTAAGACCACCCCATGTAGTTGCAGCAGAACCAACCGAGTGTCTTGGAGAAAAAAGAGTTGCCGGTGAGGTGGATTGGGGCAATGTTCCGGTCCATCTGGGTGGAGACGATAGTGCAGCCCCACCCATGGGAGTCAATATGATGTGTGCAGTACTAGGCATTAGAGATGATGGCGAGGATTCTGAATCAGATGAAGAAGAAGGCACTGTAGAGGATCAAGAATCTGGTGATGATGAAATAGACGAGGAACTTAACGATGAGGCTGGTATTCCAGTCGATGATTTAGGTGTTGAAGTAGAAGAAATGAAACATGACCATGAGTATCCTATAATTTCGGTCGGCACTGAGTTCAGGAGCATGCATGGATTCAGGATGTCGTTCCGGCATTTTTGTATCAAGGGGGAGTTCGACGTTTATGGACTAAAGAACACTAACGAGAGGTATGAGGCCGTTTGCAAGTTAACGTGGATGAATGGACGGGCCGAGGTACATTGTCCATGGAGGATCACAGCAAGAGCCTTACCTACGTCGAATGCAATTAGGGTACCGGGGCAATGAATGCAGCAAACCATTAGAACTCTCTCTCTCTTTTCACTCTATAACTACAATTGATATGCGATATCTTTCTGGCAACTAGTCGACTCCGCTTATCTTTTAAATGAATCTGTGTTGCAGGTGAACAAAATGGGCCCTCCACACATGTGTCCGACAAGCAGCAAACTAAAATCCTCAATGGCTGATACGGAGTGGGTGGCTATACAATCTATGTCCATACTAAAGGATAACCCTAAGGAGACCACGAAGAATATTCAGACTAGCCTCGGTTCTAAATACAACATTGTCCTTCCGTATTACATGGTTTGGAAAGGTAAAGAGAAAGCTCTAGGGGTCTTGCACGGGGATTGGACCAATAGCTTCAGGATGCTGTACAACTTCAAGGCGAAGGTACAAGCTAGCTGTCCAGGGCGTGTTGTGGAGATTGACACCGAATCAGAAGGTGGTAAAATATGTTTCAAAAGATTTTTCATGGCGCTTAAACCTTGCATCCAGGGATTCAAGGATGGCTGTAGGACGTATCTGAGTGTAGACAGCACTGTCCTAACTGGCAAATGGAAAGGCTGCCTGCCATCTGCCGCAACACTTGATGGTCACAACTGGATGTTCCTAGTTGCATTTGGGCTGTTTGAAACAGAAACGGAGGAAAACTGGGTCTGGTTTATGAGGCATCTCAGGAGATCAATATGCCACATGGATCCATTGGTTATATCCACGGATGCATGCAAAGGGATGACGAATGCAGTGAAGGAGGTGTTCCCGCAAGCTGAAGGTAGAGAATGCCATGCCCATATGATGCTCAACTTGTACTCACACTATGTAGGTAGCGTATTTTGTTACATGTTTCCTGCTGCTAGAGTTTACAAACCTAGTAGCAGCGAATATTTCATGAGCAAGATTTTTGCGGAAGCCACTAAACTTCCAGAGTACTTAGCCATCCATCATTCGCAGCTATGGAAGAGGAGTCAATTCAACCCTGACATCAAAGTTGATTACATAAACAACAACCTTGCAGAATGCCTGAATAACTGGGTGAAGGACATAAAAGTGCGTGCTGTTCATATCTTGATGGACAACATACGTGGTATGATCATGAAGCTGTTAAATATAAGGAGAGAGATCGGTAGGAGACTTAGAGGACATATGCTACCGCAGTTGTATAGCAACTGCACAAGAGAAGCCGAGGACTTGCTCATCTTAAGGTTCTCCCGTCAACCAGCAGAAGCTGTGAGGTGGTCGATATGTCCAAGAGTGGCAAAAGGGATGTTGTGACATCCAGCTGC
Source organism: Avena sativa (assembly GCA_916181665.1). Lineage (NCBI taxonomy): Eukaryota > Viridiplantae > Streptophyta > Magnoliopsida > Poales > Poaceae > Avena > Avena sativa. Next base: position 314,191,221 of record OV702286.1, read on the forward strand.
GAGAATGTACCTGCTTGGAGTTGCAGCATACCGGGAAACCTTGCGACCACGCCTTGGCCTTCTTGGTGAATAAAAGAACTCTACCACATTTTGATCAGTATTTGTTAGACTACTACTCTATAGAAAAGTTCAGAGATGCATACGCTGGATCCGTCGAGCCATGTACAGACCCATCTTAGTGGCCTCAAGTCCAACTGTCTTTCGAGCTTTGCCAGCTAGTTACAAAAAGGGGCAGAGGAAGACCCCAGGTGAATAGGTTTAAGAATTTTCTCGAGAAGAAGGGTTCGGCTTTCTATGCTACAAAGAAGGGCAAAAACAGATGCAATACCTGCCATCTTATAGGCCATAGAGCAGCTGGATGTCCCCTTAATGCTCCCAAACCTAGGTATGAGATGGTACATTCACACAAAAAATTGTTTATAGTCTGTAGATATAAGGTAGTAATTCATGTACTGTTTTTTTACAGGAAGTGCAAGGTAAGAAGCAAGACAGCCGACTCAGTGATTTTGCTGTGGGAAGAAAACCAAAACGAGTGGAGTGATGATGCCGGACAAGATTTTGGTGCTGATTGGCCTGACTTCCCTCGGCCCGGAGATGCAGGGTATATGAAGGTAAGAAAATTGGCACCCAGGAAGAGGAAGAAGGCAGGAGATGAAGAAGCCAGTGGACGTGAAGGAAAGAGGAAGAAAGTTGGCACCCAAGCAGAGAAAGAGGGCTAGCAGTGTAGCAGCCTAATGATGTATTGAACTTGAACCTATATATGTGTAGTTCGGTTAAACTCTGGAGCTGTGTGCGTGGAACTTGTCGGGCGAAACAATATGCCTCCCGTACTCAGAGTAAAATGTATCGCGACTTTAGGATTGGATACGGATGAGAACACTAGTTGAATCCAAAATTGTGACTGTGTCACTACTATCTGAACAATCGCGATAGCTGAGCGGTTAAATCCTCTCCAAAATCGATGGGTGTTAGTGGCACATACATGAATTATTTATAGGCGCTTAATAAATCCCTGCTATTGGCATTACACTTATGATAAGTTTCTGGCCTGAAAAACAATTTCTTAAGCTGGCTGCTACACTCCAGGAAGCAACAACTTATTTCAGCTGCTGGACAACGACATGGCAACATAAACTACAAATGCCCAGATAATGAGGAAATTGTTTCCACTATCTGGCCTAATCTTGAGCCCGTCTGTCTCACCACCTCCCTGCTCCTGCCTCCCCTACACCTGGCGAAGCTCCCGGATCTCTCGCTCCATCGCACGAATCTCCTCTTTCTTGTCCCACACAGCATCACGCAGATCCTGAACAAGCTCTCTGTGAAAACCTGTCAGTGGCTTTTCGATCCACACAAACTTGTCATAGCCAGTCCCCCTCCCTTCCTGCATAGTAGATCGAAGGAAACAAAAAAAAGAATTACATTACGCTTTCTGGATCCGGGTTACCATTGTATCTACAGTAGGAACTTACCGCTCTGATGCTGCAGTTGCTGAATTTTCCTGCAGTATTTTCATCGGTCCACGAAATCCATCTCGGCATATTCTCACCGCATAAACACAACATATCGGGGTAGTAATCGTAGGGCACCCTCCGGTACCTGATGGGGGCACCCGCCTGACAGCGTTGAGCTGACCCTGATTCCGCCTGAGACGAACTGCACGAGCTGGGAGGCATGAGCGAGGGGAGCGAGGGCAGAGGAGCCTTTGGATGTCAGGATAGTGGTGAAGCATGATTTATCCCTACTTAATAACTCGGGCAGAATCCTACCACCCACATTCGGCTGACAGGTGGGGGACCTAGCGTGTGGACTTGTCAACCAAACCTCGTGCCTTCGTGGTTCAAAAGCCCTGTTGCGCGCATTGGATGAAATTTTTTGGCACCTTGCCCGCATAAATATATCACTGGGAGGCCTTGCTCAGGAACCAGACATGCCTGGCCCACAATCTTACTCCCTCCTAGGAACTTGTCATGGCTCGCGCCGGCAGATCCATCCGCTCCACCGCTTCCGGTAGGGCTCACCGCGGAGTATCCACCCCAAGATCCTACCGTCGCAGTATCAAATGGCCATGGTTTCTTGAGAGGAGCGACGACGCTACGTATGCAAGCTCGGCCCCTCCTACCTGTAGAAGGACTGATGCGGCGTCGAGCTCGAGCAGGAGCCGCCAGGCGCGATGGCGCTCGGTCCACACCAACCCAGAGCAAGCCACGGGCGGGAGTGGATGTCGCTGGGAAGGGAACGACGATGTCACCAATCGAGTTGGACTCCGATGACAGCGGTGTGATGTGGGTTTAGATGTTGTTTAGGATGGTTGCAATTTCGGTTGTGTTTAATGCGAGTACAATTATTGTAATGGGTTTGTTGAGCTATATTGAGAAATATGTGCAATAGCAGCGTGTGAGTGCTTCCACTTTAGAAATTGTGTCTGTGCCATTTGCATGTTGCATTATCAACGTAGATTACTTGTAAACAATCCAATGAAAATCAGATTACAACCATAGGACGGGAGTGGCAGGATGGAAGAGAAGTTGGGATAGTGGCTTCGAGGGGAAGGAAGAGGAGGGGGGCGTGACACTGGCAGGTGGGACCTCGGAACACGTAACACTGACATGCGGGAGCGGGAGCACACGGTATTGCCGGTCTGTCCAGAGCAAGAGGACTTTGCAACGTGACAACAGCAAGCTGATTGGACCAATATAATAACTCGTTTGAATTATTAAGGAGTACTGAAAACTACAACTGGGGTACATTCACACAACACGTATGCTCTAAGCACCTGAGAAGCATCACTTAAGTCTAACAGTAATGACAACATAAGTACTACATTTCCCTGTTGGTCTTCTCGATATAAATATAGAAATGCATCTGCCTGTTCGGTCTAGCACCGACAAGGTACTGAGATGGCACACATAGGATCGACCTTAGGTCCACATACTCCACCTCCCGCGGCATCGGGCAGCTCGACGCCTCGGTTAGCACAAGAATGCAATCCGACAACCGTGGCTAGGAGTTCGCCCACATGCACACCGTGTATACGGGCCAGGCGCACGAGACCGACCTGACGCATACGGCACACACGATGGTGGGCCCGGCTCTGGTTCCTGGAACACCAGCGGTGATGGTCAGGACGAAAACAGAGCCGTCCCCCTTGGAAAATTAGTCGGCGGCGTGCCGAGTCAGTGAACGGCACCTGCTCTTGGAGAAGTTGGGCTTGCCCGTACGAGATCCTAATCACTTCGATCAAGTGCCCCTCTGCAAGGTGGACGACGAGCTCTGTCGGCGGGCCGGTGTAGTTGCAGCTCGGCTCCGTCCAGGAGCACGCGCCGTGCGGGCACACGAGCTCTGGGGCGGGAGCTCATGGTAGGAGTAACGGTGAAAGCATCCTAGGTGGGAGCACACGAGTGGGAATGTCGCTGCGAAGTTGCGCGCGAGGATCTCCAGATTCTTGGGCTGCAGCATCTGCCACATCTGAAGTTCGTCGAGAAATCGGAAAAAAGATCAGCAGTTAGATTGGCGAATAGCAGGAATATGTAGGATAAGTTCAAAAGCTTGTAAAATGATTTCTTAGCATGAAGGTAGCGACCCGAGAATTGGCGGATGTCATCGGCTTGCGGCTATGGCAGGATGGAAGTGAAGTGGGGAAAGTGGCTTCGAGGGGAAGAAAGAGAAGTACGGGGAGGAAGAGAAGTAACGGGGACGTGACACTGGGATATGGCCCATTGAACTCGTGAGTCGTGACACTCGCAACATGCCAGTTTGTCTAGAGCAAGCATGGCCAATCATGCCGCAGAACAACCTACTCGAGGATCGCTCTCACGAAGACCATCCCAATCATCCAAGAGCCCCAATCGAACGGTATGTAACAATCGTCAAGCAGAACAACTGTGTTATGGCGTGCCTTCTAGAAGACTCGGTCTAACGGTGGATCCATTAGGGGGCACTGGTGGATCCATATGTTGTTTGTGGAAAGAACACACATGCAGTGAACACTGGTGGATCCATAAGTGGTTTGTGGAAAGAACACACATGCAATGACTCTAATGGATCCATATGTGGTTTGTGGAAAAGAACACACATGCAATGAACACCAGTGTATCCATCAGTGGTTTGTGGAAAGAACACAGATGCAGTGAACACTGGTGGATCCATATGTGGTTTGTGGAAAAGAACACACGTGCAATGAACACTGGTGGATCCATAAGTGGTTTGTGGAAAGAACACACATGCAGTGAACACTGGTTGATCCATATGTGGTTTGTGAAAAGAACACACATGCAATGCCATTGGTTGACCCATGTGTGGTTTGTGGAAAGAACACACATGCAATGGCTCTAATGGATCCATATGTGGTTTGTGGAAAAGAACACACATGCAATGACCACTGGTTGATCCATATGTGGTTTGTGGAAAGAACACGCATGCAATGAACTCTAGTGGATCCATGTGTGGTTTGTGAAAAGAACACACATGCAATGAGTCTAGTGCTAGTTTTAGTAGAAGAACACACATGCAATGACTCTAGTGGGTCCACATGTGGTTTGTGAAAAGAACACACATGTAGTGAAAACTGGTTGATCCATGTATGGTTTGTGGAAAGAACACACATGCAATGACATTGGTTGATCCATGTGTGGTTTGTGGAAATAACACACATGCAATGAAACTGGTGGATCCATGTGTGGTTTGTGAAAAGAACACACATGCAATGAACTCTGATTGATCCATATGTGGTTTGTGGAAAATAACACACATACAATGAACACTGGTGGGTCCATAAGTGGTTTGTGGAAAGAACACACATGCAGTGAACATTGGTGGATCCATATGTTGTTTGTGAAAAGAACACACATGCAATGAATCTAGTGCTGGTTTTAGTATAAGAACACACAAGCAATGACTCTAGTGGGTCCATATGTGATTTGTGGAAAGAACACACATGCAATGACACTGGTTGATCCATGTGTGGTTTGTGGAAAGAACACACATGCAATGAACATTGGTTGATCCAGATGTGGTTTGTGAAAAGAACACACATGCAATGACCACTTGTTGATCTATATGTGGTTTGTGGAAAAGAACATACATACAATGAACACTGGTGGATCCATAAGTGGTTTGTGGAAAGAATACACATGTAGTGAACACTGGTGGATCCATATGTTGTTTGTGAAAAGAACACACATGCAATGAATCTAGTGCTGGTTTTAGTACAAGAACACACAAGCAATGACTCTAATGGGTCCATATGTGATTTGTGGAAAGAACACACATGCAATGACCACTGGTTGATACATATGTGGTTTGTGGAAAAGAACACACATGCAATGAACACTGTTGGATCCATAAGTGGTTTTTGGAAAGAACACACATGCAGTGAACACTGGTGGATCCATATGTGGTTTGTGAAAAGAACACACATGCAAGGACCACTGGTTGATCCATATGTGGTTTGTGGAAAAGAACACACATGCAGTGACGACTGGTGGATCCATATGGGGTTTGTGGAAAAGAACACACATGCAATGAGTCTAGTGCTGGTTTTAGTATAAGAACACACATGCAATGACCACTTGTTGATCCATATGTGGTTTGTGGAAAAGAACACACATGCAATGAACACTGGTGGATCCATGTGTGGTTTGTGAAAAGAACACACATGCAATGAACAATGGTTGATCCATAAGTGGTTTGTGGAAAAGAACACACATACAATGAACACTGGTGGATCCATAAGTGGTTTGTGGAAAGAACACACATGCAGTGAACACTGGTGGATCCATGTGTGGTTTGTGAAAAGAACACACATGCAATGAATCTAATGGATCCATATGTGGTTTTTGTAAAGAACACACATGCAATGACCACTGGTTGATCCATATGTAGTTTGTGGAAAAGAACACACATGCAGTGACCACTGGTTGATCCATGTGTGGTTTGTGGAAAGAACAAACATGCAATGACACTAGTGGATCCATGTGTGGTTTGTGGAAAGAACATACATGCAGTGACTCTTGTGCTAGTTTTAGTATAAGAACACACATGCAATGACCACTGGTTGATCCATATGTGGTTTGTGGAAAAGAACACACATGCAATGAACATCGGTGGATCCATGTGTGGTTTGTGAAAAGAACACACATGCAATGAATACTGGTTGATCCAAATGTGTCGTCGGATTAAGGACAAGTACGCTATGAGGGGGTCTTCGAGGCGTGCGGAAGAGAGGGGTGTGAGACGTACGGTGTTCCGGGACGGTGAGCACACAAGTTTACCCAAGTTTGAATCCGCCGGCTTTGGACGGACCCTACTCCTGCTAGCAATCCAGTAATACGGTAGAGCAGCAATATGGGTTACAAGGGTTTCGCCTGTGCGAGTTGAAGGTCTAAAGTATTGGGTTGCCCTAAAGGCTCTCCCTAGGACGGCTTATATAGATATTCGGCCTAGGGTTTACAGGAGAGATCTATCCGTCTACGTCTAAGAGTCGGTTACAGAGTACATCTTGAACTACAAGTAGCATTATGGGCCTAAGTCGGTAAGTCTTCTGGGCCTTCCCGTATCCGGATTGGACTCCGTCTTTCTCCCTGACTGGGCCACCCGTGAAGCAAAGCTCTAACCCGAAGCGGGCCACCCTGGTCAGTGAGGAACTGTGAGGATAGCCGGAAAGTATATCCCCAACAACAGCCCCCGGAGGCCTCTAAGATCCAAAGTCGGATTTATCATCGTCTAGCTTGACCTTCGGCTTGCAGAATCTTGAAGGGTTCCTGAAACTTCACAACAAAAAATACGATCCGGGTCTTAAAAATAAGTCGGACCTATCAGTAGGTTACTCGGATTTTCCAGCTCGATTTTAAACTAAGTCGGAACTTGGTCTCTAACGCCACCTGACACAAGCATGTTCAAGTCATGTCATCTGACAGGCGTTCTGTCAGCACGACCGTTGGTGGGTCCGCTGTCGCGGAACCGAGGCGCCGTTTCAATGCGTGCATGGAGATCGAGGCGACGCAATCATCACGCGGTTCCTTCCCAGTTCTTTCCACGACGCGTGGCGGTTACACTGTAGCGTTTGCACGAATCTTGGCGCAGGTAGGTGGATATAAGGGGTTCAGATTTCTTCTTCTCCTTTCCACCAGTCCTTTGCCGTTTCCTTTCCTCCCAATCTTCCTGCGCACACAGAGCCTCCTCGTCCCCCCCACAGAGCTCCCAGCACCGCCCCTTTAAGGTCACCCTCTCACCGGAGAAAATGGCTTCATCATCTTCTTCCTCCGGTTTGGCGGCAGCAGTGGCGGCAGCAAAGGCGGAAGCAGCAACAGAGAAAGAAAGCTACCGGGGAATCTGGATCCCCTACGCCCTTGACGAAGCAGGCCTCAAGAACATGGACAAGGAGGGGCTTCTCGCTGCCGGTGACTGGCGGAGCGGCTCCGGTGAAACCGTCCCCAACCCGCTCGACGGCGAGCGGGTCCACTTCGGCACCCATCTCGACCGAGGTCTGTCTTTTCCTCCCTCGGAGTTCTTCTCCGAGGTGATAGATCATTACGGAGTTCAACTCCACAATCTTCCTCCCAACTCACTTCTAGAAATGAGTGCGTATGCTGCGCTTTGTGAGGGCTTTCTCGGCATTAGGCCGAGTTTGCTTCTCTTCCGGTTTTATTTCCATGTACAGAGGAATTCCATCACTGCCGGTGTTCCTTACATCACCGGCACTATTAGCTTTTCTCTTAGACGTGACCAGGCATATCCCAAAATTTCTGCCAGTGACTCGGTCAAACAATGGCCAACCACTTTTTTTCTACCATAGGGATATTCTGGCTCCCGGCAAAGCTGCTGCTTTGCCGGTTTTTGTCGACAGAGCCGCCACGGCCCAGCCTTCCTGGGACGAGGCTGCTCCGGCTCTCACTGATGATCCAATCCTCGCTAAGAGGCGGATCGAATATCTGATCAAGGACAATGGTCTGAAGGGATCCGACTTGGTCCAGTGCTGGGTCTCACGTCGGATCCAGCCACTTCAGTACCATGGGGATAGACTGATGCACTCCATCACGTCTTCTCCAACCGACTCCCTGCGCATTAGCCCCAAAGCCTACACCACTCAAGGGTACATAAGCCAAATAAAATGGCTGATCAAGGAGCGGATCGAAAGGCGGATTTCGGAGGTTTCTCTAGACATGCACACGGCAGAAAACCCCGTGGTGCCGGTAAGCTTCCATCATCACATCTTTTATGTGTTTCAATCTTCGAGTTATACTGCAATACTGATATGTTTTCTTGTTTTCAGCTTGCTGACATCCCCGAGTCGGAACTTGCTCCGCTCGAAGGATACCCTCCGGAGTTCTCTCAGGAGGTAGAAGTAGTTCCACTGCCGGATCTTGCGCTCAAGAAGCGCAAAGCTCCGACAGTAGCGGTTGGCACAAAGGAGGTGCCTGTCGTGAAGAGGTAACTTCCAGTCACAACTTTTCCGCCTTTGTACTTTACTCAAGCTTCTTTCCGAGACATAACGTTTCCGACTTTGTTACCTTCTCAGAGCAAAATCAATCATCAAGGGCAAGGGGAAAGAGATTTCTTCGAAGCCCTTGCGTCAGACGAAGCTCACCATAGCTTCCCCTGCCGTGGCTCCTCCGACTCCGGCCCCTCAACCTTCTGCAACTCCGGTTATCTCGTCGGATGCTGCAGAAGATCCGACTCCTTGGGTCGCAAACTAACGTCACCGTGGGTGCGTCAGCTCAAGATAAGGGTGAACCCTCTTCGGGTAATGATCCCTCGGCTGAAGTCTTCGCTGAAAACCTCCTCAGCAATCCGGGTCTTGCCAAGTTTGGCCTGACCCGGAAATCTGCAGAGGAGATCCAGCGGCTAGCCAGGCAAGTCCTGGATAAAAGCCATTTATCCCCCGAGGAGGAAGCGCAAGAAGAAGAGGACGTCAAGTTCTCTGACATTCTCGCTCAAGTCCGCCATCGCGACGAGAGGATTAGGACTGGCGGGCTTCCAACAGCCCCAGTGATCCCTCTTACTCTTGCCGAGAAGGTGGTCGCTGAAGTGAACGCGGGTTTAGATAAACTCACCCGCGAGCAATATATAAGTTGGAATTCCAACTCTTGTTTTTTCCCTTATGTTATATCATATCCTCTAGCCCCCAAGCATGAAGTAGGATATAGAATCCGAGTTTATGCTTCATTAGGATGCCAAAGAACGAACTAGTGTAGCCCCTAAGGCTCGTCCTGATATTTAGCAAAAATATTAGCCCGAGTCTTAAGTAGCTTTCTGACTTTGGGTATTCTGACTTACAGAAAGTATGTTCCTATAACCAGGAATTACTGACCAATGTCTGTGATAAGCGGAGAGAGATCAAAGCTCTCCGGCTTAAAAATGCTGAGCTCAAAGTAGCCAAGGATGAAGCCGAAGGTAAACATTCCGAGATTCAAACCTTGTCTTTGCTTTTTTCAATGTCGATTTTTTCTGAACTGTTGTTCTTTTTTGACTTATAGCGTTGGTGAAACAATCGATCGCTATGATTGAAGAGGCCGAGAACCTCAAGACCCTGGTGGTGGAGAACAAGGGACTTTGCCAAGAGCTGGATAAGCTCAAGGCAGATCATGAAAAGAGCATAGCTCAAGTCCTTGAATCCTCCTCCATGGCCACTGATGAGCTTGATCGCAAGATCGCTGCTCAGGATAAAATAATCTCGGATCTCAAGAATAAGCTTGGCAGAGAGAAGGACATATCCTAGGCGCTCCGAGCTGAACTCTAGAGTCTCCGGGAGGAGAAGACCAAGATTGATGATGTCATTTTTGGTACGTTCCACCTCTCAGACTTTATCTTTTTCTTCGACTTCTATCAATGTAGGTTTTTTCTTAACTTGTTTTGTGTATAGGTCCTCTGAAGTTGACGGACTCTTCCTCATCCGAGCCCCACACTCACCGGCTTACCCAAGTCGGTGATCTTCTTCATGACTACCGCCAGTCCGTTGAGGACATTGGCGAGTCTCTCAGGATTCCGGACATGCCAAGCATGTCGGATTTTGAGGTGTGGGACAGGGCCAAGGAGATGCCGTGGCTTGTTCGGGACTGGAACATGTCCTACGCATGGACTGCCACGCAGAACGCTCTCACCATGGTCATGAGCCACCATGGAAACATGGAGATATGGCAAGTGACCAGAGGGTACTGCAAGGTAGACGAAGATGGCCAGGAGCAGGACCTTCAAGCCATCATGCACTCCTGCGCCGGATACGGGTGCCACGTAGCTGATCTGACCAGCTACGAGATCCCCTTCTTCACCCGCGTGGATACTCCGCCTCCTCCTGTAGAAGAAACCGAAGAAGTTTCCAACAATGAAAGCACTGCCTCGAATGCGGACATCTCGGAACGATATCAAGGCGGAGTGACCAGCGAGCCGGCAGATCCTTCTTCTCCTCCTGCATCATAGACTAGAAATTTATGTATTGTTCCGGAAAAAACCTGATGCGATTGTAAATATTAAGTACGATTTATCTTGCAAGTGCTAAGCTTTTGATCTATTCAGCACTTTTGACTTTTGAAATTTTTGCGTGCCTGAAATGTTTACACAAGCACTTATATTTTTTCGTCTCTACTTATCGTTTATCTGGCTTTCCGCCTCGTCCCTTTCGTGAGCCGGCTAAACCTTCCACCGGAAACTTTGCCGAGCAACGGAGCTCAATTGCTAAACCAGTTTAACTCGGAAACAAAGCTGGCTTCCCGTACCAACAATTCACTACTCGGAAAATGCACGCATCCAGCAATCAGACAAATAACCAAAGTAAAGACTAGAAACTTTAGAGTTATACCCGAGGGTAGCAGTTTTTAGAATCGGAAAGCTAGACCAGAACGAACATGAGAATAAAGGACTTTGAAGCATTCTGGGATTTTCGACTATGACATGATCATTAGGAAATAAGATGGTAAAAACTTCTCAGAAAAAACTTTGAGGCAACCAAAACTTTTATTTCTCACAGAACATGTACATATGTATGATTACAAAGAAGGATAAACTAAGAATAAAAGGGACGTAGCTGAGCAATATTCCATGGTCTGTCTAACTCATCCGGATTTGTACTGCCTCCAGCTCTCTTTCTCTTCTTAGTAGCAGGTCTTTGTTTGACTGGCCTCATGTCAGTTAAGTAGTACGATCCATTGTGCAATACTCGACTAACTAAAAAGGGCCCTTCCCATACTGGGGAAAGTTTGTGCTTTCTTTGTTGCACAAGCCGGAGAACCAAATCACCTTTATTGAAAGATCTATTTCGGACTCTCTGGCTATGATACTTGCGTAACTTCTGCTAATAGGCTGTAGATCTCATTTCAGCAATGACGCGAACTTCTTCGACTAAGTCGAGATCATTTTGTCGAGAAATCTCGACATCCTCTTTAATATACGCGGCCACTCTAGGAGAAGTATGAATTAAATCACTAGGAAGAACTGCTTCTGCGCCATAGACCAAGAAGAAATGTGTGTATCCTGTTGACCTGTTCGGAGTTGTTCGTAAACTCCAAATTACAGAGGGTAGTTCCTCTGCCCAAGCCCCCGCAGCACGTCGTAGTGCTGCTTCAAGTCTTGGTTTCAGGCCTTGTAAAATTAAACCATTTGCTCTTTCGACTTGTCCGTTAGCCTGTGGATGTGCGACTGACGCAATGTCAAGCCGGATATTTTGCACATCGCAGAATTCAGCCAGTTCTCCCATAGAAAAGTTACTCCCGTTGTCCGTGATAATGCTATGCGGATAACCATACCGGATTATAACATCCTCGACAAATCTTTTGGCTGTTGCTCCATCACAACTAGTGACAAGTTTAGCCTCGATCCATTTGGTGAATTTATCCACCATCACTAAGAGGTGAGTAAATCCACTTGGAGCTCGTTTAAAAGGTCCTACTATATCAAGCCCCCAGACCGCAAAAGGCCATGTTATAGGTATTGTTCGCAGCTAATCAGCCGGAACATGAGCTTGTTTGGCGTACTTCTGGCAGCCTTTGCATGTCTTGACTAATCGTTCGGCATCTGCCTGAGCTGTAAGCCAGAAAAATCCATGTCGAAAAGCTTTTGCCACTAAAGATTTGGCTGCAGCATGGTGACCACACTCGCCTTCGTGGATTTCCTTAAGATTTCCACTCCTTCTTCCAGAGATACACAACATTGAAAACCCCCAGAAACACTCCGTTTATGGAGCTCACCCTTAACAATAGTATAGGCTTTTGCTCGTCGGATAATCTGCCGGCTCAGCACCTCATCTTCGGGTAATTTGCCATCTACCAAATAGTCGAGGTAGGGTTGAGTCCAGCTAGGAATTACAGCCAGAACTTCTATCAAAGGTGAGTCAGATTTGGTTAGATATTCCTCATCTACTCCCTTTATCGAGGGGACTTTGAGGTGCTCTAAAAATGCGCCATTCAGGACCTCTTTCCATGCAGAGCCTATTCGAGATAGTGCATCTGCTTCCTCATTTTCTGCTCGAGGGATGTGTTGAACTTCAAACCCTTCGAACGATTTAGATAGATCATCCACGATAGCTTTATATGCTGCCATGTGTTTATTTGCATTACAAATATCCAAGACTTGCTGAGCAACAAGATCCGAATCTCCGTAACACATCAAACGTCGGATGCCAATATCCTTAGCAATCCGGATTCCATGTAGCAGTGCTTCATACTCGGAAATATTGTTTGTCGCTATGAAGTGGATCTGCAACACGTATAAAAGTTTATCTTCTTGGGGTGATTTGAGCACCACGCCAGCCCCCAAGCCCCCTCGAGCCTTAGACCCGTCGAAAAAGAGGGTCCAATATTCTGACTCAGGGAGGATCATATTCTCCTTCGTCTCTGTCCAATCAGCGACAAAGTCAGCAAGGATCTGGGATTTGATTGCTGTCCGAGGTTTGTACTCAATATCGAAAGCTGAGAGCTCTATGCCTCATTTGGCGACGCGTCCTGTGGCGTCGCTGTTGTTGATTATGTCTCTCATGGGAGCTTTGCTCACCACGGTAATTGGATGCTCCTGGAAATAGTGTCGTAACTTACGAGATGCTAGGAAAACACCGTAAGCCAACTTTTGATAGTGCGATATCGCTGTTTTGATTCTGTCAGGACCTCGCTGACAAAGTAAGTCAGACGCTGCACCAGGTGTTCCTGATTTTCCTCTGGTCTCTCCACCACCATGACGATACTAACGACCTTATTTGTCGCGGCAATATAAAGCAACATCGGTTCCTGAGGTTCCGGCGCTGCAAGGATAGGAGCAGATGAGAGTACTTTCTTCAGGTCTTATAGTGCAGCTTCAGCTTCGTTAGTCCAGACAAAATCTTTGGTCTTCTTCAGGAGTTTGTATAATGGTCCGGCTCTTTCACCAAGCCGGCTTACAAATCGACTGACCGCAGCAATGCAACCAGTTAATCTTTGTACGTCCTTCAGGCGAGTTGGCCTGGAAATATTGAGTATAGCCTTGATTTTGTCGCGGTTCACCTCTATGCCTCTTTGAGACACAATGAAACCTAACAATTTTCCGGCTGGTATTCCAAAGAAGCATTTCTTTGGGTTAAGCATGATGTTGTATTTTCGTAGATTGGCGAACGTCTCCTCCAAGTCAGAAATTAATGTTTCCTTCTTTTTGGACTTCACCGCAATATCATCCACGTATGCATGTACATTGCGTCCGAGTTGGTCGTGGAGGCAACGCTGCATCGTGCGCTAGTACGTAGCTCATGCGTTCTTCAGCCCAAAAGGCATCGTAACAAAACAGAAGGTTCCGAAGGAGGTTATGAATGAAGTTTTGATTTTGTCAGATTCCTTCATCCGGATTTGGTGATAACCGGAATATGTGTCGAGAAAACAGAGGAGTTCCGAGCCTGCCGTAGAGTCGATAACTTGATCAATTCTAGGCAGAGCGAACGGATCTTTTGGACAAGCCTTGTTCAAGGAAGTATAATCAACACACATCCTTAAATCAGTGGTGTCCTTTTTAGGGAACATTACGGGATTGGCCGACCACTCTGTGTGGATGACCTCTTCTATGAATCCGACTAACTCGAGCCGCGCTAGATCCTTAGCTATTGCCTTTCGCTTTTCATCGCCAAACCATCGTAAGGACTGTTTGACGGGTTTAGCGTTCGGGTTTACATTTAGAGAGTGCTCGGCAAGTTCTCTAGGTACTCCGGTCATGTCAGATGGCTGCCATGCAAAGATATCTTGATTTGCTTGGAGGAACTTGACGAGCACGCTTTCCTATGCGCTATCTAGGCCTACGCCTATCTGGGTCACCTTGGAGGGGTCATCATCCTTCAACGGCGCTTTCTTCGTCTCTTATGATGCCTTGAACTCCGGATTTGGCTTGGTCACCTCCTTCTTCGTTGCGGGCATCTCGGACGGATCTATGCTCTTCTTGATCTCTTGGTACTCCTGGGCGTGCAGCACGGCTTCGGCAAAGGCGGCATTTCCATCCTCGCACTCTCGCGCTTTCTTCGGGTCTCCCCTGATGGTGATCACGTCGTTGGGACCTGGAATTTTCATCATATTGTAAATGTAACACGGACGAGCCATAAAAGCCCAGTAAGCCGGACGTACGAATATAGCGTGGTATGCGCTCTTGAACGGGACCACTTCAAAGGAAAGTGCCTCCGTCTGATAATTCTTTGGAGTTCCAAAGGTAACATCCAAAGTAATCTCTCCCAGGGAATTAGCTTGTCTTCCTAGAACAACTTCGTGAAAAATCACAGAGCTATGGTTCAGCTTGGTCTCCGAGATCTTCATCCGGCATAGCGTTTCGACATAGAGAATATTGATGCTGCTACCACCGTCCATGAGGGTCTTGGAGAAACCATAACCGTCAATAAGTGGGTTGACAATTAAGGCGTATTTTCCTCGTGTGTGTAACTTAGGCGGATGATCATCGCGGTCAAACGTGATTGCCACTTCCGACCAGTCCAGATACTGGGGGACAGCCGGAACTGTTGCATTGAGCTCGTGTAGAACTACTTTCTTGACCTTTGCTGGTTGAGATCCGAGGAAGGTGACGTAAGTGTCCTTATTGGTGGGAAAAGTTTTCTTCCCTTCCGACTTGGGATTTGAAGCATCAGCTTCCTCCATGTCGGAATCTTCCTTGGTCTCTTTGTCTTTTTCGGGATTTTTCTTTCCCTTCTTCCGCTTAGCTTTGTAGCCCGCGGTATCATCTCTTTTGATGTCGTCGTTGAAACGACATTCAGCGTTGGTGTGGGAAGAGCCCCCATTGGCGTCTAAGTGATGCACACATGGGTTATTGGCAATGTCGGCCCAAGAGTAGGTTTTGCCTGGTTGTTGTTCTCCTCTACCTTGGACCCTTGATGTCCCACGGCCACGCCCGCGGCCTCCGCCGCGTCCTCCTCGTCCTCCAGACCCGGAAACAGTAGTAACTACCACTGTTTCCATGTTGGGTTTTTCTTCCGAGGTATTTTTGCGCTTCTGAGCTTGTTGCTTTGGTTGTTTTGCCGACTGAGGCACAGCTAGGGCATTGAGCAGTCCTTCTGCATCATCGTTGGTGTCTGCATACTTGCTCGCTGTTTCTATCATCTCTCCCAAATCAGTGACCTTGTCACACTTCAAGCGATGGCGCAGTAAACCAATAGGGAGACCTGCAATGAAAGCTTCAATCGCAGTTTGATCATTTACTCCTTCGTAGGAGTTCTTGGCGTCGATCCATCGTCTGAGGTAATCCCGGCAAGTTTCTCCGGCTTTCTGGGTGCAACGCTGTAGGTCTCCAACCGTATAGGGCCTCTGATATGTGCCTTCGAAATTCCGAAAGAACGCGCTTTGCAAATCATACCAGTTATGGATGGTGTTTGCCGGAATTTCATTGAGCCATGATCGTGCTATCTTCCGCAACATAAGTGGGAGATATCGGGTTGCGACCAGGTTGTTTCCGCCTTTGGCGATGCAACAAGCCTGGAAGAAATCCTGTAACCAGGTGTCTGGCCGAGCAATGCTGTCGTAGGCTTGGATATGTCTTTAGATAGCAAATCCTTCCAGGAATTTTGTAGCTCTGATGCGTGGACCGAAGCACTTTGGGCCCACGTACACGTCATTGTTTTCATAGCGCCGAGCCTCTATGTTGGAGTTGATCCTGTGCCTTGCGTCGTTCGGGGATAGAGATCGTCTCGAATGCCGGCTGTGGCTGCGGTGCCGTGGAGCCGGACTTCGGCTTCTACCACCACCTCCTCCTCCATGTCGTCCTCCTTTCCCTCCATGGGGGTCATTGTGATGACTATGTGGTGGAGAGGGTGGGGCAGCTGGATAGTTTCCGGCTGATCGCCGGCCTCCATCCGGAACGTCATTATTCTGGTTCCGAGGAGGGTCTTGACTACGACGAGCCCCCTGCCGGCTTGTACCAGCATGGTTTCCGTCGTTTCTTTGTCTGTCGCCCCCACCATGGTGAGGCTCAGCCGGATGGTTTTCATGTCTAGGAGGTGGCATTCTCTGATGATCCTCCTCCCGACGTTTCTCTTTATCTTCTCCCCTTCGATCCTTAGATTCTTGTCGGGGAGGGTTCGTCGGATTCAGGGCAGTGATGGCGTCTTTCTCGGCCGCTGGGGCGACGTTGCTCCAGTTACGCGAAGTTTTGTGATGCTGTCCTGAAGATCCGGTTCTTGAATAGTTGTCTTCCCGATGTTCGGGGTGATGATACTACGCCCAGACGTAATGGGATCTTACGCCAGCCCATGCCGGATCTGTGCGACATTGGTCAGAGTCTGAGACCAGCTTTTGACTTCCGGACAGGGTGCCCTTTTGCTGCTCCAGTCCCTTGTTGAGTAGCTTGATACCCAAACGGATCTCCTCAGGTCCTGGATTAGCCGATAGAATTTCTCGGGCTACCACGGTATTTTGTACTGGTGTTGGGTATACCCAATCTCCGTTGCTATCATTCCGTGGCTTCCCCATCTCATCTCCAAAAAGGACGGCATGGACACGTGGGAATTGGTTGTCATCTATGTGACGCTTCCGTGTCTTCTGATATAGACGAGACATGTATTCCTTGTTTGACATGCGTTTCTTCTCCACCTCGATGTTTTTGGCTTCATCGAGGAGTTGTTGACGACGCGCTTCTAGGGCTTGCGCCCTTTCGTCCAGCTCATCTGCAGTAAGTTCTGCAGCTGTAGGGATAGGTGTGGTTAATGCGGCATCGATGAGTTTACGCGCACCTTTAGTCATCACGTGTCCATCCACCGATGCTTCTTTTTTCGGCTCGTCTGGGATAAGTGCTCCATCCGAGTCTTCCTCGTACTCCTCGGCAATCACCTCCTCTGTCAGAGGGTCTTTTGCCGGGATCTTGTTCTTCTTCTTTGCCTTCTTAGCAGTGCCGGTAGCAAAGACGGCTTTGGGTCCGTTTCCCGGAGTCAAGATCTGATCGGTACTTTCGAACATCTGGACCGCGGGATTATCTCCGACGTCCATGTCATCCTGCG
This sequence comes from Avena sativa, assembly GCA_916181665.1. Taxonomy (NCBI): domain Eukaryota; kingdom Viridiplantae; phylum Streptophyta; class Magnoliopsida; order Poales; family Poaceae; genus Avena; species Avena sativa. The sequence continues at coordinate 314,208,652 of OV702286.1, forward strand.
CTTTGGGAGAGTGTTCCCCGGATCCTTCATCCATGGCTTCTCCTTATTCTGCAGCTTTGGAGTTGTACTCCTCTTCATATTCCGCGGAGAACTTTCAGAAATCTGCTGACGCCATCGATTCATCCGAGGATGCGGGTACGTCGGCGTTTGTTCCAATTGCCTCCAGCACCGAGTCAGTGTTTTCTCCAGCATCGGCAGAGCCGGATCCGAATTCCCACGTATCCGACGAAGTGCGACGCGTGCTTCCTGAGGTACCTACGGCTTTCGCGATCGGCCATATCAAAACTTTTGATGGTCTCGAGGATTGCATCTGCGCTTTCACCTTGCAGTATCATACGTTTTAGTGTGTACCTTAGGAAAGGTCTGTCTGTCCCGGCATCATCAGAGCCAGAATCAGTGTCGTTGATATGATCCTCCTAGATTTCGACTTCCACGGGCGGGTCGATCTGGGATCCGGCTTCTCCGGGGAGATCCACTCCAGATTCGACTTGGTCTGCTAGGTCTTCTTCAGGCTCGGGTTTCTCCACTATCTCCGCAACTGGTGCGGGCTGGGTGGGATTAGGGTTTTCTGAGATCCAGAACTCTGCCGCCTCCGCGGATAAAGGGGACCCAGAAAATTCTTCTGCCTCTATCATCACCCCTGGGGTGGGTTGGGCAGTTTCCGCGAAACCGACGTAAACATCGATCTCACCAAAAGTCATGATTGTGTAGGCAGTCACGGCCTCCCTTGCTGGAATCCAAGTCTCGTCGAGAATGATGAGAGGGACGTCGCTGGCGTAGAGGATGCGACCGACGGTGATAGTCTCGCCGATTCCGATTCTTGCAGATTCTGCTCAGAATGCAGATCCGAAGCTCACTCGCCCCATGGTGGGCGCCAACTGTCGTCGGATTGAGGACAAGTACGCCATGAGGGGGTCCTCGAGGCGTGCAGAAGAGAGGTTCGAATCTGCCGGCTTTGGATGGACCCTACTCCTGCTAGCAATCCAGTAATACGACAGAGCCGGAATATGGGTTACAAGGGTTTCGCCTATGCGAGTTGAAGGTCTAAAGTATTCGGTTGCCCTAAAGGCTCTCCCTAGGACGGCTTATATAGATATCCGGCCTAGGGTTTACAGGAGAGATCTATCTGGCTACGTATAAGGGTCGGTTATAGAGTACATCTTGAACTACAAGTAACATTATGGGCATAAGTTGGTAAGTCTTCTAGGCCTTCTCGTAGCCGGATTGGACGTCTTTCTCCCTGACTGGGCCGCCCATGAAGCAAAGTTCTAACCTGAAGTGGGCCACCCTGGTCAGTGAAGAACTGTGAGGATACCCGGAAAGTATATCCCCAACAATATGTGGTTTGTGGAAAAGAACACACATACAATGACTCTAATGGATCCATATGTGGTTTGTGGAAAAGAACACACATGCATTAACCACTGGTTGATCCATGTGCGGTTTGTGGAAAGAACACGCATGCAGTGAACACTGGTGATCCATGTGTGGTTTGTGAAAAGAACACACATGCAATGAGTCTAGTGCTGGTTTTAGTATAAGAACACACATGCAATGACTCTAGTGGGTCCACATGTGTTTTGTGAAAAGAACACACATGTAGTGAACACTGGTGGATCCATGTGTGGTTTGTGGAAAGAACACACATGCTATGACATTGGTTAATCCATGTGTGGTTTGTGGAAATAACACACATGCAATGACTCTAATGGATCCATATGTGGTTTGTGGAAAAGAACACACATGCAATGACCACTGGTTGATCCATGTCGGGTTTGTGGAAAGAACACGCATGCAATGACACTGGTGGATCCATGTGTAGTTTGTGAAAAGAACACACATGCAATGAACACTGGTTGATCCATATGTCGTTTCTGGAAAAGAACACACATTCAATGAACACTGGTGGATCCATAAGTGGTTTGTGGAAAGAACACACATGCGGTGAACACTGGTGGATCCATTTGTTGTTTGTGAAAAGAACACACATGCAATGACTCTAGTGCTGGTTTTAGTATAAGAACACAAAAGCAATGACTCTAGTGGGTCCATATGTGATTTGTGGAAAGAACACACATGCAATGACACTGGTTGATCCATTTGTGGTTTGTGGAAAGAACACACATGCAATGAACACTGGTTGATCCATATGTGGTTTGTGAAACGAACACACATGCAATGACCACTTGTTGATCCATATGTGGTTTGTGGAAAAGAACACACATACAATGAACACTGGTGGATGCATAAGTGGTTTGTCGAAAGAACACACATGCAGTGAACACTGGTGGATCCATATGTTGTTTGTGAAAAGAACACACATGCAATGAATCTAGTGCTAGTTTTAGTATAAGAACACACAAGCAATGACTCTAGTGGGTCCATATGTGATTTGTGGAAAGAAGACACATGCAATGACACTGGTTGATCCATGTGTGGTTTGTGGAAAGAACACACATGCAATGACCACTGGTTGATCCATATGTGGTTTGTGGAAAAGAACACACATGCAGTGATCACTGGTTGATCCATGTGTGGTTTGTGGAAAGAACACACATGCAATGACACTAGTGGATCCATGTGTGGTTTGTGGAAAGAACATACATGCAATGACTCTAGTGCTGGTTGTAGTATAAGAACACACATGCAATGACCATTGGTTGATCCATATGTGGTTTGTGGAAAAGAACACACATGCAATGAACACTGTTGATCCATGTGTGGTTTGTCGAAAGAACACACATGCAATGCCATTAGTTGATCCATGTGTGGTTTGTGGAAAAGAACACACATGCAATGACTCTAATGGATCCATATGTGGTTTGTGGAAAAGAACACACATGCAATGACCACTTGTTGATCCATGTGTCATTTGTGGAAAGAACACGCGTACAATGAACTCTAGTGGATCCATGTGTGGTTTGTGAAAAGAACACACATGCAATGAGTCTAGTGCTGGTTTTAGAATAAGAACACACATGCAAGGACTCTAGTGGGTCCACATGTGGTTTGTGAAAAGAACACACATGCAGTGAACACTGGTTGATCCATGTGTGGTTTGTGTAAAGAACACACATGCAATGACATTGGTTGATCCATGTGTGGTTTGTGGAAATAACACACATGCAATGGCTCTAATGGATCAATATGTGGTTTGTGGAAAAGAACACACATGCAATGACCACTGGTTGATCCATGTGTGGTTTTTGGAAAGAACACGCATGCAATGACACTGGTGGATCCATGTGTGGTTTGTGAAAAGAACACACATGCAATGAACACTGGTTGATCCATATGTGGTTTGTGGAAAAGCACAAACACAATGAACACTGGTGGATCCATAAGTGGTTTGTGGGAACAATACACATGCAGTGAACACTGGTGTACCCATATGTTGTTTGTGAAAAGAACACACATGCAATGAATCTAGTGCTGGTTTTAGTATAAGAATACACAAGAAATGACTCTAGTGGGTCCATATGTGATTTTTGGAAAGAACCCCCATGCAATGAAACTGGTTGATCCATGTGTGGTTTGTGGAAAGAACACACATGCATTGAACACTGGTTGATCCATATGTAGTTTGTGAAAAGAACACACATACAATGACTCTAGTGCTAGTTTTAGTATAAGAACACACATGCAATGACCACTAGTTGATCCATATGTGGTTTGTGGAAAAGAACACATGCAATGAACACTAGTGGATCCATATGTGGTTTGTGGAAAAGAACACAGATGTAGTGAACACTGGTGGATCCATATGTAGTTTGTGGAAAAGAACACACATGCAATGACCATTGGTTGATCCATGTGTGGTTTGTGGAAAGAACATGCATGCAATGACACTGGTGGATCCATATGTGGTTTGTGAAAAGAACACACATGCAATGAACACTGGTTGATCCATATGTGGTTTGTGGAAAAGAACACACATACAATGAACACTGGTGGATCCATAAGTGGTTTGTGGAAAGAACACACATGCAGTGAACACTGGTGGATCCATATGTTGTTTGTGAAAAGAACACACATGCAATGAATCTAGTGCTAGTTTTAGTATAAGAACACACAAGCAATGACTCTAGTGGGTCCATATGTGATTTGTGGAAAGAAGACACATGCAATGACACTGGTTGATCCATGTGTGGTTTGTGGAAAGAACACACATGCAATGACCACTGGTTGATCCATATGTGGTTTGTGGAAAAGAACACACATGCAGTGATCACTGGTTGATCCATGTGTGGTTTGTGGAAAGAACACACATGCAATGACACTAGTGGATCCATGTGTGGTTTGTGGAAAGAACATACATGCAATGACTCTAGTTCTGGTTGTAGTATAAGAACACACATGCAATGACCATTGGTTGATCCATATGTGGTTTGTGGAAAAGAACACACATGCAATGAACACTGTTGATCCATGTGTGGTTTGTCGAAAGAACACACATGCAATGCCATTAGTTGATCCATGTGTGGTTTGTGGAAAAGAACACACATGCAATGACTCTAATGGATCCATATGTGGTTTGTGGAAAAGAACACACATGCAATGACCACTTGTTGATCCATGTGTCGTTTGTGGAAAGAACACGCGTACAATGAACTCTAGTGGATCCATGTGTGGTTTGTGAAAAGAACACACATGCAATGAGTCTAGTGCTGGTTTTAGAATAAGAACACACATGCAAGGACTCTAGTGGGTCCACATGTGGTTTGTGAAAAGAACACACATGCAGTGAACACTGGTTGATCCATGTGTGGTTTGTGTAAAGAACACACATGCAATGACATTGGTTGATCCATGTGTGGTTTGTGGAAATAACACACATGCAATGGCTCTAATGGATCAATATGTGGTTTGTGGAAAAGAACACACATGCAATGACCACTGGTTGATCCATGTGTGGTTTTTGGAAAGAACACGCATGCAATGACACTGGTGGATCCATGTGTGGTTTGTGAAAAGAACACACATGCAATGAACACTGGTTGATCCATATGTGGTTTGTGGAAAAGCACACACACAATGAACACTGGTGGATCCATAAGTGGTTTGTGGGAACAATACACATGCAGTGAACACTGGTGTACCCATATGTTGTTTGTGAAAAGAACACACATGCAATGAATCTAGTGCTGGTTTTAGTATAAGAATACACAAGAAATGACTCTAGTGGGTCCATATGTGATTTTTGGAAAGAACCCCCATGCAATGAAACTGGTTGATCCATGTGTGGTTTGTGGAAAGAACACACATGCATTGAACACTGGTTGATCCATATGTAGTTTGTGAAAAGAACACACATACAATGACTCTAGTGCTAGTTTTAGTATAAGAACACACATGCAATGACCACTAGTTGATCCATATGTGGTTTGTGGAAAAGAACACATGCAATGAACACTAGTGGATCCATATGTGGTTTGTGGAAAAGAACACAGATGTAGTGAACACTGGTGGATCCATATGTAGTTTGTGGAAAAGAACACACATGCAATGACCACTGGTTGATCCATATGTTGTTTGTGAAAAGAACACACGTACAATGACTCTAGTGCTGGTTTTAGTATAAGAACACACAAGCAATGACTCTAGTGGGTCCATATGTGCATTGTGGAAAGAACACACATGCAATGACCACTGGTTGATCCATATGTGGTCTGTGGAAAAGAACACACATGCAGTGACCACTGGTTGATCCATGTGTGGTTTGTGGAAAGAACACACATGCAATGACATTGGTTGATCCATGTGTCGTTTGTGGGAATAACACACATGCAATAACTCTAATGGATCCATATGTGGTTTGTGGAAAAGAACACACATGCAATGACCACTGGTTGATCCATGTGTGGTTTGTGGAAAGAACATGCATGCAATGACACTGGTGGATCCATGTGTGGTTTGTGAAAAGAACACACATACAATGAGTCCAATGCTGGTTTTAGTATAAGAACACACATGCAATGACTCTAGTGGGTCCACATGTGTTTTGTGAAAAGAAAACACATGTAGTGAACACTGGTGGATCCATGTGTGCTTTGTATAAAGAACACACATGCAATGACATTGGTTGATCCATGTGTGGTTTGTGGAAATAACACACATGCAATGACTCTAATGGATCCATATGTGGTTTGTGGAAAAGAACACACATGCAATGACCACTGGTTGATCCATGTCGGGTTTGTGGAAAGAACACGCATGCAATGACACTGGTGGATCCATGTGTAGTTTGTGAAAAGAACACACATGCAATGAACACTGGTTGATCCATATGTGGTTTCTGGAAAAGAACACACATTCAATGAACACTGGTGGATGCATAAGTGGTTTGTGGAAAGAACACACATGCAGTGAACACTGGTGGATCCATTTGTTGTTTGTGAAAAGAACACACATGCAATGACTCTAGCGCTGGTTTTAGTATAAGAACACACAAGCAATGACTCTAGTGGGTCCATATGTGATTTGTGGAAAGAAGACACATGCAATGACACTGGTTGATCCATGTGTGGTTTGTGGAAAGAACACACATGCAATGACCACTGGTTGATCCATATGTGGTTTGTGGAAAAGAACACACATGCAGTGATCACTGGTTGATCCATGTGTGGTTTGTGGAAAGAACACACATGCAATGACACTAGTGGATCCATGTGTGGTTTGTGGAAAGAACATACATGCAATGACTCTAGTGCTGGTTGTAGTATAAGAACACACATGCAATGACCACTGGTTGTTCCATATGTGGTTTGTGGAAAACAACACACATGCAATGAACACTGTTGATCCATGTGTGGTTTGTGTAAAGAACACACATGCAATGCCATTGGTTGATCCATGTGTGGTTTGTGGAAAAGAACACACATGCAATGACTCTAATGGATCCATATGTGGTTTGTGGAAAAGAACACACATGCAATGACCACTTGTTGATCCATGTGTCGTTTGTGGAAAGAACACGCGTGCAATGAAGTCTAGTGGATCCATGTGTCGTTTGTGAAAAGAACACACATGCAATGAGTCTGGTGCTGGTTTTAGAATAAGAACACACATGCATGGACTCTAGTGGGTCCACATGAGGTTTGTGAAAAGAACACACATGCAGTGAACACTGGTTGATCCATGTGTGGTTTGTGGAAAGAACACACATGCAATGACATTGGTTGATCCATGTGTGGTTTGTGGAATTAACACACATGCAATGGCTCTAATGTATCCATATGTGGTTTGTGGAAAAGAACACACATGCAATGACCATTGGTTGATCCATATGTTGTTTGTGAAAAGAACACACATGCAATGAATCTAGTGCTGGTTTTAGTATAAGAACACACAAGCAATGACTCTAGTGGGTCCATATGTGATTTGTGGAAAGAAGACACATGCAATGACACTGGTTGATCCATGTGTGGTTTGTGGAAAGAACACACATGCAATGACCACTGGTTGATCCATATGTGGTTTGTGGAAAAGAACACACATGCAGTGATCACTGGTTGATCCATGTGTGGTTTGTGGAAAGAACACACATGCAATGACACTAGTGGATCCATGTGTGGTTTGTGGAAAGAACATACATGCAATGACTCTAGTGCTGGTTGTAGTATAAGAACACACATGCAATGACCACTGGTTGTTCCATATGTGGTTTGTGGAAAACAACACACATGCAATGAACACTGTTGATCCATGTGTGGTTTGTGTAAAGAACACACATGCAATGCCATTGGTTGATCCATGTGTGGTTTGTGGAAAAGAACACACATGCAATGACTCTAATGGATCCATATGTGGTTTGTGGAAAAGAACACACATGCAATGACCACTTGTTGATCCATGTGTCGTTTGTGGAAAGAACACGCGTGCAATGAAGTCTAGTGGATCCATGTGTCGTTTGTGAAAAGAACACACATGCAATGAGTCTGGTGCTGGTTTTAGAATAAGAACACACATGCATGGACTCTAGTGGGTCCACATGAGGTTTGTGAAAAGAACACACATGCAGTGAACACTGGTTGATCCATGTGTGGTTTGTGGAAAGAACACACATGCAATGACATTGGTTGATCCATGTGTGGTTTGTGGAATTAACACACATGCAATGGCTCTAATGGATCCATATGTGGTTTGTGGAAAAGAACACACATGCAATGACCATTGGTTGATCCATATGTTGTTTGTGAAAAGAACACACATGCAATGAATCTAGTGCTGGTTTTAGTATAAGAACACACAAGCAATGACTCTAGTGGGTCCATATGTGATTTGTGGAAAGAAGACACATGCAATGACACTGGTTGATCCATGTGTGGTTTGTGGAAAGAACACACATGCAATGACCACTGGTTGATCCATATGTGGTTTGTGGAAAAGAACACACATGCAGTGATCACTGGTTGATCCATGTGTGGTTTGTGGAAAGAACACACATGCAATGACACTAGTGGATCCATGTGTGGTTTGTGGAAAGAACATACATGCAATGACTCTAGTGCTGGTTGTAGTATAAGAACACACATGCAATGACCACTGGTTGTTCCATATGTGGTTTGTGGAAAACAACACACATGCAATGAACACTGTTGATCCATGTGTGGTTTGTGTAAAGAACACACATGCAATGCCATTGGTTGATCCATGTGTGGTTTGTGGAAAAGAACACACATGCAATGACTCTAATGGATCCATATGTGGTTTGTGGAAAAGAACACACATGCAATGACCACTTGTTGATCCATGTGTCGTTTGTGGAAAGAACACGCGTGCAATGAAGTCTAGTGGATCCATGTGTCGTTTGTGAAAAGAACACACATGCAATGAGTCTGGTGCTGGTTTTAGAATAAGAACACACATGCATGGACTCTAGTGGGTCCACATGAGGTTTGTGAAAAGAACACACATGCAGTGAACACTGGTTGATCCATGTGTGGTTTGTGGAAAGAACACACATGCAATGACATTGGTTGATCCATGTGTGGTTTGTGGAATTAACACACATGCAATGGCTCTAATGGATCCATATGTGGTTTGTGGAAAAGAACACACATGCAATGACCACTGGTTGATCCATGTGTGGTTTGTGGAAAGAACACGCATGCAATGACACTGGTGGATCCATGTGTGGTTTGTGAAAAGAACACACACGCAATGAACACTGGTTGATCCATATGTGGTTTGTGGAAGAGAACACACATACAATGAACACTGGTGGATCCATAAGTGGTTTGTGGGAACAATACACATGCAGTGAACACTGGTGTATCCATATGTTGTTTGTGAAAAGAAGACACATGCAATGAATCTAGTGCTGGTTTTAGTATACGAACACACAAGCAATGACTCTAGTGGGTCCATTTGTGATTTTTGGAAAGAACCCACATGCAATGAAACTTGTTGATCCATGTGTGGTTTGTGTAAAGAACACACATGCAATGAACACTGGTTGATCCATATGTGGTTTGTGAAAAGAACACACATACAATGACTCTAGTGCTGGTTTTAGTATAAGAACGCACATGCAATGACCACTAGTTGATCCATATGTGGTTTGTGGAAAAGAACACACATGCAATGTGTTGGAGATATACCCAAGAGGCAATAATAAAGTGGTTATTATCATATCTTCGTATTTATGATAAATGTTTACATACCATGCTATAATTGTATTAACAGGAAACATTAATACTTGTGTGATTTGTAAACATAAAAGAGTCCCTAGTAAAGCCTCTTGTTAAACTAGCTTGTTGGTTAATATATGATCATTGTTTCCTGATCATGAACATAGAGATGTTATTAACAACAGGGTCATATCATTAGGAGAATGATGTGATGGACATACTCCTATAGATAAGCGTAGCATAAAGATCAAGTCATTTCAATAGTTCTATTGCTATATGCTTTCTGATACATAGTAACCTAATTCCTTCGACCATGAGATCATGCATATCACCTTTACCGGATGGATGCTTTGATGACATCAAACACCACACCGTAACAGGGTGGCTATAAAAGTGGCATTGAGTGTTCGGAAAGTATTGGTTGAAACACATGGATCAAGAGTGGGATTTGTCCATCCATATGACGGATAGATATACTCTGGGCCCTCTCGGTGAAATGTCATCCAATTGGCTTGCAAGCATGTGACTTGGTCACAAGGGATCACATATCACGGGAACGAGAAAAGAGTACTTATCAGTAACGAGGTTGAACTAGGTATGCAGAGATACCGACGATCATAACCTCGGATAAGTAACATATCGTGAGACAAAGGGAAATTGGTATCGTATGTAAGTGGTTCATTCGATCGCAAAGTAATCGTAGAAATATGTGGGAGCCATATGAATTTCCAGATTCCTCTATTGGTTATTGTTCGGAGAAGTGTCTCGATCATGTCCGCATAATTCACGAACCGTAGGGAGACACACTTAAGGATTCGACGTTGTTTGAGTAGTTATGGTATTATGAGAAAGAGACCGAATGTTGTTCGGAGTCTCGGATGGGATCCGGGATATCACGAGGAGATCCGGAATGGTCCGGAGAATAAGATTCATATAAGGAAAGTCCCGTTTCGGAGTTGGGGAATGGTTCCGGTGTTTTCATCGGGAACATTCTAGAAGGTCCCGGAATGTCCGGCACTCCGGAGGGGGAAGGGTACATGAATGTGTCATTACATATTGGAATGATTGCATCATATACTAAGTGTTCTCGCTGTCCAAAATAAAGGGTTTATTTAAATCCTAAATTGAAAAGTCAAACGGCTAGTTTGAAAGTCAAACGGCAAGTTTTTGGAAAGTGGAAAGAGGAGGAAAAGAGGGAAACCGAGTTGGAGAGGGAGACCTCCTCCAACCGGCGGCCAACTCCAATGCCGAGTTGGGGAGGGACTCCACTCCCTCCCCCTGGCGCGCCAGCCCCCTCCCACCTATATAAGGAGGGGCAGGGCTCCCCTCCTTACACACACAAGTTCCTATCCTCTAATCTAAACCCTAGACCTAAACCCCGGTTTAGAGCTATTTCGGTTTAGAGCCTTCTAATTGGTTTAGAGCCCTCTAATTGGTGTGTCTAATTACTAGACCACTAATAGCCTCTCTCATAAGCTCCACCATACTCGCACCGGCTTAAGGCAAAGCCCTGCGGGATCTCCCCTCTACTTCCGGTACCACGCCGTTGTGCTGCCGGAATCACGAGGAGAGTGCTACAACCTCCGCTGCCTGCTGGAACAAGGGAGAGGAAGGTCTTCGTCGAGTACCGAACGTGTGACCGACTGCGGGAGCGCTGCTGGAACGTGGCGCCGGAAGGATCGTCTACGCGATCTTGAGATCGGAAAGAGTACGACTACATCACCCACGAGAATCTGCTCTCGTTAACCGCTTTGGAATCTTCGAGGGTGAGTTCCACTATCGACTCGTTGCTACAATCTAGTAGATAGATCTTGGCTTGTTTGTTTGTATGCGATAGAAAAATTTTGTTTTCCATGCTACGAACCCCTACAGTGGTATCAGAGCCGAGTCTATATGTAGATCTGTTGCACGAGTAGAACACAATGGTCATTGTGGGCGTTGATGCTTTTATTGTCGATTGCTTCTTGTGTACTTTGTATCTTGCGGTATGTTGGGATGAAGCGGCCCGGGCTAACCTTACATGACATCGTTCATGAGACTTGCTCCACGCTTGACATGCAACTTGTATTGCATAAGTGGCTTTGCGGGTGCCTGTTTCTCCTAGCATAGTTAAGATCCAATTTACAACGGGTGATTAACAATACTAGTATCAATGTTGTGGTTCTTGTTCGTAAGTTAGAACGACACTTATTGAAAGCCCCAAACCACGTAAAACATGCAAAGAAAGTAGAGACGTCTAACTTTGTTTTGCAGGGGTGTGCAGTGATGTGATATGGCCATGATTGTGATTATATTTGATGTATGCAATGTTCCTTATTGTAAGTTGGCAACCGGCAGGAGCCATATGGTTGTCTTTAATTTCTGTTAAGACCTGCGTGTCTATTCAAAATAGTTGTAATAGTTGATGCTGGTGGACGACAACCATGAAGAAGCATCATTGACCTTGATGCTATGCCGGTGATGATGGAGATCATGTTCGTGCTTGAAGATGGAGATCGAAAGCACAAAGAAGAAAGGCCATATCATATCACATATTATGAATTGCATGTGATGTTAATCCTTTATGCATCTTGTATTGCTTAGTAGACGACGGTAGCATTATAAGATGATCCCTCATACACATAAATTTCAAGTTCTAAAGTGTTCACCCTTAGTATGCACCGTTGCCAAAGCTTGCTACTTCGAAGCACCACGTGATGATCGGGTGTCTTTGATTCCGCGGGTGAATACAACGTAAGCAAGCCAGATTTGCTTATGCGGTAGCTAAGGTTTGATCTTGACGAGCCTAGCATGTACAGACATGGCCTCAGGAACACGGATCACCGAAAGGTAAAGCATGAGTCATATAGTAGATATGATGAACATGTTGATTGTTCGCCATTGAAGCTACATCAACTCTCGTGATGATCGGTTTTGATGTGGTGGATTTGGTTCGTGTGATCACTAAAACAATGTGAGGGATATTGTTTTGAGTGGGAGTTCACCTAGATTAATTTAATTATTAATTAGAACTCAATTTATCATAAACTAAATCAAAGTGAATTTGCATAGTTGTTGTAGTCATTGGCATCCGTTTACCACCTTGCGCTTAGTTATAATTGAGATGATAGAACTATAGAATTCTGGTTAGTTACTTTACGAACTGGTATCGTATTGTTTTGAAGTGTTAATCTAAAGTTTAAAAGTCCTATTGCAAACTTTCAGTAAGTTCCGGTTACTCCATGAAGTTTAATAATTAGTATTAAATCAAGAGTAACAATTCCAAATGTTAGTATATAAGTATCATGTTTGTCTCCATGATTCTTGATATTCAAAGATTCTCTTAATATCAAGGTTATCTAGGATCTGAAAGAGTTGTTTCAGAAACCATGATGTGTGGAAGATATTGTGATATCTGAAACGAAGTTTTGGTTGCAACATGATAGAGTATAATATGGCAAAAGTCATGTTCTCATATTTGATGAGAGTTTGCAAAAAGGTTGGAGACACTTGTTGTCCTAATCCTCCAAAAGGTTTTGGATAGCAACATTATACTCATAATTCATCGTTATAAGCTAAAAGTAGCTTGATCATGGATGATTCCATGATAAGGGTGAATATTTGATGTATGTAAAATGTTTACTACACCAAGAGATTACTAAAGAAAGGAATTTGAAAGAATACCAAACATTTGATGATGGTGATCTACTTCAAAGTGCAAGTCCAAAGACATTGGTATTTAATTATACACACTTTGGACTATATGTCATATGTATGACTCCACTATTGATGTTGATAGATTCTTTCAAACAGAAAAGGAAATATTGAAAGAGAATATCATAAATATATGGCAGAAAAGAAAAGACTAGAATTGTTCAGTTTAAGTATATAGATGATATACATGGTATGGAAATATTCTTTGCTTATTAAACAATGTGGTTCTTCAGTATTTGATACTGAATTTGTTGGTGTGAATCGTCATACGAAACAACACAATTCATGAACTACAATGGCCTAAGTAACTAGCAAAAGAATATGTGATGATGTTCATCGAGAACAAAATAAAGGGTTATTGTGTTGCTCGTTAAACATCAAAGCTTGCCTTCAAGATTTGTTTTATCAGGTATTATGAGAACAAAAGGGTTGTTCAAATAATTTCCGTAATCCATAAAAGATGGATGATTCACAAATCTCGTTGGAGAAATCACATCCATAAAACTAGTGCTAAAATGTCGAAAGACAAATTGATTGAAAGATCACTTAGGAAGTGACATCGCTGTTTGAATTATATTGGAAAGATAACATGAAGAAACTCCATGTGGATGGAATTTTGGAGTCTTCTGATTTTTGATCAAATGACGCTTGTGAAACTTTCCTAGAGATAATTAAAACTTCGTTCATAGGCCAAAAGGGAACGAATGACTAGCTTATTGGAACTTGTACATATTGTTGTATGAAATCCATTATGTGTAGTCAAGAGCGATGGATTTCAACTTCATATGCTTTCTCCGAAAATTTGAGTGAATATATGAATATTTACTTAATAAGGATGAAGTGTGAAATATTTGAAGAGTTCAAAGACTTTCAAGATGAAGTGCAAAATCATTGTAACAAGAATATAAATAGTTTATGATAAGATCATAAAGGAAGATATTTGAGTTACAAGTTTAGCATAATACCTAAGATTTAAGGAATCGTTCCGGTGATTTGCATTTTCCCGAAACACCATAAGTGTATGGAGCGTTCGAGATATGTAATTAAACCTTGTTTGACATGGTAAGATCAAAGGTATAATTTATAAAACTGCCATTATATTTTAAAGATTAAAAGCTTTAGGGATTACCGTTTTTCCACTGAAAAGAGCTCCATCGTAATCCGTTGAAATGACACCATATAAAGTTATGGTTTGGGATAAAACCCAAGTTGTCCTTTCTTAAACATTGGTATGCTATGCATAAGAAAGATGTTTTGCAACCAAAGTCGGATGAACCTGTCTTTGTATGACTATTAAGTATTCCTCCATAAACACCGGAGACAAAAGTGTTTGTTGCTTAGAACGTCAAGTTTCTTTTGGAAGGAATTTTTCGTGAAAAGTTAAGTGGGAGGATAATAGAACTTTGATAAGGTTAAAAGAACCTTAGCTGTATGTGCAAAGTTGCGAAGCGCCGAAAAGTGTTCCGGAGGCGGCAACAATGCTCATGGCTCACGTGCCTCAAATGTTGTGGTCACGGAGATCTAAGTTCCTATTGAAACAAGTAGATCGGGTAAACAATCAAATACCAAGATTTGAGGGTTGAATCATTATTTAAGAATAATGAACCGACTACATGCAAAGAAGCGATGATGGGCCCTGACTCCGTCAAATGGCTTGAAGCCATAAAATCCGTGATAGTTCCATACACGAGAAATCAAGTTTTGAACTTGAAGGACCCTCGAGAAAGGTGTAAGACCTTACAGTTGTGTCTGGATCTATAAAGAAATAGACATGGATGTTTTACATCTATGAAATAGTCGACATGTTGAGAAAGAGTTCACAACAATGTTCAAAGGTTGACTATGACAAGATTTGATCTGTCATAGTGATATTTAGTCTAGACGGATTAATGTAGCAACCACTACATATAATTTGTTATATGGTAGTTGAATAAACAAAACAAGTTCTTCTAATAGAATCGTTACCTAGGACATGTGCATAACACGGTCCATAGGGTTTTGTTAATTCAAAGGATGCTAAAAGCATATGCAAACTTCAATGGTTAGAGTGAGCATAGCGGAGTTGGAATCTTCACTATGATGAAACTGTTAAAAGGGTTTAATTTCATCAGAGACAATGAAGATGCTTGCATTTGCAAGAAATTAAGTGGGAGCGCTAAGACATGTTTCTAATACATTATGTGGAAGACATATTGTTGATTGGAAATAATGTATATTTTATTAACACATATTAAGAATTTCATCCCGATGAAAGACTTAGGCAAAACCCAAATATTTGGCATCAATAGACGCTAATATGGTTGTGCCAGAAGTACATAGACAAGATATTGAATGAGTTCAATATAGAAACTACAAGAGAGGTTCTTGTCGCACAGAAAGGATTGAATGAGTTCAATGTTGATGATATATTCAAGTGTATTGACATTTGGTAAAGTGAAACGAATAATCAAGTATAGATTGATACTTGATGTATGAAATCACAAAAAGTATTTATATCAATCATACTGTGATATGTACAAATCCAGATATGTCCTATGCTCTAAATGTTGTGAGCATATACCAGAATGATTCGTAAGATGATCATTGGACGATAGTAAGGATATTCTTATGATCTTTTTGAAAGAACTAAGAGTATAATATTTGTAGAAGTGACAAATAGATGGTTAGTTCATTGTAAGAGTACTACATTGATACTAGTTTTGTCACAAAGTACAAATTAAGTTTATCTCAATCTAAATTAAGGGTGGCACAATATAATGGAAAGTGAGTTCCATAATGGATTTGGATGATTTCCAAAGTTAAGACATTGTGACAGATACTACAACAAAAGGCTAAGTATATAACTGCTATTATAGCAGCAAAAGAGGGCATTTGTGTCAAGTAGTTTGTTATCAAACTAGGTGTAGTTCACAGTGGGATAAAACTATGAAGATATATTGTGCGACAATATTATCAACATGTTTTAAACCCAAAGAGCTAAAGGTCACACCAAAAGACCAAATTTATACAAAGCCATCTCATTAGAGAATGAGTGATGCGTAGAGACGCAAAGACATGCAATTACACACGGACCTGGAAGTGTCAGATCCGGAGATCAGTTGACCACTAGCAATCGTGTACATACAACACCGGAAAGCCATAGGTGTTATATACACAAAGGTTCGAAACTAGATTATTGACTCTAGTGCAAGTGGGAGACTGTTGGAGATATACCCAAGAGGCAATAATAAAGTGGTTATTATCATATCTTCGTATTTATGATAAATGTTTACATACCATGCTATAATTGTATTAACAGGAAACATTAATACTTGTGTGATTTGTAAACATAAAAGAGTCCCTAGTAAAGCCTCTTGTTAAACTAGCTTGTTGGTTAATATATGATCATTGTTTCCTGATCATGAACATAGAGATGTTATTAACAACAGGGTCATATCATTAGGAGAATGATGTGATGGACATACTCCTATAGATAAGCGTAGCATAAAGATCAAGTCATTTCAATAGTTCTATTGCTATATGCTTTCTGATACATAGTAACCTAATTCCTTCGACCATGAGATCATGCATATCACCTTTACCGGATGGATGCTTTGATGACATCAAACACCACACCGTAACAGGGTGGCTATAAAAGTGGCATTGAGTGTTCGGAAAGTATTGGTTGAAACACATGGATCAAGAGTGGGATTTGTCCATCCATATGACGGATAGATATACTCTGGGCCCTCTCGGTGAAATGTCATCCAATTGGCTTGCAAGCATGTGACTTGGTCACAAGGGATCACATATCACGGGAACGAGAAAAGAGTACTTATCAGTAACGAGGTTGAACTAGGTATGCAGAGATACCGACGATCATAACCTCGGATAAGTAACATATCGTGAGACAAAGGGAAATTGGTATCGTATGTAAGTGGTTCATTCGATCGCAAAGTAATCGTAGAAATATGTGGGAGCCATATGAATTTCCAGATTCCTCTATTGGTTATTGTTCGGAGAAGTGTCTCGATCATGTCCGCATAATTCACGAACCGTAGGGAGACACACTTAAGGATTCGACGTTGTTTGAGTAGTTATGGTATTATGAGAAAGAGACCGAATGTTGTTCGGAGTCTCGGATGGGATCCGGGATATCACGAGGAGATCTGGAATGGTCCGGAGAATAAGATTCATATAAGGAAAGTCCCGTTTCGGAGTTGGGGAATGGTTCCGGTGTTTTCATCGGGAACATTCTAGAAGGTCCCGGAATGTCCGGCACTCCGGAGGGGGAAGGGTACATGAATGTGTCATTACATATTGGAATGATTGCATCATATACTAAGTGTTCTCGCTGTCCAAAATAAAGGGTTTATTTAAATCCTAAATTGAAAAGTCAAACGGCTAGTTTGAAAGTCAAACGGCAAGTTTTTGGAAAGTGGAAAGAGGAGGAAAAGAGGGAAACCGAGTTGGAGAGGGAGACCTCCTCCAACCGGCGGCCAACTCCAATGCCGAGTTGGGGAGGGACTCCACTCCCTCCCCCTGGCGCGCCAGCCCCCTCCCACCTATATAAGGAGGGGCAGGGCTCCCCTCCTTACACACACAAGTTCCTATCCTCTAATCTAAACCCTAGACCTAAACCCCGGTTTAGAGCTATTTCGGTTTAGAGCCTTCTAATTGGTTTAGAGCCCTCTAATTGGTGTGTCTAATTACTAGACCACTAATAGCCTCTCTCATAAGCTCCACCATACTCGCACCGGCTTAAGGCAAAGCCCTGCGGGATCTCCCCTCTACTTCCGGTACCACGCCGTTGTGCTGCCGGAATCACGAGGAGAGTGCTACAACCTCCGCTGCCTGCTGGAACAAGGGAGAGGAAGGTCTTCGTCGAGTACCGAACGTGTGACCGACTGCGGGAGCGCTGCTGGAACGTGGCGCCGGAAGGATCGTCTACGCGATCTTGAGATCGGAAAGAGTACGACTACATCACCCACGAGAATCTGCTCTCGTTAACCGCTTTGGAATCTTCGAGGGTGAGTTCCACTATCGACTCGTTGCTACAATCTAGTAGATAGATCTTGGCTTGTTTGTTTGTATGCGATAGAAAAATTTTGTTTTCCATGCTACGAACCCCTACACAATGAACACTAGTGAATCCATATGTGGTTTGTGGAAAAGAACACACTTGTAGTGAACACTGGTGGATCCATCTGTGGTTTGTGGAGAAGAACACACATGTAGTGAACACTGGTGGATGCATATGTTGTTTGTGAAAAGAACACACATGTAATGACTCTAGTGCTGGTTTTAGTATAAGAACACACAAGCAATGACTCTAGTGGGTCCATATGTGCTTTGTGGAAAGAACACACATGCAATGACCACTGGTTGATCCATATGTGGTCTGTGGAAAAGAACACACATGCAGTGACCACTGGTTGATCCATGTGTGGTTTGTGGAAAGAACACACATGCAATGACATTGGTTGATCCATGTGTGGTTTGTGGAAATAACACACATGCAATGACTCTAATGGATCCATATGTGGTTTGTGGAAAAGAACACACATGCAATGACCACTGGTTGATCCATGTGTGGTTTGTGGAAAGAACACGCATGCAATGACACTGGTGGATCCATGTGTGGTTTGTGAAAAGAACACACATGCAATGATGTTGGGGAGGTAACCCTGGATAGGGTAAAGACGGGGAAAGATGAAAGGGTGTTCCCCGTCTAGTTTCCGAGTTACACTCTGAGTCGGCCGAATCCTGTAGAGGTCGGCCGAGATAGGAAAGGACAGGACCCTTGTGGTAAGGGCAAGGCATTACCCAGCCGAGATACAGCGTAAGTCGGCCGGGTTAGCCCAAGTAATCTTGATGCAGGTGAAGAACAAGCTGAAGTTACGCGAGGCAGGGCCGAATGATATGAAGCTTGCAGGAGAAGGAGAAGCCTAAAGTCAAACTCTAGTAGCAGGCTAGGAAGAATCAGAGCGAAGCCAAGCACTAGGGACAAAGGGGCAGAGCAACAGAGAGACAGAAGGAGGTCACGGAGGTGACAGTCCTGAAGCCCGAGGCACACAGGAGGGCCCCTCTAGAACCTTGCCGTCATTAGGGGAGCGACAGGGAAAGGGGGGCGCGGAACTACTATTTCGGGACAAGCATATTCCTCGAATATGCTTGCCACTTCAGCCCTAAGGGAACTCAAGGTCCTCCTTTATAAGGGCAGGCTTGGACCCTGAGGGAGGGATCGACTCATTCTTGGTACCGTTAGGCTGGTAAAGTTCTCTCTTTCTCCTTGTATACAGCTCAAGGAGCACTTGTAACTCGAGGAAGGAGAAATACAGATCTTTGCGTTAGCTTTCTGTGTGTAGAATCCACTACATCTTCCCTCCCCAGATCCCACTAGCATCCATTGGCCCCTAACTTTAGCCTACCCATGGCATCTGCCGTGCCACCACCACAATAGTTGGCGCCCATCGTGGGGCCAGCAGCGGTGCGAGCTGGAGTTATGATCCGGACGGGAAACTTCATCAAGACTGGCGAGCGTGTTGTTTCTGGCTTAGTCCAGAGATTTGGTCTCTGTGATTATGTCAGCGACAATGGAGGGAGCTTCAGGGGAAAGGCTCCCCCGCGTAATGGTGTTCTCATCAACCTGGGCGGGCACCAGGTTTATGTCGGCGTCGACATCTCCGGTGTTTACCCTCACCAAGTTGTTGTTGCAGGAGATCCACCTCTTAACGCTGCAGGCCATCCGCCTGGAGCACATCCTGCAGGTAGCGTCGAGGTAATGGTCGTGGCCGGGGTGCAAACTGGAGTAGCGGCTACCGGATCAGGAAGAGAACCCGCCACCGGTGTACAGGGCGCGCACAGGCAGACAGCGCCAATGCCCACCGAGGTAATCCTACCGGCAACCAACCCGACCGAGGTGCAAGACACCACCCCAAAGGCACCAAGGGTAAGAGGGACACCTCTGGAAAGGCCAGAAAATATTCTTCAGGCGACCATAGAAAGCTTGACTACACCTGTAGCGCCGATACTTAACCCGGCAAATGCTCAGGCAGAGTTGGAAGAAACCAGGCAAAAGGTTCTGATAGAGGCAAAAAAGGTGTCGGCCTTGCGGGAGTCCTTAAACAGGACTCTGCGAGAGTATGCCAAAGCAAATAAGCTTGACGTCACGCCCGAACGGGTGGACGACCTAAGATTGAGAGGGAAGAACCTCATGGATGACATCAATAAAGAGCATGAAGCTCATAAAGCAGAATCAGAGGATTTAGGTTTGCCGAGGTACAGCACCCCGGCAAGAAACCTAAGAGCAGCAAATGCCGCAGCTTTAGAGTTAGAAGGGTTGACCGGAGAGGCCCGGCAAAAACAACAAGGAAGAGTAAACGAGCTGGTGCGCATCGTGAACCAGCAGAACGAGGAAATGCTCAGAGCAAACCCGGCGAGGCCGGGGGCCTCGCGAATGGTTCATTCGGCAGGAGCAGCACCAGCTCTGTCTGTGGCAGCAGCATCTTCACCCGGAGATAATGCTCGAAGAGACAGAGCAGTAACCTCGGGAAAGAGGAACAAGCAGATTGTCCCGTATGATCCGGCAATGGCCGGAAAGGCAAATGAAAACAGAGGCAATGCAAGCCGAGGTAACAGTGGGGAGAGGAATCACGGCCATGTGGAGAAAGACGGCGGAAGCCGAGGCGACGGAGACCTCGGCAGAAGAGAGCCCGCGAGAGGCAGTCATGAGAACAACACCCCGGTCGAAGTAAGGAGAGAACGGCCACTCAACCCGCAACCGAGGCATGAACCCCGGCAGGAAAGAGAAACAAGGCCAGCTCGCCACAATCAAATTAATGAGAGATACAATGATGGTTATTCCGAAATGGAATATGCAATTCATGGCGGAAACAATCATTATGGAATACAGGACAGAGTTCTGTACAGAGATTTGCCATCAAATGATGCAAGGGTGAAGCTGGATCGGCTATACAGGTCCGAGTTATTGGAAGAACAGGGTCCACCAGGGCCAACATGCTTTGGACCACGGATCATGAGCGAACCTCCTGTGCCGAACTTTCAGCTGGCAAGGGGCACGAAAACATACAATGGAAGTACCAAACCACAAGACTGGTTGATTGACTATGCCACTGCTGTAAAAATAGCGTGTGGAAACTTACGATGGGCAGTACGATATGTACCTCAAATGCTGGAAGGACCAGCTAGAGTTTGGCTGAATAATCTACCAGCCGGCAGTATCAACTGTTGGCTGGATTTTGAAGAAATGTTTGTCAGCAACTTTACCAGTACATACAGGAGGCCAAACAGGCCACAACAGTTAGCCATGTGCAAGCAGAAGCCGAATGAAACAGATAGAGAATTTTTAACTCGGTGGTGCAACCTGAGAAACTCATGTGAAGGAGTCATAGAATCGCAAGCAATAGCGTGGTTCGCGCAAGGATGCCGTTATGGCAGCGTTTTATGGCAACGTTTGCAGAGAGATATGCCGACCACATTGGCAGAAACTATCAGAATAGCGGACTCCTACGCATTAGGAGATCCTACGCAACCAGAATTAATGTCGGCAGATCACCGCGAGCAACAGGATCATTATGCAAGAGATTTCGCCGGGTCATCCAGGCGCGGTGATTTCAGAGGAAGAAGGAGAGAGGAAAGACCGGATTATAGATACAATTCGGCCCAAGTAGCGGCAGTAGCGCAAGATCAGCCGAATCACGGAGCAGCTCAACGGCAAAAGAATGGTCCTCAGCAGTGGACACCATGGAATGAAGGAAAAGGGCAATGGACCCCCGAACAAAAGAAACAGTGGCAGGAAAAGCCGAAATACACATTCGAATCCATGTTAGATCAGCCGTGTAAATTTCACACGTCAAACCCATCCAGACCAGCTAACCATACAACCCGCCAGTGTGCATGGATGAAAAATGCAATGGGTAACCCCGCAGCGGTTCAGGCACCCCACCAAGTACATCAGCAGCGTCAACCGCAATTGACTGCAGCAAATGCACAGCAACTAATGTTACCGCCCCCTCCCCCGAGGTACGATAACTCGGATCAGAGAGACGTGGTGCATCAAGTGATGAACCAAGTCCAGGATGGAAGAACAAACCCGGCAAATATGGGACGTAATGATTACAGAGAATATCATCAGTCTTATTGCGTGTTCACAACGGAACAGCAAGACAAACAGAGTGTGCAACGCCGGCATATGGAAGTAAATGCAGTTATGCCGGCGATACCGAGATATATGCCTTGGTCTGATCAGGAAGTAACTTGGAGCATAAAGGATCATCCCAGAATAATGCCGAATCCTGGGTCATATGCACTCGTGTTGGATCCGACATTTGTCGGACCAAGCATCAATGTGAAATTCTCAAAAGTAGTCATTGACAATGGAAGTAGTATCAACATCATGTACAAAGATACCATGCATAAACTTGGAATATCGCAGAATATGTTGCAGTCTACAAGGACCACTTTTCATGGGATAGTGCCAGGGCTTTCATGTGAACCCATTGGTAAGGTCCGAGTCGATGTCTTATTCGGCACAAGAGATAACTGCAAAGCAGAAAACTTAGAGTTTGAGGTGGTGGATCTAGAGAGTTGTTATCATGCTTTACTCGGACGACCAGCATTGGCCAAATTCATGGGCAGCTGTCATGTAAGTTATCTGAAGATGAAGCTACCCGGACCACAAGGAGTGATAACAGTTGCAGGGGATTACAAGAAGTCAATGGAGTGTGCTTCAGCCGGGTCAAATTTGGCCGAGTCATTGGTTATAGCAAGAGAAAAAAGAAGGATTCAGGAGGTAGCAGCCCTCGCTCAGTCGGCGCAGCTGAACATGCCGGCACTAGCCAACCCGCATGGCAGTGTTTCTTTTCAGCCGACTAAAGAAACGAAGAAGTTTCAAATAGATGAGCAATTCCCAGAGCGTACTGTTACTATTGGTGCAGGCCTGGACGCTAAATAGGAAAGCGAGCTCACCAATTTCCTCCGTGAGAATCGGGACATATTTGCGTGGTCAACTCAGGATCTGCAAGGTGTTCCGAGGGAGTTGGCTGAGCACTCTTTGAATGTAAGGCCTGGAGCAAGGCCGGTGAAGCAACCTCTCCGCCGCTTCACCGAAGACAGGAGAAAAATAATAGGGGATGAAATAGCTCGGCTCCTCGCAGCCGGGTTCATCATGGAGGTGCTGTACCCGGATTGGTTGTCAAATCCGGTGCTGGTAGAAAAGAAGAAGGATGATCCCAATGTAGCCATTGTATGGCGAATGTGTATCGATTACACGAACCTGAACAAGGCGTGTCCAAAGGATCCTTTTCCATTACCTAGAATAGACCAAGTCATTGAATCGACCGCTGGTTGTGAGTTATTATCATTTGTAGACGCGTACTCTGGTTTCCACCAGATAACGTTAAATCCGGCCGAAAATAAAGACTGCATTTATTACCCCGTACGGGGCTTATTGCTATCGCACGATGCCATTCGGCCTACGAAATGCGGGAGCAACATATCAGAGATGCATGCAAAAATGTCTACACGATCAAATAGGGAAAAATGTACAAGTATATGTAGATGACGTGGTCATCAAAACCAAGGAAAGCAAAACCTTACTGGAGGATATGCGCCAAACTTTCGTAAACTTGAGAAGATTCCGAATGAAACTTAACCCGGAAAAGTGCACGTTTGGCGTACCGGCAGGAAAATTGCTCGGTTTTCTTGTATCTAGCCGAGGTATAGAGGCCAACCCATCGAAGATAAAGGCAGTAGAAAGATTGGAATTTCCGAAGTGCTTAAATGATGTACAAAAATTCACAGGTTGTCTAGCCTCGCTCAGCCGGTTTGTGTGTCGGCTGGGAGAAAAGGCACTACCACTATATCAGCTGATGAAGAAATCAGACAAGTTCGTTTGGACTCCACAAGCGGACAGCGCGTTTCATGAGTTGAAAAAAATGCTGGTCACAACACCTATCTTGGCTTCTCCATTATCAAAAGAGCCTATGTTACTCTACATAGCGGCCACAAATAGAGTAGTGAGTGCTGTAGTCATAGTAGAACGACTCGAAAATAATAAGTCGGTACAGAGGCCGGTATATTATTTGAGTGAGGTGTTGTCCACTTCAAAACAGAATTACCCACATTATCAGAAAATGTCTTATGGGGTGTATATGTCGGCGAAAAAGCTTAAACATTATTTCGAAGAGCATCCCATCAGAGTGATTTGTGAAGCACCCATAGCCGACATATTGAGCAACAAAGATGCAAGTGGCCGAATAGCAAAATGGGCAATCGCATTGTCACCTTACGCTCCACAATTTTATAGGAGAGATGCAATCAAATCTCAAGCAGTCGCCGATTTCTTCGTAGATTGGGCCGAAGTGCAATATGAGCCACCATTACCAGATCCAAATTATTGGACGATGCATTTTGATGGTTCCAAACTAAGAAATGGTTTGGGGGCAGGAATAGTATTAACTTCGCCTAAAAGAGATCAGCTAAAATATGTGCTACAGATACATTTTGCTGCATCCAACAACGTAGCCGAATATGAAGCACTGGTCCATGGATTGAAAGTAGCAAAAGAAATTGGCGTACGCCGAATCCTATGCTATGGGGACTCGGACCTAGTGGTACAGCAAGTCTCTGGCAATTGGGACGCACTAGATGCTAATATGGCCTTATACAGATTTCATGTGCAAAAGATCAGTGGATACTTTGAAGGATGTGAGTTTCACCACATACCTCGGGCAGAAAATGACGCCGCAGACACATTGTCAAAGCTCGGATCAACCTGGCAGTCAATTCCACCGGGCATTGCCCTGGAACACCTCAGAAAACCATCAATAATCCCTTCACCAGAATCCGAATCTATCTTTATCCCGGCTAATTCAGCAGCAGACAATATGCCAATGGAGGTAGATCAGCAATATAACTCGGAATCCCCCAAGAGGAGGACAGCAGAAGTAAGCACAATTATGGAGAAGGCCGAGGTAAATATGTCGGCAGAAAATATGGAAATAGACAGTGAGACCATACCAGAAAAAGTCACACCACCATGGGCGCAACCCATATTCTCTTACCTTAAGGACGCGGTATTACCAAGCAATGAAGTACTAGCAAGACAAACCGTAAGGAAAGCGAAAGCTTACACGATCATAAACAATGAGCTATATAAAAGAAGTGTCACAAGCGTATTGCAGAAGTGTGTGAGTTCGGCAGAAGGCCGGGAAATCCTCCTAGATATAAATCAAGGAGAGTGTGGACATCATGCCTCATCTCGTGCATTGGTAGCCAAAGCATTCAGGCATGGATTTTATTGGCCGACGGCGTTGAAGGAAGCCAAAGAGTTGGTGGAAAAATGCAATGGTTGCCAGAGATACGCAACCAAAATACATATGCCATCGGCCGAGTTAAAAACAATACCCATCACTTGGCCATTTGCTGTATGGGGCTTAGATATGGTGGGACCATTTAAGCCGGCCCGAGGGGGAATGACCCACATATTGGTTATGGTGGACAAGTTCACAAAATGGATTGAAGTGAAACCAATAAGAAAATGCGATGGGCCCACAGCAGTGGGATTCCTCAAAGATATTATTTTAAGATATGGGTACCCACACAGTATCATTACAGATAATGGCACAAATTTTGCAGAAGGAGCCTTTGCCAGATTTTGTAGAGAAAAATACATAAGGTTAGATATTGCCTCTGTGGCTCACCCAGCATCTAATGGGCAGGTGGAAAGGTCTAATGGACTAGTATTGTCCGGAATAAAACCACGACTTGTTGAACCACTGCAAAGGTCGGCAGGATGTTGGATTGAGGAACTCCCAGCCGTATTATGGAGCCTCAGAACTACTCCAAATAGGTCAACAGGGTACACACCATTCTTTCTAGTATATGGGGCAGAGGCCGTGCTTCCAGCCGACATAATACATGACTCGCCAAGAGTTACTCAGTATACAACCTCTGAAGTGAACGAAATAGCTCGGCAAGATACTGTAGACCTGCTAGAAGAAGCCAGAGAACTGGCACTATCACGATCAGCTATTTATCAGCAGAACCTACGACGATATCACAGCAAAAAGGTGAATCCAAGGGTATTCAAAGAAGGAGATTTAGTCCTCAGACTGGTACAACGCACGGCCGGCATGAACAAGCTGTCACCTCCATGGGAGGGACCATTCATCGTGAGCAAGGCATTACATAACGATGCCTATTATCTAATTGATGCTCAACCCCCCGGAAAGGACAAGGCAGACAAGGCTGGCGAAGAAACGAAGCGGCCATGGAACGTAGCCCTGCTTCGTCCATTTTACTCATAGCATAGTATTTCAAGGTCAAGGACCAATGAAGTATTAAACCTCGGCATCCGGAGCAGTGACTCGGGGACTGCCATATGTTATTTCAATTTCATGTTATGTATTGAATCTCGGCATCCGGAGCAGTGACTCGGGGACTGCCATATGTTATTTTAATTTCATGTTATGTATTGAACCTCGGCATCCGGAGCAGTGACTCGGGGACTGCCATATGTTATTTCAATTTCATGTTATGTATTGAATCTCGGCATCCGGAGCAGTGACTCGGGGACTGCCATATGTTATTTCAATTTCATGTTATGTATTGAACCTCGGCATCCGGAGCAGTGACTCGGGGACTGCCATAGGTTATTTCAATTTCATGTTATGTATTGAATCTCGGTATCCAGAGCAGTGACTCGGGGACTGCCATATGTTATTTCAATTTCAGGTTATGTATTAAAACCTCGGCAGTCAAAGCAGCAGCTAGAAGACTACCATATACCGCCCCAGAGCTATGTTGAGCACCAAAACTTGACGCCCTGAGCAGCACCTCGGTGGTGGTCTTGTATTTTTTCTGAAAGTTAGTTTGCACACTGAACTTCAGTAGAACAGGCAATCACTCGGGGACTGCCATGAATTGTTCCAAACTGGTAGTCAATATTTGATACGGAAAGTGTATCACACTTCGGCACTCAGGATAAGAACAGATCAACCCCGTATGATGTTCGAAGCTCACACACAGATTACTCAACTAAAACATGAGACAACAAAGACAAAGATAAATTCTAACACCAAAATATGCAGGATATCAGAGAAAGAATTCGGATGGCAACCAACTTAAGCAAAGTTATAATAACTGCAAACTTATATGTCGCAGCAATGTACGGCAAAAGGAGATTCAAGGTCATACAGGAAGTAAAAGTGTATTCCACGGACATCGTACGCCCGGCATACCAGGGATAGAAAATGACTTAAACATTTTTTACTGGAGAGACGGCAACCTGGTCAGGGGTTGGGGACTCCGAGGTAGGAGGAACTTCGGCCGAGGTTACCTCGCCCTCCGCAGACCTAGGTGCAACCTCGGTCGAAGCCTGAGGCTGCTGAGGAGCATCAATTTGTGCAGTGGAATGCCCGGTACCCTTGGAGGAGGATCGTGCGTCGTCGTTGTCATCAGAGCTCGAACTGGAGTCACCAGAAGTGGCCGAGTCATCCTCATCTCCCCCCTGCTCAGCTGAGTCATCTGAGGCATCCTCGACTACGACCTCCTCGTCCGGGTTTGAAAGAAAACTCGGTCCTTCATTCCAGGTGTGCACGTCGGCATACTCGACGAGTTGAAAGGCGCGAGCTTGCCGAAGAGCAACAAAGGTGGGATCCTAAACCCAACGGGAACCTGTGCGAAAATTCCTCAGGATATCAAGAGAAATGTCTTCGTACCATGACATGATAACGGTGAGGGCCATATCCGCGCCAGCTCGCCCAGCAGATTCCCTCCAAAGACTTAGTTGCTTTTCAGTGGCATTCAATCTAGTCACCAGCAATTCGATCTCGCTGATCTTAGGAGTTCCAGAGGTATTCGGCCAGAGAGCACGGTGGGCTCGAATAGCTGCCAGCACCAAGTCCCTGCCCATAATTTTCACCGGACCAAGGGCAGCGCCGACAGAAACCAAGAAATCTTCTATTGAATATTCAAAGTTCACGTCAACAGGGAGACCTCGGCGCGCACGAGCAGCAAGGACCGCTTTAGAGCTCACGGGTTTAGCCTCAGGAAAATGACCTGCGCAAAAAAAAGGGAGGCGTCAGAGGGCAGCAGAAGGAAGAAAGATAATCCGGCTGTGTTCAGATGCTTACGATGAATGAAACTCATCATCAGCTGAAGGTCCTTTGCCCAGACAATCTTGTTCTTCTCAAAGCGAGCAATTTCCTCGCTCATTCCTCGAATTTTCAGCTCGACAGCCTCTAAGAGCTCTTTATGCTTTTGCAATTCCAAAGCCAGCCAGTTCTTCTCCTCGGAGAACTCCTGATCGACCTTCTCCAGCTCGGATTTCTGAGAAAGCTTAAGGGCCTCCACCTCGGCGCGTAGGCGAGCTATCTCGTCATCCTTTTCTTTTAGCTGCGTCGAATGGGTGGCGCCTTGTTCTAACAAATGCAGCATTACATCAGGCATGGGCGTACAATTTTGGTGAGATGATGCAAAGGTTCATATCTCGGCTTGATCAAAGCCAAACAAAGTAAAAGAAACTTAGTGCACGTCTTAGAAAAGGAAAAGTACGAGGTAGATGGAAAACTAACCTTCCAAGCTCTTGACTTTCTTCTCAAGACGAATGTTGAGATTATTGATGTTACCTGTTAACCCACAAAGTAAGCCGGCATCCCGCAGACAAAACAATGACAATAATAGAGATGACAAGGAAAATGATCGGGCATACCTGCTTTTTTCACCACAGGAATAACTTTTTCATATTTTTCTTCCAACTTCTTGTGCGAGAACAGCAGTCTTTGAAATTCAGTAGTCCGCCGGTCATGCGCAACCTGAGCAATGGAACAAACAATGAATGGATATTCGAAGCCAAAGCAGATCCGAGCTAAGCGAAAACTTAACCCGGATCTAGGTGGTTGGATATTCAAAGCTAAAGCAGATCCGAGCTAAGCGAAAACTTAACCCGGATCTAGGTGGCTGGATATTCGAAGCAAAAGCAGATCCGAGTTAAGCGAAAACTTAACGCGGATCTAGGTGGCTGGATATTCAAAGCTAAAGCAGATCCGAGTTAAGCAAAAACTTAACCCGGATCTAGGTGGCTGGATATTCAAAGCTAAAGCAGATCCGAGCTAAGCGAAAACTTAACCCAGATCTAGGTGGCTGGATATTCGAAGCAAAAGCAGATCCGAGTTAAGCGAAAACTTAACGCGGATCTAGGTGGCTGGATATTCAAAGCTAAAGAAGATCTGAGTTAAGCAAAAACTTAACCCAGATCTAGGTGGCTGGATATTCAAAGCTAAACCAGATCCGAGTTAAGCAAAAACTTAACCCTGATCTAGGTGGCTGGATATTCAAAACCAAAACAGATCCGAGTTAAGCGAGAAATTAACCCAGATCTAGGTGGCTGGATATTCAAAGCCAAAAGTAGATTCGAGTCAGGCGAAAGCTTAACCTAGACCTATGTGGCTAGACATTCAAAGAACAGCTAGGGAAAATTTAAGCAAAAGTTTAAGATAGATCTACTCGGATATAGGCTCGAGCCATAAATTAAGTAGAACTAAGTATAGCACTATAAAAACTTCCAAGAGAATAACAAGTTACTCGTTTGCAAGTTTCGGGGACTAATGTATATATAATAGCATATGGAGAATCAGTCTAAACCCCGAGAAGTAGCAATTACCTCGTTCATCTTGTTGCTATCCAGAATGATCTTGGCAGCTTGATCCAAACGGCTGCTGATGTCGGAGAGTTGAAACGGCTGACTGTTTCGATTGCCCTCAAGCTGATCAGCAGCATTCCAGTTATGAGCATATTCCACCAGCGAGCCGAGGCTGTTCCCACTAGCCGTCCGGGTTAAGACTTTACCTCGGACATGTT
This sequence comes from Avena sativa, assembly GCA_916181665.1. NCBI lineage: Eukaryota > Viridiplantae > Streptophyta > Magnoliopsida > Poales > Poaceae > Avena > Avena sativa. The sequence continues at coordinate 314,238,840 of OV702286.1, forward strand.
GTGTAACCACTGCAGCAGCAGGGCTTGTATGAAGAGCAAGCTGGGTGTTGGCAGCAGAGGTAACAGAGGCTTTAGTAGGCGCAGTTCCTTTGCGCAGCACGTCGGCAATACTAGGCTGAGAAGAGCCGACAAGACCTTTTTGGGAAGTGGAAGTTTTAGTGGGAGCAGCTTTTCTTATTGTGGAGGCACCAGCAGAAGCTGATACCTCGGCAGTGGGAACAGTGCCCTTAGAAGCAGGAGGGATTACAGGCGCTGAGGGCGCCGGGGTATTATCGACCATGGCTGCGGCTGGGGTTATAGTAGGAGCTACCGAGGTAGAAAGAGGCTCGGTGGACAGGCTCGGATTCAGTGGAGGGGCAACGGGTTCAGTAGAAATCTCGGAGGCGCGAATATCAGGTGCATCGTGACAAGGGGGTGACATAGGTGGAGCTGGAGGAGACGTAGCACGAGCAGGACTAGGAATCCTAGTATCTTCAACAGGCGGAGGAGACGGCTGCCGAATCGGGCGGCTAGTCATGCTAGGACCGCCAGGCTTAACGGAAAGCGGAGCACTGCGAAAATAAGAAAGAAAAAAGGGGGTCAGGAGGAAAAACAGAAATAGGGAAACAAGAGATACGAGCAAAACGAACTTACCCTGCAACCCCAGGCATGGTCTTGCGCCTGGGAGGGTTCGGGGCAGACTTCTTCATTCGTTTCTTGGGGGCCGCCTCTGAAGCACTAGCTGAAGCCCCGCGTTTCCCCGAGGTAACTAGGGGCCGGGATGCAATAGGCTCGGCGTCGTGGACCTGACCGGCCGGATTAGCTGAGAAAGTAGAAGCCGGAAATGCATAAGAAATAGGCATTGCGGCAACTACCTCAAGAGCTTGGACCTCGTCCGAATCACCTTCCTCCTCATGGACCGAAGTTTTGCCACGAACGCGAGCCGTAGCAGGATCCGACTTAGGGACGAATTCTTCGGAGTCCGGCTCCCCAACGTCCGGGGTATTCTGATCCGTAGTCCACGGAAGCGACAAAACCTCGGCGTCCTCATCCTTTTGCTCCGCGAAACTCTATGAGGCGAAGGAGAAGTAAGGTTAGGGAAAACATCTATGAAAACAAAAGAGAATCAAAGCGTTGAGGGTTAAAACTTACTGCGGGAGGAGGACGCTCGCGGGTAAACGGTTTCAATCCCCAGGTCCAATCTTCAGGCATCTCCGTCTTAAATATAGCTCGGACGCGCTTGAAGACAAGGTAATTGTCCATCTCGACGGTCGAGACTCGGTTGGGATCAAGCGGACCACTCATGTAGCAAAGTTTGTGCGTCCTTTTCTGGAATGGGCAAATTCGGCTACTGATGAAGGTAGCCATCAAGTCCTCGCCGCGTAACCCGGCCCGGATCAATTCTTTGAGCCGAGTCTCGAAGAGCTCGGCCAAGACGTGGCTCCTCCTTGGATTGTAAGTCCAGTTTACCTTGGAAGGTGGACCAATGGAGAAGGCAGGGAGCCGAATCTTGTCTTCTGTTCCTCTGTTCTTGACGTAAAAGAAAGATTTGTGCCACTTCTTGCACGATTCTAACCCGGTGACGCGAGGAAATACAGACTTCCTCCGAGGTGTAATGGATGCCGCCCCGCACTGAGTAAGCAGTTTCTCGGAAGGGTGCAGAGACTTGTCCGGGACCACATTAGAACGGATCTGGAAGAACTTCGCCAGACGTGAACGGACGGCCATAGGCCGAAGTATCCCTCGGAGGCGGAGATGAATGCAGAAAGAGAAGCGATGGCGTTCGCAGGAAGATGATGCGGCTGAAGGCCGAAGTAGTCGAGAAACTCTCTTGCGAAATCGCTAAGAGGGAGACCGAAGCCACACGAGAAATGTGACATAAAAACTACATACTCACCCTCCCTGAGTTCTGGAGATAACTCATTGCCGGGTAAACGACAAGAGACCTCGGCGGGAATCCTCCGGGTTCGGATGAGCCACTCGATCTCCCGCCGGGTAATGGAGGATCCCTGCCACGAGCCCCACTCGGGCCTAGAGCCAGCATCATCATCCTCAACCAATGCACCACTAAAGGAACTAGACATGATTTCGCCAGAAAGATCGCCGGAGGAACAGCTCGCGGCGGAGGAAAACTTAGAGCTACGAGGCCCCGTCGCAGTTCTACGCAAAAATGGCGGCGGAACGAAGACAGAACTGCAACACAAGCAAAGAGGAAACGAAGAGATCTAGAGGGAAGTCTAGGCGGCATGACCAAAAAGAACTCACCGGCGACAACGCCAGAACAGGTGAACGGCGACGAGGCAGGTGGAGCAGCACGACGGAGTCCCCCTCGTCGCAGAACTAGTTGAGCGCGCGGTGGCGGAACCACGAACAAGCGAAAAAACGCGAGGAAGAAGAAGGGTGCGGGCGAGCGAGAAGGGGAAAATAGAAACTCCCAGGCGCCGCGCCCCCTTTATAACCAAGCCGCAGGCAAGGTAGTGGGATCGTGGGTGTAGCAGTTGGCGGCGCGGATCGTGTGCGCGGCACGACCACACGTCGCTGAGCGGAACCACACCGAAGGTCACACGATTGACCAGGGAACTCACGATCCCCAACAAGAACGGCGCACGAGGCGTCGCAGCAACGGCGCGACAGTAACTGTAGCTAGTCAGTAAACGTTGTAGAGGAACAAAAAACTAGAGAAATAATGATGAGAATGACACGTGGGATGAGGCGTGCGCTACAAGGTACGGCTCTATCACCACGACAATATAACTCGGAAACAATACATAACGAGCGTCGTGAAACTGATACGACCCGGCCGAGGTTATCGGCAGGAACGTACCAGCTTCGGGGACTAATGTTGGGGAGGTAACCCTGGATAGGGTAAAGACGGGGAAAGATGAAAGGGTGTTCCCCGTCTAGTTTCCGAGTTACACTCTGAGTCGGCCGAATCCTGTAGAGGTCGGCCGAGATAGGAAAGGACAGGACCCTTGTGGTAAGGGCAAGGCATTACCCAGCCGAGATACAGCGTAAGTCGGCCGGGTTAGCCCAAGTAATCTTGATGCAGGTGAAGAACAAGCCGAAGTTATGCGAGGCAGGGCCGAATGATACGAAGCTTGCAGGAGAAGGAGAAGCCTAAAGTCAAACTCTAGTAGCAGGCTAGGAAGAATCAGAGCGAAGCCAAGCACTAGGGACAAAGGGGCAGAGCAACAGAGAGACAGAAGGAGGTCACGGAGGTTACAGTCCTGAAGCCCGAGGCACACAGGAGGGCCCCTCTGGAACCTTGTCGTCATTAGGGGAGCGACAGGGAAAGGGGGACGCCGAACTACTATTTAGGGACAAGCATATTCCTCGAATATGCTTGCCACTTCAGCCCTAAGGGAACTCAAGGTCCTCCTTTATAAGGGCAGGCTTGGACCCTGAGGGAGGGATCGACTCATTCTTGGTACCGTTAGGCTGGTAAAGTTCTCTCTTTCTCCTTGTATACAGCTCAAGGAGCACTTGTAACTCGAGGAAGGAGAAATACAGATCTTTGCGTTAGCTTTCTGTGTGTAGAATCCACTACATCTTCCCTCCCCAGATCCCACTAGCATCCATTGGCCCCTAACTTTAGCCTACCCATGGCATCTGCCGTGCCACCACCACGACAAATGAACACTGGTTGATCCATATGTGGTTTATGGAAAAGAACACACATACAATGAACACTGGTGGATCCATAAGTGGTTTGTGGAATCAACACACATGTAGTGAACACTGGTGGATCCATATGTTGTTTGTGAAAAGAACACACATGCAATGAATCTAGTTCTGGTTTTAGTATAAGAACACACAAGCAATGACTCTAGTCGGTCCATATGTGATTTGTGGAAAGAACACACATGCAATGACACTGGTTGATCCATGTGTGGTTTGTGGAAAGAACACACATGCAATGAACACTGGTTGATCCATATGTGGTTTGTGAAAAGAACACACATACAATGAACACCGATGCATCCATGTGTGGTTTGTGAAAAGAACACACATGCAATGAACACTGGTTGATCCATATGTGGTTTGTGGAAAGAACACACATGCAATGACTCTAATGGATCCATATGTCGTTTGTGGAAAAGAACACACATGCAATGACCAGTGGTTGATCCATATGTGGTTTGTGGAAAAGAACACACATTCAATGAAGACTGGTGGATCCATAAGTGGTTTGTGGAAAGAACACACATGCAGTGAACACTGGTGGATCCATTTGTTATTTGTGAAAAGAACACACATGCAATGACTCTAGTGCTGGTTTTAGTATAAGAACACACAAGCAATGACTCTAGTGGTTCCATATGTGATTTGTGGAAACAACACACATGCAATGACACTGGTTGATCCATTTGTGGTTTGTGGAAAGAACACACATGCAATGAACACTGGTTGATCCATATGTGGTTTGTGAAAAGAACACACATGCAATGACCACTGGTTGATCCATATGTGGTTTGTGGAAAAGAACACACATACAATGAACACTGGTGGATCCGTAAGTGGTTTGTGGAAAGAACACACATGTAGTGAACACTAGTGGATCCATATGTTGTTTGTGAAAAGAACACACATGCAATGAGTCTAGTGCTGGTTTTAGTATAAGAGCACACAAGCAATAACTCTAGTGGGTCCATATGTGATTTGTGGAAAGAAGACACATGCAATGGCACTGGTTGATCCATGTGTGGTTTGTGGAAAGAACACAGAAGCAATGACCACTTGTTGATCCATATGTGGTTTGTGGAAAAGGACACACATGCAGTGATCACTGGTTGATCCATGTGTGGTTTGTGGAAAGAACACACATGCAATGACACTAGTTGGATCCATGTGTGGTTTGTGGAAAGAACATACATGCAACGACTCTAGTGCTGGTTTTAGTATAAGAACACACATGCAATGACCACTGGTTGATCCATGTGTGGTTTGTGGAAAGAACACACATGCAATGCCATTGGTTGATCCATGTTTGGTTTGTGGAAAAGAACACACATACAATGACTCTAATGGATCCATATGTGGTTTGTCGAAAAGAACACACATACAATAACCACTAGTTGATCCATGTGTGGTTTGTGGAAAGAACATGCGTGTAGTGAACTCTAGTGGATCCATGTGTGGTTTGTGAAAAGAACACACATGCAATGAGTCTAGTGCTGGTTTTAGAATAAGAACACACATGCAAGGACTCTAGTGGGTCAACATGTGGTTTGTGAAAAGAACACACATGCAGTGAACACTGGTTGATCCATGTGTAGTTTGTGGAAAGAACACACATGCAATGACATTGGTTGATCCCTATGTGGTTTGTGGAAATAACACACATGCAATGACTCTAATGGATCCATATGTGGTTTGTGCAAAAGAACACACATGCAATGACCACTGGTTGATCCATTTGTGGTTTGTGGAAAGAACACGCATGCAATGACACTGGTGGATCCATGTGTGGTTTGTGAAAAGAACACACATGCAATGAACACTGGTTGATCCATATGTGGTTTATGGAAAAGAACACACATACAATAAACAATGGTGGATCCATAAGTGGTTTGTGGAAAGAACACACATGCAGTGAACATTGGTGTATCCATATGTTGTTTGTGAAAAGAACACACATGCAATGAATCTAGTGTTGGTTTTAGTATAAAAACACACAAGCAATGACTCTAGTGGGTCCATATGTGATTTGTGGAAAGAACCCACATGCAATGAAACTGGTTTATCCATGTGTGGTATGTGGAAAGAACACACATGCAATGAACACTGGTTGATCCATATGTGGTTTGTGAAAAGAACACACATACAATGACTCTAGTGCTGGTTTGAGTATAAGAACACACATGCAATGACCACTAGTTGATCCATATGTGGTTTGTGGAAAAGAACACACATGCAAGGAACACTGGTGGATCCATATGTGGTTTGTGGAAAAGAACACACATGTAGTCAACACTGGTGGATCCATCTGTGGTTTGTGGAAAAGAACACACATGTAGTAAACACTGGTGGATCCATATGTTGTTTGTGAAAAGAACACACATGCAATGACTCTAGTGCTAGTTTTAGTATAAGAACACACAAGCAATGACTCTAGTGGGTCCATATGTGCTTAGAGGAAAGAACACACCTGCAATGATCACGGTTTTATCCATATATGGTTTGTGGAAAAGAACACACATGCAGTGACCACTGGTTGATCCATGTGTGGTTTGTCGAAAGAACACACATGCAATGACATTGGTTGATCCATGTGTGGTTTGTGGAAAGAACACACATGCAATGACTCTAATGGATCCATATGTGGTTTGTGGAAAAGAACACACATGCAATGACCACTAGTTGATCCATGTGTGGTTTGTGGAAAGAACACGCATGCAATGACACTGGTGGATCCATGTGTGGTTTGTGAAAAGAACACACATGCAATGAACACTGGTTGATCCATATGTGGTTTGTGGAAAAGAACACACATACAATGAAAACTGGTGGATCCATAAGTGGTATGTGGAAACAACACACATGCAGTGAACACTGGTGGATCCATATGTTGTTTGTGAAAAGAACACACATGCAATGAATCTAGTGCTGGTTTTAGTATAAGAACACACAAGCAATGACTCTAGTGGGTCCATATGTGATTTGTGGAAAGAACACACATGCAATGACATTGGTTGATCCATGTGTGGTTTGTGGAAAGAACAAACATTCAATGAACACTGGTTGATCCATATTTGGTTTGTGAAAAGAACACACATACAATGAACACCGGTGGATCCATGTGTGGTTTGTGAAAAGAACACACATGCAATGAACACTGGTTGATCCATATGTGGTTTATGGAAAAGAACACACATGCAATGACTCTAATGGATCCATATGTGGTTTGTGGAAAAGAACACACATGCAATGACCACTGGTTGATCCATGTCGGGTTTGTGGAAAGAACACGCATGCAATGGCACTGGTGGATCCATGTGTAGTTTGTGAAAAGAACACACATGCAATGAACACTGGTTGATCCATATGTGGTTTCTGGAAAAGAACACACATTCAATGAACACTGGTGGATCCATAAGTGGTTTGTGGAAAGAACACACATGAAGTGAACACTGGTGGATCCATTTGTTGTTTGTGAAAAGAACACACATGCAATGACTCTAGTGCTGGTTTTAGTATAAGAACACAAAAGCAATGACTCTGGTGGGTCCATATGTGATTTGTGGAAAGAACACACATGCAATGACACTGGTTGATCCATTTGTGGTTTGTGGAAAGAACACACATGCAATGAACACTGGTTTATCCATATGTGGTTTGTGAAACGAACAAACATGCAATGACAACTGGTTGATCCATATGTGGTTTGTGGAAAATAACACACATACAATGAACACTGGTGGATGCATAAGTGGTTTGTGGAAAGAACACACATGCAGTGAACACTGGTGGATCCATATGTTGTTTGTGAAAAGAACACACATGCAATGAATCTAGTGCTGGTTTTAGTATAAGAACACACAAGCAATGCCTCTAGTGGGTCCATATGTGATTTGTGGAAAGAAGACACATGCAATGACACTGGTTGATCCATGTGTGGTTTGTGGAAAAGAACACACATACAATGAACACTGGTGGATCCATAAGTGGTATGTGGAAACAACACACATGTAGTGAACACTGGTGGATCCATATGTTGTTTGTGAAAAGAACACACATGCAATGACAATAGTGGATCCATGTGTGGTTTGTGGAAAGAACATACATGCAATGACTCTAGTGCTGGTTGTAGTATAAGAACACACATGCAATGAACACTGGTTGATCCATATGTGGTTTGTGCAAAACAACACACATGCAATGAACACTGTTGATCCATGTGTGGTTTGTGGAAAGAACACACATGCAATGCCATTGGTTGATCCATGTGTGGTTTGTGGAAAAGAACACACATGCAATGACTCTAATGGATCCATATGTGGTTTGTGGAAAAGAACACACATGCAATGACCACTTGTTGATCCATGTGTCGTTTGTGGAAAGAACACGCGTGCAATGAACTCTAGTGGATCCATGTGTGGTTTGTGAAAAGAACACACATGCAATGAGTCTAGTGCTGGTTTTAGAATAAGAACACACATGCAAGGACTCTAGTGGGTCCACATGTGGTTTGTGAAAAGAACACACATGCAGTGAACACTAGTTGATCCATGTGTGGTTTGTGGAAAGAACACACATGCAATGACATTGGTTGATCCATGTGTGGTTTGTGGAAATAACACACATGCAATGGCTCTAATGGATCCATATGTTGTTTGTGGAAAAGAACACACATGCAATGACCATTGGTTGATCCATGTGTGGTTTGTGGAAAGAACACGCATGCAATGACACTGGTGGATCCATGTGTGGTTTGTGAAAAGAACACACACGCAATGAACACTGGTTGATCCATATGTGGTTTGTGGAAAAGAACACACATACAATGAACACTGGTGGATCCATAAGTGGTTTGTGGGAACAATACACATGAAGTGAACACTGGTGTATCCATATGTTGTTTGTGAAAAGAACACACATGCAATGAATCTAGTGCTGGTTTTAGTATAAGAACACACAAGCAATGACTCTAGTGGGTCCATATGTGATTTTTGGAAAGAACCCACATGCAATGAAACTGGTTGAACCATGTGTGGTTTGTGGAAAGAACACACATGCAATAAACACTGCTTGATCCATATGTGGTTTGTGAAAAGAACACACATACAATGACTCTAGTGCTGGTTTTAGTATAAGAACGCACATGCAATGACCACTAGTTGATCCATATGTGGTTTGTGGAAAAGAACACACATGCAATGAACACTGGTGGATCCATATGTGGTTTGTGGAAAATAACACACATGTAGTCAACACTGGTGGATCCATATGTGGTTTGTGGAAAAGAACACACATGTAGTAAACACTGGTCGATCCATATGTTGTTTGTGAAAAGAACACACATGCAATGACTCTAGTGCTGGTTTTAGTATAAGAACACACAAGCAATGACTCTAGCGGGTCCATATGTGCTTTGAGGAAAGAACACACCTGCAATGATCACGGTTTTATCCATATATGGTTTGTGGAAAGGAACACACATGCAGTGACCACTGGTTGATCCATGTGTGGTTTGTCGAAAGAACACACATGCAATGACATTGGTTGATCCATGTGTGGTTTGTGGAAATAACACACATGCAATGACTCTAATGGATCCATATGTGGTTTGTGGAAAAGAACACACATGCAATGACCACTAGTTGATCCATGTGTGGTCTGTGGAAAGAACACGCATGCGATGACACTGGTGGATCCATGTGTGGTTTGTAAAAAGAACACACATGCAATCAACACTGGTTGATCCATATGTGGTTTGTGGAAAAGAACACGCATACAATGAAGACTGGTGGATCCATAAGTGGTTTGTGGAAAGAACACACATGCAGTGAACACTGGTGGATCCATTTGTTGTTTGTGAAAAGAACACACATGCAATGACTCTAGTGCTGGTTTTAGTATAAGAACACACAAGTAATGACTCTAGTGGGTCCATATGTGATTTGTGGAAACAACACACATGCAATCACACTGGTTGATCCATTTGTGGTTTGTGGTTTGTGGAAAGAACACACATGCAATGAACACTGGTTGATCCATATGTGGTTTGTGAAAAGAACACACATGCAATGACCACTGGTTGATCCATATGTGGTTTGTGGAAAAGAACACACATACAATGAACACTGGTGGATCCATAAGTGGTTTGTGGAAAGACCACACATGTAGTGAACACTGGTGGATCCATATGTTGTTTGTGAAAAGAACACACATGCAATGAGTCTAGTACTGGTTTTAGTATAAGAACACACAGGCAATGAATCTAGTGGGTCCATATGTGATTTGTGGAAAGAAGACACATGCAATGGCACTGGTTGATCCATGTGTGGTTTGTGGAAAGAACACACATGCAGTGAACACTGGTGGATCCATATGTTGTTTGTGAAAAGAACACACATGCAATGAGTCTAGTGCTGGTTTTAGTATAAGAACACACAAGCAATGACTCTAGTGGGTCCATATGTGATTTGTGGAAAGAAGACACATGCAATGGCACTGGTTGATCCATGTGTGGTTTGTGAAAAGAACACACATGCAATGACCACTTGTTGATCCATATGTGGTTTGTGGAAAAGGACACACATGCACTGATCATTGGTTGATCCATGTGTGGTTTGTGGAAAGAACACACATGCAATGACACTAGTTGGATCCATGTGTGGTTTGTGGAAAGAACATACATGCAATGACTCTAGTGCTGGTTTTAGTATAAGAACACACATGCAATGACCACTGGTTGATCCATGTGTGGTTTGTGGAAAAGAACACACATGCAATGAACACTGGTTGATCCATATGTGGTTTGTGGAAAAGGACACACATGCACTGATCACTGGTTGATCCATGTGTGGTTTGTGGAAAGAACACACATGCAATGACACTAGTTGGATCCATGTGTGGTTTGTGGAAAGAACATACATGCAATGACTCTAGTGCTGGTTTTAGTATAAGAACACACATGCAATGACCACTGGTTGATCCATATGTGGTTTGTGGAAAAGAACACACATGCAATGAACACTGGTTGATCCATGTGTGGTTTGTGGAAAGAACACACATGCAATGCCATTGGTTGATTCATGTGTGGTTTGTGGAAAAGAACACACATGCAATGACTCTAATGGATCCATATGTGGTTTGTGGAAAAGAACACACATGCAATGACCACTTGTTGATCCATGTGTAGTTTGTGGAAAGAACACGCGTGCAATGAACTCTAGTGGATCCATGTGTGGTTTGTGAAAAGAACACACATGCAATGAGTCTAGTGCTGGTTTTAGAATAAGAACACATATGCAAGGACTATAGTGGGTCCACATGTGGTTTGTGAAAAGAACACACATGAAGTGAACACTGGTTGATCCATATGTAGTTTGTGGAAAGAACACACATGCAATGACATTGGTTGATCCCTGTGTGGTTTCTGGAAATAACACACATGCAATGACTCTAATGGATCCATATGTGGTTTGTGCAAAAGAACACACATGCAATGACCACTGGTTGATCCATTTGTGGTTTGTGGAAAGAACACGCATGCAATGACACTGGTGGATCCATGTGTGGTTTGTGAAAAGAACACACATGTAATGAACACTGGTTGATCCATATGTGGTTTATGGAAAAGAACACACATACAATGAACACTGGTGGATCCATAAGTGGTTTGTGGAAAGACCACACATGTAGTGAACACTGGTGGATCCATATGTTGTTTGTGAAAAGAACACACATGCTATGAGTCTAGTACTGGTTTTAGTATAAGAACACACAGGCAATGAATCTAGTGGGTCCATATGTGATTTGTGGAAAGAAGACACATGCAATGGCACTGGTTGATCCATGTGTGGTTTGTGGAAAGAACACACATGCAGTGAACACTGGTGGATCCATATGTTGTTTGTGAAAAGAACACACATGCAATGAGTCTAGTGCTGGTTTTAGTATAAGAACACACAAGCAATGACTCTAGTGGGTCCATATGTGATTTGTGGAAAGAAGACACATGCAATGGCACTGGTTGATCCATGTGTGGTTTGTGAAAAGAACACACATGCAATGACCACTTGTTGATCCATATGTGGTTTGTGGAAAAGGACACACATGCACTGATCATTGGTTGATCCATGTGTGGTTTGTGGAAAGAACACACATGCAATGACACTAGTTGGATCCATGTGTGGTTTGTGGAAAGAACATACATGCAATGACTCTAGTGCTGGTTTTAGTATAAGAACACACATGCAATGACCACTGGTTGATCCATGTGTGGTTTGTGGAAAAGAACACACATGCAATGAACACTGGTTGATCCATATGTGGTTTGTGGAAAAGGACACACATGCACTGATCACTGGTTGATCCATGTGTGGTTTGTGGAAAGAACACACATGCAATGACACTAGTTGGATCCATGTGTGGTTTGTGGAAAGAACATACATGCAATGACTCTAGTGCTGGTTTTAGTATAAGAACACACATGCAATGACCACTGGTTGATCCATATGTGGTTTGTGGAAAAGAACACACATGCAATGAACACTAGTTGATCCATGTGTGGTTTGTGGAAAGAACACACATGCAATGCCATTGGTTGATTCATGTGTGGTTTGTGGAAAAGAACACACATGCAATGACTCTAATGGATCCATATGTGGTTTGTGGAAAAGAACACACATGCAATGACCACTTGTTGATCCATGTGTAGTTTGTGGAAAGAACACGCGTGCAATGAACTCTAGTGGATCCATGTGTGGTTTGTGAAAAGAACACACATGCAATGAGTCTAGTGCTGGTTTTAGAATAAGAACACATATGCAAGGACTATAGTGGGTCCACATGTGGTTTGTGAAAAGAACACACATGAAGTGAACACTGGTTGATCCATATGTAGTTTGTGGAAAGAACACACATGCAATGACATTGGTTGATCCCTGTGTGGTTTCTGGAAATAACACACATGCAATGACTCTAATGGATCCATATGTGGTTTGTGCAAAAGAACACACATGCAATGACCACTGGTTGATCCATTTGTGGTTTGTGGAAAGAACACGCATGCAATGACACTGGTGGATCCATGTGTGGTTTGTGAAAAGAACACACATGTAATGAACACTGGTTGATCCATATGTGGTTTATGGAAAAGAACACACATACAATGAACACTGGTGGATCCATAAGTGGTTTGTGGAAAGAACACACATGTAGTGAACACTGGTGGATCCATATGTTGTTTGTGAAAAGAACACACATGCAATGAGTCTAGTACTGGTTTTAGTATAAGAACACACAAGCAATGAATCTAGTGGGTCCATATGTGATTTGTGGAAAGAAGACACATGCAATGGCACTGGTTGATCCATGTGTGGTTTGTGGAAAGAACACACATGCAGTGAACACTGGTGGATCCATATGTTGTTTGTGAAAAGAACACACATGCAATGAGTCTAGTGCTGGTTTTAGTATAAGAACACACAAGCAATGACTCTAGTGGGTCCATATGTGATTTGTGGAAAGAAGACACATGCAATGGCACTGGTTGATCCATGTGTGGTTTGTGGAAAGAACACACATGCAATGACCACTTGTTGATCCATATGTGGTTTGTGGAAAAGGACACACATGCACTGATCACTGGTTGATCCATGTGTGGTTTGTGGAAAGAACACACATGCAATGACACTAGTTGGATCCATGTGTGGTTTGTGGAAAGAACATACATGCAATGACTCTAGTGCTGGTTTTAGTATAAGAACACACATGCAATGACCACTGGTTGATCCATGTGTGGTTTGTGGAAAAGAACACACATGCAATGAACACTGGTTGATCCATATGTGGTTTGTGGAAAAGGACACACATGCACTGATCACTGGTTGATCCATGTGTGGTTTGTGGAAAGAACACACATGCAATGACACTAGTTGGATCCATGTGTGGTTTGTGGAAAGAACATACATGCAATGACTCTAGTGCTGGTTTTAGTATAAGAACACACATGCAATGACCACTGGTTGATCCATATGTGGTTTGTGGAAAAGAACACACATGCAATGAACACTGGTTGATCCATGTGTCGTTTGTGGAAAGAACACACATGCAATGCCATTGGTTGATTCATGTGTGGTTTGTGGAAAAGAACACACATGCAATGACTCTAATGGATCCATATGTGGTTTGTGGAAAAGAACACACATGCAATGACCACTTGTTGATCCATGTGTAGTTTGTGGAAAGAACACGCGTGCAATGAACTCTAGTGGATGCATGTGTGGTTTGTGAAAAGAACACACATGCAATGAGTCTAGTGCTGGTTTTAGAATAAGAACACATATGCAAGGACTCTAGTGGGTCCACATGTGGTTTGTGAAAAGAACACACATGAAGTGAACACTGGTTGATCCATGTGTAGTTTGTGGAAAGAACACACATGCAATGACATTGGTTGATCCCTGTGTGGTTTGTGGAAATAACACACATGCAATGACTCTAATGGATCCCTGTGTGGTTTGTGCAAAAGAACACACATTCAATGACCACTGGTTGATCCATGTGTGGTTTGTGGAAAGAACACACATGCAATGCCATTGGTTGATCCATGTGTGGTTTGTGGAATAGAACACACATTCAATGACTCTAATGGATCCATATGTGGTTTGTGGAAAAGAACACACATGCAGTGACCACTGGTTGATCCATGTGTGGTTTGTGGAAAGAACACACATGAAGTGAACACTGGTGGATCCATATGTTGTTTGTGAAAAGAACACACATGCAATGAGTCTAGTGCTGGTTTTAGTATAAGAACACACAAGCAATGACTCTAGTGGGTCCATATATTATTTGTGGAAAGAACCCACATGCAATGAAACTGGTTTATCCATGTGTGGTTTGTGGAAAGAACACACATGCAATGAACACTGGTTGATCCATATGGGGTTTGTGAAAAGAACACACATACAATGACTCTAGTGCTGGTTTTAGTATAAGAACACACATGCAATGACCACTAGTTGATCAATATGTGGTTTGTGGAAAAGAACACACATGCAATGAACACTTGTGGATGCATATGTGGTTTGTGGAAAATAACACACATGTAGTCAACACTGGTGGATCCATATGTTGTTTGTGGAAAAGAACACACATGTAGTGAACACTGATGGATCCATATGTTGTTTGTGAAAAGAACACACATGCAATGACTCTAGTGCTGGTTTTAGTATAAGAACACACAAGCAATGACTCTAGTGGGTCCATATGTGCTTTGTGGAAAGAACACACATGCAATGATCACTGTTTGATCCATATGTGGTTTGTGGAAAAGAACACACATGCAGTGACCACTGGTTGATCCATGTGTGGTTTGTGGAAAGAACACACATGCAATGACATTGGTTGATCCATGTGTGGTTTGTGGAAATAACACACATGCAATGAATCTAATGGATCCAAATGTGGTTTGTGGAAAAGGACACACATGCAATGACCACTAGTTGATCCATGTGTGGTTTGTGGAAAGAACACGCATGCAATGACACTGGTGGATCCATGTGTGGTTTGTAAAAAGAACACACATGCAATGAACACTGGTTGATCCATATGTGGTTTGTGGAAAAGAACACACATACAATGAACACTGGTGGATGCATAAGTGGTATGTGGAAACAACACACATGCAGTGAACACTGGTGGATCCATATGTTGTTTGTGAAAAGAACACACATGCAATGAATCTAGTGCTGGTTTTAGTATAAGAACACACAAGCAATGACTCTAGTGGGTCCATATGTGATTTGTGGAAAGAACACACATGCAATGACACTGGTTGATCCATGTGTGGTTTGTGGAAAGAACACACATGCAATGAACACTGGTTGATCCATATGTGGTTTGTGAAAAGAACACACATACAATGAACACCGGTGGATCCATGTGTGGTTTGTGAAAAGAACACACATGCAATGAACACTGGTTGATCCATATGTGGTTTATGGAAAAGAACACACATACAATGACTCTAATGGATCCATATGTGGTTTGTCGAAAAGAACACACATTCAATGAACACTGGTGGATCCATAAGTGGTTTGTGAAAAGAACACACATGTAGTGAACACTGGTGGATCCATTTGTTGTTTGTGAAAAGAACACACATGCAATGACTCTAGTGCTGGTTTTAGTATAAGAACACACAAGAAATGACTCTAGTGGGTCCATATGTGATTTGTGCAAAGAACACACATGCAATGACACTTGTTGATCCATTTGTGGTTTGTGGAAAGAACACACATACAATGAACACTGGTGGATCCATAAGTGGTTTGTGAAAAGAACACACATGCAGTGAACACTGGTGGATCCATATGTTGTTTGTGAAAAGGACACACATGCAATGAGTCTAGTGCTGGTTTTAGTATAAGAACACACAAGCAATGACTCTAGTGGGTCCATATGTGATTTGTGGAAAGAAGACACATGCAATGGCACTGGTTGATCCATGTGTGGTTTGTGGAAAGAACACACATGCAATGACCACTTGTTGATCCATATGTGGTTTGTGGAAAAGGACACACATGCACTGATCACTGGTTGATCCATGTGTGGTTTGTGGAAAGAACATACATGCAATGACTCCAGTGCTGGTTTTAGTATAAGAACACACATGCAATGACCACTGGTTGATCCATATGTGGTTTGTGGAAAAGAACACACATGCAATGAACACTGGTTGATCCATGTGTGGTTAGTGGAAAGAACACACATGCAATGCCATTGGTTGATCCATGTGTGGTTTGTGGAAAAGAACACACATGTAATGACTCTAATGGATCCATATGTGGTTTGTGGAAAAGAACACACATGCAGTGACCACTGGTTGATCCATGTGTGGTTTGTGGAAAGAACACACATGAAGTGAACACTGGTGGATCCATATGTTGTTTGTGAAAAGAACACACATGCAATGAGTCTAGTGCTGGTTTTAGTATAAGAACACACAAGCAATGACTCTAGTGGGTCCATATATTATTTGTGGAAAGAACCCACATGCAATGAAACTGGTTTATCCATGTGTGGTTTGTGGAAAGAACACACATGCAATGAACACTGGTTGATCCATATGGGGTTTGTGAAAAGAACACACATACAATGACTCTAGTGCTGGTTTTAGTATAAGAACACACATGCAATGACCACTAGTTGATCCATATGTGGTTTGTGGAAAAGAACACATATGCAATGAACACTTGTGGATGCATATGTGGTTTGTGGAAAATAACACACATGTAGTCAACACTGGTGGATCCATATGTTGTTTGTGGAAAAGAACACACATGTAGTGAACACTGGTGGATCCATATGTTGTTTGTGAAAAGAACACACATGCAATGACTCTAGTGCTGGTTTTAGTATAAGAACACACAAGCAATGACTCTAGTGGGTCCATATGTGCTTTGTGGAAAGAACACACATGCAATGATCACTGTTTGATCCATATGTGGTTTGTGGAAAAGAACACACATGCAGTGACCACTGGTTGATCCATGTGTGGTTTGTGGAAAGAACACACATGCAATGACATTGGTTGATCCATGTGTGTTTTGTGGAAATAACACACATGCAATGAATCTAATGGATCCAAATGTGGTTTGTGGAAAAGAACACACATGCAATGACCACTAGTTGATCCATGTGTGGTTTGTGGAAAGAACACGCATGCAATGACACTGGTGGATCCATGTGTGGTTTGTAAAAAGAACACACATGCAATGAACACTGGTTGATCCATATGTGGTTTGTGGAAAAGAACACACATACAATGAACACTGGTGGATCCATAAGTGGTATGTGGAAACAACACACATGCATTGAACACTGGTGAATCCATATGTTGTTTGTGAAAAGAACACACATGCAATGTTTCTAGTGCTGGTTTTAGTATAAGAACACACAAGCAATGACTCTAGTGGGTCCATATGTGATTTGTGGAAAGAACACACATGCAATGACACTGGTTGATCCATGTGTGGTTTGTGGAAAGAACACACATGCAATGAACACTGGTTGATCCATATGTGGTTTGTGAAAAGAACACACATACAATGAACACCGGTGGATCCATGTGTGGTTTGTGAAAAGAACACACATGCAATGAACACTGGTTGATCCATATGTGGTTTATCGAAAAGAACACACATACAATGACTCTAATGGATCCATATGTGGTTTGTCGAAAAGAACACACATTCAATGAACACTGGTGGATCCATAAGTGGTTTGTGAAAAGAACACACATGTAGTGAACACTGGTGGATCCATTTGTTGTTTGTGAAAAGAACACACATGCAATGACTCTAGTGCTGGTTTTTGTATAAGAACACACAAGAAATGACTCTAGTGGGTCCATATGTGATTTGTGCAAAGAAGACACATGCAATGGCACTGGTTGATCCATGTGTGGTTTGTGGAAAGAACACACATGCAATGACCACTTGTTGATCCATATGTGGTTTGTGGAAAAGGACACACATGCACTGATCACTGGTTGATCCATGTGTGGTTTGTGGAAAGAACACACATGCAATGACACTAGTAGGATCCATGTGTGGTTTGTGGAAAGAACATACATGCAATGACTCTAGTGCTGGTTTTAGTATAAGAACACACATGCAATGACCACTGGTTGATCCATATGTGGTTTGTGGAAAAGAACACACATGCAATGAACACTGGTTGATCCATGTGTGGTTTGTGGAAAGAACACACATGCAATGCCATTGGTTGATCCATGTGTGGTTTGTGGAAAAGAACACACATGCAATGACTCTAATGGATCCATTTGTGGTTTGTGGAAAAGAACACACATGCAGTACCACTAGTTGATCCATGTGTGGTTTGTGGAAAGAACACACATGAAGTGAACACTGGTGGATCCATATGTTGTTTGTGAAAATAACACACATGCAATGAGTCTAGTGCTGGTTTTAGTATAAGAACACACAAGCAAAGACTCTAGTGGGTCCATATGTGATTTGTGGAAAGAAGACACATGCAATGGCACTGGTTGATCCATGTGTGGTTTGTGGAAAGAACACACATGCAATGACCACTTGTTGATCCATACGTGGTTTGTGGAAAAGGACACACATGCACTGATCACTGGTTGCTCCATGTGTGGTTTGTGGAAAGAACACACATGCAATGACACTAGTTGGATCCAAGTGTGGTTTGTGGAAAGAACATACATGCAATGACTCTAGTGCTGGTTTTAGTATAAGAACACACATGCAATGACCACTCGTTGATCCATATGTTGTTTGTGGAAAAGAACACACATGCAATGAACACTGGTTGATCCATGTGTGGTTTGTGGAAAGAACACACATGCAATGCCATTGGTTGATCCATGTGTGGTTTGTGGAAAAGAACACACATGCAATGACTCTAATGGATCCATATGTGGTTTGTGGAAAAGAACACACATGCAATGACCACTGGTTGATCCATGTGTGGTTTGTGGAAAGAACACGCGTGCAATGAACTCTAGTGGATCCATGTGCGATTTGTGAAAAGAACACACATGCAATGAGTCTAGTGCTGGTTTTAGAATAAGAACACACATGCAAGGACTCTAGTGGGTCCACATGTGGGTTGTGAAAAGAACACACATGCAGTGAACACTGGTTGATCCATGTGTAGTTTGTGGAAAGAACACACGTGCAATGACATTGGTTGATCCCTGTGTGGTTTGTGGAAATAACACACATGCAATGACTCTAATGGATCCATATGTGGTTTGTGCAAAAGAACACACATGCAATGACCACTGGTTGATCCATGTGTGGTTTGTGTAAAGAACATGCATGCAATGACACTGGTGGATCCATGTGTGGTTTGTGAAAAGAACACACATGCAATGAACACTGGTTGATCCATATGTGGTTTGTGGAAAAGAACACACATACAATGAACAATGGTGGATCCATAAGTGGTTTGTGGAAAGAACACACATGCAGTGAACATTGGTGTATCCATATGTTGTTTGTGAAAAGAACACACATGCAATGAATCTAGTGCTGGTTTTAGTATAAGAACACACAAGCAATGACTCTAGTGGGTCCATATGTTATTTGTGGAAAGAACCCACATGCAATGAAACTGGTTTATCCATGTGTGGTTTGTGGAAAGAATATACATGCAATGAACACTGGTTGATCCATATGTGGTTTGTGAAAAGAACACACATACAATGACTCTAGTGCTGGTTTTAGTATAAGAACACACATGCAATGACCACTAGTTGATCCATATATGGTTTGTGGAAAAGAACACACATGCAATGAACACTTGTGGATCCATATGTGGTTTGTGGAAAAGAACACACATGTAGTCAACACTGTTGGATCCATATGTGGTTTGTGGAAAAGAACACACATGTAGTGAACACTGGTGGATCCATATGTTGTTTGTGAAAAGAACACACATGCAATGAGTCTAGTGCTGGTTTTAGTATAAGAACACACAAGCAATGACTCTAGTGGGTCCATATGTGCTTTGTGGAAAGAACACACATGCAATGATCATAGTTTGATCCATATGTGGTTTGTGGAAAAGAACACACATGCAGTGACCACTGGTTGATCCATATGTGGTTTGTGGAAAGAACACACATGCAATGACATTGGTTGATCCATGTGTGGTTTGTCGAAATAACACACATGCAATGACTCTAATGGATCCATATGTGGTTTGTGGAAAAGAACACACATGCAATGACCACTAGTTGATCCATGTGTGGTTTGTGGAAAGAACACGCATGCAATGACACTGGTGGATCCATGTGTGGTTTGTAAAAAGAACACACATGCAATGAACACTGGTTGATCCATATGTGGTTTGTGGAAAAGAACACACATACAATGAACACTAGTGGATCCATAAGTCGTATGTGGAAACAACACACATGCAGTGAACACTGGTGGATCCATATGTTGTTTGTGAAAAGAACACAGATGCAATGAATCTAGTGCTGGTTTTAGTATAAGAACACACAAGCAATGACTCTAGTGGATCCATATGTGATTTGTGGAAAGAACACACATGCAATGACACTGGTTGATCCATGTGTGGTTTGTGGAAAGAACACACATGCAATGAACACTGGTTGATCCATATGTGGTCTGTGAAAAGAACACACATACAATGAACACCGGTGGATCCATGTGTGGTTTGTGAAAAGAACACACATGCAATGAACACTGGTTGATCCATATGTGGTTTATGGAAAAGAACACACATACAATGACTCTAATGGATCCATATGTGGTTTGTGAAAAAGAACACACATTCAATGAACACTGGTGGATCCATAAGTGGTTTGTGGAAAGAACACACATGCAGTGAACACTGGTGGATCCATTTGTTTTTTGTGAAAAGAACACACATGCAATGACTCTAGTGTTGGTTTTAGTATAAGAAGACACATGCAATGACACTAGTTGATCCATATGTGATTTGTGGAAAGAACACACATGCAATGACACTTGTTGATCCATTTGTGGTTTGTGGAAAGAACACACATAAAATGAACACTGGTGGATCCATAAGTGGTTTGTGGAAAGAACACACATGCAGTGAACACTGGTGGATCCATATGTTGTTTGTGAAAAGAACACACATGCAATGAGTCTAGTGCTGGTTTTAGTATAAGAACACACAAGCAATGACTCTAGTGGGTCCACATGTGGTTTGTGAAAAGAACACACATGCAATGAACACTGGTTGATCCATGTGTGGTTTGTGGAACGAACACACATGCAAT
Source organism: Avena sativa (assembly GCA_916181665.1). Classification (NCBI taxonomy): domain Eukaryota; kingdom Viridiplantae; phylum Streptophyta; class Magnoliopsida; order Poales; family Poaceae; genus Avena; species Avena sativa. Next base: position 314,260,321 of record OV702286.1, read on the forward strand.
GACATGATTGATCCATGTGTGGTTTGTGGAAATAACACACATGCAATGACTCTAATGGATCCATATGTGGTTTGTGGAAAAGAACACACATGCAATTACCACTAGTTGATCCATGTGTGGTTTGTGGAAAGAACACGCATGCAATGACACTGGTGGATCCATGTGTGGTTTGTAAAAAGAACACACATGCAATGAACACTGGTTGATCCATATGTGGTTTGTGGAAAAGAACACACATACAATGAACACTGGTGGATCCATAAGTGGTATGTGGAAACAACACACATGCAGTGAACACTGGTGGATCCATATGTTGTTTGTGAAAAGAACACACATGCAATGAATCTAGTGCTGGTTTTAGTATAAGAACACACAAGCAATGACTCTAGTGGGTCCATATGTGCTTTGTGGAAAGAACACACATGCAATGATCACTGTTTGATCCATATGTGGTTTGTGGAAAAGAACACACATGCAGTGACCACTGGTTGATCCATGTGTGGTTTGTGGAAAGAACACACATGCAATGACATTGGTTGATCCATGTGTGGTTTGTGGAAATAACACACATGCAATGACTAATGGATCCATATGTGGTTTGTGGAAAAGAACACACATGCAATGACCACTAGTTGATCCATGTGTGGTTTGTGGAAAGAACACGCATGCAATGACACTGGTGGATCCATGTGTGGTTTGTAAAAAGAACACACATGCAATGAACACTGGTTGATCCATATGTGGTTTGTGGAAAAGAACACACATACAATGAACACTGGTGGATCCATAAGTGGTATGTGGAAACAACACACATACAGTGAACACTGGTGGATCCATATGTTGTTTGTGAAAAGAACACACATGCAATGAATCTAGTGCTGGTTTTAGTATAAGAACACACAGGCAATGATTCTAGTGGGTCCATATGTGATTTGTGGAAAGAACACACATGCAATGACACTGGTTGATCCATGTGTGGTTTGTGAAAAGAACACACATGCAATGAACACTGGTTAATCCATATGTGGTTTGTGAAAAGAACACACATACAATGAACACCGGTGGATCCATGTGTGGTTTGTGAAAAGAACACACATGCAATGAACACTGGTTGATCCATATGTGGTTTATGGAAAAGAACACACATACAATCACTCTAATGGATCCATATGTGGTTTGTGGAAAAGAACACACATTCAATGAACACTAGTGGATCTATAAGTGGTTTGTGGAAAGAACGCACATGCAGTGAACACTGGTGGATCCATTTGTTGTTTGTGAAAAGAACACACATGCAATGACTCTAGTGCTGGTTTTAGTATAAGAACACACAAGCAATGACTCTAGTGCTGGTTTTAGTATAAGAACACACAAGCAATGACTCTAGTGGGTCCATATGTGATTTGTGGAAAGAACACACATGCAATGACACTTGTTGATCCATTTGTGGTTTGTGGAAATAACACACATACAATGAACACTGGTGGACCCATAAGTTGTTTGTGGAAAGAACACACATGCAGTGAACACTGGTGGATACATATGTTGTTTGTGAAAAGAACACACATGCAATGAGTCTAGTGCTGGTTTTAGTATAAGAACACACAAGCAATGACTCTAGTGGGTCCATATGTGATTTGTGGAAAGAAGACACATGCAATGACACTGGTTGATCCATGTGTGGTTTATGGAAAGAACACACATGCAATGACCACTGGTTGATCCATATGTGGTTTGTGGAAAAGAACACACATGCAGTGATCACTGGTTGATCCATGTGTGGTTTGTGGAAAGAATACACATGCAGTGAACACTGGTGGATCCATGTGTGGTTTGTGAAAAGAACACACATGCAATGAGTCTAGTGCTGGTTTTAGTATAAGAACACACATGCAATGACTCTAGTGGGTCCACATGTGGTTTGTGAAAAGAACACACATGCAATGAACACTGGTTGATCCATGTGTGGTTTGTGGAACGAACACACATGCAATGACATGATTGATCCATGTGTGGTTTGTGGAAATAACACACATGCAATGACTCTAATGGATCCATATGTGGTTTGTGGAAAAGAACACACATGCAATGACCACTAGTTGATCCATGTGTGGTTTGTGGAAAGAACACGCATGCAATGACACTGGTGGATCCATGTGTGGTTTGTAAAAAGAACACACATGCAATGAACACTGGTTGATCCATATGTGGTTTGTGGAAAAGAACACACATACAATGAACACTGGTGGATCCATAAGTGGTATGTGGAAACAACACACATGCAGTGAACACTGGTGGATCCATATGTTGTTTGTGAAAAGAACACACATGCAATGAATCTAGTGCTGGTTTTAGTATAAGAACACACAGGCAATGATTCTAGTGGGTCCATATGTGATTTGTGGAAAGAACACACATGCAATGACACTGGTTGATCCATGTGTGGTTTGTGAAAAGAACACACATGCAATGAACACTGGTTAATCCATATGTGGTTTGTGAAAAGAACACACATACAATGAACACCGGTGGATCCATGTGTGGTTTGTGAAAAGAACACACATGCAATGAACACTGGTTAATCCATATGTGGTTTGTGAAAAGAACACACATACAATGAACACCGGTGGATCCATGTGTGGTTTGTGAAAAGAACACACATGCAATGAACACTGGTTGATCCATATGTGGTTTATGGAAAAGAACACACATACAATGACTCTAATGGATCCATATGTGGTTTGTGGAAAAGAACACACATTCAATGAACACTGGTGGATCTATAAGTGGTTTGTCGAAAGAACGCACATGCAGTGAACACTGGTGGATCCATTTGTTATTTGTGAAAAGAACAGACATGCAATGACTCTAGTGCTGGTTTTAGTATAAGAACACACAAGCAATGACTCTAGTCGGTCCATATGTGATTTGTGGAAAGAATACACATGCAATGACACTTGTTGATCCATTTGTGGTTTGTGGAAAGAACACACATACAATGAACACTGGTGGATCCATAAGTGGTTTGTGGAAAGAACACACATGAAGTGAACACTGGTGGATCCATATGTTGTTTGTGAAAAGAACACACATGCAATGAGTCTAGTGCTGGTTTTAGTATAAGAACACACAAGCAATGACTCTAGTGGGTCCATATGTGATTTGTGGAAAGAAGACACATGCAATGACACTGGTTGATCCATGTGTGGTTTGTGGAAAGAACACACATGCAATGACCACTTGTTGATCCATATGTGGTTTGTGGAAAAGAACACACATGCAGTGATCACTGGTTGATCCATGTGTGGTTTGTGGAAAGAACACGCATGCAGTGAACACTGGTGGATCCATGTGTGGTTTGTGAAAAGAACACACATGCAATGAGTCTAGTGCTGGTTTTAGTATAAGAACACACATGCAATGACTCTAGTGGGTCCACATGTGGTTTGTGAAAAGAACACACATGAAGTGAACACTGGTTGATCCATGTGTGGTTTGTGGAAAGAACACACATGCAATGACATGATTGATCCATGTGTGGTTTGTGGAAATAACACACATGCAATGACTCTAATGGATCCATATGTGGTTTGTGGAAAAGAACACACACGCAATGACCACTAGTTGATCCATGTCTAGTTTGTGGAAAGAACACGCATGCAATGACACTGGTGGATCCATGTGTAGTTTGTGAAAAGAAAACACATGCAATGAACACTGGTTGATCCATATGTGGTTTGTGGAAAAGAACACACGTTCAATGAACACTGGTGGATCCATAAGTGGTTTGTGGAAAGAACACACATGCAGTGAACACTGGTGGATCCATTTGTTGTTTGTGAAAAGAACACACATGATATGACTCTAGTGCTAGTTTTAGTATGAGAACACACAAGCAATGACTCTAGTGGGTCCATATGTGATTTGTGGAAAGAACACACATGCAATGACACTGGTTGATCAATTTGTGGTTTGTGGAAAGAACAAACATGCAATGAACACTGGTTGATCCATACGTGGTTTGTGAAAAGAACACACATGCAATGACCACTGGTTGATCCATATGTGGTTTGTGGAAAAGAACACACATACAATGAACACTGGTGGATCCATAAGTGGTTTGTGGAAAGAACACACATGCAGTGAACACTGGTGGATACATATGTTGTTTGTGAAAAGAACACACATGCAATGAATCTAGTGCTGGTTTTAGTATAAGAACACACAAGCAATGGCTCTAGTGGGTCCATATGTGATTTGTGGAAAGAAGACACATGCAATGACACTGGTTGATCCATGTGTGGTTTGTGGAAAGAACACACATGCAATGACCACTGGTTGATCCATATGTGGTTTGTGGAAAAGAACACACATGCAGTGATCACTGGTTGATCCATGTGTGGTTTGTGGAAAGAACACACATGCAATGACACTAGTGGATCCATGTGTGGTTTGTGGAAAGAACATACATGCAATGACTCTAGTGCTGGTTTTAGTATAAGAACACACATGCAATGACCACTAGTTGATCCATATGTGGTTTGTGGAAAAGAACACACATGCAATGAACACTGGTTGATCCATATGTGGTTTGTGGAAAGAACACACATGCAATGCCATTGGTTGATCCATGTGTGGTTTGTGGAAAAGAACACACATGCAATGACTCTAATGGATCCATATGTGGTTTGTGGAAAAGAACACACATGCAATAACCACTGGTTGATCCATGTGTGGTTTGTGGAAAGAACACGCGTGCAATGAACTCTAGTGGATCCATGTGTGGTTTGTGAAAAGAACACACATGCAATCTGACGAGGGTTTAACTCGTCAATGCCCATTGTTATGGACTTCGGTTTTGGAGAAGGAGGGAGCGCTGGAGAAATCTATCGGCTAGCAAACAAGCACACAGGGGACAAAGGATTTACCCAGGTTCAGGCCTCGTAGAGGTCCCTACTCCTGCTTGTCTGCTTGTGGAATTATCGAGGGAGTCGAAAGTTACAATGGTGCGCAGACGAAATCTGGCGAGGGTTGTGGAAACTAGGGTTGCGTGTGTCCTCCTCGCCGCCCCCTCCTAGCCTTTATATAGATAGGCTAGGTCTCAGGTAGCAGGTCGAGTCGGTTACAAGTCGTATTAAAACTCTAGTCTTGAGCTTCTTCTTGTCCTTCAAGCAATTGAGAGTCCGTAGGTTACTCGAGTCCTTCCATCCGGGCCTTGGCGACACCGTGGGCCTGTATGTATCTGGACCGTATATGCCAAGCTCGAGTACCCGTAGGGTATACCCATGTCAGTAGCTCCCGAGTGCCCAGTGGAATCACAGATTCGACTGGGGACTTTTCAAGCCTTCGAGTGCCTAAATGAGTACATTTCGATTGCTTTTGTGTCATAGGGATTGTTGATATACGTGCCTGATATAACCGAAGCATCGGTACTAGAACGCAATCTACTCAAATTCGAGTCCCCAGACTCGAATTCGGAAAAGTGCTGGTGTAATTTGACTCAGGCCGCGGAGGTCTTACAGGAGTCGAATTCCAGTGTATAGGTGTGAGCACTCGACGCGTCCGTCAAGGCATATTCATCGTACCTGCAGGCACGGATATATCTCTGGTAGTGCGCAGCACATGCGTTGCCAGGCCTTATTCAGGTCTTATCTTCACGCTGTAAGCGCGACATCCGAACTTTTTGCCATCGCGGAGATGATTCGGGTAACCCAGGAGACGCAGTCTCTTTGTAGGGCAAAAAATTATGAGGCGGTGTCGCCATGAGTTTCGAGTGTGGATGTTATCAACATACAGTTTTTGTTCAAATAATCATAGGGTGCACGACCAGCGCTCCCTGTGGGAGTAGCCCCAGAGTGCCTGGTTGAGTCGAAGACTCAGGCAGGGACTAAAAACTTTTGCGACTGCTGTCGTCCTCTGCTTGCTTGTTTAGTTGATGACCCAGGCAGGTACTAAAAACTTTCACGACTGTTGTCGTCTTTGCCTGCTTGTTTCAGTCGATGACTCAGGCGGTTAAATATTTTCGCGACTGCTGTCGTCTTCCGCCTGCTTGTTTCCGGCGCTCCCTATGGGAGTAACCCATGTTCATAATCGAACTGTGTTTCGAGTGATTGGGTTTGCTCTTTGTGATGGTCCATGTTCCTGTAACAAGAAAAAGAAAAGTCGTAGGGGGCGCGGCCAGCGCTCCCTATGGGAGTAGCCCCCGAGTGCTTGGTGGAGTCGAAGACTCCAGCAAGGACTAAAAATAGTCAAAGTTCTCCATTGCATAGCCTTTTGCTGACGTCAGTGCTGACACTTGTATGACTTTAGTTGCCCGCATGAGCGGTTTTGACGGGTCGTGACGAGCTGTGGGTCCCACTTTTTGACTTTGATTTGACCGGGCGTGCGTAATCTTATTTTTTAACTGTGCCTCCTCGATTTCCGCGCGTAATGGTAGAAGTGGGGGACGGTTCGCGCTTCCTCTTCTCCACGTGTCCTCCACGATGCGTGCCACACGTCCAATAGGGTTTTTGTCAGCCGTTGGATTGTATCTTCCAGGGGTTAAGTAGCGATGCCGCAGCGGTAATTTTCCCATCTGTGTTCTTTCTTCCTTGCTGCCATCGCCATTGCCCTTTGCTTTCCTGCTTTCCTCTGCGCCCATCTGCTCTACGACGCTGGACCAGCTCCGTTCATTCCCCAGCTATTTTCTTCGCTCTCATCACCGCCGCGCAATAGGGAAGAAAAAGGGAGGCGCTGCCGCTGAGTCTGCGGCCACCCTCGCTGCAGCGAAGAAGAAGGGTGGCTCCGCTGCTACGGCCACTAGCGTCGCCGCCGCCGGGAAGAAGAAGGTCACGGGCACCCGCGTGACTAATGGCGCGTGGCGCCCTTCCATCATCAAGGCGTCGGATCTCCGTCTTCTTCGCCAAGACGGAGTGATTTTTGCATCAGTCGCCGATTCGCGCGTCCCCAGCGGTGAGACCGTTCCTGTGCCTCCTGCTGGTTATCGAGTGATGTTTCTTGCATTCATCATTCGCGGTCTTTCCTTGCCTCTTCACCCCTTTCTTCGGGGTCTTTTGTGTTTCTATGGGCTCCAGCTCCACCAGCTGTCTCCAAATTCTCTCCTCCACATCACTTGCTTCATCACTCTCTGCGTGTGCTGGCTCGGAATCGAGCCGCACTTTGGTCTGTTCAAACGCATTTTTAAATTGAAGCGTCAGTCTGCATCTGGCTCTTTAGTTTACGATGTAGGTGGTTGCGGAATCCATGTTGATCCACCCGCCACCAATTTTGATATCAAGGTCGCCAAGTCCGTCCAGGGATGGAGGGACAGATGGTTTTATGTGCACGATCAGAAGGCCAATGACGAACACTTTGGACTTGCTCCCTTCGATCCCGCGACTCCCTGCAAGAAGATGCGTTCTTGGAAGAACGTGATCATGCCTTCCAAACTCGCGGAGACAGACGTGCTATATCCGCATGTCTGCTACCTCGAGAGTCGCATAGGCGCAGAAGAGGGAGGCTGCGCCCTTGTCAGGACCTGGTTGCGTCGTCGCGTCCAGCCTCTCTAGGCCAGGGTCCATCCCATGTTCCAATGGGGTGGCTCTGATGATCCCACTCGCGTGTCTGCCGATGGCATGTCCGCGAGTGAGGTAGATAAGAGGGTGCGACTGGTTACGAAGTATACCCTCAAGGATGTGCTTTCGAATGAGCCAGTCGTTCCTCCTTTCGATGCTTCGAATCCTTCCCCTGAGGTATGGTTGTGCTACGTAGTAGTGTATTTTCTTGATTGTGTCTTCTATTGCTTATCTGTTTTGCTTTTTGTATGCAGGAGTGGGCGGTGTCGCCTTGCATGCCTCCCCTTCCTGAGGAGATTATTCCTCGTGAAGCTGCGGAAGAGGACCATTCTGATTCGACTGTCCCTTCCGATGTTGAAGAGGAAGCCCCCGAGTCCGAAAGTCCGGATATTCACAAGCGTTCGCGTAGCGAGGATTCCGACGCGTCGACTCCTTCCACTCCAGGGGGCACGGCTGTTGGTGCAGAGTCGCCAATTCCCGCCGTTCCTGTGAGGGCTGTGGCACCGTCATCTCGCAAGAAGATGCGATTGCCCAAGGAGTCTTTGTCGGAGTCGACGGAGGCCACATTTGATCTTGATAGATTTGACTGGTAAGTTTGCTAGTAAATTCGTTCGCCACTTGTTTTCTTCTTGTTGGCTTTTCCCTGTAGTTTCCTTATCTGAGTGCAGATTTTATCTTGCAGTCAAGAGGCATCGTCATCGTCTGGCGACGTCGAATTTTTGAAGGAATCAGGAGTCTCGACCTCGAAGGCCAAGATGGAGGTCGAGCGTGCTCCTTCTCCTCCGGTGGCGGCCCACTCCAGGCACAATTCTTCGAGCTCTCCTCACGTAGGGGAGCATCGAGTAGTAGCTCGGATGATGGTTCAGCAATCTTCTTCGGAGTTGCTGGAGGACCATGTAAGTATATCTCCTCCTCTTTTTTTTATAAGTTGGCAGTCAACGCCCTTTGTTGCCCTCTGCTGATTCCTTGCTTTGCACGACAGATCCTTGTAAAGGAAGCCGCGCAGGTAGCAGAGCAAGTGATGGCGATAGGTCGCCAGCATGCGATGCTGGAGAAGCGCCACCGCGTGGTTGAGAGTGAGTATTCCATACCTGTTCTTTTTGTTTCCTCTGTATTTTGGCATTATCGACTGACAATCAGATTTTTGACTGTCCTGTAGCTGAGCATAATGCTTTACTACGTGACGTCGCCACGTTGGAGAAGACGCTGGCCGCAGCAGTGAAGGGGCGCGACGAGGCAATCACGGCTCGTGATAAGGCCTAGAAGCGCGAAGAGGATCTGCGTGCCTCCTTTGTGGCTAGGGAGAAGTTGTTCGAAGAGCAGCTTTTGTCAGTCTCCAAGGCCCTCTCAGGTACCTCTACTTGGTAAATATTTTATTCATGTTCTTCCCTTCCTCTGTGGTGCCGGTGGCCTTAGGAGTTTGATCCGCATACGTATTTTGTTGTAGATGCTGGTGGCTTGAGCTTTGACCCGCAAGCCCTTGGTCGCGAGGATGTTTTGGTGGGCGTAGTATCTGTAGTCGAAGACCGCAGCGCTGTTGTCCAAAACACGTTGTCCAAAGCCAAGGCTACACTGAGTCGCCTCCGGGAGGAGCTGATGCCGAAGGCGGAGCTGGTAGACAATGTGGAAGAGCTGGTTGAGTCACTCGCTGGGGGTGTACCTGCCACATACAAGAACTCCCTCCGTGCAGCTGGCGCGACCATGTCGCTTGCCATGGTGCAAGCCCACGGAATCGAAGTGGATCCCTCTGCGGTGTCGAAAACAATGCTTGTTGGCGCGGATGGTCAGCAGGTAGTATTCGCTCCTTTTGCGATTGCTTGTGCCAAATATGGCCATTACTTGATAAACACCGTTGCCAAGTATTCGTAGGAGCTGAATTGCGCAAAGAAGGCGGCGAAAACTTCGGCCTCAGGGGCTGGCGGAAAGTCAGTGGCATCTGATACTGCCACGGACTTGATGAAGCCCCCAAGGTCCTCGAAGTCAAAGAAGCCAACTGCCTCGTAGTTAGTTTCTTGTAATAGCTGACGAACTCGCTCTTTTGATTGGAGATCATGCCTGTTGGCGAATGTGTTTGTACATACTTTTATTGATCCTGAATGCACCTGTTGCTTTTGACTTTTGAGTTGGTCGCCTTATTTTGCTTCTGACTGGATTTTTTGATAGGGTACGTCAAGTGGTCCTGTGGGGGGAACCCCGGTCTCGCCATCTCTTGAAGATACAATGGCACCACCTCGCTCTAAAGTAGAGGAGCTTTCCTTGCTGTCACGACTTCGTGATCGCGTTAAGCAGCTGGAGCGTGAGTTGCCTGTGATCCGTGGTAGCACGGACGTGTGGAAGTCGAAGGCTGAAAAAAACGCCGCCCGTGAGCAATATCTGCTTGGCGAGGTGACGCAGCTGGGCGACCAGTTTAAGTGTTACTTTGCCCATCCTCATCTTTTCCTTTGTAGATCATCGCAATGGTACGTTGTACTCATGTTGTTGATGCTGCTTCGTGTAGTTGTTAGCGTGCACCGTCCGCAGGACAAGAGGGATAGGATTGTCATCCGCCTTCATGATCTCACCCAGGAGCAACTTCAAGAGAGTGGATACTTCTGGGTAGATCATGATCGTGCGACTGCGTTAGCGACCCTGCAGGATCGCGCCTCACGAGTGCTGCTTTTCCTGAAGAAGTCGCATTCGTGCTTGAAGAACATCTATCGGGCGATGTTCCCACTGGATGATACTCCATCAAGCCTGCTGGCCCTTCTAACGAAATTTCAAGATATGTCCGCGGTTCACGAGTGCGTGAGGCAGCAGCTAGTGGCTGGTGCTAAGGTCGCACTCTCTTTGGTGCGTTTGCACATGCCTGACGTGGATGTCACCGCCATTGCATCTGGGCCACCAATGCCACCTGCAGGATCTTCCTGGAACATGGTGCCGCATTATCAAGCGGTGGATCGTCCAGCCGAGGAAATTGTCGACTTCTTCGAGGAGCAGACTAATGTTCTTCTATTGCAAGGGTAGCCGAATATGTATCCTACATACAAGTGCACTGGTGTTGTAAAGCTCATATATAATTTTGTAGATAATTTACAAATAACTTTTATAAGCGTGGGGTGCGTTGCACATATGCAAGTCCTTTTCGTTAGCCTGGTCATCTTTGTATCTTTCCCCTGTCAACCTGTCAGCTGTGTGGCAGCTGGGTTGTGTTTATGTTTAGGGGTTCGATTGATGTGCCAGCTACTCAGGATGTCGCATTTATTGTTCGAAGAACATATGTATATAGGGTGGCGCAGCCCCCGAGTATGAAAGTTGACAAAAGAAAAGAGAGCACGGAGTTTTGGGGCACTTAGCTTCCATTTATTCGGAGAACAGTACGTAGTACAATGTGCGGCTAAGTAGCCTTGGCTGAATAGCCTTATTTGCGATGTAAGAGTAAAGAAGAAACATCTAAGGGTAGAAGCGTCGCAGTTGTGCGACATTCCAAGGGTTGGACTATGCGACTCCTGTCTCTAAATCTTGAAGGTAATAGGCGCCACCTGGGATTACTTCTGTAATCACGTACGGTCCTTCCCAGGGGGACTCGAGCTTGAGATGCCCCTGCTGCTTCAGTCGCAGGACCAGGTCACCTTCGACGAAGGATCTTGGGCAAAGCCTTCTGCTATGGTAGTTGCGCAGGTTCTGCTGGTAGATCGTAGATCTTTCTGCGGCGATTTCTCTTGCTTCGTCAAGGAGGTTGACAGAGTCTTCGAGTGAGAGGGATGACTCCTTCTCTCTATAGGCGACTACGCGCGGCGCTTTGTACCGTACTTCAGCGGGTAATACTGCCTCTGCCCCATGTACCATGAAGAATGGTGTGTAGCTGGTGGCGCTGTTTGGAGTTGTACGCAGGCTCCAGAGTACGGATTGCAGTTCGTTTGGCCAGCAGCCCGCGGCTTGTTCGAGTGGCCGGAGGAGTCGCTTCTTGATGCCGCTGCAGACGAGCCCGTTTGCCTTTTCCACTTGACCGTTGGTCTGTGGGTGTGCGACTGAGGCATAGCTGATGTTGATCCCTAGGTTCTCGCAGAAATCCTGGAATTCGTTGGATGTAAAGTTCGTTCCATTGTCGGTGATGATGCTGTGTGGCACGCCGAAGCGGTAGACGATGGACTCGAAGAACTTGACTGCGTTGTGCCCTGATTGCTTGGTTACTGGCATGGCCTCGATCCATTTGGTGAACTTGTCGACTGCGACCAAGAGGTAGACGTAGCCTCCTTGCGAGGACCTTGGAAGTTTGCCGACCATGTCGAGTCCCCACTGGGCGAAGGGCCAGGCCAATGGAATAGGCCGTAGCTCCACGCCTGGTGCGTGTGGCTTGTCCGCGAATTGCTGACAGGCGTTGCACTTTTGGACTATATCCTTGGCGTCGTGCATGGCCGTGGGCCAGTAAAATCCAGCTCGTAGAGCTTTGGCGACGAGGGCGCGGCTGCCGGCGTGGTGCCCGCAGGTCCCTTCGTGGATGTCAAGGAGGACTGCTCTTCCATCGGCTAGGGAGACGCATCGTTGTAGCACGCCTGTGATGCTACGTTTATATAGTTCGCCGTTGATAACGACGAATGCCTTGGAGCGTCGCGCGATGTGTCGCGCGTCTGTCAGGTCGTCCGGTAGGTGCTTGCTGAGGAGGTACGTCATGTACGGCTGCGTCCAGGATTGTTCGATCATCATGACGCTCATTGGCCCCTCGAGTCCTGTGTCGAGCTCCAAATCATCGATTGGTGTTGGCTCATTGGGTGGCGTAGCCCCCGAGTCTGTTGCGGTGCTTGTTTTCTTCTCTACGGCCTTCGGCTTGATGGAGCGTTCGCATATGCGCTCGAGAAATACCCCAGGTGGTATGGGTGCGCGGGTGGAGCCTATGTTGGCGAGTGCGTCCGCCTCCTCATTGCTTTCGCGACCTATGTGTCGCAACTCACAGCCGTCGAAGTCTCCTTCAAGTGTGTCGTAGAGGTCGCAGTACGCGATCATGTTGTCGTTTAGTGCGTCGCACTCGTGCATTGTTTGGTTTACGACCAGCTTTGAGTCGCCATATATGATTAGCCTCTTTGCGCCGCAGGCTTTTGCCATCCTCATCCCGTGTAACAGGGCCTCGTATTCAGCCTCGTTGTTTGAGGCTGTGAACTGCATTCGCAGGACGTACTTCAGCTTGTCCCCTTGAGGCGATGTCGGTATGACACCTGCTCCTGCTCCATCTTTTCTCTTGGACCCATCGAAGTGTATTGTCCAGAGGTAGGACATGTCTGGTTTGTCCGGGAGTTGGTTTTCCATCCAATGTACGAGGAAGTCTGGGAGAACTTGTGACTTAATTGCGCCGCGCTTTTCGTATGTGATGTCTCGTGGAGACAGTTCGATTCCCCAAAGCGCAACTCGCCCTATGGCATCCGGGTTATTGAGGATATGTCCCAATGGGGCGTCGTTGACTACCACGATTGGGTGTTCCTGGAAGTAGTGGCGCAGTCGCCGGGCGGTCATAAAGACGCCATACGCCAGCTTCTGATAGTGCGGGTACCGCTGTTTTGTTGGCGTGAGGACCTCGCTGAGGTAGTATATGGGGCGTTGTACGCCGTGGAACTTGTTTTCCTCGGCCCGTTCGACGACGAGTACTGTGCTGACCACTTGGTTGGTGGCGGAGATGTACAGCAGCAGTGGTTCCCTTTCTCGTGGAGTTACCAATACTGGCGAGGTGGATAGCAGGCGCTTGAGGTCTTCGAATGCTTCTTGCGTGTCGTTGGTCCACTCGAATTTGTCGGTTTTGCGGAGGAGCTGATAGAAGGGCAGCGCCTTTTCTCCCATTCGACTGATAAATCGACTGAGGGCCGCGATTCGCCCAGCTAGTTGCTGAACGCCTCTTATGTTCTTTGGTTTCTCCATGGCCAGTATGGCTTTTATCTTTTTCGGGTTTGCCTCGATCCCTCTCGCGGAGATGAGATACCTGAGCAGTTGTCCGGAGGGTACGTCGAAGGCGCATTTGTCCGGATTGAGCTTTATCCAGTAGCGATCGAGATTGGTGAAGGTTTCGTGCAAGTCATCGATTAGAGAGGCTTCTTCCTTGGTTTTGATTACTATGTCATCGACATAGACTTGGATGTTGCGACCAAGTTGCTCCTTGAGGCAGGCCTGCATGCACCGCTGGTACGTGGCTCCTGCGTTTTTTAGCCCGAAGGGCATTGTGTTGTAGCAGAACACGCGGAAGGGCATTGTAAACGCGGTCTTCTCCTGGTCTTCCTCCTTCATTCGAATTTGGTTATAGCCTGAGTAGGCGTCGAGGAAGCAGTGGCGCTCGCATCCAGCAATGGAGTCGATGATTTGATTGATCCGTGGTAGCGGGAAGTGATCTTTTGGGCAGTGCTTGTTAAGAGAAGTGAAGTCCACGCACATCCGCAGGATATCCGTGTCCTTTTTTGGCACCAGCACCGTATTGGCGAGCCAAGTGCTTTCCTTGATCTCGTGTATGAATTTGGCCTCGAGGAGTCTGTTGATCTCCATTCCGACTGCCTGTGCTCGTGGCTCAGACAGTCGCCTGATTGTTTGCTTGACTGGCCTTGCGTCGGGGTTGACATTGAGTGCGTGCTCGGCGAATTACCTGGGAACTCCTGGCATGTCCGCAGGACACCAGGCGAAAATTTCCCAGTGCTCACGGAGGAATTCGACGAGCGCGAGTTCCTATGCGGGATTCAAGTTGTTGGCGATGAGGGTCGTTTTAGCGGGATCCGATGGATGGACCTGCACTTTCTTTGTGTGCACAGATGATTCGAAGGAGAGATCAGGTGACCTTGGCCTACTTAGAGGGGGCAGGCTGTTGTCTGTCGTTTCCTTCAATCGCGTGAGTTCCTCCTGCATGCCGAAGGACTGGAAGATTCTGTTGAATTCCCTATCGCAACTGTCAGATCGCTCGAAACTCCCGTTGATCGTGATGACGCCGTTGGGACCTGGCATTTTCATCTGTAGGTAGGCGTAGTGAGGTACTGCCATGAACCTAGCGAATGCGACGCGCCCAAGGATGCAGTGGTATTGTGAGGGCCAGTCGACAACTTCAAAGTCGATGCGCTCGCGCCGGAAGTTCTTCGACGTGCCGAATATGACGTCGAGGTTGATTTTGCCCAGGGGGTATACGCCTTTTCCTGGGACGATGCCGTGGAACGTTGTGTCCGATGCCTCCAAGTAGGTTAGAGGGATCCTCATTGCTCGCAAGGTACTCGTGAATATGAGGTTGATACCGCTTCCGCCGTCCATGAAGACACGACTCATGTCGAAGCCTCCAATTTGCGCCTTGAGTACGAGGGGGCAATGACCTGAGCGAGGTACTTGAGGCGGGTGGTCGTATTTGTCGAAGGTAATGCACGACTCACTGCCACTGAGGTACTCAGTGGTGGATGGTGGCGAGTGCGTGGCCAAGTTGACTTGGCGAGTGATGGCCTTCTGCACCCTATTGGAGGGGCGCCCCTTTTGGATCATCATGGTACCCATGGCCTATGGGTACGGTTCTCCTCCGTGGTGTTGGTCCGGTGCAGCTCCGTTCGGGGGTGGCCCAGGAGGTGGTGGTGGTGCGCCATGTGCCACGGCGCCTGGAGCGGTTATGTAGCCTCTTTCGACCGCGTTGCGGTTCATCCGCACCAATCCCTCGTGTAGCTTGATTAACTCACGACAGTCCTTGAGGAGGTGACTGGACTTTCTCTTGCCGTCATGCTTGTCGATGTAGAAGTGTATCGTGCATGGTCTGGACAATTTATCTTCGATGGTGGTCGCGGGTGCTTCATCGCGGGTACGGCGTTGCCATACTTGCGTGGTTTTCCCGGAGTTGCGATATCCGCCGCTGCGATATCCGCTGTTGCGGTTGTCATCGCGTCTATCGGCGTAGCCGGCGGCGACCATGTTGACGTCATTGCGATCGTCGTAGACGCGCATACGACGTTTGCCCCGGCGGTCACGTCTGAGTTCTGCTTCCTCGTCAGAGTGAGCGCGGTTCTTCAGCGAATCTTCTCAATCAGCCCACCGATTCGCGATCTCCATCAGGTGCTCGATGGTCTTGGGCTTTGAGCGTCCTAGCTCCTCCCTGAGTTCTATGCGGCGGACACCGTCGTTGAATGCATCAATCGCGCGGTCTTCCGAGATGTTCTCCGCGGAGTTCTTGATGATGGACCATCTTTGGATGTAAGAGCGCAGCGATTCGCTAGATTTTTGCTGGCAGCATCTTAGTACTTCGATTGAAGCGGGGCGTTTGTTTGTGCCCTTGAAGTTGCGCACGAAGCTGTAGACTAGCTCATCCCAACTGCGAATGGATTCGCACGGGAGGTTATTGAGCCATGCCCGGGCGGCGCCTTGCAGCTGTAGCTGCAAGCATTGCATGGCGGTACTTCGACTGCCCCCGTGCAGCCTGACTGAGGAGATGTGATCTTCCAGCCAGATCTTGGGGTCTTGTAGACCGTCAAATTTCGGGTTCTCTGATGGGAGTTTGAACCCTTTAGGCATTCGCTTTTGCCTGATGGATCTGCTGAAGCATCTGGCACCGTAGAGCTCTCCATCTTCTTCTTCCGAATCAGTCGACCGAGCACGCCGTGCCCTTGATTTGTCGATCTTGCGCTGCGTGAGCTCGTCGCGTGCATCGTAGTCGCGATCGTGTCGTCGTGAATGGCGACGTCGAGACAGGTCGTGACTGTCGTCGCTTGACGAGGACGAGGGGTAGCGTTTTGCTAACGCTTTGCCCTTTTTGGGGTTTGGTACTGGTTCTTTGTCGAGGGCGGCCTCGATTAGTCCAAGGCCCGCGATCGTAGATCGGTGCATGGCCGTCCGAGGATCTCCAGCTGGTGGCTGGTTATTGAGAAGGTACATGGTGGCCGCTGTCACTGCGGCTTGCGGCGTCTTGGGAACCACGTTGCCTCTCGTGTCGACTGTCATAGAGCCGAAATCGAGGATTTTCACGGCATCTATGCGTTCTTGTTCGGTGAGGTGAGCCATCCGCGACTGCCTCTTCTTGGTGAGATGTTCGTTGCCTCTTGAGGAGGATCCTCCGTAGGAGGAGAGCCCAGCACGACGAAGGCTTGACTCGTCTGCCGCCTTTTTACGCGCCTCAAGTTCCGCGATTGCTTGTTTCTGGCGCTTGAATTCCTCCTTTAGGAGCCAGTGGTAGCCCATCAGCAGTTCTTGCGGGGACCCAAAGGGTAGAGGTGTACCTCGTAGGGCTTCGCGGCAGCGTTCCCACTCTTGCTCGTTGAGCCTGATCACGACGCGTTCGCCAGTTTGCTCGTTGATTATGGTGGAGGGTTCGACTGCTCCTCCATTGCCACCGTTGCTGCCGTTGGCGGCGTTGGGTGGGTCGGTGACGTTGCCACGGTTGGCGGAGGTGTCACCCGCGTTGATGACGGCGCACATGAAGTGATTTGGGAAGCTGTTGCTTCCACAACTTTCAGATCCGGAACCGTAGGTTCCCTCTTCAGTGGCCAGATCGCTTAGATCGGAGTCGCGACTGCTGTCGCTGATCGTGTTTTCGACTGCCACCGGAGTGTCGAGCTCGCTGAGGGTACCAATTGGTGGAGGGAAACATGATGCTGGGGCAATCGCCGGTGCCGTCGGCTGATCAGGCATGCGGAGCGTGCCCATCTGACCAACTTGGAAGTGGAAGCTCCCAATCGCTAGGCTGATTCCGTCGCCCACGGAATCGAAAGCCGGGCGGGTGACCGGCGTGTGGACGGTGAAGTCGAAGGCGCCGAAAAGCTAGTGAATCTCTGCTGTTGCGGAGTTGTAGATCGTAGTTGATGGGGCCGAAGAAGCCACAACATCAGCACTCCCAATTCCCATAGACGGCGCCAATTGACGAGGGTTTAACTCGTCAATGCCCATTGTTATGGACTTGGGTTTTGGAGAAGGAGGGAGCGCTGGAGACATCTATCGGCTAGCAAACAAGCACACAGGGGACAAAGGATTTACCCAGGTTCAGGCCTCGTAGAGGTCCCTACTCCTGCTTGTCTGCTCATGGAATTATCGAGGGAGTCGAAAGTTACAATGGTGCACAGACGAAATCTGGCGAGGGTTGTGGAAACTAGGGTTGCGTCTGTCCTCCTCGCTGCCCCTTCCTAGCCTTTATATAGATAGGCTAGGTCTCAGGTAGCAGGTCGAGTCGGTTACAAGTTGTTTTAAAACTCTAGTCTTGAGCTTCTTCTTGTCCTTCAAGCAATTGAGAGTCCGTAGGTTACTCGAGTCCTTCCATCCGGGCCTTGGCGACACCGTGGGCCTGTATGTATTTGGACCGTATATGCCAAGCTCGAGTACCCGTAGGGTATACCCATGTCACAATCAGTCTAGTGCTGGTTTTAGAATAAGAACACACATGCAAGGACTCTAGTGGGTCCACAGGTGGTTTGTGAAAAGAACACACATGCAGCGAACACTGGTTGATCCATGTGTGGTTTGTGGAAAGAACACACATGCAATGACATTGGTTGATCCATGTGTGGTTTGTGGAAATAACACACATGCAATGACTCTAATGGATCCATATGTGGTTTGTGGAAAAGAACACACATGCAATGACCACTGGTTGATCCATGTCTAGTTTGTGGAAAGAACACGCATGCAATGACACTGGTGGATCCATGTGTAGTTTGTGAAAAGAACACACATGCAATGAACACTGGTTGATCCATATGTGGTTTGTGGAAAAGAACACACATTCAATGAACACTGGTGGATCCATAAGTGGTTTGTGGAAAGAACACACATGCAGTGAACACTGGTGGATCCATTTGTTGTTTGTGAAAAGAACACACATGCAATGACTCTAGTGCTGGTTTTAGTATAAGAACACACAAGCAATGACTCTAGTGGGTCCATATGTGATTTGTGGAAAGAACACACATGCAATGACACTTGTTGATCCATTTGTGGTTTGTGGAAAGAACACACATACAATAAACACTGGTGGATCCATAAGTGGTTTGTGGAAAGAACACACATGTAGTGAACACTGGTGGATCCATATGTTGTTTGTGAAAAGAACACACATGCAATGAATCTAGTGCTGGTTTTAGTATAAGAACACACAAGCAATGGCTCTAGTGGGTCCATATGTGATTTGTGGAAAGAAGACACATGCAATGACACTGGTTGATCCATGTGTGGTTTGTGGAAAGAACACACATGCAATGACCACTAGTTGATCCATATGTGGTTTGTGGAAAAGAACACACATGCTATGATCACTGGTTGATCCATGTGTGGTTTGTGGAAAGAACACACATGCAATGACACTAGTGGATCCATGTATGGTTTGTGGAAAGAACATACATGCAATGACTCTAGTGCTAGTTTTAGTATAAGAACACACATGCAATGACCACTAGTTGATCCATATGTGGTTTGTGGAAAAGAACACACATGCAATGAACACTGGTTGATCCATGTGTGGTTTGTGGAAAGAACACACATGCAATGCCATTGGTTGATCCATGTGTGGATTGTGGAAAAGAACATAGATGCAATGACTCTAATGGATGCATATGTGGTTTGTGGAAAAGAACACACATGCAATAACCACTGGTTGATCCATGTGTGGTTTGTGGAAAGAACACGCGTGCAATGAACTTTAACGGATCCATGTGTGGTTTGTGAAAAGAACACACATGCAATCAGTCTAGTGCTGGTTTTAGAATAAGAACACACATGCAAGGAATCTAGTGGGTCCACAGGTGGTTTGTGAAAAGAACACACATACAGCGAACACTGGTTGATCCATGTGTGGTTTGTGGAACGAACACACATGCAAAGACATTGGTTGATCCATGTATAGTTTGTGGAAATAACACACATGCAATGACTCTAATGGATCCATATGTGGTTTGTGGAAAAGAACACACATGCAATGACCACTGGTTGATCCATGTCTGGTTTGTGGAAAGAACACCCATGCAATGACACTGGTGGATCCATGTGTAGTTTGTGAAAAGAACACACAGGCAACGAACACTGGTTGATCCATATGTGGTTTGTGGAAAAGAACACACATTCAATGAACACTGGTGGATCCATAAGTGGTTTGTGGAAAGAACACACATGCAGTGAACACTGGTGGATCCATTTGTTGTTTGTGAAAAGAACACACATGCAATAACTCTAGTGCTGGTTTTAGTATAAGAACACACAAGCAATGACTCTAGTGGGTCCATATGTGATTTGTGGTAAGAACACACATGCAATGACACTTGTTGATCCATTTGTGGTTTGTGGAAAGAACATACATGCAATGAACACTGGTTGATCCATATGTGGTTTCTGAAAAGAACACACATGCAATGACCACTGGTTGATCCATATGTGGTTTGTGGAAAAGAACACACATACAATGAACACTGGTGGATCCATAAGTGGCTTGTGGAAATAACACACATGCAGTGAACACTGGTGGATCCATATGTTGTTTGTGAAAAGAACACACATGCAATGAATCTAGTGCTGGTTTTAGTATAAGAACACACAAGCAATGGCTCTAGTGGGTCCATATGTGATTTGTGGAAAGAAGACACATGCAATGACAATAGTTGATCCATGTGTGGTTTGTGGAAAGAACACATACGCAATGAGCACTGGTTGATCCATATGTGGCTTGTGGAAAAGAACACACATACAGTGATCACTGGTTGATCCATGTGTGGTTTGTGGAAAGAACACACATGCAATGACACTAGTGGATCCAAGTGTGGTTTGTGGAAAGAACATACATGCAATGACACTAGTGCTCGTTTTAGTATAAGAACACACATGCAATGACCACTGGTTGATCCATATGTGGTTTGTGGAAAAGAACACACATGCAATGAACACTGGTTGATCCATGTGTGGTTTGTGGAAATAACACACATGCAATGCCATTGGTTCATCCATGTGTGGTTTGTGGAAAAGAACACACATGCAATGACTCTAATGGATCCATATGTGGTTTGTGGAAAAGAACACACATGCAATAAGCACTGGTTGCTCCATGTGTGGTTTGTGGAAAGAACACGCGTGCAATGAAATCTAGTGGATCCATGTGTGGTTTGTGAAAAGAACACACATGCAATGAGTCTAGTGCTGGTTTGAGAATAAGAACACACATGCAAGGACTCTAGTGGGTCCACATGTGGTTTGTGAAAAGAACACACATGCAGTGAACACTGGTTGATCCATGTGTGGTTTCTGGAAAGAACACACATCCAATGACATTGGTTGATCCATGTGTGGTTTGTGGAAATAACACACATGCAATGACTCTAGTGGATCCATATGTGGTTCGTGGAAGAGAACACACATGCAATGACCACTGGTTGATCCATTTGTGGTTTGTGGAAAGAACACACATGCAATGACACTAGTGGATCCATGTGTGGTTTGTGAAAAGATCACACATGCAATGAACACTGGTTGATACATATGTAGTTTGTGGAAAAGAACACACATACAATGAACACTGGTGGATCCATAAGTGGTTTGTGGAAACAATACACATGCAGTGAACACTGGTGGATCCATATGTTGTTTGTGAAAAGAACACACATGCAATGAATCTAGTGCTGGTTTTAGTATAAGAACACACAAGAAATGACTCTAGTGGGTCCATATGTGATTTGTGGAAAGAAGACACATGCAATGACCACTGGTTGATCCATCTGTGGTTTGTGGAAAAGAACACACATGCAGTGACCACTAGTTGATCCATGTGTGGTTTGTGGAAAGAACACACATGCAATGACATTGGTTGATCCATGTGTGGTTTGTGGAAATAACACACATGCAATAACTCTAATGCATCCATATGTGGTTTGTGGAAAAGAACACACATGCAATGACCATTGGTTGATCCATGTGTGGTTTGTGGAAAGAACATGCATGCAATGACACTGGTGGATCCATATGTGGTTTGTGAAAAGAACACACATGCAATGAACACTGGTTGATCCATATGTGGTTTGTGGAAAAGAACACACATACAATGAACACTGGTGGATCCATAAGTGGTTTGTGGAAACAACACACATGGAGTGAACACTGGTGGATCCATATGTTGTTTGTGAGAAGAACACACATGCAATGAATCTAGTGTTGGTTTTAGTATAAGAACACACAAGCAACGACTCTAGTGGGTCCATATGTGATTTGTGGAAAGAACATACATGCAATGGAACTGGTTGATCCCCGTGTGGTATGTGGAAATAACTCACATGCAATGAACACTGGTTGATCCATATGTGGTTTGTGAAAAGAACACACATACAATGACTCTAGTGCTGGTTTTAGTATAAGAACACACATGCAATGACCACTTGTTGATCCATATGTGGTTTGTGGAAAAGAACACACATGCAATGAACACTGGTGGATCCATATGTGGTTTGTGGAAAAGAACACACAAGTAGTGAACACTGGTGGATCTATATGTGGTGTGTGGAAAAGAACAAACATGTAGTGAACACTGGTGGATCCATAGGTTGTTTGTGAAAAGAACACACACGCAATGACTCTAGTGCGGGTTTTAGTATAAGAACACACAAGCAATGACTCTAGTGGGTCCATATGTGATTTGTGCAAAGAACACACATGCAATGACCACTGGTTGATCCATGTGTGGTTTGTGGAAAGAACACACATGCAGTGACCACTGGTTGATCCATGTGTGGTTTGTGGAAATAACACACATGCAATGACATTGGTTGATGCATGTGTGGTTTGTGGAAATAACACACATGCAATGACTCTAATGGATCCATATGTGGTTTGTGGAAAAGAACACACATGCGATGACCCCTGGTTGATCCATGTGTGGTTTGTGGAAAGAACACACATGCAATGGCACTTGTGGATCCATGTGTGGTTTGTGAAAAGAACACACATGCAATGAACACTGGTTGATCCATATGTGGTTTATGGAAAAGAACACACATACAATGAACAATGGTGGATCCATAAGTGGTTGGTGGAAAGAACACACATGCAGTGAACACTGGTGGATCCATATATTGTTTCTGAAAAGAACACACATGCAATGAATCTAGTGCTGGTTTTAGTATAAGAACACATAAGCAATGGCTCTAGTGGGTCCATATGTGATTTGTGGAAAGAAGACACATGCAATGACACTAGTTGATCCATGTGTGGTTTGTGGAAAGAACACATATGCAATGACCACTGGTTGATCCATATGTGGCTTGTGGAAAATAACACACATGCAGTGATCACTGGTTGATCCATGTGTGGTTTGTGGAAAGAACACACATGCAATGACACTAGTGGATCCAAGTGTGGTTTGTGGAAAGAACATACATGCAATGACACTAGTGCTGGTTTTAGTATAAGAACACACATGCAATGACCACTGGTTGATCCATATGTGGTTTGTGGAAAAGAACACACATGCAAGGAACACTGGTTGATCCATGTGTGGTTTGTGGAAAGAACACACATGCAATGCCATTGGTTCATCCATGTGTGGTTTGTGGAAAAGAACACACATGCAATGACTCTAATGGATCCATATGTGGTTTGTGGAAAAGAACACACATGCAATAAGCACTGGTTGCTCCATGTGTGGTTTGTGGAAAGAACACGCGTGCAATGAACTCTTGTGGATCCATGTGTGGTTTGTGAAAAGAACACACATGCAATGAGTCTAGTGCTGGTTTTAGAATAAGAACACACATGCAAGGACTCTAGTGGGTCCACATGTGGTTTGTGAAAAGAACACACATGCAGTGAACACTGGTTGATCCATGTGTGGTTTCTAGAAAGAACACACGTGCAATGACATTGGTTGATCCATGTGAGGTTTGTGGAAATAACACACATGCAATGACTCTAATCGATCCATATGTGGTTCGTGGAAAAGAACACACATGCAATGACCACTGGTTGATCCATTTGTGGTTTGTGGAAAGAACACACATGCAATGACACTGGTGGATCCATGTGTGGTTTGTGAAAAGAACACACATGCAATGAACACTGGTTGATCCATATGTGGTTTGTGGAAAAGAACACACATACAATGAACACTTGTGGATCCATGAGTGGTTTGTGGAAACAATACACATGCAGTGAACACTGGTGGATCCATATGTTGTTTGTGAAAAAAAAACACATGCAATGAATCTAGTGCTGGTTTTATTATAAGAACACACAAGCAATGACTCTAGTGGGTCCATATGTGATTTGTGGAAAGAACCCACATGCAATGAAACTGGTTGATCCATGTGTGGTATGTGGAAAGAACACACATGCAATGAACACTAGTTGATCCATATGTGGTTTGTGAAAAGAACACACATACAATGACTCTAGTGCTGGTTTTAGTATAAGAACACACATGCAATGGCCACTAGTTGATCCATATATGGTTTGTGGAAAAGAACACACATGCAATGAACACTGGTGGATCCATATGTGGTTTGTGGAAAAGAACACACATGTAGTGAACACTGGTGGATCCATATGTGGTTTGCAGAAAAGAACACACATGTAGTGAACACTGGTGGATCCATATGTTGTTTGTGAAAAGAACACACATTCAATGACTCTAGTGATGGATTTAGTATAAGAACACACAAGCAATGACTCTAGTGGGTCCATATGTGATTTGTGGAAAGAACACACATGCAATGACCACTGGTTGATCCATATGTGGTTTGTGGAAAAGAACACACATGCAGTGACCACTGGTTGATCCATGTGTGGTTTGTGGAAAGAACATACATGCAATGACATTGGTTGATCCATGTGTGGTTTGTGGAAATAACACACATGCAATAACTCTAATGGATCCATATGTGGTTTGTGGAAAAGAACACACATGCAATGACCACTGGTTGATCCATGTGTGGTTTGTGGAAAGAACACGCATGCAATGACACTGGTGGATCCATGTGTGGTTTGTGAAAAGAACACACATGCAATGAACACTTGTTGATCCATATGTGGTTTGTGGAAAAGAACACACATACAATGAACACTGGTGGATCCATAAGTGGTTTGTGGAAACAACACACATGCAGTGAACACTGGTGTGTCCATATGTTGTTTGTGAAAAGAACACACATGCAATGAATCTAGTGCTGGTTTTAGTATAAGAACACACAAGCAATGACTCTAGTGGGTCCATATGTGATTTGTGGAAAGAACACACATGCAATGAAACTGGTTGATCCATGTGTGGTATGTGGAAATAACACACATGCAATGAACACTGGTTGATCCATATGTGGTTTGTGAAAAGAACACACATACAATGACTCTAGTGCTGGTTTTAGTATAAGAACACACATGCAATGACCACTGGTTGATCCATATGTGGTTTGTGGAAAAGAACACACATGCAATGAACACTGGTGGATCCATATGTGGTTTGTGGAAAAGAACACACAAGTAGTGAACACTGGTGGATCCATATGTTGTTTTTGGAAAAGAACAAACATGTAGTGAACACTGGTGGATCCATATGTTGTTTGTGAAAAGAACACACACGCAATTACTCTAGTGCTGGTTTTAGTATAAGAACACACAAGCAATGACTCTAGTGGGTCCATATGTGATTTGTGGAAAGAACCCACATGCAATGAAACTGGTTGATCCATGTGTGGTATGTGGAAAGAACACACATGCAATGAACACTAGTTGATCCATATGTGGTTTGTGAAAAGAACACACATACAATGACTCTAGTGCTGGTTTTAGTATAAGAACACACATGCAATGGCCACTAGTTGACCCATATATGGTTTGTGGAAAAGAACACACATGCAATGAACACCGGTGGATCCATATGTGGTTTGTGGAAAAGAACACACATGTAGTGAACACTGGTGGATCCATATGTGGTTTGTGGAAAAGAACAAACATGTAGTGAACACTAGTGGATCCATATGTTGTTTGTGAAAAGAACACACATGCAATGACTCTAGTGCTGGATTTAGTATAAGAACACACAAGCAATGACTTTAGTGGGTCCATATGTGATTTGTGGAAAGAACACACATGCAATGACCATTGGTTGATCCATATGTGGTTTGTGGAAAAGAACACACATGCAGTGACCACTGGTTGATCCATGTGTGGTTTGTGGAAAGAACACACATGCAATGACATTGGTTGATCCATGTGTGGTTTTTGGGAATAACACACATGCAATAACTCTAATGGATCCATATGTGGTTTGTGGAAAAGAACATACATGCAATAACCACTGGTTGATCCATGTGTGGTTTGTGGAAAGAACACGCATGCAATGACACTGGTGGATCCATGTGTGGTTTGTGAAAAGAACACACATGCAATGAACACAGGTTGATCCATATATGTTTTATGAAAAGAACACGCATGCAATGACCACTGGTTGATCCATATGTGGTTTGTGGAAAAGAACACACATACAATGAACACTTGTGTATCCATAAGTGGTTTGTGGAAAGAACACACATGCAGTGAACACTGGTTGATCCATATGTTGTTTGTGAAAAAAACATAGATGCAATGAATCTAGTGCTAGTTTTAGTATAAGAACACACAAGCAATGACTCTAGAGGGTCCATATGTGATTTGTGGAAAGAACACACATGCAATGACCACTGGTTGATCCATATGTGGTTTGTGGAAAAGATAACACATGCAATGAACACTGGTGGATCCATAAGTGGTTTGTGGAAAGAACACACATGGAGTGAACACTGGTGGATCCATATGTGGTTTGTGAAAAAAACACACATGCAATGACCACTGGTTGATCCATGTCTGGTTTGTGGAAATGAACACACATGCAGTGGCCACTGGTGGATCCATATGTGGTTTGTGGAAAAGAACACACATGCAATGAGTCTAGTGCTGGTTTTAGTATAAGAACACACATGTAATGACCACTGGTTGATCCATATGTGGTTTGTGGAAAGAACACACATGCCATGAGTCTAGTGCTAGTTTTAGTATAAGAATACGCATGCAATGACTCTAGTGGGTCCACATGTGGTTTGTGAAAAGAACACACATGCAGTGAACACTGGTTGATCCATGTGTGGTTTGTGGAAAGAACACACATGCAATGACATTGGTTGATCCATGTGTGGTTTGTGGAAAGAACACACATGCAATGACCCCTGGTTGATCCATGTGTGGTTTTTGGAAAGAAAACACATGCAATGGCACTTGTGGATCCATGTGTGGTTTGTGAAAAGAACACACATGCAATGAACACTGGTTGATCCATATGTGGTTTGTGGAAAAGAACACACATACAATGAACACTGGTGGATCCATAAGTGGTTTGTGGAAAGAACACACATGCAGTGAACACTGTTGGATCCATATATTGTTTGTGAAAAGAACACACATGCAATGAATCTAGTGCTGGTTTTAGTATAAGAACACACAAGCAATGACTCTAGTGGGTCCATTTGTGTTTGTGGAAATAACAAACATGCAATTGCACTGGTTGATCCATGTGTGGTTTGTGGAAAGAACACACATGCAATGAACACTGGTTGATCCATATGTGGTTTATGAAAAGAACACACATGCAATGACCACTGGTTGATCCATATGTAGTTTGTGGAAAAGAACAAACATATAATGAACACTGGTGTATCCATAACTGGTTTGTGGAAAGAACACACATGCAGTGAACACTGGTTGATCCATATGTTGTTTGTGAAAAAAACATACATGCAATGAATCTAGTGCTAGTTTTAGTATAAGAACACACAAGCAATGACTCTAGAGGGTCCATATGTGATTTGTGGAAAGAACACACATGCAATGACCACTAGTTGATCCATATGTGGTTTGTGGAAAAGATAACACATGCAATGAACACTGGTGGATCCATAAGTGGTTTGTGGAAAGAACACACATGGAGTGAACACTGGTGGATCCATATGTGGTTTGTGAAAAAAAACATGCAATGACCACTGGTTGATCCATGTGTGGTTTGTGGAAAAGAACACACATGAAGTGACCACTGGTGGATCCATATGTGGTTTGTGGAAAAGAACACACATGCAATGAGTCTAGTGCTGGTTTTAGTATAAGAACACACATGCAATGACCACTGGTTGATCCATATGTGATTTGTGGAAAAGAACACACATGCAATTCACACTAGTGGATCCATGCATGGTTTGTGAAAAGAACACACATGCAATGAACACTGGTTGATCCATATGTGGTTTGTGGAAAAGAACACACATACAATGAACACTAGTGGATCCATAAGTGGTTTGTGGAAACAACACACATGCAGTGAACACTGGTGGATCCATATGTGGTTTGTGAAAAGAACACACATGCAATGAATCTAATGGATCCATATGTGGTTTGTGAAAAGAACACACATGCAATGAGTCTAGTGCTAGTTTTAGTATAAGAATACGCATGCAATGACTCTAGTGGGTCCACATGTGGTTTGTGAAAAGAACACACATGCAGTGAACACTAGTTGATCCATGTGTGGTTTGTGGAAAGAACACACATGCAATGACATTGGTTGATCCATGTGTGGTTTGTTGAAATAAGACACATGCAATGACTCTAATGGATCCATATGTGGTTTGTGGAAAAGAACACACATGCAATAACCACTGGAAAGAACGCGCATGCAATGACACTGGTGGATCCATGTGTGGTTTGTGAAAAGAACACACATGCAATGAACACTGGTTGATCCATATGTGGTTTGTGGAAAAGAACACGCATACAATGAACAATGGTGGATCCATAACTGGTTTGTGGAAAGAACACACATGCAGTGAACACTGGTGTATCCATATGTTGTTTGTGAAAAGAACACACATGCAATGAATCTAGTGCTGGTTTTAGTATATGAACACACAAGAAATGACTCTAGTGGGTCCATATGTGATTTGTGGAAAGAAGACACATGCAATGACACTGGTTGATCCATGTGTGGTTTGTGGAAAGAACACACATGCAATGAACACTAGTTGATCCATATGTGGTCTGTGAAAAGAACACACATGCAATGACCACTAGTTGATCCATATGTGGTTTGTGGAAAGGAACACACATGGAATGACCACTGGTTGATCCATGTGTGGTTTGTGGAAAGAACACACATGCAATGACACTGGTAGATCCATGTGTGGTTTGTGGGAAGAACATACATGCAATAATTTTAGTGCTGGTTTTAGTATAAGAACACACATGCAATGACCATTGGTTGATCCATATGTGGTTTGTGGAAAAGAACACACATGTAGTGAACACTGGTGGATCCATATGTTGTTTGTGAAAAGAACACACATGCAATGACTCTAGTGCTGGTTTTAGTATAAGAACACACAAACAATGACTCTAGTGGGTCCATCTGTGATTTGTGGAAAGAAAACACATCCAATGACCACTGGGATCCATATGTGCTTTGTGGAAAAGAACACACATGAAGTGACCACTGGTTGATCCATGTGTGGTTTGTGGAAAGAACACAAATGCAATGACAATAGTGGATCCATGTGTGGTTTGTGGAAAGAACATACATGCAATGACTCTAGTGCTGGTTTTAGTATAAGAACACACATGCAATGACCACTAGTTGATCCATATGTGGTTTGTGGAAAGAACACACACGCAACGCCATTGGTTGATCCATGTGTGGTTTGTGGAAAAGAACACACATGCAATGACTCTAATGGATCCATATGTGGTTTGTGGAAAAGAACACACATGCAATGACCACTGGTTGATCCATGTGTGGTTTGTGGAAAGAACATGTATGCAATGAACTCTAGAGGATCCATGTGTGGTTTGTGAAAAGAACACACATGCAATGAGTCTAGTGCTGGTTTTAGTATAAGAACACACATGAAAACACTCTAGTGGGTCCACATGTGGTTTGTGAAAAGAACACACATGTAGTGAACACTGGTTGATCCATGTGTGGTTTGTGGAAAGAACACACATGCAGTGAACACTGGTTGATCCATGTGTGGTTTGTGGAAAGAACACACATGCACTGACACTGGTTGATCCATGTGTGGTTTGTGGAAAGAACACACATGCAATGACTCTAATGGATCCATATGTGGTTTGTGGAAAAGAACACACATGCAATGACCACTGGTTGATCCATGTGTGGTTTGTGGAAAGAACACGCATGCAATGAGACTTGTGGATCCATGTGTGGTTTGTGAAGAGAACACACATGCAATGAACACTGGTTGATCCATATGTGGTTTGTGGAAAAGGACACACATACAATGAACACTGGTGGATCCATAAGTGGTTTGTGGAAAGAACAAACATGCAGTGAACACTGGTGGATCCATATGTTGTTTGTGCAAAGAACACACATGCAATGAATCTAGTGCTGGTTTTAGTATAAGAACACACAAGCAATGACTCTAGTGGGTCCATATGTGTTTGTGGAAAGAACACACATGCAATGACACTGGTTGATCCATGTGTGGTTTGTGGAAAGAACACACATGCAATGAACACTGGTTGATCCATATGTGGTTTATGAAAAGAACACACATGCAATGACCACTGGTTGATCCATATGTGGTTCGTGGAAAAGAACACACATACAATGAACACTGGTGGATCCATAAGTGGTTTGTGGAAAGAAAACACATCCAGTGAACACTGGTGGATCGATATGTTGTTTGTGAAAAGAACATACATGCAATGAATCTAATGGATCCATATGTGGTTTGTGAAAAGAACACACATGCCATGAGTCTAGTGCTGGTTTTAGTATAAGAACACACATGGAATGACCATTGGTTGATCCATATGTGGTTTGTGGAGAAGAACACACATGCAATGAACACTGGTGGATCCATATGTGGTTTGTGGAAAAGAACACACATGTAGTGAACACTGGTGGATCCATATGTTGTTTGTGAAAAGAACACACATGTAATGACTCTAGTGCTTGTTTTAGTATAAGAACAGACAAGCAATGACTCTAGTGGGTCGATATGTGATTTGTGGAAAGAACACACATGCAATGACCACTGGTTGATCCATATGTGGTTTGCGGAAAAGAACACACATGCAGTGACCACTGGTTGATCCATGTGTGGTTTGTGGAAAGAACACACATGCAATGACACTAGTGGATCCATGTGTGGTTTGTGGAAAGAACATACATGCAATGACTCTAGTGGTGGTTTTAGTATAAGAACACACATGTAATGACCACTGGTTGATCCATATGTGGTTTGTGGAAATGAACACACATGCAATGAACACTGGTTGATCCATGTGTGGTTTGTGGAAAGAACACACATGCAATGCGATTGGTTGATCATGTGTGGTTTGTGGAAAAGAACACACATGCAATGACTCTAATGGATCCATATGTGGTTTGTGGAAAAGAACACACATGCAATGACCACTGGTTGATCCATGTGTGGTTTGTGGAAAGAACACACATGCAATGAACTCTAGAGGATCCATGTGTGGTTTGTGAAAAGAACACACATGCAATGAGTCTAGTGCTGGTTTAAGTATAAGAACACACATGCAATGACTCTAGTGGGTCCACATGTGGTTGGTGAAAAGAACACACATGCAGTGAACACTGGTTGATCCATGTGTGGTTTGTGGAAAGAACACACAAGCAATGACATTGGTTGATCCATGTGTGGTTTGTGGAAATAACACACATGCAATGTCTCTAATGGATCCATATGTGGTTTGTGGAAAAGAACACACATGCAATGACCACTGGTGTATCCATGTCTGGTTTTTGGAAAGAACACGCATGCAATGACACTTGTGGATCCATGTGTGGTTTGTGAAAAGAACACACATGCAATGAACATTGGTTGATCCATATGTGGTTTGTGGAAAAGAACACACATACAATGAACACTGGTGGATCCATAAGTGGTTTGTCGAAAGAACACACATGCAGTGAACACTGGTGGATCCATATGTTGTTTGTGAAAAGAACACACATGCAATGAATCTAGTGCTGGTTTTAGTATAAGAACACACAAGAAATGACTCTAGTGGGTCCAAATGTGTTTGTGGAAAGAACACACATGGAATGACACTGGTTGATCCATGTGTGGTTTGTGGAAAGAACACACATGCAATGAACACTAGTTGATCCATATGTGGTTTATGAAAAGAATAGACATGCAATGACCACTGGTTGATCCATATGTGGTTTGTGGAAAAGAACCCACATACAATGAACACTGGTGGATCCATAAGTGGTTTGTGGAAAGAACACACATGCAGTGAACACTGGTGGATCCATATGTTGTTTGTGAAAAAAACATACATGCAATGAATCTAGTGCTAGTTTTAGTATAAGAACACACAAGCAATGACTCTAGAGGGTCCATATGTGATTTGTGGAAAGAACACACATGCAATGACCACTAGTTGATCCATATGTGGTTTGTGGAAAAGATAACACATGCAATGAACACTGGTGGATCCATAAGTGGTTTGTGGAAAGAACACACATGGAGTGAACACTGGTGGATCCATATATGGTTTGTGAAAAAAACACACATGCAATGACCACTGGTTGGTGCATGTGTGGTTTGTGGAAAAGAACACACATGTAGTGACCACTGGTGGATCCATATGTGGTTTGTGGAAAAGAACACACATGCAATGAGTCTAGTGCTGGTTTTAGTATAAGAACACACATGCAACGACACTGGTTGATCCATGTGTGGTTTGTGGAAAGAACACACATGCAATGAACACTGGTTGATCCATATGTGGTTTATGAAAAGAACACACATGCAATGACCACTGGTTGATCCATATGTGGTTCGTGGAAAAGAACACACATACAATGAACACTGGTGGATCCATAAGTGGTTTGTGGAAAGAAGACACATCCAGTGAACACTGGTGGATCGATATGTTGTTTGTGAAAAGAACATACATGCAATGAATCTAATGGATCCATATGTGGTTTGTGAAAAGAACACACATGCCATGAGTCTAGTGCTGGTTTTAGTATAAGAACACACATGGAATGACCATTGGTTGATCCATATGTGGTTTGTGGAGAAGAACACACATGCAATGAACACTGGTGGATCCATATGTGGTTTGTGGAAAAGAACACACATGTAGTGAACACTGGTGGATCCATATGTTGTTTGTGAAAAGAACACACATGTAATGACTCTAGTGCTTGTTTTAGTATAAGAACAGACAAGCAATGACTCTAGTGGGTCGATATGTGATTTGTGGAAAGAACACACATGCAATGACCACTGGTTGATCCATATGTGGTTTGCGGAAAAGAACACACATGCAGTGACCACTGGTTGATCCATGTGTGGTTTGTGGAAAGAACACACATGCAATGACACTAGTGGATCCATGTGTGGTTTGTGGAAAGAACATACATGCAATGACTCTAGTGGTGGTTTTAGTATAAGAACACACATGTAATGACCACTGGTTGATCCATATGTGGTTTGTGGAAATGAACACACATGCAATGAACACTGGTTGATCCATGTGTGGTTTGTGGAAAGAACACACATGCAATGCGATTGGTTGATCATGTGTGGTTTGTGGAAAAGAACACACATGCAATGACTCTAATGGATCCATATGTGGTTTGTGGAAAAGAACACACATGCAATGACCACTGGTTGATCCATGTGTGGTTTGTGGAAAGAACACACATGCAATGAACTCTAGAGGATCCATGTGTGGTTTGTGAAAAGAACACACATGCAATGAGTCTAGTGCTGGTTTAAGTATAAGAACACACATGCAATGACTCTAGTGGGTCCACATGTGGTTGGTGAAAAGAACACACATGCAGTGAACACTTGTTGATCCATGTGTGCTTTGTGGAAAGAACACACAAGCAATGACATTGGTTGATCCATGTGTGGTTTGTGGAAATAACACACATGCAATGTCTCTAATGGATCCATATGTGGTTTGTGGAAAAGAACACACATGCAATGACCACTGGTGTATCCATGTCTGGTTTTTGGAAAGAACACGCATGCAATGACACTTGTGGATCCATGTGTGGTTTGTGAAAAGAACACACATGCAATGAACATTGGTTGATCCATATGTGGTTTGTGGAAAAGAACACACATACAATGAACACTGGTGGATCCATAAGTGGTTTGTCGAAAGAACACACATGCAGTGAACACTGGTGGATCCATATGTTGTTTGTGAAAAGAACACACATGCAATGAATCTAGTGCTGGTTTTAGTATAAGAACACACAAGAAATGACTCTAGTGGGTCCAAATGTGTTTGTGGAAAGAACACACATGGAATGACACTGGTTGATCCATGTGTGGTTTGTGGAAAGAACACACATGCAATGAACACTGGTTGATCCATATGTGGTTTATGAAAAGAATAGACATGCAATGACCACTGGTTGATCCATATGTGGTTTGTGGAAAAGAACCCACATACAATGAACACTGGTGGATCCATAAGTGGTTTGTGGAAAGAACACACATGCAGTGAACACTGGTGGATCCATATGTTGTTTGTGAAAAAAACATACATGCAATGAATCTAGTGCTAGTTTTAGTATAAGAACACACAAGCAATGACTCTAGAGGGTCCATATGTGATTTGTGGAAAGAACACACATGCAATGACCACTAGTTGATCCATATGTGGTTTGTGGAAAAGATAACACATGCAATGAACACTGGTGGATCCATAAGTGGTTTGTGGAAAGAACACACATGGAGTGAACACTGGTGGATCCATATGTGGTTTGTGAAAAAAAAACATGCAATGACCACTGGTTGATCCATGTGTGGTTTGTGGAAAAGAACACACATGAAGTGACCACTGGTGGATCCATATGTGGTTTGTGGAAAAGAACACACATGCAATGAGTCTAGTGCTGGTTTTAGTATAAGAACACACATGCAATGACCACTGGTTGATCCATATGTGATTTGTGGAAAAGAACACACATGCAATTCACACTAGTGGATCCATGCATGGTTTGTGAAAAGAACACACATGCAATGAACACTGGTTGATCCATATGTGGTTTGTGGAAAAGAACACACATACAATGAACACTAGTGGATCCATAAGTGGTTTGTGAAAAGAACACACATGCAATGACTCTAGTGCTAGTTTTAGTATAAGAACACACAAGCAATGACTCTAGTGGGTCCACATGTGATTTGTGGAAAGAAAACACATGCAATGACCACTAGTTGATCCATATGTGCTTTGTGGAAAAGAACACACATGCAGTGACCACTGGTTGATCCATGTGTGGTTTGTGGAAAGAACACACATGCAGTGAACACTGGTGGATCCATATGTGGTTTGCGAAAAGAACACACATGCAATGAATCTAATGGATCCATATGTGGTTTGTGAAAAGAACACACATGCAATGAGTCTAGTGCTGGTTTTAGTATAAGAGCACGCATGTAATGACTCTAGTGGGTCCACATGTGGTTTGTGAAAAGAACACACATGCAGTAAACACTGGTTGATCCATGTGTGGTTTGTGGAAAGAACACACATGTAATGACATTGGTTGATCCATGTGTGGTTTGTGGAAATAACACACATGCAATGACTCTAATGGATCCATATGTGGTTTGTGGAAAAGAACACACATGCAATGACCACTGGTTGATCCATGTGTGGTTTGTGGAAAGAACACGCATGCAATGACACTGGTGGATCCATGTGTGGTTTGTGAAAACAACACACATGCAATGAACACTGGTTCATCCATATGTGGTTTGTGGAAAAGAACACACATACAATGAACAATGGTGGATCCATAAGTGGTTTGTGGAAAGAACACACATGCAGTGAACACTGGTGTATCCATATGTAGTTTGTGAAAACAACACACATGCAATGAATCTAGTGCTGGTTTTAGTATAAGAACACACAAGCAATGACTCCAGTGGATCCATATGTGTTTGTGGAAAGAACACACATGCAATGACACTGGTTGATCCATGTGTTGTTTGTGGAAAGAACACACATGCAATAAACACTGGTTGATCCATGTGTGGTTTGTGGAAAGAACATACATGCAATGACTCTAGTGTTGGTTTTTTATAAGAACACACATGCAATGACCACTGGTTGATCCATATGTGGTTTGTGGAAAAGAACACACATGCAATGAGTACTAGTGGATCCATATGTGGTTTGTGGAAAAGAAGACACATGTAGTGAACACTGGTGGATCCATATGTTGTTTGTGAAAAGAACACACATGCAATGACTCTAGTGCTGGTTTTAGTATAAGAACACACAAGCAATGACTCTAGTGGGTCCATATGTGATTTGTGGAAAGAACACACTTGCAATGACCAGTGGTTGATCCATATGTGGTTTGTGGACAAGAACACACATGCAGTTACCACTGGTTGATCCATGTGTGGTTTGTGGAAAGAACACACATGCAATGACACTAGTGGATCCATGTGTGGTTTGTGGAAAGAACATACATGCAATGACTCTAGTGCTGGTTTTAGTATAAGAACACACATGTAATGACCACTGGTTGATCCATATGAGGTTTGTGGAAATGAATAGACATGCAATGAACACTGGTTGATCCATGTGTGGTTTGTGGAAAGAACACACATGCAATGCCGTTGTTTGATCCATGTGTGGTTTGTGGAAAAGAACACACATGCAATGACTCTAATGGATCCATATGTGGTTTGTGGAAAAGAACATACATGCAATGACCACTAGTTGATCCATGTGTGGTTTGTGGAAAGAACACACATGCAATGAACTCTACTGGATCCATGTGTGGTTTGTGAAAAGAACACACATGCAATGAGTCTAGTGCTGGTTTTAGTATAAGAACACACATGCAATGACTCTAGTGGGTCCACATGTGGTTTGCGAAAAGAACACACATGCAGTGAACACTGGTTGATTCATGTGTGGTTTGTGGAAAGAACACACATGCAATGAGATTGGTTGATCCATGTGTGGTTTGTGGAAATAACACACATGCAATGACTCTAATGGATCCATATCTGGTTTGTGGAAAAGAACACACATGCAATGACCACTGGTTGATCCATGTGTGGTTTGTGGAAAGAACACGCATGCAATGACACTGGTGGATCCATGTGTGGTTTGTGAAAAGAACACACATGAAATGAACACTGGTTGATCCATATGTGGTTTGTGGAAAAGAACACACATACAATGAACATTGGTGGATCCATAAGTGGTTTGTGGAAAGAACACACATGAAGTGAACACTGGTGGATCCATATGTTGTTTCTGAAAAGAACAAACATGCAATGAATCTAGCGCTAGTTTTAGTATAAGAACACACAAGCAATGACTCTAGTGGGTTCATATGTCATTTGTGGAAAGAACACACATGCAATGACACTGGTTGATCCATGTGTGGTTTCTGGAAAGGGAACACACATGCAATGAACACTGGTTGATCCATATGTGGTTTGTGAAAAGAACACACATGCAATGACCACTGGTTGATCCATATGTGGTTTGTGGAAAAGAACACACATGCAATGACCACTAGTTGATCCATGTGTGGTTTGTGGAAAGAACACACATGCAATGACACTGGTGGATCCATGTGCGGTTTGTGGAAATAACATACATGCAATGACTCTAGTGCTGGTTTTACTATAAGAACACACATGCAATGACTACTAGTTGATCCATATGTGGTGTGTGGAAAAGAACACACATGCAATGAACACTGGTGGATACATATCTGGTTTGTGGAAAAGAACACACGTGCAATGAACACTGGTGGATCCATATGTGGTTTTTGGAAAGAACACACATGTAGTGAACACTGGTGGTTCCATATGTGGTTTGTGAAAAGAACACACATGCAATGACTCTAGTGGGTCCATATGTGATTTTTCAAAAGAACACACATGCAATGACCACTAGTTGATCCATATGTGGTTTGTGGAAAATAACACACATGCAATGAACACTGGTGGATCCATAAGTGGTTTGTGGAAAGAACACACATGTAGTGAACTTTGGTGGATCCATATGTTGTTTGTGAAAAGAACACACATGCAATGACTTAGTGCTGGTTTTAGTATAAGAACACATAAGCAATGACTCTAGTGGGTCCATATATGGATTTTTGGAAGGAACACACTTATAATGACACTGGTTGATCCATGTGTGGTTTGTGGAAAGAACACACATGCAATGCCATTGGTTGATCCATGTGTGGTTTGTGGAAATAACACACATGCAATGACTCTAATGGATCCATATGTGGTTTGTGGAAAAGAACACACATGCAATGACTCTAGTGCTGGTTTTAGTATAAGAACACACAAGCAATGAATCTAGTGGGTCCATATGTGATTTGTGGAAAGAAAACACATGCAATGACCACTGGTTGATCCATATGTGCTTTGTGGAAAGAACACACATGCAATGACACTGGTTGATCCATGTGTGGTTTGTGGAAAGAACACACATGCAATGACTCTAATGGATCCATATGTGGTTTGTGGAATAGAACACACAAGCAATGACCATAGGTTGATCCATGTGTGGTTTGTGGAAAGAACACACATGCAATGAACTCTAGTGGATCCATGTGTGGTTTGTGAAAAGAACACACATGCAATGCCATTGGTTGATCCATGTGTGGTTTGTGAAAAGAACACACATGCAATGCCATTGGTTGATCCATGTGTGGTTTGTGAAAAGAACACACATGCAATGACTCTAATGGATCCATATGTGGTTTGTGGAAAAGAACACACATGAAATGACCACTGGTTGATCCATGTGTGGTTTGTGGAAAGAACACACATGCAATGAACTCTAGTGATCTATCTTGGCATAATTTGATGTATGCCATGATGAATTTCATTGTAAAAGACACCCACTTTCCATTTTTATACTACTCAGCTTTGCCCTTTTTTTTGGTACTACCTAGTTTTGCCCCCTCTCTCTCTTTCGTAGTAGCCCAAACCTGTGCCCACTCTGTCTGCTACGCCCTCATTGGTTGTCACAGTTGTCACGCGGATCGTGCGCACCAACCATTGATCCCGTGTGATCCAACGAGGCTCATTGCACACGTCATGCCCTTCACAGGACAGGGCGAGACAACACAGACGTCTCCCTCAACGAGACTTCTACAAGAAGGAACACGATGCCGTCCATGGAAAAAGTCATCGAGTGGTCATGTCATGTTTAATCTAGTATGCAAAGGCTACAAGTCTACTGCATGGCAACTGGTCATCCATGGCCCACGGGCTATACCATTTTTACTATGCAACGCGCCTGCACTCTCACTTCCGACAGGCCCCCACCACATGAACCTTCCACGCAGCAGCCGCAGCCGGAAGAGCTGCCAACCGGGGCCCTCGAGGAGGCCTAAACGTGCCCGCTTTAAAAACCCAGCCTATCGGGTCCTCTATTCGCACTCATCCACTAGTCTCTCTTCCCTATCCAGCAAAACCCCACAATCTTGAACGTACTTGCACGATCCTTCTCCATGAAACCAGTGCGTGGAGGTGAGTGTCCAGGCATCGCCGCCGGGGTGGTGCTTCATGCGGAAGATCTGGAGGAGCATCACGCAGCACAAGGCGAGGAGGACGTGCAGTTCAACCTCTTGGGGGACCATGTGCTCGCTGGTGCTGGCGACTTCGGAGGCGCCGATGAGGGCATGGAGTTCGACGAACACGCTCCGCTCATGTACCCGAAGGTACATCTATTTCTACATGTTTCATATTTTCTGCTCGAGCTTAATCTATCCTAGCGTCATAAAAAATCTAGTCCTAATGATTAGATGCAACGTACGAACCGGTACATGAAGAGATCTAGTCTGTTCTGAATGAATCCACATTATTTATTTATTAATTAGTTACCAAGAACACAAACCACATTAATTTAGGAGCGAGCTGGGGAGACGGCCGTAATGAACTGCTGAACCTGTATAGAATGGTGGAGACGGCCGTAATGAACTTGGAATGGTGGAAGGAATATATATTTATTATTTTTCTCATTTCGGTTTGTATTCCATACATTATAGGTGTATTCAAGTGAGATGGACTCTGACAAGGAGACTAGGGACAACGAGAGCCGCCATGTCATGAAGAAGCTCAAGGGCGGGATAATCCCTTTCCGCACTTGACTTGGGGAGCTCAAGTACCCTTTCTGTAAGAAAGGAGTCAACCCGAGGATTGCCAGCTTGATTCCGCATGCGGTTGGCATCGGTAAAAGCCCGGCTAATATACAAAGTCAGCGACCAAGGCTAAGCATGCTGCTTATGGCAAATTCCTGAGGGAGTATGTCAAGACCGGCCTAGTGTCCCCTTACTTAGGAATCAGCAACTTCTAGCCGACCAACCCCGTCACTGTGCTAGCCCGGCCACTAATAATATTTAGTTCTCTTACTGTATCTAGACATATAAACTATGGGGATTTCTATTTTCATACCCTTCAAAATATATTCAAGTTCATCTGTTTATGGAGTTAAAGTTCCGGTGGTATACTCATTATTTTGCATGGATAGAGGGGTGCCCCCGGCAGATATAAGGGTTATCCTGTCCGCTAGATCATAGAGGATCAACGGTTGGTGGGCACGATCTGTATGACAACGGTCTTGACCATTCAGAGTGTAGCAGCAAAGATGAGCACATGTGCGAGAGATGGATACAAAGAGAGGGGAAAACCGAGTAGCAACCAAGGGAAAAACTGAGTAGAACTTAAAAACCAAGGGCAAGACTGTGTAGAACTTAAAAAACAAGGGCAAACGTGACAAAGGGATTCAAATAGAAAATAGAAAATGATTTAAAAATGGAACCAAACCGCTAGTGTTACGCTCGAGGGCAAAACTGAGTACAACTGAATCGCCAGGGTTAGACACGAGGGAAAAAACGCGACTCATGGTACGCTTGTGCGGTGCACGGGGCGGTAGCGGACATGTGTGGCCGTGCACGGTGCATTAGCGTACGCGCTGCACGGTAGTGCAATGTAACATCGCTTCCCTTCTCCTTCAATAGAGGCTTCCCCATTCCCTCTCATCACGCACTCGCTCACTCAACCGTCTCCACTGTCCCATCACCTTCTACAAATGCCCAACAAAACTCCAACCACGCCGGCGATGGAGAAGAACGGCGTGGTAGCCATAGGCGCCTCCAAGGCCGCCGGCGAGGATCCCCCTATCCCCGTCCCCGCATCCGCCGTAGCCGCCGGCGAGGAGGCCCCCGCTGGTCTCGGACAAATCCCGCTCGGCTGGGACCCCTACGAGGAGGTTGTCTACATAAGGCTGGAGAACCCCTACGACACCAGCATCGCCGACCCATGGTCTGAGGTAACCAGGGTTTTCTCCCCTTCCCTTGTTCTTCCCCCGTTCCCATCGTTGGATGCTAGATCATATGTTATTAGGGCTAGGTTGTTCGTATTTTTTACAGTAGCTAATCCTCTTGTGTTAGATCTCGATTTTCGATGAATCCCCCTATTCGTAGTTGGGATCAGTATTCAATTTGGTTTGAGATTTGGGGAATAATCGGGAGATCTCATTCAGTTAATTTATGCAAAAAATCAATCCCGATAATGAAAGTATCTCCATCATGTCCTTATTTCACTCTACTGTTTTTTTCCAACAGGAGGATAGCAGCGACCTCCGCAGCGACGACGAGTCCAAGGACACCAAGACTTGTCATGTGCTGAGGAGGCTAAAGTCCGGTCAATACAACAACTTCTTCTCCGGCAACGTGTACAGGTGCCCCTTCTACCCCACCAGGAGGCTCCGCGCCATGGACTTGAACTCCCTCATAAAGCATGCCGAGGACGTAGGACCTGCGGCGAGTCCATGAACGTCCACGGCTTCATGGCCAAGCACTAGACGCTCAGTCTTCACCTTCGCAACCTCCAGAAGGTGGCTATCAAGGAGGGCCGCATGCCCCCGATCAGACCCAAGGGGCCCAAGGTCAAGGGGCTAGGCAGCAAGCAGTGGAGGAGGCGCCAGAGGGAGGAGGCGGATGCCCTCCTGGCAGAGGCCACGAGGGGCCACTGATCAGCTGTTGCTGCTGTAAAGCAGCTTCTTTTGTCTTTTCTGTGTTGAACATGTCAGCTGCTGCTGCTGCTGAGCAGCCTAATTGTCGAACCTCGTTAAGTATCGTACTATATAACCTATATTAGCTGCTTTATCTACATCTGCTCTGTTTACTGAATTTATTTATGGTGCTGGTTTGTTTTGCTGCTCTAGATTTGCTACCAGATTGGGGAAAATGATCGCAGAAAGAACAATGAATGAAGAGAGAAGCTGCTCTAGATTCCCTACCTTTTTGGGCAAAAAAAACACAACTGTTAGAGAGAGAGGGGAAAGGCGCTCTTAAAAAGGCCAAATAACAAAAAAACTTCCACTTTAGGCGTCATGGCGCACGTAACGACCAAGACTTTGACCAGACGGCACCCCCCTATGAGCGCATGTGAGGGCTTCAGAATATCGGGAGGGCAAAAGTGAGGACAAACAAGACACAATGTTGCTATAGCTAAATCTGACAAAAAGCTGAATTTGGCTTTACCATGCAATTTGGCTAGAGCTCCACAATGTAGCTATTCTAAATCCCTAAACTATGTGGTGCGTTGAAACCTAATGCTTTTCCACTGACACGTGTGTTGCAAAGTTGCTTGATCGTGCATGCTTACACAAGTGGCCTACAGAGAAACTTATAGAAGCATGGGCAAACAAGCTTCATTTTGGCAAATTCTGGACAAGCTTTGCGCAATCGGCAGGCCTGATTGGCTGGGCGGCTGCCCCGGGGTGCAGGGATGCTAGGTCCATGTCTATGCTTACACTTCTTAAACTTGTTAGGAATTAATAATAACTGTACACTTCCTTCTGTCCTATCACGTTATGTCGTGTCAGCACCGCGCACCCACTGCGGATCGGCAACGGGACGGTGGTCTACGTGACCGGTCTCTGCCATGCCAAAGCCACGTCGCACACCCGTCCCATCGCCTACCGGGACGGACGCCGAATTTAATCGCTAGGATTGGAAACCATCGGTGCTCGCCCAGTCAAACTTGCTTCCGCATGGGTATGACCGGAATATTGGCAAACAGAATTTAAGCATCGCCTTCCGTCTGCTCAGCACATCACTATGCAAAAATCCCCAACTCATTCCTTCCGCCGCCGCCGCCACCGCAAGAACCATCGACGCTGCCGCAGGCATCACCTCCGCCTGGCCATACCACCACAACAGATCACTCCACCGCCACGCCCAGTCCCAGCCACTACTACCGACCCTAGGCCACCACCGCCGCATTAGCTGCTGCCATGGACGCAGAGTACGGCGTGTTCGGCGACGGGAGCGACTACACCGACAAGTACACCGTCACCGCCCATGGCACCACCAAGCTGACGGTGGTCCACACAAATGCGTCAGCGGAGGTCGGCAAGGTCATCACAATGTACGAGTAGTGGCTACAGGAGCCGATGGACAGGTACAAGATCGTTAGCCTTGACCTCGAGTATACCGGAGATAGGAAGAGGACGAAGCTTTTGTAGCTGTCCATGTGCAACCACTGCCTCCTATATCACATATGTAGGGCCAAATCTGTATGCTCGAAGCTTCGCGAGTTCCTACACAGGAGGGAGATCTACTTCGTTAGCATCGACATCAAGAACAACACTCTGAAGCTAGAACGGGATCTCCTCGTTCATGTCGTCAATCACGTCAATCTCCAACGTTTGTGGAGGTTCCCGGATGGCGGTACAGGGAAAGCCGGCATGGCTAGACTCGCTGCCAACATCATCGACCGCGAGTACGCCGACATGAAAGTCGAGTTCCCGAAGCACCTGCACGAGCGATGGGAGTGGAGGCACCTGGATTACGATGCGATCAAGTACGCAGCCAGGGACGCGTATGTCTACTACGAGATGCTCAACAGGATCTGGCGGGTGGTGAGTGATGTTTACCACTACTAGTTTCGCATTTCGTTCCTAGTTTTATCTCGCCTGTATTTTATCTTGCATGTATTTTCTAAGCATTCTGTGTGTAAGAACCAAGATCGTATGATCCCTGTGCTATTAGCTACTTAACCTGTATGAATTACATTACCCCTTTTGTATGCTCAACATTCATTCTTACAAATTATGTCTGTGCCATTTGCATGCAGCAGAATCCAGGACTGAAATGCATAAGGTGTGATACAGTCATAAGTCATAACCAAACCCAGATTATAGCAAAGGATACAGTCATAATCAAACCCAGATTATAGTTTGACAATGGTAATACACATCAATTCGTAATTGCTCACATAGTGTACTTCTGAAATAACATGTTTTCATAAACACAACAATCATGCACTAATAGTCTACATCCCAGCCTGTTGGAGAAGGCAACCAATCCCAAGATGCCTTCGGTCGCTTGCCCCGGTTTGTAGATTCATCTACACTCCAGCATCTAGGGCAAATAACCTGCCTTGGTGGTGGTTCAATGATGCGACGCCTGGAACGAGATTTTACAATCTGGCGGTACAGCTCGTGGCTAACATATCCGTCAATTGCAGCGTACTTCAGATTAGGTTCAGAAAGTAGCTTATCCTCCCAGTAATCGTGCCCTAAACGCCTCCATGAACATCTCGGCAATCTGTCCTTCATGTCAGCGTACCACTAGTCGATGAGTTCAAAGGCAAGAGCGGCCATCCCGGTCTTGCCACCCTTCGTCCCTGGGATCCAGTAAATTTCCTGGATGTCCACTCTGCACTCCTTTTGGATTCTAATGTTGATAGTCGGGCTTTCAAGCAGTTTAGT
The DNA here is from genome assembly GCA_916181665.1 of Avena sativa. Taxonomy (NCBI): domain Eukaryota; kingdom Viridiplantae; phylum Streptophyta; class Magnoliopsida; order Poales; family Poaceae; genus Avena; species Avena sativa. Next base: position 314,304,624 of record OV702286.1, read on the forward strand.
GTCATTCTTGATGTCAGCACTAGTAAATGTTATGTGCTAGTTCACGAGAAAGTCATGAAGTAGATCCCTAATGCTTTCGTCCCACCTGCATGAAAATGAATTCAGACAAATAATAGAGCAATAACTTTTGCAAACAGACAGTTCAGGAACAAAAAAGACAGCAAAGTCTACCAGATCCCGTCATCCCCCTTCTCGCAAAAAGGCTGGTATACGAGGACGTGCCCCTTCATGGAGAGTTGCACCACGGCGATCCTACGGTGATCGCGGTTGTACTCGAGGTCGAGACCTACGAACCTATTTTCTTCGAACTGCAGCCAACTCGTGTAATTATTAAGAGTGTTCCTCACCGTCCGAGGGTCAGTGGTGTAGATGACATCGATCTTCTTCCCGCCATGTACTTCGATGTCGAAGTGCAGAGTTTCTTGCCTGCCGTTGTTTCAGACATCCAGAGCGTCCATGACTACAGGCAAGAGGGAAAGGATACAGAGGAAAAGGGTGATGCGGTGGTGGAGGAAATGGCTGAGGCCGTGGAGGAGAAAGACGATGAGGCCGTGGAGGCGGAAATGAGACGGAGAAGTGAAAGATTGGAACTGCCCTTACCAATATCTGGAATGGTGCACGATAGTTCGTAGTAGGGTGAAGGTGGAGAAAAATGGCGGTTTTACATGTCGACGCTAGCGCTTCCTAAAATTTGTTCTGCACCACTTGCATGCGGTGGAATTGAGGTCTGCCATGCACGATCCAAGTCAAACATAGGCACGTTTGCGCGTGCCGACCTTCACTCACTGACAGGCGGGCTGCACATTTCTCTTACGATTTATTTTTTCACTTCCTCTAGACGGTTCCGATGCCTGCCCTCAATAAATACGCCCCCTTCTTGTCTTCCACGCGGACGGGAACCGGCGGCGGCGGTTCCTTGCAGATTCATTCCCCACTCGAACAACTGCCCCCATCCCTAATTCCATCCCCTCTTGAATCCATCCGCCTCCTTATCACAACGCCTCCATTAATCTACCGGATTTGCCGCTATGGGTAGAGCTTGGGGTAGTAGCAGGCTGAAGCGAAAGGCATGCGAACATGCACATGATCGCCTCGGGGTTGGACATCATCTCAACCGGCCGCCTCGCTCGCTGCATCCCTGGCTACCGCTTGACGATGCAGAACATGGACAAACAACCGTTCGGCATGCCAGGCCTTCTTTACCCCGATAACAGCAAATGGCCAAACGACCGCGATGGCCACGTAAGTTCCAGTATCTAGCTTATTCATTCAATCATATTGTTGATTCATATGTGCTAAACTCTCATCGGAATCCTATGTTCCTTTCGTCGAACGTGTTATGTGCACGCGCGGTTTGAACAAATCGAACCATTTAAGACTATTCTGTACTGCGGAAGCTCTGCTGGTACCTGATATTCTGGTATTTTCGTAGTGACACAGTCTTACTTTAGGTGATAGACGATATGTCAATTTCGATTTTGCAATGGAATGCCTGCTAGGTGATATTCTGTTTCCTAAAATAAAAACAAACATATTAGACGATTTAAGGCTGTTAGGCCCCGAGTTGTTTATGATCATCGTCACGAGTTTGTTCGGGGGGCTCTGTTACTACTCCATATATTGAGTATCTTCGTAGTGACACAGGCAAAATTTAGACGATATCTGAGGAGATACTCGTATTTAGGCGATATTTTGTGTACTTTAATCTGAAGGTCTAGTTGTCAAATTGTATTTGCAATGGAATCCATGCTAGGTGATTGTTCCAACTAACAACAAACTCTGCAGAATATTCATGCAAAACTGATGCTGCTGGATAAGTGGTCCGAATCAGTAGTGGTGGATATCAAGGAAGAAGAAGAGACAGAAATGGAAGATGACCAGAACTGGGTGGGTGGCAACGGCGTGTGGCTGGTCCTTTTATCATAGGATGGCAGTACTTGGACTCTAAAAACTGGCTACAGATCGGTGAGACTTGCAGTGCCATCTTTGAGGGGTGTCGGCATTACTGCATTCAACAACTGGTGGCCGCTGCCCATTTTCGAATTCGCTTACAGGTTCAACATGGCAGAACTTGACCTCGTGAAGGTATAGCTCCCACATAGACCGCGGGAGGGGCGTGGAAGAACTGGGAGTACGACCTCTTAGCGGTGTTAGACAAGGAAATCACATTCATTAGATGCCCATAAGACAATGAATGGACAGTCTTGCGCGACGACTTCCTGCGGCCGGAGAAGTATGTCGACACCGTCTTCACCTACGGCTACTCTTCATATAGACCGCAACGCATTTATGCGGTCACTGAACCTAGCGGCGACGTGCGTGTTTGGGAGCCGTCCATTTGGGGTAAGTCATGGTGTTATATAGCATGTAAAATCCCATTCAAAATTCTGCTTACTGACTGTTAGTAACACGCAGGTACCCACGCAGCCCGGTGCATCATTCCAGCTCCGGCCATCGAAGATGCAGTAGCAGATGCTGAACTTGGGACACGACGCTGGTTCCTGGCACCTCTCGGAGACAACACCGAACAAGATGATGAACTCATGTGGATTTCATATCAGGGGAGCACTAAACAGTGTTGGTGATACAATAGAACATATGGGGACACAACTTTCTTCATACCCATCCCTACAGTGTCACGTTTTCTCGAGGTCCGCATGCCCATCCAAAGACCCAGTAGAGCAAGTCTGAAGCAGAGTCAACAATCTGAAGGGACAATCTGTGTTTCTTGGGATCAACTACCCTTTCTTTATCGGAGCCCCTGGAGTTGTTGAACCTGTAATTGCTCAGGCAGCCCTGGCCCCTGATGCTGCTGCTAGTGGTGGTGTTGGTGGTGGTGGAGCTGACGAAGAACTAGCTGCTGCTCCTGGTGAAGCTGACGAAATACTTGGTGATGCTGCTGCTAGTGAAGCTGACGAAATACTTGCTAATGCTGCTGCTGGTGAAGCTGACGAAATACCTGCTGAGGCTACTGCTGGTGAAGCTGACAAAATACCTGCTGAGGCTGCTGCCGGAGTCTAGGAAGAACATGTTGGTGTTGTTGCTGAGGTGCCAGCACTTCCGGTGTTGATAGCAGACTGTGTGTTTGCTGCACACTCATGCGCCTATCATGTTGACACTCCAGATCTGACCTGGAGCCGAATCCACGTCGAGGGGAGGGGGCCTACAATTGGCTCATCAGCGGGGTCATACGATTTGAAGGAGAATGAAAGACGGCCAAATGCAGCATTCTGGTTCGTTCCGACGATACCATCAACTCCAGGGACCTAGTGCTCATACTGGCAGATCCGATGAACCATTTGTCTTTATCTTTATCATTAGTTATGCTTATGTGTGTAAAGACTAAGCTGTGGTTATTTGTGTAAGACTAAGTTAGGCCTAACTGCATAATATTCAGTGAAGCCCAGCTTTTCTTTCCACGCCCATAATAGCAGAATTGCAGCATAGAACATACAAATGTAATGTGCATACCAGGCATTTTTGCTTAGGATAACAACCACTTCAAGAAAATGATACATCGTGTACGCATTTGAACGCATCACTAGAATGTGCCACCTATTGATGATTGATGACATGGATCTAGCTTTTCTGCGCGTATTTGCATTGAATCGCTCATTGATTTGTTCACATATTTTTTGGCAATGGCTGATGAACTCCACTCTCTTGGTAACTTGCTTCGTCAGCGAGCACTTGTTGATGCAATGCAAAGTACAGAACATGGTCGTCATTGTCATTTCATTTAGGTTCTCTATGTTTCGTCATCACGGAGCTACTAATTTCAAATGAAAATCTAGTAAACAATATATGTGTACATTGTTAGAGCATGCTACGGCCACGGTACATACATGTTTTTCTATAATCACAAGAAGAAAACTTGATGCATTTTCACCTTGTTGGCGTTGTGCTGAACTGGGTGGATGTGGCTTTGGGGTTCAGAGAGGAAGGCGCCGTGGATGGTGCGTGTGCGACCACGGCGACGGCGAGCTCGGATTCTAGAGGAGGCCAACAGGACCGAGCATGGTCGGCATGGTGACAGATCTCACCCGGGAATGAATTCCCGTCCCCGCACCGTGCCAATGGTGCGGTCATGGTGAGGGCGAGCTCCGATTCGGGATGGGGAGGAGAACGGGCCAAGCAGGTTCCTCCAAGTCCTAGCTCCGTGCCATGGCCACGACCATAGAATGCCGCCCTGGAGGAAGAAGAAGACGCATAAAGGATGCATGCGCCAATGCTGCAAGCCTACATGGCAGCGACGACGGCAGCGACATAACGGCGAAAGCTGACAGGGGGGCCCAACTTGACGGCCGTTAGCTTGATTTTTTGTATTGAAACGTAAAGTTGAATTCGTGCCAAAAAAAATACCCTCTGAGTATTTGGCACGCCAACTGTAGTCATCGCGGCTGATTTCAGGGAACTTGGGTACCGCATTGCCTGGCCACCCCAACTTTCGGGCCGCAAAATGATATTCTCTTCGAGATGGTGGCAAGCCAGTCTCGTAGGGCCTCGTATGGCACCTCCAGCCAGGAAACCCACGTGGGGTAGTTGGGGCCGGACAGGTTGCACATCTTGTGCGACCTCCTCTGCAGCGAGAGCACCCGACGGGTCATCCAGGACAAGGGGACGTCCCGGCCCGTCAGCCCCTCCCTCTCCGTCAGCTCCTTTTCCTAGGCGGCCATCTGGTCGATGTCCGCCTGGGTGCCCAACCCCCTCGCGGTCCAGGCCTTCTGGGTGGAGGTGACGTTGGTGAAGTCCGGCAGCCGAATCCAGTTGGCCTCGGTGCCGTTGTGCACATAGAAATATGAGTGCTGCCACAGCTTGACCGTGTGAGGGATCTTGAGCCGTGGCATGGTGGACGACGACCGCGGGTAGATCACGCAGCAGCCAGTCTCCATCAGTGGCCCGTCCTTCTGCATCGGCTGGGCCTTGAAGTTGAAAAACTTGAGGAAGTTCGCCGCGTCCGGGCGAACCCCCAAGTATGATTCGTAGGATGTCGCGTGATGCGAAAACTTCGTGATGGCGTTCTCCCCCAAGTGATGAAGCTGGAGAACGAACATGCTGAAGAGCTCGAGGAGGAAGCTGCTCGACAGCAAGGCGAAGCCATGGGCGAAGTGCGCCAGGAAGACGACGAACTCGCTGGGCTAGGGGTTAGGGACGCGCTCCCCCTCCGGCGCAAGGCGGTGCTTCACCACCCGCTCTGACGAGATGAGCCTCTCCTACCGGTACTTGCGGATAAGCTCCTCGGTCACATAGGAGGCGCATCGACCACCGCCCTGCTCCGAAAGCATTTCTTCAAGCAAGGTTACCATGGCAGAGAAGCAGGGTCCCATTGTCACGAGGACATGCGTTGACACTGGCAACCTAAAACTAGTGACGGAAGAGCAGAAGGGAGGCAGAGCGCAAGGAGCAAGAGAAGCAGGCAGCGGGAGGAAGACGACGTGGGGAAAACCCCATCCCCACGTCCCTATTTATCGCTGCGGGTCGAGCACGCCCCCTGCATTCCCCTTCACCATGTGGTGCGCCACTGCCCCACTACCCCATGACGGTTCAGCTACGGATCCAATGCACCAGCACGCTCCCACAGAAAATTCTGCAGGCGTTACTGCGGGAGGGAAGGCACGCGCATGATCCCCAAGAAACCGCAATGATCAACGTGCGTGCGGTAACCAAAAACCACTGCCGCAGAGCAAATGGTCAATGTGACACGACGTGCATCAGAACCGCTAGACGTGGCTGGCATAATGTGGTGACCCAGCATACCACTGCATGATGTAGTACACTATAGTCATTGACATAACACCAATGAAACACCGTTCACTAGTATTACATCCCTCAGAGTGGTACAACAGAAACACAGCAGGTCCAAGACATGACTATATGTTATAACTCGACTCTTTACAAAAGATCCAGAGAACACTCTAGGTTAAAGAGGGAGAAAGAAACTTCTTACAAAGAAGAACCAGAAATAATAACTCAGAACTATCTAGCTAATAAGACTAGCATCTAAACTATCTGGTTTGCAAATGCTACTATTGCATTGTGATACATTGCAAATGTATCTATAATTTTTGATGTTCCATGCTTGGTTTTATCTACTTTCTTATGTTTTTTCCACACTTTGGAGTACTTTTCATATGATTTCTTAGACTAATCTATTAACAAGATGCCACAGTGCCAGTTGCCTGTTTTCTGCTATTTTTGGTTCCAGGAAAGTTAGAAAATGAATATTCTCTGAATTGGACCGGACAAAAGCCAAAGTTGTTATTTTCCCGGAAGACTCATGGAGCCAGAAGGAGAGTCGGAGAGGGGCCACAGGGTGGCCACACCACCACTAGGCGCGGGCCCCCCTTGGCCGCGCCAGGGCATGGTGTGGGCCCCCTGGCCGGCCACCGACCTTGCCTCTTTCACCTATATATCTCCCCCGAGGCAAAAACCCTAGGGCGTCAATCAGAAATCCACGAAAAGTTCCGTAGAGCCGCCGACACCGAAGGGGAGATTCGGGGGACAGAAAGTCTCTATCCGGCACCCTGTCGGGACAGGGAAGTTCCCCCGGAGCCATCTCCATCGATTTCCACCACCATCTCCATCACCGTTGCTGATTCCCATGATGATGAGGGAGTAGTTCTCTCTCGAGGCTAAGGGTTCTACTGGTAGCTATGTGTTCATCTCTCTCTCTATGCATGATCTTATTAAGATCATGAGCTTGTAATCTATAGATCTACCTTGCTACTCAAGTGCTTTAATAGATCTCTGCTCTCCCCATGTGTGTGAAGTTGACAGTGTGCACACCATGGTGGCACTTAGGCTAGAGATTACAAATACTTGTTATGAGTTATATTTGGAGTTGGATGTCTTTATGAAATTGTGGTGTTTGTTGGAACCATCTAGTGCTCAAGGTGACAGTGTGGGGTTATCTAGATGTGGAAAGCGAACTTTGAGGTGTGCTGTTATAGCCCTACCATGGATTTGAGTGTCCAACCGAAGAGTAGTTCAGCGTAGTATCATAAAGAAAGATATATTTATATGAGAGTGTTCACTAGTGAAAGTATGATCCCTAGGCCTTGTTTCTAAGCACTGAAACACCGTTTGCTATTAGATCTATTACATGTTTGCTTGCTTCTATCTTTATTTCAGTTTTACTTTAGTCTTTTCCACGCCATCAAGCTATTTTCTATCACCGTTACCACTTGTATTTCACTATCTCTTCGCCGAACTAGTGCACCTATACACCTGACAAGTGTATCGCGTGTGTTGGGTACACAAGAGACTTCTTGTATCTTGATTGCAAGGTTGCTTGAGAGGGGATACCTTTGACCACTTCCTCCCTGAGTTCGATAAACCTTGGGTGATCCACTTAAGGGAAAACTTGCTGCTGTTCTACAAACCTCTGCACTTGGAGGCCCAACAACTGTCTACAAGAATAGAAGTGCGTAGACATCAAGCTATTTTCCGGCGCTGTTGCCGGGGAGGTAAGGTAAAAGGTACTCACATCCTCCGGTGTGAGTGCTCAAAGTTATTTCCTTTAGATTCTGCAATTTTGTCTTTTTGTTTCTTCTTTTCACTAGTTAGGCTTAATGGAAAACAAAAAAAAATTAGAGAGCTTTATAGTATTTATCTTGTGTTAGGACATGAAGTGTTTGAAGAGAAAATTAAAAAACCTATGGAACTTTATTTGCATGCTAATAGCAATGTTGTTAGTATGAATTCTTTGGACACCATAATATTTAGATGAGTCTTGGAAGTTATTAATTCAGTAATAACCTCTCCTTATCCTTTTTATTTGCTTTTTGTGCCAAGAGTAACCTCTAATGAGAGAGAAGTAATGATTGGGAAAGTTGCTGTCCCGAAACAGATTTCTGTGCTTCACCGTAAAAATTCATGTAAAATCTCTGTACGTCCTTTTGATACGTGAATTTTTGTGCTTCTGCCCCAGGTTGTTATCTAACTTTCGTTAGTTCAACACTTTTCGATTTCAGCAACAGAAGGTCTTCGAAAAAATTCTTCTTTACCTGCTGGTCTGTTTTGATAGATTTCTGCCATTTTCTGCATTTGCTTCTTGTTGGTTCCTTTTTGAGTTCTTTTGGGGAATTGAGATTTTTGAGGGAAGTGCTATAGTAGATTGTGTTTTAATGGAAGTTTTATTGGGTGTTAGAACTGAACCTAAAGACCTATTATCTTGAGTGCACTAATGTTGCTGATAAAGATTGTGTGAAGTTTTGTATGAAGGAAAAATTTCAGGTGTATGGAGAGAATGATGTAATGAGATGAAGAATAGACTAAAGCTCAAGCTTGGGGATGACACCCCGTGTCACCCCAAGAAATATTCAAGAAGTACAAGTGTCAAAGCTTGGGGATGCCCAAGGCATCCCCTTCTTCATCAATAAAAATCCCAGGTTTCTTCCAAACACTTCATTTTTATTGTTTCATGCACAATTGTGTTGTTCTTGGAGCGTCTTATTTTTTGTTTTTTGTTTTTGGTTTTCGTTTTCTTAGTGTGCTTGAATAAATTGGTTGGACCCCCTCTTTCATACATTGGTTTCAAATAGTTTGGTTTCGACTGGAAAAGAGTAGGAAAGTTCATCCTTAAGTGGTAAAGAGAGTTTGTTTTTGACTATGGCCTATGCTTTGTCATGCCATGCTTGATATTGTTTTGGCTTTAGGCTTAGTATTCTTTGTTGTAGCATGACTTGTTATAAACAATTGAGATTGCTTAATGTGTCTTTGAAGAATCATGCGTTGTTTTTGCATATTAAAGCATAGTATTGTGGTATTCTCCTTTGATTCTTTATTAGGGTTGACTTGGCGCATGCTCACACCATGTTATGACTATCCAAAGTCACCATAGCCTTTATGATCCTTTAGTTTTCAACTTGTAGTATCACTTTATACTTTGATCAGTGATGTTTTGTCGCTCTGCATGATTATGGCCATTATTGCTCTCTTAGTTTGTCACTCCCAGTCTTTTGCTAGCTTCCACAACCAAGTATGAGTTCCACTCATGCATCCAACTCCCTAAACCAAGTTATTCCAAAGAGTGCACCATACCTACCTATTATCATATGCTATTCCAAGTATATTCATGTTTTTGTTTACCTTCCAAATTAAACTTGTTATGAGAAAACTAGTGATTAAAGCTCTCACGAACTTGATGGCACACTTTAATTTTCTTGCCCTTAATAAACTTGAACCATTGTGTCGTCTATGTTGTATATGCTTGCACTTATTTGTTGGGGATTAGCAGAACCATGATGTCATGGGAAACGCTTTCAACATTGCACGGGTACTTTGTACCTAGTTGATATCATGCTCTTTTGTCTATGGATGTCGTCGGTGTGAAATGAAAGGGGAGCTTGTAAGTCCATGGAGTTATGTATATGTATTAGAGAAACTCCTGGGCCGCTGGTCTAATCCATGCTGACATGGTGGAAACCTGCAGTGTAACCATAATGAGCTGTCTATGAAGCATTCTTCTTATAAAAAAAGAGTCTGATATTGAGAAAAAAGAGAAAAAGAAAAAAAAAAAAGAGATTATGAAAAGAGGAAAGAGAGAAAAAAGCACCATATTCCCATGGTAAATAAGAAGATTGCTGAGATGCTCATTGTCTGCTTGCCTTGTTATTTTGATATGGGGATTCTTCTGTATCATCAGGCAAGGGGTACCCCGTTGGCGGTTCTCTATGATACACATGTACTTACGATGACAAGAACTTACCGGTGACTAAACTTGAGTAGCATGAGGAGCGGCCCTCGTATTCAAGGGACATGAGATTTCTAACTTATACTTCGTCAAGCATGTACACCATAGTTTGTTCACTTTAACCTTAATCACTTCAAGATGCTTATGATAGGGGCAATGAGATCTCAAAGCTATAAGTGCCATAATTTTTGGAAGCTCTTTATGAGACTTGAATCCCTGCTTCCTTCTATGAAGGATTTTCTTTTACTTTTATGTTGAGTCTCCACCTTCTATCTTTATGCACCTACTTTGAGAGCATAGTGGCCATTCTTAGTTCTATGTGCATTGTCCCAAGACTTGTTAATTGATGCATAGCTTTGATATTGCTTGTTTTAAACTATTTGTATCTAGTCACTCTTATGAACTTTGAAGGTGTCTTATGCATTTATGTTTGCTACTCTATGAGGGACAAGCTGAATGCCACTATGCTATGTTTTCTTTATGTGATACAAACAAACGTCCTGCAAAGCATTGTTATTCATGAATCTTTTGTTTGTGCCTTTTCATGTTGCAACATAGTTGCTTTGTCTTATTGTTAGAACTTTATCTTTCATGCTATGTTGAAGTACTATGATCCCAGCTATCAATGTTTTACAAATACTTTGATCAAGTTTATGATGGTGCATGTCACCTCAAAAATTATTCTTTCTTTTTATCACTTACCTACTCGAGGACGAGCATGAGTTAAGCTTGGGGATGTTGATACATTGCAAATGTATCTATAATTTTTTATGTTCCATGCTTGGTTTTATCTACTTTCTTATGTTTTGTCCACACTTTGGAGTAATTTTCATATGATTTCTTAGACTAACCTATTAACAAGATGCCACAGTGCCAGTTGCCTGTTTTCTGCTGTTTTTGGTTCCAGGAAAGTCAGAAAATGAATATTTCTCGGAATTGGACCGGACAAAAGCCAAAGTTGTTATTTTCCCGGAAGACTCACGGAGCCAGAAGGAGAGTCGGAGAGGGGCCACAGGGTGGCCACACCACCCCTAGGCGCGGGTCCCCCTTGGCCGCGCCAGGGCATGGTCTGGGCCCCCTAGACGGCCATTGACCTTGCCTATTTTGCCTATATATCTCCCCCGAGGCAAAAACCCTAGGGCGTCAATCAAAAATCCACAAAAAGTTCCGCAGCGCCGCCGCCACCGAAGGGGAGATTCAGGGGACAGAAAGTCTCTGTTTCGGCACCCTGCCGGGACGAGGAAGTGCCCCCGGAGCCATCTCCATCGATTTCCACCACCATCTCCATCACCGTTGCTGATTCCCATGATGATGAGGGAGTAGTTCTCTCTCGAGGCTAAGGGTTCTACCGATAGCTATGTGTTCATCTCTCTCTCTCTATGCATGATCTTATTGAGATCATGAGCTTGTAATCTATAGATCTACCTTGCTACTCAAGTGCTTTAATAGATCTCTGCTCTCCCCATGTGTGTGAAGTTGACAGTGTGCACACCATGGTGGCACTTAGGCTAGAGATTACAAATACTTGTTATGAGTTATATTTGGAGTTGGATGTCTTTATGAAATTTTGGTGTTTGTTGGAACCATCTAGGGCTCAAGGTGACAGTGTGGGGTTATCTAGATGCGGAAAGCGAACTTTGAGTTGTGCTGTTATAGCCCTACCATGGACTAGAGTGTCCAACCGGAGAGTAGTTCAGCGTATTATCATAAAGAAAGATATGTTTATATGAGAGTGTTCACTAGTGAAAGTATGATCCCTAGGCCTTGTTTCTAAGCACCGAAACACCGTTTTCTATTAGATCTATTACATGTTTGCTTGCTTCTATCTTTATTTCAGTTTTACTTTAGTCTTTTCCATGCCATCAAGCTATTTTCTATCACCGTTACCACTTGTATTTCACTATCTCTTCGCCGATCTAGTGCACCTATACACCTGACAAGTGTATTGCGTGTGTTGGGGACACAAGAGACTTCTTGTATCTTGATTGCAGGGTTTCTTGAGAGGGGATACCTTTGACCACTTCCTCCCTGAGTTCGATAAACCTTGCGTGATCCACTTAAGGGAAAACTTGCTACTGTTCTACAAACCTCTGCACTTGGAGGCCCAACAACTGTCTACAAGAATAGAAGTGCGTAGACATCACATTGCTCTACAGAAGTAGGTTTTATGGCTAGAGTATCTACTCCAATCTAATGAGAGACTTCGTCTTCACTTCAGCTAATGTATATGTTGACTTCATTGACTTTCTTGAAGAACTTGAGCAGAAATTGGTGTCTACGTTGTCTTCAACAGCTTAGAACCTAGCAAGGGTTAAGAAGGTACGGTTGAGTACGAGCGTACTCAGCAAGTTCACTAAAAAGGAGTGTATGATGCCCTATCTCTATAGCCACAGACCAAAGGTCGTAGACAATGCAGGTTTTCATAAACATTTCTTCAAAGGTTGCTTTTATTCTGAAAACTATGTCAGACAACCTTCACAGGTTGACCAGAACCTTCATGGGGTTCCTTTCCTGCCGCATTCGTAGCTTGTTCCTAGAACAGGGAGTAACATGTCACAATTCTTACACTCTGCAGATGTGTGTTACTTTACCCACAAGAGACCTTAGCCTTGTTGCACATCCAAGTCGCGAGTTTGTCCATACTTCCTTGGTATGGGGCCTAGTCTAAGATCCAAGCCAATCACTGCCACCTTCATGACCCTGCATGTCCACTTGGTGTACGCCATGCCCACATCTTGAATTACAGCAATGGTTGGTACAGACCGTCAGATGCCAGAACTATCGTGGGACATTGAGGGCTCCCATCCATACGCTGCATATCCTCTACGAATTACGAATTAATGCACGCCACGAGGATAACAACCACGACCTGGCCATTCGGATGCATGCGAGAGGAAGAACATACAGCTGACTTTCCTGTCCCATTCCAAGTCTTATGGTTAACGCGTAATATACGATGCTAGAATCACTGGCGACATTGGTTGTTAAGTCCTAGATATTATGTTCCTTTACCAGTGGAACTGTATCAGTAGATTATTACCATTTGGTAAATAATCCATAGTCATATTATTATCAAAATAGTGTTTTCTAGCCTTTTTGAAGTGCAGGTGATGGCAAAATTTGAGTTACAAGCATTTGATAGAAAATAACCAAAGGACATGAGCAAGTGTGAACTTGCCTTTTGTGATTGCAAGATTATGAAATCACGGTCTTCAAGACAGTAGAAGATCCAAATTCTGTAAACAGTATTATTGGTCCGGTAAGGACAAATGTTTAAAGAAGCAAGATGCAATTATGCATAAATAATGTAATGAAGTTTGATAAACGCGAATCTCTGGAATAATCATATCTGATCTAGGGTTTGGAGTTTCTGATGTGTTGTTTGCAATGTGTTGTACTTTTATACCAGCTTCACACATGTGCTTCTTGTTAAGGCTTGTGAGAGTGTGTGAAACAATATGCAATACTTAAATTTGAAATGGCACATATAAACTGCGGGAGTGGGATTGTCAATTCATTAAAGTCTTCATAGCAATACTTAAGGATTACTTTTAATATTTCTTAAAAGAATAACTTTTGAGGAAAATATTACTTTACAAAGTAAAAAGCATTTAAACTTAAAGCTAACACTTTAAGGTTTTCTTATTAATTACAAGTATTAAAGTAGAGAACATTTAGTATTTTTGAAAAGCTATTCCACTAAAAGGTGGGGACTTTTAACACTTCATGAAGGTGAAACAAAAGTATTATGCCTTTATGGAAGTGGTGTTCTTGATTTATAACTGAATATAAGCACTTACTTATTATAGAATTAATACTTATTTCTATAAACATGGGAATGGCAGCATGTTAAATACTTAAAAACTTTGTTTAGCTTTTAAAATGGATTTCCAAACTTATAGAAGAATTAGTACTCAAATCTTGATGAATTTATAATTGATAAAATATTTTGGAGAGTAAGATTTACTTAATTTTAAATGATAGTTTTAATAAGTACAACTTAAAATGGTTAGACCTATATTGACTTCACTTAAATATCAATGGAACTTGTTATTACATTTTTATATTTTAAATAAATAATGATAAAGACAATAGTAAAGCTTTATATATTTTTTCATGACTTAAAATAAAAGAAAAGGGTTTAAATAAGATTTATTAGACCTTACATTTTATTTTGCTTCAATTATGAAAAATGATATTTTTAAAGTATATATTTTATTTTTATGATGATTTTGGTATATTATATGTATTTTTATGATTTTTAATTAATAAGATATGATTTTTATAAGTTTTATCACTTTATAGATACTAAATAAATAATTGTTACTTAGTTAAGTATTAAAAAATGTACAAAATAAGTTTATAAATGTATGTTTTGTTTTTCTAAGAATTTTGATATATTATACTTATTTTTGTGTATTTTAAATAATATAATATATTTATTTAAGCTTTATCCCTAATATGTTATTGACTAATAATAATTATTATCTTTTTTAAGTTGGAAAATAAAATATGAAAATAGGTTTATATTATAGAGTTTATTTTTCTGAACATTTTGATATATAATATATATTTTGCTGAATTATAAAACAAAAGATATTGATTTAACAAGATTTAATCATTTTCTAAGATTTCTGGAAAATGTGGATATTGGAATTTATATTGTTTTATCATGTTTTTCTAACAAGAATACTTTTTACACCGAGGCTATTTCTACTCTAAGTCACTGACCCACGGGCCAGTGGCCACGCTGGATGCCACGCGAGCAAAGACTAGTCAACCTAGCGACATGGCAGGGGTGTGACGCGGGTCTGACGTCAGCCCGACCTCCACCACCGGATCATGGTCGCCGGCAATGATCCAGAGGGTTCCAGCACATGCGGCTGGGCACGCTAGAGTGAGGGGACAATGGTGAACAGGATCATGGCGGCGCCGTTTGGGTTAGGTCGCCGGAGTAACAACTAGGATGACCAGTGGCGGCGGTGCTCGCAGATGCACGACAGCAGAGCAGCGGAGAGCTAGAGCGGGATCGAGGAGAAGTGCCAGAGCACCGTGGGCTCACCAGGATTGCAGTGAAGCGGTTGGTGAGGCAAATAGTGGCCGGAATCAGTGTGAACAGCGGCGGTCAGACTTCGGGAAGAAGCGGTCATGGCGTCAATTGGAAGCTCCCCTTACCGATTCCTTCCATAGGGAGAACAAGGGGAACATGGGGGTGCTCGAGGTGGACACATGTCGTGCTGGGGAGGCCCTCAATGGCGACGGCGGTCGACTCTGGCCGGTTAGGGTTTCGGTCCCGAGAGAGAATCAAGAGAGAGAGGATGTCTGGGAGAGAAAGAAGATAAGGATGAGCGAGAGACATTAGGGAAGGTTCTTATCCACCTCCGAGACGATGGCGGGCATCTTGGCGCATGGCTGACGACGGCGGCGGCATCGAGCGGCGATAGTGATTCTAGCGAGCAGCTTGTGACGAGAAGGAAGACGACAATGAAGCGGTATTTGGGCTTGGGCCGCCATTGGGCCGCTGTAGAGTAAGCGGAATGGTGCAGAGTATGCACGTGGCGGTAGATAGCACTGAAGGTTATGGGCTACGGGCCAAAAAATGCTGGTTGTTCTTTTTTCTTTCCTTTATTCTTTTCGATTTTTGTTTGCTATTTTTTATAATTTTTTTTAATTATTTCCAATGTGAATTTCTTCAAGGTTTAAATTTAGTTGATGATACCTTGTAAATATGTACTGAACATTTATATATATTTGTATCCTTGGACTTCTATTTTTAGTATTTACACTAATGATGATTATAGAAAGGATTATTTTTATTAGAAAATATAAATAGGGATTAGGGTTTTAGGGATTTAATCCTTATATAGAAGATCTTATGATAATGGTTTCCATCATCACCATGATAGTTATCATGGTAAGGGTTAGAAATGGCCAATGATGATAATATCCTTCCATACACACTTGGTATCAGATTGGATTTCATATGTGTATACCCCTATTAATGCTTTAAGTCTTTGAGGTTCAAAAGATGGTGATTTCTTCTACTCAAATCTAATAGGTGTTTAGTATTAGAATTTCCTTAGCACAATCTTGGTTAAGTCATTATGCATGAATAAACATCTTAAATGTAGGAATGAAGATATCCATTTTATAAGTAGTTATCCTGGGTTTGGAGAACATTGAATAGACTCACATTCGTTTATGGCTATGAATGAAGATTAAGGTTTAAAGACACTATTTCTAAATCTCTTAGAGTGAGATATTGGAATTACTTCCTAGAGCAACCTTGTTAGTCCATGGTCTAGGTTTCTATTAGGAGTTAAGATAATAAAATATATCAGGCTTTCATCAATAAACACTCACCTGGTATTCTACTTATCTCTTAGACATTTCATTTGACTAAGAGATACTATCCATTGGTTGCCTAAAAACATGAATTGGTTTAACTACCTTATTTATTCTAGAACTTAAAACAAAGAGGTAGACATGGACTTTGCCATGGTTTAATATGATCTTGGTTAAAGACTTCTAAAGAATCCTTACCTTAATACTCACCAAGGTTACCTTTAGATAAGGAATTCCTTTCCTAAATATAATCTATAAATCTCTCTTATCTTATTCACAAATATCACATCTTCCTGAATAAGTCAATCATCTGACTCCACCATATCCATCATCATATGATGACATGGTCATGTCACTTCAACAATACTCATTCTCCATTCTTCTCCTAGTATATATATACAACTTCCATTTATAAACTACTCTTGAGGAAGTCATTCATCTGGTTAGTTCTAACTTCATTAATCCACTCTTCTAACATTCTTCCTTTACTGCATAACGTGCAGTTCTTAACTACCCTTGATGAATCCCTCAATGCAGCTACTTCTAACTCCATCCATTAACTCCTTTAAATCCCTCTTGCAACTTCTTCCAAGGCTTACAAGATTATAGTTCTCTCTACATCACATGTGATAACAACCCTCTGGGATGGGCATGGTACTGTTCCCATAATACAAGTTTGTTCTTGTATTAGCTTGGTTAAACTACTATGCCTCCAACTACTCCTTATACTCATATTATATACTTCACCATACTCTAGCTTGACTTCTCATAATCAAGCTAGATGATTCATCTTACTAGGCTTTACTTAATTTGGTATACTCACAACTCTTCTTAAACACCTAGTCATCTATTCTCAAGTGACTTGAGAATAATGACCACCATCCTTTGCTCAAGCAAAGCTTAGGCTTCTATTTGTTTGATCAAGATCTATTATCACTAGGTAGTATACTTGTACTAGTCTCTCTATAGGCTTATCTTGTTAGGGAAGCTTACTCCATACTTATATCTACTTGTCTTAAAAAAATTTCCATTGGATACTTTAATATTACTAGCTTTCTCATAGCTTCATGGTCACTATCTTAACTCTTGGGTTTAGGTACTTCTTCTAGTTAACTCATGAGTGAGTTATCTCCTCCAACATCAGATGGTTTGATCTCCACCAAGGATCACATTCCATTGATAATGGCATACTCTACCATACTAGTTCCTTATTCTTATTAATCCACTTAAGGTCTTTGGAAGGTTAATATAATAGGTCAAAGCTAAAGGCTAATAAGTTCTAGGTCAGGAACTGATCACTCAACACTGATGATCACTAACTCTAGGACTTGGTTAAATAGGAATGCCATCTCTTAATATGATATTAAGAGTATGTGCTGGATGGTCTTGGCTTGCCTTCCAATTATACTCTATTTGTAATAAGAGTTAATGTTTAAGAAATACCATGATTCTCCTAGTAGGAATAACTATGGCAAGCAAGTATATCAAGGTTTAGTTATGGATTTCCTTATTTAAGTTATATACTTAACTTAGTATTCAAGGTTTGTTGTAGGTAATACCTTGATATAATCTTTAGAAAATTAAGTATTCATCCTTGAGTTGTTGTATGGAATACCATGTAATGATCTCTAGAAGATCAAGTACTCCTTATTAAGTAGTGTGTTATGACTTAGTTTTATTACATTTGATCTACCCTTAGATCAAATTATGTTACCCAAAGATAAGGTTTTAGCAAAGGTCATATTGAAACTTATCGCAGTCAACTTGATGATCTACTTCAGTTCCACCAAGTTAAGAGAAGATTCAATCACTTTGACAAATTTTATTTAAAAGCGTGAAAATTATCCAGATTTTCTATGCATGAATGCAATGCACACACCTCTTCTTAGCTTATTTCTAAGCTCTAACGCTGGGGTGTTACAGACTCTCCCCCTTAAAATAAACTTCATCCCCGAAGTTCATACTCTCTTATGTTTCGGAATGAGGTATCAACTTGTATTGATCCTGCATTTCTCAAATTCCACTGTGATCACAAATGGGGATAATTGCAGTATCCCGTATCCAAACCTTTTTGCTTGAATCCTCTTCATTCCGATAGTATCCACTATCATTTCTAATTTACCATATAGCTCATTTTACTATATTTCCTCTGGGTTTATGCCCTTACAGTCCTATTTAGAATTGGTTGTGGACACATTTTGTCCCTTCCAATAAGGTTTTCCTACTACTCTACACTAGACTACTTCAGTAGGCTCTCCTCCTTCTCAAGGACAACATACGAGTTGTTTCTTTTAGAACTAGCCCACTAGGTTTAAGTTGTTTATGTCTACTTTGATCATTTATCCGGATATACTCTAGAGAATACTTTATAATGATGACTTCATATAACCTTATGAGAATAAGGTTTAATCATATCATTGTTTAGTACTTCTTCTTCAACTTTTAGTCAGAAAGTTAGACAACAACACTTCAGTGTTTATTGTTTATTCTCCCCCTTGGGGTTTTCTAATGGTCTCTAAACTACATGTATAATATCCATTAACTCAATAGTAAGGATATTGATCTCTGTCTAGCTTATACTCTGCTTCTATAAGGGTTCATGAAAGAATCTGCGGTACACCCACACAATTGTGGATCTCCGAAATGAATCTTCCAATGTTACTTGTCTTACTTTTAATCTTCTGGATAGTACTTTGAACCGGCAAATCCAATGTCGTGAAACGTCTCAAAAGCCGTTCGCTTAAATTCTATAATCCTTTATGTCTTTCTTAACTTAGGCCAAGTTTTATGCTCTTTAAATTACACAAAGATGACTTAATTAGCTAAACTGCTAGGATACTAGCTACGGATACCAACTACGGATACCAGCTACGGATCCTCCATGGTGTATGAATTACCCTATGGTTTTTTGACTTATCACTGGCATTCTCTCTGAGTTGTTAGAGTTTAAATACCACTCTTGTTCCAAGACTTCTTTGCTCCCTTTCATGTTACTTCAATGATGTTGGAACAACTACTTCATTAGATTTTGAGCAACATCACCTATCTTGAGTGAACTTAAATTCATCCTTCATGTTGCTCTACACCTTTTCTACACTAATATTCCTTCTTATTACTAGCTCATAGGGAGTTGGAATTGATCCATCCTTCAGAATAGTGTTGATACACCCTATATTTGGCTTCGTTCTTCGTGCAAGTCTTCATCTTGATCTTCGGAACTCGTCACTCCCTTACACGAATTCCTTTTTCTATCTAGGTCTATAACATCAAGTAATAACTTGATGATGCAACATGCATTTGCACATCAAGTTAAACTTCATGCACAGATCTAGTCAATCAAGAAGTTCCAAGAAAAACCAAGAAATCCAAACATGGTACATATAACACACATCATTCTAAGCCTGGAATGTAGTAGTTGAGTATAATACCTCTAGAATTCAGGCTTAAGTGTGTAGTATATGACACCTCCTAGTATATGTTCACCTCGTGATACTTAGCACTTCGAAGTCAAACTACTCTTTGTCTCAATATTTACCCAAATTGCCCAACTGCAATTGGATAGTTTTGAGCAAAGTGGTCTCACTTTGGTTTTGACTAATCTCTTACCTTTCTTTCGAGACTACTAAACACTACCAACCTTGCATTCTATCATAAACTACCCTCACATGATCTCCTAAAACTACTAGCAAATTTGTAGTTACTACCTTAATCCTAAAATTATCATAATGTTAAAATACCTATGACTTCTATCATAGACCTACACTGTTCTTTACTTACTAGTATTACAAGATTATTTACTAAGTACTGGACCTAATTACAGACTTATCATGGTCTCGGAGCTATTCTCACCATGAACTTGTTAAGATTTACCTAGTCATCATGATTAAAGAGCTAATCTCACCATGACGACTCTTCATCTTAACTTACTATTAATGATTCTTAACAAAGTTATACTCCATCACATGGAATTCCCAAGTGAATGCCACATGATTTACTTCTAGTTGTATCTATACACACTCTAATGGTCTACCCTGTATGGTATAGTGGTATCAACTAGTGATAAGATTCTGCTACTTCACACGGGTTCTAAATATAGACTCCATCACTAATACTACTCCACATGATATCCTAATCTTAGTCCTAATCTTTTTTGAAATTTTATCTTACTCAAGTTATCTTAGTGGTACTATACCTATTGAGAGCTACGCTAAAATGGATTTTCTCTAGAGAAGATAGATAACTAATCTTTAAGAAATATGACAAAACCATCCAAGTTAAGGGTGGCAAGACTATCCTCAAGGGGATATCCATCACAAGTCTTGGTTTAGATAAGATGGCTTCCTATAGTCACTATCCAACCTACAGATCTTCCTAAAAGGGTTCTAATCTAAAGGTCAAAGCATATGCTCTGATACCAGCTGCAGTGACCCAACATACCACTACATGATGTAGTACACTATAGTCGTTGACATAACACCAATGAAACACCATCCACTAGTATTACACCCCTCAGAGTAGTACAACAGAAACACAGCAGGTCCAATACATGACTATAGATTACAACTCGACTCTTTACAAAATATCCAGGGAACACTCTAGGTTAAAGAGGGAGAAAGAAACTTCTTACAAACAAGAATCAGAAATAATAACTCAGAACTATCTAGCTAATAAGACTAGCATCTAAACTATCTGGTTTGCAAATGCTACTATTACATTGCTCTACAGAAATAGGTTTTATGGCTAGAGTATCTACTCCAATCTAATGAGAGACTTCGTCTTCACTTCAGCTAATGTGTATGTTGACTTCATTGACTTTCTTCAAGAACTTGAGCTGTCATTGATGGTTTCTTGAGCAGAAATAGGTGTTGACGTCGTCTTCAACAGCTTAGAACCTAGCAAGGGTTAAGAAGGTACAGTTGAGTACGAGTTTACTCAGCAAGTTCACTTAAAGGAGTGTATGATGCACTATCTCTACAGCCACAAACCAAAGGTCGTAGACAATGCAGGTTTTCGTAAACATTTCTTCAAAGCTAGCTTTTATTCTGAAAACTATGTCCAACAGCCTTCACAGGTTGACTAAAACCTTCATGGGGTTCCTTTCCTTCCGCGTTCGTAGCTCCTTCCCGGAACAGGGAGTAACATGTCACAATTCTTACACTCTGTAGAGGTGCGTTACTTTACCCACAAGAGACCTTAGCCTTGTTGCACATACAAGTCGCGAGCTTGTCCATACTTCCTTGGTATGGGGCCCAGTCTAAGATCCAAGCCAATCACTGCCCCCTTCGTGACACTGCATGTCCCCTTGGTGTATTCCATGCCCACATCTTGAATTATGGCAATGGTTGTTATAGACCGTCAGATGCCGGAACTATCATGGGACGTTGAGGGATCCCACCCATATGCTGCATATCATCTACGAATTACTAATTAATGCATGTTACGAGGATAACAACCATGACCTGGCCATCCGGATGCATGCGAGAGGAAGAAGATACAACTAGCTTTCCTGTCCCATTCCAAGTATTATGGTTAACGCATAATATACGGCGCTAGAATCACTGGCGACATTGGTTGTTAAGTCCTAGATTTTATGTTCCTTTACCACTGGAACTGTATCAGTAGATTATTACCATCTAGTAAATAATCCATAGTCATATTATTATGAAAATAGTGTTTTCTGACCTTTTTGAAATGCAGGTGCTGACAACATTTGAGTTACAAGCATTTGATAGAAAATAACCAAAGGACATGAGAAAGTGTGAAATTGCCTTTTCTGATTGCAAGATTATGAAATCACGGTCTTCAAGACAGTAGAAGATCCCAATTCTGTAAATAGCATCATTGGTCCGGTAAGGACAAATGTTTAAAGAAGCAAGATGCAATTATGCATAAATAATGTAATGAAGTTTGATAAACGCGAATCCCTAGAATAATCGTATCTGATCTAGGGTTTGGAGTTTGTGATGAGTTCTTTGGAATGTGTTGTACTTTTATACCAGCTTCACACATGTGCTTCTTGTTAAGGCTTGTGAGAGTGTGTGAACAATATGCAAGTACAACAAGTCGTATTCAATATGAAAACACTTAAATTTCACTACAAGAAAAGTTGGCTTTTACAACGTATGATTTTCGTGGTTGAAGGCCCGCTTTTCATGGCTAAAAAGTCTTCTACGACAGATGCCCATCGTGTAAAAGCCCCGTCAGAAAAGAATCTACCACATTTTTTTCCTGACCGTGGTGGATTGCACCCTTCAGCCACGAAAACTTGTTCTGTCGTAGATCTGTTCGCCAGCTGCGTTGACTGCTGACGTCATGCAAAATGCCACGTGGCACCCGCCGTTAATGGTCGGTTACCACCGTTAACGGCCACAGAAACTGTGGTAGAAGCTAGGCCCAGCCAAGGCCTGCTCATAATTAAGTGGGCCGACCCATCAAGAAAGCCCAATAAGATTACGGCCCGTTACTGTTTCGCCTGACAATGTTTGAAATGGGCCCAAAGATGTGGCTAGCAGCAGCCTGCGAATGTCAGGCCCGTTACTATTTCGGCCTACAAAAGCCACACTTTTCGAATACTGTGCGACCCGTTAAACCCCATGGTCAGCCCGTCACTGCTCTCCCATCACGTCATGGCGACCTATGAACGACCCAGTTTTGAGAAGGTCTGACACTGTTCTGGCCTTTTACTATTCTGGCTTGTTACTATTCTGGCCGTTTACTATTCCTGTCCTTTACTGTTGTGGCCCTTTACTGTTCTGGCCCGTTACTATGTTGGTTGCCCCTGCTCAGGCCTGTTACTATTCAGGCCTATTACTGTTCTGGCCTGTTAGTATTTAGGCATGTTACTGTGCTGGATTTGCCACAGTTCTGGTCTGCTGGTGTTTTGGCCTATTACTATTTAGGCATGTTACTGTTTTGGCCTGTTACTGTTTCGACCTGGTAATCTTTCGGCCTATTACTACTTCGGCATGTTACTGTTCCAGTCTGTTACGGTTTTGTCACGTTGCTGTTTTAGCCAGTTATCGTTGTTGTTTTGGTCTGTCACTGTTTTGTCATGTTACTGTTTTGGCCAGTTACCGTTACTGTTTCGGTAACTCTGAAACCTGATCGACCTGGCTGGCACAGTTATGGTATAGCTATGCATGGACGGCGTCAACTAAATGCCTACATGGCCTATGCGAGTTATCTAGATTTTACATCAGCTGCAAACTTCTTAAAAATATTACAAAATATGAACAAAAGGGAAAGAAAATTCAGCACTTTAGTTGCGACTCAAGTTGATAGCAGATCCTCAATTTGCTTTCTCAATCCATCAACTACATCTCACCTTGAGTGTTACAGCTACATTGGAAAACCACCTTGAGATATGATCTTGTAGTCCCCTGTTTGGTGGCAATAGCAACAATTGCAGTCTCAAACTAACTAATAACAAGTTAATACAGCAAATAAGACAAACTACTCATAGCTAAGAATGACCCAGATAGGAATTATAACTGCATAATACAAACTTGTAGAGCAGGAATGCAAACCATGAATGAACTATATAATAGAGGATAGTTATGTTATTGCCTAGGACGAATCAGAACCAGATACGAGATATAATGGTGTGGCTTGTGAACCTATAGAGCAGGACAAACAAGCATTAGACAAGTATGCTAACAATGAAATGAGCAATCAAACAAAGTGTTTCTTAGAACTTCAGTATAAACTAGCCAGGTCATTTCAACAAATATATATGGAAGCAGTGGTATCTCCTGAAATGCAAGAAACATTGGGTGACTCGATATTTGCGGTGAGCTACAGAATGGCATGCAGTTACTGTCATAGCTAAGAATGAACCACATAGAAATTATGACCGCATCATACCAGAACTTGTTGAGCAGGAATGAGAACACGAATGAACTATACAGTAAAGAATAATTATGCCGTTGATTAGGACAAACCAGCACCAGATATAGAAAATATATAATGGCATCGCTGGTGGACCTGTAGGCTGTGCAAACCAACATGTTCAGTGTTGCCTTTTTGAGCTCTACACCAAGAAAACGAAAATAGTCAGTGTTGCATCTTTTGAAGAACCAGAGTTTGGACATGTACCAAGAGCAGAACGATGCCAGGGAGGAAATAATAGCAGGAACTTAGCTCAGGAATAACCAGATAGAGTCAGTAATTGTGTAGCATGGAATCCACAAATATTTTCCACTAACATTATGTTTTGCAAGAACTACACAATACCATGCATTTACTGGTGTACGAAGCAGCTAAGATAAGAACATGTGCATGGCAAAATAACAGACATGTGCATGACTTGATATTTGTAGAGCAGCGAATGAAAACCAACATGTCTAATGACATTGTATGTACTAGCACGAAGAACAGGCGTGCCCAATGACTTGTATGTACTAGCACGATTACAAAAATGCAGTTCACCGCAACAGGCTTGAACCTGCTATACCGCTGACAAAACAAATATGGGTTCGAGATTTGGTTAACCTTGGTCGGAGAGGCGTCTAAGCATCGTCGGTACCGTGCGAGTGACATCCAGGTCACCGAGGGTGCTACAGTTGCGGTGGCTGTTGGCGTCGGGGAAGCAGATCTTGGGCGGTCGATGCCGGCTTGAAAGCGGTGGACGAGAGCATCGCTGAGGCAGATCCGGTGCAGTGAACGGCAATGGCCGTGCAGCTGGTCTGGAGCGGTGGACATGGAAATCTTTGAACCAGATCACGTCCGATGGACACCGGTGAAGCGGATCCGGTATGGTTGGGTATCTTCTGATGGCGAGGAAGCAGAGCTTGGGCGGTCGATGACGCCATCGGTGTGGTGAATGACACCACATCTCCTAGATCTGGTGGGTGAGCATCGGCGAAGCGACTGCGCAGCGGCGCACAAGACCGCAGCTCAAGCGGGTGCGCGCGGTGGTCGTGGAGGGGACAAATGAGCTTGGGATTTTTAGGAGGGCTGGTGGGAAAAACTAGGGGAATCGGGACCATGGAGGTGAGCAGAAAAAATAATTACGATCATGCCCCTGAGCTACCGACTTTAGCATGCCCATTTGTCGTTTGAACAATGGGTAGATTTGGAATTTTAAATTCTAAAGTTTTTGAAACGGAAGGGCGCGAAATGCTTCAAGGTCGATGTGTGGTTTTGCCGCTCGATTGAGAATTTGAATTTGGCTTGCGCCCATCTAATAATAATAATAGAAAAATGGTACTCCCCTGGTCGGTGGGATATTTTGGCTCAAAGTTTTTGAAACGGTGGGGCAAGAAATGCTTGGTAGGTGGGTGATTTTGCCGCTCGATTGAGATTTTGAATTTGGCTAGCGTCCATCTACTAATAGAAAAAGGTAGTAGACCATACGCTATCTGTCCAGGAATTCAAGGCCGAGAGTCACATCAACTGATCATCCATAAACATTTTTTTGCATAGAAACTTGGATACCTTCCATTCACATAGCATAGGCGGTAAATTTTGCCGCTTGAATCATATTTTATATTTGTCTAGGGTCAATGTAATAATATAAAAATGGTACTACCTCGGTGGGTGATTTTCTCTGAAAATGTTTGAAACAGAGGGGGTGCGAAATGCTTTAGGGTCGGTGGGTTATTTTCCCGCTCGATTACGATTTTGAATTTGGCAGTCGGCCAAGTTTTTATTACTAGAAAAAAGGTTCTGTAGTTCGAACGCCATCTGATTAGGAATTTAAGGCGAGACTCACATCAACTCATGCCTCCGATTCAAATAGGTAGGCGGTAGGTTTTGGTGGTCGACAGTGATTTTGAATTTAGAGATTGTCCAAAGAATAATTAAAAAATAGGCTGTTCTCCCTCTATTTCAGGGATCCAAGTCAGGGAGAGTGATTATCTACCACACGTATGAAAATGCAGATCTCCAATACAAGAATATTTTTTAACATAACAACAAACAAATGTTTGAATTAGATCTGATTCAAGCATGTGAAAATGGTGTGCAACCAAGGTCTAGTAATTATTTACGTGTCGGCACAGACTCTTCTATAGGAAGCACTAACTAAATGGTAGTACTAATTTAGATCAAATAAAAAAGCCTGCCACAGTTCCATCAGCTACCAAAACAAACAAATATCAGACTACATCTCCAAATAACACAACCTGGGCAAACACATGCTTGCCCAAACAAGCCTTGCTTGTTCATCCGAGTGTTATTTTCATCTCCTTGATGTTACAGTCTGAATCAGCTGTGTTGCTGACAGGACTTCCTTTTTGTTTCTTTGATTTAGCACTCCGAATCACGTCGGTTGCTGAAGGAAATGAATAAAATGATCAGCAAAATCATATGTGTTCAAAAATGTAAGGGTTGCACATGAATGACTGCACTAACCAGGTGTCATAATGTAGGGATGTAAAGTACACCAACGACGAGATCTGAACTTCTTAGACTTTATGATGCTGAGATCTAATTCAAATACTCCCTCCTTCGCCCATATAACCACCATTTCTCTATCCTCAAATGCACACAGTAACCTTACTGCATCTTTCTCACCACATGCCCATGATTTATCAAGGCCAAGGAGAGTATACACCCAAGCTTCCCATTTGCATGTTGATGATCTTACACTGGACCACGTGTTTAGAATGAAGTCTCTTATAACCGCAAGGGCAACATCTCCATTATGCCCCTTAGAAATGACAAAATTGCGTCTGGAAATATCATGTGTCTCATGGGGGCAGTCAATATAACATAGTTTTTTTGTCATGTTATCGAAGGCAATTATATATCTGGAGTTCATTGTTGGCCAGTACAAAATGTCCCCTATGAGAGTTGATAGCCTGCGATCAATCTTAGACAGCATCTCAGCAGGTTCAATCTAGTCCTCCCATTTTCCTAACTCTGATGAGTACCTCTGCACCAGTGCTTGGTTACCATTGGTTACTATCCAAACAACCCAGAAATTGCTGCAACAGTGTGAAGACAATTACCCATGATTTCTCGAACAGAGAATTGTGCCGCTATCATACTCACGTCTCCGCCAAATTGGTGGTTCTGGTATCACTGTTTCACTTCCACTAATTGGATCGTAGACCTTTATCATGTTAGACCCTTGCGGATAATGAAGTAGCACCGTACCATTGCGACATCTGAGTACATATGGTTTGTAGGCTTTATGTACTTCTACTAGCCTGTTCAGCTTCTGGAAGATGGATTGGTCAAGATTATGATCTATTAAGAATCGAGCGTCCTCAGAGTTGTTGGTGAAAAACCCAAGTAACGACATTCCTCTGTTGTGTGACAGGGTTAGCCTTTTGAAATCGTTGCTTCCCATGAAGTCCATCCAACATTTTTGGGCGACTAATGCCCTCAGTATGCAGGATCGGTGCGGAGGAAGCCTGACAAGAATCTAACCAAATACATCGCCTTGGCAAGTCGTTGGTTGTTACATATGTTCTTCCACCGAAGCTGGTAGGATGATGCAAATAGCACAAGTGCATCATCAGAATTAAGTAAACAACACAATGGACAATGCACAACCCTAAAAAACAATTAAGTAAACACCACAATGCATCATACATTTTGACAGGAAAATTTATCATCGAAATTTCCTAAACTACACCCATATGAAAAACTACCTAAAAAGCAGAGTCTGTCAACAAAATAACCTGAACACCACAAGCAATTAACCAGAGTAGTAGGAAAGCACCACAAAATGCTTCAGCATGTCGGAACTAGGCAAAGGGAATGAAGAACTTTTTTAGGTCACCGGGGAGGACAGAAAGGCCCCCACCTGAATTTTCTGGTCTTATCATAAAGAAGATGAGAAAAAATGGACGCAGCTTTAGTGACTTGGTGAACCCACGTCTCGCGGTGACTTGCCCCAGGATCCACCTTCCATCTTAGATCAAACGTATGACAGTAGTTCAGATTTTGAACTAAAAAGTAAAACTATTCGAAAAAATTGACAAAAAATCAGTAAATTATCGGTGCCTAGGTTTGAATCCTGTGAAAGTTTCATCCCATTCAGATCCCATTCCCAGTACTACTAGTTTAAACTAATATCCACTGCGTCCAGAAAAAACCCAGGAGCAGAATACACAAAAGAGGGAGGAAGTCAGGGAGACAAAATCCAAAGCAGAACTTGCAATGGGGTCGATGAGTTCTGAGTAGATGGAGCAGGCACCACCGACGAATGACGAGCCACATCCGTTGACGCTGAAGAAGCACGACCACGAGCTGACGCATTCCTAGCATCCCACGCAGCCGTCGCTTTGGCAGCGGCAGCCAACATAGCCGAATTTGTTCCAGCAATAGCCGACGAGGATTTTGACTGCGCCTCCACCACTTTCCAAGCATCACTCAACACTGCCCAAGACTCCAATGCGGTACAAGCATCGGCCTCCGCATCCGCTTCACATGTATCCGCTGGTGCTGCTTCAGCATCCACCTTTGCTTTACAAGCATCTGCCAACGCAGCAAATGCATCCGCCAAAGCCAATTCCATTTCCTGTAAATGCCATGAGCTTATTTAGCTCGCAATGCCCAAAAATAAATGCATTCTATCCTTTAGAAAGCCCGTAATGGCTAGAGGTTGGGGACGTACATACCAACAAACGGCGGTGCGGTGGTGTTCAATGGTGGAGCGGCGGGGACGGTCCGGTCGAGGGAGGGACGCCAGGCGGAGAAGATGACGATGAGGTCGAGGGGCACACGACCGAGCTACCTCGAACTCGAAACTAACTTTCGCCCCACTATTTATTTTTATTTTTTTGTGAACTCCGCCTTTTTTAAGAGAAACCACGGCTGTATTAATAGTAGCAACCACACGACTGATACAAGTTTATGCACTTGCATTGCTCAGTTTCCCGCCTACAGACATCAAGTTTGTGCACTTATTCGTGTGATACAATCAATTGCTAGGTAAAATATTCTAGGTGGTAGAAGCCTTCCCTTTCTATGACATCAAGATCTAGAGTTCAAACATCGACCTGAAATTCCACAATCTACAACTATAAGTTTTGGTTTACTATCAGAAACATGCTAAAAAATTACTCGCAACTGGCATTAACATCATCATTAACAGATCTCAGAAGGAAAAAAATTGAAAGATAAAAAACCACCGCAAGTTCGAATAAGATGACTGTTGTTGCCAAATATAGTCACATAAAGCTAGGTCCAATATATATGTCATAATAGTACATCAAATATATAGATTTGTGGACATCACACACCAGCAGAGCAAAAACAAACAGTTATAGTACCTGACTTAACAAACAGTTATCCTCACAAGAGACCCAAACCCTTCAAAAATGAAAGTAGAGCGGTCAATATGCTTTACAGATTTCCTCATCTTTTGCAGGATCAGCACTGTATGGGCGTGGAGAATCTCAAATTTCTGTCAAGGTCTCATCTTCTTCTAGAGCCGAATTGAAAAGACTGTCAGCTCACATTCCCACCTATTCCAAGATCCGATCGTACACCTGGCCAATCAGCTCGTCGCCATCCACATCAGGCAACTCGGGGACTAAGTTGTCAGCCACGAACTTTTGAAAATCAACAGCAGCATTATGAGCAACTGAAATTGATGTATTCCATCCTGCAGTCAAATCAGCTATCCGCTTAGTGGATGTGGACACTTCTTCCTTCTGGCGCCTAATCTGTTCGTCCTGGTGTTTCACTTTCTCTTGGAGGAACGAAATCATATGTCTATGAGCTTTGTATTTCTCTCGGAGATGGGCAATTGTAAAATCCTTGTAGTGACCAGCACCATTACGCCATGAGCAATATGAATAAGGTGGAAACTGCAGATAACAAATCCAAAATTAAACTAGATTCTCATTTCAAAAAAAATAAACCAAATTCTCGTTTCACAATCCAAATTCAGCTGCACACATTGTGCAAGCTCCACAGTGGTACCGCAAATGGCAAAGAACCATAGAGGCACATTTCCCAAACATGGGAAACAGAACCAACATGAAAAGGGTCGTACTTCAGGGTTTGCCTTCTTAGCTGGCACATGAGCAGTCCTGGCCTTAGTAATAAGTGGCAACAGATCAGAATGAATTCGTTTCTACAAATCATGATGCAACAAAAACGATTAGTATATTTTAGGGGATATTTTAAGTAATAAAGCGCTCTTTATCAAAAAAAAATTCG
Source organism: Avena sativa (assembly GCA_916181665.1). Classification (NCBI taxonomy): domain Eukaryota; kingdom Viridiplantae; phylum Streptophyta; class Magnoliopsida; order Poales; family Poaceae; genus Avena; species Avena sativa. Next base: position 314,334,784 of record OV702286.1, read on the forward strand.
GGGACAAAGCATAGATTACTGAAATTCCAGCAAAGCAGCTTGATACATAAAAACACTTGTCACTCGATAATGCCTCCTCCACAGGTGGGACATGCGCATGATGCTAAATGAAATACAGCAAAACCAGTAAATTTTAGAAAAGAACACATCAACTTCGCAATGCAAAGAAGGATACGTGCATTAATCTGATGCCAAGGATTGGGCGTGCTTCTCTTTAACGAACAATATAATTTAAAAAACTCGGCAATGCAGGACACCGGCAAACAACAATCTGTTTATGAATGATATGCAGCAAATTACATCAGCATTGTTCAGCAGAGGACCGTTCTGTGAAATAAAGCCAGGGGCAAGCTTTCCATCCTCAAAAGACTCTTCTTGGCAGCATATACTTACCTACTAGATCATGTAGACGCGCGTTGCTGCGCCCGTTTAATAGGAAAATAGATAGATTGTTAAGAATGGATACAAATATTATATTTGGATATTAACATTTTTCAAAGTGTCGAACCACTCGTTTTTTGCCAACTTCTATCTAGATAAAGAAAAGAGCATTTTAATCTTCTTGCAATGTACTCCCCCCGTTCACAAATATAAGGCATTCTAGCTTTATGAAAGATGTAAGGGTTGGCCTGATTTTTCAGGTTTAGAAGGTGTTCACCTCAAACCACCATCATTACAAGGCTTGTTTTAAATTAGACAGACTTATTAAAAGGTTGACATATAATAACAAGACTGCCATGCAAATGCTTCTTCCATATTGGGTTAAAAAGCTAACTTGCAGACTTCTTCCATTCCCAGTTCAAAATAACCTTTCATAAAATGTTTGACATGCTTTTTTCTAGCAAGAATGCTGCGATATAACACTGACGCATGTAAAATAGCTCACATCGTGGGAAATGTATATGACCATTGTTCACCGTCTTCAACAGGCTCCTCCCTCATAGTTTCCACTTCAACCTATCATGCCAAGATTTTATGTAGTATTAATGTCAACACCCGGATTTTTAATCCCAGATGCCCGTTATGCCATACCTCGCAATCCCAGGATTACCATTTTTGCGAGACATAACGGATTGGATATCACAGTACATCATCCATTACAAACCATATATAAGGTTTTACACAAATAAGGATCTCATGATCCAGTCTTTAATACAACAAGCAGCGGAAATAAACGATAGCGTAGCGGTGGGCTCCATCTTCAGGGGCACATGCAATGCTGACGAAGGCAGATAGTCCTAGTTATCATAGCCATCCTGCTGACCATCATCTTGATAATCTCCTTCATAGTCTGGCCATAATAATAGCCAGGGACAAAAGCCATGAGTACTCTTTAAGTACTCGCAAACTACTACTAACAAGGAGTATAATTCTAAGTCAAAGTGCTAAATCTAAGTTTAACTATCAAATGAAGTTTGAAACCTAAGCTGAGTTCAGAAGCAAAGAAATATAAAGTAAAGTTCTAGAATCACTTAAGTTGGGAAGCTATTATCATAAACACAACCCTGTTGTGGTCAAGTCAAAGTTCATCATTCATTTCAAGTTATTTAGAAAACATATGACAACGAAACAGTATGGCCATTCCAACTGTCCATAACTGCGGACGCGGCTATTCGAATAGTTTGACACTCTGCAGAGGTGGTACACTTTCACCACAAGATTTGATACATCTGTCAGGGATAACCCTGAATCATCATACTTAGTATGCAGATAATCAAACATAACCTTCCTTTTACACACCCTAGTACAAGCACCTCTCCTATGAGCATGGCCTCCCAACCATGACCATCAGTCATCTTGGGCACTGCATAGGTGGACATCATAAGAGGTAGCCTCAGCTCAAACCTCTCCCGTGAGGGAACTAATACTAATGCATATAAATTTCCAGCTAAGCCTTACCCAATCCAGGTAATGTGGTTGTACGGTAAATTTGGAATGGTATCGCATCCGAATCCAACCATCAGTTTTATAAAAGGGTTAAGGCTCATGCCTCATCATTTTCATCATCATAAACCAGTTGTGTCTCTCAACACATGTCAAAACATCTCAATAGAATGACTCATCATTCCAAGGTTTTCACAATTCATTTTCACCAAGTGTTCCCATCTAAAGTGACTCAAGTTTTTGATCTATTCTGAAATACTAAGTTAAGAGTATTCACTAAGGGGGAACAGATGGTTTCAATCTCATGCCATAGAATGACATCTAAAGGTTCTAAGTAGGTCAAGTTTTATACTTTTTATGCTACCTTCAAAACAAGTAAAGAACTTTGTGTGAACTAAGGGAGGTAAAACTTGTCAATAAGACTTGGGGTACTAATAGTTAAAGGGGTGTGATCAAAGCATGCTTAAGGCATCTTTGCTAAACCATCTAGTTTTAAATCTAGCCGGCTAACAATAGCTTGCCTTGGTTGGTGCAGTGGTTGAAGTTTTCTTCTTCTTCTTCTTCTTCTTCTTCTTCTTGGTAGAACTCCTCCTCCTCGAAAGTTTGGTCGGTACTAGCGTCTATAAATACATAGGGAGTAGACAATCACCAAACAATACTTAACTAGGCTAAGTAGCATTCTAAAACACACAATTGATGATCTATTATCATCACAAGCATCACAAGTTTAATTCAATAGTTTCAACCTTTTTATTTTAGAAAAGTTATTTCTACTCATTGAAATTTTAACTAAAAATTAATATTCACCACCAAAATATGGGATCATGTGGACACATGTCCTCACCACATAATCTAACATGTGGGAATGAGATTTAAAAGTTGGATCAATATTACTTTAGTTTAAGTTTATTATTTAATGATTTAAAGTGACTAGAAATGCCTATATAGCATTATTTTGGTACTAGTCCAAAGTCACTGCATGTCAACCTTAATATTATTACATGGTTTGATAGATATGATGAAATGTGATTTTTGAGAGTTGGAATCAACTCAAAAGCTAACTTGGTTGATTTTATAAAAATGTTGCAAGTTGCAAAAGCTTCTGTCTTCTCATTTTTATTAGGAGAGATCTATAACTCTAATTGAATTAAATCCAACGGGTTTGGATATATCATTTTAATACCTTTCAGACAAAATTGGTTTCATACAATTTGGATTTCTAAAACTCTCTGAATTGATTTTTAAACTAGTGGATAGAAACTAGATTTAACTAAAAAGAAAAATCCAGATTTGAATCGATGGGCTAGCGCAGGAAAAGGAATGGGCCGGCCCAGTGGCGCTCTGCGGCACGGGGCTCAGCTGACAGGGGGGTCCCACGTGTCAGTGGAACTTAACACGCGAAACGGTACGCGTGCTGTGGGACGTGCGATTACAAGCGAGATCAACGCCTGAGGGTCGTCGTCGACGACGAACAGGTCGCCGGCGAGCTCGAACCCTAGCGACTCGGTGGGGGTCTACTGGGGGCGTACCAGGGCTCCAGCAGGGTCGGTGAGGCGGGCAAACGACGTGGAAGACGACGGAGAGGCGAGGCACGGTTGCGGCGGAGCTTGGGGCGGTCGAAATCAACGGCGCCCTTCTCCTCCAGAGGCGGCGGCTCCGGTTCCAATTCCGGCGAGCTGCTGCTCCACTTGCTCCGGCTAGAGGTGGGTGAGGTTCAGAGAGGTGAGGGGAGTGGAATGGTGTGGAGAAGAATGGCTGGGGAGGGCTCCTTTTATAGGCCCGACAGTGAGACTGAGCGGGATGGGCGGTCGACGGTGGCGACATGGCTACGGCGAGCTAGAGGCATGGCTAGGGGTGGCGATCAATGGGCGGTTCCCTTGCGGTGCTCTAGGACTTAAATGCGGCCGTAGGGGCGGTGGTACGCGGTCTAGGCGAGGTGGCGCTCTGTGCGGCCGAAGCGGCGGTGTCCACGGCGAGCGGTGGCTGTGAGGCTTTGGGCGGCGAACAGGGATGTCTCGGGTGTTCGCCAGGTCGAGGCGGAGCGGAGGGCGCGGGCTGCATCGGCATGGTGTGGTGGCACTAGGCGCGGGCTTTCCTCGGTGGTCCATGGCAGCACTTGGCTCGGGCAGGGGACAGAGAGGGGAGGTGAGGTGCTGGCTACTTCTTAGACATGGAGAGGAAGGAGGAGGTGGTCGGCTGGGGTGAGGGCAAGGTTGGCCGACGAGTTGGTGCTCGGCATGGCTTGGCCTGGCCACTAGGTTGTAGGGGTTGGGGTGGTAATGGCATGGTTTGATCAAGTGGAGACAAAGGGAGTGTTTTGTGGTCAAATGGGTGGCTAAACTCTGTAGAAACAGTGAGCTAGCTATTTGTGTTTGATTCTGCCTGCCATGTGTTTGATAAAATGGCCGCAAGAGAAAAAGTTTTGAATTTTGAGTTCAAATTTTTTCAGTAATCTCCACTAGTGATAGATAGTCTCTGGTTGCAAGGGTTTTGAAAGTGGAGCTCAAATAGATGGTTTTTGAAATAGGGTGATCTATGAATATGTATTAGATTCAATTTTAAACTGTCATTTAAAATAGTTAACAGAATGTTTTTAGCGGATCCAAAGGTGGGCCTTGGTACCTCATTATGTGTACTAGCAAGGGGTGCAAAGATCAAGAATTGTTTCTGTTAAGAATTGAGTACTAGGAATAGCCAAAGTAGGCATGAGAGTTAAATTTGCCAAAATGACCATTCCTTCCTTTTGATTCTTTTTGATTTGATTTTCTTTAGGAAAAGTTTGGGAATGATGTAGATGATGTTTAAATCACCTAAGAAACATTTTGCAAGCATTGGATCAATCAATCATGGCAATTCAAACAACTCCTATTTTAAATGCATACCCATCTGAATGCTTTCATTTTAAATTTGGAAAAGTTTTTGTTAACCCTATTTTTGGATGATTTGATCTTGATAAGCTTGGATTAAAGTTTTGGGATGTTACAAACCTTCCCCCCTTAAACGAAATCTCGTCCCGAGATTTACAAATAAAACTAGGAACTAAAGAGATCTGGGAACTTTGTCCTAATGTAATCTTCGCGTTCCGAAGTGGATTCCTCCTCGGTATGGTTGCTCCACTGAATCTTGAGAAACTTGATACTCCTAGTCCTAGTGGTTCTGTAGGCTTCTTCTAAGATACGGATGGGTACTTCCCGATAGGTCAGGTCATTGTTGATTTCCACAGCTCTGTGATCGATATTCTTGAAAACTTCAGTCTTCTTAGGCACTTCCAAGCATTTGCGAAGTAACGAGATATGGAACACATTGTGGATGGCTGACATCTCTTCAGGCAGTTCTAGTTGATACGATACTTCTCCTCGGCGGTTCAGAATCTTGAAAGGTCCAATATATCTGGGAGCTAACTTTCCCTTCAGACTAAAGCGTTGAGTTCCCTTCAATGGTGAAACCTTGAGATATACGAAATCTCCGACATTGAAAGTCAGGTCTCTCCTACTCTTATCAGCATAGCTCTTCTGTCTGGATTGGGCGGTCTTGAGGTGCTCACGGACTTTGTGAACTTTCTCTTCTGCTTCTCGGAGAATCTCGGGTCCAAAGATCTAACTCTCTCCTACTTGCGACCAATTCAAAGGGGTACGACACTTTCTTCCGTATAGGAATTCGAATGGTGCCATCTGCAAACTAGCCTGATAACTGTTGTTATATGAGAATTCTGCGAAAGGCAGGCAGTCTTCCCATTTTGATCTGTATTCCAACACACAAGCTCTAAGCATATCCTCCAAGATCTGGTTGACTCTCTCAGTTTGTCCATCTGTTTGCGGGTGATACGCAGTACTGAAATTCAACTTGGTTCCTAAGCCTTCCTAAACTTTCTGCCAAAATCTTGAAGTAAACTGGGTTCCTCGATCTGAGACGATGGTCTTGGGGGTTCCATGCAGACTAACAATCCTAGCAATGTACAGCTCTGCTAGCTTTGCACTCTGGTAGGTTGTCTTGACTGGTATGAAGTGGGCTACCTTGGACAGTCTATCAACTATGACCCAGATTGAGTCGTTTCCCCTACTAGAAGTGGGTAAACCGGTGATAAAGTCCATTCCGACGGAATCCCATTTCCATTCCGGAATCTGCAATGGTTGCAATAGTCCTGCAGGTCTCTGATGCTCTGCTTTGACTCACTGACAGATGTCACATTTGGCGATGTAGCTTCTGATCTCTCTTTTCATCTTGTGCCACCAAAATTGCTCTTTCAAATCCTGATACATCTTTGTTCCTCCGGGGTGGATAGAATAAAGAGTATCATGAGCTTCCTTCATGATAACCTCCTTCAGCTCCGAATCTGCTGGCACACAGATACGTCCTTTGTACCACAATACTCCTTCTTCGTCTTCGGTGAATCCAGGTACCTTTCCTGTACCAATACGATGTTTGATTCCGTCGATACTCTCATTTCCCTTCTGGGCTTCCTTGATTTGGCTAATCAAAGTGGGTTGAAGTTCAATGCTAGCTAGAAATCCTTTGCTAACTAACTCAGTCCTGAACTGCTCCAACTCCTCATACAAACTTGGTTGCTTCTCTTTGATCATGGTGTTAAGCCTACACGACAATCTGCTAAGAGCATCTGCTACCACATTGGCTTTGTCGGGGTGATAGTGAATGTCAAGGTCATAATCCTTGATTAACTCTATCCATCTTCTTTGCCTCATATTCAGCTCCTTCTGGGTGAAGATATACTTCAAGCTCTTATGATCTGAGTAAATCTCACAGCGATTACCCATCAAATAATGACGCCATGTCTTCAATGCTAGAACCACGACTACTAGCTCAAGGTCATGGGTAGGATAGTTCTGCTCATGTTGCTTCAATTGTCGAGACAGATACGCGATGACTTTGCCTTCTTGCATCAATACACATCCTAGGCCAATCTTGGATGCATCACAATACACATCAAACGGCTTCTTGATGTTTGGCATGATCAAAATTGGGGCTGATATCAATCTCTTCTTCAGCTCCTGGAAACTGGCTTCACATTTGTCTGTCCATTCAAACTTCTTGTCCTTCTTCAACAATTGGGTCATTGGTCGGGCTATGCTCGAGAATCCTTCTACGAACTTGCGGTAATATCCCGCTAATCCGAGAAATGAACGAACTTGGGTTTGATTGGTTGGGGCTTCCCATTCTTCGACATCTTTGATCTTGGTGGGATCAACAGAGACTCCTCCGGCAGACACAATATGTCCTAGGAATCCTACTTCTTTCAGCCAAAACTCACACTTGCTGAACTTGGCATATAACTGATGCTCTCTCAGGGTTTCTAGGATGATTCTCAGATGTTGCTCGTGCTCTTCTTCTGACTTGGAGTAGATAAGGATGTCGTCGATAAACACAACTACAAACTTATCGAGGAAATTCATAAAGATCTTATTCATGAGATTCATGAAATAAGCAGGGGCATTGGTTAATCCAAAAGACATAATCGTATACTCGTATAAACCATAGTGAGTAGTAAAGGCGGTCTTCGGAATATCCGTTGCACGAATCTTAAGTTGGTGATAACCAGTCCTAAGATCAATCTTTGAGAATACCTGAGCTTCGGTCAAGTGATCAAATAGATCCTCTATCTTTGGCAAAGGGTACTTGTTCTTGATGGTGACATCATTCAACTTTCTGTAATCTGTACACAGACGACTGCCTCCATATTTCTTGTCGACGAATAACACTGGTGATCTCCATGGCGATGCGCTTGGCTGAATCAAGCCTGTTGCTAACATGGCATCCAACTGCTTCTTCAGTTCCACTAACTCTGAGGGGTTCATGGTATAGGGTCTCTGGGCTATAGGTCCGGTTCCGGGGATGAGTTCGATAATGAACTCAATATCCCTATCCGGGGGCATACCTGGCAATTCATCTGGAATACGTCGGGGTATTCACAGACTACTCTGACTTGGTCAATGGTAGGCAGGGCTACACTCTTGTTGCACTTGAATTCAGAGATATGCTCTACTGTTACTCCAGAACTACTGGTCATGGTGATGGCTTTCTTAGCACAGTCTATCAGTCCTTTATGCCTTGACATCCAGTCCATACCTAGTACAACTTCCAATCCTTTGGTTCCAAGTACAATTAGGTTGGCATAAAAATCTATCCCATGTATTCTGATAGGTACAGCTTTGCAAATTTTTCTAGCTTTTGTTGTTGAACCGGGGATTTGCACTATCATGACATGCTTCAGGTTGGTTGGGCGAATCTTACTAGTGCATACAAATTCTTCGGTGACAAATGAATGCGATGCTCCAGAATCAAACAATACTCTTGCTAAAACTGAGTTGACAGAAAACATACCCAGCACCACATCTGGCGCTTCCTGGGCTTCTTCTGCGTTCATGTGGAAGAGACGACCGTTGCGGTTGTGCGGGTTCCCTGAGGAAAATCTCCTTCCTGGTTGAACACGACGCTGCTGCTGAGCTGGGGCATTCACAGGGGCATTAGCGGCAGTCTTCTTGGGACACTCATTGGAGTAGTGACCCTTCACTCCACACTCGAAACAAGTGATCTGGGACTTGTCCTTGACTGCGACAGGTACAACATTGCTGCCAGTTCTGGGTGCAGTGTTGTTGTTGTTGCTCTTGGGAGGGGCACGGTTGAAATTGTTGGCATTGCCGGAGTTGTGATTGTTTCCTCCGGACTTCACATTTCCTCCGCTATGGCTGGGGTAGCTTGGGCGAGAATTTGGGGGTCGGTTGTTCCTTGGTGCATATCCTGGTGAAGGGTTGGGACGGTACTTCTGGTGACTACTGGATCCAGACTGCTGCATCATACGGCGCTTGCGGTTGTCGTTTGCCTGGTTAATCTTCCCTTCCATCTGAATGGCAGAGTCGACTAGCTCTTCGAGATCATCGAAACGGATGTTGACGAGGACAGTCTGCATCTCATCATGCAGTCCGTTTAAGAATCTCTCTTTGTTCTTGGCCTCCGTGTTGATCTCATCTGGTGCATATCTGGCAAGTGACAAGAATCTGTCACGGTACTCCACCACAGTCATTCTTCCTTGCTTCAATTCACGGAATTCATCTCTCATCCTGTTGACAAGACCTTGCGGCACGTGGGTGCGGCTGAACTTGACCTTGAATGCTTTCTAGGTCATCACCTGGCCATGGTTCATATTGCGGATGCTATTCCACCAAGCTCTTGCATCTCCCGCCAGATAGTGGGTGGCGAAGAGAACTTTCTCATTCTCATCAACTCTGGCAACCTCTAAGTTGTTTTCCATGGTCTGTAACTAGTCATCAGCATCTAATGGGTTTTCAGATTGGTTGAAGATTGGGGGATTGGTGTTCTGAAAATTTTTGAGTTTGGATCCTTGGTGATCCTGATTTCCATGTCCTTGGTTGCTGAGAGCCATTTGGGCGATCTGCTGCAATGTTACTAAGTTGGCTTGACTCTCGGCCCTGCTTGCTTCACGGTCCACGATAAGATTCTGCAATATCTGCAGCATTGGGTCCTACGACGAGCTGCTCCCTCCTTGGTTTCCACGAGTCATCTGAAGATTGAGATAGATATAGGGGTAAGAGGGAAATTCTAAGGTTCATGGTTTTGGGTTTTCAAAGCTAAAACTTTGAGTTAGACTCAGGTTTTTCAACTAACTTCATTTTCATTCATGCAAGCAAGCACCCGATACAACACACACCACAACAATCAAAGGAAAGCAGATGGTTTGAAGAACCATTCTGCAAGCTACGATACAATGGGACTGATACAACTCATGCTACGACAGTGCTCTAGTGCATCTACTCATCGTCGATGAAGCCGGAGTCTTCATCATCAGTGTAGAAGTCCACATCATCCTCCTCTAAAAAGTCATCACCGTTGCTGAGGTAAGAATCCATATCTCCCTGGATGTCTTCACCCTCATCTTCTTCTTCCTTGGCGGCAAGATGAGCTTCCTGCTCCTTGACGGTCTTCTCGAGGTCGGCCACCTTCTTGCGAAGAAGGGCGATGGTGCGATCCTTCTTTGCACGCTGGCGGTGAAGAGACTGACGATCTTGGACAAGTAGTGCGAAAGTCTGGGCCTTCTAGTCGGCAATGGCACAGTTCTGGTTGGCTAACTCTCTGGCATTGTCCAGTTCCTACTGCCTGTCATGAACCAAGAAGTCAAGGTTCTCCACTTAACGCCTCAACTCTAGGTGACTTGGCATCTCCATCGGCATTCCCATGAAGTCACGTCTTGCATAGTAGGCAAAACGGGTTCCTTGAATCTTGTTGACGCTGAGGGCACATAAACGTGCGAGAGCTTCATGCATTGCCCTAGCTAATCCATCTAGCCAGTTGTTCTCTCTCACTGAGAACTGAATTCTCCCGGAAGTTGGTGCTTCGATGCTTCCCCGAAGATCCGCGGTGACTAGCCACTGTAGGTCTCCTCCTGGGGGTCCTGGAAGTTGAGCTCCAAGAATCTCCGGATGTGGGCGTCCCAGTAACTCCGACAGCGAATCCAGATCCCTCTCGAAGATCAGCTGACCTCCGTTTCCCAACTGGTAAAACTTGCTGAACTGAGTCTCCATCTACAAGAATTTAGGATGAGGAAGTTAGTGAAGTGATCAAGTGTGTCCAATTTTAAGTAGTAATGTAAGAATTTTGAGGAACATGCATTTTTGAGAAAGAATGAGTTCACAAGGGTAAGAAGGGAAATAGTTTTTCATAAGTACTCCCTTTGGTTTTGAAGCTATGTTTTTGGTTTGGACGTCCATTCTAACTAGGATATCCTATGGTCAGGATGGCTCTGATACCAACTTGTCAACACCCGGATTTTTAATCCCAGATGCCCGTTATGCCATACCTCGCAATCCTAGGATTACCATTTTTGCGAGACATAACGGATTGGATATCACAGTACATCATCCATTACAAACCATACATAACGTTTTACACAAATAAGGATCTCATGATCCAGTCTTTAATACAACAAGCAGCGGAAATAAACGATAGCGTAGCGGTGGGGTCCATCTTCAGGGGCACAGGCAATGCTGACGAAGGCAGATAGTCCTAGTTATCATAGCCGTCCTGCTGACCATCATCTTGATAATCTACTTCATAGTATGGCCATAATAATAGCCAGGGACAAAAGCCATGAGTACACTTTAAGTACTCGCAAACTACTACTAACAAGGAGTATAATTCTAAGTCAAAGTGCTAAATCTAAGTTTAACTATCAAATTAAGTTTGAAACCTAAGCTGAGTTCAGAAGCAAAGAAATATAAAGTAAAGTTCTAGAATCACTTAAGTTGGAAAGCTATTATCATAAACACAACCCTGTTGTGGTCAAGTCAAAGTTCATCATTCATTTCAAGTTATTTAGAAAACATCTAAAACGAAACAGTATGGCCATTCCAACTGTCCATAACCGCGGACGCGTCTATTCGAATAGTTTGACACTCTGCAGAGGTGGTACACTTTTACCACAAGATTCGATACATCTGTCAGGGATAACCCTAAATCATCATACTTAGTATGCAGATAATCAAACATAACCTTCCTTTTACACACCCTAGTACAAGCACCTCTCCTATGAGCATGGCCTCCCAACCATGACCATCAGTCATCTTGGGCACTGCATAGGTGGACATGATGAGAGGTATCCTCAGCTCAAACCTCTCCCATGAGGGAACTAATACTAATGCATATAAATTTCCAGCTAAGCCTTACCCAATTCAGGTAATGTGGTTGTACGGTAAATTTGGAATGGTATCGCATCCGAATCCAACCATCAGTTTTATAAAAGGGTTAAGGCTCATGCCTCATCATTTTCATCATCATAAACCAGTTGTGTCTCTCAACACATGTCAAAACATCTCAATAGAATGACTCATCATTCCAAGGTTTTCATAATTCATTTTCACCAAGTGTTTCCATCTAAAGTGACTCAAGTTTTTGATCTATTCTAAAATACTAAGTTAAGAGTATTCACTAAGGTGGAACAGATGGTTTCAATCTCATGCCATAGAATGACATCTAAAGGTTTCTAAGTAGGTCAAGTTTAATACTTTTTATGCTACCTTCAAAACAAGTAAAGAACTTTGTGTGAACTAAGGGAGGTAAAACTTGTCAATAAGACTTGGGGTACTAATAGTTAAAGGGGTGTGATCAAAGCATGCTTAAGGCATCTTTGCTAAACCATCTAGTTTTAAATCTAGCCTGCTAACAATAGCTTGCCTTGGTTGGTGCAGTGGTTGAAGTTTTCTTCTTCTTCTTCTTCTTGGTAGAACTCCTCCTCCTCGAAAGTTTGGTCGGTACTAGCGTCTATAAATACATAGGGAGTAGACAATCACCAAACAATACTTAACTAGGCTAAGTAGCATTCTAAAACACACAATTGATGATCTATTATCATCACAAGCATCACAAGTTTAATTCAATAGTTTCAACCTTTTTATTTTAGAAAAGTAATTTATACTCATTGAAATTTTAACTAAAATTTAATATTCACCACCAAAATATGGGATCATGTGGACACATGTCCTCACCACATACTCTAACATGTGGGAATGAGATTTAAAAGTTGGATCAATATTACTTTAGTTTAAGTTTATTATTTAATGATTTAAAGTGACTAGAAATGCCTATATAGCATTATTTTGGTACTAATCCAAAGTCACTGCATGTCAACCTTAATATTATTACATGGTTGTATAGATATGATGAAATGTGATTTTTGAGAGTTGGAATCAACTCAAAAGCTAACTTGGTTGATTTTATAAAAATGTTGCAAGTTGCAAAAGCTTCTGTCTTCTCATTTTTATTAGGAGAGATCTATAACTCTAATTGAATTAAATCCAATGGGTTTGGATAGATCATTTTAATACCTTTCAGACAAAATTGGCTTCATACAATTTGGATTTCTAAAACTCTCTGAATTAATTTTTAAACTAGTGGACAGAAACTAGATTTAACTAAAAAGAAAAATTCAGATTTGAATCGATGGGCTAGCGCGGGAAAAGGAATGGGCCGGCCCAGTGGCACTCCGTGGCGCGGGGCTCAGCTGACAGGGGGTCCCACGTGTCAGCGGCACTTAACATGTGAAACGGTACGCGCGCTATGGGCCATGCGATTAGAAGCGAGATCAACGGCTGAGGGTCGTCATCGACGACGAATAGGTCGCCAGCGAGCTCGAACCCTAGCGACTCGGTGGGGGTCTACTGGGGGCGTACCAGGGCTCCAGCGGGGTCGGCGAGGCGGGCAAACGACGTGGAAGACGACGGCGAGGCGAGGCGCGGTTGCGGCGGAGCTTGGGGCGGTCGAAATCAACGACGCCCTTCTCCTCCAGAGGCGGCGGCTCCGGTTCCAATTTCGGCGAGCTGCTGCTCCACTTGCTTCGGCTAGGGGTGTGTGAGGTTCAGAGAGGTGAGGGGAGTGGAATGGTGTGGAGAAGAATGGCTGGGGAGGGCTCCTTTTATAGGTCCGACGGTGAGACCGAGCGGGATGGGCGGTCGATGGTGGCGACATGGCTATGGCGAGCTAGAGGCATGGCTGGGGGTGGTGATCGATGGGCGGTTCCCGGGCGATGCTCTAGGACTTAAATGCGGCCGTAGGGGCGGTGGTACGCGGTCTGGGCGAGGTGGCGCTATGTGCGTCCGAAGCGGCGGTGTCCACGGCGAGCGGTGGCTGTGAGGCTTTGGGCGGCGAACGGGGATGTCTGGGGTGTTCGCCAGGTCGAGGCGGAGCGGCGGGCACGGGCTGCATCGGCATGGTGCGGTGGCACTAGGCGCGGGCTTTCCTCCGTGGTCCATGGCAGCACTTGGCTCGGGCAGGGGACAGAGAGGGGCGGTGAGGTGCTGGCTACCTCCTAGACATGGAGAGGAAGGAGGAGGTGGTCGGCTGGGGTGAGGGCAAGGTTGGCCGGCGAGTTGGTGCTCGGCATGGCTTGGCCTGGCCACTAGGGTGTAGGGGTTGGGGTGGTAATGGCATGGTTTGATCAAGTGGAAACAGAGGGAGTGTTTTGTGGTCAAATGAGTGGCTAAACTCTGTAGAAACAGTGAGCTAGCTATTTGTGTTTGATTCTGCCTGCCATGTGTTTGATGAAATGGCCGCAAGAGAAAAGGTTTTAAATTTTGAATTCAAATTTTTTGAGTAATCTCCACTAGTGATAGGTAGTCTCTGGTTGCAAGGGTTTTGAAAGTGGAGCTCAAATAGATGGTTTTTAAAATAGGGGTGATCTATGAATATGTATTAAATTCAATTTTAAACTGTCATTTAAAATAGTTAACAGAATGTTTTTAGCAGATCCAAAGGTGGGCCTTGGTACCTCATTATGTGTACTAGCAAGGGGTGCAAAGATCAAGAATTGTTTCTGTTAAGAATTGAGTACTAGGAATAGCCAAAGTAGGCATGAGAGTTAAATTTGCCAAAATGACCATTCCTTCCTTTTAATTCTTTTTGATTTGATTTTCTTTAGGAAAAGTTTGGGAATGATGTAGATGATGTTTAAATCACCTAAGAAACATTTTACAAGCATTGGATCAATCAATCATGGCAATTCAAACAACTCCTATTTTAAATACATACCCATTTGAATGCTTTCATTTTAAATTTGGAAAAGTTTTTGTTAACCCTATTTTTGAATGATTTGATCTTGATAAGCTTGGATTAAAGTTTTGGGATGTTACAATTAAAAACAGAGAAGATAGAGATACAATGAAGCAGTAAAAGGGTGCTCTTGTCTATTATATATGACAGATGTAAAAGAAATTGTATGAATGTAAAAGTATTAGAAACACTATAGAAACTATTTTAAAACTATAAGCAGCTAGGCTGGTAGCAATTGCCTATCGTTTGCATATATGGATCAGAACTCTAATTATAACAAAAATGCATTTCTTTACGCCCAGTAATCGTAAGATGTTGTCAAAAAGATAGATGCAAGTTCTTAGTCAAACTCTAATGTAGACCAGGATTACAACATTTATTGCATTTGGACGATCTGTACTGTAATACTGAACGATCACTATTTTTAATGAGAACAAAGGAAATTGAAAATCAAGTTCTATTTGTAACATTTATTCTGATTCCGGTGTGCTTTCATGATAAAAATGTGTACTATAGAAACTTGATTGTTTTTACTTATCATCCCTTACGATTGAGCCCACACCAAGAATAATCTTTCTCCAAAGCTCGACTGTTTTTTGGTTAACTTACCTGTCCATGATAATAGTTGTTTCTGCACTCCCACAATCAGTTGCGGCCTTTTGCTAGAGTAGATGGTGGTGTCTCGTTTGTGTATCATATGAAACTCCCAAATAATGTTTGTCACTTCTCAGTAACTCTGCCTATTAGCAAGGATCCAGTATTTACTTTATGATTATACAAGATCGGGTACAGAAAGAATATCGCGTACAGAAAGAACACCATTTAAATGTGAACGCTCTTCTTGATCCATAATATCCATATCTGGTATACAAAATTCATAATTCTTGTTGCGCATAATCTTGATGCACAGTATTATGTTGCATTGCTGCTAGGATAGAGAACTTATCATGTTGCATGGGTCTGAACCTCAGAAAAGAAAACGCTTACCTGAAGACCGAGCATGATCGCATTCGCTGTTCATAATGGAGTTCATTGCGTTCATATTCTGCCAGAAGTGTTCTTCTAGAATGCAGTCAAAATTTAAACAACAAATAGGAAAATCTCCGAGATGAGGACCTCCACAAAGTTCACATCCGAACAATTCATCTTTCAAGGAAAGCAAACAAAAATAACGTTTCCGAAAACCCAGTTTCTGAAAATAAAAAGTACAAAATATGAAGAACATTTTATTTAAAAATAGAGCTTACCATGAACTCATTTTTAAGAAGCAGGTTGACACGAAGACCGAGCATGATCGCATTCACTATTCACAATGGAGTTCATTGCGTCCATATTCTGCCAGAAGTGTTCTAGAATGCAGTCAAAATTGAAACAACAAATAGGAAAATCTCCGGGATGAGGACCTCCACAAAGTTCACATCCTGACAATTCATCATTCAAGGAAAGCAAACAAAAATAATGTTTCCGAAAACCCAGTTTCTGAAAATAAAAAGTACAAAATATGAAGAACATTTTATTTAAAAATAGAGCTTATCATGAACTGGCCTCTCCCCTCGCTCCCCTCGCGTCGCCTCCTCCAGGCGACCGAGGGGGCCTAACCCTAGCCCGCCGCCACCCCCTCCCCCTCCTCCTCCACCCTCCTCGTCGCCCCCGGAGGGCCGCCAGCCGAAGGCGCGCGGCTCCGGTGAAGGGGGCGGCGGGGATTCGTCCCCATGGCTCTCGCGCCGAGGTTGGGAGGGTCCCTCTCGTGCTTTAGGGCATCGGTATGCCGGGACGGCGGCCCCAGGTGGTGTTGACGGCGTCGACCTGCGGCGGGTGGCGGCCGGATGGGTGCTCTCCGCCTCTCTTGGCCGCGCGGGCGGCAAGGAGGCAGCGGTCGGAGGTTGCGGCGCGGGGCCCGCCGCTGGCCCTTGCTCCAGATCTGAAGGTGAGGCCCCCTGGGCGCGAGGCTCGGCTCCCCCGCCACTTTGGATCCCGACGGCGCCGGTTCCTGGTGCTGGGTCGGTGGGTGCTGCAGGGGCTGATACTGGGGGAAACCCTTGGCCACGGTGGGCCACGACGATGACGACACTTCCGACATCGTGCTCCTTCTTGAGGGCTTCGTCGAGGTTCTGTCCCTCTTTTCCTCTCTGCTGCGTGGGTGAAAACCCTGGTTCCCTATTCGGACGGTGGCGGCGGCGCTCGTCGTTCCCCTTCTTGGAGGCTCCGTCTTGGGGACTGCAGTGAGATGCTCAAGCCTTGTGTTTTGTGGTGGCCGCGGCGACGCTTCTTGCCGGCGATGGTTGCCCCGTGTGTCTGGCAGGTGCCTGACGTGATGCTCTGCTGCTCCAAGGTCCCTGCTTGCTGGCGGGTTGACGGCCTCGAGCCTGGGCGAGAGGGGAAAGGGTTCCCCTCTGCGGCGGCAGCGGTGCTTGGCCGGCGTGCGACCTTGTTACGGTGGTCCTGTCCAACATCGGAGGATGGTTGCTTATCTTTGGTTGTCTCTTCTTTGGTGCTCCTTCGTCCAGCAGCCCCGTCGCGTTGCCGAGGCGTCTTTGGTGGTGGTGGCCATGTGGCTCCGTCTTAGTGGCCTCGTCCTCTCCCCGGCTACCTTGGTCCCGTGGTGTCGCCGTGTTCTTGGGGGAACTTCTTCGCCTCCCGACGGTCTGGTGCCCTCCGATCCAGGGGGAGGGACAAGGGGTCCCTTTTCCGGAGGCGAAGATGGAGGAGGACGGGCCTAGGTGTGTCTGGTTTGGCGCAGTTCGTGGTTCACGGTGGTGTCTTCGTTGGCCTCGGCCTCCCTGGTGCTCTCGGTGTCGAGTAGTGGCATTGGGGTTCCAAGCTGTGCTTGCTTTATACATCTTCTTTTGTTTGTTCTCCCGGTAGCCTGTGGGCTGTTTGTAATCGCACTTTGTATCTGCCGTTTTCGGCGTTATCAATTTAATGCAGGGCCAAGGCCTTAAGTTTAAAAGCTTACCATGAACTCATTTTCAAGAAGCAGGTTGACACAACAGCACCTTGTATAGAGGGCATGACAAATCCTGTAACATTACTTTGAATGCTCGTTCATAGTATTGTAGTCAACTAAAACTTCTCATGAAGGTCCAGTTCCGTTATCTTCAAGGTTGATGTGTCCGTCATCTTGTCTATTTTTTGTATATAATGTAGCCCAATTTATGCATAAAGAGCTACATTCGTGCAGATATCATGCAAGTACATAATATTATGAAATACATCATAAATTATCTTCCATGGCTCCAAAATTCTGGTTACATAAATGTATAATAATTTGTTTACACGCAAATGAGGAGACCAAGTTGAATCTGATACAACAGATAACACCAATATATAACTGAATCTGCAAAAGAATAGAAAATGTGGAGAATTACCAGGGACTAGGGGATCAACCAGAGCATGGAGAAGAATTAGAGGCCCGAAGAACAGATCAAACCCAATTGGTACTCAGCTGTAATAAATCGAAAAGAAAATATGGGAATTAGGGGGGAGAAAATTAGACACATATCCAACCAATATGTAACTCAACCGTAATCAATCAAAGGAAATTAGGGAATTAGAAGGAAGAAAGTGGCAACTCGACCTGGGCATGGAGCGAAAGCAGAGGCAGCAGCCAGTAACCACAGCGGCTATTCCTTGTGGTGACGCCCACATGGAAAGAAGCGCCATGGCACCATCGGAAAAAGAAACCCATGGGCTGCCACAGTATACGCCGATGTGATGGCTAGGAGGGAAGGAGGACTGGAACCTCAAGCACATCTCTCCACCACTACCATTCGTGCAACATGGAGCGGCAGGATGGGAGTCAGCATGGCAAAAAGAAGCCAACGGTTAGTGCGATGGTGAAGCATGCCTGGTGTGGGCGGCCGAGGAGGAGTTGAGGTAGCAACACAGCGGTGGCGTACCTAGGTTTTTGTTATCATCCCTTAGCATCAAGCCCTTTGTAGGAATAATCGTTCTGCAATGCTTGGCTGATTTTTGGTAAAATTCAGTGATAAGTATCCATGATAATTATTGGTTCTGCACTTCCACAATCAGATGTGGCTTTTTGCCATCATAAAATTCATGGAGCCAGAGTACATGATATTGCCTCTCGTTAGTGTACCATCTGAAACTTCCAAATATTGGTTGTCACTTGTCAGCAACTCTTGCCTAATAACAAGGATCCAGAATTTTACTTTATGATTATACAAGATTGGGTAGACAATACCACTTTAGACCTTTTTCCTGAGTCACAACATGAGGAACAGAAAGCGTACCATTTAAATGTGCTCATCGGGCAGCCTGTGAACACTCTTATTGATCTAAGCATCCTGCAACCTTCTCGATGGGCTTTGTTTGGAGCTCAAATCCACCTGGTCACCTCCAATCTCCAGAGTCTGTAACGGGTGCTTATGCCCAAAATTGTCAAATCGGAAATTACATGAGCTAGGGTTAGAATTTTACCTGGTAGATCCATGTGGGACTTTGCACACCTTGCCACTGAGTGGTCCATGTCAAGCCCGAGTTTAGATATTGCAAGGAGATCATATCGTAGCAACTTACTCTCCATCTCTGTCTCTCGCCATGAAGTGGCAGCGCGTTTCGCCCTTGCCGGGCTAGGGATTGGCGAGCGCGGGCAGTGCGGAGGCAGTCATCGCACCGAGTCGTGGACACACCTGACCGTGTATCCAGGATTGAACGGGAGGCCTCCGATACGTTTTCTAGAGTAGCGAGCCCTCGGGATATTCGGCCCATGAGCAGCCCACGCGGGAGGAAGAGCGCATCAAACAGCCAAAAACGCTCAGATGTCCAATCCGATGGCTAAAATCACTGATAGCCTGAGAGAGCTCTTGTTTGAGCCGGTTATAATATCCCTAATTTTCAGGGGATCTTATAACTAATTTCATGGCTACATCCATGGTGATTCCATTTTCCTAACGTGGCATATAGATCTACTATTTCAAATAGCAATCACCTAAACAACCATCCAGATGGGTGCAGACTCATCGGAGATTGCACTAATGCGATGGAAAGTTGGACGCTGCTGGATAAAGAAGGTACGCTACAGGGGAGGTGTACAAATGTGCAAAAAATGCAGCGATACTCATATATAGATAGAGATACCAGTAACACATAGACCAGATCAATTAGTAGTAACCACAAACTCCAGAAGGGCTGTAAGCAGACTGCCAACTACTCCCATATTAATTAACCTAGTGTAATTTAACTTGGCAGTACTATGAGATGGTGAGTACTAGTAAACAAAGCGGATTACTTAATTATAGTGGAGTCTACAACCAGCCACCAAAAGCATCATGAGCATGCTAAATATCTAGATTGCAGACCATACTTGGTTAAGAACCTAATGTCCAGCTCTAATTACCCAAATCTAAGAGCATCTATCCTATTTACGACTGAGTGCAGTGAGTTGGAGACATCCGTTAACTCTGCAGCCATCTCCTCGGCATGCATCTGATGGAGCTCCTGGTCCTCCTCTTCGAGGTCATCACGGATCTCGAGTTGTAACCACAGCAACATCAGTGTGCGGTGCAGCGAAAGTGAGTGCGGTAGATCTACCCAGTGGACGAACGTGCAGCTCTCACATTCGTAGTTGCAACCCAAGAACCTGCGGCCGAAGTTCGTTCCCTCGAACGCGACGCGGTGATTGGGCGCCAGGGCGCAGTCGCACCAGAGCCGGAGATCCGCATCGGTAATGATGCCGTACCACTCCGCGTCTACCATCCGTGCCGGCATCTGAACCCAGGAAACATCATCGATCGAGACGGGCAGAATAGAGAAAAACCCCAAAAGGAGAGAACCCATAAGCTGAATTCGAGAAAGTAAACTGAGACCGTGAACTCTGGCGTACTTACCCTAACCCGGCCGCCTTGCGCATCAAGATCCCCCGTTGTTCGCTGGACCGGCATGACTGAATCCGCCGACATTGCTCGAAAAAAGAGCGCGCCTTCAAAGCCTAGCACAGAGGCTTCGTGGAGAAGGAAGAGGTAGGGGAGCCAGTTCTCACATTCGCTGGCTACTACTCCGTATTGGATTTAACTCGACCACTGATAACTGGGGCCCGCGCTAGAGAGCCCGTGGGCACCCAAACATCACTCAGCTAGTTTGACTTGCATTACATGGAGTACTTTTGGAAAACAGATCAAAACTCAATAAGTAAATAAACCAAAGGGCCCCCTCTCTTTTTGCGAAAACCCATTACAAAACGGAGACACTCACAAATGCGTACACACACTAACCCCTATGAATGCAGGTACGCACACCCTACACCTATGAGCACTTCAGAAAGACTGGATGTTGACACAGATCCCGCAGGGCTTGAGATTGACGAAGTCACCATAGGCACCTCGCTATATATTGACGGGAACGTCGCCTCTCACTACCCTCATAACCATCCTTCAAAGTCGAGCGCCGAGGCTTCGTGGCGAAGGAAGTGCTAGGGGGTTGGAGCTCATATTCGTTGGCTGCTATGGGATGTAATTGAACCACTAATAATGTGGCCCTCGGTAGTGAGCCCATAGACCCTTGACCATTACAATTACTTTGGGAAAACCGAGCAAAACTTAATACAAACGGAAGACCCATCTCTCAGTTTTGCGAAAATCCACTACAAAACGCACACGCTCACAAATGCATACACACACTCACCCCTATGAACGCATGAACGCACATCCTACCCCTATGAGCACCTACGAAAGATTGTGTCTTCAGACTGTCCGGTGGGGGGCTTGAGCTTGACGAAGTCACCATAGGCACCTACTGCACTTCTAACCATCCTTCAAAGCTGAGCATCGAGGCTTCATCGAGAAGGAAGAGCGAGAGGAGTCAGAGCTAACATTCGTTGGCTGCTATAGGATATAACTAGACCACTAATAACAATGGGGACCCATGGTAGTGAGCTCATTGGCCCCAGACATCAAAGCAAGCACAGTGTCATGTCTTAAACATATATCTTAACGGTGGAGTGGATAGTGCTAACAAAAATATTTTTCAAGGTGATTCTAGTGTTAGACTTATGTCTAAGAGAATCAATTGGGAGGGCCCACTATTCAGTGGATAACAGTCTATTTTTCTTTTTAGCATGGTTTTATAGACCCACTTCATTTCTAAACGTAGGACCCAAAGTAGTTTTCATAGCTACTTCTAGACACTGCACACATCCTTACTATACGTAGCTTAGAAATTTACTAGCCTCGTGTCTAAGAATATTGTAGGTTGCTTTAGAAGTTTTTCGAAAAAGCTTTTGGAGGTACCCATCGAGGGGTCCATTAATATATCACAAAACACCAAGAGTTTTGACAATAGGTTTAACTTCTTGCTAAGATAGATTTTGCATCTTGACAATTTAACGAAATTAGGTCAAACTTGAGCTACAAGTAAGCGCGATATAGATTGCTCTTGAATTAAATGTATTTTCGGAGGTCTATAGGTGCATCTTATTGTAGTAAACAATTCCATCACTGTGAGTTTCCTACTATCTCAGGAAAGAACATTCTCAATTTTTCGAGTGTGATGATGAGATTGTTCTTTCCCGTAAAGCAAGTCTGAAGAATATGGATCTGAATGACACACGAGGCAAGTTTTCAGACTTATATTGTGGACCAACATGTTGTACTTACAATTTTCCATGTTTTATGAGTTCTCAAACTTCCAAGCTAACTTCGCCCACTTGATTGATTTTATGCCCATTTATTGAAATTATTAGGTACAAATTGAACTGCAACAAGTAAATTGAAGGTTGCTTTAAAAGTTTGACGAAAGATCTCTCTTGGAGGTACCCATATCTATCGGGGGGGGTCAATTAATATATGGGAAACCACCAAGAGTTTTGATGATATATAGGTATGGTTCAACTTCTTGCTAAGATTTTGCACCAATTTAATGAAATTAAGTTAGACTTGAGCTACAAGTAAGCATGATAGGCTGCTCTTGAATTAAATGTCTTTTCAGAGGTAGATGGGTGCATCTTCTTGTAGTAAACAATGTCTTCGGTGTGAGTTTCCAACTACCAGGAAAGGACATTCTCAATTTTCCGAGTCATGTCATGATCATTCTCTCCCGTAAAGAAAGTTCGAAGAATATTGATCTAAATAAATGCCACAAGCCAAAGTTTTCACACGCACACACACACACATGCACATGCCGCACTCGTATATACTGTATGAAATGTGAATTAACTAACAATAAGTTGTTATTAACCAATAGTATTATTAGAGAAAAAGGCATACATTAAGTATATTAATAATAACTATCTAGAACATGGTGGGTTTGCTCTAGATACTGTTCAACACGAATCCAACTACTCTGAACCATTGGATCTAACAACCCAATGGCCACGATTGGTACTATGGATCCAATTCAAAACTGCCTACCTAACTCCACCCATTTGAATGACTCTATGTCGATTTATCGAAAATAGGTCAGATTTGAACTTGTACAAGTAAATTTTAGGTTACTGTGAAAGTTCTACGAAAAAACTTTTGGAGGTACCCATCGGGGTCACAATTAATATATGAGAAACCATCCAACGAGAGTTTTGACGACATCTTGGATCAAGACTCGCAAATCCAAACATTTTGCTAACTGTTGGATCTTCTTTTCCATTCCTAGCATCTAAAAAGATTCTACTAATAGTCTTGATGAGAACGGTGAACGCTAGTATGCGCAAACCTCAAAACACACACTTCATTGCTCAGTTTTAGGGTCCTTGTGCTAAATGCATGGACTTGGATGTAATTTTCATTTTTTATGAGGTCCTTGATATGTAACTTGTACTTCCACTGACCATGTTCACTCTCAAGCACATCGCACCTACTAGACCAACCATTAGATCGGCCATTCATAGTACTTCTTATTATCTTATGTTTATCTTTGTCCTATCTCTTACAATAACATACCATACCATGCACTACATATAGTGTACGGATTAACTTTTAACATTGACCATTGGATCAAGACTGCCAAATCCAAACATTGATAACCGTTGGATCTTCTTTTCCATTCTTAGCATCTAGAAATATTCTACTAATAGTCTTTAGCACGATGACCGCTAGTATACGTAAACCTCTATCTCAAAACACCCACTTCATTGCTGAGTTTCAGGGTCGTACTTGTGCTAAATGCATGCACTTCGATGCAATTTTCATTTTTTACGAGGTTCTTGATGTAACTTGTACTTTCACCGACCGTGTTAACTATCAATCACCTCGCTCCCTACGAGACCTACCATTAGATCGGCCATTCGCAGTACTTCTTATCTTACCTTTATCTTGTCTCTTATCTCTTACAATACCATGTGTACCACCACTAAATAGTGTAGGGATTAACTTATTTTAACATTGACCGTTAGATCAACACTGGCAAATCCAAACATTGCTAACCGTTGGATCTTCTATTCCATTCTTAGCATCTAGAAAGATTCTACTGATAGTCTTTAGCACGATGAACACTAGTATGTGCAAACCTCAAAACACATAGTACTTCATTACTCGGTTTAAGGGTCCTTGTGTTAAATGCACGGACTTGTTGGATGCAATTTTCATTTTTTGTGAGGTCCTTAATGTAACTTGTACTTCCACCGACCGTGTTAACTCTCAAGCACCTCGCTCTTACGAGACCTACCATTAGATCAGCCATTCGCAGTACTTCTATCTTATCTTTATCCTGTTTCTTATCTCTTACAATATATACCATACCACTACATATAGTGTAGAGATTAACTTTGAACATTAAAAGTTGGATCAAGACTGGCAAATCCAAACATTGCTAACTGTTGGATCTTCTTTTCCATTCTAGCATCTAGGTCTATACTCCCTTGCTCCGTCCCAAAATATAAGGCGCCTAAGGATTGGTCAAAAGTCAAACCTTACTAACTTTGACCAAATATTTAAAAAATATCTACATCTACAATATTGAATGGACATATTAAGAAAATATACTTTATGGTGAATCTATTGATATTAATTTAGTATTCTAAATTTTTATATTTTTGTGTATAATCATGGTCAAACTTAAAAAATGTTGACTTTTGACTAATCCTTAGGCGCCTTATATTTTGGCGGAGGGAGTACTATTCAACACGAATCCAGTTGCTCTGAACCATTAGATCTAACAGCCCAATGGTCATGATTAGTGCTATGGATCCAATTCAAAACTGCTCCACTATAGTAGTATATAAGTAGAGAGAATACAGTCTACTGTGCTATGAAATTTGTGGGGGTGGTGACATGATGGTTGTAGAACATGCATGGTGGAGTTTGCTCTAGGTACTATTCAACACGAATCTAGCTTCTCTGAACCATTGGATCCATCTGCCCAACGGTCAGGATTGATGCTATAGATCCAATTCAAAACTGCTCCACTATAGTAGTATAGTATAGATGTTGATCAAATATATATTTTTTTGTGCTTTACCAATTATAATTTTATATAGTGATGATATGTCATATGATTTACTATGTGAGCCTTATTAAGGTGTGCTTTTTTACACCATGCGGGAGTAGTATATTTCTTTCCTTAGACATATGGTCACCTCTTTCCGTGCGCTGTACATGCTGAGAGAATAAAACATTGGCACGGGAAGAGGGCAACAGCGAAGAGAAGTTAAAGGCGGTTCCATGTCAGAGCAAAGTTATGATGGGTTTCTGACACGAGGTACTCCTGCGACCTTACAGTGTACACTCTACTAGTAGTAAATTTCAAGACCTATGCACGCAAAACAAATCGTGTGTTTTCTCTCTCCTTCCCTTTCCCCTCGCGCACCTGTCTGGCTGATCTCTCTCCCCTCGTCCACAGCGTGGCGCTGCACACGTGTGCCTTGGTATGGCGGCTCTGTGTCTCTGGCGTGTTCGGCAATCGCGCGTTGGTGTGGAGTAGGGACGAGGAGGAGTACATAGGAAGGAAACCACTTTGGTCCTTGGCAGCAAAAAAATTCAAACTTTTCCCGTTTTCGAAATTTTCACTTGCTTCCCAAACATCGGGAGGGAAGGTTATCCAAAAGATCAGCCAAACATCGGGAGGGAAGGCAATTTTGAACCAGTTTGAACATTGACCGTTGGATCAAGACTGGCAAATCCAAACTTTGAACATTGACCGTTGGATCAAGACTGGCAAATCCAAACTTTGAACATTGACCGTTGGATCAAAACTGGCAAATCCAAACTTTCCTAACCGTTGGATCTTCTTTTCCATTATTAGCATCTAGACAGATTCTACCGATAGTCTTTAGCACAATGGACGCTAGTATGCGCATACCTCAAAACACACACTTCATTGCTCAGTTTCAGAGTCCTTGTGCTAAATGCATGCATGGACTTAGATGCAATTTTCATTTTTATGTGGTCCTTGATGTAACTTGTACTTCCACTGACCGTCTTAACTCTCAAGCACCCCGCTCCTACGAGACCAACCATTAGACCGACCATTCGCTTTACTTCTTATCTTATCTTGTCTTATCTCTTACAATACCATACCACCATTGTATAGTGTATGAATTAACTTCGAACATTGACCACTAGATCAAGACTGCCAAATCCAAACATTGCTAACCATTAGATCTTCTATTTTCCCTTAGCATCAAGAAATATTATATTGATAGTCTTTAGCATGATGAACGCTAGTATGCGCAAACCACAAAACACACACACTTCACTATTCAGTTTTAGGGTCATTGTGTTAAATGGATGGACTTGGATGGAATTTTCATTTTTTATGAGGTCCTTGATGTAAGTTGTACTTCCATCGATCGTGTTAATTCTCAAGCACCTCTCTCCTACGAGACCTACCATAGTTAAAAGAAAATGCAACCACCCCAATTATCACACAAACTAGACCAACGGTTTCTTATACATAATGCCCAAGTTTTTAGTACTAGGATTTTTCAAGCTTCGTCCTAGCAAACTTTGCACACTTCAGTGACTTCTTGTCGATTTAACGAAATTAGATCAAACTT
This sequence comes from Avena sativa, assembly GCA_916181665.1. Lineage (NCBI taxonomy): Eukaryota > Viridiplantae > Streptophyta > Magnoliopsida > Poales > Poaceae > Avena > Avena sativa. Next base: position 314,361,182 of record OV702286.1, read on the forward strand.
GAGCTACAAGTAAGCGCAATAGATTTCTCTTGAATTAAATGTATTTTCGTAGGTAGATGGGTGCATCTTCTTCTAGTAAACAATGTCGTCAGTGTGAGTTTCTAACTATGAGGAAAGAAAATCCTCAGTTTTCTAAGTGATGACGAGATGGTTCTTTTATGTAAAGAAAGTCTGAAGAATATGGATCTCAATGCCATAAGCCAAGCTTTTAGACATATTAAGTGGACCAACGTGTTTTACTTATGATTCCCATGTTTTATGAGTTTTCAAACTCCCTATGTAGCTAATTAACTTTGCCCCACTTGAATGACTTCATGCCTATATTTATCAAAATTTGGTCAAACTTGAACTACAACAACTAAATTATTGTAGGTTACTTCTAAAGAATTACAAAAAAAAATTGAACGTGTACCCATTGGGGGCTGAGTTAATATATCATAAAACAACAGAGAGTTTTGACAATAGGTTTTTAACTCCTTTCTAATTAAAATTTTGCATATTGACAATATAACGAAAAATTAGCTCAAACTTGAGCTACAAGTAAGCACGATAGATTTTTCTTTAATTAAATGTCTCTTTAGAGGTAGATGGATGCATCTTCTTGTAGTAATCAGTACCACTGGTGTGAGTTTCTAACTATCAGGAAAGAACATTCTCAATTTTCTGAGTGATGATGAGATTATTGTTCGTTTTCGTAAACAAAGTCCGAAGGATATGGACCTGAACGCCACAAGCCAAGCTTTCAAACATATATAGTGGACCCTCATGTTGTACTTATGATTCCCGTGTTTAATGAGTTTTCAAACTTATTCTATAGCTAAGTTTGCCCACTTAAAATTGATTTTATGTCGATTTATTGAAATTAGTTTAGTTTTGAACTACAAGTAAATTGTAGGTTGCATTGAAAGATTTATGTTTTTTGGAAGTAACCATTGGGGGCTGATTTAATATATCACAAACCACCACTGATAGTTTTTACAAAAAGTTGAACTTCTTGCTAAGATTTTGCATCTTGACAATTTAACGAAATTATATCAAACTTGAGCTAAAAGTAAATGCGATAGATTGCTCTTGAGTTAATTGTCTTTTTGGAGGTAGACGAGTGCATCTTCTTGTAGTAAACAATGTCGTCGATGTGAGTTTCCAAATATCAGGAAAAATCATTCTTAATTTTCTGAGTGACGACGAGATTGTTCCTTTCTATAAAGACAGTCTAAAGAGTATGGATCTGAATGCCACAAGCCATGTTTTTAGACATCTTACCTTACCACTATATAGTGTATGAATAACTTTGAATATTGACCGTTGGATCGAGACTCGCGAATCCGAACATTTCCAGCCATTGGATCTTCTTTTCCATTCTAGCATCTAGAAGATTCTATTGATAGTCTTGAACACAATGGATGCACTATGCATAAACCTCTCAAAACACACGTCTCCATCATACTAGAATCCTCTCCCTCATTTCTCTAGACCATGTTACCAAAAATTTCAAGTGTTAGGTAGCTAATAATCTTTGACTTCTACACATGATGATACAAACTAGCAGAACCAAATATACACCCATACTTTATAGATGTTGATCAAATTTATATTTTTCCACTTTACCTATTATAATTTTATATAGTGATGATATGCCAGATGTCTATTATCTAAGCCACACCTGCAGGACACATGCAACCTACTAGTATCTTATATTATCTTATCTTATTATCTTATCTTATCTTACCATTATATAGTGTATGAATAACTTTGAATGTTGACCATTGGATCAAGACTCATGAATCCTGCATTTCTAGCCATTGGATCTTCTTTTCCATTCTAGCATCTACAAGATTCTATTGATAGTCTTCAGCATAATGAATACTATGCACAAACCTCAAAACACACTTCTCCATCATACTAGAATCTTGTCCCTTGTTTCTCTACACCATGTTATTAAAAATTTCATGTGTTAGCAGGTAGCCAATAATCTTTACTTCTACACATGATGATACAAAGTACAAGTAACAAATATACACCCATACTTTATAGATGTTGATTAAATTTATATTTTTTTGTGCTTTACAAATTATAATTTTATATAGTGATGATATGTCATACGTCTATTATCTGAGTCTCATGTGCAACTTACTAGTAGCTAATAATCGTTGACTTCTACATGATCCTACCACTATATAGTGTACAAACAACTTTGAATATTGACCGTTGGATCAAGACTTCCAGTAGTTGGATCTTATTTTCCATTCTAGCATCTTGAATATTCTATTGATAGTCTTATTTACAAACCACTATATAGTGTACGGATAACTTTGAATTTTGACCGTTGGATTAAGACTTGCGGATCCCAGCATTTATAGCCATTGGATCTTCTTTTCCATTCTAGTATCTAGAAGATTCTATTGATAATCTTTGGCATAATGAATGCTATGCACAAACCTCAAAACACACTTCTCCACCATACTAGAATCTTCTTCGTTGTTTATCTAGACCATGTTATCTAAAATTTCATATGTTAGGTAGCTAATAATCTTTGACTTCTACATGATGATACAAAGTACAAGGATCAAATATACACCCATATAATTTATAGATGCTGATCAAATTTATAATGTTTTGTGCTTTACCAATTATAATTTTATATAGTGATGATATGTCACATGTCTACTATCTGAGTCTCCTGTGCAACTTACTCGTAGCTAATAATCGTTAACTTTACCACTATATAGTGTACAAACAACTTACTGAATATTGACTATTGGACCAAGAGTCGCGAATCCCAATGTTCTTTTCCATTCTAGCATCTTGAAGATTCTATTGATATACTTCATTACAAACCACTATATAGTGTACGAATAACTTTGAATGTTGACCGTTGGATCAAGACTCGTGAATCCCAGCATTTCTAGCTCTTGGATCTTTTCCATTCTAGCATCTAGAAGATTCTATTGATAGTCTTTGGCATAATGAATGCTATGCACAAACCTCAAAACACACTTCTCCATCATACTAGAATCTCCTCCCTTGTTTCTCTACACCATGTTATAAAACAATTCATGTGTTAGCAGGTAGCTAATAATCTTTGACTTCTACACATGATAATACAAAGTACAAGGACCAAATATACACCCATACTTTATAGATGTTGATAAATTTTATATTATTTTGTGCTTTACAAAAATATTATTTTATATAGTGATGATATGTCATACGTCTAGTATCTGAGTCTCATGTGCAACTTACTTGTAGCTAATAATCGTTGACTTCTACATGATCTTACCACTATATAGTGTACAAACAACTTTGAATATTGACCTTTGGATCAAGACTCACGAATCCAAACATTTCTAGTCGTTGGATCTTCTTTTCCATTCTAGCATCTTGAAAAATTCTATTGATAGTCTTCATTACAAACCACTATATAGTGTACGAATAACTTTGAATGTTGCCCATTGGATCAAGACTTGTGAATCCCAGCTTTTCTAGCCGTTGGATCTTCTTTTCCATTCTAGCATCTAGAAAATTATATTGATAGTCTTTGGCATAATGAATGCTATGCACAAACCTCAAAACACACTTATCCATCATACTAGAATCTTCTCCCTTGCTTCTCTAGACCATGTTATCAAAAATTTCAGTGTTAGGTAGCTAATAATCTTTGACTTCTACATGATGATACAAAGTACAAGGACCAAATATACACCCATACTTTATAGATGTTGATCGAATTTATAATTTTTTGTGCTTTACCAATTATAATTGTATATAGTGATGATATGTCATACGTCTACTATCTGAGTCTCACGTGCAAGGCATGTGGAACTTACTAGTATATATAGTGGACCAACATGTTGTACTAATGATTCCTATGTTTTATGAGTTTTCAAACTTCCTAGCTAACTCCGCCACTTGAATGACTCTATTAGATTCATCAAAATTAGGTCAAATTTGAACTATAAGTAAATTGTAGGTTGCTTTGAAAGTTTTAAGAAAAAGCTTTTGGAGGCACCCATCAGACAGTCAATTAATATACTCCGTATCAGAAACCACATAGAGTTTTGACAAGAGGTTCAACTTCTTCCTAAGATTTTGCATCTTGACAAACTTGAACTACAAGTATGCATATATACTTTTCTCGAATTAAATGTCTTTTTAGATTTAATTAATGGAAAAAGAAAGTGACATAATAACTTAGCTAGTTACCATAACATCACACATACCAAGACTAGTAGTATATGATTCTACTCCCTGCGTTCTGAAATATAAGGCGCTTTAGCTTTGTGAGATGAATGTATCTAGACGCCTTTTAGTGTATAGGTTAACTCTTAACCTCTACGAACCCATACACTAAAAGACGTCTAGATACATTCGATTCTCAAAGCCGAAATGTCTTATATTTCTAAACGGAGGGAGTACAACCTAATTAATTAGGCCTTTGCGTGACACTACAACATGTTGTTACCCACTATGATGAAGGTACATGTGCAAGTTACTTGAGTAGTCTAAGTTATTTAGCACTATGTGCCCATCCTAAATCAGAACGGAGGTGTATGTACTGTATGCCTTAAAGGCACCTGTTCCGCTGCGCTTCAAGCTGTTCACCACTCGTGTCGGCTCTCACTGGTCAGATGGATAAAGCCACTGACTTGTTGATTTGGTATTGTATATCGTCGATCTTCTTCCGTCACTGACAGAGAATAAATTCTTTCTGCCGCTTCCAGGCGCGTGCTTTCGTGGAGCTACAACCAGTAGCTCAGACGACTACTACTCCCGCGCGGCGCTCGAGCAATTGTGACCATCCATTCATAATGGAGAGGAAGCATTAGACAATGGATTTTATTTTGGTTGATGGTTGATTTTTTTTGAGAGATTGTCCACTTTTTTTCTTTATTGAACCGAGAGATGTTTGATGTTGGGTCCGGTAAGGACGATAGGGGAGAGGAAATTGGAGGTGTGGCAGGCAAGCTTATTTCAGGTGGCAGCGTGTGGGTGTACACATGGTACTACCGTACTGGTAGCCCATTTTGTGATCATTTTGTTGTTGTACTACACAAGAGTTCGAGAGTAGTAGTAGTATTCCAGTTTTGATTCCTTAATTACCGGTGGAACCTTTATGTGTTTATTAGTTACAGTAGTAGTAGTAGTAGAGTAGTGACTGCAGAAGATGATGAATGTAGAAGATCAAAGGATTAGTATTACGTTCGGCAAGAGGAGCTCCAAGTATACTCCAAACCGTCTCTCCGCCATGACCATTTATTTGAGAGGACAGTACAGCTCCATCCCGTGCCAGGCTAGCCTGACCTATTTACTCGATAGGCACCAGGAAACGCAGAGAAGAGAGAAAAACCACGCTCAGTAGGCGGTATGATTTTAATCGATTTATTCTATTTTCCTTTGCTCTCCGTCCTCTTCCTCTCCATCTTCTCGCCGATCCCCACTCGTCCACCTTTAGCACACGCCAACACCGCCATGCCGCTTTTGGAGCATCTCCGTAGCCCAGTTCGATAGGCATTGTAGATTTAGCAGAGAGAAAGAAGGAACGCTTGGTTTGATTTCATTCCGTATTTCTCTTTGCCTTGATCTCCATCCTCACTTCACCTCTAGTGTCCCGGCGACGGCCATTACCACTCGCACACCAATACAGGCACACGCCAATGCTGACATGCCGCTTTAGGATCATCTCTGGCGTGCAGTTTGATAGACTGTTTTCCATCTCGCCCTGCCAGCTGCCGCTCGCTCTCTCCTCCAAAACCCCCAATCAAAACCAAACACCATCGCCCCCACCTGCTCGAGCCCTTCCTCGGGATGGCCCAATTGATCGATGACAGTGACACTTCTATGGTGTTTCCGATGGCCCCCTTGAAGAAATCTCTGCTAGATGCGACATCATCACCGCCGCGAGCCTCGCCGCCTGCTGCAAATGTTATCTTTACTCAGCAACACATAGTGCATCCCTGTCAAAATCTCATCCGTTTGGTGCATGAAGCAGTTCTACAGGGGCAGCTACTGTTGTGGCAGGGGCAAGCAGAAGCCACAGAAGAAGTTCGGGTGGACCTTGTGCGAGCTGACGCTGCTGGACAGGTCCTCCTCCGATGCTGTGATGCCAGATTGTGAGGGTAAGAAGTGGGCAGGCGCCCATGGATATTGGATCGCCACTGTTGGCCTCGCCTGGAACTAGGAGCTTGTGAATGTGTTCACTCATCGCCGGATTCCTCTACCAGCGATCTTCGATTTTGAGGCCACACCCGAGGTACTTAAGTTTATCGCGGGTGGTCAGCCTACTAATCTATTGAAGATAGCCATTTGCCGAGTGCCCACAGCTACTGGGAACTGTTGGGGATATACTTTCCGGCTATCCTCATAGTTCATCACTGACCAGGGTGGCCTACTTCGGGTTGGAGCTTTGCTTCATGGGCGGCCCAGTCAGAGAGAAAGACGGAGTCCAATCCGGCTACGAGAAGGCCTAGAAGACTTACCGACTTAGGCCCATAATGTTACTTGTAGTTCAAGATGTACTCTGTAACCGACTCTTAGTCGTAGCCGGATAGATCTCTCCTGTAAACCCTAGGCCAGATATCTATATAAGCCGTCCTAGGGAGAGCCTCTAGGGCAACACCTGAATAGTCTACAATCTCAACTTGCACAGGCGAAACCCTTGTAACCCATATTCTGGCTCTGCCGAATTACTGGATTGCTAGCAGGAGTAGGGTCCGTCCAAAGCCGGCGAATTCGAACCTGGGTAAACTTGTGTGCTCACCGTCCTGGAATACCGTACGTCTCACACCCCTCTCTTCCGCATGCCTCGAGGACCCCCTCATGGCGTACTTGTCATCAATCCGACGACAGTTGGCGCCCACCATGGGGAAAGTGAGCTTCGGATCTGCGTTCCGAGCAAAATTAGCAAGAATCGGAATCGGCGAGACTATCGCCGTCGGTCGCATCCTCTACGCCAGCGACATCCCTCTCATCGTTATCGACAAGACTTGGATTCCGGCTAAGGAGGCCGTGACTGCCTACACAATCATGTCCTTTGGCGAGATCGATGTTTACATCCGTTTCGCTGAACCTGCCCAACCCACCCCAGCGGTGATGATAGAGGCAGAAGAATCTTCTGGGTCCCCTTTGTCCGCGGAGGCGGCAGAGTTCCGGATCTCAGAAAACCCTAATCCCACCTAGCCCGCACCAATTGCGGAGATAGTGGAGAAATCCGAGCCTGAAGAAGACCTAGCGGTCCAAGTCGAATCTAGAGTGGATCTCCCTGGAGGAGCCGGATCCCAGATCGACCCACCGGCGGAAGTCGAAATCCAGGAGGAACATATTAGTGACACTAATTCCGGCTCAGATGATGCCGTGACAGACAGACCTTTCCTAAGGTACACATTACGACGTATGATACTGCAAGGCGAAAGCGCAGATGCAATTCTCGAGACCATCAAAAGTTTAGACATGGCTGATCGCGAAAGCCGTAGGTACCTCAGGAAGCACGCGTCGCACTTTGTCGGGTACGTGGGATCCGGATCTGGCTCTGCTGATGCTGGAGAAAACGCCGATGTTGGAGGCAATTGGAACAAACGCCGATGTACCCGCATCCTCGGATGAATCAATGACGTCAGCGGATTTCCAAAAGTTCTCCGCAGAATATGAAGAGGAGTATAACTCCAAAGCTGCAGAAGAAGGAGAAGCCATGGATGAAGGATCCGGGGAACACTCTCCCAAAGCGCAGGATGACATGGACGTTGGAGATAATCCCGAAGTCCAGATGTCCGAAAGTACCGATCAGAGCTTGACTCCGGGAAACGGACCCAAAGCCGTCTTTGCTACCGGCGCTGCCAAGAAGGCAAAGAAGAAGAACAAGACCCCGAACAAAGACCCTCTGACAGAGTAGGTGATTGCCGAGGAATACGAAGAAGACTCGGATGGAGCACTTATCCCAGAAGAGCTGAAAAAAGAAGAATCGGTGGATGGACACGTGATCACCGAAGGTGCGCGTAAACTCATCGATGCTGCATTAACCACACATATCCCTACAGCTGCAGAACTTACTGCTAAAGAGCTGGACAAAAGGGCCCAAGCCCTAGAAGCGCGTCGTCAACAACTCCTCGATGAAGCCAAAAACATCGAGGTGGAGAAGCAACGCATGGCAACCAAGGACTACATGTCTCAGTTGCATCAAAAGACACGGAAGCGTCACACAGATGACAACCAATTCCCACATATTCGTGCCGTCCTTTTCGGAGATGAGATGGGGAAGCCACGGAAAGATAGCAAAGGAGATTGGGTATATCCAACCCCAGTACAGAATACCATGGCGGCCCGAGAAATTCTATCGGCTAATCCAGGACCAGAGGAGATCCGTTTGGGTATCAAGCTACTCAACAAGGGACTAGAGCAGCAAAAGGTCGCCCTGTCCAGAAGTCAAAAACTGGTCTCGGATTCTGACCAATGTCAAACAGATCCGGCATGGGCTGACGTAAGACCCCACCGCGTGCCGGAGCAGCATTATCGCCCCGAACGACGGGAGGACAATTATTCGAGAACCGGATCGTCAGGACAGCATCGCAGGACTGCACGCGACTGGAGCAACGTCGCACCAGTGGCCATCGCTGCTCTGAATCCGAGGAATCATCCCCGACGATAATCTAATGATCGAAGGGGAGAAGATAAAGAGAAACACCGGGAGGTGGATCGTCAAAAAATGCGACCTCCTAGACATGCAAGCCGTCTGGCTGAGCCCCACCATGGTGGGAACGACGGATGAAGAAACGATGGAAACCACACTGAAACAAGCAGGCAGGGGGCTCGTCATAGTCAAGACCCTCCCCGGAATCGGAATAATGACGTTCCGGACGGAGGCCGGCGATCAGCTGGAAACTATCGAGCTGCCCCACCCTCTCCACCACACAGTCATCACAATGGATCCCAAGGAGGGCAAGGAGGACGACGTGGTGGAGGAGGTGGTGGCAGAAGACGAAGTCCGGCTCCAAGGCACCATAGCCACAGCCGACATTCGGGACGATCTTTATCCCCGAATGACGCAAGGCATAGGATCAACTCCAACATAGAGGCTCGGCGCTACGAAAACTATGATATCTACGTGGGCCCAAAGTGCTTCGGACCATGCATCAGAGCTGCAAAATTCCCAGAAGGATTTGCTATCTCAAGACATATCCAAGCCTACGATGGCATTGCTCGGCCAGATACCTGGCTACAGGATTTCTTCCAAGCTTGCTGCATCGCCAAAGGCAGAAACAGCCTGGTCGCACCCCGATATCTCCCACTTATGTTGCGGAAGACGACATGATCATGGCTCAATAAACTTCTAGACAAGACCATCCATAACTGGTATGACATGCAAAGTGCGTTCTTTCGGAACTTCAAAGGCACATATCGGAGGCCCTGTACGGTCGGAGACCTACAACGTTGCACCCAGAAAGCTAGAGAAACTTGCCGGGACTACCTCGGACGATGGATCGACACCAAGAACTCCTGTAAAGGAGTAAATGATCAAACTGCGATTGAAGCTTTCATTGCAGGTCTCCCAATTGGTCTACTGTGTCATCGCTTGAAGTGTGACAAGGTCACTGATTTCGGAGAGATGATAGAAATAGCGAGCAAGTATGCAGATGCTGACGACGATGTAGAGGGATTGCTCAATGATCTAGCTGTGCCTCAGTCGGCAAGACAACCAAAGCAACAAGCTCAGAAGCGCAAAAATACCTCGGAAGAAAAACCCAACACGGAAACAGCGGTGGTTACTACTGTTTCCGGGTCTGGAGGACGAGGAGGACGTGGCGGAGGCTGCGGGCGTGGCTGTGGGACTTCAAGGGTCCAAGGTAGAGGAGAACAGCAACCAGGCAAAACCTACTCTTGGGCCGACATTGCCAATAACCCATGTGTGCATCACCTAGACGCCAATGGGGGCTCGTCCCACACCAACGCTGAATGTCGTTTCAATGACAACATCAAAAGAGATGACACCGCGGGCTACAAAGCTAAGCGGAAGAAGGGAAAGAAAAATCCCGAAAAGGACAAGGAGACCAAGGAAGATTCCGACATGGAGGAAGCTGATGCTTCAAATCCCAAGCCGGGAGGGAAGAAAACTTTTCCCACCAAGAAGGACACTTATGTCACTTTCCTCGGATCTCAGCCAGCAAAGGTCAAGAAAGCAGTTTTACACGAGCTCAATGCAACAGTTTCGGCTGTCCCCCAGTATCTGGACTGGTCGGAAGTGGCAATCACATTTGACCGCGATGATCATCCGCCTAAGTTACATAGGCGAGGAAAATACGCCTTAATCGTCAACCCACTTATTGACGGTTATGGTTTCTCCAAGACCCTCATGGACGGTGGTAGCATCATCAATATTCTCTATGTCGGAACGCTACGCCGGATGAAGATCTCGGAGACCCAGCTGAACCATAGCTCTATGATATTTCACGAAGTTGTCCCAGGAAGACAAGCTAATTCCCTGGGAGAGATTACTTTGGATGTTACCTTTGGAACTCCAAAGAATTATTGGACGGAGGCACTTTCCTTCGAAGTGGTCCCGTTCAAGAGCGCATACCATGCTATATTCGGACGTCTGGCTTATTGGGCTTTTATGGCTCGTCCGTGTTACATTTACAATATGATGAAAATTGCAGGTCCCAATAGCGTGGTCAACATCAGGGGAGACCCGAAGAAAGCACGAGAGTGCGAGGATGGAAATGCCGCCTTTGCTGAAGCCGTGCTGCACGCCTAGGAGTACCAGGAGATCAAGAAGAGCATAGATCCGTCCGAGATGCCCGCAACAAAGAAGGAAGTGAGAAAGCCAAACCCGGAGTTTAAGGCATCAGAAAAGACGAAGAAAGTGCCGTTGAAGGATGATGACCCCTCCAAGGTGACCCAGATAGGCGTAGGCCTAGGTAGCACATAGGAAAGCGCGCTCGTCAAGTTCCTCCAAGCAAATCAAGACATCTTCGCATGGCAGCCATTTGACATGACCGGAGTACCTAGGGAACTTGCCGAGCACTCTCTAAATGTAAACCCGTCAAACAGTCCCTACGACGGTTTGGCGACGAAAAGCGTAAGGCAATAGCTAAGGAACTAGCACGACTCGAGTTAGCCGGATTCATAGAAGAGGTCATCCACACTGAGTGGTCGGCCAATCCTGTAATGGTCCCTAAAAAAGGACACCACTGATTTAAGGATGTGTGTTGATTATACTGCCTTGAACAAGGCCTGTCCAAAAGATCCGTTCGCTCTGCCTAGAATTGAACAAGTTATCGATTCTATGGTAGACTCGGAACTCCTTTGTTTTCTCGACGCATATTCCGGCTATCACCAAATCCGGATGAAGGAATCTGACAAAGTCAAAACTTCATTCATAACCCCTTTCGGAACCTTCTATTTTGTTATGATGCCCTTTGGGCTGAAGAACGTAGGAGCTACGTACCAGCGCACGATGCAGCGTTGCCTTCATGACCAACTCGGATGCAATGTACATGCATACGTGGATGATATAGCGGTAATGTCCAAAAATAAGGAAACACTGATTTCCGACTTGGAGGAAACATTTGCCAATCTACGAAAATACAACATCATGCTTAACCCGAAGAAATGCTTCTTTGGAATACCGGCCGTAAAATTGTTAGGTTTCATCGTGTCTCAAAGAGGCATAGAGGTGAACCGAGACAAAATCAAGGCTATACTCAATATTTCCAGGACAACCCGCCTGAAGGACGTACAAAGACTAACTGGTTGCATTGCTGCGGTCAGTCGATTTGTAAGCCGGCTTGGTGAAAGAGCCGCACCACTATACAAACTCCTAAAAAAGACCAAGGATTTTGTCTGGACTGACGAAGCTGAAGCTGCACTACAAGACCTGAAGAAAGTACTCTCATCTGCTCCTATCCTTGCAGCGCCGGAACCTAAGGAACCGATGTTGCTCTATCTTGCTGCGACAAATAAGGTCGTTAGTATCGTCATGGTGGTGAAGAGACCAGAGGAAAATCAGGAACACCTGGTGCAGCGTCCGACTTACTTTGTCAGCGAGGTTCTGATAGAATCAAAACAGCTGTATCCGCACTATCAAAAGTTGGCTTATGGTGTTTTTCTAGCATCTCGTAAGTTACAACGCATCCAATTACCGTGGTGAGCACAACTCCCATGAGAGATATAATCAACAACAGTGATGCCACAGGACGCGTCGCCAAATGGGGCATAGAGCTTTCAGCTTTCGACATTGAGTACAAACCACGGACAACAATTAAATCTCAGATCCTTGTCGACTTTGTCGCTGATTGGACAGAGACGAAGGAGAACATGATCCTCCCTGAGTCGGAATATTGGACCCTCTTTTTGATGGGTCTAAGGCTCGAGGGGGCTCGGGGGCTGGCGTGGTGCTCAAATCACCCCAAGGAGATAAACTTTTATACGTGTAGCAGATACACTTCACAGTGACAAACAATATTGCTGAGTATGAAGCACTGCTGCATGGAATCCGGATAACTAAGGATATTGGCATCCGACGTTTGATGTGTTACGGAGATTCGGATCTTGTTGCTCAGCAAGTGTCGGATATTTGTAACGCAAATAAACACATGGCAGCATATAAAGCTGTCGTGGATGATCTATCTAAATCGTTTGAAGGGTTTGAAGTTCAACACATCCCTCGAGCAGAAAATGAGGAAGCAGATGCACTACCTAGGATAGGTTCTGCGCGGAAAGAGGTCCCGGATGGCGCTTTTCTAGAGCACCTCAAAGTTCCCTCAATAAAGGGAGTAGATGAGGAATATCCGACCAAATCCGACTCACCTTTGATAGCAGTTCTGGCTGTAATTCCCAGCTGGACTCAACCCTACCTCGATTATTTGGTAGATGGCAAATTACCCGAAGATGAGGTGCTGAGCCGGCAGATTATCCGACGAGCAAAAGCCTATACTATTGTTAAAGGTGAGCTCCATAAACGGAGTGTTTCTAGGGTTTTTCAGCGCTGTGTATCTCCGGAAGAAGGAGTGGAAATCTTAAGAGAAATCCACGAAGGCGAGTGTGGTCACCACGCTGCAGCCAAATCTTTAGTGGCAAAAGCTTTTAGACACGGATTTTTCTGGCTTACAGCTCAGGCAGATGCCGAACGATTAGTCAAGACGTGCAAAGGCTGCCAAAAGTACGCCAAGCAAGCTCATGTTCCGGCTGATCAGCTGTGAACAATACCTATAACATGGCCCTTTGTGGTCTAGGGGCTTGACATGGTAGGACCTTTTAAACGAGCTCCAAGTGGATTTACTCACCTCTTAGTGATGGTGGATAAATTCACCAAATGGATTGAGGCTAAACCTGTCACTAGTTGTGATGGAGCAACAACCAAAAGATTTGTCGAGGATGTTATAATCCGGTATGGTTATCCGCATAGCATTATCACGGACAACGGGAGTAACTTTTCTATGGGAGAATTGACTGAATTCTACAACGAGCAAAATATCCGGCTTGACATTGCATCAGTCGCACATCCACAGGCTAACAGACAAGTCAAAAGAGCAAATGGTTTAATTCTACAAGGCCTAAAACCGAGACTCGAAGCACCACTACGACGTGCTGTGGAGGCTTGGGCAGAGAAATTACCCTCTGTAATTTGGAGTTTACGAACAACTCCAAACATGTCAACAGGATACACACCTTTTTTCTTGGTCTATGGCGCAGAAGCAGTTCTTCCTAGTGATTTGATTCATACTTCTCCTAGAGTGGCCGCGTATATCGAAGAGGATGCCAAGATTTCTCGACAAAATGATCTCGACTTAGTCGAAGAAGTTCACGTCGTTGCTGAAATGAGATCTACAGCCTATCAGCAGAAGTTATGCAAGTATCATAGCCAGAGAGTCAGAAACCGATCTTTTAATAAAGGCGATTTGGTTCTCAGGCTTGTGCAACAAAGAAAGCACAAAATTTCCCCAGTATGGGAAGGGCCCTTTTTAGTTAGCCGAGTATTGCACAATGGATCGTACTACTTAACTGACATGAGGCCAGTCAAAGAAAGACCTGCTACTAAGAAGAGAAAGAGAGTTGGAGGCAGTACAAATTCGGATGAGTTAGACAGACCGTGGAATATTGCTCAGCTACGTCCCTTTTATTCTTAGTTTATCCTTCTTTGTAAACATATATATGTACATGATTCTGTGAGAAATAAAAGTTTTGGTTGCCTCAATTTTTTTTGAGAAGTTTTTACCATCTTATTTCCGAATGGTCATGTCATAGTCGAAAATCCCAGAATGCTTGAAAGTACTTTATGCTCATGTTCGTTCTGGTTCAGATTTCCGATTCTAAAACTGCTACCCTCGGGTATAACTCTAAAGTTTCTAGTCTTTACTTTGGTTATTTATCTGATTGCTGGATGCGGGCATTTTCCGAGTAGTGAATTGTTGGTACTGGAAGCCGGCTTTGTTTCCGAGTTTAAACTGGTTTAGCAATTGGGCTCCATTGCTCGGCAAAGTTTTTGGTAGAAGGTTTAGCCGGCTCATGAAAGGGACGAGGCGGAAAGCTAGATAAACGATAAGTAGAGACGAAAAATACAAGTGCTTATGTAAACATTTCAGGCACACAAAAAAAACTCAAAGCCAAAAGTGCTGAATAGATCAAAAGCTTAGCACTAGCAAAATTAAAGTACTGCATATTTACGGATGCATCATGTTTTTCTGGAATAATACAAAAATTTCTGGTCTATGATGCAGGAGGAGATGAAGGAGCTGCCGGCTCGCTGGAGATTCCGCCTTGATATCATTCCGAGATGTCCGCATCCGAGGTGGTGCGTTCATTGTCGGAAACTTCTATTGGTTCTTCCGGAGGAGGAGGCGGAGTATCTACGCGGGTGAAGAAGGGGATCTTGTAGCTGGTCAGGTCAGCCACGTGACACCCATATCCGATGCAGGAGTGCATGATGGCTTGAAGGTCCTGCTCCTGGCCGGCTTCATCTACCTTGCAGTACCCTCTGGTCACTTGCCATATTTCCATGTTTCCATGATGGCTCATGACCATGGTGAGAGCGTTCTGCGCAGCAGTCCGCGCGTAGGACATGTTCCAGTCCCGAACAAGTTGCGGCATCTCCTTCGCTTTGTCCCGCACCTGAAAATCCGACATGCTTGGCATGTCCGGAATCTTGAGAGCTTCGCCGATGTCTTCAAGGGACTGGCGGAAGTCATGAAGCAGGTCACCTACTTGGGTAAGCCGGTGGGTGCAGGGCTCGGAGGAGGAAGAGTCCGTCAAGTTCAGAGGACCTATACACAAAACAAAAGAAAAATCCGACATTGATAAAAGTCGAAGAAAGAGACAAGTCAGATAGATGGAACGTACCGAAAATGACGTCGTCAATTTTGGTCTTCTCCTCCCGGAGACTCTGGAGTTCAGCCCGGAACACCTGGGACATATCCTTTTCTCTACTAAGCTCATCCTTGAGGTCCAAAATTATTTTATCTTGAGCAGCGATCTTGCAATCATGCTCTTCAGTAGCCATGGAGGAGGATTCAAGGACTTGAGCTATGCTCTTTTCATGATTTGCCTTGAGCTGGTCCAGCTCTTGGTGAAGGTCCTTGTTCTCCACCACCAGGGTCTTGAGGTTCTCGGCCTCTTCATGGCGACAGATTGTTTCACCAGCACTGTAAGTCAAAAAGGAACAACAGTTCAAGAACAAATTCGACATTGAAAATACAAGGACAAGGTTTGAGTCTCGGAATGTTTTACCTTCGGCCTCATCCTTGGCAACTTTAAGTTCAGCATTTTTAAGCCGGAGAGCTTTGATCTCTCTCCGCTTATCGCAAACATTCTTCAGTAATTCCTGGTTATAGGAACATACTTTCTGTAAGTCAGAATACCCAAAGTCAGAAAGCTACTTAAGACTCGGGCTAATATTTTTGCTAAATATCAGCACGAGCCTTGGGGGCTACACTAGTTCGTTCTTTGGCATCCTAATAAAGCATAAACCCGGATTGTTTATCCTACTTCATGCTTGGGGGCTAGAGGATATGATATAAAATACAATAAAGGAAAAACAGGAGTTGGAATTCCGACTTACATATTGGTCGCGGGTGAGTTTATCCAAACCCGCGTTCACTTCAGCAGCCACCTTCTCGGCGAGAGTCAGAGGAATCACTGGGGCTGTTGGAAGCTCACCAGTCCTAATCCTCTCGTCGTGGAGGCGCACCTGGGCAAGAAGGTCGGAGAAATTGACGTCCTCTATTTCTTGCGCTTCTTCTTCGGCAGATAAAGTAATTTTATCCAAGCATTGCTTGGCTAGCCGCTGGATTTCTTCAGCAGATTTCTGGGACAAGCCAAACTTGGCAAGACCCGGATTTCTCATGAGGTTTTCGGCGAAGGTTTCTGCCGAGGTATCATTACCCAAAGAGGGTTCACTCTTATTTAGATCTGACGCACCCATGGTGACGTCAGTTTGCGACCCAAGGTTCACAGGCCTCGTTGAAGGAGCCGGATCTTCTGCAGCGTCCGGGAAGATCACCGGCGTTGCAGAAGGTTGAGGGGCAGGAGTTGGAGGAGCCATGGCAGGAGAAGCTATCGTAAGCTTCATCTGCCGCAGCGGCTTCGAAGGAATCCCTTTCCCCTTGGCCTTGACGAGCGGTTTTGCTTTGAGAATGTAGTAAAAGTCGGAAAACATTACATCTTGGAAAGAAAATTGAATAAGGTACAAAGGCGGAAGTTGTGATTGAATGTTACCTCTTCACGACTGGCACCTCTTTTGTGCCAACAACCACTGTTGGAGCTTTGTCCTTCTTGAGCGCAAGATCCGGCAATGGAACTACCTCCACCTCCTGAGTGAGCTCCGGAGGATATCCTTCGAGCGGAGCAAGTTCCGACTCGGGGAGGTCAGCAAGCTGAAAAGAAGAAAGCATATCAGTATTGCAATATAACTCTAAGATTAAAACACATAAAAAGGTGTACTGTTAGAAGCTTACCGACACTACGGGGTTATCTGCCGTGTGCATGTCCAGAGAAACCTCCGGGATTCTCCTCTCGTCCGCTCCTGGATCAGCCACTTGATCTGGCTTATGTAGCCTTGAGTGGTGTAGGCTTTGGAGCTGATGCGGAGGGAGTCTTTCGGAGACGACGTGATGGAATGCATCAGTCGGGTTCCGTGATACTGGAGGGGCTGGATCTGACGTGAGACCCAGCACTGGACCAAGTCGGATCCCTTCAGATCCTTGTGTTTGATCAAATATTCAATCAGCCTCTTGGCGAGGATCAGATCATCGGTGAGAGCCGGAGCAGCCTCGTCTCAAGAAGATTGGGCCGTGGCGGCTCCGTCGATGAAAGCCAGCAAAGCAGTGGCTTTGCCGAGAGCCGGAATATCCCTATGATAGAAAAATGTGGCTGGCCATTGTTTGACCGAGTCACTGGCTAGAATTTTGGGATACGCCCGTTCTCGTCTAAGCGAAAAACTAATAGTGCCAGTGATATAAGGAACACCGACGGTAATGGAGTTTCTCCGGACATGGAAATAATACCGGAAGAGAGTCAGACTCGTCCTAATGCCGAGAAAGCCCTCACACAGTGAAGCATATGCACTCATCTCTAAGAGAGAGTTGGGAGGAAGATGATGGAGTTGAACTCCGTAATGATCTATCACCTCGGAGAAGAACTCCGAGGGACGAAAGGACAGACCTCTGTCGAGATGGGTGCCAAAGTGGACCCGCTCGTCGTCGCGCGGGTTGGGGACGGTTTCTTCGAAGCCGCTTCGCCAGTCGCCGGCGGCAAGAAGTCCCTCCTTCTCCATGTTCTTGAGGCCCTCCTCGTTGAGAGCGCAGGGAATCCAGAGACCGCGAAAGCTCTCCTTCTCCGCCACCGCTTCCGCTGTCGCGGCCGCTGTCGCCAAGCCGGAGGAAGAAGATGAAGCCATTTCTCCGGCGAGCGATTGACCTAAAAGGGGCAGCGCTGGGAGTTCTGTGGGGGGGGGGGACGGGGGAGCTCTGTGCCTGCAGGGAGATTGGGAGGAGAAGAAAAAGCTAAGGACTGGTGGAAGGAGAAGGAAGAAATCCGAACCCCTTATATCCACCTAACTGTGCCAAGATTCGTGCAAATGCTACAGTGTAACCGCCATGTGTCGTGGAAGGAACTGGGAAGGACCCACGTGATGATTGCGTCGCCTCGATCTCCACGCACGCATTGAAACGGTGCCTCGGTTCCACGAACCGCGGACCCACCAATGGTCGTGCTGACGGAATGCCTGACAAATGACATGACTTGACCATGACTTGTGTCAGGTGGCGTTGGGAACCAAGTTTCGGCTTAGTTTGAAATCAAGCTAGAAAATCCGAGTAACCTACTGATAGACCCGACTTATTTTTGAAGACCCAAATCGTATTTTTGTGAAGTTTTAGGAACCCTTCAAGATTCTGCAAGCCGAAGATCAAGCTAGACGATGATAAATCCGACTTTGGATCTTGGAGGCCTCTAGGGGCTGCTGTTGGGGATATACTTTCTGGGTATCCTCACAGTTCCTCACTGACCAGGGTGGCCCACTTCGGGTTAGATCTTTGCTTCACGGGCGGCCTAGTCAGGGAGAAAGACGGAGTCCAATCCGGCTACGAGAAGGCCCAGAAGACTTACCGACTTAGGCCCATAATGTTACTTGTAGTCCAAGATGTACTCTGTAACCGACTCTTAGTTGTAGCCGGATAGATCTCTCCTGTAAACCCTAGGCCGGATATCTATATAAGCCGTCCTAGGGAGAGCCTTTAGGGCAACACCTGAATAGTCTACAATCTCAACTTGCACAGGCGAAACCCTTGTAACCCATATTCCGGCTCTGCCAAATTACTGGATTGCTAGCAGGAGTAGGGTCCGTCCAAAGCCGGTGGATTCGAACCTAGGTAAACTTGGGTGCTCACCATCCGGGAATACCGTACGTCTCACACCCCTCTCTTCAGCACGTCTCGAGGACCCCCTCATGGCGTACTTGTCATCAATCCGACGACAGGAACTATAAGGATTACTCTGTCCTGGCCAGCTTCGACACGGTAATTGCCTTCCTTGATGGTTCTCATGGTATGTGGATGGTTCTTGAGAACCAGTTCAGCATGTTCAGCTACCGTGATGCAATTATCCATAATGGAGTTGTCTATGCTGTAACTCAGATTGGCAATGTTTATGCATGGGATCCTCGGGCATGGGGTAAAATTTCCATCCTTAAATTTTCAAGCTTCATCATTCAAATTTTGCTCAGCTGACCTCTGAATGTGATTTCCTTACAAGGTCCTGTGCGTCTTCCGGGGCCACCTGAATTAGACGGTAATCGTGAGTACAATCCTGATCTGTGAGCGTTAGCAAGATCTCCTGATGGTGGTAGCCTTATTCTGATCAATATCGTGGGTGTTAGTGCTAGGCGGTATGACACTAGTTATCCTGTGGCTGAAAATGTTGGTTATCATCACGGCCGCAATATTCACATCTATTCTACTAGGTTTTGCTCCCATGTGTTCTCGATTGACACTAATAGGTTACTTCCATCGAGGCAATGGCGAAGGGTTTTAGACCTTGGAGAATTTTCTATCTTCCTTGGATTGAACTATCCAATTACCATTCCAGTGAAGGGTTTCGCAGCATAGTAAATCAAAATTTTCTACGGAAGCGAACAGAGGGAAAGCCAAGATCTAATCTAGGAGATGCAAACAACGAGAGAGATTGGATTAGATCTTCATACCCTTGAAGATTCGCACAGCGGAACGTTCGTCGGAACGTGAGTGATGTAGTCGTACTCGCTTCTCCTCCTCGCGATCCGATCCGATCTAGCACCACAAGTGGCGGTGCCTCCGGGAGATGCACACGTGCAGCACCTCGACGTCTCCTCCTTCCTCGAACCAGCAAGTATGGTGGAGAGATGGATTGGATCTACAACACGACGGCGTGGTGTATATGGTGGAGAATTTCTGCTGCAGGGCTTCGCCTACAAACAGTCGGGAGGGAGAGAGGAGGGCAGTAGGGCAACTAGGGTTTGGAGGAAGGTGTGTGGGAGGGGGGGCGCACTAGCCCTAGCCCCTCCTCCAAGCCTATCTCTAGTTTAAACGATTTAAACTCTCCCTTATCTAGAAATCCTATCTTATCTCTAGTTTAAACGATTTAAACTCTCTAGGATCGGCTGGGCCCTATGGGGCCTTGTGCCCATGGCCCAATGCGGCCAGGACACTCCCTCATAGGCCCATGCCCCCTCCCGGAAGGTGGGACCACGTTGGCCCCCCTTCCGGAAGGTTCTAGAAGCTTCCGGTACAATACCGATTAACCCGGAACAATTCCGAACTCCAAAAACTGCACTGCCTTATATGAATCTTATTCTCCGGACCACTCCGGAACCTCTCGTGATGTCCCGGATCCCATCCGAGACTCTGAACAAAAATTCATAAACCAAGTATCCAATCTATCCTAGCGTCGAGACACGTTAAGTGTGTGACCCTGCGGGTTCGAGAATATGCAGACATGATCTTCTATCAATAATCAACAGCGGGGTCTGGGCACCCATATTGACTCCCACACATTCATCGATGATCATATTGGATGAACCACGATGCCAGGATTCAATCAATCCCATATATATATTCCCTTCGTCTCACGATATTTTACTTGCCCGAGATTCGATCGTCGGTACCGTCATACCTAGTTCAATCTCATTCACAGCAAGTACTTTACTCGTTCCGTAATCCGATATCACTTTGTGATTAACTCCTTAACCACATGCTTGCAAGCGGTGTTGATATTGATTACCGAGTGGGCCCGAAGTATATCTCTCCGACTTGGGAGGGACAAATCCCATCTCGATACATACAACCCAACAGATACTTTCCGATCACCTGAGAGACACCTTTATGATCACCCTCTCATAGGATGACGTTTGATGACCTCAAAGCATTCTTCCGATACCAGGGAGTTGCATTATCTCATGGTCTAAGGAATACAATATTTGACATAGGAAAAGCTTTGCAAAGATGAACACAATGACACGATCTAATTGCTTCGCTTAGTTTGGGTCTGTCCACCATATCATTCTCCCAATGATATGATCTCATTATCAATTGACAACTCATGTCTATGGCTAGGAAACCTTAACCATCATTGATCAATGAGCTAGTCCATAGAGGCGTACTAGGGACACGGTGTTGTTCACAAACCACACAAGTATTAATGTTTCCGCTTAATACAATTCTAGCATGGAATATAAACTTTATCATGAACAAGAATTATAATAATAACATCTTTATTATTGCCTCTAGGGCATAATTCCAACAGTCTCCCACTTGCACTAGAGTCAATAATCTAGTTTACATTTGGCAACAATCTCACACCCATGGCACTGAGGTGCTGATCATGTTTTACACGTGGAAGAGGTTTAGTCAATGGATCTGCGACATTCAGATCTGTATGTACCTTGCTGATCTTCAGATCTCCATCTGCTATATAATCTCGGATTATATGAAACTTGCGGTTGATATGCTTGGTCTTTGGATGATATCTTGGTTCCTTAGCGAGTGCTATGGCGCCATTGTTGTCACACAATATCTCCAGTGGGTCCAATGCACTTGGAACCACGCCAAGCTCAGTGATGAAGTTTCTGATCCAAACTCCTTCACTTGACGCTTCTGCAGCAGCCATGTATTCCGCTTCTACTGTAGATCCTGCGATCACGCTTTGCTTGCAGCTTCTCCAGCTCACAGCTCCTCCATTCAAAATATACACGTATCCTGTCTGAGATTTAGAATCATCCTTGTTGGTGTCGAAACTAGCATCGACGTAACCTTTTACGACGAGCTGTTCATCACCCCCATAGACTAAGAACATTTCTTTAGTCCTATTTAGGTACCTTAGGATGTTCTTCACGGCTGTCCAGTGTTCCACTCCTGGATCACTTTGATATCTGCTCGTCAAACTAAGAGCATTGGACACATCCGGTCTAGTACACAGCATGGCATACATGATGGAACCTATGGCCGAGGCATAAGGCACTTTGCTCATAGCTTCCCTATCATTTACCGTAGCTAGACACTGAGCCTTGCTCAATATCTTACCTGACAACATAGGCACTGAACCTTTCAATGCCTTATCCATTCTGAACCTTTTCAGAACTTTGTCTAGGTATGTACTCTGGCTTAAAGCTATCAGGCGTCTTTGTCTATCTCTATAGATTTTGATGCCCAATATATAAGCAGCTTCACCTAGGTCTTTCATTGAAAAACACTTGTTCAAATAACTCTTCACATCGTTAAGCATGTCGATGTCATTTCCAATAATCAATATGTCATCCACATATAGTACCAGAAACGTCACCGAGCTCCCACTCACTTTCTTGTAGATGCAAGCTTCGTAGCAATTTGGAACAAATCCAAAGCTCTTGATCACTTGATCAAAACGAAGGTTCCAACTCCGAGACGCTTGCTTCAGTCCATAAATGGAACGCTGAAGTTTGCATACTTTATCAGCATCCTTAGGATCGACAAAACCTTCGGGTTGCATCATATACAACTCTTCATAAATGTTGCCATTGAGGAAAGCAGTCTTGACATCCATTTGCCATATTTCATAATCATGAAACGCAGCAATTGCTAATAAAATCCGAATGGACTTAAACATTGCTACGGGAGAGAAAGTCTCATCGTAGTCAACACCTTGAACTTGTCGAAAACCTTTCGCAACAAGCCGTGCTTTATAGACGGTAACATTACCATCCGCGTCCGTTTTCTTCTTGAAGATCCATTTGCACTCAACGGCCTTTCGGTCGCTAGGAGGGTCCACCAAAGTCCATACTTGGTTTTCGCTCATGGATCCCAATTCGGATTTCATGGCTTCTAGCCATTTCTCAGAGTCTGGGCTCATCATCGCTTCCTCATAGTTCGTAGGTTCACTGTCTTCTACTAACAAGACAGTCAAGACAGGGTTACCGTACCACTCAGGAGGGGCACGCGACCTTGTCGACCTGCGACGTTCAGTATCAGCATCGTCCGAAGCTTCATGATCCTTGTCATTAGCTTCCTCTATTGTTGGTGCAGGCGGCACTGGAACAATTTCAGGTGCTGCGCTACTCTCCAATTCAAGAGAAGGTTCAATAACCTCGTCTAGCTCTACTTTCCTCCCACTCACTTCTTTCGAGAGAAACTCCTTCTCAAGAAAGGAACCGTTCTTTGCGACAAACACTTTGCCTTCGGTTCTATGATAGAAGGTATACCCAATAGTTTCCTTAGGGTATCCTATGAAGACGCATTTCTCCGCTTTGGGTTCGAGCTTGTCCGGCATCAACTTCTTGACGTAAGCTTCGCATCCCCAAACTTTAAGAAACGACAACTTAGGTTTAGCACCAAACCACAGTTCATACGGTGTCGTCTCAACGGATTTAGATGGAGCCCTATTTAAAGTGAATGCAGCGGTTTCTAATGCATAACCCCAAAATGATAACGGCAAATCAGTAAGAGACATCATCGATCGGACCATATCTAATAGGGTTCGATTCTGGCGTTTAGACACACCATTGCGCTGTGGTGTTCCGGGTGGCGTGAGTTGTGAAACGATTCCACTTGCTTTGAGATGCGTGAGAAAATCATAACTCAAATATTCGCCCCCACGATCGGATCGTAGAAACTTAATCTTTCTGTTACGATGGTTCTCTACTTCATTCTGAAATTCCTTGAACTTTTCAAATGTTTCAGATTTATGTTTCATTAAATAGATATACCCATATCTACTTAAGTCATCGGTAAAAGTGAGAAAATAGCGATATCCACCGCGCGTCGAAACACTCATCGGTCCGCATACATCGGTATGTATGATTTCCAACAAGTCCGTTGCTCGCTCCATCATACCGGAGAACGGGGTTTTGATCATCTTGCCCATGAGGCATGGTTCGCATGTGTCAAATGATTCAAAATCAAGAGACTCCAAAAGTCCATCAGAATGGAGTTTCTTCATGCGCTTTACACCAATATGACCTAGACGACAGTGCCACAAATAAGTAGTATTATCACTATCTACTTTGCATCTCTTAGCCTCAATGTTATGGATGTGTGTTTCATCCCTTTCGAGATTTAGAAGAAATAAACCATTCATAAGAGGTGCATGACCATAAAAGATGTTACTCATATAAATAGAACAACCATTATTCTCCGATTTAAATGAATAACCGTCTTGCAATAAACACGATCCAGAAATAATGTTCATGCTCAACGCAGGCACATAATAACATTTATTAAGGTTTAAAACTAATCCCGAAGGTAAAACTAAGGAGAGCGTGCCGACGGCCATCACATCAACTCTTGATCCGTTGCCAAAGCGCATCGTCACCTCATCCCTCGCAAGCCGTCGTCTATTCCGTAGCTCCTGTTTCGAGTTACAAATATTAGCAACTGAACCAGTATCAAATACCCAGGCACTACAACGAGGGCTAGTAAGGAAAACATCAATAACATATATATCAAATATACCTTTGATGGTGCCAGCCTTCTTGTCCGCTAAGTACTTCGGACAGTTGCGCTTCCAGTGACCCTTGTCCTTGCAATAGAAGCACTCAGTTTCCGGCTTAGGACCAGACTTGAGCTTCTTCTCAGCAGGGGCAACGCGCTTGCCGCCGCCTTTCTTGAAGGGATTCTTTGCACCTTTACCTTTCTTAAAGGAGGGCTTGTTGACCATCAACACATGATTATCTTTCTTGATGTCCACCTCCGCAGACTTCAGCTTTGCGAAGAGCTCGGTGATCGTATCAGTGGAACCAATCTGATTATGAGTCACTACAAAACTTTTGTAGCTGGGAGGGAGTGATTGCAGAACCCTGTCAATCTTGAGCTCCTCTGGAATCTTGCAGTCCAGTTGCTCAAGGCGTTGAGTGTAGCCCGACATCTTAATGGCATGTTCACTAACGGAACTCCCTTCCTCCATCTTGCAGTTAAAGAACTTCTCAGAGATCTCATATCTCTCAGAACGGGCCTGAGTCTGAAACATGGTTTTTAGCTCCTCGAGAATCTCAAAGGGCCCGGGATAGTTTTCAAAACGATTTTGAAGTTCCGGTTCCATAGCAAACAACATGGTGCTCTTAATCACACCATAATCATCTTTGCGCGACTGATAGACAGCTTTCTCATCAGCCGGCGCAGTTGCAGCAGGGGGGTTACCTAACGCTTTCTCAAGGACATAGTCCTTTTGTCCGCCAGACAGAATGATTCTTAGATTGCGGAACCAGTTGGTGAAGTTAGACCCATTGTTTCTAAGCTTTTCTTTCTCAGCAAAAACGTTGAAGTTGAAGTTGGACTTAGCCATGTGATCTACAATATTTGCAAGTACAAATTAGACTATGTTCATGATAACTAGTTCAACTTTTAATAAAATTACTAGATGAACTCCCACTAAATTCAACATCCCTCAAGTTGTTTAGTGAACATGATCCAAATTCACCACACCTAATCCGATCTTCACGAGAAGAGATGTGGTTTCAATGGTGGACAACGAAGTGTCGATCATATCATTCATATGACTCATGCTTAACCTTTCGGTTCATGTGTTCCGAGGCCATGTCTGTACATGCTAGGCTCGTCAAGTTAGACCCAAGTATTTCCGCGTGTGCAAAACTGGCTTGCACCCGTTGTATGTGAGCGTAGAGTCTATAGCACCCGATCATCACGTGATGCTTGGACACGACGAACTTTCACAACGGTGCATACTTGGGGAGAACACAGTTTTTATCTTGATCTTTAAGTGAGGAATCATCTTATAATGCTACCGTCGCGATCTAAGCATAATAAGATACATAAAAGGATAAACATCACATGCATATAACTTTATGTGACATGGTATAGCCAATCTTCGCGCAATGATCTCCATCTTGTGCGTTCCGGCATGATCTCCATCACTCCACCATGATTGCCTCCACCACGAATAGCAACTACAACTATTGCTAACTACTTAGCGATAAAGTAAAGCTATTATATGGCGTATAAGAAGTTGACTCGCAGGTCATACACAATTATAAAGACAACCATATGGCTCCTACCGGTTGTGTACTCATCGACATGCAAGTCGTGAAACATTACAAAACATGATCATCGCATACAATATACACATCACATCTTGGGCCATACCATATCACAGAAAACACTCCCTGCAAAAACAAGTTAGACGCCTCTACTTTGTTGTTGCATGTTTTATGTGGCTTATGGGAGTAGATGCTAAGAACGATTCTTACCTACGGAAAGCCACAACGGTGATATTATGGTTGCCAAACTCCGGTGTTAATCCCATGACAACTATAGTGAGAGAAACTGACATCCACCAGCCGCATGTGTGGTACAAGCCACACGTCAAGTGCGGAGCCGGTCTCGCGAACGACGTCGCGTAAGGTTGGCCTGGACCGCTTCAATCTCACTATCCCGCGCCATAAGAAGAACACAAACAAGAGGCTTGCAACAGAAAACATCAACGCCCGCAACAACCATGTTGCGTTCTACTCGTGAAACACATCTACGCATAGATCTAGCTCTGATACCACTGAAGGGTTTCGCAGCATAGTAAATCAAAATTTTCTACGGAAGCGAACAGAGGGAAAGCCAAGATCTAATCCAGGAGATGCAAACAACGAGAGAGATTGGATTAGATCTTCATACCCTTGAAGATTCGCACAGCGGAACGTTCGTCGGAACGTGGGTGATGTAGTCGTACTCGCTTCTCCTCCTCGCGATCCGATCCGATCTAGCACCACAAGTGGCGGTGCCTCCGTGAGATGCACACGTGCAGCACCTCGACGTCTCCTCCTTCCTCGGACCAGCAAGTATGGTGGAGAGATGGATTGGATCTACAACACGACGGCGTGGTGTATATGGTGGAGAATTTCTGCTGCAGGGCTTCGCCTACAAACAGTCGGGAGGGAGAGAGGAGGGCAGCAGGGCAACTAGGGTTTGGAGGAAGGTGTGTGGGAGGGGGGGCGCACCAGCCCTAGCCCCTCCTCCAAGCCTATCTCTAGTTTAAACGATTTAAACTCTCCCTTATCTAGAAATCCTATCTTATCTCTAGTTTAAACGATTTAAACTCTCTAGGATCGGCTGGGCCCTATGGGGCCTTGTGCCCCTGGCCCAATGCGGCCAGGACACTCCCTCATAGGCCCATGCCCCCTCCCGGAAGGTGGGACCACGTTGGCCCCCCTTCCGGAAGGTTCTAGAAGCTTCCGGTACAATACCGATTAACCCGGAACAATTCCGAACTCCAAAAACTGCACTGCCTTATATGAATCTTATTCTCCGGACCACTCCGAAACCTCTCGTGATGTCCCGGATCCCATCCGAGACTCCGAACAAAAATTCATAAACCAAGTATCCAATCTATCATAGCGTCGAGACACGTTAAGTGTGTGACCCTGCGGGTTCGAGAATATGCAGACATGATCTTCTATCAATAATCAACAGCGGGGTCTGGGCACCCATATTGACTCCCACACATTCATCGATGATCATATCGGATGAACCACGATGCCAGGATTCAATCAATCCCATATATATATTCCCTTCGTCTCGCGATATTTTACTTGCCCGAGATTCGATCGTCGGTACCGTCATACCTAGTTCAATCTCGTTCACAGCAAGTACTTTACTCGTTTCGTAATCCGATATCACTTTGTGATTAACTCGTTAACCACATGCTTGCAAGCGGTGTTGATATCGATTACCGAGTGGGACCGAAGTATATCTCTCCGACTTGGGAGGGACAAATCCCATCTCGATACATACAACCCAACAGATACTTTCCGATCACCTGAGAGACACCTTTATGATCACCCTCTCATAGGATGACGTTTGATGACCTCAAAGCTTTCTTCCGATACCAGGGATTTGCATTATCTCATGGTCTAAGGAATACAATATTTGACATAGGAAAAGCTTCGCAAAGATGAACACAATGACACGATCTAATTGCTTCGCTTAGTTTGGGTCTGTCCACCATATCATTCTCCCAATGATATGATCTCATTATCAATTGACAACTCATGTCTATGGCTAGGAAACCTTAACCATCATTGATCAATGAGCTAGTCCATAGAGGCGTACTAGGGACACGGTGTTGTTCACAAACCACACAAGTATTAATGTTTCCGCTTAATACAATTCTAGCATGGAATATAAACTTTATCATGAACAAGAATTATAATAATAACATCTTTATTATTGCCTCTAGGGCATAATTCCAACATCCAGTTGGCGCAGCAGGACTTGGCCTTGGAGATCTAATGAGGAGCAACTATGTATACACCTCGCCGCATGTAGTTAGTCTCGGTGGATTTAATATTTGTCCTAAAATATGCCGCATCAGTATGAATGCTCAAGACGGTGCTTTTGGTTTCTCAACCAACATTGGATGGAATTTCCCTAAAAAAACATTGGCTGGAATTGGCGGCAGACTCCGCTGTGGTTCATCCCAATCTTGGCCAGCGCGAAGGATTGGAACCGGCATAATTAACGGTTTAAGGGAGATCATATGGAATAGGGATTTGCGTATCTTGAATTATTTCATTTGCCTTATTTGTATCGTATGGCCTTAGCTGTTAACTTGCTGTACTCTAACACTCATTTCGCCGCAATGTAGTGCAAGGCCTATGATTTGATCAAACTTCTGTATGCAAGCCATAGTTTTAGTCAGTGCGGGTTGAATATTCTGCAACTTGTTGCGCCCGCACCCCTTTATTATATGTTGCACTTTTGAGTTCTCAAAAAATGTGAAATAAATCTGGAACATTGGCTATGTTATATCTTGTGTATCTACAATATTCGGTCCCACAATAAGATCTTATGTGACCCGTGTCAATGAAAAAGAAAAAAACCTAAGCAAACAATATCTTGTGTTCATTTGTTAATTTCGTGGTGGCCAGGCCATGTACTAGTAATATTTTTGGGATGGAAATTTATAGATAAACTATATAAATATGATCTATATTCATGATTTATTTCACATTTTCTGAAAACTTGGAAGTGCCACATGCAATAGCTTGTTGCCGGTGCAGCTCGTTGCAAATTGTAATTTCCGTCGTGGACGTACCTAGTGGCTCCAATCGCATGGTGCATGCAGATTCTCACTGGCAGGTGGAGCCGACCTTAACAGGGCCCACATGTCAGTGAATCAGAGCCACACAAAGTCATGCACGTTGCCTGACTTGAGCGAAATCTGGTGTCCTTGCACGTCTCTCATTTTGCTGCGGGGTTGCATGATGTACACGTGTAATTCCATGTACCTTGTACAAGAACATATATGAACACATGCAACATTCAAAAAATACCACGAACAAAGCCGTACTATGCATTATATCCGGTGTATATATTTTCGGTTCTGTGCTACGAGTACTGCATGTAGGGGAACAAGATGAAAGTACATGTATCCATGTCGCGGCTACTACTACTAGTAGTAGTTCGTCCTCCTATTTTCCGTTGAAAATACTAGTACACTATATTAAAATGAAAGCTGTAAAAAGAAAACCCTCTGGTCAAACTAATGTGACTAGACAATAATACACCTCTGATACGTAGTAAGTAAGAGTATTGTCAAATTACTAGCTGCGTGGCATGTTAGTCTAACATACAGTGAAGTCTAGGCAGCGGTGTCCTCGATGTTGCTGTTGACTAGACAGAGCAAGCAAGTAAAATCTCCTCCCTCATTTTTTTCTGTGCCTCTCCATCTTCTTCCCCAGTCCCAAATCCGCCCACGATCTCCTCACGCTCTCTTTTCTAACGCTCCCCTCCTCCTGCAGAAAACCCCAGCCGCACTTGGCATCCACCTAAATCCATTAGGCTGTGATGGCCAATTCGAAGCTCAGCAGGCGATGCAAGTGGGATCAACTCAGCGCGGACGATGTCGACCTCATCGTTCAGCGTCTGGACATTTCCGGCACCATCAGGCTAGCCGCATGCTACAAGCTGCTATACGATCGTATCGCCAACAACGAAGGTACAAAATGGACTATTCACCATTGGAATGAACCCTGCCTACTGATGCCTCAGCCTGCTTATTGGTTCGACGAGCACTATGACGATACGAGGGTACATCATCTGCATGACACCGTGTATGACATGGTGCCCCTCGACCATCCTCGGCGCACCGCCATCCTTCCCTTCATGCACGAAAAATTCTGGGTTGGCATGAACGACGACTGGCTCGCCGCGGTGGACTAGCGCGGGGCCTAGTGCCTAGCGAACATCTACACCTATCGAGTAATCGACCTTCCATCGACGGATACTTGTGACATTGCAGATGCCTCACATCCACAATATAACCTGTAATGCTACTAGCCAGCCAGGCTTCCCCCAGTTACATGTAGTCATTTGTGAACTCATTCACATTTCAATAGTTTTTTTGGCGAATCCGCAGGTATGGAGAAAAGTTCAATAAGTCGTGAGATGGATCTATTGAGCTGTTGAATATCGTAATCTGCAGAGTGCCCACAGAAGCTGGGGGTTACACAGACTATAAGCTCCTCGCGTTGTTCGACGATGAAATCGCCTACCTGGAAGGCGGTAGCCAAGTTTGGAGATGTCTGGAGCATTTAGGTCTTGGAAGACGACAGTATTATGATGCCATTGAACACCGTAGCCTCATTTTTATGGTCACAAGTCAAGGCTGCACCTACTGCTGGGATCCCACATTGGAAGGTAATTCTAGTTCCATGATGATACATTGTGAGTGATTCAGTGAAGTTGTTCTTTAACTACCTTGTTTATGTTTTACCTTTCATATGACTGAATGAGCACACACTTTATGTCCTAAAAAAATGAATGGACCATTGCCAGTAATGAATTAGTACCAGTAATATGCCTTCCGAAAATATAGTGTATGACGGCGTCCCTGCACTACTAAGTTCGTTCATTGTCAAAATATGAAAGCTATTATTAACCATCATCTCAATTGTGAGCACAACACAGTGAAGCCGGGTTTCTTTATCTGTTTGTACTTTTGGGCCCTCCTCGGATTGTAGGAATCACATAGGATTTTTGTAGGACACCAATCTTTCCTTTTTGGATTTTGCCTTGGGATTTAGAGGAATTGTGTAGGATTTTTGTAGGATTTGGATCCTTAGAAAAAAATTCTATAAAATGTTGTTTGATTCGAAAGAGTATAATCCTTAGGAATTCCTTCAAAGGATTCCTTTGCACTCTATTTTGGAGGAAATTTTCCATCCACTCCAACCTCTTTATACAATTCCTTTGGTCTTCCTGTGCAATCAAACACCACTTGATCCAAAATATTGCAGACATCTAATCCTATAGGATTGAAGTGGTCATGCCTCTATATTAAAAAAGTGGCGCTTCCTCTTTTGAAACTTACAACAACTAGGAGACTAAGATAATCAAGAAATCCAAATGTTCGGAATAGCAGAGTAAGAAATGAAATTCCTAATGTTGTTAATTTATTGAGTAATATTATTGTCAGGATTTGCCTATTCACACTGTTAGCATGAACAATGAAGAATGCTGGTGTTAGAATATGTATGCCAGTAATGCACTTTTTGTCTCGAATTCGGATGTTGCAGGAAACAAGGAGCTTCTGTTTGTAATACCAGCACCTAATCTGAATGATCGGCCAGGCATGTGGTTCCTCGCTCGATCGGATGATGGTGAACGCTTGATGATCATAATTACAATGTATGGCATGGGGGTTGCCCATGGTGAAGAGGGTGAAATCATTCATCATACTCAAAATAGGACTAACCTACTCCTATATCTTGCCTCTCGTGTCTACATTTTTAAAGAGGATCCTAGCTCTACTGGACCTCTAGGGGTCATCGTTTGGAGGAAGGTTAACAGCCTGGGGGACAACTCTTTGTTTCTTAGTCTCAATTATCCAATCATTAATAAGATGATGAAGAAACACGGATGCAAGACTGCTGATGGCACATTGTTCCCATTCATGAGGAAAAACTGTGTGTACACAACATACAGCAGATTTCACGGAATACAATTCCCTCAGAATAAATGCTGCAACCTGCAACCAACTGAAGGTGAGCCGGCGGTAGTTATCAGCCTTCCTAAAGATGGTTGGAACTCTATGCGATAGGCAGTAATTTGGTTTAGGCCTAGTTTAGGTTTGGTATGCTCGTTGTGCCGTCCCTAGACTGAGCCGTGGAACTTTCTGGTGTATCGTTGTGTCATCTTTTTTTGCATCGTGGTTCAATAGTTGACTGTTATTACACTAGTTTTAGTGGCAAGCTTGAATCAGTTTATACGAGCCCTGCCGTGCTTTTGTATGTAGTATTGCCTTCCACGGTATAATCCATATTGTCGTGCTTATTTTGTAGCGTGATTTCTATATTATAGCTTTTAGTACTATTACTGGCTTGTAGTATATACGCGACTCGTGCATTTTTTTGAACCATCGCACCTCGTGCAGCTTTGTGTTTTGAGAGGAATATTCCTTCTTTCCTCTTAGTGAACATGGAAAAGTAGGTCACTGCTTCTTATAGGGCCACGAAACAGGCCTTAACTGGGCTGTAATTGATCTTGGCTCGGTACGCCAAAGCAGGCCGAGACGCCCTAAGATGATAGCCGCAAATGTTTATGCTGATATTCTAAAAAAGAGAGTTAATGCACACCCTTCCAAAAAAGAAAAATTATTTACGCAGACCCGTTATTGTCTCTGATACATGACATACTTTTAGCGCTACCGTGAAATTACTTGTTCAATATAG